>OY754339.1:55981855-57231855 GCA_963573305.1 Pyrrhosoma nymphula | reverse complement strand
ACAACTGTATTGATGACAACCCCACTCCTTTAAAAATGCTTTTTCTGGCACATTATCCACACTATTTAAGGCATAATACCAAGAGGTTCATGATTTTAGGTCTTTTCCAATAGATGAGCATACTATACGACACATAATGGCTCGTTAACATTAGCTACAATATGACATAGTGGTTTTGATAACTTGAAATTAAACTAGAGTTTGAGTTTTGTATAATATATCACACTGTCAATTAGTTAATGTCAAAGTTAATAATGGGAGAACATGCTAACATCATCTTTCATACTGACAAGGAGAGCGTGACGGATGTTCGGGATCCAAACTAGGCAATTATTTTCTGAATCTATAGAGAGAATGCGGGAAAATTGTCACGGCTTTCTTCCACATAGGCCCGGTCTCAAGAGAAAAATGTTATAAAAGAATCTTCCTCCGTATAAATCCTTTGCATGTGCACGCCTCGCTCAACAGACATCGTAGCCCAGTGGGTTGAGGCACTGAGGCGGTTGTCCTCATATGGTGGTTGGGATTCGATCCCAGGTGGCGGCACATTTTTTTCTTTCAAATATTTTACGGAATTACTGTATATTGCCCACTCCCATACATATATGGCAGTAGCAACAATTTTTTTTTAATTTTCAGCCTATTTGCTGGATTTTTAATCAATCCCCTTGGGTGACTTTCGAAGCTTATTTCGGGATTCTTGTTTGGCCGAAAAGCGACTACACATGCTGGCAGACCTAATATGTTTAGATTTTGAAAACACAAAGATACTTCCGTGAATAGGATGGGCTTTGATTGGTCGTGAGTCTTTCTCAAGGCCGTAAACAATGAATGGATTATTACTTTTTAATTAGCAACGATGTACTCACTTAAAATTTCCCAGGAGCCACGCTCGAGTAATGGCATTTGTCATCCGAAAGTATGCAATTCCACACCATGAATGAAAAGTTAAATTCCTTCAATTGAATTAAAGATGAGGTGGAAAAAGAAATAGTGTTATCATTGCGTGATATTTTTTTGTGCTGGAATATCTTCCTCTCCCCAAAGATACAGGTTTTGCTTCAATATAATATGTTCCTCCGCAAAAAGGTCATCGCAAATATTTTTTACATAACCTCTGAAACAGTTACCATCTCTTTTTTACCTATATCATGTTCACTATTGAACAATAAATAGAGTTACAGAAGTCATTCCTTGAACGTGACTCCAAAGAAATTTTAAGTGAGTACATCCTTGCTAATTAAAAAGTAATAATCCAGTCATTGTTTACGGCCTTGTGAAAGACCCACGACCAATCAAAGCCCATCCTATTCACAGAAGTATCTTTTAATTTTCAAAATCTTAACATACTAGGTCTGTCAGCATGTGAAGCCTCTTTTTGGCTGAACAAGAATCCCGAAATTATCTTGAAAAGTCTCCCAAGGAGGTTGACTGAAAATCCAGCAAATAGGCAGAAAATTAAAAAAAGTTGTTGCTACTGCCGTATATGTATGGGAGTGGGCAATCTACAGTAATTCCGTAAAATATTCGAAAGAAAAAAAATGCCGGAACCTGGGATGGAACCCCAGCCACCATATGAGGATAAACAGCTCAGCGCCTCAACCCACTGGGCTACGATCTCTGATGAGAGAGACGTGTACTTGCAAAGGATTTATACGAAGGAAGATTCTTTAATAGCATTTTTCTCTCAAACCCTGGCCTATGTGGAAGAAAGCATGACACTTTTCCCACATTCTCTCCATAGTTTCAGAAAATAAGTGCCTCGTTTGGATCCCGAACATCAGTTATGCGATGTCACCTTGTGAGAAAACATTTAACCACATACAGGCAGTCCCCGAGTTATGTAAGCCTCGACTTACGAAAATCCGTACTAACGTTAGTGGCAACCTTACCCAAAAAAATACGAGAATTACGAATGTTACGGATTTGGAAGGATGGTTGCCTACTTTCAAGGAGCACATGTGCCATAATGTTAGTAAGAGCTGGCCTTCCCCATATTTCTCCGAATTGACCGTAATCTTGAGAGCATGGACTCAGTTACGGAGTAATTTTCAACTCCTTTTTTTTCGACTTCCGTAAATTCTGACTTACGTAAATTTCGACTTATGCCGCTAGTGTCGGAACGCATCTATTACATAACTCTGGGACTACCTGTACTATAAAATTGGGCCTTAAATAGTTCTCAACATGGGGTTCAATTAGGGATCAGGACACAATTGCGAAATAATTGCTGCTACATTGATGGATTTAAGCTTAGGCCTCTGTGATGGGAAGCCAGAACTCCACCAACCTGCTCCCAACCTAGACTTCTACCCCCTCATTGATCTAAATATGCTGTAAGTATGTATAGAGAAGTAAAGAAATTCTATGCACAGTTAAAACTTTGGTTAAGGCAAAAGCATTAGCAGTTACAAAGTTGAAATTACATCATGAACAAAAAAGCTTTGTGCCAAGCAGCAGATCAATTTTCTTTAAAATGATAATTGTATGACAATGGATGACCAGCTAGAACACCTGAATAGGATTCACAGGCAATTTTTCTATACTCAATTTTACCGGCAAACATTGGTTATATCTGCTCCGGAGTATCCCTTCAACTTGGCAGCTATTTCTGTAAGATTCACATCAGGGTCCATTTTCACTTCCCTCAGATTTATCTTCAACAAAGCTTCCCTCCCTTCACCTTAAAAACAAAAGAAATGGGTGTTAATGCATATAAACTGATGGCTAACTCACTACATAGTAACAATCAATTACTAATTGATACCCTTTGAAAAATAGACCTAGAACACCTATAAATGTTTATTTTCCAGAAAACTTCTTTAAAATTGAAAGTACTTAGTCAAGAATCAGCCAACTCTCAGAATAATTAATTCCTACCATTAGGCAAAGGAATATATATCCTTTTCTCCAGTCTTCTTCGGAGGGCTTCATCTATATCCCAAGGGAAATTGGTGGCCGCCAGTACCATCACAACTTTACCAACATCCTCACTAAAAGACAAAAATAATAAGTAATATAACTCAAAATGAAGATTAAAAACTTCTGACAAAACAACAAAAATATTTTCACTTCATTTATTAAAGTGGGTTTACACTGGCAAGTTTCTTCCTCAAGTTTTTCCAACTAGAGCTTCCAGAGAATTTTATGGTGACGGTAAATTTTTCATAAGTTAGTGCATAGTCAGAGTGGTTGCCGTTTATATAGGTAATAATATGCTTCTGCAGGCAGCTTGCTGAAACTTTTAAGCTGAAGTTTTGCAAGTGGACTTGCAGAGCCATTTACGCGTGAAATTTATGTCAAAAGTCCCTGGCTGCAAGTAACTTGCACAATAAACTTGCTAGTGTAAAACCACTTTCACATCTATGAGCATGTGGCAGGGGTTGTTCATACACAGGCTATGAAAATGAGTGGGAAAAGGAAAAGAGTGAATTGTATGTTAACAAAGTGTCTTGCTCTGATTTTGATGTAGTCATAAGTGGTGCGTGGGAAGTAGGAATTTCTGTATCCATAAGTTTGACTGAAAATTTCTCATATTTTGCCACCTTCATCAGCTCTGGTGATATAGTCTGGGGTTGAAATAATATCCTCTGCATCACCTTGAAATATGAATGATCTGGATTTTTTACATTAATCTTAGCCTAGTCCAGGGATCTCCAATCTTATCATAACGAGGGCCACAAGGGGTACTTGAACACTTTTCAGTGGGCTGTAGTAAAAAAAATAAATAGGAAACTATAGATATGAATTTATCGAAATCGGATAATTTTACTTTACAATCACAGAGTATGTGAAATTAAATAGTCAACTCTCGATTATCCGTGCTAATGGATGCTCGACAAGGCACGGATAATCGAAAAACACGGATAACCAAAAAACATGGAAAATGCGGTCATGATATGGACATTTCACTTCATAGGATGTAAACTATTTCACACAACAACAGACTGCAGCGGTTACCGCAAGACAACTAATGTAATACTAAATATTACTAGTATTTCAAAATATAATAATATGGTAAACACATATATTTTTAGCTACTAATGCTTGAAACACAAATTAATGGGTACTTACTTAGCTTGAACACTTAGATAATAAAAAACTGACATCTTGCTTATTTTCAGTAAATGTATGACATCAAAGTGATTATTTAATACAAAACATTGTTATATTGTGAGCCTCTGCAAAATATATGTGATATCATATATAGATTCGGCATTAATAAGATTAAAAATATTTCGCATCACAATTGACTGCAGTTGTTACGCCAAGAAAACAAGTGAATAATGAAATGCTAATTTTCCGGTTTATTTCGAATATCATGAAATCTTCAACATTTATCTATAAATAGTTTCTAATGCTTGAAACAAAAGATAATGGGCACTTTACTTGACCATATAGATAATAAAAAAATAATAGCATGTCTTGCATACATATTTGAAGAAAATGTAAAAATCACTATCAAAGTGAATATCAGAATAGAGCACATTCTTCTATTGTGAATCTCGGAAATAACAAGTTATTTTTTGCTGTTTACTTGATTTCTTTATGTTTTCTTTTATTGCAGTTCTTCTTTTTCTGGCTAGGATTACATCGCAATAATCAAAATCATTTTGTCGCATTTAATCCGGCAAAGTTTCAACACTCGCCAGAGGTTCTGTGCTGGTGCCAATTCTTCTTCCTTTACGTATTTTGTGAACTCCAAGCGAAAAGCTTCAGCAGCTGTAACATTCATTCTCAATCGCTCTCCCTGAATAGCAATTTCACGAATTCCATGTCGCTGCTTGAATCTCGTCAACCACCCAGAAGAAGCTTTAAAATCCCCTTCTATCCCTAGAGACTCGTGAAAAAGTTAAGCCTGCTGTGCGCACATGGGGCCTGAGATGGGTATACCACTTGACCATTTTTGATTGAACCAAAATATCATGGCGGAGTCTAAATCTTGAAAGGTTGATCGTTTCATAGTCTTATGCTTTGAGGGTCCCAAACCACTGTCCGAGGTTGCAGCGAACTTCATCAGCTTACTTTAATTCTTAATTATATCCCAAACTTTTTGTAATCTCACATAATATTCTTTTGCCAGTTTAAGCGGAGTCTCTCCTTTTTCATTTCTTGTAATCAACTCTAGTTTTTTAGTGATGGAAAGGACAATTTTCTTCCGTTTTTCTGCCATATGCATCAGCTTTGTCAGAATGCGATCCTACAGTAGCAAATGCAACTTTGAAGTTATTGAGATTTCCACACGAATGAACTGGCACAATCGTATCTGGCTAAAAACAAATGACTGTTCAACAGCGAATAGTGACCAGGGAGCACTAATACTGTTTCGTATTTATTAATTCAGGCTGAAAAGTAAGAACATACGGAACAGTACGTAGTTATTTTTAAGTATAATATCAGTTAGTTTATTTACAAGTAGTTTATTTGAAATTATTTTCATTGTATATTTATATTCTGTTCGTTTTAGGAAGATAAAATATTCAGTGACCAAGGTTAATGGGAAAGAACGGAATAAATAATTTCAGAAGCAGATGCGGCTGAGATTTCATCATTCTTAAGCGTAGCAAACAATTTCCATAATATTGTGATTAAATTAAAAAGTTAACCTAAAAAGAGACATTTATAAACTTACAATTATTTTTAGATACATCGAACTTTCAAAGAATTTACTTAATTTTGCCATTGGAATAATTTGCAAACTTTTTACGTAGGGATGAGAAAATAGCACGGATAATCCACAAACCGGATAACTGGAAGCCGGATAATCGAGAGTTGACTGTATGTACATATTCGTATAGTGACGATGATGAACACTACCAGTAAATTCTCATATTTTCATCACAAAACCATTATTATGAATGATGTTACTGTGTTTATGCTTTTAAAATCTTATTAAACTGATTGTAAGATTCAAATTTTGAAACGCTAATTACTAACAATTAGCGACCAACCAAGTAAAAATTCTGTGGTACATATCCACATAATTCTTCTGCAGGCTGGATAAAATTATCTAGCGGGCCAGATGTGGCCCACGGGCCGTATTTTGAAGATCCCTGGCCTAGAGTGTAGCCTCTATGTCCCTAGCAGTTCCTACCTGGGTCTTTCCAATAGCCGTTCAATACACCCTCTATTCACTCAAATCAGTTTCTAACAACGCATGCAGCTTTCCTTTGTATTTTTCTTATTTCTTGAATTAAACCTTTCCAAGCATGGCCCCAAAAGCTATTGGCCTATACTACATGTGGCCAAACCAGAGCAAATAGCATATCTCTTTCACTTTATCAACCAAGGAGTTTCCTAGTCTCGCTTGAAAAATCCTTGTTTCATAACCCTTTCGTGCCCACCGCATTTGGCCATTTAACTTCTACAAAGCTCGTGACAAATTTTTGAAAATTGCAACCCTTTTTTAAAATATTTTTTGTGAGTCACATATTCCATCTACAACAATGAAATTTTTACTCTTTGCTGATAACGAATTGCTTTTAAGCTAAAATAACTTTTTTATAAGATTATTTAATATTATTTTTTTGTAAGCAACTGTTCATTTTCAAAGTTTTTGTTTGGAAAAAAATAAAGTATAAAGTTATATAATTTTATAAACTCAACATACATAAGCATAGATATTATACAATATTGCACTCTACACTGTAACATATTAAAATTTTAATTATATTATCCATTTAATACATAAGATATAAGCCATTATATGAAACGATGCATTTTATCATGTAAAATGTGGAGAGAGAGTGTGAGGGAAAGACGGAGAAAGAGAGGAAGTGAGAAGAGGAGTTATGGGGTCGGAAGGCAGAGGGGGTGAGAGGTGGAGGGCAAGGAAGTGAGAGAAGGGAGAAGAGAGGGGGATAAAGAGGGGGGAAAGGGAGGGAGGGAGAAAGAGGAAGTGAGATGAGGAGTTATCGAAGTGGAAGATGGATAGGGTGAGAGGTGGAGGGCGAAGAGTCGAGATAAGGGGAGGGAGGTAGGGGGAGGGATAATGAGAGGGAGGGAGAGAAAGAGGAAGTTTTAAGGAGTAATGAGAGTAGTGTCATCATAAAAAAAATATTTTTGGTGATGACACCCTGTGAGTCAACTCTGTGAAACGGATTGTGTGCGGGCAATAACTTTTGTTTATTTTATGTAGTAAAAACCAAAAGAACAACAACATTAAAGTGGATTTGTAACAAAAATAAATGGCCTTCAGTCTGATAACAAATGTGATCCAAAATGCAACATACAAATATTTTTATTACAGTTTAAGTCTAGAGCAGATATATGTATTGGCACCTTGAGCATTTTAAGTTGAAATGAGAAAACTGATATATTGGCACCTTGATCACCAAAGGGTTAAATGGAGAACTACAAATTTTTGTATGTGCTTCCCCCATGCTAGGCCTGAAGTTACCGTGCATTCCCAGGTATTTGGCAATATCTGATCCCTTTATATTTACCCCCACCCAACTTTATAGGTGTGGCATAGGTGAGATTTCTTTTGCAAGAAGTGTACATACTGCAGTGTATTGAATACACTAAGCTCAAGCTCCGACTCAAGATTTCATGAGTTAATGTTGTTTAGATCCAATATGAGGTGCTAAAAGTCCACATTTGTGGAAATTCCTTGGCACATGACTGCACTGTCAGCAAACAATTTTGCTGCACTCTTCAGTTATGTTGCATATATAATACGGAATAACACAGGACTGATCACGCTTCCTTGCGGGATCCTGGATGGGATCCCTAACCATGTTTGAACTAATGCAGTTATTTCCGAAGTTTTGTCTGAGATGGGTTAGAAAGTCACATATCTGATTCATTATTTTTCATTTAATCATTTGTATGATTAATGCCATATGATTGTAATTTGGAGATAATTGTTTTACTTTTAAGACATAAATTCCTCCTCTTCACTCTTCCACCACATTCACATTCCATTGCTTTCTCCACCTACCCCTTCTCCTCTCTCAGAATTTCAAACAGAAAACCAAAAATGAGTGTGTTATGAGCTGGACAATATTGTAGATTTTTATGATATCCAACTCCTTGATTTTCCTTACGAAAGGAATGCAAACCTATATCTTTTACCCTTCAACGACGAGCGACGTAGTCACTACGTCGGTCACGAACTTCACATGCCGTCGAGCGACGTAGTGACTACGTCGCGGCGATTCCATTTAAATAAGTGGAAAACCAGCGGTTCCATTTATATCTCCTCCGACCTACGAGATGGGATTCATTTAATACTCCTCCGGGCCTGAAGGGTTAATGTTAAAATGCTCTCCTTAGCACGAATCTGAATAGCACAATGACTGGTTGGTGTGATAATCAAGGCATGATTGTACTAAAATTACAGCATGCTTATGTGCAGGCCAGGTCTTGAAGTCATGAACTTGGAATAAGTAAGCAAGCAAGCACCCAACTAAACTGACCACCTCAGCTGGTCAAAAAAAATACACAAAGCAAAAACAGTGACATAATTCAATGTCATCACTCATTAGCAATTCGTAACTCACTGAGTAATGAGTCACAACACAGCATAACTTCATTACAGTTCTTACCTATTGCTACTTATGCCGTCCATTTGCACTAAAAGTTCAGATTTTACCCTGCGGGATGCTTCATGTTCAGACTCTGATCCTCTTCGAGAGCATAATGAGTCAATTTCGTCTATAAATATGGTGCTTGGAGCATAAAAACGGGCCTGAAAAATTACATAAATGTGGTTTCAAATTAGACAGGTAATAATTTCAACATAAAAGAAACATTTAACAGCTGGAGAGAGAACTTTTCTGGTAGTGTAAACATCATCATAGTGATCAGCACAAAGTTTCATGGCATATATCAATAACTGACAACAATGGGGTCCATATGACCTCTTAAGCAAATAAAGAGATGAAACACTCATGGAGATGTCTTAATAATACACCCACATCATTTACAAGATTTCTCACATTCCATAATCATCCAAATAAAAACGAAAACTAGTCTCATTCATAATATTTTTCAAACAGTAAATAAAAATTGTCACTCCGAAGGTTAATGACAGGTTCGGGAAGGCACAAAAAGGGAACCAGAAGAAGTATTGGAATTTTCACTGGTTCGTTTACAAAGGATTAATATATACAAAAATAAAACTACATCAATTGCACAGCACCCCCAAGACTGACACTCTCAGAGTGTACACCTTCAAGTGTACATCTCTGTCGCGTGCCTTTGACATGTGTCCCATGGTCAGTCTCTAATTGGCTCCTAGAGCTAGGCAGAGTGGACATTCCACTAAATGTCTAGTCTGGGACCATGCTATCAAGATGGTTAATGAAATGAGATCTTGCTCATGTCAGTATAATTTCCGACGCCAAGCCAAACATTAAAGAACGCGAGACCAAAAGTGAGAAAAACCACTGGAAGCATTCACGCCACTAACAATATGTTATTTTCTTTCCTCAGACCAACTTAAGAATATTAAAAAAAATAAAATAATTATGAATCTACAGCTCATTTAACATAGATGGCTAATTGTAGTATTGCCAGCTAGCAACAGTGGCAGGAGTGACTTAAGGTATGACGGTAATTTCAGGAGGGTAAAATATCTGAACTACTAATAGGAATCAGGAGAGAACTGATGAAACCAATACTTGCCATTTCAAAAAGCAGTCTGACCAACTTCTCCGACTCCCCCCGATATTTGGAGGTCAGAGTGGAGGAGGATACGTTGAAGAAAGTGGTTCCACATTCAGTGGCGACTGCTTTGGCCAGCATAGTCTTGCCAGTGCCCGGTGGTCCCACCATCAAAACTCCTTTCCATGGTCTCCTTATGCCCTACTCACGAGAATAAGACATTTAAAAAATAACCTTTTAAAAAAATGACCCTGAAAAATAAACTATCAAAATAATAGGTAATAATTTACTTTTATAAAAATAAATCCAGACCATTCTTGAAACTCTTTCATGTGATTTGTTTTGAAATCATGTTTAAGCACAAACTAGTCTATTTCACAATGAAATTGCCAATTACAAATTCCCAATGAATTGCCAACCCAAAGAAATATTGAATTCAAATGCATAAATCTATAAGGAAAAAGAGATTTTCTCCAATACTTTTCAGTAGATACTGAACTTTTTAGTCCCATCAACCAGTTTTTAGTTTAGCAGACCCCTGCTTTACGATGGGTTCACCTAACGATGGATTAGCTAAACGAACTGCATGCTAGGAATTTTAAAGAGTGCTGATTTTGCACACCCCTTAAAATATTTCCTGTTTCGACTATCATTTGCACCAATAATTTATTAATTCAGCATTCTAAGCCTTCTTCGCTAACGGACAGATTTTTATCATAAAAACATTTACATATTTAATGCTATGTTACGAGGCGTCCGTGCCATTAGGGTAAATGTTGCAATGATTGGTGCTACCGCAAATCAGCTCTAATGAGATAATGCAATATTCCTTACACAGTCAGGATCACATTTATTAAGGCTTTCATAGTCATTACATCAGATTAAGGCTTTCTTTAGTTATTATAGACACATTTTACTTATAAATTGGAAAATATGAGCACTTCCGCCAAAGAGTAACTTATTGCTAGAGCGCATTATCTACCAACGAAGTGATATGACTCCTCAACGAATAAAGCTTTTGGTGAGATAATTAACCCTTAAAGTGCCAGCGTCGAAAACTGTGCCAAAAGTGCCAGCGTCGCCTATAGCGACGCTAAGTTGAGAGTGTTTTAATTCATCGTGAACACAATTCTTCGCCGCAATTTTTTTATATTTATGCTTCATAATGTTCTACAAACATAATACTACTCAAATTCACTTTTATAAAACAATTGGCTATTTAAATCACTTTTAAATACTAAGGTCTCAAGTTCAGTGGCACTTCCATTGCCCTATTATTTGCTTGGTTTTTTTCTTTGGATTTTTCGTGGGAAAATGCTCATAATTCACGAATATTACGTATCAATATCTTATTCTTTTTGTATCATCTTTTACAAGGATCTCCACAGCATTATTTTACGGGTACTGGGAAAAAATAGTTAGGTAATCAGTCCTGGATACGTAGTGTTTTTGAGACGAATGATTTCTTCCCGGGTGTGCATTCCCCGCCTTCGTATGACTGAGACGATGCCACTCTAGAATCTTTTGCAGCACAAAAGATTCAGACAATGAGAGTAACTGCAGGCGTAAACAAAGTTGCCACCAGCCTGACCCAGAGAGATTAGACCAGCGGCTACTTTTTTATGACTCGGAGGGTCTTAGTCATGCCTTTTGGTCGACAATAGGTAGTGATTTCGGTGACGGGCAAAGTGGAGGGTTCCGTTTGGGAGATTTATTTATGACTTGGAGTGTCTGAGCACGGCCATCTGGTCTAAGTCATGCGTTTGGGTTAACGATTACAATGAAAGCTCTTTCGGTGACGGGTAAAGTGGAGGATGCCGTAGAAAGCAGTTGCATTTCGGAGATAGCAAGAGACGCAAGCTAATTAGGTTTCTTATTTCCTACCGAAATTTTCGTGTGATACGAACGAAAGTTTTTTATTTTAGACGATAGTTTATTTTCTCTATGATGAGTGAAGTGCGGTAAAGAAAGAAAAAGTCGAAAAATATTGGTAAAGGTGAGCTTTCGTCTCGTCAGTGAAAACGCAATTTTCACCCACTTTCAACAGATGTATCGACATCAAAAGCACCTCACATATTTTGCAAACCTCTTACATTTTACAAATGCACATTCTTTCCTCTACCATTAGGTATCATAGTCAATTTCTCCATATACGTAGCTTTTTCATAAAAAAATCACTGGGTAGACGAAAACTCATATTTGCCATTTTTTATTTGCTTGTGATATGAACGAAAGTTTTTTTTATTTACAACGAAAGTTTTTTTTTCTATGATGATTCAAGTGCGGAAAAGAAAGAAAAACATCTACGATTTGATCAGTAAAATATCAAGTGACAATGATTTCCTAATTAGTTCGTCTGATTGTAGTGAATCAGTGGAGGAAGAAGACACTAGTGATGCTGAAACTTTATCATCGGAAACCGCGAGAGTGAAGACGACTGGAGTGAAAGAGATGGGGAAGACTGCACCGCGTCAGCAGTAAGCCGAAGTTCAAGGTTCGAAGCACGCTCCACTCCATGATTATGCGCCAATAGTGTACTTTCGTCTTTTTTTCACCAATACCCTCCTGGGGATAATGGTCACTGAAATAAATAGATATGCCAAGCAGTATCTCCACTCACACAAGATCCTCTCCCCGAATTCAAGAGCAAGACTTTGGAAGCCGGCGACTGTGACAAGAAATGAAAGCATTTATTGCTTGCATTTTGAATACGGGGATAGTAACTAAGCCCAGCATTTCTAGTAACTAGTCCAACAGTAAATGCTTGGAGACATCATGTTCAGAAACATGTTTTCCTGTAACCGATTTCAAATTTTGCGCAAATGCTTTCCATCCTGTTGTAAATTCGAAAGTTCCCCGTAGTGTGACCCATGATCTACGTACCAGCCCATTGTGGCCCATGCCCGTAAAATACTTAGGCATTACCTACTACATTCCTCACCAGTAACTGTAAAAGTTTAGTTGGACCGAATCCCACAGCAGGTTATTGCAGTACGTATCTCAATAAGCGTCATCATCGTTGGGGAATTAGTTTTTGATGATGTTTGACTCTGTATCCCACTAAAGCGTAAAGTGTGAAAATTACTTGCAATCTAAATGCATTATCAAGCATAATTTGTTGAATATACATTGTAAATTACTTTTGAGTGGAACGGATCATTGTAAAATCAAAAAAGTGCATGCTATAAGCAGTCGAAGTTTTTATCTTTCTCTCTTCGTAATTATAAATTTGACGTGATTTCTGTGTGAATTTGGATACAGAATTTTGTTATATTTTCTTTTGATAAATCCAAATTTGATTATGATAAGTAATAGTTTAATTTGCTAAGCAAATCTGAAACGCTTGCAGACACACAAAAATGTGAACAAATCAGTTGTGATCATAATTTCAGTATACACTCAGTAATTGTTATAAAAATTATAACATTGCATAATTATTATTAACAATTAATTTATGTTTTCAAAAACCATTCTGATCATTTAGATAATAAAATATTAGCTAGTATGTATTCAATATCTGATTACCTTTTTTCTGATTTATGATATTCATTTTTCAAACGTTTTGGGTTGAATCTTGAATGGATCATAAATTTGACTCTGCTGATAATCATCGATTTAAACAAATAGTAGTGAAAATGCAATTGAAAATTTTGGTATTTGATAAAATCAGTAATCATTCTTTGAAAATATGTATAAATCTTATTAAATCGTACATGTAAAACTTTACGACATCGCTTTTAAATAATGGCAATAAAATTTGCGATAACAATTACAATGTTTAATTGGTTGAATATTTTTTCCATGGCTAATAAATTTAAAAAACGGCCAAAAATATATTATAGGAATATGTTTTCTATACACTGTCCAAATTTGACTAATTTATCATAAAAATTATTCTTTTAAATGACATTTTATTGAAAGCCTGCAATTTTCATGAAAATCCCTTGGCACTTTTAAGACACCTTTATGGAATTTCGGCTGGCACTCAAAGGGTTAATCACAACAATGAAATGAATTGAATAATATCATAACATTTCTTGGTGAATGATAGGGATGTAATGTAATGACTTATCCAAATTTGCATTGCAATTCACACCTCTTATGACATGGCACCATGGTACCGAAAAAATCTGTGTCGCACTACTAGCCAGGTAGCTAATATGCTCTACCCTTGTGTGAAGATATTCGAGTCTCTTCGAGTGTTAGTCTTCGAATGTCTTCTGTACGAAATGGTACATAGACAACAAAGGGCAGGGGCTCAACAACGAGGGAGGGGGACAGGGGGAGGCATTTCCCCCCCCCCCCCCCCCAGAAATCAGAGGTTGTGGCTCACTTTTTGATGGACACTGCCCTATTAGCAAAATCTCTTCCCCTCCCCCCCCAGTTAGCTAGGTTATACAGATTTTTCAAGGAGTTTGCCCCCCCCCCACGATTCGGGGGGTTGTTGCACCTCTGACAAAGGACATTGTTCATACCAAAAACCGTCTATTATTCGCAGTCCATTATATCAACTATATTTAAAAGAAAGAGTGCCAGAGAGAAATTAAGGTTCCACCACGACTGAGCCAAATAAATACTAAATTCCAACTTTTTAAAAATTGGTTTAAAAAATCCTGCTTACACTGTTGATACTAGCTGTTGAAAATAAAAATTAAAGTACCAAATATGCAGATTATTCAACGAATATATTGTTAATGAGCACCTTTTTATATCCATAGATGTATATTTTTTATATCCATATTAGGGGTAGAGAGAAACCGGGCATCAGCATTAGCCTGCTCTTTCATTAAAATGCACCAAGGTGACAACAGTTTTGCCCGTTCAACGGACAGAGTACTGCACTTGAAATGCTATCCACATAGCAGGCATGGATTAGGAATCAAGAGACAAATCTCTACCACTGAATCTGGGCCTTTCAGAATGGGAATCCAAAACCAAACTTCCACTCTATCACAGAATACTTAATAGGCAGGTTGGCATGTTGGATGTGTCTAGAAGAACTAAAATTTGTAAAACAATGCTCCTTTCTATTCAAATTTGGCCCTACAACTTTCACCCAAGCAAGCCACAATATTAAGGTTCTAAAAAGTAAAGAGACACTGCTAGAGGTTACCTTAAAGAAATCAGGCATCCACATGGGCAGAACAACAGCTTCCTCTAGTAATCTCTTTGCTTCATGGAGGTCAGCTATATCATCCCAGTGAATATTGGGGTCCTTTTGTACAATGTCTCGTTCTGAGTGACACAAAAAAATATTTCCCATAAAGATGAATGTAATCACACAGTGCGAATCTTTACATTTTGAAAAAACTGTAAACAGTACAAAATGTTCCTCTTTCATTTCAAAAGTGTTACATATGTTCAAAAAAATCTCATCAAAACCATTAATAACCCACAAAATATCAAATGAGCAAATTTTGCATAATTTATTGTTAATTGAATTTTAAATTAATTTGGGCTGCGTTATTACAGATTCCATTCAGTAGAATCCAAAAAATGCAACATACAGCTACTTAAAATACTTTGCAGTCTTCTGCAGTTAAATTGCAAGCAAAGTAAAAAAGAAATACACACCCAACATTTCTACAAGATCTCTATCATAGCCAGATGGATCAAACCTCTTCTCTTCCTCTACAAGTTCTTCCTTTTCTTTGTCACTTTTTTCCTGCAAAAGATCACATGATTCATTGAATTGATGAAAAGGGAAGGACACATGAGGACATAATCTCTAGAATTAAAACATTGGGAAAAAAAGATAATGACTAAAATAAATGGCATGTTTGTCATTGTGCTAGCTTTTAGTTACAAGGAGCTGCAGTTAAAATCTCATGCACTGAGTCACTAAATTAGCCCTTCAGATTGAGGCCAAATTTCACAAATTATTGTCAATGTCAAATAATCGGAAGGCATTTGACTGTAAGATAAGTTTAGACAAATCTCGGTACTGGAAGTGTCATTTAAAACATAGCCAAACGGAAGTTCAACAATTCAAATTAAAATAAATAAATTTGTAAAACTTAAATCTTTCTATGGCTTCCATTACCCTCGAAAGAAAAGCCAATATATTTTGCATTTCTCATTCAGTAAAGTGAAGTCTCAGGGGTTAAAGTCCCTAGATTTTCTCTGCATACTCAGGAGCACTATGTATACCCAAATAGTCTTCTGATTATTGAATAAATTACAAATTCAATCTGATCCAATTCCATCCGATAAAACTCCGGTAAAAATAAGCCTCTGGTTGGCCCACATGCCAATTCCAACTCCATATGTATAGAGGATTGTAAACCAATCATCGATTTGCTAGTAATTAAGGCTGTAAATTGAAATTTAGACTTAAGTTACTTCAGAATAATTCAAAATGCATGCAATCTTTATCTTTATATATATAAAAGTCAATGTATGTATGTGGGTGGGTATGTTCCACATCTCCTCCTAAACCACAGGGCCGATTTTGATGAAATTTGGAACACATGTTTGTTACTGGTAGACAACAAACACTGTAGGGTTCAATTAACCGAAACTCTATTTTTCAGGGTTAAGGGTGTGATCCTTACTAATATGTATAAAAATGTAATGGTCTCTGTCTGCCTGTTGCTCCATCACGCAAAAACTACTGGACCGATTGAGCTGAAATTTGGCATGTAGATAGAATAAATATCTGGTTGTATCATATGCTATATTAAAAAGATCTAAGGGCCCCCAAAGGCCCCCGAAGGTCCCCCCTGGTGGTCCAAGCTAAGCATTGTGTTCGGTGCAGTGGTTTCATTTTTTGCTTTTTAAAAGTACATTCACATATAGGGCTGGAATTTTTTTTATCGGATGGCTGAATAAATATAATTTCTAATTTTATCAATCAATTTTCTTCTACTGTATTTGTCTGAAATTCATGTTTTCAGTTGAAAAATCTCACATTTTCCCTGAAATCAACAATAACATATTTCCTTGACAACCAGAGATTTCATTTTCATAGAATATTCACGCCTCTAGCATTTTAATATCACGCTTTCCTGCAGGCCCATGATAGTACGTAGAAACAAAATCCGTATAAGAAGATCCTGGAGTCCCAAGGTTCCCATCATAGATTGCTTCGGGGGGTAATCGTTAAATTCAATGCATATTTAACAAGTATACTCTTCAACGTCTACTCTCAAAGTAGCTCTCAAAGGGGCATATATATGGGAGAACACTTACGTAGTAAACGTTACACATAAAGGAATTAATAGACTACACACTTAAAAGAATATATACGTGCAGCGAATATCAATGGTAATAATTCCTCTGTTGCTACAACAAACACGGCATTGTTTATTATCGTTTAGTACTCAGGTGTATTACACATAGTGAAACCGTCTGCCTCTCAGTACATTCACGAACTGTTTTTAGACCAATTCCCACATCAGTAACGTCACGAATTATTTATACGTTTAAAAGTGTTAATGTGCAGTTAACTTAGGTACATTCACTCAATCATCGAGTTGCCTATTCTAGACTCTCACTTGCCGCTATGTTTCCGTTCCTTGGACTTAAAAATATATCCATCAACATGACTATTAGAAAAAAGAGTAACCTTTCGAAAAAATCTTTTAAGACAAAATGAATGTCTTATTTGCGAGAAAATGAACCCTTGAAAGAAAAACGACAAAGGTTAGATTTGGATGGTCAAAAACATGCCCACCAGCGATCTCATGAGATTCTCCCTGTGGTGTTTCTCGGGTTACGCTAAGATCCGCACAAATTTCATCCTTACCCAACATACAGACGGGTAACCAGCACTAAATCTGGTTCAAATACAGACCCATCTGTTTCAAACCTTCAATCTGCTTTAAGATGGCGGAAATTATAATGACGTCACTACATGCTTCTTATCCGAAATAAGAACGGAAATTCTGCGCAATTAACGACATCTGTGCATGAAAATCGACAAGTGCACTAAGAATCACCATAAATGTTTTATTTAGCAACCGAAACCAATGATTATGGCTATGCCGAAGGCGCAGTCCCATTGATGGAGGATTCATAGGTCAAATAAACATGGCTTCTGCTGACATTACTCCTCTTGACGTGTCAACCGCTGGATTGTACTCTACTGTCCAATCCTGATTAAGATAATCAACGCACATATGAACGTTGAATAGTTGAATTAAGTCATGGCATGCAAATATATGTATGTACACAAGGGAAGCGATCAAGCTGTTAATCACTCAGAAGACGGCTCAAGAGGACCGGAGGTACGAGGTGACCATCTATCAACCTTTGCTATTTAAGTACAGGGTGGCTACTGATATCCAATTTTTAAATTCCCTGACTTTTCCCTGACTATTCCCTAATGGATTTACCAATTTCCCTGACCGATCGCCAAAAGGTCACCTATTATTGGAATATTTTATTTCTGCTAAATTAAATTTTCGTCAAAACTCAGAAAATGTTAAAAGCTGAAATCAATACATTTAAAGCTACATGTACATCGTAATGAAAAAAAAATATATTAAATCTTCATAAGTTAAACTCTCATCCAAATTATAGTCGCGTCTTGGTAGTTCTGGGAAGCTGAGAATTAGTGAAAAGGCATCGAAGGGAAAGTCAATGGCCAATTTACTGTCGGACTCCGGCAAAAGTATCACTAGAGTGCGCGAAAAATACAAACCAAAGCCAAGTTGTTGGACTGGATCAAAATCGGATAGCGCGAGTAACTTTCAGAAGCGAATAACAATTTGATTAGCGTGGTTATAACCCCTTGATTGCAAGAGTATTGCAAATCAATTGCGATGTAAAACTATTTGGATAAACAAACAAAACGTAAGCGCACCACTGCAAGCGAAGACAGGAGGCAATTGGCAACGGCAGCATCATATTCAGGAATATCATGTTTTAGGTGGTTTTTGACCTGACTAAATTGCTTCGAGAGGGAGCTAAGGGGGCTATTCAAGAATTACGTCGAGCGTGAAAGGAGGGGAGGAGGGTTCTTCTTACTGTTTCACGAAGGGGGATATGGGAATCGAAGATGATCTTGCGTAAGATTTTGTTTACACGTACTTGTATTACCATTTTAATAATCATTGTATCATATTTTTAGAACTGTAAGCATGTATTTACTACGAGCTAGTATGCTCCAGTCGCTACAGCTACCTCTCAAGCTAAGTCTCGGAAGTAAAAAAAAAAAATGCGAGGAAAAATATTCCGAACAGCATAGCCTCGGATTCCTTGTGATTAGCGTAATACATTGTGATCATGAATTTTGACATTACTAGGCAAATATCGCAATAAGGATATGCAAAAGGGATACATTGTACGTCTGATTCACTACTAAATAACTAAGATTCACAACTGAATGAGCCACGAATTGATGGGGCTTATTTCATGCACGTCAGCGACGGACATTAGTTTTAGTTGGTGAAATGTTTTGGTGAAATAAAGGTTGGAAAGACTGGCCGATAAACGTAATGGTAGAAAAATGATGAGAATTTCCTACCCCAGTTTCTCCCTGACTGTTACGAATATTCCCTGACATTTCCCTGACTTTTCCAGAAATTCAAAATTCCCTGACAATTCCAGGTTTTCCCTGACGATTGCCACCCTGAAGTAGTAATGAGTCTGTATGGCCGATTTTTGGGTTTCCCGTGCATGAAAGTGAACCAATAGTCACTCATCTCTCCGTGAACCTGGGAAACTGTCAGTGTGTCTACTACAACAAACACAACATACAAGTTAAGATGGGAAAATTACCGTAATTTTCATCTGAGGTAAATTACCGTGGTAAATTACAGTAATTTTCGAAAATTACCGTAATTTTCCAGTATTTTTCAGTTTTAAGCATTAAACAGAAAATGTATGGTTAAATAAGACTGCCAATAGCAAAAGGGTGATCATACAATGTTTACACCATACCTGATGCAACATTAATCTATTCAAAATGTTCAAAATTGTAAAAATAAATACGGCAGCAACACGCAATCTGGCTTTCTTTTGTCAAAGTATGAGAAATTTTAAAGAAGAAATTCTCCTAATAATCACTCAATAATGTTATTATTTAAGTAAAATATGCCAAAAATGAGTTGAACATTCCTAAATTTATAATTAAACACGTCAGAAATGTGGACTTAGCTTAAAAGAACATCTTGGGAATTATCTGTATGAAAAATTATCTCAAACATGGTTGAATTATCTTGAAAATTACCGAAAATTACGGTAATTTTCAAGGGGCGCGGTAAATTACGAAAAATACCACGGTAATTTACGAAAATTACCGTGGTAATTTTCAAAGGTGCCCATCTCTACATACAAGATAGGTTACGAACTCCTCAAATGACCACGCATACTGTTTTTCTTCGGGCTTTGTGGTTATATTATAAAAAATAAGTTTAATGTTTTTCACACCCGTTGAATTTCAACGGGTATCTTCCACTCGTAATCTTTAAAAATAAAAAAGTCAATGTATGTGTGTATGTGGGTATGTTCCACATCTCCTCCTAAACCACAGGACCGATTTTGATGAAATTTGGAACGCAGGTTTGTTACTGGTAGACAACAAACACTGTAGGGTTCAATTAACCGAAACCCTATTTTTTCAGGGTTAAGGGTGTGATCCTTACTAATATGTATAAAAATGTAATGGTCTTTGTCTGTCTGTTGCTTCATCACGCAAAAACTACTGGACCGATTGAGCTGCAATTTGGCATGTAAATAGAAAACATATGTGGTTGTAACATATGCTATATTAAAAATCCCTAATGGCCCCCAAAGGCCCCCTGAAAGTCCCCCATGTGGTCCATGCTAAGCATTGGGTTCGGTGCAGTGGTTTCATTTTTTGCTTTTTAAAAGTACTTTCACTTAATATATAGGGCTGGATTTTTTTTTATCGGATGGCTGAATAAATATAATTTCTATTTTTATCAATCGATTTTCTTCTACGGTTCGTATTTGCCTGAAATTCATGTTTTCAGTTGAAAAATCTCACATATTTATCTGAAATCAACAATAACATATTTCCTTGACAACCATAGATTTGATTTTCAAAGGATATACACGCCTCTTAACTATTAAATATCCTGTATTACACGTAGTGGAACCGTCTGCCTCTCATTACGATTTCGAATTGTTTTTTAGACCAAGTCACACATAATAAACTATATGAGTTATTTGTATATGTTTAAATTATGCTGCTAAGTACATTTGTGAAGAAATTATTAATTTTCAACAACATTCATTTCATTATTTATTTGTTTACGAGTGTTGTTATGACATTGAGAAACATATAGATGAATCTGAAATTACAACAGCCATATTTCGAATGCTTCTGCGTAGACCTTAAGGATTTAGGCGGTAGAAGGATACGCCAGAGTACCAGAGCCATTCTTGCTCCAAAAAACGATGCTGTGCATGAGTTGAAAAGTAAAATTCAAGATATGATACCAGGCCCAGTCTCTGAGTATAGCTCTATAGATACAGTAGAGGATAATGATGATGCTGTGAATTTTCCCATTGAGTTTTTAAACTCACTTGACCCTCCTGGAATGCCACCATATTGTCTACAGCTTAAAATCGGCTCTGTCATTATGCTGTTACGAAATGTAGATCAACCAAAACTTTGCAACGGGACCCGGCTCAGTGTGAAAAGACTTTTACCTAACGTCATAGAAGCTACAATACTAACAGGAAGAGAGAAAGGCCAGGACGTGTCCATTCCTCGGATACCATTGATACCATCTGATTTACCCTTAAGTTTCAAGCGATTACAATTTCCTGTTAGACTTGCTTTCGCTATCACTATCAATAAGGCACAAGGGCAGTCATATAAAGTGGTGCGGTGTGAACCTAGATTCCCCGTGTTTTTCCCACGGACAACTTTATGTTGCATGTTCCAGGGTTGGCTCACCAAAACATTTATTTCTCCGAGCTCCCGGGGGAAAGACAAAAAATATTGTTTACAGGGAAGCATTAGATTAATTAAAGTCATTGGAGCCGTGAACTTTGTTGTGTTGTCGTTGTGTTATATGTAGTTGTGTTTATTTTAATACATATTTTAATTTAATGCTTCTATGATAACTAGACGCGATTCATATCAGCGGAGTCACTCACTATTTGAATAGTTGTTCATTCGCAATTATTACATTAATGAGAATGTTGCTTAAAATATTCCGAGAGCAATTATTATTTATTTACTTTAAGCGACGAATGCAAAAATCCAACGTAAATTAAAATATATCCATCCTACGTTTATGCTTAATTATGAACCATCACCTATGCATTATTAGCATATCTACCATTTTTCTGTTTTCGATTTTTCAATTTTTTTATGTAAATTCATAAGGGATTTCCTAATATTTTTCTTTGCTCGAAAACATTTCTATTTTGTATAAACTGCACTACTACATAATTTTCAACTTTTTTATCTCCCGTTGAGAATCAACGGGTATTTTCGCTAGTATTATATAAAAGTCACTGTACGTGGGTATGTATGTATGTTCCACATCTCCTCCTAAACCACTGGACCGATTTTGATGAAATTTTGAACACATGTTCGTTGCTGGTAGACAAAAAACACTGTAGGGTTCAATTTACCAAAGCCCTTTTTTTGCAGGATTGGGGGTGTAATAAACAATCTTTTACGTGTTAGTATACCCTACCCCGTTACTGATTAAGGATTAGGTATGCAAATATGAAAATATTAACGGTTTTACTTCGTTTCTTCTTTGTTCGACGAAGAAATCTCTATAATATCTTAATCTTGCAATGAAATTATGCTTTGAAGTTGATTACTTGAGAAAGCGCATTTTACGAGTGTTGCTATAGCGTTGAGAAACATATAAACAAATCTGAAATTACAACAGAGCCTATTCCGAATGCCTATGCACAGACGAATATACTTCTCTACCTTAAGGATTTAGGTGGTATATGCATATGCCATAGTACTATCAAACTTCTCCTTGAACATCTTTAACAGCATTAAAGAAGGTATGTTATGTCAAATGTTGTTTACAGGGAAGCATTAGATTGATAAAAGCCGTCAGAGCCATGAACTACTCTCTACTATAGACGACTCTGTAGCAGATGAAATTTTGGGTGATTCATTTGACGATGTGGCATTTGTTAAAGAAGGGAAAAACCAAAGCATATCCAGTGGAGTAACAGGAAGAAGAATTACAGACTTAAAATATTGCAATACATTGTATGTAATATCCCTTCAAAAAATTCTCGCTGTTTCTGAATAATTCTCAATGTGGTTTTTCTCATATTGAGAAAAATTGAGAAATTGAAACCTTTTTCTAGAAACAGTGAGAAAGAGAATTATACAGATTTACTCAGAATTGGCAAGCCTACAACGGAGGTTTACTTCTCAGAAATGTTCAGATGTACTTAGAATTGGCAAGCCTACAATGGAGGTTTACTTCTCAGATATGTTCAGATATACTCAGAATTGGCAAGCCTGCAATAGAGATTCTTTTCTCAGATATGTTCAGATGTACTCAGATCAACTCAAGATTGCCTCTGGAGATATTCCCAGATTTTTGGGTCTTCTTCCGTGCTACCCTGCTGGAAATTTCACTTACTGTTTACAGTAGCCTATAGGCTTTTTGGAACACTCGACGGTTTTCACTAATCCTACTGTTTTCTACTGTTTACAGTAGGTCTACTGCACTGCCACTGTTTACAGTAGCTCTACTGTACTGCTACTGTTTTTACTACTAAAAAAAAATAATTTGCCACTAATCAATTTAATGTTATTGCATAATGGCGTGACTTAGTTAGTCACAGTATACTACCTCGCATCTACCTATCATTTCATTCCCTACATGACTAACTACTTTACAAGAGACCTTCAATCAGTTCTTGACTCTCCTGAAAGGTATCTACTCCAGAAAATTTAAATCCTGCTTCTCAACCCCCATGATATTTGAAAAGAATAATAATGCCCTTCTAAAGTATTTACAGCTAACGGAACATTATCCGTATTACCACTGACTATCCTCAGCATTTATTATTTGATATGAAAGTTGTTGATTGCAAAAAAATCAGTGCAGAGCTCTACATTACCTTATTGTCATCCTTCTTCCCATCATCCTTCTTGACTCCGCCAGCTTTCCCTTTCTCCTCCCTCTTCCCTGAGGCACCATCTGTTCTCCTGTTGACAGTTGAGGGTCCACCAACCTGCCTCTGCCCCCCTCGGCCAGCTCCCCTGCCACCCCCACTGCCCCCTCCTCGTCCCCCCGCCTCACCCTTCTTATGGCCCCCTCTCAATGGACGAATGGCAGGGGTTGCCCTGTTTCAAGAGAGAAAGCAATG
This sequence comes from Pyrrhosoma nymphula, assembly GCA_963573305.1. NCBI lineage: Eukaryota > Metazoa > Arthropoda > Insecta > Odonata > Coenagrionidae > Pyrrhosoma > Pyrrhosoma nymphula. Next base: position 57,207,966 of record OY754339.1, on the reverse strand, counting down.
CATCAACTATCCTTTCAGCAACTGCAACTTATACAGGAAGATAGATGACACTTTACAGGGATGAAAGCTTCCTTTATGAGAAAAAAGTAGGGATGTGCGAGTACTCGAAAATTTGAGTCGAGTCGTTGGTACTTGACGAGTACTTCGAGTATTTTTACGAAAGTCGAGTCGAGTCGACGGAGCCGCCGAGGCCAATAGGTTCAGAGATCTGCCTATCCTGTTCCTGACAGGAAGCACTATCATAGTAAACTTGCCTCAAATCGATCATTTTGCAGAAATGTTCCTCGGCTATGAGAAGTGATACGAAAATGAGCTTTGATATAAGTTCTAGCTGCAGTCTTTATCTTACGATAAGGATACTTCTCATGTAGGTAAGTTTAATACAAGTACTATAGTCGTGTAGAGCAAAGAGGATGTCCAGCGAACGGCTACGCGTCCTTGGCCTACTTCTCTCTCTCTCCCCACCCTCGCCTCGGCGCTCGGAGGGAAGCGACATTTTATTCTCAAGTCAGCATCACATTTCACTCATCACTTTCCCACGCCTTAACTTCTCAGGTGGCTTCCACTAGTTGGGGGGGGAGGGGGGCATCCTTTCGGGAGCCTCAGCCGCCAACTTCCATAGTTCCCACTAGTTCCAACATCGGCCGCAACACAGGATGACCGTTATTTAGGACAATTTGAATGGTATCCACACCCCTCATGGCGTGAAGCATGTCGCACTTCTTCATTGGCGGTTTGTTGCAATGGTAGCGCCAAGGCCAACCTAGGTCTCTGATTCAGCCGACTTCTTCGTCTTTACTCTCTCCCCCCACCCCTTCTGTCACCAGATACTTTTTTCGGGTTCGCTTCGGGAGGACGGTGGTAAATCATTCCGTGATGAGCACAGGCTGACAGTGTCTTCCCCCTCTCGGATCGTATTTCGGCTTGGGTGATTCTTTGACACCACCTGGGATCATCTGGGGGTCGCATCCTGCTGCTCAGAGGCTCAAAAAGCATTGACAGCTAATTCCCCCGCGTGCCCCTCACACACCTCCCTAGGCCACCCTCTTGCTTAGGATGAGAAAACATCACCGCTAATTTTTGGACAAGAAGAAATTTATGAGTGCGGGACACATTCTGCGAGAACAATACAGGATTCATGCGAGAAGATTGCTACTTCGCCTTACGTAAACAATGAATGTTGCCATTATCAATTTGCAATGTTCATTGTTTACTTGCATCATAATTTTTATGGATGATTCTGAAGTACGGCGAAAGCCAACACTGGGTTGATACTGCCGGTGCTCAAACGAATCGAGGGGAGCCATTATTTCAGTCGATTCAAATTGTAATCTTACCCCGGTGATAGCGGTGAGGTAGATTTTGCACTTCCTCGTGATTTTTCCACTATCTGAAATTATGTTGCGTAGCACCAGAGAAAGCTTTGAAACGCATCGTCACATCAATAGGACAAGTAACATACCTAGAGAATTTGAGCATACAAAGAGAGAATCGGAACTCAGATCTCAAATTAGGTACATTTTCTTTTCAAGGCAAAGTAAAATTTCTATTTGAATAACTTAGTCGCTCGTAGCAGAAGGTGCCTGTAAATTATGCAACCTTGATGACATAAATGAAAAATCCTACTCATTATGGCGATACAAGAGAAATAACCACTCGCTACAACCGTCCAACTTCGTATATTATTACCATGAGACCAACCATTGGTAAAAAATCAGTCACTACAGCCAGATTCTCGCAATATATCACACTCGCTATGACGGACTTCTACTGCATTAGGTATTGATAGTCAGCTTGTTGTCTAACTTTAATTGCTACGACTACTCTGGGCTCTTCCTAGGAATTTTGGATACACAAGTTTTCAACACAATTCAGTCATTAAATAAAACTGTCAACAAATTACAAGAGGTTAGTTCATTTCAATGTTCCTATTGGAACTGTTCAAGACACATTAATTTTAATTCATCTCCTAATTCTGCCACGATTACAATAAACATTCCTTATCACCTTTTCCCTTCTAAATACATAAGGCCATATGTTCAGAAGAGAAAATGCACTAGGGGATTGGGAAAACGAGAATATGTTGGTGCATGCATTATTATATTGCCTGGTTGGGAAATTGCCATAGTTCATACAACTTGACTCCATACTCGCGAGTAACTACAACTCGAAGTGAGATCAAAAAGTACTACTCACACATCCCTAGAAAAAAGGGATTTCAAGCCACAATAATAAGTCCTTTTTCCGAGGGACATTCAACAATGAGCACAGGTTTGTGTTAATGAACGCTTTTCACGAGCACAACAACAAGTATTCACACATCAGTGCAACAAATTTACATTTTACTAAATAAATAAAGCCAAAAATTAAAGCGATCTTTAAATTAACAGAATCGAAAAATGAACATCAGATTATACGAAAATAAATGCAAAGAATAGATGTAAATATAAAACAACAATGAAATTAACAAAATCATTGGGCAAAAATGATGTCATTTTCAAGTAAATTGTAATGACCATATCCCATAAGCATCATGTACAAGAGAACATGACTATTTAATAAAAACAATGAGGTATACATAGTTGGTATTAAGAAGTAATGTTGCAAATATTACCAGAGGAAAAAAATAAATTACTTGTGTTCCACAGGTGTAGGTGCAGGCCAAATATCTGGATCTCTAGGAGGTGGTGGGGGCCAAACATCTGGGTCTCGATACGAAGAGGAGAAAACGTTACTATGTGAGGGCATGCCCCAAGTAGACGGGTCCCTCATCGGTTCTTCAAAGGGGAGACCACCTAAACCAGGACCTGATATTCGAAACGTTTCAACAATTACCACATTTTTAATGCTTAACTTATTAAATACTAGGTCCACCATAGCGAATGATTGCATTTTAACTTTATAGCAAATATTAGGAGTAAATATAACTATACTTATTTCTGATAAAAGTAGGAATGACAGTAAGAATACCATAAGTTCACGAAATATTTATAATTCCAGGAAACATAAAAACAACTTTCGCTTACAGTGAATACTACAAAGGAAAACATTAATTTCTTCTGGAAAAGAAGATATAGGGCGTAAATACGTAGAAATACGTACCCAGAGGCCTGTCAACATGCGAATCACCCTTAAAAAGTTGAAGAGTTGACGTAATAGCTTTCACTCTCTCGTATTCTTGAACTATTTGCTGTTGTACCTGAACAAGGATTTTAAAATTAACTTTGGCCACAAAAATACAGCAACACTGAAAAGACAAAAATATACCTGTTGCCATTTCGCTCTTCTCGTAGGATCAACTATTGTGGAAAGAAGCCTATGAATCTGCTGAACAACACCTTGGTAATAAACACCTGCACTTTCGTAGTTACCCATTAGCGCCATTTCGCGGCCAAGTTTTGTGTTTTCACAAATCTCATTAATTGATACTGCCATTACGATCATCCCTTTTGTGGCACAGCCCAAATTCGTTAACTCAAGAGGTCTACAATTACATTCGCATATCTGCAAGTCCAGAAAAATAATTTATCATGATGTTTAATAATACAGGCTATTCATCGACGACTTCATGGAACAGAGATTTAAAAGGAAGGTGACAGTCAGGTAAACCTACCTGGCATTATTAAACAAAATCAGATAAACCATAAACACGATAAACAAGCACAGTCACATGTTTGGCAATTTGACATACATTTCTGCTCTCACTTTTTTAGATTAATGTGTATAGGTTCTTGATAGAGATCGACAGATGGCACTTCTGCCGCGGCCTTGAGAAACTGCAATGCGCGGGATGCGCGGGGAGGATAACCGGGAAAACCGAGGCGAGCAAAGATTATTAACACAGAATACGGGTTTCATACGAAGCGAGGGGCACAGATAATGCAAGGACAGGAAATAATATCATATCATGTTCATATGATTCCTAGGCAGAGATTCTGCTGGTCGAATTGAACGGGGAATAGAAATATGCATGTGTCGGTGGAACATCTTCGTGGTCGGTCTTCAAACGCCTGAATTCTTGAAGGAGCGATTTATATTTAACTCCAGAGAATGCCATGTATGATCAATCCACAAGTGCTAGTTTTATTGCTGATTCGTCATGGAGTAATGCCATTTCATGAAAAACCCCACGGATGTCGGTCCAATTTGTGACATGACGTAAATATAAGGAAGTGGATATAAAATGACTATCGTGTTTATAGTGGGCTAATATTTTGCCACTGCTCCAGAGACTTAATTGTTACTCATTATCAAATATTTTACCAATCTCAAGGAAGCTAATGAATGGTGCACCGAGATAATAGACAAATGATCATGCTTGAGAGAGACTTTGTTACTGATAAATTCCTGATCATGGGGTTACCGAGTTCAAAATTAGCCATCTTTATTAATCATCTGCATTAAAATGCTTCCTGCCTGGCTTCCCCAGCGATACTGAATTTTCAGTATTTCAATTACATGAAAGGCAGAGTAGAAATTCACAAAAGACTAATTTATTAAATTGACATAATATACCACAACTTGTAGAATGAGCGGATTTATCACGTTTGAATTGCGGAAAATGGCGAGGTCAAGTGCGTGTAGAATATAACGAATATAACCAATATAACCGAATAATAATATAAGGTAAATACTTAGTTTTCCAATTTATTTCTATGTTTTTAAATTGAAGGTTTTCTTTACCAACGCATTCATAGTTTCATAATTCCCAAGGAAATTTCATTTAGTTTTACCACACGAAAAACAAGCTACCGTTATCGCAATCGCAATGAGCGAAGCTGAGGAAGCGATCATCAAGCAAGGTAAACATGTTTGGTATATTTGTTGAACGGGCAGAAATTTGCTCATCACTAGCAATCGCCTGTTTACTAACACAAATTTTCTTCCAAAAGAAGGGAGACCTTATGTGACCGTGTTCGTGAGTGACTCGGAAGTAATAGACGATGAAAATGAAGATTCACAGGTTATGGACACACGTCAAATCATTGTTCATTCAGATGAAAGTGTTGCAGTAGAAGATTATGGTGATATCCATTGTGTAATATCTCAAGAAAATGGAAAGTTCGAATCGGCTGAAAGTGATGATTTATCTAGTGAGTATTTACCTTAATTGAGACTTAGGTTAGTTCTCAAAAAAAACCTTCAAAAACAATTTACCTATTGAAAAACCATGGTAGTTATTTTGGTGAAATTTTTAACAATTATGTGAACAGAGGCTTCAAGCGGTTACCCCAGCGACGAAGCATAGTATTTATGATTGACAGTTGCAAGCATATTCAAGATGTGGCCCTTAACTTCGATTGTCGATAATTGAAAATTAATGTAAACCCTCCTACGACGAGTCATTATTGAAACTTTAGTATCCATGATTGTAACATATCCCGTGCCTAAATAATTTCTAACTGCTGAAGGTGGACTGGACACACCAAAATAAAGATAAGGGACATGTGTTCCTACTTGATTTTGCTTCTCCAACCATTCATACAGATGCCTCGCATATTTTGCTTTGCATTCTGGTGACATGGGCATTCTCATAAGACGGGGTGATCATCCCAAGTATTACCATTTACCCAGGACCACATCCCACACAATGTACTTCCGTTTTTTAGAAACGTGGTCTTGAGTTTTGAACGCGTGTTTGGCAGTCATTTTCCTTTATGTTACTTTCTTCAGTACAGAACAAATGAGATATGACAATGTCACGTTCTGGACCTTAGCCGAGTTAGTATATTTGAAAGCCTGCCTGCTCGCCTGCAGTCGACTTAATGTGACTTTTCATGCCACTGCAGGCCTTTTTAAGGTTGTTGCATGTTGCATTGCCATGTTGCAATCGAATCTCAAAAATATAAATGTAAAATTAAAAATTACTTCACAAATGATGATGGCTAATTTTCTTATCATCCGCTATCTCTGGCCTTCAGTAAGTTCCTGATTAGCATAATTAATTTTTGCATTTTCATCAGGTAATCCATAAACTTGATCGAAGTAATCTCCCATGAAATGCATGCCTTCACTGTAGACCTACAGTTAAGACATGAATTTGTTGATAAACAGTCCAGATGAACGCTTTATGTTATCGATATCACAACCTATGGAGCCCTTGTTAATGATGATGATGTGAGGATTCATCTCTGAGTAGTCATGATTTTTTAATTCTTACCTATCATGTGGTATCAGTCTTTGGGGGCTTGCCACTGCTGTAAAATTGTTGTCTCCCATCCAGATAAAGGTGGTCATGGTTATTACCCTATACAGTTTTTGTTGGTATTGTAGAAGACCACTTCTCGGCAGACTGTTTATCATGAGTGTGTATTAGAGCCCTGCAAAAGCACAAAAAAGTTCGTTCGAACTCACTTGCCCCTCCGAGACGAGAAACTGTTGCAGATTTGACTTGAGCCTGGGCCAAACTCACTCAGGTATTTCTTGATCTCACAAACTTGATCTTCCTCTGCCAAATACTTGAGAAGCCTGGCCCACTTCACAAAATGCAAGTGAACCCCTCGAGCCTTGACAAGACTTAGTAGCTTTGGAATCCAGACAATGAATTACTGCACCAACACAGAGTCCATGGTTCATACAAATGACTTGTCTCACAGGGGAGAGTTTATCATAGTATTATTCTTACTGTTTGTGATGGTTGTTATTCTTCATTCATCATTATTTTAATTAATGAATCATTGATGTTTTCATGGTAGATACTACTCCGGGGATTTGAAACTACTTATTTTCCTTAGACTTGTGGAGCAGACAAGAGGCAGTACAGAAGTACTTCATATCTATTTCAGCACATTATTAAGCACGGTTCACACAACCAATCCAAAGTTCAAATAATATTTTCCTGGATATGCAAATTAGGACAAAATTGGCCCCAGTGTCACTTGTGCTGTGTTTTGGTTGCAGCACGTTCTGCCTTTAATTTAACTTTATCATAATACCATCCAGGGAAATAAGCTAATTTAATCTCTCATTCACCTGAAGTATTTTATAGACAAAGCAGCTATGCTTATATTCTATACCTACATTCCACGAACCTTCACCTCAGGCCACAATCCTCATCCTTCATTCATGTCTTATGTATGTGTGTGGGTTTTCCCTGATCCCAAGGCTAGGATAAGTCACCCAAGAGTCATCGGGTTTTCGAGTCTCCATGAAAACTCATGTACGGCCATTCTTGAAAGAGTTTATTTTACTGGGTAAGCTTGCGACATCATACAGGCATGCTTTGATCCATTTCCGAAGCCATGTTCATAGCGTAGAAAGACTGATATCCTTGTGTATTCAGGCGCAAGCTTGCAGTGCTCTAGTGCGTATAGCGTTTATGAATTACTTATCATTTTATGCATTATAGAAAACTTTCATATGTTCTCAGTTAGGGCAGGCATACACAGTCATCATGCCTGAGCCAATTATAGATTCAATAATCAGCATTGGGGACACTACATTCAAAATGTGTTGTGTGTATGTCAATATTTATTCTTCATTCTCCTCTTCATGTATTTTCTCTAGCTAATTACTTGGAAGGGTATCACAGGGTTAGGAACAGCTTTTCTTCCTTGCCTCATTAAGTGCTTTTCGCTCACAATTAGTCGTTGTAATTTGTGAGATCCACCCTATTTTATTTACACATTCTTCAGAAAAAAAATTTTTCAAGCCTCAAAAGTCGGAATAAAAATTAAGAGCCGGGAGAGTTACTTATCTCAAAAGTTATTCAAACTCAAAAATCCACATTTTGATTCAAATCAAAATCCTAAAAAGTTCTCAAATCTCTTGATTCTCCACAACCCTTCATTTAGCCCTTTCAGCATGGAAAACTCACACAGCTGTGAGTCATGGATGCATGATTTCCAGGGGCTGATGATGTCATAACCTGAGTCACGCTTGTAATGGTGTTTAATTTATTGGTGTTATTCAGATTATAAAATCATCCTAGGGAAACTCCGCATCATAAGGGTTGAGATTAAAAAGAAAATTTTTATCATAGCAATATTAGAAATTTGCATTTACTGGAACACATTTATGGGTAATTAAAAAAAATACATGCCTACTTACTAAAAGGGAATGAAAAAATGTGGACATGATCAAAATCTGGTAATTTCATTGAGCCCTTGTTACTGGGCAATAATTAATTTAATGTTTTCCAAATCTGAATTATAATTTTAATGGTTTTTTAGGTTAGTATTCAAATGTTGAAAAGATGTGACTATTCAAGTTCTGAAATCTGGAATCCTTTTCAAAATTTGTGCCATTAAAGGAGTTGAATGTCCACCCCCTAATGAATGTTTTTGGGATTAACGCATGGGCCACATGAATACAACACAGTAATAATCACAGGACTACCCCAACCTCTTTTTTCAGCTTCCTTTCTGTGTATAGGTAGTAAAGCTACTTTTTTGTACCATGTGGACCATTTTTGGCTCTTGAATAGTTAGTTACTCATGTGAGTAATAAGCTTACTTTTTTAAAGTCTATAGATAGAATATTTTTTCAATGGTTCAATTTTAAACGTTTCTGTTAAAACTTTGTCTTATGCTTTGTCTATTTTTGTGTTATAATTTAATTTTGTTTAAGACAAAGTACTGATAATTTTAATCATCTCAGTGTTGTACCCTTGCCAATAAGTTTTATTCTAGTATTTGTTTTTTAGTAACTCGTGTGCATCTTAGTATTTCAATTTAATGAAGCTCCACTAATGAAAATACTGCTAATGAAATACATTACATATTAAATACTGCTTATGACGACAATGGAGCTAAACAGTCATTTCCCACTCCTAACACCTCTGAAAAAGCCTAATGGTCGTTAGTTTTCCAAAGTCTAATAATTAAGGAGCATGAAGGGAAAACAGCCAAATAACATTTGTTTTGAAGAAATTAGACTATTGGTAAAAGCTTGTGGCCAAGTAACTATGGTATCCATTCACCAGTTTACAAATATGTAGTCTGTTTTCATGATTTTGTGGCATGTTTATGATGAGTAGACCATAACAGAGGTTATTTTGTGAAGAAAATTGAGCAATTCCTGGATTAATGTTTTCAGCATTTTTGATTGGTTAAACTGATTCCTGTAAGGACTCCTAATCACACCCTAATTGCTTGATTTAGTCTATGGAATAATTCCTCGGTGTTGAAATGCCCAAGATTTTTGTATCATTCCATGGATATCTTTTGTTACTCTTTTAATTTGCAGATGACTCAAGTCGAACCGTTTGGACTCGTAACAATGTTAAACTTCTCATCAATGAGTATAAAGCCCTCAAGCATGAATTTCAAGACCCACGACGAAAGCAGAAGGACTTGTGGGCAACTGTTTCGGCACGTCTCAGCGAGAGGATCGCAAAGGAGCCAGGTGAAAGCAGCGCATGGATGGCGAGCCAGGTGACGTGGGATGCGTGCGATCGCAAGTGGCGAAACCTCAAGCACACGTTCAAGACGATACACACCAATCAGTGGCGCTCGTTCCGCAGCCGGTCACGATGGGAGTTTTACACTCAGCTGCTCGAGATCTTTGGGAACACCATAGATATCAATACCCGACCTGTCAATGCAGAAAAGACAAGGTATGTTGTGGTCCACCCACCGTCTATCCAGGGAGGAGGGCGGCCTATAGTGATCCCGGCTGCCAGGAAGCACACACATGTTGTGAGGTCAGTGCAGCCTGCCGAATTGGTTCCTAATCCCACCATAATTTCCACTGATGATGTAGGCCATGCCGAAGAGACAGTGTTTATGGAAGAGGTGAAGGTAGATGACAGGAGCACTCCAAATTTTGTGGTTATGAAGTCACCGAGGGTGACGCCATCTGAGCCCGTGAAGAAGCAAGTGAAGCTTTCCCATGTGGTTCAAGGTCAAGTGAAAATCTGTGACTCTAAGGGAAAAACTTTAATGAGTGTGCAGAAAGATAATGAATCGCATCCAAAGTGCTCAACCAGTAAAACAAGAGAAGAAAGTGATGGTTCTCCTGAAAAGAACACGGGCAGATTGAATGCTTCTGAGGCTAAAGAAACACCTGACAGGTCCAATGCTCCGCCAGTTTGGTTCATCAATTTCCTGAGAGAATACCAAGAAGAAGAGAAGAAAAGGAGGGAGACGTTGAGGAAAGCTCACGAGGACTTATTGCGTGTTGAGGAACGGAAGGTGAAAGCTCTGGAGAATATACTGAGTAAGATAACATCTGGACAGATATCGAATAGTGACCAACCCTCTAATAGGGACAGCAGTTCTCAAAAACCCTCTTAATTGTTTTTTTATTATGTATGTCCAATGAGTGCTATACTTGTAAGATTTAAATAAGTTTGTTGATTTAAAAATATATTTCTGATAATTAAAAGCTGTAAGTATATGTATTTAATTTCTGGTTTGACTTGCATGCTAAGTTTTCCCTTTCATTTATAAGCATAATTTCAGCTTCTTCAGGGAAATAAGTCTTGGGTCCAGCAGTCTGTCTCCCTGGCATTTTTTCATGCCAAGTCCATAATCAATAAAAGTTCATAGAGATTTACTCTATTAAATTAGTTCACGCTTACTGACTATTAAATAAAGCTCTCATGAGCAAGGAACTCACTATTGAGGAGTTAGATGAGTTCCCTGATCTATACCACATTGGGTTCCTTATCTGAGAACTTTCTTTTGGTGAACGTGAAAGAACTACATATGTATGTCACCTTTTTTTTGCGAGAAAATCAGAATGAACCAATCTTAAGTCATTGTAATTACTTTATTGAAGGGAGTGTTATCTCCTCTAAAAGCACTCAATTTTTTGTTCAAATAATTACTTTGTGGTACTTGTGAAGGAAGAACAAGCTCTTACCAATTATTCCTTCACTTGTCATAGTAGCCCCATAACTGGAGGATATAAATTGCCAATTACAGAACTTATTGTAACACGAACTTCATAAGGAAGCGCTAGTATCATGTGTATTACATTTTACCTTAATCCAGAAGTCACTATAAAATTTCAGCAAAATTATGTTGTTGAAGTGATATAGTGGAGCATACATACAATCGAACCTCTCCTTACAAAAAGGTCAATTAAGATAATGTGCCTGTGAACATGCACATTGGTGGTACCAACTGACACTTCGGATATGAAAAATGGTGTGCTCAATAACAGACATTGTATCTCTATATAACAGCCATAACCCATATTTTAGTTAGAAAATTGATGGATGGAGTGGCACTGCCTTTCATTTAAATGCAACCAATGATGAGTATTACTGATGGTCTTTCATATTGATGGCTAATTGTATATGAAAGTCATGGTTTTTTATTTTCAGTATCCATCCCATTTGGTTACTTATTTAAAAATGTTTCCCCTCTCTTCCTGGAGGCATCATCAGGGAAATAATTTTTGGATGAATTTCGGCCGCAATATATAGTAGCTGGTTGCTAAGGCACATTGTCAATGGCTGCTGTAGTTAGAAATTCAAACAGCACCCTGATTGGCCGGAGTTATTACTCTCTTCCACGACGCCTTCAGGAAGAGAAGCGAAACATTGTAAAATAAGCAACCAAATGCGATGGGTACCAAAAATAACAAAAAGAAAACTATCAAAAAATCACGAAAACCTGGAGAATAATTTCATGATTGTTAATCTTTATTTGTGGTTAACCTTTGAAGTTAACTCTAATTGTAAACCAGGCCTTTCTGTGGATGTTATACACGGATGCTATAAGGAGAGATTTTTTCATCCAAACCAGGGAGGATAGGTATGCTAAAAAATATAGCAAAATGTTTGTTAAAGTTTTATTAACAGTAAAATGGAATTTTCATTTACATTAGCTGTCATTTTTATAAAATTTATGTACAATTCAAACATCCAACCATCCACCTGAGCAGCAGGTACTTGCTTAACTCTGGTGACTACTTGGCCACTGTTATAAACGTTTCATTCACTTTTTTCTGATCGCCAAGTAGCAATATACCATTGTAATGATATTTTTAGGCAGACGATTCGACTGCCGTGAGAAAAACGGTAATCATCCCCACAAAATGTAACATTGATGGGAGTCAAGACAAAGTTCACCTGATGCTAAAACCTGAATCTAAAATAACACATTTTTGTGAGTTGAGACACCCTGTCAACATGCTGCCCATTTTCTCTCGAGATAGACCACAAAGCAAAGCCTTCAAGGTGTCCACAAACATCTTACAGTTTACTGAGGACCATCATCTTAGGATCTGGTGGTCCACAGTAAAATGTAAGATGCTTGCACATAGTTCCTTGCTAGCATAGCAATTGATGCAAAATCCTTCAGAGTTCAATTGGCACCTGTGCACAGATTTTTATATGGCAAGTGCTGACCACCTTAGTTCAAAATAATGCATTAGAGTTGAAAGACCATTTGCATTATAGCACTGATGAAAGTATTCATCAAAATATTGCACTCCTACGTAACAATTTTCAACTTGTTAGAAATAACTTTTTGTTAAAAGGCAAGAAGGTTGAGGTCACTTCTGCTGACAGAGAAAGATATCACTGTGAACAATTCAGTTTGATCACGAAAGTCACATTGTCTGAGCAGTAAATTAGACTACTTAACTTCAGTTGAAGTAGCTTAAAAAACATTCCTATTTTCAATCACATATTTGTCCTAAGGAACTTAATTACCAGCCTAATTGTCTTCAAATACATGAGTGACAACAAAAATAATCCATATCTCTCATTTAAACATCCAAATTTAACATTACCTATGGCAAGGAAATCTTAAAATACGCACCACCTCAAAATGCAACTGCGCTTATGAAATTTGATTTTGAAATCAAGCCATAAATGGCATACACACTTCACAATATTTTTCCTACTCTGGGGGAGGTTATAGAATGTGAATTCGTGGACTACATACTTCTTCAACCCAGCACATGTTATAACACTATTTCTTGAAACCATCTTGACATTTGACCAAAACAATTTTTTTAAGATTTTCATATTAACTGAAGTGATTGGTGACATCAATAATTGTACACAGCAATGTATGTACATTCGTAACTTCATAAAATTTTATATAGCCTCCAAATTGACCTCTGAGAAAACTGTAAAAGTGCTTTGTTAGGGAGTACATATCAGATAATATGATATGATATACATTACATCTCTCTTGAATGCCAACATTAATGTGGTATGTATTTATTTTTCATGACGGTCAAAAAAAACAATTTGTGGTGATTCAAAATAAGATATCAGCATGGTTAATGGATGGGTTGTAGGTAGAATATTTGAAAATCTGATCAGAATACTATAATGCTTGGCTTGACAAACTTTCTAATAATTGTGTGATTTGGTATAACATATAAATAAATAAAGGTATATTTAAATGCTAATTTAAGTACACTTTTGTTTCATGAAATATGGTCAAGTGAAGATTAAAATTTCACATGGGCCTCAGCAAATTGAATTAGGTAAACCATAAGCCATTGTAAGTAAAATTCAACTCTTAGAATATTCATATAAGCATCAAATCACAATGCTAAAGCCATATTGACGTCTTTACTGCTGAATAGATTTAATCTGTCAGATCAGGTAGGCAATATACCCAGAACATTAAGCAATGTTCTGGGTCTATGGCCTCCCTCCCCTCATACAAATGTACGTCACTTTCATCTCTGATCAGGTACATACCTAGTTCCTTAGAAGGAACCCATTCACTCACTGGACTTTAAATAGAAGACCAACTTGTATATCATTTGCTGGTGTTCCAAGAAAAGAAAGCTCATGGATTGTGCAAAAATGAATATTCATAGGAATTGACCTGAAATATTTTAATGATGATCACAGTTATAGAAATCTTGGATGTAAACTCTGAAGAAATGAAGGCTTCCCACAACAGTCCTTATGATGAAAGGAAAGTCTCCTTTCAAAAGGTCTGCAGATATAGAGAAGATCACCCGGTGGGAAGCCTGAGAAGAGTTGACATCTATAAAGCACCAGGAAAGCATCAAACCTTTCAATAGAAATATTACTCCATATTCCAAGTTTTAAGCTAAGGAGCCATTATTCAAGTATTATGGAAGATGATTTTGGCCATGCTATAACCCCTCCCTCCTCATCTATGACAGTGTAGGATTTCATGAAACATTCCCCTTAACAATCTAATGTAAGTTTTCATTGATTTTTGTATGCATTTGCAATCATTTTTCCATGAACGATGTTTTTGTCAATTTTCACCATACATGGGAATATTGAGCACAAGATATTGAAGGTTTTTGCTTGAGCTGTGAGGTAATGAGTCTTTGAAGTAGTGATGGGTTGTGGGAACAACTGTCAAGGAGGGAGAGAACACACTGCTACAAACTAAGATAGTTCGTCAGATGATGTTTTCAAAAAGTGATGCAAATACAATCTCACTCAAGTCACAACAATATTGACAACAAGATGACCTCGGATCCACACAACTCCCTACATAAGACTATGTAAGAAGAGCCCAATCTCCCTCCAAACACATTACATCTGTAACACTTTAATGCCTTCTTTTAGCAAAGTTTTATATCTTAACTTAATATTGCTTTAGAAAAATTCTATTGCAAAACTTAAATGCCACTTCTTATTACCACCATGCTGATGTTAGTTAGCGGGTCAAAAGGACATTGACATTAAACGGCGACACTATTGGAAAAAATTATTACCTACTGATGAGAAGTTTGATTATATCCCAATAATCAAATGATTGGCTCAGCCAAATAAATACCAGCTAATCGATTCAGGTGTGGAAGTTGTCTGTAAACAGTACAGTTGAAAATATTTCATCAATAATGCTACTCCATGGAAGTAAAAAAATAGCTGATCTAAATTGAGCAGAGGATTTATCCTATGTAGCCTTTGTAACAAGCAATTGCAACTGGTCTATATAAAAGTTATGTGCCACAGCTTTTTTTGCTGGCTCAACAGTATAGGTATTTATAACATCATTAAACATATATAATATCAACTGCATATATTTTAACTATGATCTAGTATATTAAAATACTTCTTTCAACATCATTAAAACAGCTCTCCAATACTAAGTTGTATTTTTTTAACAATAATTTACAGCTTTTTCTTTACCCAAGTCTTTAATGGAAGTAGGATATACTTTTTAATTTAATTTGTAGAGGAGCGATTGTGGAGGTTTCTCTACTTAGCATTTCTTATAAGTATCCCTCTAAAGAGATTTCAGGTACATACCTAGTTGATGTTAAAACATGCTAAAGGAATAAGAAACGAGTCAATCAACTGCATATTAGCTTCACTACGCAATAATTTTCTAGGCCAATCAGAAATTTAACAAAAATTTAGCTGGAAAAGTGCATGCACCTACCTAGTTTTTCTCTCTGCTAACTGTTTTGCATATTTTCGCCTTGAATTTTAAGAATTAAATTTTAAAGAATACATATATGTATTTTGTCTTCAATTACTTGCATTTTGTAAAAATGCTTAATTCCCATCTTGGGTTAGCAAAATTATCTAGCACTGTGTGCATTGTAGGCATATCTCATTCTGAAATTATGGGAGGCATAAGACATTTATCTTGCTGAAGACTATTTTAGGATAATTCGAAAACTGTGAGTGCATTTTAAAGTATTTTATAGGGTTTTATCCTAAAGTAGAATCGATGTAGGTGCACATATGCTAACTTTGTCTCAAAAATCAATAAAGTGAATTTTATGTGCATACCTATTAGTTGGATGCTGATATTTCATTCAAATCAGGGCAACAGTGGTTCAAAAGGCAATTTCCAATAAAGCTCCTACCAAAACAAGTTAAGTCATTACTAACAATCAACTGAAGGGGAGAAGAAATAGGTCACCAGACAAATAACCATATTTTACCTCCAGGCTGAATGCTTCCATAGGTAAAAATATTTTCTCAAAATCTAAGGTAATTATTAAGAACATTGGTGCAGTAAAAAAACAATAACTCCTAGTCTGTTGAAGTAAGTAAGTTTGAAAAAAAAAATTCCTCTGAAATTTGATCAACGATAAAACATCTTTCTGATATGCTTGGGAATTAGGTCAACAATTACCTAATTTTTTAGTTGTATAACAATACTAATTTCGATTTCACAATTTTCTCAGTTCTATGATGCATATGTCCTTAAGTACTTGTCACAAAGCATTAGTACTGACTGCTAGAGATTTTCTGGGATTCAAAGATCCAATCCAAATATGTACAACTATGCAAGAGTCATCTTCTTCATCATGCCAAAGCTGAAATAGCCATATCACATATTTTGTGTTTCGAGGAAATTCATGTGTGATTTGAAGGGACAAACTATTATTTCTCACTCAAAATTAACATGATGCAATTCAGGCAAATTGATCAGTGGGGCTTTAGGTTCAAATCCAGGTGGAACCCCTCTGGACATACATGATGCCTCGTGAGCCTAGGCTACGTTATTTGCAAGATATCAGAACTATCTGAGAAACCACAGCCTGTTCAGGGAGAGATATCTCCCACTGGACGAACAGATGAATATTACATTGCATGATTTCACATCATTTTACTCAGCCCTCACTTGACAAACAAATTCTTCCCTCGATTCCCCACCGTGGGAGTGGAGTTCCAAAAAGATTTTTAAATTCTGCTTCATGGTAAAAGTAAACTAATAATTCACTTAAAACAGGTAATACTTAAAACTCTCAATACTCTCAAGTCCAAATATAATGTGTACCTACTACATATATAAAATATGGACACTCTCTCACCAAAAGCATTTAAGGTGTAAACATTTTAAATTCAAGGAGACACTGGCAAAAATAGAGTGCTCGTGAAGTGTACTTTATGTGTTCACCAAGTGTCCGTCAAGTGCTCAAGAATCATGATTTGCAACAATTGGTTCTTTCCATTCACTTTGGTGCACTGCTCAGTTTGCAACAATAGTGCAGTTTCTTTTCATTCCTTTCAGACCTTCCACACTAAACAGTGCACTAATCAGAAAATAGATTAAGAGTATAGTAGGAGTGTACCTGAGAAGAAAAGAACTTTGATAATGGCATCCACGATTCTTGATGTGTTGGTTCTCATTAATGGCTGGTTAAATGAATGCAGATTCTTGGCTAACCAATTATGAATTTGAATTCGGTATGCAGTGAAAATGCTGAAGGCATCAAACATGGATGTGAGTGTCAGATAAGTGAAAGAGGTATGAAGGAATAGGGAATTATTGAGGCAATTTGTATATGAGAGCCAATTTTCTTGGACGAACAGCAATAACTAAGTTCTTTGACTTTCCCTACCCCAAAAGCAAATGGTATGATGGGTATGTACGAATCAAACATGGATGATGTAATGTTTTAATTACTTAGTGGTAAAACGCTCACCTTTCTGAGTAGTTAGTTGTCAGCTTATGTCCTATTTGGCATGGTACCATTTTATTTACGACCAAGCATTTGGCAGTGGCATGAATGGTGCTGCTTAGCTGTGTACAGTGGCAGGTTAAGGGGGCAGCTGCCCCCCACCCCCTGTACTTCCTGTTCCTGATTCCTGGTACAATAGGAAAAATGGTGGTCATAAGATTTTCCAGGCCCCCGGAAATTAGCTCTCTCCACCCCCCCCCTCTCAAACAACGACGTTAATGTGCCACTGACTGGGTAAAACTAGAATGCACACTATTGTTAGTCTATTATCAGCAGTGGTTGTGACTATATTCATTAAAATTTTATTAAATTGAATTCCAACCAAATGTTGGATGAAGAGAGTATTCTATATAAATCTACCAAAAAATGAGGAACACCCAATTTATTTCCAAAGATACCTACTTATGACCACATTATTGTAACTAATGTGGTTGTAATTTGGGGACTGACAACATGTAGCTTGAACGTAAGCATTCCCTATTAACAAAAAAAATCAGCCACAACCATTGTGTACCTACAGAATGCAGCGTACTGGCAGGTTACTGAACAAATTTTCATGTTTTACTAACATAAGTACTTATTTTCATTCATCATAGTTTTTTTTGCTGATGTTATTCGATTTTCACTACCTTCAACACCAGGAATGGAAAGTTCCCAACGATAAGGGCCAAAGAATTCATTTGTGAAGCGTGCGAAAAAAAAAATTCCAGCTAACTTCCCAAAAGCAATCCCAAAGTATTCATACCAATGTTCACATTAGCACAGAAGTGCTGAAAATATCTTCGAGCTATGAAATGTTCATATGAATTTGGCAGACAGACACTTAGTGAAGCCCATAAAACACTTCACAAAGCATGCACAGAACACTTCACAGAGTGGTCAAACATTTTCCAAGCACTCCACTGTACACTGAATTTTTGCCATGGGACAATAAGACAAGGACGACTTTTGGTTGATACAAGGAAAGTCAGGGAATACAAGCAATGGCGATAAGACCAGAGGCAGCCTGTCAAATGTACTTTAAGATGCAACAATGGAATGTGTGCAACAAAGCAGAGTGGATATGTGAGAGAACTTCCAATGGCATGTGGTAGGTAGTGGAGGTGTAAGCTCATAACAACGACATGCGTTCACAAAACCCTTAACAGTAAGACAAGGAGAGACAAATAGATAATTAGATATAAATATATACCCTGTTAATGAAGCCATTTAACCATAAAATTCAGTTCATGAAGTCCTAAATCACTGGAATATTCTCAAGCTGCGAGCACAAATTATTATAAATGCACCAATTCCGTCGGTGCAATCAGAATGATTCCCTTACATAAACATCACACAAGAAAGCTCATACTTTGGCTGCATTGTTGTCTTTAACTCAGCATGAAATTTTTAAGGATCAAACTTTTCAGTACACTCAAGAATTAACAGCATCATTGGTAAGCCCCAGATGATAACCATGCACATTCCATTGCTCCTATAGATGTGATCCAAACTCAAACTTTTTATACTTTTAAGCATATTTCTCCATTGAAAGCAAAATGTAAACCATTGATTTCTTTGCAAACATCCATGCACCAGCAAACATAATGCATTATTTCATGTACCATGGAAAATATATCTCATGACTGTATTCACCCTGTTCTTAATGATCCACAAATGTGTCACAATGAAATAGAGAGCGTCCGAGTAAGCTGCATTAATGGCTCATTGCAGCATTATGTTCATGAAGAGATGTTTAACAAAACCTTTTTCAAAATAGCCAGTGATCTGGTGATTTTGCTAAGGATTTGAATTTGTGGGTGCTGTAAGCTGCTGGAGTTCCACATCATCTTGAGAAGACCCTAGAAGTAGAAACATTTATAACATTAAAGCAGTTAGAACACAAGAAGTTGGGTTTTGCTAGGACATCAATATGATTTTAACTCACCAGGTTAAATGGCAACAAGATTAAAGGAGAGTTAAAAATGACACCGCATGCATAATGGTTGTAGGGTAAGAACTTTTCCCGACATACGCATGACCATGATAGACCAGCTGCAGGTGGAGATTTTTGGAGCTACGCAAAAATTTTTTTGAAGAGCTAAAAAATGCAAGATTTGATCTGAAACTATATGGTGAACTCTTCTTGGGCTTCCCAATAGATTAAATTCTTCATTAGGGCTAACGTTTCGAAAGTACACTTACAAAGAAAGTTTTTTATATCCCTGATGATCTCTATTCGAAACATTGGCCAGGATGAAGACTTAAACCAGGTGGGAAGCCTAAGAATAGTTCACTAATGAAAGCACATTCGCGAGTCATGCCAATCATTTATCATTATATTCTTTGACAGACTTCTCAGGTCTCTTACCCTAAAAGTCACATTGATTTCTGAATTCATAGAACACAGTGACACAAGAAAATTCTTGATTTTCTGAATGTAAGAACCCACAACTTGGAAATACATATTTAATATCTTGTTAAATCTCCCGCTGCATTATATATACACAGTGGAAACTAAGGGAAAATGTTTAGGGTACAGGAGCAATAATAATAGAGCATGTCCAGGACAAATGTGGCGTGAAACAGGCATGTCTCCCTTGGATAAGACTGACAAACACATTTGAGACATTGAATCCCTCCCAACCATTCATGCAACAACACATTTTATTCCATTCAAAGAAATAATTCTCCTATATGAGGGAAATAATCTATTTTTTAAATAAAAATATATCATTTCCTTCATGAAAAGTATTGACTGCAATAAGGTAGAGAAGCTTACTGCTTAGCTTTGGTCCATAAATTGGAGTTTAGAAACAAATCAATTTCAATTTATGCCGCAAGTCATAAATGATCTCGGTGAAAAAGATTTAAATTTACAGCAGAAATAATTACAACACACTGTTGACTCTTCAAAAGCCATAACATTCATCCATTTTAATTACTTAATACCTATTGTTTGAAAAAGCACACAAATAAACAGTCAGGGATCCATAAAGCTTTGGGTCAGAGTTGTGGCCTCACAACTTCCCTTTTTGAGGGTCTGGAAAAAAATGTCTGAAGGGGAAAGGAATAGGAATCCAAAGCCATGTTGGAATTGCATACAAATAAAAATAAGCCTGTTTGTCACTATAAAGGGACAACAGGATCAGCAAAATACTGTAACATGCTGCTGTAACCAAAAATATCGATACCGATTTTAAGTCTCAAAAAAGAGTATGGTTCAAGGTCTCTAAATCCTTGACTTGTCCATGGAGATGGGAGCCTATTCTCAATAGCAGCTCATGCAATGGGTTATTAGCAATTATAGATTTTTGTGTCAAGCTTATCTGCCATTAATGTTTGATGAGATGCACCGATGTGTACTTTGGTGCCACGGTTACAGGATACTTTCAGATGACCAATTTAAATTAAAGATATTAACTTATTTCATTAGTGTCTGTGTTACTTGTCCAGCAAGGGTGTCACGTCTATTTGTAACCTAAATGGCACAGCTCGTAAATGACATCTAGTAACCTACTTTTCGTAAAAGAGCAATAACTAATCTCCACACTTTATAACAGCAACATTTCTTGACCTGACATGCTTGCTAATTCCTAAAAGAATCTTTCAGAAAACTACCATTTTCAAGATAGAGATAGAATGTGGAAGATCATGAGAATTTTCCTGGAGAAAATTATGACTATTAGAAGTTATCACTGTTTCTCATGAGCCACCACGGCAATATCACTCCATAAGCATGAGGCAGGACAACATTCCATATTCATCTTTCATTCTAACTTCTGTTTATGAAGCGGCTGTTTATTAAAAGGTGAATTTGGGAAATTGCAGGAAATGAGTTTTTGGTTATAAACTGTCATAGTTACAAAGTGTTAACATTAAGTTTTGTTCATTTTCCAAAAGTAGCTTTCGTTTACGAGTTACTACTAGATTACCAATGGATGTGGAACCTCCAATAACAATTGGAGGTTCCACATCCATTGCAATCATGTATATGCAAATATATAATTGCAATATTAATATGCAAGGAATGATTAGCAATAACAGATTTCTGGGTTAAGTTTCTTTGCCATGAACGAAAACTTTCAGGAACACTATTAAAATGTAACATATTAACTCATTTCTTTAGTTTTTTAGCTACCTGCCAAATATGTCCACAATGATGTTAAATCTTTCTTTAATAATTATAAAAAATACATATTTTGGAATTCTAAGAGAATAAATATTGTTCTGAACTTAAATAGTGATGGAAGATTCGTAAAAAATAATTTAATTAATTACAGATCATTAAATTAGGTATGTAACATTCAAAATAGCATTAGAATAAGTATTACAAAATCATGGATTTAATAATCACTCAACTGAACTAAAAGAGTTGCACCTATTTATACTTGCAAAGAAAACACAGAAAGCGATGAACACAGTTCAGATGGGAGTAAAAGACATTTTTTATGGCCACACACAGGAACAACATTTCATAAAAATTCTTCTGTAAAACAATCAGAGTAGTTTAAATAATATATAAACATTTTCTCATAGTTCACATTCAATAAGGATCACACTCGAAGCATTTGATACTCTCACAATCACAAGTAGCTGCGACATTGACTTTGTTCTAGAATCACGTGATTGATGAATAAGAATGTCGACGGAAGCCCCAGAGCAACCTGTCATGATCAACAGACTTATCCACCCAATAGAGTCCAGCTTCTAAACAATTGATTCCTTAAATATGGAAATGAGTAAAAGAGAATTAATGGATTATGGCAGAGAATGACAAGATGGAAAGTAAAACACAACAAAACAAAATCATACAAAAATAATCCATTAACATTCTGAAATAAAAGAATAAACATCAGATGACCAGAAAGGAAATAATACCTGGGGGGTTATTCTGTAATTTCACCTCACGGAACATGACGTCACGGATCTCTCCTTATATGGCGAATATTACCGAAAGTGGAGTTGTAAACCATGGCCGCCAGATGGCGAGACCATTGACTTGTTCATTTCTGCCGAGAATGGTTCATTTTCAGTTGTGAAATTGGGCTTCCAAATGAGTACTTCAAGAGCAGAATAGCTCAAATGGATTGTTCATTTGAGTTGGTTCTCTTCAGAAAGAGCTATTTCGGAAGTGGAATTACAGAATAGCCCCTCTGGTGGGTAGGTACCACAACAGCATACTAACATGAGAAAATCATTAATATTGTGTTATTTGATTAGCACACACTTTTATGTCTGTTTCCACAGCCACATCAACAGCAAATTTCAAGAGCTCTGACATGACAAGACTTTCATTGCAAACCTCTGTCAAGTGAAATAAAGTTGTATTAGGGTAGATGTGGTGGAATTCATTCATAGTAATGAAATTTATTATTGAAATTATAAAAATGAAAATTCTGTCAAGTTGCACAGAGTAGGTCTCACATCTCTTCAGCAGACTTTGGTCACTTTTAATATATGATGTTCACTTGAACACTCAAGTGCCTTAATAATGTCTGACATGTAATGTCTTACATATATAATATTCTGAACACGAATTTACACTTTTTATTTACTTGTTACAGCACCTTGGTAAAATATATTAAGTCTTAAAAAAATATAAGTTAAAATTTGTGGAGAAATAGTATATATTCAAGTATCAGTCGATACAAGAGTAAGTTGAATTAATTCTTCTTCTCGTGCTGAAAATATTGACTAAAATTCGTGACTATAGTATAATTTGAGGTGAACAAATGGTTTAATCTCCTTTTTTTAGGTTGATTATTTGATAATTGTACATACATTGGCCTTGTAGACTGCATTATCATGGCAAAGCAGAAGTCTCTACTATATTTGTCAGTGATTGGTCCGAATACGAAACTTTAAACATAAATGTAATGCATTCATTGGTGAATATTCTGAGTGGCTCAAGGTAAATTGAGATAATTATGGTTTTATGCTGCCAATACGCAGGAATATTGACCATGGGCGGCCATACAATATTCTCCAGGGGGGTGCCAAGGCATAAAGGTTTAAGAAGGTAGGGTCCGCAGAGCCCTCTTCCGCAAAGTTTAGTAAATTTGAGGTTTCAGGAGTACATTTTTGGAACATCTTAGATGAATGACAATTTTATAAATTTGTTACTAAAATATTAATTTAAGTTGAAGGCTGCATGCCTTTGGGTGTTTCACCAGGTCATTGTTTTTGGTGACAACAGTTTCACCTGCATTCCAGCAGGTGTCTTCAGGTCGAAGTGATGATGCCAGTAATTGACGACCTTATATAGCCCCGTTGCTCAATCCTGATTGGTTGCATCATTTTCTCCATTGGCACCAATATTTCTCCGTTGTCGGTGATTGGTCATGTCGACAGTTTCTACATGGAAAAGTCTCTTCCAAGTGCCGTGGAGGTGATACCCGTCTTCCCGGTTGAAATTCTTTGGGTGTTATGATATCTCGATAGCTTTCCGAATGAGTCTCGGGAAGTATCAAGATTCCCTGGCTATCAATGTAGCATCCTCCAAGTTGATGGTGTGTCCAGGCTCGGAATAGGCATGCTCCGCCACAGCGGAGTGGTGGAATTGTTTATTCTTCATTGCCCATTTGTGTTCTTGTAGGCGGCACTTCACAGTTCTTTTGGTTCGTCCTATGTATGCTGATCCACAGCTGCACTCAATTTTGTATACTCCTACATAGGCATGGGGTGGGATCCGATCCATGGGTCGAGGTAGTATGTCACTCATCTTTTTCACGCAGTTGAAACGAGTGACCATATCGTATTTTTTCAATAGTCTGGCAATGCCACAAAGGGAATTGTGACATAAGCTGCTGGTTTAGGTTTCTCTGTTGTCTCGGGGGTTGTATCCGAAGGTAAACCCTAGAGTTGCCTTTCTTTCATCACGGTCCTTTTAAGGACCAAGTCTTTGTGGTACCCATTCTCCCCAAGAGTAGTGACCAGGTGCCGTTTCTCCGAGGGGAGTGAATCTCTGTCCGAAATGTAGTATGCTCTGTGAACCAGGATAGAGATGAGGTCTGCCTTCTGAGATGGGTGGTGGAGCAATAATGCATTTAGATAGCGATCAGTATGAGTCACTTTCCCTCCTTTTCCCTGCCCCCTTGTATGGGCGCCCATGATATTAACCCCAAAAAAGTCACTTTATTTACTGACTCAACTATCTACATATACATAATACCCTGCGAGCCGCTGCATGAGTGTGCAGCAGGGTGTGTTAGGACACCAGCCGTGTAAAGGAGAATGCTATAGGCGGATGAAAAGGTGAAGTGTATTTTGGGAATGGTTTGAGTGGATCTCAGTTTTTATATTGGCCACTTATTGTGCGAGGAAAGAATGAATTTTTGAACCTACTGTTCGACAATGTGCCTCTCTTATTTTATCTTTCCTGTCAGACCTAGAAATGTAATGCGGCATCAAAATGATATTCTCTGTGTCACACTGAAACACACCTGTTGGGAATTTCTCAAGCAATCTAAGCCTAGCATGTAGCCTCTGAGTATCTAGTGGTTCCCAACCTAATCCCTCTAAAAGCAGAGAAACACTCTTTGTTTACTCATAGCAGTTTTTAACAAACCGCACAGCTTTCCTTCGTATTTTATTTATTTTTCGAACCAGATCTTTCTGTCCAGGGTCCCAAGTGCTCGCTGGGTATTCGAGGTGTGGCCTGACCAGAGCAAAGTAGCACCTCTCTTTCACTTTTTCATCTGAGGACCTTCCTACTATACGCTTGATAAATCCTAGTATTTTTAAGGCTGTGCCGCATATGTTTAATATGTGTGTTCTCCACGATAACTATGAGTAAAAGGTAGGTTTCCATTGGCCAAAAAAAGAAATAAATTTCTTGACATATACTCAAGTAGGTATATCAGTAACTGCATACGAATTTTCTGACAATCGTTTCACCTCCTTGCCAGATCCTGTATTTATTATGAGTTCACAATTTTTGGGTGATGTAAATAGAAGAGCATAGAAATAAAACAGGAGGTGGTAATGCAGCATTGAACTACACAGGTATGCATTTCTGCCACTCACACAGACAATCAAATGAGCCCAAGATGTCCTCTTTTCCTTCGTGTTTTCATCACACTTAAGGTGATGCCATTCATGGGTATCATGGTAAAAATCAGACCTATATCACATGGTTCATTTAAATCTTTAAAATGGACTCATATTCATAATAAAGCTTCATGCAATGTTTTGGGAACACTTTCCAACCACCAAGAGAAATAATATGACGCATTATTTTCCAGAATATGTAAGCGATCCAAATTCTGTGAACAATGACCAACTCTTTAAGTTTCAAATGGAATATCAAAACAGAGGGGTTGGAGAGATGAAATCATGCCACAAAAAAGAGACATAGTTAACTAAATTAATCAAATAATCTTACAAAATATATATGCATGTATATATGACCATTATTCAATTGTAAGAGTTTGCCTCCTCTTCTTTTCATCCTGAATCAAAATCAACAATATTATGAGGATATTTAACATCAATACATATTGTAACGGTTCCGAACCATTACAAGTTCGGAATATGGAAGGAGGTTGTGTGCGTGTGTGGGAGGGAGAGGGAGGTGGATGCATTGGTCAGCCAAATGGGTCTTGTTTGGCCAATGGCTTTTAGTTCGTCAATTTAAACTAGTGATTGAGGATGGGGGAAGCCTGAGTGTGTGCCCTCGAAACTCCACCCCCTCTTCCCAGAGTGCAAGTGATTCCCTTCCCCTCCGGGAGCATATATAAAGCGGCCTGGCAGAAGTGAAAAGAGGATTGTACTGGTAAAATTCCTCGCGGAAGATTCGCGAGAGAGTGCTAGTCCGAGGGCTAAGGAGAGTGAGTTTGGCGTTGGTGGCAGAAAGCTCTGCCGGTTGAGCAGCAGGAAGAGAAGGACTGGGATTTGTTGACATCATGCTGTACCCACTGAGCAGCCAGGAAAAGCCATCATTCTTCCCATCCAATAACCACTCAAGGTGGACGTGGGAGAATGTCTTCAAGCCGCTGGGTCTACCAATTGTCGCATGACGTCGGTGCATCACTGGTTGCCTCTCTACTCTATCATCTCTTCACATAAGCCGTCAATGGTTCGCCACGTTCCCTTTCCCAACCCAACCCCCTTCTAATCACAGAAGCCTTAGGTGTTGCGGGACTATTGTAACAACACTGAGCTCCTCCAACATAAATTCACCTTAATTGTTATGTCATTGGCCTCCGGGCAATATTCTGTTTAAAGTTCATTTAGAATCACTACTAAATGCAGCCTGTGCTGGGCGATTTGGTTCATTTTTGATCCTCCCGCTGTATCCTTTTTTGTGACACGGGAGCTGATCGGTGTGGTTAATTGTTAAGTGTCATTGTTCAAGTGTATCATTACTTGTCATATTCGTGGTATTTCACTTTCATCCATTCCACCCCTGTGCCATCAACATGATCACCTCATCAACCATTCATGCCCATCAGTGTTTTGCTTTGCTTTCTGTGTTAATTGAATGAATGCATTAAAGTTGAGTTAAACCAAGTTTAAAAGAATGGTTTGTTTCAATCCCAGGAGGGAGGTATACGTCAAGGCAGTGACCATTCCCCGTTTCCCAGTAGATGAGTGTAACTCACGTTGCGTGTGCATGTTTTTTCCTCTGGGCTTAATTAAAGAATGTTTGTGTCGGGGGTCCCTCCTCCCGTCATCGAGGGAGGAAAGATATCAAACTCAAGTGACTGCTTTTCACCGCATCACGGCGAGCTGTAACAATATGCACTTGTCTCTTTCCAATAGTGAAAGACATGAACTTACACCAGCATGAGCATTAACCCATTCAAGGCATCGGTCCCGTTACTTTTCTCAGTTTTCCCTAGTTCCCATGCGTCGGCGCTGACACTTGCAACTTCCTTCAGTGTCTTAGTCTTGCTCTAGGCACATGCGGATGAGTTTCGTTCTTTGCTGGATGTGTTTTCGTTTTATATAAATAAACGAAAAAAACCCTTCAGCGTGGGAATAAATGTCATGACAACAGGTCAGCATTGAATGGGTTAATACTTGGGTCTCAAAGAAAGATGTTATTGACAGATTGTCATCCTTTAACCTTATTCAAATCCATAACTAACGCCAGGGCAAATGGGGCACAGCCCCTCTCCCCAAGCCCCCAAGCCAAAGGGATGATTTATTTCTTAAATATTTTTTTATTTGTGTGTATACACAGCTTACAGTAATTCCCGCTTAATAGCCAGCTTAATAATAAAAATACAAATACAAGCGCCGCTGAAAGTACAGGTGTACAGCTGATAGCATATCATTAGTACACATAAAGTTAATAAAATAAATAACGATATCAAATATGAAATTTCTACATGAAATTATTAATGCCAGAATGATAAAATTTATGACAGGAATCTCCTACAATTTACTTCGAGAGCACATGATTGCATTGATTACATGATGTTGGGGAGGATTTTGAGTCATGGTACAATGGTGAAGAGTTTTAGGGGCTCGTTTCTTCTTATGTTACAGTGAGTGCCATCGTGAGTGAAGTAAATGTGACCCTAAAAATGCTCACCACATTGCCTAACTTGAAAGCCTAACTAATAACTCCTAACAATTATCTGGCACAAGTACCGAATGTTTTATACTGCATTAGGTATGTTTGAAGTGGTATGGAACTTAAATCTCTCTCTTTATCACATTAGGCCACAACTTCATGCATGACTGAGTTGATATATATGTATATACATTTATGAGGTCTGCAACGAAATATAAATACATATATGATTCCATACTAAGGCTACTTTTTTTAGGTCCATGTCGGACATCTAAGAATGTTCCTAGTATGTACTCCCTCCTTGGTTTCCACAGGTTTTATGGGGTAAATCAAAACTCCAACACAGCTAAGCAGATATGTATTTGATAATTACACGACATCACACTCCAGACAAACACTTACCTATGTTATCTGGTTTTCTGTTGTAGGCAGAACCGATGCCATCGTTTTGTTCATCAGTTTTATGATCTTCCCCTCTATTTTCAACATCTAAGCTGTTTATGTTTCCATTTGGTAAAGGGGTATCAGTTTCTGGAGATTTAACACAGCCGATGAGAAAAAGAATCATTGCACCAATTATGGGAGGCACTCCGGCTAGCAGGAAAGGGATGGTGTAAGTGCCGGTGTGATCAAATATCGCTCCTGGAAATATTCATTGACAAAAGTTAGACATGTCGTAACACAACTTGAACAAACCTAAATTATGAAAAAACACTATTAGATAAAAGTGACAAAAATATTAACTGGAAGATACACTAGCAAATATTTCAGGCATGCACTTGTTTAACCCTCTTAGTGTGATGGGTCGATATATCAGCTTTTGTATCTCGGGCAAAAAGTGCGGCGGGCCGATATATCGGCTTGCAATTAAGATTTTGTTCAACCTCATAACCCTAAAATAATTACATTTATTTTTCAGTCGATGTAAAAGAATAGTATCAATAATAATTAATTCAATTTGTATAAAATTTAAAAAGCCACCTATGGATATCAAAAACAATAACTTCATTACATTTATTTCTCAATGTCTGACATTTTATTAAATTACCCTTTGCATTTCTCACAAGTACCGCTGGCAGAAGGCTGCACTAAAAGGGTTAAATAACAATTCTACATGCTACGCAGGATTCTAATTCATATATGTGTCAGTGTCTTTATTTTATAGAGACATGTCATTCATCCATATAAAAATGGTGTACAAACTTTGCTTATAAAATATCATACTAATTTAGAAAAATATTTTCAATCTTTTTAAAATAAAAAATGTCATAAGATAGCTAATTTTGTCAGCTTTTCAAGAAACATTTCAAAGCAGCACTTTTCAAGCAACCCTTTTATATCAACTCGTAGAAAACATGTAGGTCATATTACAACACACATTCACAGTATGAGAAATAATTGTATAATTGATGGCCTGAGAGTCAAAGTTATACAAGTAACAAACATCATCCAGTGTCACCTGTATCACTTTACTCCGGTAAGAAATGACAAAAGGCAAAGTAGCTTAAGTGTTTGGCGGCTAGATCGCAGCACCATACGTTTGTACACTTGTATTCCTTTTCCTGTAGCTACCTGACAGTAACAACTTAGCAGTAACATGGCCGGGGGGGGTAGGGGGAGGAGGGGGGGGGGGCAGGGGGGCAAATGCCCCCCCCCCACCCTGTGTTCTGGCACCCCTAAGTCTGTGAATATTTCCACTCTTAAGTCCCAAATACGAAAATATAAATGTGTAAAATACGTTGTCAATTATCATATTTTGTACAAACCCATCCGCCTATTTCATCACCAAAATTTGTAAAGTTTAGTTAACTGGTTAATTTATGAGTCGGCACCCCCAAAAAAATTTTCTACCCCCCCTAGACCCAAAACCTGGGTACATATTAAAACCTTAGAACATATGCACTTACATCGTTTTTCATGTTTATGTTACTTGTATTACTTTGACTCTCAGGCCCTAAATTGTAGGTTTAATCAAACACTAAATCTGCCTAGGTGAAAAACTTTTCTGGTGCAGTCTGACGGTGCAGCAAAAAATATCTTTTTGGCTAATTTTTTGGCTAAAGGTGCAACAAAATTTAAAAAAAAACAAAGCTGTTTTTGGATTTCATTTAAAACATTTTCCAATAAATAAGGTGATACAAAAATTCAACCTGGAAATATACAGCTTCATGTTGAGAAAGTCGTGTATCTGATAACATTATCTGTGGCTCTGAAACCAATACACCAATGGCAAAATATCAGCCTCTATATACTTATATTGTAATTTATAACCTGCTCTGTCCTAATGGCAATAATCCATTACATATCTAGTTGATTGCAACAGTAGGGAAATAGAAAGGTAACTTGCTGAGGAATATAGAGAGGACAGCAACTTTGGACAAGCTGTTGTCCATAACTATGTAAGTTATTCAGATTAAGTTTGAAAGCATAGGGTGAAAAACAGCGTGTCTCTTAATATACAGAACCACCTCTCAATCTACCGATTTTTTAGACAAATACCTTCAATGAATACATAATCTCAAACATTTTCTAATATTCAAATTTTAGTCATGCTCTCAAAGTTATTTACTTCACCACTGAGTAGCATTTTGAAATTACTCAACCACAAAAAAATCATACCTGCTATTGGAGGTCCTGCTGTGAGGGGAATAGAGCAAAGACCCAAGAGGAATCCAATGGCTTGAGTTGCACCAGCAGGGCCACAAAGGTCAAAAGCTATCGGGCCAAGAATACTGATGAAGCAGCCATCAAAAAGCCCCATGAAGAGGGCTATACCAGTCAGCAATTCAAAACTATTTGTTGCCACAATGAGCATGGTCATCACACCAATTGATACGAATGATATCTATGAAATAACAAAAATATTAGTCAGATATCCTTTGCAATTTTGCTTATTTGGCTTTTGTTTACATGCAGAGTACCATTTTCCCATAAGGGCTCGCATGAAAGTTGCTGTTATGAATATTTAGACCATCACACCCCCACATGAAAACTAATATATTATATATTATATAATATATATATAAATAAATAAATAAATAAAAATTTGCAAATAAAGTGCACAGTGTCCTTTGTGGAACTGCATATTTACGTTAAAATAAAATAAAAATAATATGTGTATTCCACACAATAAAATTTAATTCACCATGTTTCGCCTACTCCGTAGACACTGAAAATGTCTACTGAGTAGGCGAAACCCAGGTCGGTGAATTAAAGTTTATTGTGTGGAATATACAAAATATTTTTATTTTATTTTAAAGTAAAAAGTTACAAGTTAAATTTGCTGAAGGTGAAATTGAGGCTAATCGAGACAAATACAGTTTTTAAAATTTTTCTTCCCAAATTCATTTTTGTAATAATAAAACTCAAAAACTTTCCTCTTTATTTTGGTAGTAATTCTGTGATTTAATCAGAAAGTAGAGACCTTATGGAGCTATGTCAGCGATAAAAAATCATTTCTGCATGAGGAGTTCTTTTCAGAAATGAAAAAACATACCTGTTGAAGCATGATGCGATTCACCTTTGGTAGATCTGCAATTTTCCCAAATACCAGTCGGCCTATCCCAGATGTTACACCAATACACATCACCAAGAGTTTTCCATCATTCTCAGGAAAACTAATTTGCACAAATTTAACCTACGAATTGAAAGTAACCATCAAATTGAGTCATGTAAATACATAACAAAAGAGGTGTAATTCCAATAACTTTGGTTGTTGGATGACAGTAAAACACTCTCATTGAAATTAACAACATAAGGACTTGATTAACTTACCATATGCACATAAGGTACAAAATATCCAAAGAGTGCTGACGGAATTGCTATTGCCCATATCACATATTTTTTCCTCTTCCATATATCAACATTAATTCCTAATACACGCTTACTCTTCTCAATTTTCAACTCATGAATGACCTCAGCCTGAGGAAAAACATTACACAAATTACTATATCATTTTCTAAACAATATTTACATTAAAGCAACTTCACACATACTGAATGAAACCTATCCAACAAAAAGACTGAATTTATGAGTTCCAAAGCATTCAACAACAATACGAAATAATTAACAAACCAAGATGAAAGGAAATAATTGCAATGATTTCATTGTCTCAACTACATGATGGGTTTTTCCACCCAAGAGCTCCAACAGTTCTTTACATAAAAACTGCAACGGAAAAATTAAAAGAAAATTGAATTTCAAAATTGCAAATAAATACAAAAAATGGCCATCCACTTTCTCTTACAAAGTATGAAGCAGTATTTTCAGCATTAACATACTAATATTTCACAGTACACACATAAAAATACATACTGTATACAGAATGTATTTGAAAAATATTCCATTACAATTGTGATAATAAATACAGTAGACCCTCGCTAATCCAGACTATTCGAGTCTAGGGGTTGTCTGGATTTGGAAAAGTGCAGATTATCCAGGGATTTATCAAAATGAATGAATGCTATTTATGGGTACCCTTAGGAATTCGACGATTCATAATCACTTTCCATGAATTATGAGGCCCTTCTGAGTAAAATTGGTGCCATAAATATTACAATTATGAGTAAATAAAATATATTAAGCGATATTTCCGGTAAGTGAAGACTGATATTAAAATTTAAAATGTCTTATAACAAAAAATGGTAACGCGTACGTAGGTATCGTTGATACAGTCCGTCTCTATTTCCATGTGATTGTACGCACTGAGACTAAATTTATTGGTAAGAGTTTTATTAATAGTAGTGACACCATTCACCCGATTTCCGGCAGACACAGTCGGTCTCCGTCGCACGATCAGACGTTCGGTATCATCGTCAACGTTAACGTGAAACGAAACTTTTTTCATTCGATTTAGTAAACCCCATTGAGTTCCGCAACAGCTTGAGCTCGGAAGTTATCGGAGAAAGTTATCGGAGAAAATCATCCGCGGATATTGTTCAATATTGAACCGTTGCCTATTTGTTAATAAGTGAAAACTATGGAAAATGGCATGCATCATCAAATCCAGAGAAAATTTTCAAGAGATCATGCCAAGTTTCAGGTTTTGCACGGAGAGAATGTAACATTGGCCTGCTTTTTTCGATTTCAGCCTGAGGTGCGGGGGCCAGAATTCGGGCGGTCGGAAGTTTTATGGAACGGCATGGCGTCGGAAGGTGCGAAACAAAGCGAATCCGACGGCGCACAACAACGTCGGCCAATTTTATTGAAAATTTATCGATCTTATCCTCTCTGGCAGGGCGATTGAAATTCGCACTCCCGGAAATTTAGGTACCGCGTGAATGATGTTCCCGCACATAGGATTCGCGTCACTCGTCGGTGTTTACAGACGATTTTTTTAACGAAAAAATAAACTTGATAAGGAAAATAAAACAAATAGGAATTCTATTTTAGTGAAAAGTGAACGATATAGGACAAAAAGTTGTTTCAGAAGATAAATTTCGATGATGCGGTAGAAATTCCATCTCATGACCCCATAATAAACTACCTACCCGCATTGAACATCAGTGGCATGCATGTTCGAATTAAGTAGGGGTCAACATTATCCGGGTCCGGGTCAGCGCAGGCCCACTGCATTAAATATTAGGCGGAGCAAAATAGACATTCCGAGCCAGTAAATGTTTAGACGGCAATATCACTTAAGCAATATCACTACGGCAATATCACTACAGCCATTCAAGTATTACATAAGTCGATTTATGCCATTTTTGACCCCCCCTCCCCCTTTGTAAGACAATGTAAATTTTTCCTAACCCCCCCCCTCCCTCTGTCTTACGTAAGACGTTAGACATTTGTATCTACTCTACGTTAAATGTTCGCTTTCTGCAGTTTGATCTTTCCATAGAAGCCATCGTACAGCTTTGAGCACTGGATATCGTATAATTATGCAGTGTTGGAGTACCACATTCATTGAGCATGGAGGTAATGTAGCTAGACAGTCAGGCGACAGAATAGGAGCATTGGTATAGCGGTGATATTACGGAAAATACGCCATTAACGAGCGGATTTCAACTAAATATCATTCGGAAACGATAGATACAATGTTTCAAGACGGACAAAAATCTTACGTAAATTGGTTCCAGACCCCCTGCCAGTGGCGGATTAAGTTCATTGTTTGGGGGGGGGAGGGCGGTTCACTACTTTCCGCGGCGCCTGGAGGGTATGCAATACCTCTCAACGAAATGGGGGTCCGGGTGGACCTCCCTCGGAAAATTAAAATAAATGAAGCGTTTGGAACGTAGGTTTGGTGCGGCTATATCATATAGTAGATGTGATAAATTATTGAGGTAATCTCTCTAATCACATTTGAAAAACGTAAACAAACGATGTAAAGAATGCCATTCCTGTGAAATTGCAGGTCTTCCGGGATTTACACCGCGTTGGTCCATGTTTCCTCGGACGACAGTTTCGGCGGCGTTTCAGTCGGCTTCTTCAGGTCGGTGAAGTGAAAGTGCAGCCACTCGTCGTCTTATATATCTCACCCGTTGGAGTCAGGTCTAACGCTTCAGATATATAAGACGACGAATGGCTGCACCTTCACTTCACCGACCCGAGGAAACCGACTACAACGCCGACAAAACTGACGTCCAACGTAACATAGACCAACGCGGTGTTAAACGTGGAAGACTTGCATCTTCACATCCATCAACCCGCGGCAGACTAGACAAGGATTTAGAACTTCTTTAATGCCGTAAAAAATTAAAATTTGTAGGAATGAAATAAAAAATATAAGTATCCAGAAAATACTATTTTTATTTTATCAGCAAAAATAAAAATGATAAAAATAGCTATCAGGCTACAGAAGATATTTTTAATAGTTTTAATAACGACTAAAAAAAAGTAGGCCCTACTTAGTATTAAAATAAATGAAATAAACAAAGTATAGACTTTTGCTTTGAGGAAATGTAGTCACCCTCACAAATACAGATATACGGGCTGACGTAAATTACGAAAATATTATTTAGTTGTAAAGTTTTGAGCACCAACTATAATGCAAAAAGCCTAGGTTTTGTCAGCATAAGATTTATGCATACAAATTGCAAGCTCGGTCGCGCCATTCGTGGCCATACAGTGGAATCAAAATTTATGCTGGCACACACTGATAGTTCTAAGAGCGGAGACGAGCGATGACATAGGAATTACAGTTTTACGGAAGAGAGGGAGAGCGATCATCGAATGGGCGCCCAAAATCGTCCCTTCAGATGTCTGAAAGAATTATTCAAAGGTGAATTTTCGTGGCTTACACCGCTCACGCTTGTGATTCGGCCGATACCCATGCCCCGCGACTCAAAACTTCACGCGCCAAGAATAAAGTTCGTACCCCTCGACTGCGATTGCGCCATTTACGATCGTTACGAGCTCAACGCTTAATTTTCAGCTTTGCTGAGTTCGAAAAGATGAAATTTTGTTTCTGAATCTAATATTTAAGGGAAAGTAACATGACAGTATTATATGGAAGATTACTGAATGAATAGTTTTTTTAAGTATGCTCACCGGTTCATTGAAAGCCAGTATCAAATTGATGTCTCTAAAAATCAAATGTAACAATTATTCCGGTTCCGGCGTTGAGCAGTTTTAGAAACACTATATTCATATTTCCGAACTTTCATTGATCGATCTAATCCAGTTAGTATTTAGGAGGAGGTGACTGATGGGACGGCGGCGAAATCTAAGGCAGATAGATCTTCTGACGGCATTCTGTTATTTTTACCTAAATCTCCATCAGCGAACTAAGTAGACTTTCAAACAGAGAAGTAACAGGTGTGATATCGTGAAATTTCAGCATAATGAAGCACAGAAACAGCAATTTTCCACTAAAAAAAGTACCATTTTTTAAAGTGGAAAATTGCCATTTCTGTGCTTCATTCAGTAGACTTTCAGCTACAATAAGCCTAATTGACCTCTCTACATGAATCACGCCTAAAGTGCTCGTATTTAAGACCACTAACGCTGATTGGTGTGTCCATTTTTTCCTCCGAGTTGCATCAAGGTTCAGCAAACTTTATTGAAGAAGATAAACGCCACGGATTTGAAATAAATAATCACATTTTACTATCGATTTACTTAACTAGTCCTATTTTAAATATAAAATAAATTAATATGCGCTTAAAATTCATTAACATAAATGTATTGTTATAGACCATTATGAAGCTAAGCATTAAATTAAAGGAATAATTGGTCCTCTCATTTTAATAATAGTATAAGTTAGAAAACGAAATTTGAGGGACTCGAACAACTTAGAGATGACTCGGCAGAACTTAACTCACCAGGCTAATCTGACACCTGTTATCGAAGGTTAAGATGGAAATTGAAACTCAAAGGAGAGCAATGAGTATTGATTGTTCTTTTCTATTCTAATTGAAATGCAAGAATATTTTAATAGAGGTGGAATATGAATCATTATTAGTGTTATGATTTAGGGCTTTTCTCTCTCTCTTAATTCTCGAATAATTTTCACGAATAGTAGTTATGTGACTTCATTTGTTTTATTTCCGACTCAACTCTTGTAGACGGTAATGTTTTCCAAACAGTAATAGCTAAACCAGCCCCTGAAATGGAACGCGCTCCATTTGCAGAGACTTCCCCTGTAGTTGGTGAGGATAGGTGGTGGGAACGGTGGCAGCAGGGCTTTCGGGCGCCAGGCCAAGGACCGGCAGACCTCGATGCACGACTGCTGACCAGGACTTGGCTATTTGAGATTACGTGAAGGGGCACCCTACCTCTAAACGTGGTTTGGCCTCTCTGCAGCAGGAAACGGGATATGACTGCAGTTATTGGACCTACAGGAGTAGGGTTATTGAAGGAGGAAATCGACAAGACAGGCCTAGCCGGAAGCCTCGTCTAAACGAGGAACAAATGGCATCTCGACTCTCTTTCGCGGAGACTTATATTAATATGGACCAGAAATTCCGGGATCTGACCATCTTTGCGGACGAGAAGACGGTCCAAAGCCACGAGGATGGCAGAGTGGAATAATGTACCTGTTAGTTCAAAATATGTATAGCATAAAAATTCAGTTCGCAAAGGGTTTGGGGGGGGGGGAGGGGCGATCCTGGATCCGCCCCTGCCCCTCGAACCACATAAGACAATGTAAGATGATCCCAACCCCCTCCAAAACGTCTTACATAATACTTGAATGGCCCCTTAACTGAAATGCTCCTAGAATTGCCTACACCAATATCAAATCTCAAGAAAATTTCTCGAAATATTTCGCATAAATTTCTTGAATCGGGAAGGCTCTTGGAAGAGTCTTGAAGAAAAGATTGATGAAAACTCAAGTATGAAGCATGGCAGTGCGTGGATCGGAAACTTGGTCCTTGTGGAAAGAGGGTGAGTGCGCGCGGTGGAGGCAATTGAGATGTGGGTTCTGAGGAGAGTGGAGGGATTGAGAGCTGGGTGGTGGGGAAGACGAATGGGGAAGTGTTGGATAGGGTGGGGGAGGACAGGGACTTAGCGGGGGGATACGGAGGAGGAGAAAAGATGGATGGAAGACGAGTTGAGAAGTGAGGGCATGTTGAAGAGGGTGGTAGAACGACGGGGAAGTGTGGCAGAGGAAAGAAGGGGAAAGGAATTGCAGAAACAAAACACTTGCAGTTTTCCACAAACCAAATATTTAATACGACTAGTTTCGATGTTACTAAATCATCTTCAATTCATCAATCTGTAATTATGGGACGGTTCCACCACATCACATCGGAATCTGTATTTTATAAGAGTAAAGGGAATTTTGGACTTAAGGAGAGGGTATGATGAATTTATAAGAGACCTAATGACTAGTAAGCTATATGCAGGAAAGGGAAAAGATGACATTTGTTGTTTCTGGCTCAGCTTTGTGAAAATTCATGGTCAAAAATAAATAACCAAGCATATTATGAACTAAATAATTTCACGCACGACCGGTTTCGTCACATAGGCGGACTCACTCAACTGTTGATGTCGCCTATGACACGAAATCACTCGTGCATTAAATAAATCATGGAAAATAAGCATAGTTTATTTATTTGAGAAGTGAAAAGATATCCCAGCATTGGGTAAGTTGGGGAGAGGACTGTTTGAAAACCTATCAATAAGCTGGTAGGATACTCAATGATGAAATCTTTTCTAGTAGCTTTGAAAATGAATTCAGCGATACAAAATATTATTAGTACCCATGATCCTTCAAGTCATCTAGGTGATATATCTCCAGCATAAGTGGGAGGGCATGAGAAAAAAGTTATTTAGCTATAGAGATAAAAATAAAATAAAACCTGATTCCCAGGTGGATGCGTTGGAGAAGACTCTGCTGATATAGTGCCGTTCTTCATCTGGCCAGTCTCAACGGGGACTTTGCGCGGATGCTTGAAGCAAGTGGCACAGATGGGAATCATAGCCGCAAGACCGGCCAACGCCCTCAGCGTGGTTTCAAGGCCGGTGTTGATCATCAGCCAGTCCATGACTAGAGGAAGGACTATGGTGAAGACAGAGCTGCCGGCCGTCACGATGCCATTGGCCAGCCCCAGGCGTCGATTGAAGTGCAGCGGGAGGACAGCAAGGGATGGTGTGTAGGCCAGGGACGAGCCGACCCCAAACAGCACTCCGTACGTCAAATACAACGCCTCAACCTGCAATATAATAATAGTACTCGCTTCACATTCACTTTGCATTACAACCTGATGACTTTGTCTTGTATCATACGGTGATGAAATACGAAACAATTGCCACAAGAAAAAAATCCCTCTAGGACGGGAATCGAACCATGGACCTTTGGCTTGCTGTGCGCTTACCTTTGGTCTGCGCATTGGCTCGACAAGCGAAAGGTCCGTGGTTCTATTCCCGGTCCAGGCAGTTTCTCTTCACGGCAATTTATTCGCATTTCATCGCCGTAGTTTGCACCGAAGTTCAAAACTTCAATACGCAAGCTTATCCCGGCATCAGGGATATGGTATAGGATTTGAACAATTTGGCCGCCTGGACACTGGCTTCTTAGAAGTCACCCAAATTGCCTTCCGTTGCCATCCCTGATGGACCAAAACGGCAAAGCATCGATTTCTCTTAAATCCCGCTGACATTGCTACTGGGCTACAAGTCTGGGTTGCATGGTGGGCAGTGCTCGACCCCGAAAAGCCAAATGATCACATACTCGTACTTTGGTCAAAGGCGAAAGATCTGGGCCACTTATTCGTACTTTGCATTAGGGCAATAAGACAGTGATGGAAGTGGTAATTATAAATTATTACTCAGTATGAATGCATTAGGGGATGTGGCTGGTGTGGTGGCTTTCCATCCTGAGGGCCTAGGTTTATTTCTCGGCAGGGGTGGAGATTTATCAGTGAACTCCCGATCCCTATTTTGGAGCCATGTGTGCAGAACACTGCAAGATATCTTCAAAATAATTGCATATAATACAAGTTAATGCTTCAAGATCTTATACATGGAACTGAATCACGTGGAATAACTTATTACTTAGTAAAATTTCACACTTTTTTATTTTTTCCGTCAATTGTTTCGACTTACAATGTCATTATCAATGTATCTCAATATTCGCAAAAAAAAGGTATTGAGAGCAATGCACAAAAAATCCATCATGGCAAAAGATTATAATAAAATAAAACAATAAATAAAAAACAAAAAACAATGGCTTTTAAAGGAAAAAATCCTATTAGGTCTAAATTGCCACTGATAATCAAGGAATAGAACAGGTTGATAATTTCACTTATCTTGGCTTCAACGTCTCTTACATCAATCCCAGAGATATAGACCAAACTAGCCAGATTTCAGCATTTGGTAGGAACAATAAAGTTTACACAATTAAAAAAAGGCACAAACTTTACTTGAATTGATTAACAACTGATTTCAGCTCAAATATATATTTTTCAACAAATTTTAGACTGATTGAAAACTTTCTCAAATATCTATTTCAACTAATTTTGAACTGTTTTGAAACTCTTTGTATCTTTAATATATCTTTTCCAACTAATTTTAAATTAGTACTAAAAATTAAATAAAATACAAGGCATTTTTCTGTTTAAACTGTATAAAATTACAAATTATTTTATTTAATTAAGAATATGAACGTTCAGACCTTTTACGAAATGAAGCCTCCAACAATAACGTTTAATTTTAAATTGTTTCAAAGGAAATTCTACCTTTGCAACTGATTTTCATTTGTTTCAATTTACGGAGGAGATGCAGATGAGTGCCTACAAACAATGAGCTGAAAATGAGTTTAAAACGAGTTGCGAAAGAAGTATTTTTACCTGAGAAGTAAATGAATAATGACAAATAGGAGTCAAAATAGTCCTTAAGTAGGTTGTCGTACTCACACTGTGAGACAGGAAAGACGAGGCCATCATCCCGATGGCAGCGAGGCAGCCTCCGAATACGGCAGTCGGCCGGATCCCGAAGCGGTCCGTCAGCACGCCGGCGACGGGCGAGAGGGCGAACGTGCATCCGATGGTCAGCGAACCCACCAATGCTGCCGGCGTCAGAGTACGCCGCGGTTATTCCTGAGATTCATAACCCAGCCTCAAGTGAAATTCATGCTTACTGGGGTCTTTTTGAATGCCATTTAGGATAGCCTGTCTCCCATTACTGAGCAAGTTTTTGACAAGGGGAACTTCTTGTATTGAAAAGAACGTAAGCATTTTTCCGACATGGATTTAATTTGAAGGAAAAAACCTAACTGAATTATGGCTGGTTGCACAAACGTATATCCATGGTATCGATAGATAAGAGATCCATAAAGTCAAGGGTCTCATTACTAAATTCGTGGATTCGGGTTTCAGGAAATATCGCTTTCGTAACTCATCACCCCATAGTTTTTGCTTCGAATGCTTGGTACACTTTCCTACCACAGGATAAAATAGATTTACATTTACTAACACATAAAAATACTGCTGCACGTTATCAACAGCCAGCATGAGTAAATAAACTCGGTCATTCGGCACTAAATATCTCCATTATCATGTAATTAAGCTTCCAAGAGGTTCATTGTGCGTTCGCCGTCTTGATTAGGTACTAATGGAACACAACTCCATTCTAGCAGGCCAAATAAGTCATTCAAGCCATTTATGAAGCCAATAAGTTTATCGAATGATTCTACAACGCACAATTAACGAATGATTCTACTTATAGTACCGAGGCGTCCTCCCGTGGATTTTTTTTTGCCGGTCAAGGCGGATAATTTTTCGCACTTAATGTGTACTTGCGGGTGACCCCATAGTAGAAATACCGCAGCCAGTCCGCGATACCCTCAAAACTTGACTCTGACTTATAGTTTTAATAATAATTTTGGATACTCATGAATCGTTTTTGCAACCGGCCATTGGTCCAGCAAAAAGTTGAAAACATTGCTCACAAGAAGGCAGGATTGTTTTTCTCATCGATTTAAAAAATGAGACAGTGGGAGATCAAGTTTAGTTGTTTTGAGTGCCCCATATCTAAAACAGGATTCAAACATTCACTCATCTTAGGCTGGGCATATTCTCCATATTTCATTGAAACTTTTTCCACCAAAATACTTAATACTAATGGTTATAGCAAAGATTATTCTATCTCTTAAGTTCCATTAACAAATAAAAGGTACACAATTGCTGCTCCAAAACTATGGGCATAACCTTCCCATGTCCATATTTTGGTGACTATGTATGCATAAGTCAATACCACCTGAATGTATGCAATTTTCAAGTATAGCTTAACATTAGACATGTAAAGAGGAGACCAATGAGTTCTCATACAAGTAATGCATATGCCCAAAGAAATAAAAGCTGGATTGTAATAAAATATTAGCTTCAGTGTTTTATTGTGGTTATAGCCATACATATGGGGCACAAAGAAATAACAACTGAATGGTATGACTTCTCTGAAATCTATTTTACAGTAATGACAATAATTGGTAGTTATTCATGCAAGGAGTGAAAATTGTATGATAGATTACTTTACGTAAATATTGAAAACGTACTGGCACGTGAGTTATTTTATCATAGACATCTAGCGATATTTCATTTTTTCGCTAGGTTATAAACACCATACAGGGAAGACTGACCTGACTTGCAGATTTCTGCAGAATATTGGGAAGAATCTTATCATCACTTCAAGATATCATAGAGAAAATTCAGATACCATTTTTAAATGATGAAATCAACGAGAATTAGCCAGTCCTGCAATTTGTACCGGTTACAATTCACGTTAGATTCAGGAAGGTAACCAGCTGAAGGCATTAGAACTGTTTGAACTGTTACAGACCTGATGAGCCATAGATGTAATTTAATGGATCTAAAATGAATACCTCTAAATGCTATTGATACATGATGACAGTGGAGACACGGGGGCAGATAATGGCGATGTCTCAATACCGCAATCAGAAATCACAATCTGTGCAGCGACTATCACAGCTTTTCAAACAGACAGTGAGAAGACAATAATTACACTTGTCCATTTCTATATCTGTCATCGTTCATGCTTAACAAATGCCATTCTGAGCATCGAGCTCATCGAGGTTTTCCACAAATAGGCATGAAAAAATATTTTCCAAACTCTATCAAATTTGTCAAGGACAGTACACACTGAAAAAGTATTGCGAAATAATTTTAGTGGTTTTATGTAAACAGTGAGCAGTCTAAGCATAAGCTGAGTAGTAATCGAGTAGTCATTGTACATTTTACATTGTACATTTTAAGGTAGATTAAGTGATGAAAAAGCATTTTTGCAGAGCATGGGATTTGAATCGAGACCTTGGAAAAGCTGACGAGGGAAGGACCTTCAAGAATAGCTATATCTGACAAGTCTGTTCGTAATGATGATTAGGTACTGAATTACTGTTACCTAATTGGGCCAAAGTTTGTCGCCCAATTAGATTCTAGACAATTCATCGCATTATCATATAAGACGAAGTAACATCAATTTCTGGGATGAAGACGTTATAAAAACAGAAAAAAATCAATGTGCAATAATTTTGAACTAACAAACACCGTGACCAGCGGTTTCAGCGAAAACTTTCCCAGTATCCCTGCGTTTATGCACCCAGCATACCACATCAACTTTTTTCGGAGAGATCAGGTTACTCACATGCAATTTTGTTTAGTGAATCGCTGATGGAGTTTAAATAATTGAAATCATTTCTGCATTCAAGAAAAAAAACAAGAAAAATATCCAGAGGTGAACTGTTATAATTCCGTGAGTGAATATAAAAACGTATTACGAGTACGCAGTACT
Source organism: Pyrrhosoma nymphula (assembly GCA_963573305.1). NCBI lineage: Eukaryota > Metazoa > Arthropoda > Insecta > Odonata > Coenagrionidae > Pyrrhosoma > Pyrrhosoma nymphula. The sequence continues at coordinate 57,164,945 of OY754339.1, read as the reverse complement.
GAGACTAATTGTAAAAACTGAATTATGCTCAGTTTTATAATGTCTGCTTAAAACTTTAACCGCAAAAAATATGACTTTTTCGTTAACTAGATGTTACCTGAGGATTCAGGTTTCTTCGGATTTTGTATATTACATAGGACTGTAGGTTATTTCACGTGAGAGTTATCGATGTAATGGCGTATTGTCTTCTGTTTTAATACCGTGAACATATTTAGCCATTGATAACCATAGATAAAACCATTTACAATATGAACCTTATGAACCATATGAACATTATTTTGATTCATTCTATAATCGTGAATCAAGCCAAAGGATAAATAAAAACTATCATCATTTCAGAAGTCAAATGATTTTTTCCCAGAATATTTCTCACATGATTTAGTATCTAGGTATCATGGAGCGATACTGAGAACTTGAACAATCCGCTCAATACTATTTTTAGAGAACTTTGAAGTTGACTTGCAATAAAAAAACAGGACGCAGGGAAGAACCTGACACTATCGGGAAGACGATAAACACGAATGCTGCGTACACCATACGACAACAGCATGGCAGACTCGAGAAAGAAGCTTTGGCCATGAGGCGTCAGTGACAAGGTCGACTGCTCGCACGAGAGGGCCTTAAAACGTGAACGAAATGAAAAAAAAATAAATGAAGAGATTCTCTCTCTAGAATGGAAGAGGAGAAGACGATGGCGTAGAGGCAAACAAACATCTGCCGAGCTGGGCCGAATTCCGGCGAAATACCTGCAAGGACCTCCGACCTCGATCTTAGAAGAGGGATCGTCAAAATGCGTCTTCTAGATGAGGACTTAAAACTGGTACTTAAGTCAGGGAGGTACTTGAGTCCAGCGTTTAGAAAATCAGAAGTGACTGAAAGACGCGGTCAGACGACACGTGAGAGATGGTCTTGGGATAATTTGAGTGAGATTTTTCCATAGCCATAACGAAGACCATATTCAAATTTTGCGATTCTGTAAAAATGACTGCGGTGAGTGATTGATTAATTTTTTTCAATAGCTGATAAAACATACAAACTACACACTGTTAAATATCTCACGAGATCTATGCGCTAGAATTTCCTCATTTTTTAAACAAAGGCTCTCTAGAGTGCATACTCATACCATTTCCCAAGTAAAATGACTGGTATTTTTTTGGCAAATCATTCGAAAAGTATAATGGTAAGTGACTGATATTTCGCTATAGTGAATAATCGATCACAAAATGAATCTTTTTCTTTAAAATGAGGCCAAATTCATCGAATTATATGCGAAGCGACATCTCGCTCACACTGGATTCCCGCCGAAGTTGAGGTACATAAAGAACCAGGGTACTATATTTAAGAAATTGGCTGCATTTCTGTCAACTGGAAACTAAAAGACTGGAGATTATAAACCTTAGCGCATTCGATGAGACAAAGAAGGGAGGTCACATGCAAATCATTCTGAACAGAGCCGCTGAGCAAGTAAGCGATATTTACGTCACCTTTTCGCTTTTCCTGCCGCGGCGAACCGATTGTTTACTTGAACGGAGAATGACTCCGCCAAAGGGAAAAGCACGAAGGCGGGAGATCAAATTTTGAAATCGCTTCTCTTCTACTTACTACTCTCGACCACGCCATTCCTTTCTCTCAAGCATGTAGTACAGACTAGAGACGTCCCCAGTGGAGGAAGTTGTCTCCTCAGAAACTCCTCGCTGCGTGACGTCGGACTCTGTAGAACAGCCAACATAGCCGGAAATATTGCTCCATTCTTGGATTTTCAACGCGTTGGTTGCTAGCGCTGCACCTTCGGTGGAACATAGCCGGAAAGCCTGTGTATTTTTTTTACGTGGATACGTCTTTAAAATCAGACTGACGATGGGGTAAACGATGGAAACGGCGATTTAGCTAACGTTTGCAGGGTGATCAATTCCGACGCTATAAATTCATAGCTAATTACTCTGTTGAAATAAATATGATCTCGTATGATCGAGTATACAAATACTTCATCTTGAAATGGCGCCGCTAATACGTAGAAACCTGGTTGGTGACAAATCTAAAGTGCCTAATTAAATAGATTCAAGGGAAATTTCAAATTTCGGCCCATACCCACCCAAAGTCAAGAGGAAATGCAATGGTTCACACCTATTGGTAAGATTTCATTAACCTATCGATGATTATACCCGTGACGAAAGGGGTGAGACGGCTCTGGGAACGTGAGAAGTCGACGCAAGAAACGACGGCTAAACGCTGGCCTGCGTATTCACGCCAAACCCTCCGCTGCGTCAATGACATTTTAACTTAAATCTTTCACGCTAAAATTATTTGGCTCCCTTGATTTTTTGCTACAGAATACACATGTCCGAAAGAAGAAAAAATGCTCGATCATTTTCTCTAATCATTGCGATTGTACTGATGACGTGGTACGCAGTCACGCGCTCGGGTGCAAAGATATGCACCAAAGAAGGTGAAATTCGCCATGAAAAAATCCAACCTCCGCTGAAGTTCGTCTCCAATTAAGATGGCTTGGTGGTGAAACTAGCTAACACGCCTGACCGAAAATTGGAAGATCCGGGTTCGTATCCCAGTCAAGTCAAATTATTTCTTCTTGGCAAATTTCACCCTCTTTGGTGTGTATGCCCAATCACTTGGTGCACGGCACATTAATACGTACCAGTGACACGAAAAATCGCCTTTCTTAAACTATCCTTTTGCCTATGCTTCACTTGACACGATTAAGGTGGTTGGAGCAACTTTTTTCTGCGTACATATTAGTGTTGAAACTTTGCATAGGTACTTCTCATTAGTGATATCCATAGAAAAAAGTGTAAATAATTGCATTATATACTATTGTTTTCATGGCAATTCAATGCTATTTCAACGCGTAGCTTTATGCCTCATGACACGAATTTCGTAATAACTCAATTACATATATACACATTTTCTTTCATACGCGATATAATAAATTTCTTATTATTTTTATTTTTGCTAACATATATGTATCAAGGAGTCACACAGAGTCCAATATTCGAAACAAACATATTTAAATATAATTTGGTTTAAATTTCGAATACCACGCAACCTCGCCACTCACTTTCCCACGGTGTGGGACAAATACAAACGCCCGATATCCTCAACGGGGTTGGCCGTTCACCAGCCACCCAAGCGAGCTTAGAGCTCGCCGGCGTTGGACGCAACGCGCACACCGCTTCAACCGCTGAGAGTCGGAATCAGGCGGAAAGCGTAAATGGGATCTCTCAAGAGGAACTCAACCTCTCACGATGCTGCTGTGGTCCAAGAATATTTTTTCGACTCACTTAAAAAATTATTGAAATGCGCATTCAATGACCCACGTTTACCTCTCTGTTTTTCATATCATCAGCATATATTCCGATACAATAAAGCACTTAAACTATACTTAAAATCATTCAGGTATATTTCCATTTCGGGATTTTAATGGTATGCGTTTTATGATGAGCAGATAGTGGAAATGCCTTCTCTTCGGTGCCTTCTGTTCGCTTTAGTGTTCGGTCCTAATCTCGCCACACAACAGCGCAGTTGCTGCACACTTTTTTCAAACCCTGTTCAGTAGACAGCGCTCTTCGAAAAAAATAGGAAGTAAAGTTCATGAGTGCTGGAGAATAAATGACTTCGAACATATTGTCTGCGATCGTTGTTTCGTGTTTATTTGTTAAGGCGTCAAACCTAGATAACGTGAAATGTTTAATTACAGTACGGTGAAAAGCTAACCTTTTTATGCATGTAGTTTGAACTAATTCGTTAACTATTCACATCAACAAACTACCCTGCGAGTCTCCGCAGAGGCGTGTGGCAGGGGGTGCTAGGACACCAGCCACTAGAGGGGAGGGATTAAGGAAAATGAGAGGAGAGAAGACAGAGGTGATGTATGTTAACGATGTGACTTACGCTAGATTCACCCTGTTCATGTTTTGATCACTAATGGTGTGTGGAAAGAAGGAATTTTGTACCTAACAGTTTGGTGGTGTAGCTTTATTATTTTCGCTTATATCAGTCCAAGAGGCCCTCGTACAATAAGAGATCATAATAGTTGCGATCGCTCAATCATATAAATCTCCCACCCTCACTAGGTAGACTTTTTACTAGTGTTTAATAACATAACATCATTTCTAACACTTCTCGAAATATCAGGAATTATTTTGTTCTCCGCATGAATTATTATCTCGTAGCATTCATAAATTAACAGTAGGTATTAGTGATATTAACCGGTAGTTGTATCACTCTTTACCAGTGTCCTGAATGTTTGCATGTTCTTTTACGTAGCACTCTCCCAGCTTCTGGTTTGACTGCGAACTGTTCTCCTGACTGCATTTTGGTCTGCGCCCAGCGGCCGGGGGAACGTGCGAGGTCCTGATTTGAGACAGGACGAATGCTGCACGCCTGGTGTGGAATCACCCCGTGCCACACACCCTAGTGGCACAGCATGGTACTTCGTAGATGTAGATGAAGATATGTAGCGCGTGGTTAAAATAATATCCTCCGTGTCGTACTGAAACTCGCCTGATCCAAATTTTTCTAATAATCTAAGCCTAGCGTGTAGTCTTAGAGTATCCAACAGCTCCCAGTCTAGTCCTTCCATTAGCTGCGTGGCACCTTCTGTTGACTTGTAGCGGTTTTTAACAAAGCACGCGGCTTCCCTTTGTATTTTATTCACTTCGCGAATGAAATATTTCCGTGCAGGGTCCCAAATTCTCGCGGCGTATTCGAGATGTTCCCTAACCAGAGTAAAGTAGCATCTCTCTTCCACTTTTTCATCGGAAAACCTTCCTGCTATTCGTTTGATAAATTCGAGTTTCTTTAATGCTGCGCCGAAAATATTTCGTATTCCCCCCACGCTAGGTCTGAAGTCACGGTGATTCCCAGGTATTTCACAAAACATTCGCCGTAACTATCGTTCATTTGCAGAATTCTACCGAACCGGGAGATGAACGAATGTTTCGATGGCGCACAATGCTCCATTTATCGTTGTTCGTTTGGGATTAGGTCTTCTGATTTGCGCTTAAGTCTACACCTTAAAATGAACAACTTCCTGTATTTGCTTAAATCCGAAATTTAGGACTAACATAAGCTCGTATAAACCGTGATATGTGGGAGGCAAATTCGACGCAGAGACGATACGAAAATTACAAATCTGTTATACTACAAAAAAGAAATATTTTTTTAAGAGCCTTGGGAATCAGTAACAATTTCGAATCTTGTTCTCAAGCCATTAAAAAAAACAATATGTTCAATTCCGTTGCTGTTTAGCATACCAAAACTGGGGCATTGGTTTCCTATTATCCTCTACTTCAATGGATAAAGTGTTATATTAAATTGGATCTATTAATAAAAATCCAAATATCCCAAATTTTTTTAGATAAATCCAATAAGAAAGAGATGACAGCACATATTGGAGCTAAACTACGTGCAACTAGATTCCGGAGTGGAGTACCAACTATACTCTTTTAATTTTGTTTGGAGATGTTCAGAAAACTTTATATTGTTAGTAAGCTATCTTTGTGTTATGATGAGGATATTTCAGTTTAAATCACAAACACCTTGGGCTTGTTATTGACTGATTCAAAATGTACGGGCGTTAGTTGCAGGGTGCATTGTCTTTGAGCCACGCCCGAAAGTTGAGCGAAACTTTCATAATGATTTTCGTTTTTTCAATATTTTTTAAACAGTTCGCACAAAAAAATGAAAGCTAACACATAGCGAATTGCTTAAGGTGGCTAGAGCGGTAATTGTGGGCCATTGAGCACAAATTTTAATATTTTTTTAAGTAAGTCGAAAAAGATACTCTTGGAACACATCTCATTTAAGGTATTTCGAGAGAGATAATTCCCTAGTCATAATGGAGACCATTTTCGAATTTTATTTTTTTATTCAAGTGTCTGTAAAGAGTTCAAGTGTCTGTGTCTGTAAGAATTATGAAATAAATCTTCTAATATTAATGGCGCAAATATATAGTTATATATGACCAAAATTCTCAGTAATTAAATAGATAAAGCTACAGTCTACAGCTAAAGTCTCTTACTTGACTCATTTTTTCACGCCGAACGACTAAAAAGCCTTCAAAACAGCAGGTTTGTTTTATCGATTCTGTTAAACCTACTGCAGTGAGTAATAGATTAATTTTTATGAATAGTTGAGAAAACATACAAACTAAACTCCGTCCGTTTTTTTTACGAAATATAGGTGTTTTAAATGCCCATTTTTTCATTTTTCTCCCTCTGGAGCGCACAGCAGTAATCTATCCCATGTAAGACAGCTTGTATTTTCAGGAAAATTGATCAATAAGTAGTTCGGCAAGGGATTAATACTTTGATATCATTGGAAAGTTTTTCTTTAAAATGAGGAAAAATTCATCAAATTCTGGGTGAAGTGATTTTTCGCTCAAACTACCTTAAATGCATTTGTTTATGCGGTGGAACGAACCATACAAACAGTGATGGAAAAGTTACCAAAATTATATTTTAAGTGAAAGCACGTTATGACTTGAGATTTCGGCGCGGCATTCGAAATTTACACGAAATGACATAGAAATATGTTTTCCTTCAATATTGTACCCAGCGTGACACCTTGATATTTGTTAGAAACAATTGTAATAATAAGAAATGAATTTTTTATCATATGTAATTGAATTACTACGAAATATATCTCATGCTCCATAAGGATGCGCATTAAAATAGCATCGGATTGCTGAGGAAACAAAGTCAGTATGATGCAATTTTTTTCACTTTTATCAACAATTATTGGTACTGATGAGAGCACGTATGTTAAGTTTCATACAAATCTGCACGTAAACGAAAATAGCTCCAACCACCTTAATCACCCTCTGCCAGTACGAAGCCTCCACAACCTATGCATTCAGCTCAGTCAGTGTGGTGTCACTGGCTTCACATTTTGGCCCTTTTGTTCAACGAAGGCGCGCAATCCGATTGGCTGGGCTCACATCGGTGATAGGAATCTACTGCACGTCCCACACAGTCCGGAGATCGTGTCACGCCCAAGGGAGAAAGCGTGGATCCCGCTTCTTCTCAAGTCACAGGCCAATCGCGAACACACGTACGGATGGATGTCTCCGCCAAAACGGAAAGCGAATTCATTTGGTAATCAAACCTTGCACTCCGCAAAGAGAGACACTTTCGCCTTTTTTTGTGGACGAGAAGAGTCTTATAAATCATTACGAAAGGGGGGGAGGTACCAATGGCTTGCGACGATGCAACAAAATTGGGAGTACCAAAAGCGTCTTTATAACCGGAAAGTGTAAGAGATATGCGAACGAACAGTATACCAAAGGAAAGAGGAAGGTTGACGGAGATGAATAAACTGGTATCTTGGAATATATTGCGTCGTCATGGAAAAGACGATGGCTCCAAAATATGGGTATAAAATAAAGCTTCGCCGCAAGCGTAATACTAGTGTAGCTCGACGTAAAATCGTAGTAGGAGTTAGTGACAGGGTTCATTTCGTAGCGTTTAGGTCGTTTTAACGCAGGGGTCGGAAAACTGCGGCTAGCGAGCCAAACGCGGCTCTTTAGTTACATTCGTTAGCTCGGAAATAAAAATGAATAATTATGTGACAGAATATTTCATTCCTAATTTTTTTAATTTTAATTTTGTCGCTAATTAATGATCTGATTACTTCATTTACCAATTTATTAATGCGCAGTACTTTACTTTACAACAGGAAGAATAACTTTTTTGTCAACAAAATTTGACCGCATTAATTTTTTAAAGGAGTATAGTATTACAATGATGATTTTTTTTCTTCATCTAATAACAACATAGTTTATGTGATAACTTATTACACTATTACTTTAAATTTTCCTTATTTCTAAAAATACATTTTTGGCCATCGAATAATTTTTACACTTCTGTGAGGGACAGATTTGGCTCTTCCGCCTCAAAACTTTGCTGACCCCTGTTTTAACGGATCAAGCCACCAAAAAAACTAAATTCAGATGGGTAAAGAAAAGTTAAGAGATGTTGTGAAATGTAGTTAAAGTTTTGCATTTCAGGGATAGGTAATAAATAAATACTTCCTAAATAAGAAAGATAATGCCTAAAGAAAGAGGTTACAAGATGATAAAACTCCACGTTGTCATCCTTGGAGGGTTTTAGAAAATTTCGAAAGCGACATAAACATGTAAATCCCAGACTGATAAAGAAGATGTTTCAAGTAGTAAACACCTACGGTACTCAACGGTATGAGGCTAGATGTTGTGAAACATAATGATATGAAATAATAACAAAAGTTGTCGTTAAAGTGGACATATGCGACAACTTTTGTTATTATTTCACCTACCGTACTGTCGCGGACAGTCACTGTTGGTTTTCTCACAGCAACATCGTTATTTGAAGCGTCTTGTCATAAAGGCAGTTTCACCGTAAAATTACTTCCATATCATTTCATTCATATACCATCCACTAATAGAAAAACGTCTTTTTTGACATGGGTAACAAAATGATACCTATTCACCTTATTTTTTAACAGATTTAACTTGATATCACACGATCTTAACTGCGAGAACGGTGGGGAATATATGGATAATAGTATTTTCCTATATAACATAAATGCCATTTTGGCGAAAACCTGAGAACAAGAATTGAATTCTCCCAGGAAATTGAGTGGTAATAAAATACAAGCGGCAGACCATATATTGTTTTAGTAATTAACAAATTTCGGTAATAATTGAAGTCAACGTGCATTAATTCAAGAGCCTTTCCATGTCAAATGATCCAGTGATGGTTGCATACCCATTTTATATAAATTTTTTGTACGCATAGACCTACATGTGAACGCGTAAGATTCTATTGGATATTCTCTGACTTTCATCATAACCTACCTCTAACCGGTAGAAAACTCTAATGAATGAATAGGTACTTGAATCTCACGATTTAAAAAAAATCCCTTCTAGTTTTCTTGGGGAAGTCATTTTTCCAAGATGGCGCATGCGTAGTTTTTGATAATTTTGTCGTTTACCTACTCTATCCTAAATTGCACGGAAATACTAAAGAAAATATTTTCCGCTTACAATTAGTGTAAAATAGTATGGTTTCAGTATTTCTCCTCTGGCATAACTGTTTATGAGATATTAAGGATAGGTTAAATAAAAAAATCTCAAAAATGCGCATGTGCCATCTAGTTTCCCCGAGAAAACGAAGAGGAATAAAATTATTAAAATTATCACATTCAACTGCCAATACATGTAGGTGTGTGCGTACAAAAATGGATTTTTAATAATGTTCGTGCAACCAATCTAACTATTGCAGAAGATTGAGAGTAAAACCTCGGAAAAGATGGTTGGATGATGCAGAGGATGATCTGAGAAGGATGATAATAAGAAGATTGAGAACGCATGCCGGAGATCGTGATGTCTGGGATAGGCCCTACAAGGGCTGTAGGGCCTAGGAGTAGGAGTAAGTAAGTACGGTAAGTATGTAGCTGATATTTTTGGTATCAATGGAATGGTGATATATTTTACATCACAGTGAAGCTAAAAATTCATTGAATTTTACTCGAAGTGGTATCTTGCTCAAAACTACATTAAAGCGATGAGGGAAATACTTTCCCATTTCATTGTTTTTATTTCTTGCAATCCGCCGTCATCTCAATCTTATCTTTCCGAGCACGGTCGACGCGAAGACGAAGAAGGCTCTCCCTCGACACGGTGAGCGACCCATGTGTGTGCCTTTCTCACGGAGAGGACGCCGTGGTCCGGGGACCTCTTATAAGGGAGGGAAACGCGATCCGTGCAGACAAGCAGACATTTAAGGGGTGGGCGATCATCGCCGTGTAGCAGCCGGGAGCGAAAGAAGGAAGGAAAAGGGGTAGGGCGACAGGAAGGGTTGCCAATCGTACCTCGCGATTTGCCTTGTTTTTTTGCGATCCTCCAGCCATCGCATTTCTGCACTCCTAGAAAGGTTTCTCCATCGCTTTGCGCGAAACTCTTTAAGCCACAAGTTTCTCACGAAAAGACCCTCATCTTGTAAAATGTAGCGGAAGCACAACTCTCATCCATTAGCAATCAAGTCGAGTGTTCGATTCGGAATCGGAAAGCTACAGAATAACCATCCTGGGAAATTAGTTTGTAACTCATGTATAACTAGACTGGCGGTGCCATAGTGTCAACAACAACAGGTGCCTCAGTGAGACTCCGCGTGTTTAATTAAGACTTTGACGAGAATGGGGGGAGGAATAAACGTGTGAGACACGTGACTTAAAAACGAACGGAATGAAAAGGAATGGATGCCACTCTATAAAATGAAAAATTAAACTTAAATTAAAACTAAAAATGCACTTTAAAAACGTAAAAATTAAGGCAGTAAAATAATGAAAACACTTTTGCAAAAACTTAACTTTCTCCGTAAGGGAGTAAAGGCAATAAAAAGACAAAAACCTGACTAATGCAAATGGCATACGTATTGGGACCACTGTCGACGCACCAGCTTTTATCAGTCTCGATTTGATTTGTCTTGCAAATGTTCATGTTGTCGTGAGTGTGTTTCAGTGATTTTGACAGCTAAAGCAATTGAGAATTTTTGAAGAACAAGAGATATCAAGCCCGTGAAAAAAGTATTCCATCGACACACGGTTGGAAAATTTGCCGACTGAAAAAAAAAAACAAACAAACTTGCTTGAAAGAATTTTGAGCATTTTTCCATTTTAAAAGAAATTATTCATCGTTTCTGGAATCAACTGTCATAAACAATATGGAAAAATGAAAAAAATGTATTTACAAGCAGATTTTTAAACACGCTTCATTCACAACATTTATTATATGACAATTCTGCAATTCCAAATGATACAATATCTCATACATGATCTTATAAAATTTTCCCGTAGTCTCAGGAATTGAACACCTTTAGGGTAGTTTGAGCGAAATATCAATACACAATACTTATTTTCCCCTCCAAATCAGATTAACTAAAAAAATGGAAGCAGAATGCACAAATACAATGCGATTTAGAAAGAAAAAAACCATGAAGGAATAAGACTTTTAAAGTGAGAAGAGGACGAACTGGAGAGCCGACTGTTGTATTCAGACTGGCAATTCAAACATCGTGGGTTCGAATCCCGAGTAGGAAATATATTATATTCCTCTAACGATTATAGTCATAGGTTGGACGTGAGGATATAACTAAAACAATTCGAACTCAAAAACACAAGTTCACAACAACGGAGAGCGCAGCTATTCGGTCTTCGGATTAATTGCTGACGATAATAAGAATACAATAAGTTTGCCTGTAAACTTTGCGAAGTACAAAAGTATTCAAAATCGATCGAATCTGTATAACCCAGTGGTTCCCAACCTATTTTGAAATGCATATCCACTGGAAGCTTATTTCTCCTTCAGCGTACCCTATACTTAGTACCCCAATCAAGTTGGACCCCTCGTAGTAAGGGATAATGCTTGCCACGCTTGCCACACTTCCTCTTCACCTTTCTTTAAGTATCCCTAAACCACAAATCCCCCTACGGGTATGCCCTTGGTACGTGTTACCCTTTTGGGTATGCGTAACACAACATATGCCAAACCGCTGTGTGACTGGGTGGCATAACATATGCCGTCTGATGGGTGACGCGACGCTCGCATAAAACGCCATTTGACGCCGTAAACTGAACCATCTTAAAAAGGTCGATGTATTGATCATAAACAGAAATACGATGAAACTCATTTCTGAACGCATGACGATATTGCACGTTGAATAAATACGATCGGCATTCTTATTCGAATATAATTTGCACGAAATCGATAAAAGATTCTACGGATAATGATCGGCCATCATCGGCAGTCATTAATCCGTAGATTGGCTTGCTGCAGCTCTCCTCTCCACTCGCCTCTTAGCTAACCGTTTTACTTTTAAATAAGTCTTCATTGTCACATATAATTATCCTGTCTGTCTAATAACGGTGTCCCATATAATTATCCTGATGTATTCCATCCCCAGTCTTCCTCAGTAATTCCTCTCATTCATTTTTCCAGCCATTTTCCATTCATTTTTATTGTTTTCAATTCATTCATTTTATTTCAAGAGGCTTATGTGTTGCAGAATCCATCCAATCAGTTGGACCCTCTTTTTTCATCAAAGTATTCATGAACGATATGTTCTCTCCAAATCCTCACGAGAATCCTTCATTAGCAATTCCCTTCGCTACTTTGATCTTGAACGGATAAAGATACTGAGGAATATCCCGTACACGTATCTATACGTAAATACCGTCTATGTTGTACCTGGACCCAGCGCGGGTTGTTTTCTATCATACCGATAGTTTCTAGGGAATTAATAGAAAACCACGTCATAGTCGATCAGAAAATCCGAACCGTGCAGATTACGTAAATTGAGGTAGTTTGAGCGAAAAATCATTTCGCCTAGAATTTGATGAATTTGGCCTCATTTTAAAGAAAAAACTCCCATCTTTACAATGATATCAAAATATTAACCCCTTAGCGAACTACTTTCCTTGCAATTTTCCTGAAAATATAAGCTGTTTTACATTGGATAGATTAAGACTGTGCGTTCCAGAGGGGGAATGTTGAAAAAATTAGGAGTTTATAAAACCTAGATTACGTCATAAAACTAAAGTTGTGCAGTTTTTTTATTTTCTCAAATATTTATAAAAATTAATCCATTACTCTCCGCAGTCATTTTTACAGAATCACAGAAACCTGCTGCTTTGAAGGCATTTTAGCCGTACGGCGGGAAAAAATGAATCAAGTTAGATACTTGAGTAGATATATTTATTTGATTACTGAGAATTTCTGTCATATGTCATTTTTGCGCCATTAATGTTACAATATTTACTTTATATTTTTTACAGACACTGAAATTTAAAAAAATAAAATTCTAATATGGTCTCTATTATGACTAGCGAACTATCTCGCTCAAACTACCGAAATACGATTATTTTTCCCTTTCTTTTCGTCCTAATTTACCAAATCCATTCCGCTAGCAACCGAATCTATTTTTAATAGGGATCCGAAAAATTGCAAAATAACTCACCTCGGCAGTACAATGGATCTTATGGAGCTCTTCGACTGGCTCCTAGTTTCCGAGGCAGTCTTCTCGTCCACTTCGTAGACGGAAATCGCACGAATACGAAGTAAGTACATGCGTATAGGTACAGTCGCCGCATGAAGTCTGGCAACATCGACAAATGCGCCGAATAAGCGAAACTACGATTTTGAGTGCCTCCAGTGATTCAAAGTGAGGGGCGGGGAGGGGTGGGTGGGAAGGAGGTGAGAAAGTGGCCAGAGTAGTCGTGAATCGGAACCTCGTCTTGGGGGCTAGTGAATTAAGGGGATAAAGTTGGCAATGTCGCCAGAATTTATGCGGCGACTGTACATATAAGCAGTAAAGAGCTGTAGTGCTGGAATTAGGGCGGGTTCCAGTCGGAATTTCAGATGGACTTATAAAAGCACAGCGACGCCCGTCTCGGGAGGGTTGGGGAGCCATTCGTTGAGATATGCACAGATACGATGGGGGGTGGTGTGCATGGTTTAGAGAGACGTAATGTACGTGGTAGATGGATTGAGACCACGAGGCGATCGAGGGCGAATGTAGCGATTGGGGTGACACCAAGTGGCGTGGCGTCATTCATATGGAAGGGAGGTGAGTCGTTGGCGCACAGAGGCGCTAGAGCAGTGGTACCCAACCGTCGCTCCGCAAACCACAGGTGGTCCGCGAGAGCCTAGGGAGTGGTCCACAGGACATATAAAAAGTTGCCAATAAATGGAGATTTTGAAAGCGATGCCGTTGAACGAGATGGGCAATTAAGTTGTACTGTACACGAATTAATAGTAATAATAAATAATTAATGTGTTCTAAAAAACTGTTTTACTTAATCACCTTTGAATGTGGCTGTGGGAAAGGCGTTGAGGAAGGGTTACAACAGATAGGGGGTATGGTGGGGGGTGGGGTGGTCTGTACATGATTTAATTTTAGGCTAAGTGGTCCGCACTCCTCAGACTTCTACGGGTTGGGAACTACTGCGCTAGAGGGATATAGTGAAATTTCATAGGATGTATATTTCATATAATTATCATTAATGTAAAAATATAATTTTCATATCCATATTTTCATAAATATTAATTCTATTGTTTATGTTTAATTGTATATAATACTATGTAACCCCCACTGTCAGTCATATCCATGCTCAGTGTTCCACTTCTGCCGGCCGTCCCGCGACGGGCATGCAAATCATCTCTTAAAAATTCCAAAAATTGCCAGATATATAGGAGTCTAAAGTTGACTGGCCTTCCCATAACGGCCGTGACGTCATTTCATCCATCGCTTCTTCTCTCTTCCTCCCGATCCATTCTAAGAGATGCCTTAAAAAGGCTTTTGTAAATATATGTCCACTTCTGCCGGAAATACAACAGTATAAAGATTTAGAAAATACCTTGAGAAAATATCCGTCTTCAAATGGAATCGAACCACTGGTCTTTGATTGCAGGATGAAATTATGTCAGAGGGCGTTTTGCGGAAATACAAAAAACGCAACTTTCTACGATTAGTTGTTTAGTTATTAGATCTTAATCTTTCGAAGCAACTCCGTAAATCTATACGAAAATCTTTGCACATTTGATTTCAATGGTAATATTGAAAAAGCATTCGAATGATAATCCCCCATTGGAGTAATCTAAGGGAAAGAAATAAAAAAAAACACTTCACTCATGAGCGGGGGAATTCCAATAGAGATGTAACGGATAGAAAACTGAAATAAAATAAATAAAACTCGCGCCTGAAGACGCTTCCAAAAATTTGACTGTTTATTTTTTCTCAAGGCTCTTTCCGGCGCCTACGCTTACATTTATTTCCAAGCTGACTTCTAATATTAAATTCGTGACACGTGTGTGGACACAGAGTGGGTTCAGAGACATTCGGCATTCAACATGGGAAGCAGCGCAGGGGGCAGACTACGAACATAGAATGGGCTAACGAATCCGTACCGCTCAATATTTTACTTACGTCAACATTCTAGTTCTCAATGGCTCTTAAATCTTTTAGATGTTATCCTCCGATGGGTTGCGAATGATATCAGCTATTTCGATCCAGCTTTGCTGAATCGTAAACATTGTCGTGAATTGCGCTTCTGACACTTTACTGCCCTGTTACGTTTAATAGCGGTTATGTTGGCAGCGTTTTCTATCAAATCCTATACCCTCCTCTCATTAGCCGACCCCTTCCACACGAGCCTTCCCATCCTTGACAACATGCTTTCCGGAGGCGACTGCCACCAATTTTCGCTGCCACTACACTTCATGCTAACGCCGCGAGCATTAGAGACCCTGCATAACAATAAAAATGTCGCCTTTATTTCTGAGTGAATTAAAATCTTCATAGACCTTTCTTACTATTAACTCATTGGATGTCACACATTAACACCCATGCCCTTATTGAAGAAAAACCCACCCAGGCGGAACCACGGTCGTACATACTACGTACGGGTCGTACGGGGCAGAACTCGAGCAGCAGTTGAGGATGTTACCCCGTCGCCACCGAGGCCGGCATGGAAAGATTTAATACCCTAAGTAAATAAAATAAAATACAAATGAAAGCCGAAAAATTCGTTAAAAACTGCAATAGTCTGAACTGCTGCTATGATAGTCTGCTAAATTAGTCTGCTAAACTGCTGCTATAATAAATTGCATTAAAAATGAAAGAAAAGGCGAGGGATTCAGTCAACGGTCAAACAGACTAACGGATAACGGACCAATCAGGAGTCACCTGATCCAGATTGTTGTATATAAATAACGGCCAATGTTCAGAAGCCCTGATGATGACGAACAAGTAGTTCGTCGAAACGTTGGCAGATATGATGCCCAACCTTTTTAATACCCGTGAAGACTTAATACATTATTTTGACACTATGCAATATACCTCCAAAGGGGCGACAGAGGCATAAACCCAATGCGTATAGGTTTCTGTACATCAGCGCCACGACCCCGGCATCGATACGGGGTCGTTCGTCTGCCGCGAGGTTTAAATTGTGATACTACCGCGGGGTTTGAATCGCTAGTTCAGGATTATTCGTATTCAATATTCCTGTCAGCCTATTTGAAAAACGAGAAAATGGATCTCCGCATAAACGACATTCATACACACTGTTGCACCAAATCACCGCATATCACTTACTATGCACAGGTTTCGCCATATCTAACAATCTCTCAGCCCATTTGTAGCAGATATTAATACAGTATTTCAGCTTCGTGCGTAAAACACATCAAAATCACAAGTCAGCCGTGCGCTCAACTTTGCACTACCACTGGTGTCGAGACTAAAATAGCTGGTGCCGAGACTACAATAGCTTGAACTCCCTCATGAATTATACGTATTAAACTTAAAAATATTACGCATTGGCGTTAAAATAACGCAAACAGTTGAATTTTATTCAATTACATATAAATACTATTAATATATTTTAAATTGCAAATGTGCTCTAGAAACACTCAACGACAGCGCCTCTACCGGTCACGGTCTTTCCTCCCCCTCGGTTTTACACCAACCCCTGAGTTTTGCAAATATCGATAAAATTTTCCATACGATATATGTGCGATACGTCGCCCCTTTGATATCTCTAGGACTGATAAAACAACATAAGGAAGATGCACTGCCGAGCTGTTAGGAACAAAAATTCTTTCTTTCCACGCACAATTAGAGATTATAACATAAACTGTGTGACACAAAGATGTGATACATCGGTAACACACAATTTACCTCTGTTCTCTCCCACCTACTCCCACCCCTTTAATGGCTGGTGTTCTAACACCCATTGCCACACACCTCGGAGGCGGCTCGCAGGGTAATAGGCTTTTCCTGCCCTGAAGAGGCGGAAGCCTACACCATAATCCACATTTGTGTTGTTATTTCTAATTTTGATATATTTGTTATGTTACGTTGTCCTTCTGTTTCCTGTGTCGCGCAAATGTTGGAATAAAACACTTCTTTAACTTGAACTTGAATTTAATACCGCTTATTTTTTATCAAATACGAATACGGACTTCACTATGACTAGAGAAAAATCTCCATGGCTATGGAAGCATCTTAAGGTGGTTCAAACGCGACTGTGCGAGTCAAAACAATTACCAAATTCCTTCTTTTCGTTTATTTATTTTTAAAATCCAGCTTTCGGTGAATACTTGGCGTTATCCTATTGATAACCAAAGATTAGATACAGAATATGCAGATTATTCCGGGAATATATTTTTAATGTGCACTTTTTTTACAGCCATAGGAGCCGACTACAGCGCCATTTCTATGGAATTGACACATTTTGACTCAAATATCACTATATTTAACTAATAAATCACAAAATTAGATGGTAAGATGCCTATATTTTATTTTTTATCAAATTTCTCGGGAGTTTTCACTGCTGAAAAACAGTAATTAAGACGGTAAGACGTCTATATCATGAACATAGATTGGATGGGAATCCGTCATCTTGTCCCATGTGAATTCCCCGTAACCTGTGTTGGCGGGAAATTTCGCACCCTCTAGGTTCCATTTTCTAACTAAAGGTGGCGTTAGCGTCGATAACGTGAGGTTTATGGAAGGTAAATAAGCCGGTGGAGATAGGCGAAAACGTGACCACGAGGCAAAAATTTGCGTTTTGCGAAGGAAATTGCGGTCCTCACGACGAAAGTTTTACGTGTGTGAGACAGGAAACATGGCCAACCTAAGTAGGCATTGTTTTGTGCCTGGATGCAAGACGGGGTACACAGGAACACGGAAAGATAATTCCACACGGGGCGTGAAGAACAAGCATTTGTTCAAGGCTGCTGTAAGCACTTGTTTATTAGTAAACATGCGTATTGTATTCTAATCTAATGCATGCAATTCAAATTCTGGCTTACTTCCGTGATAGAGTGGGTCAATATGATATTATGTGAAATTTACGTGTACCTACTGATGTGCCCCGCTCGTAAGTTAAAGGAGGTGGTATGGCCCTCCAATGCTCGAGTTGAGTGAGAATATTAAGGGTACTGCGTATTAAAACTTTGACATCATGTACATTGCTTATTGTCTCTTGGTCAAATTAAGTAATATATGGTGTCTATCGCTGCTCATGGTTAGGCTCGTGTGGCGGGAACCGCATGGTTCGACAAGGCCATGTTGCGCAAGGTGATAGAGGATATCGTGAATGTCAATAATTCTGCGTTTATTTACCTCTGCAATGAGTTAGTATTTATTCGGGATCAAACTTAAAGGTCACTCGTTTAAAGGTATCGTCGAAGTGCATGAAGTTCATTTCATGAAACGAACGCGTAACACTAATGAGCTTAGTACGGAAGGCTGAATAAAATATAAATCGTAAATAGGTGTACTCTGTCATGAAAAGTCTGTGTTTCTATATGAAATAGTAGGTATACAACTCATTTTCGCATATCCTTATTAATATTTTCCTTCGATGTTAACGTCAAGCCGCGTGTGTTTCGCAGAGACCTGTTGACGTTTTCGCCTGTATTATCCTTTGTGACCTTTAGACGTGAAAGGTACAATCGTGACCATATATCTTTTAATTTTTTAATCGCGTGAACGCATGTTCATATCGTACTTTTTCCGCGTAGAACGTATAAGTAGCGCATTTTGGTAAACATGGGCATATTCCTTGGACATAAGTTACAATAGTTCCACCAATTCCCGTTTGTTTACAGCGCTGCCATCGCCCCAGTCGCAGTAGCCTAGCATGCGGAATTTTTGACAACAGAAACATTGACAGAACAGGGCCATTGATTCCCATCCACATAGTCTATATTTATTTTTTATCAAATATCTCGGGAGTTTTCCCTTCTTAAAAAAAGTTTTTCCAAAAATGGCAATTACATTGCATGGAAAAATACTATTTCTCCCCGTGTTTCTACCGTTCTCTCACTTAACTTAATGTAATTTCAAGTTCTATTTGCGAGAAAAATAGCGTGGAAAGATAACATTTTGTTGTTCATATCAGATAGAGGACAAGGTTTTCTAAAAAATAGCCTGAGTACGAAAAAATGGCATTGGGCCACCTTAAGACGATACAAGTTTTTCCACCTCTTCCGTCGTCTGAAACCCAGCCGAGCGGAGGCGGACTGACAAGATGAGGATCGAGAATCGCGAAGGTCGCCCCGCGGTGATTCGTGGGAAAGTGGGCGAGGCAGTGAGGACAGAGGAGGAGGAGGTCCAGGCGGTTGAACGACGAGACAACGCCACGCGGCCAAAAAAGGTCGCATCACCACTCGGACACTCAACGTTGTGCAATCACGGTATCCGATTTTACGCGCGCATACGACACGGCAGCTCACGTCACCTCGGGTCATGAGACCACCTTGTGAATGGCAACACGAAAACTAATACGATTTCGGAGATCGTTCCCAGATTGCATTTATATCCACCACGAAACTGATTCACGACACTCTTCCAATGAATTCGTTCTGTAATATGCACGGTAGTCGTCGCAGGCTTCGCATCTTCTTCAGAACCAAACGATCGTAATATTCTACTTTCATAATCATCATCTTGGTGAAGGATTTTTTTATTTGTTTACAAAGTACCTTCGAATATTTATACGTAAATATTTACCTTTTTATCTATCTAACAATAACTCCTCCAACACATTAATTACTAATAAACCTGACAGTGACAGGCTTCAATTCGTAGAAGTTTAATTTTTTAGTACTCATGATTAATGATAATACTTATAACTTTTCTACTCAATTTTTATTGAACGACGCGTTTCACCGATTTGCTAAACACCTACTTGATTGTAATCATGCGAGCGATTTTATACCCGAAATTTTACATGTTCTTCCCAAAGGCCTGAAAATGGACGTACTTGAACAAATAGAAATAATCAGATTGTCCAATAACCTTTGAAACGAATTATTATTTCCGGATCCCTCCCCACTCCTTTCCGATAAATTTAACCTTTCCTGCCACACCTGCCATCAATCAATGAGTTTTTTTCTTCCTCAACCCTGTCCGATTATTTGTTTTTTTCCTCCTCCCCCATTAATACAACAGCAATTAATACAAATAACAAACTTCTGTACCTGACGATGCCGTAAATCTGTGAAACGCGTCGTACAATAAACATTTGTAGAAAAGTACTAAGTATTAACATTAATCATGAGTAATAACATTAATTGCTGTTTAGATTTGCAATCTCCGCAGGCAGCCGCATGTGATAGGAATTTCACCGAAAGTCATGCGACATGAATCGCGGATTCAAAATCCCTCTAGTAAGAAAAATAGAAGGGTGTTTATTTTTCGTATAACGTCGAACCGTGAAAGATATTGTAATCGATTATATTACCCCTCTCTACCCGAACTGCCATCGAAGTCCGTTTTCACACATCGAAGAGCTACTTTCTCAAGGCTTGTGAAGCTCCTGCTTTAGAAGTCAGCCTCAATGGGTAAAGCCACCTATACGGAAGAGAGCTACAGGATCTAATCAACAATCGAAACACCGAAACAATCAAGATCCATCCATGTACCTGTGGCAACACGTGCGCGCGTCGCCTTTCCGCTTTCGAAAGGTCATCTCTCTCCTATACTCCTCTTTCCCTCACCCCAAACGGGGTTGTAATATACGACATCTCACCAGACACCCTGGCCGTCCTTGGCGTTACATACAAGTCTGCGAACGAGAGGTGGGAGAGATCTCAAAGCCTTTGACGCCACCTCCTTCAGTGGAGGAACTACGCGGTACATTTGGACGACTGCTTGGTAACTAACGTAACAGATTCATATTTTGGCCCGGTTTTACAGGGTTCTTTCCAATCTGCGCTATACTGTTTTAATCTGTTTAGCGCAAAGCGTGTTCCAATGACATTTTTGACGTCATTTGCGCTAAGCAGATTGAAACACAACTTCACTTTAGTTCGCCTGCTTTAAGATGGTTTGAGCGAGATTGAGAGAGTTCCCTAGTCATAATGGAGACCATATTCGAATTTTATTTTTTAATTTCAGCGTCCGTAAGAAGTATGGAATAAATATTGTAGTATTAATGGCGCAAATATATAGTTATATATGACCAAAGTTCTCAGAAGTTAAATAAAGTTACATAAGTCTCTAACTTGACTCATTTTTTAACACCGATGAAAATCCTTCAAACAGCAGGTTTTTAGTGATTCTATTACAATTGCTTCGGTGAGTAATAGATTATTTTTTATAAATAGTTGATAAAACCTGCAAACTATACACCGTTAGTTTTTTGACGAAATCTAGGTGTTATACATTCCTATTTTTTCAATATTCTCCCTCTGGAGCGCACGGCCGTAATCTATCCAATGTAAAACAGCTTGTATTTTCAGGCAAATTACTCGAGAAGTAGTTAGGCAAGGGGTTAATATTTTGATATCAATGGAAATATGAGAGTTTTTTCTTTAAAATGAGGCCAAATTCATCAAATTCTAGATAAATAGATTTTTCGCTCAAACTACCTTAACGTGTGCCTCAGCAGACGAAACTTGTGATGGCAGGGAAATACGTAGTGACAGAAACAGGATTATGTCATTTTCTTAGCGAATTGTGATGATTACTTGAAAAAACAAATAAATATTAATTCTGAGTTTAATCTTTCTAAAGATGAATTTGACCACTTCTTCATAGAAGTTTAATGTAGTTCCGCCATTTTGTAAACACTTCAGCGCAGATCGTTCCAGTCTTCGACTTGGACGTGAGCTCGTGTATTCCCATCTGCTACGAAGAGCGCTAATCTGTGCATGGTGATTCGAAAGCACCCGTATAGTTTTAATATTTTCTCGGTCATAAAACCGAAGTTGGTACATTTTCCCATCAGATGACGCTTACGTCAATTAACCCACAGCTTGCTGTGGCATACACAAAACCAGAGCTTTCGGTTGACACCAAGTTATCGAAAGGGTTACGTGAACTTGCGGTTAACGCTGACCAGATATTATAAATCCTGACCTTAATATTACTAAATCCTTGCATTGCACCTAATTAAAGGACACATTGTCAAAATAGTAGAGGTTGTGGAGTGAATCTGTAAGAAACGTATCACCTCTCATGTCCCTATAATTTTTATTTCATCAATACTAGTAATATTGACATTCAATCTGAGTAAAACTCAGGTTACATAAAAAGTAAACGATACTTGCCTCATGCAGTAATCTATTATTTTTTTCTGAACTCATAATTATAGAATGGACGCAACTCTTACTCTTGCGATTTATACATTCATCATTAACCGCATAGCAGATTAAAATTGAACTTTATTTAATTAATATAATATTAAATGGTAAAATTTATAAAAATTATTAGACAAAAAAAAATAATCTGGCATTTAACTCACGTTACAATTCGTCCCCCTGATATTAAAACGAAACTGAGTCTGAAAATGTCTAATAAATGCATTCCTATTAAAGCATTGAAAATAACAACTCTTGAAACGAGTTAAATATGATACATTTACAAACATGGAACTACATGCAATTATAAACAAGCTTAAAATGTTTTAACTATATAAGGAGGTGTAAGTATTACCATGGATATTATATAAAGTACATTACTGTGGTTATAATCATGTTTTACACTGCTATAATTTTTCAACCTAGTTTTGTCCTCTCAAAAATAAAAGGACTGCTACGTTTCGTTCAATTTTTCAACTCGTGTGTTTTGTTCTGATTTACATGGACGTGCCCAGTGGGCGAAGAGGCGGACAGTGGGCCGTCGGTAGGGCGCCATCGGCAAGGACATCGTTGTCCTTGAGGGTCTCTCCTTCCCCTTGACCCCACCGACCAAGTAGGTAACCTCTTCTGGAACACGTATCTGCGATCTGCTTCCACACCCATGCTCTCTCGGCATCCCAAGGCTTTTCGGCCATAAATCCACAACCAATCCACAACGATTCGCTACGCCTCGTTCATTCCTACTACACCCACCGCCACCCAGCCCTTTGAGGAACGCGGAAGAATCCAAAAATCTTTAAGCGAAACGAATTCCTACGCTACGTATTACAGAAAGAAGACTTGAGTGGCGGAAAAGAAAATTTGCGAAAACGACTGCCTAATGAAGATGAAGAAAAGAATTGTTTAGAGCCACTTCAGTTCGGGATAAGGAATTAATCTCAAAAAGATTTCAGGCTTTCACAGTGAATGGAGTTCAGTAAGGCTTTTTGGGTTTCCATCCGGGTTATTGGCTTCATGACCGACGTTTCGGCAGCTTACTCCGCTGCTGTCCTCACGGGAAAAGCGAGCCAGACAGGAAAAAGCGCGGGAATCTCGGGAGAGTCATATATATCGTCCAATACTCCCATTTTTCCCTCCAAAAATCCTCCCTTCTTCCCCCAATAAACCCTCAGCACCGTGACTCCCCATTGCGCTGTTAAATGTCAATACCTCTGTCAACGGCCCTCGGTCGGACAGCAGAGCCCATCAAGCGCTCCGGCGCTGTGAAAATCTTTTTCGGTTCGGTTCGGTCGTCACTCATCACCCTAATGACGGCAGTGGAGTTAGCAGCTGAAACGTCGATCATGGAGCCAATAACCCGGGAAAACCCTTATTGTAAACTGCATCCATTTCAACTTTTTATTACTGTTTCATACATGAAATAAAACGTAACTTGGTTTTTCCACGTAAATAGTTTTTATTGCACGGCCCGGGTTTTTCGAGGATCAACACCTGGAGCCTGAATATGTCAATCCTCGGCGAAACCCGGATCATGCAATAGAAAGTATTTATGTGGAAAAACTAAATTAATTTTTATTTCAAACCGAGATGCCTTCCGGCAATGAATTAATGGTTTTGCAGTGCCTTCCATCTCGCAGAACTCAATCCGTTTAGTTAGTAAACATTTTTTTTTCATAGCCATGAGTGTCGCTGTTCCCGACCCACGCGGTCTCCTCTCCCGAATGCTGTTGTCCCCTGCAGCTGGCTTATGGAGACCGCTACTCAATAAAATTAAACGGTCGCGGTTACAATTCAAATTCAAACCGCCTTGAACGAGCCGGTCAACAATGGGTTTTCAACCGCCATTGGCCAGCTATGAAAACCCCGGCATGGACCAACTCGGCAATCAGCCTCAGCCCTGATGACGATGAGGGAGTCACTCGTCGAAACGTTGGCCTATAAAAAGCCTTACCCGGTGGCAAACCCGAGAAGATTTTACCACCTCTTGTATGTCCAATGTTCGAGGATGCGCTTCCATAACTCACCTTATCGACTAATTGTCGTTGAAAAACACATTTTTCGGGTTTTGGTAGCAAACGGCACAACTTGCATTTTTCCTGCATAAATATTTGTTTGCATTTATTTATATATTGCATTTATTTAGATGGTAAATCCAAAATAGTTTCTCTAAAATTGGTAGCACACCAATGGTGCATTGCATGTTGGTGAAATATCATCTCCTGACAAGCATTTGCAGGTTTTTGCTAATGCATTAATGGTAGTAATTTCAGTAACCTTACTTTTGGTATAGTGTAGTGCATGTTGGTGATAATACATCCCCTGCTACACACCCTTGTGGTGGCTTGAAGGGATTTATATAGATGTAGACGAATGAGAGGCACCCTTGATTCAGGCTAGAATTTTTAGCCCATAATAAAGCAGATATTTGTCGTGCTTCATTTGAAAAAAGAAAAACACAAGCAACGGAAAGCAACACTGCATATATAGGCACGTTGGAAAAAGACTACAACGCATGAAAAAACATTCGAGTATTTAATTTTTTTGGAATTCATTGCTATATTAACGAGACAAATACCATTAATCCATTCACTGTTTGCCTATAAAAAATTTCAGTATAACTATCAGCCTAAGTCTTACCGAACAGATTGGATAAATTAGATTGTCAAGATCAGCTCTTTCGTTAAGCCATGGACATAACAACGTCAATAGTACTCGCTATCACGTTACGGAAATCTCCAACTGGCTGCCTCTTGATTGGTGACATCCGCTCACCAAGCTAAGATATCTTAAAGGATTTTGGTCGACGTTAATCTAATATCGTTATATGTTCCACATGAGAAACAATGGGGAATCTGGTGTCAGTGACCGAAATGTGAGCATTTCGTTAGTCCCTTGTCACCGTATTTACTCTCTGTTGTTGTCTTGCCACCAATTCGAATAGAGGTGTTTTCTCAATCCGTGTTCTATTCATCGATCCCTGGTAATATCATCAGTTTTTGCAGCATTATGGAGCCATTTTACTCAAGGATGTGGATACACCCCCACAGATACCGCCACATGTCCACGAAGGCTTATTCGTTTCTGAATTTAATTTCAGCCAACCATTATCTAGGGATAGTCCTACCGTCCGAAACAGTGGACTCACCCGGCTGTTACTGTAAAGGCCGTCTAACACGAGGCACTTTGGTGAACAGAAATGGCGAGAGCGCAGGCACGGAATTAGAGCAGGGGCTACTTTTCTGTCTTTTGTTCATGTATTCGCGCAGTCATTCTAGCTTTACACGGCGCAATTTTCACTGCACATCCACCAATACATCGTATTGTGCAATAAAGTGCCTCGTATAATGCCTGTTGCTCACGGTAAAATTTTCGGTAAAACATTTTATAAAATCGACTAATTTTATAAAAAAGAGCTTTCTAACGATAAAACCGTTTTATAAAACCGTTTTATAAAACCTAGTTTTATAAAACGTTTTACGGTATAGGCACGAACATGCATACATGCGAACATATACATGTTCATGGGTATGGGACAGGTTCTATTTCCAAAAACCGTTTTATGCAACGACCAATGAGACGCTCCGCTCATCGCATTGATAATAATCTCGTATCCATGGGAATCCAAACAAGGAAAACGTAAACAAATATGGCTGGAAGTTCATGGAACGTTGAGGCAGTATCCTTCTTGTTACAAGAATGCGTTAGAGCCTCAGCACCGTTGAGTGTGATCAAAAAGTAAGTAAATAAACAATACATATATACTTTTTAACCTAACAGTCATCCAAAAGAGAGTGCATTTATCACTTCACGTGTTCGCAAAGCGTCTCATAGATTGCGGTTTTATGCGGCAGGACATTGCGGTTTTATGAATAGTTTTACCGTGAGCAAGCAAGTACGTTTTACATACGATTCATAAAACTTTCAATAAATATTTTTATAAAACTCTTTTATGGAAAATTTTCCCGTGAGCAACAGGCATAAGAATGCGTAGAAAGTATAGTAGTCTAAAATGGCAGGAAAGGCACTCTGTAAACGGCAGGATTAAAGTAAAGCATTTAAAAAAAATAAGAAAGCGAATTCGGGCGGGACATTGTTCGGAGGACTGGGAAGGCCAGCAACATTCCACGATAATAAAATCCGCCACCTCCTGGAATAGAAATCGGTGGTCGCCATTTTTATGACTTGAGCGTCAAAACGACTATTGTGTCCCGAGCCCCGTATCACTCCCACAGAGAGGCGATGCCGTGTCTTTTATTGAGAAGGCGAAATTGAATCGTCCGAAGATTTCGCTCGACGCGAAAATGGGCGATTAGGTTTTCAAAAACTTTTAACTGTCCGGCCGAGTAGCACTTGACAACAGCCATTTTCCCAACTGAACAGACAAAGCAGTCGTAAATGGCAGTCATTCGGCAGCGATTCCCTTGACAGAGAAGGTCGATTTTTTTAGAGCTCGAGTTCAGTGTTCTTTTGTGGAGCTCTTTCGATTCTTTTAAGGCATTTGGACCTCGGAAGCAGAGCCAGCTTAGGGAGAAGGCCTTGAAAGGTTCTGGGATAAACAAAATAGCGAGTAATCTGGTAGGTTTAACCGACTGAGAATCCGAGTTTTTTGACCAAATTTAATGCCTCGAAAACATGCACAGCGGGGGACCTATGAAACGCCTATGATAACGCCTATGAAACTCAAATATCGTGTTTCCCTAGAAAATAAGACGCACCGGCGCATAAGATGCACTGTGATTTTTCGGAGAAGATTTGATAAGAAACATATAATAATCAACATCCGTTAATAATAATAATTCATACGAAGAAAACGGGTAAGCCAACTTCCAAAAATAGCTACTGCACTCGTAGTTATACTAACTTTAGGGTATAGTGTAATGTATGTTGGTGACTACTCACCCCCTACCACACACCCCTGAGGTGGCTTGCAGGGTATTTTGTAGACGTAAATGTATTAAAGTTATTCGTCGTCGAATCCCAAAAAATGTGAATCGTGCAGAGGGCACCTTTAACTCACGCCTACTAGAGGTCCTAAGAGCCTCTAACGCCTAAAATGCAGTCTGCGGTGAAAGTAGAGAGATGGGCACCAACAATGGCAACGCAAAATCGTATGTATGAAAGAGTAACTTTACCCTCGGCCGTTAGACGCAGGTCGACTTTATAATCATTTTCAAGAAAAAAATAGTACGTCATGTGGGCCGGGAAATGCGTCACTCAAAGTCCCAGGCGCGAAATCGGGGGATATAGGTTAGAATAGGATGGAACCAAATAGGTGCCCTACTCGAGACTCAAATATTTCCGAGCCTCGACAGAGACGGAATTTTGACATCACAGCCTCGAGAATTCCAAATAGGGTCACTCAAAAAGGTGAGGTTTGTCGGTGGCTATGACGTCACATTCACAGATTCTCCGAGGTTCAATCGTGCAGAGTTCTTAATTATTCTGTATGGCCACGTGAACTCAGAATCTCCACAGCGACGAAATTTTGACGTCACAGCCATGAAATTTTCAAATAGGGCCATTCAAAAGTTGAGTTTTGTCAGTGGCTGTGACGTCAAACCCACGGATTTTCCGAGGTTTGACCATGATGAGTCCTTCCTGAATGAGGCCCCTGGTGCCCTATTCTGGAAGGCCCAGGAAATATCTAGCCTCAAGAATGATGACGGTGACGACACGTCTAATACATAGATAGTCGTGGTCGAGTGTTACCTGAAAAAGGTCCCAGATGGCGCGGAATTACGACTCCGAAAGCAACGCTAGCTGTTCATTTGGACTCGTGGCATGTGAAAGGGGAAGTGATATCGAATGCGAGGAGGGTTGAGTACCTACCGTTAAATATGACGTGATGACGAGAATGCCGCAAATCATGCCGACTCTTGTGGACCTTGAAGAGAATATTGGATGGATGCCGAACGAAGAAAAAATAAAGAGAAGGAATAGACACGCACCTCGCATTTACCGTTGCATCTCTATAAAGTTTTCAAACATTTTCTACGAGTTCGTAATTCTCAGGCTTAGCTTAATGAAAATTCATGACGACTGAGTCACGATAAAAACTTGGTAATTTTCAAAATATAACTTTTTGGTTGTCGAGCGATTTTATTGCAAAGCCGATGTAATCACGTGATTCATAAAATATGAGAACAAATCGCTAGTAAATGGCTTCTTTGAATGGCCGAAATCTGAGATGAACAAAATAAATATGCATCAAGATTATAAAAAATAAGGACCAGTAAGTCAAGAATAATATTTATTTTTGCCACCAATAAAACTATTAAGTATCTATTACAACATAAAAGTGTCGACATTAACAAAGATACATTTCATTGGACTTGACCGGGATTTGAACTCGTGAATTTTTGCATGGCTTGTTGACGTAATTGGCTAACAAACGTGACCAAGAATTAGGAACTAGTTGTTCGAACGTCGGTCAAGTTATATGATTTTCTCATGGCAAATTTCCATACACTGGTTCGTTTTGCGTTCGTGGCTGTGATTAATTTTTAAAAATAGTTGAAAAAACATATGAACTACACATCTTCAGTTTATTTTTACGAAATATAGATGTTGGACATTCCTAATTTTTTCAATATTTTCCCTCTAGATCGCACACCCGTAATCCATCCCGTGTAAATAGCATATGTTTTTGGGCAAATTACTCGAAAATTAGAACGGCAAGGGGTTAGTAATTTTATATCATTGGAAATATGAGGTTTTTCTTTAAAATGAGGTCAAATTCTACTAGATGAAGTGGTATCTCGCTCAAACTACCTTAACCGCACTTGGTGAACGTTTCAAACAATTTGACCCGCTTCCGACCGCCAGAGGTCGCTAGAAGCGTCTTGCATTGCTACCAAACTTTAAACGCGTTGTTCTCAAGAACAGGATTTCAGCCATAAGGTCCCTCTTCTTCGGGCACGGTCATGTATAGTAAAAAATTAGATTTATATAGGCACACGTATGACGTAAATTTAATTTTTTAATTTTTTTTATTTATAATAATTTATTGCTTCCTTCTTGAATACAAAGTGCATTCAATTTAACAAAAAATAGTGAAGCTTTAGGTTACCCCAAAGATTATAAACCTGTGTGGGGGTAACCAATAATTTCGTGCATAGAAACATAACAAAAGATTGCAGTGTTAAAGAATACTATGCACAATTCAAATAATTTTTTATAATTTCCTTTCAAACAAACAATTTCATGGAAATTTGGAAATATTATTTCAATATAATCATGTTCAAATAGAATTTTTTTACTTGCTTTACATAAGAATTAACTTTGATATTTCCATTTTAACTGCCATTTAATTCTACCTTCAAAAATCATCATGGTTAAGTAGTTTCATCGCTCTAATCGAGCTAGCAATCAATTTGCTTCCTTGTTCCAGCTTGATTTACTCTGATTGAGATTCCCATTCGTACATCACGGGACGGTGTAGACGTCACAATTGGGGTCGCAAAGGTGCGTGTGCGTGGGAAAGTCGCCTGGTTATACGGGATGCTTGAATGAGTTTACAGCCGGCATTGTATTCAAAAAGGGGTGACTGGCATACAAGGTGCAAAGGGAAAGTGAAATTGGAGGAGGCATGGGGTTGAAAAGGATCCCTCGGTCGGGTGACTGGAAGGATCACAATTGCCGGGTCGTAATGCCGATCGAATGTAGCTACAGAGGGAGTAAGCGCGGTTGAAAAATGACAGGTATGCTGCATAAATTTTTCTCGGGTTTCACCAGGATTTGGCAGAATATTTGGAAAATATTTAACTTTCTTCCTGATTGTGTTAAAAAAGAAAAAAACCCCGGGAAATTTTTGAGGGAAGTAAAAAATTGGTTACTTACCATTAGCAACATTGAACTTTTATTTTGGTGATTTACATGTAATAAGTATAATGTTAAATAGAAAGTGATTGTATATATTTAACTTGTCAAGGCTTCTTAATGTACCCTCAAAATCATATGACTCTATGAAATACATATAATCACACATTTATGCGTATTGTACTGCATATATACTGTCACTCATGTATGAATAAATGCTTATGAGTGTATTGTGCTTTATATGTATGTTTTTGTGTATGATGAGCGTTGTCAGTTTGTCTTTTCTGTTGTTCTTTGCACAGAGCATTTCTTTTGGTAGGTTTTGTGTACTTCACTGTATCTTGATTGTTCTAAATTTGCTTATGTTGCATGGCATAACTAATGGTAGCCCCCAAACAGGTGCACCTTAGGGGCTACCAAACTTGCTTCACTTAATAATTTTGTACTCTGTATGTAATGACTGGTAGCAATAAATTATTATTATTAAATGAAGCCTATAACCTGGTGTGAAACCTGAGAAAAATGCATACATCAGATTCACCGGGGAAATCTTAAATCATTTATGATAGGTATGTTGATTAAAGAATGAAATGGGTGGAACATACAGTGCATTAGCACGGGAGAATATTAAATAAATACATCAAATAGCGCAACCGCCCATATTGATTGGATCATTTCTGCAGAAACGCCGAAAACATAGATATAAATAGTGCGGTTGTCGCGTAAACGTCATGATTTGTCTGCGAAATGCAAAATGGAAATAATTTTCAAAAAGCACTGAGTTATTCATAAAATTCACGTTTACACAAATTGCGCTAGCTAGCCATGTCAGGTGGATCATTTTTAGAAGAAAAAAGAGGCTTCACATTTTTTGCCGCAGGGCGCCGTCTTCTCTCCTCTTTAATGAATGAAAAATCAGAAATAACACCCTTTCATAAAGAAAACACCTGATGTGCATTGAAATGACGCCCTTTTAAGGAATTTTGAGCGAGGTATCACCACTTGTACAAAAATTCAATGAATTTGGCCTCATTGTAGATAAAATGATGTCATCATTCTGTTCACACAAAACCATCTGCCACTTATCGTACCTACTACCATTATCGAGATTATCTGCCAAATCAAATTAGAGGTCGTTTTCCATGTGGAGCATAGAACGGAGGTCTGCCTCAGAGAGATGTTATAATACAAAACTGGGAAATTCTGACGCACAAACCGCGTCGTAAATTATTCGTTAGGTATTTCGTATGCTTTATAAATTAATTTAAAAATAAATGTATCATTCACCGCAATAATTTTCATTAAATCGAAAATAAACCTTCGGTTGTGAAGGCGTTTCCAGCCTTACGACCATGAATATATCTATATTCATGCTTACGACTTACACAACCGTTTGATTCAATTTGGCAATGTAGCAGTGTTCTTGGGTGATTGTTGCGGAGTTCAGCCTTAAAAACAAACATTTTGCGCCATTAATATTAAATTGGATACCTCTAAATGAGGCAAAAACCCATAAAGAAAGAAATATTTTTGCTAAAATAACCATTTTTCCTATTATGTAATTTCAAATACGTAAAATTTCCGAAACCCGGTGTTACACACCTCAATGTCTACCGGAGTTACAAATACCGAGCTACCCTAAGAAAAAGTCTTTTTCCGAAGTATTTTGTTACGCTTCCACTTTTAAACTATATACTAGATTATAAGATAAGTAAAAGATCCGCCACGTACAAATATGCCATCATAGTTACCACTACCTATGTCAGTTTTTCGTTCAATAATAATATCAAAGAGTAGGCTGCAACTGCACGAAATAACAGACTAACACTGCCAAACGCCTTCGATTTATTATTCATGAAAACACCGCGTTAATTTCTGACGGCTATAAAAAACCTGCTCCAATTGCCGTCATCCAATCAACTTCCAACCCTTAAATGGTCAACTCGTGGGAAGCCGAGAAGTGGAAAATTATAGCTTTATCGTTTTAACAGCCTGAACAGCCTTTCTTTTTAATCTATTCATCGCACGGGGGCTAATAGCAGAGCTAAATCTAGAATTAGATCAAGAGGGGAGGTCGAAGATTTGATGCCGATATCCAGAAAGGCATCGAAATATGGAAGGACTTATCATTCGCAAAAAATTACTTATTTTTATACAGGTCAATGGAATGTATCGCATTGCATTTTCTAAGCCAGTGAGCCAAGGAACTAATAGTCGGTGATAAGTGTATAAGACAAATAAGGCTAGAAGTTGCTAAAATGAATTTAAATATAGGAGGGAATTAACTAGTGAAGGTGGAATACTTCACATGCCCAAGAATTATTCTGGGTGAGATTGGGTTCAGCAGTGTGAACACGTCGTTCATTAAAAATATTCATGCACTAGTAAAAAGGATTAGCATTGTTATGGCAAGGATTTTTAGGTAATTATTAGGAAGAACTTAATTAAATTTATTTCTACCCCATCATATTCTTGATCAACTAACACGGTCCGAAACCAGAGTCGATGGTGAGATAAAGAAATGAATCGACATAAAGTAATGAAAGAGACGATGACCTGCATTAGCTTCTCATTTCCATATGATCTAAACGTTCAAGAGAAATTAGAATTCCTTGGTTGAAAACAGCGCCAAATAGTTCCATAGTCAATAAGGTATATTTGTGCTCCCCGCCGCAACACGACTAACAGCTGTTTTCATGATGCGCTCAGTACTTTACTTTAGTGGAGTAAGGTCCAGATATACCGCCAATGAAAATCTCTTCACTTATTGTTAGAATATGCGTCTTTATTTTTCGTGTCCTTATACTATGGTGACTTCGCACTCCAACGATTAATGAATTAATGTAGATATCCGTTAAGATTACTTAGGCTCTGAAAAAATACGGAACTAGTCAAGTCTATGCTGCCACAGTAACCTTATATGTATTTGTATATGTTCCCCCAACTAGAAGTTCCTTTAGAGGACAGAGGCAATCGAAGAATTACTTTTTAAAAAAGGATAAGATCATATCAGAGGAAGCTCTTCAAGAAACGCCTCTCCTATCACCACGTGGGAAGGGGGGAACATGCTTTCGTGCCGCCTGATAAGTCTTGCTCCAATGTTGCGATAACAGAAATAAGGAAGTGGCCTTAGGGACTCGGAAAGTTATGGCTCTTTGAAAACGTCTGAAGCGCATCTTTAACGGGAAGCTCTTGTGCTTAGGTAAACACGGGTAAAGATGAATGAGCGTTTCTGTATCATTCTCGGTAACTTACAAAAAAACTAGGTGGGAATTGCAATTCCTGAAGACCCATTTCCCGCTTCCGTGTTAAGTTCAATTTCAACAAACACTAAAATTCCATGCATGATGAAATCAAATGCTGAAATTGCGACTTCATTGTCAATATGAGAACTGATACAGCGAAACCAGGCTTAGGCGGAATCTGAGCTAAACGTAAACCTGTCCTATCCGGAACAAAGTTTTACGCTCGGCAGGGTTACGGTAGGGATTTTACGTTGCTGCATCGTGTTAAACGGAAATTGACAAACAGAAACTGAATGAATTTCCGGCGAAGCTGAGTAGAAATCCAATGACCGATTTCCATGAGAAAATTTTATCTGAGCTGAGAGCTGACAGACCGAAGTCTGAATAAATGTTATTCAGATTTATTTGAATATATCAAATGGAGCAATGAGCTATGTACGAGCTGACATGATACCGAAAAGAAAGAGGAAAAAACACTCAAAAACAGGAATATGTGTGCAGTTTGTTAAAAATTAAGTTACTCCGTAGCAATAAATAAACTTTATGTACAATATCCGACTCGATCGAATATTTTTACGCTTCTTAATAATTATGCTACCTATAAATTTACAGCATAGAAACACATCTCACCAACTGAACTAGCATAATGCACTTTAATCTCATTTTTAAAATATCAGACCCTGAATTATTTGGAAAACTGCCTTAACCCTGAAAATATTAAGGTCCTAAGAGATTCCACTAAAGACAAGCTTCACTGCACTTAATTTTCGGTCTGTTTTTTGCAAGCAAAAGTTAGGAATGGTTAGGTAAGAGTGCTCTTAGTCACCCATGATCTTCCATATTTACGCTGAAAAATCACTTAATGAAAAAAATTAAAAACTTTAATGAAATTAAGGGGAAAAATCAGCACGCTTCGCTTTGACTATGGCATAGCAATTCTGAGAGGGAGGAATAAAGATGTCACGGGAATGCTGAACCTATTAGGCAGAACTACGAATAAATACCAAGTTTGAATTTAAAAAAACAATATTATAGTTTGCGGAGGAAATCAAGAAGCCAGAGTCACCGTGAAACTTACAACATATGTCAATAGAATACTTTTGTAATCTGGTAAGCACCATTGATTGAAGACACAATATACACATTGTGAGCAGAATATCCCAAGCAAAGAGGCATTCTAACAGAAGAACAGTTTAGTAATCGCCAGAAACAAAAGCTTGAAATTGAGAAAGCATTTCATTAATAGATGTTTGGAAAACAGCCTTGCGAGGCGGTGACACTTGGACGATAACTGCAGCAGAGCAGGAAGAAGATTGGAAGCATTGAAAATGTGGTGTAATCGAAGAATGGTGAAGATCAAATTGACGGAGAGAATAACCAATGAAGAAGTCCCACGAATAGTTGGGGAGACAAACATTTAGCTGAAAATAAATTCTGAGAATTTATTTTGCAACACAACAGTCCCCTAAAAATAAGGACGGAGGGAGAAATGAATGGGAAAAATTGCAGAGGAAGACCAAGGATGGAATATACGAAGCAATTTATGAGGGACGCCAAAGTGAATTGCTATGTAGCAATGAAAGGATTTGCTGAGATGATCGTGGAGTAGAGAGAGATGCAGAAAACCAGTCTTCGGATGACTGATGAATAACGGAAATAGCCAAAATACGATCATTATTGGCAGTAAATTCGCTCCACCATCATGCTCCGTCGTCCTTTAAATCACAGGGCAAGTAATTAAAGTAGTAGATCTTCTAACTCCTCTGCTATCATAAACGAGTCGCGCCACAATGCGATCATCTCTTTTTCCAACATACCCGCATGGTAGCAGATCTTCAACTTAATCATTCATTTTCTCCACGTGTGCATCGCACAAACGGATCAAGGGCGTATTGGCCAGCGTTCCTCCCCACACTTTAATTATCACCGCAATTATACTATTTTATACAGTATGAGTATCGAGAGCTGGGACATTTCGCGGTTTTCCTCCGTGGGCGAATCTCGGATGTCGTCCGGACTCTGGAATCCTCAAATTCGGGGCTAGGGGCGGGAAGAGAGTCTTATGAGTGCACTACGTGGAAGTGAGAGATGGAAAATGTGATGCTTTAAAAAAAATCATACATGTTTCATGACATTAAAGGTAGTTAGAGCGAGATGCCACTTCACATAAAATTCGATGAATTTGGCCTCATTAAAAATAAAACGATCTCATCGTTCTAATATTAATAAAATATCAGCCTCTTACCATTATAAGATTCGACATATGTATACCTATTTCAAAAAAATATCAAATATTTAACATAGGACATGGTACGGGATTACACTCCGGAGGTTCTTTATATAAAAAAAGTAGGAATTTCTAACGTATAGATTTAACAGCGCGTAGTTTGCATATTTTCTCAACTATTTTTAAAAATATATCAATTACCCACCGTAGTAATTTTTTCAAAATAGCAAAATAACTTCAGCTTTGAAGGGTTTTTCAGCGTAAGAGGTGAAAAAAATGAGAGACAGTTAAAACCTTATAAATGTAGATATATTTAATTCATTACTGAGAATTTCAGTAATTTAAAACCAAGCTTATGCGTCGTAAATGTTACAATATCAACATGCCCCTTACAGTTGCTTAAATTTAAAAATAAAATTTTAACTTGGTCTCTTTTATGACTGGGAAAAAATCTCGCTGCCTTAAATTAAACTACCTTAAATTCAATTTAAATACTCATTTTTTACTGACAGAGATTTTGCAGAGGTCATTCGAGCATGAAATCCATTCTGGTATGAGAGTAGAATGGTGAAACGGATTCGCGGAGAATGAGGAGCGAATGGAGTGAGATGAAAGAGCAGACAAGGAATGTCAGGTGTGAATGAAACGGGGATGATACATACATCGGCAAACTGTTGGCATTCAACATGGTTTAAAGTGTTTTCAGCCTGACAAAGGTACATTGGTGCAATGAGGATATTCATATGCCGAATCCCTACAGAAATTTGTTCAAACGGTGGTAATAATACCTTGCTTCACACTTATAACTGCGTTCGAAGAAAGGAAAGCCCACTTCAATGTGACAAACCAGGATGGCGAACTTTGAAGAGCTAGAATATATTCGCGTGGCAAACAAAAAGTTCCGAAGACATAACACTATTCTGTAAACAAATCTACTACACGCTAAGGTATAAAATTAATTTATTGACCAACTCTGAAGAGGGGCTTTTCCTTTTTTTAGTATATATTTTTAATTTTGTTGAGTTGGTTCTTGACCTGCGTATTTTATTGAGAGTTGGTCAAAGTTTTTTTTTAATCTCAACTTCATTTTGCATCATCTATGGGCTATAGAATAAGGGCATCAGGGCAGGGTTGGCAGAAGGAAGTTGAGATTTTTTAAACAACTCAACACAATACGCATACATGTTTATACAATGTATATTTATTATGCTGCACATTTGAACCTATATTTATAATGTAAAACAACAGCAATTAATCTCATCTCCTGACGAGACATCTCATCAAAGACATCCCCTGACGGACTGTGAAAGATATCGGGTCGCACGGGTGAATCACAACCTCGGGGTAAACCTAGCTGAAGTGCTAGGAGACAATCCCTGACACGTCTCTCGACTCATCGAATTCTTACGCTCAACTGACCTTTTCAATAAAATATAATTGCTACCCTTTATAAATTATTCCAACCATATTTAAGATCGGACTTGTTCTTGTTCCTTTGGTAAGTCAGTAAGTGGTGCAAAATGGCCTTAGCCGCCGACGCACCCTATAAAATAACTACTACTACTAAAAGCAATTTATACTTTTTACTTGAATGTCCACACACATTATTCTAGATAACCCAACCAGTGTATTTCCCACTCCCTGGTTATAATTAGTCCTCGGGATGGCCATTTCAACACTATCAGGTGTGTCTTACAACTCTTGGTGAGGGGTTAGTATAGATAACGCCAACCAGAGGACCCAGTTTAGAATGTAACTTCCCTGCTGCTTCGTTTCAGCCTCAGCGTGTCGACCACGTGGTGATGGCGTCTCGGTTGGTGGTCCTCCTATCGGCATTCTCACACGCGAAAAGCGAGAGTTGGCTGAGAAGGGATGGAGGGGGATAAGGAGGGGGAAATGAGGTGGGGAGGAGAAAGCCGATCCGAACAACGCACGCGTATTAAATCGGTGACGCCGATTCGGCGCGACAGGGGCGACACTCTCGGGCAGGAGAGGGGTGAGGGGAAGTTTATAAGCAGACTCCTTACTCACAGATACGCATTCCCTGCGCGCCGCAGACAGAGAACCATAGTGTGGCTACAACGCCTCCTTCCCCTCCAATCTCTCCCCGCCTCCCATTCCAACCCCCTCTAACCTCGGGGTATTCACTCCGGGGCCAGTATCAAAGTTACCACCGCTACTCTTAAGGTGGTTGGAGTTATTTTCGTTTACGAACAGATGTGTGAAACTTTTAAAACGCGTTCTTATTGGTAATATCTACCTATACGTAAAAGTGAAAAAATTGCATTTTACCGATTTCTTTGCAATTAAATGCAATTTTAACACGCAGCCTTATGGCGTATGACGTATATACCGTAGTAATTCGATTACATATGTAAAGATTCTCTCCTAAACGCGAAACAATACATTTTTTATTATTATGATTACTGTTAACCAATAGCAAGGTGAAACGCCAAGTTCATTATTCGAAAAAACTTATTTCAATTTAATTTCGCAAAAAATTCGAAAACAGCGCCAAAAACTCAAGAAATACGCTTTAATTTAGGACAAAATTTAAATATAATTTTTGTATCATTTCCATTACTGCATAGACAGGATGTACTAAAATGAAATGTGGCCCTAGATATTTTTATTTTAAAAATTAATAAAAATTTTTTATTTATAAATTAATTACCTAATTAACAATTTATTTAATCTCTCTTTTTTACCCGCCAACAATGCATGTTACAAAATACGGCACTGCTGTAAAGTAAGCACTTGTTTCTGTAATCTTAACGGCAGGTGTCGTAGGTATTTGTATTTTCTAATCGCTCCCGGGTATTTTCATGTGGTATGCTATCATTTGCCTTAGCTTTGTTGTGGTTTCGCGGAAGCTCAGTTTTCCATGATTTTGTTGGCTTGTTCGTGGTAAAACCGTCGGAAGTTAGCCAAAAACAGTTGCGGAGTCTTTTCAAGATTTCTTCGTATTTGAGAGCTATATTTATTCCAGTTTTGGAGAAAATCTTTTTGATAGAGACATGTATAATAAATTATTGATCCTAACGAATGGGAATTGAACTTTAAAAGGAAAGATGTACGCAGAAAGAACCTTGGATATATCAAAAACTAAATCGATAACCTCTATTTTTTCTTGTAACTACCTTTAACTGTATTTTTAATCTAATCTTTTGAAATGGCTTACCTATTTTTCATTCCCAGGTTCACGCTAATAGAATAATTTCATAACATCTCCTTACAAATGCTTAATTATCAAATACTACTTTCCATTGTAGGATAATGACGTAACACGTCGAAACTGGTCGCATTAAATTTTTATTACTGAGGAAAACTACAAAAAGAGTTCTTCTTTAGCCATGCACACGTTCCACCACATCAGTCCTAAGGAAACATTACTCAAAGGTTTCGCATTTTATTTTAGGTTTACTCAATCCTCGTTCCGGAAAATACATTCCGCAACAGAACAATGCCAACATAAAGGTTATTTGTCGAAGTACATAAATACATTCGCCCAGTAAATGTTTTCTGCTCGTCTAATTCCACAGAGAGCTGAAATCCCCAGTGGCTCTCTTTTTAGCCCACTTTACCTGAGATAACCACCACTCCTGTTCTCCGAAGAGGGAGAAAGACAAACACTGGCACTATCTCTTCTGCCGTGTCCTCCCCCCCACCCTTACTCACGAAAGTCTTTCTAAAAAGAGGTCGGAGGGAGTAGAGGCCCTCTAGGAGGGAGAAGATGAGGGCGCGCGCGGTGAAACGTGGAAGTGGAGGCAGAAGGCGGGAGAATGGACCATTGAGGAACAAGACGAAAGAGAGTCGCTGTCCCTCTTTCTCGGAAGGGACAAAAGTAGGGATGGCCATACATTTTTAACTGGGCACTGAGTCAAAGAGGGCACATTAAAGTAATCTTTAAGTCGAAAAAATTGTAGAACAACATTCCATTTAATTATATCTGTTTATGTGAAGGAAAGTAGTACACATGCAGGAATTTAAATGATAGGAAAATTCTGTGGCAAAGATCCAAAACCTAGTTCGCAGGTTTCCGCGGCGTTGATCTAATGATTTCAACATTTCTCGGGTTGCATCCGCGTCAGTTGTCATTCAGCACAACAGTTTCGCCAGCTATCCTGCTGGCGTCCTCAGGTGAAGGATGGCGAGAAGGTTGTGGTCCGTCCTTATATAGGCCAAGTTAGGCGCCAAAAAGCGATCAATCCCGCGCAAACGTGACGCTGCTCCATGATTGGCCGGCGCATTGATCGATTTTTGGCGCCTAACTTGGCCTATATAAGGACGGACCACAACCTTCTCGCCATCCTTCACCTGAGGACGCCAGCAGGATAGCTGGCGAAACTGTTGTGCTGAATGACAACTGACGCGGATGCAACCCGAGAAATGTTGAAATCATTCGATCCAAAACCTGATATGTCCAAAATATGCATTTTGTAGGTGTTGATTGACATATATGTTTAATGTTATATTTTTTAATGGTCAAAAGATGAAATGCTACCATACATAATGCCACTCACAATTAGTCTCTCTAATTCACTTTGAAGAAACATGAAATTTCATAATACGTTAATTCAACCAAAACCTAAAATATTCACCTGTAAAATTGTGATTTTGGACATATCAGCTTTTGGCTCTTTGCCACAGAATTGTATTTCACATTTTTGTCTCAATTAAAGCATGTTATGACGAGTTTTCGGCGCGGCATTCGAAACTTAGGAGAGAATTATATTAAAATATGTTGTTCGGAATATTTTACTCGGTGCGACACTATGACATTTCTTAGCAAACATTAAAAAATATGAAATGTACTGTTATTTCGCGTTTTAAATAAAATGTGTACATAT
This sequence comes from Pyrrhosoma nymphula, assembly GCA_963573305.1. Taxonomy (NCBI): domain Eukaryota; kingdom Metazoa; phylum Arthropoda; class Insecta; order Odonata; family Coenagrionidae; genus Pyrrhosoma; species Pyrrhosoma nymphula. The sequence continues at coordinate 57,124,664 of OY754339.1, read as the reverse complement.
GCAATCAAATTATAACGAAATAGATGTCAATTGCCATAAGGCTACTTGTTAAAGTAGCATCGTGTACCCAAAAAACCAAATCCGTAAAATGCAATTTTTTCACTTTTATCAATAGATATCACTAATAAGGTCACGTATGCCAAGTTTTACGCAAATCTATAAAAAGAACGCTCCAGACACCTTAAAGAACCTAACTGATTACCACATGATGCTATTTGTAATGCCTATATTTTTCCTCGCCTTATGTTTGGCGCCTTTCCTGAAAATCAACAGAGAAAAAATCGCGAATGTGACTATATATCGAATTTCTTTTCTTCTCAAGGAAAACCACCAACTCTGCTCCCGATCTGTTGTTGCGAAGGATATGATACGAATGGAAAGCACGTTCTCTGTTGGGTGGCAAAGTGATCAGGAAAACTCTAGAACAAATGGAAAACACCCATATTCTGTTTTATGCTCTAAAGATACGTTGTGAACGCTGACAATCTGAATCACACGCTCAATTCCAAACGTCTTAACGTTTTGCGTTCTTAAGGTACTACGTTCTCGTGATCAAAGTTAAACGGTCGTAATACCACTCCTCCCAGTCTGAAGCGCCGAATCAGAGCGCGACAGACTTGCACATCACCGATGAAATGGATAGTGGACCACATGGAAAACGTGAGATAAAGGGGACCGTGCGAAGTATGGCGAGAGAGTAATGAATTGGAAAGCGGAGCGTGGGCATAGGGCTTGCGCGTGGGTGTGCTGAGTCAGCTCAGGCAGTTCTCGGATTACACGAAGGGTACCGGGCTTCGATGTCCCAAAGGACTTTCCATCCACAGAATTTGCTTTCTTTTGCGGGGTGGACTGGAGAAACTGGCCAGAGAGCGGATCACTTGATCGGGAACGCGGACGCACGTCACGAAAGGCAAACGAGACGAGAAAGTAAACGGCGCACAGGGGGGTGAATCGAAAAACAAGCGAAAAAAATAATGAAAGCTGGCGCAAGAGAGTTCGGAAAAAATTAATTTTGAAAAATTGAAAAAAAAAGAACCGAGTCGGGCTCACGACTCTAATTAATGCACAATCATTGGCAAGAGTTTTACCGCACTGATATGAATAAAAAACTTACTTTGGGTGAAAATGAACAAGATATTAAAAGACCTCCCAAATACTTGAAATCCCATGCTTGGCGAAGTGGCTCAGCTAAAGATTGACCTAAGTGTTCATAAACAATTCTCATTTGCACCGGTTTATTTATACCATATACATAACTCGTATCTATTTTATCTTAATTAGCGCATTATTCCAATCCGTTGAAATAACAGAAGATTTTGCACATAAATTATATAATTTACACGAGCGACTTTTGAGAAAATTTTTACCCACACTTCAGCATTTCACTAGATATCCAATCTCCGCCCGCACCCTTCCCGTTTTTCAATATTCTCACTGGAAAAAAGGGAGGAATCAGGCGAGATGTTGCGGAATCTGAACATAATAACTATGATATGGCGTTACCACCTCGTTATCACTTGTTTCCTTTTCCACATTGAAATATTTGTAAACTGATTCGCAAGACGAACATTACAGCTAAATGTTTTTTTCCGAACCTTTGACCCGGCATCACAACTTGATATTTGTTAGAACAATTACAATTATATTAAATGTATTAATTCACGTCGAGAAAAGTCTGTGCATACTTAATTAATTACGAAATATATCTCATGTGCCATAAGGATACGTGTTAAAATAGCTTTGTATACCCAAAAACCAAATCGGTTTAATGCAATTTTTTCACATAATCAATAATGAGAACACGCATGTTATGTTTCACGAACATTTTCGCACGGAAAAAATCGCTGCAGCAACCTTAAGTTAAAACTAAACGATGAATGGGAACAGTTGAGTCCCCAGATCGCGCAAGTTAAGCGCCGCTGATCGTGCCCAGCGGGAATTTTTAGTTCTCCCCCGAGTGCTTCTCCCGGTCTTCCCGGATGCTTTTTGCGACCCGGCCGAGGAATGGCGGCGTTGGAATCGAGAAAGAGACACGTGTCTTCGCTCCGTCGGGCGGCGATAAAGAGAAGGTGCCCGGAATCGACTCGCCCACGCGCTGTGAACACGCCGTGAAGGCAGGCTCCCTTTCGCAGAGGAGAGGGATTTTTAGGATCGACTGAAACATCGCCCGACCTTGGTCAAGGCGGGTCTTCTCATTTTTTTTATCTCTTAAGGTAGTTTAAGCGAGATATTATTTCCCTAGTCACAATGTAGACCATATTCGAATTTTTTTTAAATTTCAGCGTCTGTAAGAAGTATGAAGTAAATATTGTAATATTAATGGCGCAAAAATATCTTTGTTGAAATTAAAATGTCAGATATGGAACTTAGAGCAGGAAAATTGCCATTTTCGACAAATTCCATGCGAAATAATTGACAGATTAATAGATTGAACGTACTAATGGACAACATTCATAGTTGATAGTTAGTACTTCTAATAACTTAATCTCCCAGAACCTCCCGGAATATCTTACTCCTGGAGCGGAATTCTCTTGGAATCAGCTTTGATAGGTTGACAACACATGACTCAACACACTCAGCAATAAACATCCAACACAATCAAAAACAATCCACCGTAGAAAACAAACAAAGGACACGTAACCTCACGAGAAACAACCAACTCATATAAGCACACCCAACTCGACCAACAAACCAACCTAACCATACCAACCCATCGCAACCCACCAAACCACAGCCTAACCAGACCTTAAACGGCCAGCACCTACAAAACCACTCAATTTCAAACAACCTACTCGCGGTGAGATGTAGTTGACCATGTCTGTTACATTGGATAATCACAAAACAGCAAAAGCGATACTTTTAAGATAGTTTGAGCGATATATTAAATAAAAAGAATGTAGGCTTCACATAAAATACGATGAATTATAATTATTATACGGAAAAAGACCTCATCCACCTAATGACACCATAATCAATCATCATATTAATGATTTTCCACAAATTTTCGGAATATTTACTAAAATATAGAAGCAGACTTCCGCATACGGCCTTATGCTCCAAATGGACATTATGATCACGAGAAACATGCTGAAAGTGGGAAATATTCCCCGAGGAAGCGTACAAAAATTTAAAACGTCATTAATAAAATTAATTTGACTTAAATTACTTTTGAAAAAATGAGGGAATTATAACAAACAGATTACAAAAAAATAAACAGTTTTTTCCCAATTATTCTCAAAAATCAATTTATTACTCAATATATAACTTTTTATAAAATCACGAAAGAAATTCTGTTGCGAACAAGTATTTCGCGACGGTCGCGATTCAAATTAGTCCAGTCAAAGAATCAAATATGTGTGCATATTTATATGATTACTGAAAAGTTCAGTGAAGTGAAACAATGTTTTTATGTCATCTATTTTGCTATAATATTCTCTTCATGCTTCTGAAAACTGCTTAAATTCACAAAATAAAATTCGAACTTGGTTTATATAATGACTACAGAAAAATCTCGCTCATACTACCCACCGAAAAGTTAAAATGCATGGAGAAGAGCCGGAACAAGAGGGGTAGAAGGTACCGGAGGTCAAATCCGGAGGCGACGCCTCAGGAGAGGCTGACTTAGGATATTTAGAGGGGGAGCCGTTTCTGGAGAGAGACTAATAGCGACGGAATGGTCTGAGCAGCAGAAGGGGGTGTTGGAGGAGACGCTGTGAGGATGAGGAGGGGGCGGGAACCGTTGGCTGATGTGTCGTAGAGGTACATAGTAGTAGTAGCATGGGGAGGGGAAGAGTGGTCGGATGGATGACGAAGGGGAAAGAGTGAGTGTGAAAGGCACGATGTGGCTGTGGCTGGCTGAAAATGGCTTCCTCCGCCACGCCACGTGGTCGCGACGCGGCGTCACGAGTCCTATCTCTGGAGGCGAGACTACAGGCCCGCTCCCACCCATCTGGTGGACGCGGTAGTTAATCCCTTCCGCTAACCACTCCCCGCTATAAACGCACATGTGCGGCACCACAATGGAGGAGCTAAAGAATGGTTTTCAGTGCCGCACAATAGGGATTTCTTTCCTGAGTGCTCCTTTTAAAAAATAAAAATGGAAAGATATGTTCAGATATTCATTTTTTTTGTCAAAATAATTGTTGTTTTCTCAGACAGACGTTAAATTTTTTTGTAAAACTTTTTTCTTTTTTAAATGTATATGTACATACTTTGTTGTTAGGATGGAAATAATAAACATTATCATATCATTTAAGACTAGGACGCAACAAACTACGGTCCACCATGTTGCAATGTATTTGTATTCGTAGTAATTAATTAAATTGATTATTTATTTCAAAGGAATAACTTCCGTCATATGTTTGGTAAAATTGATGTGATTATTGCATATAGTGTGCACGCATATTGATATCATATATGAAGAATATTTTGTATAAGTAAGTGAGCAATTCCATAAAGTGGGAATAACCTCAGTAGTGTAGAGGTAACGTAACGGATATTAAGTACGTAATGTGACGGTTTGTGGCCCATAATTTAATTACCGATATTCTCGAACCACATTATAATAAAAGCATTTTACATTTATTTGCTTTTGCCGAGGAAAATTTCCAGTTTAAATGGATTTTTTGTTTTGCCAATGCGAGTCAGGATATGCCAAAAATGCATTCATTACGCAACGGTGAGACACTAAGGTGATCTTTGGCGTTGCATACCGGTCTCTTGGGCGACCAATATTCTAACTTCAAGGCAGTGTAGAACTTATTTATCATTACATCTTGAAAAGTTAAAACAATAACCTTCAGTAAAATTGTATTGCATAATACCGATTCCCAAATTAAAGCTGTTGTATATGAGTATTGATTGGAATACAGAATAGCCCACTGGTCATATTGGCATACATCATTCTTCCTCAGCGATCTATACTAGCGTCCACACTGTTCAATTTTTTCTACTTCAGAGTAAGTTTAATAAAAATCAGGCTTAAGTCTTGTTTCCTTGGAAAATTTGAAAGAAAATCACGTTCACATGAGAATGTTCCTTCATCTTTACTTCTAAATATAATTTTTAGCGAATGTATGTTATACTTGCGACTTGTTTCAAATTAAATTTATGACCATATAAAACGATAAAAATAATGTACTCTCCAATAGTTGTGTTTACTATAAACAAAAAGCCACTTTTTTTAATTATACACTCAGTGTATTAGCATGTTATGTCGATACTTATTGAAAAAATTCGCTTAATTTTTCACTGCACCTATATAAATACCTTTATCACAGAGATAGCAGTCTGTGTACCAGTTAATTGAAATTTTTTTGAAGTCTGGGACATTTTTGCAGCTGTAGACCCCAGTCAAAAACTATATCGTAGATTATCGTAATAGATCGCGAAACGATTCGAGAATCAATCACTCAATGAGCGAAACGTGTTTTCCCAAAGAGACAATAAACCTGCGGAATTGCAAAATAACACCCCATGGTGAACTAACCGACATACTGTTCTGAGTGATCATAAAAGCGATTCGCTGGTCACTCTAAGAGGGTGGAGGGTTTAAAGAGGCGTAAAATCTCACATTTAACACCATGAAAATTTGAATTTAAAATAATGGACTTCAAACGTTCGCAGGTGGCAATTAATTTCAAATTATAAATATGTGAGAAAATTCAGCGTATAAGGATAAAGCTAATTTACACGAAAGACAGCAATAAAGCGCACTTGTATTGGGATCTTTCCGAATTTATCGCAGAATGGAAAATATATAACCTATTCAGTTCGACAAGTACTCACTTGATGAACTTGGCACTGTTTCCTCATTAAATTTAAAATATCATCGCGTTCTGACCCGTAACGTCCACTGCTCTCACTTGATTAAAAAATTAAAAATTAAAGTCCAAAACTACCACGTGGATAAAATATATCAGTTTTGACATTATTTGCTGGAGGGTATTTTGAAATAGTCTCCTAAATATGTTGACATACTTTTCAATTGAAGGGATCGACTACGAAGTCCTGCGAAGTTGGACAACTGAGCGAGGAAAATCTTCGAGGGAAGGGGTCAATAGCGTGACCCATTATATATGTTTTCAGATTTCATTCTTTCGGGATTTCGTGTCCCCATGAGGAAGAGAGAGAATGGTAGCTCCCCATGTCAATACATCAACGCCATGCCGATATTTTTTTCGCTTCGAAAAAATTTACATTTTCTATGCCAACAACTCAATGAGCGAATAGAAGGTCGTAGGTTTACTAATGTGGACGATATTGCTGGATAACTTATTGTGGGAATGTTGGTGTTATAGCGCTCGCAATAGTTCCTGGCACAGACCTGTGCGACAAGGAGAGGTATTAAAAGTTTAGGGAGTGATGGGAAAAGACGGAGGAGAAGAGATTAAGGCAACGAGAAGGGGAAGTTTTGGCAAGCGAACCACACAATTTCGCAAAAAAAGGCACGATGCACACAATCACAAGGCGAGTGGTTAAAAGCATTCACCGCAATGACTTCACTAGGGACCCTACCTTGAGGTCTCACTGTGATAAAAGTCGAAACGGGACGGCTGGTAGTGGTGAGTCATCCCACTCCTCAAAGGTCTTGTGTTGGTAGCAATTAGAAAGGTTTTCTTACAGCTCCTCCGCACTAAATAACCTTCCTCCCCCATTTTGCAGCGTTTTGAATGCTCCGTAACCCATATCCCAAAATTGCCCACTGCGCAGCGCCAGAAACTTCTGCAAGAGTTATACAAAAATACCTGTTCTTATTATCACTGGTTGAATGTTTTCTCGGAAGGAATACAGAAATTTAAACGCGATAAAGAAGCCAGGGTAGCATAACTGCAGTAAATGAAACAAGAGCAATTTCCACAAGTATGACATTTAATGCACGACCGGTTTCGCTTTTTACAGCATCTTCAGGTACATATATCAAGTGTGCTCAAGCTTATATAGGGAGGCGGGAAGGGGGGTGGTAAGACAGGGTAACGGAAGAAGGGGAGGGTAAAAGAAAAGGAGAGAAGGTTGGACAGTCATAGGTGCCCGAGGATTGGGAATACCGGGGAAGGAGTCGGGGGGGAAGGGGAGTGTGACGAATTACACAAGCACATGAATGTTCACAACAAAACAAAAATTAAATTGGCATCATATGTGTTATCTGCTCCTTTTAAAGTTGGTCGAAGGACCCCTGGCTCGTCTTCCTATACTGGTGATGGGAAAAGACGGAGGAGAGGAGACTTCCACTCCATCACGCCTGAAACCTCAGATTTTGTTCCAGGGTAGCATGTTGGTTTGCGCATCGGAATGGTAAGCCAAAGGATCCGTGAATCCATTCCAGATCCTTGCCGATTTTTTCTCGAGGCAATTGCTACGCATTTATCGCCATTCAGCTCAGTAGAATGGAAAATCATCGTACTTAGTGCAAGTCTCCATTGATCATTTAACCTGACATTTAAATGCTACAGGCGTGAATGTCCATTTAAATGCAAATTTTAGGTTGCCATGGAAATTTATTTTGTTGAAATGAGAGAAAGAGAGAATATTTAGGAGATCAAAACGCTGTTTCAGGCAAAAACGAGGCGTATAAGAAAATCGAATTAAAGGATCTATATCCTTTAAGCCATCCAATGATGAAAATTATCTTGAGCGCAAGTAATCAGCACTGAATTAAAACTCTTTTCTTATGGGAGTAAATATTGACAAAAATGGGGTGTAAACCATCGATAATACTGTTTTCCTCGGTATTTATCGGATAGAATTTCCTACATTTATCTTAAACTTTTATCGCATTTTTCCTACGTTAATGTCAACATACCTCGTAACGCTAATAATGTCGGCAGTGACGATGATAAGCAATTAGAACAGTATGACGGTGAGGAGGGTCGTTCTATTGTATTAAAAATCACATGACCCAAGGAGGACATCGCGACGGGAGATCGAGTGAAGGTGTTTATTTAAGCATTGTGCAAGAGGGAGCTGTATCTATTAAGGTGGTTGGAGCGATTTTTTCTTTGTGAATTGATTTTCATGAAACTTCGCATACGTGTTCTCATTAGTAATATATATATTATATATTTATTCGCCTAAAAGGCGGTGTGTGAGTGAGTGAACGAAATGTATGGCCGAACCGGCTCTTTTCCTGTTCAGTTCATGTTCCTATCTCTGTCCGACTCTCTGTGTGAATGAACTCATCTTTACTTTCTTCTTGTGTCCATGTCTAATTCTCCTCTCTTGGTGATGGAATAGCTGCCCTTGTGTTCCATCCAGAGGCCACGGCTACGGGCTCAAGCTTGAAGGGGTATTCTTTGTTATAAGCCCCAGCCGAAATCATGGTAAATCTAAGTGTCCTGATAGCTCAACTGGTAGAGCACTCGGCGCGAAATCGGGAGGTTCCGGGTTCGAGTCCCGGTCACGGCACATTTTTACCCTCTGATTTCTCGGCTGTACCATCTTCCAAATCACCAGTGTCTTCGTCCAATTTTAGTTACATGTTTCCTATCTATAGTTACATCTTTCCTATATATATATATATATATAATAATTTGAACAGAAGGTGAAAGAAAGAGATAGGAAACATGTAACTAAAATTGGACGCCAAAAAACTAATTGCCAAAAAAAAACAAATGGGTATCATGCAGTTTTTTTCGCTTTTACCTTATATATATATATATATATATATATATATATATATATATATATATATACACTATATATATATATAGTATGTATATATATATATATATAGTATATATATATATATATACACTATATATATATATATATATAGTATGTATATATATATATATATATATATATAAAGGTAAAAGCGAAAAAAACTGCATGATACCCATTTGTTTTTTTTTGGCAATTCAACGCTATTTTAACAGATAGCCTAACGGTTTCAAATGACATGTAATTCGTGTTAATTCGATTGCATGAGCTCGGATATTCTTCTAAACGCGAGATAGTAAATTTCTTAAAATTATAATTGCTGCTAACACATATCAAGGTGCCACACCGAGTTCAATATTCGGAAACAACATATTTCAATGAATTTAGTCCCAATGTTTCAATTTAGTTTCAATGAATTATAAAAGTTTTGATTACCGAGCCAAGAAATCTAGTAATAGCATACCTTAAGGAGGTTCCACAGCGACTGATTCAGTCAGAACTAATACTAAATTCCACATTTTTGTTTGTTAGGTTTTAAAAATTTTGCTTCAAATGATGACATACCTAGGCTATTAATAACCAAAATTAAGGCAAAAAATATGCAGATTATTCCACGAATATATTTTAAATGAAAAAATAAGCTGGTTGGATTCCTATATTTTATTTTTATTCGAATTCTCGGGAGTTTTTCCTTCTTACAAATAGTTTTCCGCGAAATTGGCATTTATATTAAATAGAATACCATCTTCCCCGAGTTCATCTCATTCTCCGTAGGTACACACTACGTAATTTCAAGTTCTATTTAGCGAAAATAGTAGCGTAAAAAGGTATAATTTTTCTGTTCATATCAGATAGTGGACACGTTTTTCTATAAGTATCCAGACAATGAATGAAATGACATTTGAGTCATTTTACGGTAGAACCAACTTAATTAAGGAAAAAATTTTAAAACCTAATTCTTGTATCATTTCCATTACTGCCTGTAAAGTGAGTTTAACGCATAAAAATGCGAACTGACATGAAATGCGGTCGAAGAATTTATTTTAGACTTTTCGAGATCATTAAAACATGCATTCAATGACCCACCATTACCGTTCCAGCCACCTAAGAGAGTTTGAGCGAAATATCACTTCAACTAGAATTTGATGAATTTGAATTCATTTTAAAGAAAAACTCCCATCTTTCCAAGGATATGACAATATTAACCTCTTGCCGAACTACTTTTGGGGTAATTAGCCTAAAACTATAAGCTGTTTTGCACGGGACAGATTACGACTGTGCGCTCCACATGGAGAATATAGCAAATATTGGCAATTTCTGACGCCTATATTTCGTCATAAAACTAACGGTGTGTATTCTCAACTATTTATATAATAAAATCAAGTACTCACCGCAGTATTTATCAGAGAATCGCAAAAAAACCTGTTGCAAAGGCGTTTTCACCTCACGGCGTTCAAAAATGAGTCAAGTTAGAGACTTATGTGTATATATTAATAAAATTACTGAGAATATTTGACATGAACAAATCTAAATTTGAACCATTAATTATTGCGCCATTACAATATTTACTTCATACTCCTTACAGACGCTGCAATTAAAAAATGAAATTCGAATATGGTCTCCATTATGACTGGGGAGGTATCTCGCTCAAACTACCTTAACGTGAAGAGATGGGCGTGGGGCATGGAAATAGGTGGTGTCGAACCCACACATCTTCCCGGAATATCCTCCCCTCAACCTCCCCCTCTTCAATGGACGACGCTGCACGCGACAGCCGTGGCGTCACGCGTGCATCGTGGTCCCGACCGCGGCGATGAGAACAGAAGAGAGCCGAGATCCGATGATCAGTCCCATCCGCTTGCGATGATTGAGTGCCGCCGCGATGGGAACGCCGCTGCGGGCACACGCACGCACATACGAGACAATCGACGCGCGACCTGCGGTGTTTTATCACGGAACTTTTCGATCATTTGGGTATCGAGTGATATCTAATCCACTGTTGCTACATTTCGCATTTCACCAACTTCGGCTTGAGGAACTCATATTTATTACACGGTATAAATATGGCAACACCAGGTGCTATATCACTCGATACCTATTCTCTGCACATTTCAAGAATTACTCCTCCCGGTGAAAATTACGGAACTTTTCGTTCGCTAGGTATCGAGTGACATGAAGTCCACTGTTACCACAATTCGCACTTCACCAACTTCGGTTTGAGGACCTCAATTTTATTACGGTATAAATGTGGCAACATCACCCTGTTCGAAAATTCCCTATAAAATTGAACCTCCGTTTTCCCTAGAAAATATAACTCGAGGGAATAATTTACCTAGAATGCATTTTTCCTGGGAAATGTTGTTGAACGTTTGTTGTAGTGGCTCAAAATATATGTTTCACACCAAATGTTGACTGTGGCAGGTGATTTTTTTAATAATTGCATACATTTTTATTGAGAAATATTTTGTCAGTCTCATCATAATTTATTGTGATAAGTATAGGGTTGTATAAAAGAAACTATGCATAATATATATATTTTTTATGAATATTTGTTTTCTCTATAGTCATTCAATATTAGTACTGCACTCTATCCAATTAATGGTGCACTTTTTCCTATGCATGAAGGTTTTCCCTAAAGTAGCATTTGTTCTAGGGAAATTACTCACCGAAGTCTTTCATTTCTAAAGAAAAAAGTTCTAGAAAAAATGTCCCTAGAGTTTAAGGTCATTTCCTCAGGAAAGACATTTTTTTCTAAAGATTTTTCAATTTTTCCCTTGGTTTTCCCTATGTTCTCGGGCATTCTTATAGTGAAATTTCCATCAGGGCAGGTGCCATATCACTTAATACCGTTTCTCCACACAGTTCCAGAATTACTCCTCTCGGCGACAATTAAGGAACTTTCCGATCGCAACGTATCGAGTGATATCAAGTACACTGTTGCCACATTTTAAATTTCGCTAACTTCCGCTTTAGAACCTTGCTTTTAATACGGAATAAATGTGGAAACATCAGGTGCAACGTTACTCGATACCTACCATTCGCATGGTCCCATAATCATTGCTCTGATACCTTTCTCCCTCTCCCTGCGACCGGACCTGGGAAACCTAGCGCCCACATTATCATGGAACTCCTAAAGAATGGTGCCTAAGGGTGTAGTAATAAAATATTAAATGCATTTTTAGCTAGGTGGCATCTTTTAAACCTTTTGACGGATCATTGAGAGGCAACTCATGTAAGTCGCCAAGTATTTCCGAGGATCGTACTATTAACTCGCAACTTCTCCCCGAAAAAAAATGTATTTTGGCGAAAAATTGCTTCTATATGTTGAAGGATATAAAAGAAAATATAATTCAACCAGGGAACCGAGAACTACCATGACTTCCGATCATAGATAACCGGGGCAAACACTAGTTACTAATCGGAAAGTAAATATCCTACCGTACCTACATTGGAAAGCATCAGGACTAAAAACTCGCAAATTATCTAGAAACGATTTTTTTCCAGACTCTACAACAGTGTCAACATCATCAAACGGCCGTTTACACGATGAATGAACAAGCGCGGGTTCATGCATGAATGCGTGTCCCTCCAAATATGCGTAAACACGACAACTAGCGCGAATGCATGTCCAGAAAATAACCCCTGTTCTAATTCTGTGAATGTGTCCTTGAATGCGTTCACGCATGGACTTGAGCAGGTCCATGCATCGTGTAAACATGTCTCAAGGAAGAATTGTTTCAACTTAAATAGTCATATACGTCTTCGAAGGTAGTACTTCGAACTCAGATATTGAAAATCAGATCATTTGTGGGCTTAATGCAATAACTATGCTATCTTGAAAAAACGTAGGAACGAAGTTGAATCTTTCCTAAAGATCATCTCGATCTGTCAAAATTTGGGGAATTTTGAAAGAAAGATTATTCATACATGAGATCTGCAGCTTAAATCAACGCATTAAATATTCACGCACTCCTTGCGCACTCCTTGACTAGTAGATTTCTTTCCACGCGTGGTCACAGGTAGTTTTCTTGCATGAAAATGGACAATGATGATGATCTCGAAGGCCCTATGAACTTTAATATTTATGCGAAGCGACAAAATTATTCCTTTCTTTCAACATCTCTTGAGAGACTGGGAGGAATGCCTTAAAAAATGTTAGTACATGCACTCAGAATCACACAGCGAAATACCTACGGAGAAAATTTGGTAGTCTGAGACAAACTGAAACAGGAGGTCCGACCATCAGGAAAGTTTTTCCGTCAATCTTATCGTGACTCTGAACGATACGAAATTCCGGACTTTGAGCCAAATATAGCGACAATCCTTTTTTTTAAACTATATAGCGAGTAAGAAGCACGGATGTGCTTACATAAATAATTAGACTCAGGTCCAAAAAACAACAGTGAGCTGAAAAGAGTTGCCAGGACCATCATATTGTCGGAATTACAGTTGCCAAGCGTGATGTGCAACGGCAGTGGTGATTACGTAATTCGAATTACGCGTATTCTTAATTTTTATTCGTACGCCTTAAATAAATTCCGTAAACACGGTGGATATTCTAGCATTGCTACCAAACTTTAAGGCATATTTCACAGACTAATACGCCCAACCACATAGCGGCTAAGGTTCGTATTTCCAAATATGCAGCACTCAATTAAAACACTTATGTACACATCGATGATGAAAAGGTACATGAACTACTAACGACGAAACCATCGACCCCTCGAATTCGATCCGATGATCAAATACATTCATCCGTGAGCACTCGACTAGCTCGGACAGTCAAGTGAAGCATCATGGGGAGATCAATTAAGTCAATTCGGCCAATTAGATTAGGGAGGTAACAAAGCAATGGCCATCACGAGAGGCTGTCAGAGGGTAAGATCGAGCACAGCACACAAATTTGAGAAAAGGTCTCTTCTTCATCCTCCAACCCATCACTATTTCCTTGTCATCGGGAGAGAAACGTCACTTATCATTAGGAGCTACGCCAGGAGATCCCCGGAGAACGGCAATTAAGTTCCTTTTCCTTAGCAAACGCAAACTCAAGACAATATTTTTCAAAGTACATATATGATTTTCCAATCAAAAAGTCCTACAGAGACATTGAAAGAAGATGTATAATGTAAACTCTGAGAAGAAGAGGCAAATTTAATGAACGCATTCTGAGACAAAAGTCACTTGAACACGATAATCGAGAAAGAAATTAATATGAAGAATAATCAAGGAAGACTTAGGATGGAATACATGAAGCCTTATGCATAAAAATATACGGAAGACGCAATAAAGATATAGTGAGCTGAGAGAGGAGCGCAAACAATGAAGGCATTCTATTGGAAGGGATGTCTACTAACGGCCAGCAAAAGTGGCTTAAAAGTAAAGAAGCAATTCATTAAACATATATTTGGAGTATGGTCATGTAAGGCATTGCTTAAGATGACATTTTTCCCTCGAAGGATAAGAAACCATAATAGTCGCCATTGAGACTTCACAATTAGGTTTTTCAACAGGTAGCGTGGCTAATTTTTTTATTTGCACTCAATTTGTCTTAATGATTTCTTTATCGGTAACCACTTTCGCCAGTTGCCTCCTATTTATGATAATTCGATGAACACCCATGACCTGAATGGTGAAAAACTACCCAGGCAGGATTCGAACCCGTGGCCTTTGGGTTGCTCGGCGAGGATGTTAACACGCCACCAACGAGACCGGCAATTGGCTAAGTAGTACAAAAAGCACGTCACGCATGCTGCCTGTTTTATTCCTGGTGTATCTACGTATTATTTATTGGCAACATATTTGGATACTCACAGTTTCTATAAACATATAATAACAGCTGCAGAGTAAAGAAGATTGGAAGAAATGGAGACGTGGTGTCACTGAAGAATGATGAAATTCAAATGGGCCAAGAGAATCAATAAAGAAAATTTACGACGAGTTGGAGAGAAAAGAATTACATATAATGAAAGCACTGTGAAGAGGAAGAGGCAAAGACATGGGACACATTGTGCGTCACAACAACCCCTGGGAAATAGAACTGGAAGAAAAATTAATGGAAAGAATAATCGAGGTATTCAATGAAGCAATAAATGGAGAAAAGTGTGAAGGACGTACAAATGAAGACTTAAGTAGGAATGAAACGGTTAGCAGATAGGCAAGTGTTAGAGATGTATGTTGTTGATGGTTGTGAGATATTTGTTGTTGGTGGTTGTCATATATGTCAGAGATGTGTTTGTTTTCAGTCGCCATGTGTGATGTATTGTAGTACTGGGTTGATGTGCTGTTCATGTAATGCTGTCAGAATCTAATAAAAAATATTGATTTCTAATTTTACTAGCAAAGTCCACAAAACTAAACATGGCGCAGTATGTTATAGGTCCAGAACGCATGAAAGACCTTTCAGAGTCAGAATGGGAGAGATTCAAAAAGGAATTTCTCATTTTTTTCGGCATCAGAAAAATAAGGAGCATACGAGAAAGTAAAAATTGCACTATTAAAAAAATATATTGGAAGTGATGCAACAACGGTTCATGATAGCCAAAGTGAAAATAAGATACATAAACATCATAGTATATTGAAATTCTATGAAGATTTTTGTGCGGAAGCAACAAATGAAATCTTTGAGCGCTTTTGTTTTTATAAAATAGTTTTAAAAAAGGACAAATATTCAAGGACTTCTTACTAGCATTAATTGCAAATTTTATTGGTAAAGTCTGCAAAACTAAACAGAAAGTGGGGTTGAGAGAGCTGCACCAAACCAATCTTCGGATTATTAGCAGAGAATAATACTCAAGACAATGACCGCTAAAAATGCAATTTGTAGAATCAATCCTTCAAGGGCCTCATAATTCGTCACCATTTCTACATTGTAATCTCGTGCGCTCCAATGAATCAGGGGCCAAAATGGGGGTCCACCAGTTTCGGTAGTTCCGCCTTAAGGGTAACTAGGAAGTGACTCCACCTTCTCATTAAGATCACCCCTCCGTCCTAAATATAGACGTTCCCTATTCTTCTTGTTTCTTCCTTGCTGGTCTAGGGCGGCACGGTGAAGATGGGGAGCGAGTCTCTTCTAGGCGGAAGGTGAAAGGGGGATAAGGCTGGCGCCAGACGAGGGAGGGAACACGAGGACCTCGTTGAATTTCGGCTGGACGAGACACGTGCTCCCGTCTCACAACAGCATCCCATACACACAAAGCAGAGGAGAAGCCCAGAATCCCAAATAATTTCCCGCCCGGAGAAGTTGAGCCACTCAGCGAATGCCAAAATTGAATTTTCTCTCGCGCTTTTCCCTTAAGGTGGCAGGAGATGTAATCGTGGGTCAATGTGCAACTTTAATAATTATTTAAAGAAGCCGAAAAAAATTCTTGGACCACATGTCATCTAAGTGCGTTCATGCGTTGGAATTCACCTCACAGGCAGTAATTCAAATGATTCAAGAATTATATTTTAAATTGTTTTCCTTAATTAGAGCACGTCATGACTAGAGTGCTCGGGGCTGTTTTCGAAATTTAGACTAAATTGTATTGAAATGTTTTTTTTTCGAATATTGGACACGGCATGACAACTTGATACTTGTTACCAACAATTATAATGATACGAAATGTATTATTTCGCGTTTAGAAGAAAATCTGCGCATATGCAATCGAACTATTACGAAATATATGTCATGTGCCATTCGGCTAAACAAATTAAAGTAGCATTATATTGCCAAAAACCAAACCGGTAAGATGCAATTTTTTCACTTTTATCCATAGATATTACTGATGTGAATACGAATGCAAAGTTTCACGCACATTTTCCATAAAAATTGCTGCAACCACCTTAAACGCCTCGGTTTAGTCACCGACACAAACAAGGGAGACTGGTGGCAATAAAACCATACAGCGTATTAGTAACTACCGTGCGCATGGTGGTTTTAGCGACACGGTATCAGAGGGTTCCTCAACGCTGGTTGCGTTTCCGTCGGAGATGCCTACGAGTACTTTCCATTCGCATTGGTGCGCTGCTCACTTTGAAACACAACAGCCCATGATTGCTTCTCATTCGTTCAAGACCCCGCGTACAACAAAACAGACCAGGAGTATTGATTAGATGTGCACTAGAGTGTATTTGAGAAGAAATTCGATAATCGTATCCGCGACTATTAATTTTCCGTTGATTTTCAATCCAACATGGATAATTTAGAGCTAATTAGTTACTGTGCAGTAAAAAGCTTTTCACGAATATTTTAGGACGAATCCGTTATCTATTCACAAAAGCCGGCCGTGACTGTCTCATATTCCCACGAACTGCTATACCTACTGGCTAGCTACCGCATTCGCAAATGCATAAACGAGAGATGGGAAAATAGCCCCTGTTCTAATTCCGAGCCTGGCATTCTCTCATTGCGAAAACAGATGCTACTTCAAATTGTGCAATAAAGTACCCCGTGTAAAACGGCGTGAAACTTCAAGTGGCGGTACACTCGTTGGAGAAATGTGTGAAACTCAGCGTGAAAAATCAATCTCCTGGATTGGGACTCGGCGAACGATATTTGGACCGAGAATTTCACAAATCCCTTTATCATCAACCGTGTGCGCGGAAGTCTGGTCCTATTCTGTTCAAATCTGCGCAGCACTTCAATACCTCTGAAGGAAAGCTCCTTTTTATCACATCTTTCACTATCACATTTGCGTTGCGGCGGCGATATAAAAGGTGCACTTTCCGTGGGTCACTTGTTGATCACGATTTCCAAGGCCACGGTGTATCTCGTCGTCGTCTTCTGTTTTACTCTCACGAACGACAGGGGGCGGTCAAATGCCTTTTGGCGCCTCCCTAACGTATGTCCGCCAAGTCGCACCCCCTCCCAGCCCCACCTCCCTCCCTTCGCCCTCCCCACCCCTTGTGCTTCCGGATCTCCATTCATTCATGAAAACTGCGGCAGTTAAAGCCAAAATGGGGAGCGGGCTGGGAGAGGTGGAGAGGAATGAGGGAGTTTGGAGAGTAGTAAAAATGGGGTTTGAAGACCTACTTACTCAAAACGAGCGAATTAATCGCTCCCAAAATTATTGAAAAATGAAGTGAAAAGTGATATTTCCCATGAGCTTTTCCCAAACTTATTCTTGGTCACTGCGAAGGGAGGATGTGCGTAGACTTGAGGCTTTTGAGATGTATGGGTTTGGAGAAGGATGGAGAGGATGAGCTGGGTGGCGAGGAAGAGGAACGAGGAGGTATTGGATATGGTTGGAGAGGAGAGGAATCTTGTGGCAGAGGTTCGGAGAAGGTAGAAGGGATGGATGGAGGAGGTTTTGAGAGGAGAGGGCATGTTGAAGAGAGTGATAGAGGGGAGAACACCGGCGAAGCGTGGAAGAGGAATGAAGAGGATAGGAATTCTGGACGAAATAAGATGAGGTAGAAGATATGAAGAATTTAAGAGGGATCTAATGGCGGGACATCCTTAGGAGGGAAAGCGAGACAACCCGCGTAAAAATGTTTACGTTTGCGCCAAATTTGGGCCAAATTTATGTTTGGATTAAGTTTAGCCCAAACATCGGTAATGAGAATCCTAACTAAAAATGTCGTCCAAATAGTTTTACTTAGCTCTATTTAATTAAATAAACTTACTACAAAGTTGTAACACCATTCGGGGAAATTTATCTAGTTTTGTGCTACTTTCGAAAGCTAATTCATTCACCAAATTCACTACACATTTTTCCCAAATTAGCGTTAGCTTACGTGAATGTTTACATAAACGTTTTTGGAAATTTTATTAACCTTTGGGACAAGTTGCGCAATTCCTTTCTTAAATTAATTCGGCAAAGTATAAATATTTAGACGCTATTTGGATTTAGGAGTCTCATTGCCGATGTATGGGCCAAACTTAATCCAAACATATATTTGGCCCAAATTTGGCACAAACGTAAAACATTTTACGTGGGAATTTCTATGAAATTGGGATGCAGGATGGGGACTGTCCAAGAACCTACCAATCAGCTGGTAGAATACTTAAATGAATGACTGAATTGTTTGTTGTATCCCAAAGCAATTGAAAAATACGAACAGTGTAGTGAGAAGTGATATTTCCCATACATGAGGTTTTCCTTATGCCCGAAGGACTAGGAAAATTTACCTTGACCAGTCGATTTTTTACGGTAGTGAACTGATGAAATTCAACGTTTACCGTGATTGACAAACTCAACGAGGAAAAGCATATTTTTCTTGCGTGATACTTCTATAGAGGTTTTTAATTAATAATACTAGTATGAATACGCAATTTCAGCTAACTTCATCCTGCATCAATGAGCTTGAATATAGAATAGAGAATGAATAGCGATAGGGATAAATGCTTCAATCAGACGATACAAACCTTCACAAAGAAGAACTATAAGACAGTAAAGACAATTTCATGGGTCAGGGTAGAATAAAGTGTTGCTGTCCAATGATCTTAGGACTGAATTAACTACTAACGATCAGAAACAGAGGGAAAATGGCATCTTTCGCACGAAACCGTGACCGACAACAAAGTAGAAATCCTGATTATTTACGCCGGCGGTGCAAAAATCACAATGACAATTGAAGCAAAAGTCTGTTTATCGAGATAGGAAATAAACAACACGGAATATAACGCAAATATAAGACTACCTAAGGGTTAAGACTACTTACCTACCTAATATAAGACTACCAGTAAGAATTAACCAACACTTAAAGGATCTAGTTACATAGAACTATGCACAACCACTTAACAAGATACTGAAATGATCTACTTACGTAACTGTCAATGGAAGATGTTCTCAAGGCCAAAAGGGCATTCAGTTATTCAACCTCAATCTTACAATTAGTGCTTATAAAAGGCAGGTGATACTTTTAGTCGAGGGAATAGCTACACCAGGACCTTACCACCTCAAAGACTCTTTCTATTTCTTAAATATTATCTGAGGCACTGCATTACTGACAAACATTTACATTATTGAAAAGTACATACAAATATGAATATGTTTTACCAATCATATTTTGATCTATTTTGTGTCATACAAAGATGATCTACGGATCAATGAATATTATCGTTATGCCTTAAGTTTGCATTGCAACCACGAAGAGCTAGACGTAAAGGGGCATGTTGGCAGTCGATTCAACTCACCGTTTCAAAAAATAATAAAAAAAAACTGGATAGGGAACAGGAAAAAGCGTTTGCATTACTTTACTATCTCGAGGCAAGAAATAAACTCTTTAAGATTGAAAGTCCAACCATAAAATTAATCCTGCGGCAACTCTTGCATTAATCACTTTACCTTTCTCCACAAGGATAACACAAATGATATTTTGTTTTAAGAATAAAGCTCACCGCGGTTAGAGGTCAGTAAGAGCTGTTTGCTGAGAAGTTGCGCCGTAGAAAGGCAGACTGGACCATAAAGTAGAAGGGAAGTAGAAAGAGCGAAAGCACGGAACTGGTTTAATCACCGAGGGAGACAAATTTTAATGTGAGAGACGTACATACATCGGACGATGCGCAATTGCTTATATCATGAATGATTGTGAAACCTTTTCGCACTGACGCGAAACCGCAGTTGAACTTCGTCGAAAATGGATTAGCGGGCATCTAAAAGGGGAAAAGGAAATGATAAGACTCCGGTAAGGTTTCCTCGACTGTGCACTCAGTGTCATCGAAATGTATGTACCCTAAAATCTTAAAAGTCGGAAAATGGAAGCAGTGAAAAGTCATTTTAAATGATACCAGCAAACTTTGCGGGCTCCACTGTTTCGTTAAGTGGTCGGAGTGCTTATTTATCTAGCAACACATTTGCGAGAAACTTTGGATCCGTGATTAGTGATCACTATAGATAAAAGTGAAAAAACAGCATTTTACAGATATGTTTATTTTTTAATTCAATGCTACTAAAACACGCAGTCTTATGGCACATGTGATACATTTTGAAATTCTACCCATGATATACATCATAAAAATTCGAAATGCGATTACACATGCATAAATACTCTTCCAAAGGCGAAATAACACATTTCATCTTATTACCATGGTTGTAAAAAAATATCAAGGTGTTACACATAGTCAAAGATTCGAAAAAACATTACATCACTTTCGCCTACAAGTATTTCGTATACCGCGCCGAAAACTACCAATAGCTCAATTCATAACATTTCTTAATTAAGACCAAATATATGTAATAGAATTCTTCTATTATTAATATTAAAATTTTATCTCAATGACCCGCGATTACCGCTCCAGTCACCATTAGGAGTGGATACTATTTGAAAGTAGAGATGGAAATTCGCCAAAATGTAAAAGGATTTCGCGAAGGAGCCGAGAAAGTGGTGAAAGGGAAGCCATTCGTGTGAATACGTGCGTGCCCAATGGCGAAAAAGCTCTGCCTGCACGGCAGCCCGCCGAGGAAGGCGTATGCCATCATCCTTCGTTAACACGATCGCAAAAATTCAATGAAAACTGTATTATTGAGAAACCACTGAATTCAATTGTGAAGAAATATTGCACGACGAATTTGTTAGTTGGTTGTCGCATCACTTCCGAGAACCGAATACTGCTCCGTTGAAAAAAGTCCATTTTTTAAAAGGAGTATGAATTTTTTTTTCTTTACGGTGCGATCGGTATCAACATTGCAAACAAAATGTCTTCGTGTTTTAAGTTGAAAACCGAATTTCTTATCTATTAGCATACCCAACGAAAATCCCATTGGTCTGAAAACACCTCTTATGGCGCAGTACCCAACCCCCCACACTACCAGTTCTGCCCATCAAGTTATCTTCAGGTACACTGATTCAGCGAAGAACATCGATAGGAAAAAAACAAGTGAACCTCTGCTTAAAGTGTACATGAACGTTTTATTCTACAGGCATTAGTATTCATGTTACAGTGGTCATTTATATACTGTTTCATTTGTTGTACTTTGGCCATCATTTACGTCCCAGATTTTATTTGTAGAACATTGACTTTTTGAAACATTAGGGTGCAAAGAGGACCGATTTCAAGCGATGACTTGGCTGTTTCGAAGCATTACTTAGGGCCCGTTCACACGGAGCCACTCAGCAGCGCTTCTCAGCAGCGCTGCCGTTGGCTAATAATGGGGTAGAATTGAAGTGTTCACACAGGGCCACATACACCGGATGGAGGCGCCACAGACGGTTTCAGTGGTTCCCTCCGCCACAGACGCCGGCGTAGAAAAGTGGCGCGTCTAGTGAGTTTAGCCGTAGCTAAATGGCGGCGGAGTTTAGCCGTAGCTAAATGGCGGCGGAGCGGCTGCCACGCCACTGTTCAAGCAGCGCGTTCGTGGCCCAGCAGAAGCGCTGCTAACGACCGTTCGAATTTCAAGTAAAGCAAAGGTTGCAGGTTCACACCAGTTAGAAGCGCTTCTCAAGCCCGTTAGCACCACCACGCACGCGCGTGCGCGTTTCTGAAAACACCTGTTCGACGCTCGTTAGTGGAGCTGTGGAAGCGCCACTAACCCGCCACTAACGCGCCAATAACGCGCCACTAACGCGCCACTAAACAACCACTTGAATCGCTGCTGAGTGGCCTCGTGTGAACGCGGTCTTAGTGGTTTCCACAAAATGTAGAAAAGGGATGATCACCAACTTCTCATCAGCTGATTACTAACCCACTTCAGCCACTATATTTCGAGGCTATGGAGCGAAACACCGGCAATTGAGTTGGTACTACACAAAGTTCATGATTGACTAATTTATCCGACACTTTATTAAAAATATTTTTATTGTTTCTAAACAGTTTTTCGATTTCTTCCCCGGCAGATCGGATGACACTTTTCCTACATTGTCATTGTTTGCGAAAAGATTTCCCACAAACAAATTACCTCATTTTACGCCATTTTATCAGTCAAGTTCATCATTTTTCTGATGATATTTGAAGATCTGCGATTAAAAAAGATATCTCCTCTTTGTTTACGAAACATATCGCGTTATCTGTTTACAAATGTAATTCCCAGGATAGAATGCGGTGGCTCTGTAAAGACGCATTATCTATAATGGATGAGTTACCTATATAATAACACCGGTTGGAAATATTATTGTAGCAATTGTCACTAGAATACCTTGGGCAACGCAAAATACACACTACTAACCTACAGATACACTAGTGCTTAAACGCTAATGCTCTTATCAAGCACCTACTCTGATCCCATCCTCTATATTCATCTACCACAGAGTTCAAGTTCTACCAATTACCAAGCTACCTAAATATTTTCTCTGCGGAACGCTATGGACAACAAAAACCTCGGAAGTGAAAACATTTGGCTATTCGGGAAGCAGGACCACCAGTGATGGAAGAAGCAAGAAAGATATTGTGAGCAGAATACCGCAGGCCAAGAAGACAGAACATTAGTACAGTGGGTTAGTAATCTCGTTAGTGTCACTGACCTTTTGCAACAACTAGGATGGGAAAAGCTTTCAGACCGTCGATTAAAATTTAGACTAAATCTATTATGTAAGTTCCAAACAGGTCTATTCTCTGACGACGTTGATAATATTTTACGAAATCCGACATACTACGGTAGATCAGATCATGAGAGTAAAATTAGGGAACTAGACTGCAGAACGGATAGATTTAAGATGTCATTTTTCCCACGAACGATAAGGGACCATAATAGCTGCCATGAGACTTTTATCTAGGTTTGTCGTTAGGTAGTGTAGCTCCTAGTAGTAGTAGTACTCCTAATACTTGAATCCTTATCTGTTACCTAGTACATACTAACAGCACGCCTAGCACGTTTTCTACATGGGTCTTGAGTCCCTTTCCATCTGTGTAGTTGTAGAATGCATGTATATTGACGGTCACTCTCCATTTTGATGACATCGGTAGTGTAGATTTGCATGCTTTGGAGGCTTCGCCTCATGACAAGCATTAGCGATTTATGCTAATGCATAATTAGTCGTAGTTACACTAACTTTAGGGTATAGTGTATTGCATGTTGGTGACTACTCACCCCCTGCCACACACCCCTGAGGTGGCTTGCAGGGTATTTTGTAGATGTAGATGTAGAAGACATTGTGCCAGAAAAAAGTCAACTAACAAGCAGAAACAACGGCTTGGAAGTCAGGAAGAATTTCATTCAAACATGTCCTCTTGTGTGGCAGGGAAGACGTAACAGATGCAGAGCAAAGAAGATTGGACGCGATGAAAATGAAATATCGAATAATCATGAATATTGAATGGAAAGGGAGAATCACCAATGAATATGGCTATGCTTAAGTTGGAGAAAAAAATTTTTGATGAAAACTCTGAGAGGCAGAAGAAGCAAAATTATTTGACACATTCTGCGACACAACAACCTCTTTTAGCACCAACGGGTACTTAAACTAAAATCAGTTGAAACGGTTCCAATATTGAAAGGGCCGCAAAAGCTCATATTTTCACGAATGCGATGAAAGGATTCAGCCCCGAAGTCTCTGTGAAGTGATCATGATGTATTTAAGTGAATGACTGCTCCAATTGCAACCTTACTTTGAAACTGCTTCCATTATCCTGAAAAAAGTCGATTTAAAAGTCATATGAAAGTCGAGAAGAATGTTTAATTATCTAATTGAGGTATTGAGTTAAGAAGTTCAATGATTGAGAAAAATATCTGGAGTCTACTGATCATAAGAATCAGAAGGAGAATTGGATGGAGGGAGCAGTGAAGGGAAAGAGTCACTGAAGGAGAACAAGGGAGGATTAAATCATAAAAATTAAGAGGTACATTAAAATGAAATATTAAGGTGTAAAGTGGTTTTCTTAGACTAGAGTTATGAAAAGAGCTGCGACAAACCAATCGGAATGCTTACGATGGAACGCATTTTAATTATTCCTTTCATCTAACTTAATAACTTGATGTAGAAAAACAGCATAAAATAGATCCTCCCTCATTGATCTCATACACCCGTTTCTAAAACTTTATGTAAAGTAACTGTAATCTACTTGTAACTTTAACTTGTTACTTCAAAAAAATGTAATTTGTAGTTTTGACTGATAAGAAATTAAGAAGAGTATTTGTAACATCCCAATTACTTTTTTGGTACACTTCCGATCCCTACACACTACCCTCTCGGTTTTACTCGAATAAAAGCAGTCCGACGTAGCTCCATAGATTAAAGAAAAGAGTAAATGGAGTCTTCACTCACGAAAGTGAAGCCTGTTTTTTTTTCGAAAAAATGATCAACCTAACATGGCCATCGCGCGCCACTACACCACACATTTTAATAATAATGCAGTGCTTCCAGGACATTATTTAAACTTTGTATTTTTGTTGATAAATCATCATAATAAATACTCCCACAATTCTCCAACTAATACCTCTGTATTCTATGTATTTACTGCTCGACTGACCCATTCAATATAGCCGATTGCGCATTTTAATGACCGCAATATTCCGCGGTACAATCCCACCATATGTTTTCTTCTATTATCTTCTTAAAGGTATGCGTTCCGCATATTGTGCGTGCCTTTGAAACGTTATTCATTGAAGGGGAAGACACACGGTGTCAAGTCGAGAGGAAACGAAACTGACGCGAGATGCGATACGACTACGTCCTTGAGGACGCAGAAACATATCCACGCAAATGCTTCCTTCCGTCCGCTCTACTCTAGCAGTTGACGATAACAAACAGATGATTCCGCGAAACGGAATACCGCCACACACATGTGACAGCTGGGACAACTCGACTCAACGCAAAGTGACAACTCAACTAGGTAGATACACGACTCGAAGACAGTGGAAAACCTTGTATACATGGCACACCATAACTCTCATATACATAACAAACCACCCCTCCACCCTCTGCAGAAAACAATGAAGGGGGCTTTCCATTAAGGGTGTTGAAGAAAGCGCACATCGGAACACATCAGCACACTTAAGCGCACACGAACGACGTTCAATGGAACGATGTGCGCTCGCTAAATGTTTTATAACCTGCCGGTAGGTGGCATTCTGTGGGTGAACAACAGTCACGGTCGAATGTTTTGGTTAAAGTTGTTGAACTCGTTATAAATAAGTATTTTTTTTAAATAAGCCTTTTCTCACAGAGTAATTAAAAACGTCACGATATTCATGTTTGACGCCTTTAATGAAAATGAACTAACTTGAAAACAATCACGGATGCCATAATCGATGTTCTTTTGTTATTTAGCGCACATCAACTTTTCCCCCGATCTGTTTTAAAGTGCGCTACCTTGTGCGCAGGGTCTGCAACAAATGGCAAGCAAGTGCGCTGTTGTGTTGCGAAGTGATTAGCGCACTAGAGCAAATGGAAGGCACCCGATATCAAACTATAAATTTCGCATAAAATTACCAACCCATAAAAGTCACAGAGGAAAAGTAATTTCATATGACACCCTCATTAATCTCTACATTAGTAAATAGCTACAATATAACTAAACCATCGTGTGCACATACCAAAATATGTACTTGCAAAATTTTAATATCCCTTTGGTGTCAATATCTCCGTTGCATTATTATATAGTGAATTCCTATTTTATCTTCTCTAAGTGTATCTCTTTGATGTAGCTATGCAACTTTTCATTGACTACAAGTAATAAATAATCATCACTACGGTACATATTAATAACATTATGTCTTGTTTCAAATCCAATATTTTGATCAAAAGAAAAAAACATAAGGATCCGGATCAAATATAGACAACATTTACAGACTGAAGGACTTCGCATTATAATTTGCATGAGTACTGTCCGCATTAACTCTTGTCGCAAATAAGGTGCGTTTCAAAATGCAATTGGTATAGGTTTTGTAATTGGACGTGAATTACGAGTATAACCACGAAACGCCAATCAGCGTGCAATGTTTTACGAATGTTTTATAAACAAATAGTGAAAACTCTTCTAAGTAGCGTGTGAGAGGGTGTACTGCCAATTAGAGTTCAGAGGATTACCAACGTCTGTCATTGTAACCGATACGAGACCCGCAGCGATTATTACGCGTATATTGTAACAAACTCCTCTTGTACGTTTCGTTATAATAATATCGTAAGTCACGGAATCAATATTAGAACAGGCCACTTTTCCTCGGGGGGCATGTCCATGAAATTCAGGGCAAAACTCATAAATTAAAATATTAAATAAAAGGAAGCGGTTATTTTGTTTGTGAGAGGAGAAAAATTGGTTGAATATTGGTATATATATATATATATATATATATATATATATATATATATATATATATATATATATATATATATATATATATATACACGAGTTCGTGGAAAATCACACACGCGATAATATAAATAAACTATGCCACAGGTGGGGCGGAATTAAATATAAACACATAAAAAAGAACACTCACACTATAAGTTGATATTTCGGTTGCTCTAGAACCTTTCTCAAAGATAGACGGATACAGAAGATTCTGTATCCGTCTATCTTTGAGAAAGGTTCTAGAGCAACCGAAATATCAACTTATAGTGTGAGTGTTCTTTTTTATGTGTTTATATTTAATTCCGCCCCACCTGTGGCATAGTTTATATATATATATATATATACACACACACTACATAATTACAAGCCATATAAAGTAAACCATTTATATGGTTTGTTTTGTATGACTGTACCCCTCCCTCCACATTCCTTCACCTCAGAAGAGTGCTCCCTACAGGGATTCTCTTCCCCCAAACCCATTTTCCTCAAGCACGCGATACCTCCCTGACCCAATCCCAAACTCCTTCCCCCCCCATCCTTCCTTCCCTCCAACCCTCCCCCCCTACCTGAGGGCAGTATATAACCACGAGTATTTTGTAGTCTTTACCTGAAGATGACGTTAGAGTACGTCGAAACCCGGGACGTGCAAATAAAATTATCATTGTGGAACCACAAAGTTTAAGTTTTTCATTTATACAATGAATAAGTTCCACCAAGTGACGCCTGAAACTACCAGTTATGCTATGTTTTTAATAATGAGTGTTTGTAATGAGAAAATAAATTTCACACGCCCTGTGATTATGAGATCAGAAAATGGAATAAGAGCTGTCTGAGGAGAAGTACTGCGTCATTCTTATGTACCGTGAGCTACTTCAGAATAAACTTCAATATCACGAGTAATAATGAAATGAAAAACACAGGGACTGTGATAAGTATCTTACATAGGGCCATTAAAGTATGTTTTAAACTTACACTTTGTTTTTAAATCAGGTACATAACTATCATTTAGTCACAAGAAAATCTAAATGTGCAATTTGAGTTTCCACGCAAACCATAGCCAACGAATGGCTCCCAAGCTGAACACGTCGAGTCAAGATGAGGAAATCCTTAAAAAGTACAGTAGAGCGTTTGCTCTTTAACCTCGTTTCGCAAAAAACAACGAACAGTCGATCTCCGCCGCTCATGTGTTTATCACCTCCTCCGGTCTTCAGGGACACCCTATGCGTCTCTAAGACGCAAATGCGATCACCCATTGCACATTTACGTCTCGGAAATTCACGCAGCTGTCAACACGCAAGTGACAAACGAAACACATTCATGACAACTTCTCCCTTCCAGGAGGACAAACAAGACTTACCATGCAGAAATCTACTCTCACCGACTGATATATCGATAGCAGCATTGGTTACAAATAATGACTGAATGAG
Source organism: Pyrrhosoma nymphula (assembly GCA_963573305.1). Lineage (NCBI taxonomy): Eukaryota > Metazoa > Arthropoda > Insecta > Odonata > Coenagrionidae > Pyrrhosoma > Pyrrhosoma nymphula. Next base: position 57,096,431 of record OY754339.1, on the reverse strand, counting down.
AATAAATGTCCGATATAAAATATTAAAACCACGAGGCTTATACCTGAAGATGACATATGAGGCGAATGAAGCTGCGCAAAAGGAACGCCATATCATGTATGGCATAAGGCGATTTTTTTCTTCTCAAATTTCCATTTGAAATACGCAAGGCTAAGGGACCTTTTCTGCTATCTCGGTTTTGTTGAGCTTACTAAGGGTAATGGTAACTCACGTCACAGCAACTTACGTAACCATCTGTCCCTTTGATATCAGAGCGTAACATGAGTCGGTGATTGTTACTAACAAAATGAAAATTCTTAAATAAATGCTTTACAAGTGAAGCAAGGAAAAAAAATATTATTATATAAAAATTATGATATCAGGCTACTCGCTGGAATCGATGGACATCCATGCTGAAGGAACAAACTTTGAAGTTTCCACAAAAGGTGCCAGAATAATAAAAGTTAGTGGAAACTGCCAAATTTGCTCTTTCAATATGGAAATTATTATATATTTTAATGAGAAGTACTAGATCATATTTACAAAAAGCTTAGAGATTAACAAAATTAGAAACGAACTTAAAATAAATTAACTTCATGAATATTTCTTTCTATATTTATTTTCAGGCGATAGCCGAGTCCCAGAATGTGCCTAACGAGTTTGGCTCTTCAACTTTCCAAATTTTTTATTATGTATCTTATCTCAACGTAAGAAATGGACATTCTATCGAAAAGAGCAGACTCAATGCGACCCTTACGTTTTAGTAAGAGGCCTTCTCACAAGTAAAAATCATCTGCACAAATATGTATATCCATAGACACATATAGGAGAAATCAGGAAGTTGCACGTCACAGCGCTGTTTCCTACAAATGAGTAATCATCCCGCAATGGGGCAATTTCTTTCACGGATGCAGAAGCCATACAGACTCGTAAGACAATTGTCGTGAATATTCGCCCTATCCCTGAAAAGCGGTGTGACTACCCGAGTCTCTTTCCAGACCTCAATTAATTACAAAAAGCTAATATTGGCGAGTCAGTTGAGGGCATGCAGTCACCAGCAAGCCCAGATTTCATCTATCTGAGATGCGTGAGGTTAAGATGATTCACATGGATACGAAAGAAGTTTTTATCTCTAAGTGGATGAAAACAAACAAAAATTAACAGAGAGAGATTGTGCGCCGACGTAAAACTATTTAACATGCTGTTTCGATATTTCAGACCATATGTACCACTTCAGCATAAATGGCGTTACAGTCGTGATGAAAGCTTCCGCGGGGTTTTGTTGAAGGCATAGGCTGAGGCATAGCCGTTAACAGGGCATATTACTGATCTACGATTGAAGGCTGGATATCTCATTTCCCATGGCCACCACTGCATTGTTCGATTGCAACGGTCAAACGTTGGCAACAAATCATAAAACGAAAAACTGAGAGATTGCGCTTTCGTGCCGTCCCTTGGGTAGCGCGACAGGTGCCGCTGCCCTGGGCCCCACGCCTATGGGGGTCGGTACTAAGTTGGTAGTGGGAACGGAGGTCTACAGATTGGGCCACAGAGTTACCACGGCTACTCTAGAAGTAGCGTGAATGCATGCCAATGGGGGTGTATCATGATTTTTGCTTTCTACTTTATCGTGCAGGGGACCAAGACAAATGATAATTTGCAACTCATCTATTAAATATTCCAAACATTGACAGAGATATAGGCGCCTAAATTTAATTGGACGTGAAACCTTCCCATAACGGCTGTGACGACATTTCATCCATCCATCCCGATCCATTCTAAAAGATGCCTTAAAAAGGCTTTTGTGAAGATGTCCACTTCTGCCGAAAATACAACAGTAGAATGAGTTAGAAAATACCTTGAAAAAAATATCCATCTTCACCGGGAATAGAACTACGGGCCTTCGATCGATCGATGAAATGACGTCAGAGGGCATTTTGCGGAAACAGAAAAAATGCAACTTTCTACGATTAGTTATTTGGTCATAAGGCCTTAATTTTTCGAAGAAACTCAGTAAATCGATATGAAAACCTTTGTAAATTTGATTTCAACGGTAATATCGAAAAAGCATTCGAATGATAATACCCCATTGGTTATACATTGGTTCGTACATACAACGAATAGTGCGTGAATGGGGCACCCAGAAGCTCTTGAAGACAGTTTGAACATCGCGTCCTTTCTCCTACACAGCGGCATTTGACTTCCGCCCGACTACAAACGGGGTCGACAACCGACGAGGGCGGTTCTTTCTTCGCCAGGCAATAACGCAAGGGAAAGCACAGAACATATAAATGTTGAAGTGCTCTTCTCCTTTTATCTGTGGCTGCAAAAAAGCACTGCTCGATATGTATAGAGTTGATGACTGCGACAAACAGTTTTAGATCTCTTTCGTGGCTTGCAGCAGAGCTCTTTTAAGTCTTCAATGTCATTACTTGCATTCGACAACGGTCCTTTCACGGAAGACTTAAAAGAGTATATTGTTTCTGGGTGTGGAGGGATTTCATCCCCCGAATTCAAAACTGGATCAAACCTTTGGCCGTATAAGCAAATGACTGGATGATCTGGAAGCACATTCACGATACTGCTCCAGGGTTAAAATTCAGATGAAGTTATTGAGAGGTATTTTATAGATTAAATCAAAATGGGAATATAACGGTGTTTATTAACAAAAATGCAATGCCGACAGCATTGAAAAACATTGTTGACCACTCTATCATTCATCACATTGACTGCACATCATAGATATACAATGTAGGCTGAAAGAACATGCACGGGCACTCAAGAACAAGCAGGAAGAAAAATCAGCCATTGCTCAACATGTCACAGCATCAACTTCGAAAAACCAAACATTCTGGCCAAAGAAAAGCGGTATTTCTCAAGAATCATTAGAGAAGCTGTGGAAATAATCAAGAGGCCACACAACATGAATAGGGAAGATGGCTACACCCTTTCCAACACTTGGAAACGCGTATTCCATGACCCCAAAAAGGACCTTTTCCACTTCCCGCGTTTTGCGGTGGGACTACCTCAATTACTTTCCATGAAAAGGAATACAAGTGTTCGAACGTAAGGTGCTGCGATCTAGCCGCCGAACACTTAAGCTACTTTGCTTATTGTCATTTCTGACCGACGTAAAGTGATACAGGTGACACTGGACGATTTTTGTCACTTGTATTACTTTGACTATCAGGCCCTCATATTGTGCTCATGAGAGCGAAAACGTGATGGTCATTCTACAAACTTAGCCAGGTGCCTTAGATATCAGGTTTTAGTGGATGGAGTGCGTTATTAGGACCAACTATGAGCATTGTCCTTCTAGATTGGTTTGCGTTTTGGATAATGATAACGGCAACGCGAAAGAAGCAACCGTGATCCCTTCCCAGATTCGTGATCAGCATATCGAATTTATTGAGATGAGTTGCCATTTCTTTGAACGACTTGATGCTTTCCCGGAATATTAAGGATGTAAACTATTCTCAGGCAAACCACTGGGTGATATTCTCCATATCTGCCGACGTTTCGAAAAGACACGTTCTTTTCGTCATCTGGGCTTTTGATGAAACATCAACAAAAGTCCTAATGAACAAAAAGAAAGTCGCTTTTCGAAACGTTAATAGGCATAAGGGATATCACCCCTGGGAATCCCGAGAAGAATAAGGATTGTCTACATGCTAAAAAAAACTCGACTTGTATCAAAACTAGTAAGTTCAAGAAGAATGGTCTAAAAACTTGCTTCTGCTGAGTAGTTTCGAGTAAACACTCATGGGGGGGTCGACGAAAAGGGCAATCTATATACATGACGAGCCACAAACGGGTTATGTTTATAGGTCACCAAATCTTATAATATGATAAATAAGTATTCGTTTTAAGGAATTGAAAGAGATTTGAAGCATTTTTTTTCACTCCAATCTTGTGACGATTCAAAGTTCAGAGCTCTCTTCTTATCATTTATGACACAACATTGTGTATGCGTCGTTAGCTGGTAAGAATATGTTTCGCCAAAGCAAAAGGACGTTTCGTGAAGTATGTACGAAAGATGGGCGAACCTGGGGGGTGATTTAGGATATTTTCAGTAAGTGTGTTAACGTAATCGTAACTTGAAGTATAAAATAAAACAGAAATAACTTTGTCAGTTCCACACTAAATGTATTACCTTCAAGGCTCAACCTTGAAAATGGTGATCATTCGCTGAAACCATGGTCAGTAATAAATTTAGTGAGGAACTGACAAAGTTATTTCTGTTTCAATTTTATAATGACGTGGTTCCATCAAGTAAGGGCTTAGTCAATTTCTTATAATCGTAACTTTGTTGCCGTTAAAATGAGTGAGAAAAATGTGATGACCGTTCTTCAAACTACGTCTGTTCTTTAGAAATTACCGTACTCGCATTTGTAGCTAGCGAGTCGCGCGAACTCGAACTTCGCACAGTTCGCAACGATGGACGCTCGCGTTTTGGATATCAATTGCGACAACGCGCAGGGAAGATAGATGATCGTGTCTCAGATAAAACCACAAACAGGGATCTTTCCATTCAAGGTGTTGAAGTTAGCACATACCGGAAAACACTAGCGCACTTTAGCGAACACTATCGACGTTGAATGGAACGATGTGCGTAGTGGAAACGTCCGCTAACCTGCCGGTAAGTAAGTTACCGAACTATAGACCGGTACATGGGTTTCGGACGATGAGCGAACATTATCAGTCTTTACTTTTCGGCATTATCATATAAGCACTTCGTAAAAATGTTCACAACAAGTTTTATTTTACCGACCTAGGTTTCAGCAAACATTGCCATCATCAAGGTAAATGGCAATGTTTGCTGAAACCTTGGTCGGTAAAATAAAACTTGTTGAGGAAATTTTTACAAAGTGTTTCTGTGATCATGCTGTCTGTCACATATTTCCACAAATTATCGCCTGATACTTAAAAATCATTACTTTTTCATCGCGCTAAGTCACCGGCAACCAATCAGAAGAGAGCTTTTATTCAACATTCACCAAATTTCGTTTCCACATTGTTCCGTATAAGAAAAACAGTCACTGCCGAATGCTTTGGGTATAGTAATAGAATTCCTTCAAAATAAATATTTAGAAACGTACACTTTTTACCAAGGAGTAATTTAAAACAATATATGATTCATGCTTGGCGCATTGACTAAAAATCGACACAACAACAATCGCGGATGGGATTATCGAATTTTTGTAGCACACATCTACTCTGCTCTCGATCGGCTTTGAAGTCTGCTGCCTAGTGCGCAGGGCCTGAAACGAATGGAAAGCAAGTACTCTGTTTGTGTTGCGAAGTGATTAGCGCACTAGAGAAAATGGAAAGCTCCACCTCCCTCATGTTCAATCGTCCTATTTCTTTCCCCAGAGTATTAAATAAGCCCACGCCCTTCCTTTCATCACAGGCACTCATCCAGTGATTAGCACTGAGGCTGGAATATATTGACACCTATTACACCGAAATAAGAATTTTTGACTAGCGCTAAATTTTCCCAATACGCAGAGACGATACACTTAAAATAATATCGTGGATTTTGGAGAAAAGACTAAAGCGCGCTATCTCGGGCATTGATTATAGTTAAGACAAGAGTTATCACAAAACACGAAGGAAAACGCGCACTAAAACGTACATTGATTCATTTGAACGGAGAAGAGATTAACATACCCCGCTACGCAGATCTTGAAAATAATTCAGAAGAGATAGATATTAAACCTTGAGAGAAAAGGATGAAGTGCTTAAAGAAAAATGAAACATTATAATTGGACGGAAAGGAAGCTACAATCCCTTGAATGTGATTGAGAGAATCCTATGGCATATGTAACGCTGCCAGAGGACATCTAGGATGCATCAAATTCATCTCAGCATGTTCAAAATCATGGGATGGGAAAAGCGCAACGGTCACCAAGGACGACAAAAACACTCAAGATGGAGTTGCTTCTTTATGGTAAAGAATCATCCTCTACGCTATAAGGAGATAAAGGGGTTGCAAAACTTGGTGGCAGTCACATGCGCGTAGGGTGACGTCAAAGACGGGAGGAATTGTGTTGAAGTAGCCGAATAAGGAGCGAATGGGAGAGGACAGAACATAGAAAGTAGCGCTGCCAACATAAATGCATTTAAATTGAGAGGACGGAAAAGTATCAGCAGCGTATCTAACGGCAATACTTACGATTCCAGCAAAGCAGAATCAAAATACGATGATATTGCTTCCAACCCATCAGTGCAGCTCATATAAAGAATTGTATAAGAGCAATAGAGATAACTAGAAAAATTATGTCATTTAGCATTTTTAAGAAGGCAATGAAGGTTAGAACCTTGTAGAACCGTGGTAATGAAACGCGTTTGCGCTCTCACTTCTAATTGCGGAACTAGCGATGAACTCTCCCACAGAAAAGGGTCGTCTTCGCAACTACCTTCATGTTTCGCTACCACTATACAGTATCAAACAAGGGACCAGCGGGTTAAAACATTTTTCTAGAGAAAGGCACGTCATGGGTACCGAGAGTTCAGCAGATGGACAACTGGAAAAGCTACAATCAATTACAAAAACCATAAAAAAATGGTGGTGTAGGAGTGTAGGTACGTCGATGATATACCTACTACGTAAATATAAAATTGGAAACGAGGCGTGCAAGGGATTATAAGTAGAAAGGTAACATGAATCACTACACTGATTAAATATAAAGAAATACAAAAACAGGCGAAATTCAAAACAAATTGTAATTTTTCTGAGCTGAATTTCCGATCTTGATCCCCCGTATCCACACCAAATTCCTCTACGCGCCACCCGGATACCTTAGCGAGTGAATTATTCTTGCATCGTGAAATCCACAAATTGATGTTTGTCAGTGGACGACTCCGTTAAAAGTTGACGAGGCTAGTCGGACAGGATTTCGTAAAACCACACTAAAGGAGAACACAAGCAAGCAAAAAAACGGACTTTATACAGAGAAAAAAATTGATCAGATCAGCATTTTTCAAATACAAATAGAGCCTTATTTATAAGGCTTGAAAAAATGATCCAGTGTGCGTTGCGGACCGTGTAAACAGTGCAGAACCTAAGTTAGGAATGTAAATTATACAAGTTCTCACGAAGTCACGAATGCCCATAGAGTAATAATACGAATAGTTGGGCAGCTATGGTATTGAATGCAAAATTGAAGAAGAGGGTAGTAAATATTGAACGGATACGATATATTGCCGTTTCCGTACTAGTATTCCATTGTCAGTCAGGCTCGAAAGACATAACCAAGTCAAAAATGAGAGCTATCAGAAAGTAAAAGAATTATTACATTACGACAACGTTAAACCCTTCCAGCTGCCATAATGGTGGGTGGTATACTGTTAGGACAAACTTATGCCCTTTTTATGTTATTATGAATGGAGAAAATATCGTTCATGTATATTGTGTTGTATTCCATTTTATTAGATATTCTGTGGTGGTTATTACTACTGGATACGAAAAAAATCGTAACTTCGAAATGGAGGCAAAAGAAATAAATTTGAACGGGTACTTTACGAACACACGCCAAAGGATAACTTAAAAGTGCTAATTATTATAATTGAGTGGTGGCCAAAACGACCACGTGGCCATGGATTTCAACGAATTGGCGGTACAACACGTCCTATCATAACTTTATCCATCTAATGACTACCCTGGACCAGGTTTGTCCGCCAAATGAATCCCCCTAAATTCGCGATCTCGATTCCAGCACCTTAATTGGCAGCGATAAATCAAGCAGGAATAGCTATGGAAGCGGTCGACAGCTCGAGGTTTTTGGGCCCGATCGCTTTGATTGGGGCACTCACTATATCTGGTGGCCGGGAGGAGCAGAGGAAACATGGAGAAGAGAAGAGAAAAAACAACACCGGTAACCAAGCTCCATATAATATACGAACAACCGTGTATTGCCGCACGGACCTTGGTCGAAACCTATTCTACCGGAACGAGAAAAATAGAGCTGTTACTTCACTCTCGTTAAGCCAAATTTTTAGGCGGTAGAAGCCATTTTTGTTTAGGTGCAGATTTGCGTGTAACTTTTAATACGTGTTCTTATTTGTGATATCTACGGAAGAAAGTGAAAACATTGCATTTTACCTATTTGCATATTTTGGCGATGAAATGCTACTTTAACACGTAGAATCTTATTACGTGAGATATAGTTCGTAGTAATTCAATTAGGTACCTTTGGACTAGGCCTGTGCCATTATTCGATTACTTGAATCCTCGATTCAATTAGTTTTACAATTGATCTATTATTTCAGCACATCGATGTCGATTGCGGTAATTGACTCGATTTTCGATTTTTTTCAAGTGCCAATTGTTATTAGATTCGTAATTGTTGTCCGGTAATCGATTAATTGACGATTATTGATTCGCTATGGATTGCAAATTGTACGTTTGAACTTGTTCGCTTTCGCTCGACGCCGGCCGATGGCCGACGCTACTGATGCTTGCTGCTCGCTCTCGCTCGACACCCCGCATCGGCCTCCCTGAAGATCTCCTGCTACCGCACATAAAATCTTCAGGGAGGAAATGGTTAGGTTCAGGGGCATTCCAAACGTGAGGATGGAGGTCGCCGTGGCGGCGGGAGAGGGCTACCAACCTACCCCTCCCTCCGGAAGGTAGCAAGAAAACATCTAGCTATTCCGACAACTAGCACTGCGTCCGAGAGGTTATTCAGTCTAAGTGGGAACATTGTCATCGACATACGCCAATGTCTGTGGGATTAACACGCTGAGGATCTCATGTGCCTGTCTTCAAATAGCATTCTATTCCTTTAATCAATTAATTAAAGCTAACTGATTGAATTACTTTGTTGTTTTTCAAATTAGTTCTTTCAGTCTTCTCATTGCCAATTTGCCTTTAAAGGAAAGCCTTTGGAAATCACTATCCAATTGAGTCATGTCAATTAATTGGTTGATGTCAATTAATTGAGCAATGACAATTAATTGACACTCAATGATAAAAATGTATTCAATATCCACCCATAATGTAAATTAATATGATCTAAAGACAAAGATAAAAATGTATTCAATGTAAAACACCCATTTCTATGTCAATTAATTGACCTTTGTCAATTAATTGAATGACTTCAATTAATTGTCATTTCTTCAATTTCCGACAATTGAATCGACCACATTTCCAATTATTCTTATAATTGATCGATATCGATGTTTTTCGATAATCGCACTTATCGAAATCGATAGGCCTACTTTGGACTGACTTTCTTCAAAAAGCGAAACAATTATTTCATATTATTTTGATGATTGATAACAAATATATGTAGATATGTATATGTATTTATATGTGTATATATTTGAATATGAGTATGCATGTGTATATGTATGCATAAGTAAATAGGGAGATAATGAATATATCTTGGTAAAAATGTGGTTGTCATATTCTTATGTTGTCGTGGAACCCGCTGACAAGTCCTTAAGACATACCGGGGCGGAAATTGATATGCAGTTTGAATTAATATGTCGTTTGAATTGATAGAATAAAGTATTATTAAATGTAAATAAAAAGGTTACACCGAGTCAAAGATTCGAAAAACAGATGTAAATATAATTTCGAAACTGCGTCGAAGACTATCAATAGCTGAAGTCATAATATGCTTTAATTACGACGAAAATGTAAACTAAGCCTTGTATCATTTCCATTACTTCATGCATGGTGAGTTCCACAGCGTAAAAAATGTACATGAATGAAATGTGGTCCTAGTATTATTTTATTCGACATACTTGAAAAATTGTTAAATGTGCACTCAATGACACACGGTCATCGCTACAGCCACCTTATGCACGCCGTAAATATTTTGAATTAAGGGCAGAAAGATTCAAGAACTCGATAAAATGCAAAAAAAAAGCTAAAGGTTTTGACAGAAAACGAAACGAGCGGACGAAGAGTGCACCCAAACTATTAGAAGGGTTAGGCTGGGAGTCGCTAGAGACTCGAGTCTGCAAGCTAGTCTGAGATTACATGTAAAAATCAGATCACGCAACTTTCATGGCGAGTCGCAAGATATTATTTTGATCCCACCATGAAGTGATTGAAGGCTAGAGAATGCGGTCGAGAGATTGATCCAGATCTTCAGATTCTCCCGTCTGTTCACGTGATTCATCCTCGTGTGATGACCCATTTTTAAAACGGTATCTCATCAGACGGCTAGGCGCCCTCATGTCGCGAACTGCTACCCAGTACAGAAGTTCATACCGTCCACCGTTTCAGTTCAATTATTTGCATATATTTGAACATTAAACGCATAATTACACGCTTGAGTCATAATTTTCAAAGTAAGCATGAGTTATTTAACAACAGTGTTCATTGAGGGAAAAATTGAGCTGTGTGTAAGATGTAAAAATCACATTACAAATATAGCTTAAAGTGAAACTTATTGAACACATTGTGCGACAAAGTATTCTCTTGAAAATGGTATCATCATCATTCATCATTGGTCATTCAATCCTCAGATTGGTTGACTGCTGCCCTCCATCCTTCCCTATGGATGAAAACGTTATAGGAAAGAGAAATGAATGGAAGGACCATCACCAGAAGTTCACCCTTTCACCCTTAGCGCCCTACCCAGTATAATACACCCATCCTTAACGAAAAAAAATTATGAATGATGTTGTCTCAGGGCAGATGTGGTAGAACTTATTTTTTTTAAGTGGAAAACAGCAAGAATTCTTTCATTCACGAAACAAACTATTACAGTTAATGGCAAGGCTAGTTGTACCAATGAAACTAGTTGTCCCAATAAAATACTCTGTGGATTTAAACATAGTTGGCCTTGTCATTATTTGAAAATGGACTTCCACAAAGTTACGCCAGAACGGATTGAATTAAAATTATTACAGTTTTCGGTCGTTTCCAAAATGACCAATTGACCAATGTATCCATAAGCCATTGAACATATTGCTATCGGAATCAGGTTTTGCACCAGCCCACGAGCTTTGAGTACCTAAATAGATCGGCACTGCGAATTTGACACGTGACCAGGTCCAAGCACGCGAACTGCAGTTAACTTTCGAGGATAGTAGTGCTGTTTCCATGTTCATGGACTAGCTTCCATACCTTTCCGAAATATTTCCAAATATTCGCAGTTCTACGGCACTTCCCCGATTTCCCGTGATTTTATCGACACTCCCGACGATAGGAATGACTGAATAAAAAAGTTGCCGCTAACCACCAAAAATATAGTGTACCACCATAATTGCAGGGTAAGTACTACAGAATCAGATAAGCAAGCTTACACAGAAAAATATGAACATAAAAGAAAATATCAGAAGTTAATGAGGAATACCATCATGTACGCATCTCAAAAGACCGAAATTAGCATATAAATTTGTCTACTCCTTCTGTTTTCGGAGACTTGGGAATAAACACTATTTTTTGCAGTGGGGCTTAGAATGGATGATTTTCTGATTTTTCCTTTGCGTGCCGGAAGCAAATATGATGCTAAAAAATACCTATTTGCACATCAATTAAAGTACGCAAGAAATATACATGCAAACTACACTTAATAGAAGAATAGCTAAGGTATTGGTTTAAAATTAGGAATGATACAACATGTAATCTTCGGGAGAGAGCCAATTTAAATACTATTCTTGGATCATGAACTTATATGACTGTGAATTTTGAATGAACAGCTGTTGAGCAGAGAAGATTGGAAGCAGAGAAAGTGCGAAGTTACTCATCGAAGAATCTGGAAGATCATATGGATAGAGATAGAAAGAAGAGATAGGAGAACCTTTGAAGGGGTTAACAAAGAGTTGGGGATAAAAGATATTTGATGAGTAGTAGAAGAAACAAATTGATTGGACGCATGCTGCGACATGGCCGCCACTTGAAAAAAAAAGATTACAGGAGAATAATGAATGGAAAAATTATCGAGGAAGACCAAGGATGGAATAGATCAGGCAAATTATTTGGGATGCTTAAGGACATACTTGTCGAATTAATTAAGCGGTTAACTGGGAGGAGAGTGGAGTGGGGAGCAATATTCGGATTGATGACTTCCGATGGAAATGGATGATTTCTGTTTAATACGTTGAAGTTAGCACAGATCGGAACACATTAGCGCACTTTATCGCAGACGATCGGCGTCAAATGGAACGATGCGCGATGGCGAAACGTTCGGTAACCTGCCGGTAGGTAGCTTTCTGTAGGCATACAATAGTCACGGCAGAATATTTTGCGAATACTTTTCGTATTCGTTCAAAATATGTACTAGAAGAGGTTAGCTTTCTACTAAGCAGTGGTAAAAAAAGTTACATTATCCATATTTGATGCCTTTAATGAAAATCAAGCGGACTACAATAATAGCGGATGCAAATATCGTCGTCCTTTTCTTCACTAATACACTCCAGCACACAAATACTCTACCTGCGATCTGTTTTCATCTACACCTACATAAGGACCTATGAGCCGTCGCAGAGACTTGTGGCAAGGGGTGTTAGGATAATAGTAAAGGATAGGGAATAGGGAAAAGGAGGTGGGGGTACGCTAACGATGTGTCTTAAGTTGGTGTCACGAAGTGTTTGTTATAATCACCAATGGTGCGTGGAGAGGAGGAATTTTGTACCTATCAGTTCGGCAGTGTATTTATTTTATGTTGTCACTTCTATCGGTCCTAGAGATACCTATAACGCGGGGTCAGAATAATACCGTCCGCGTCGTACTGACACTCGCATGAAAGTTTCAAGTAACATAAGCCTAACGTGTAGCCTCCGAGTCACTAATGGCTCCCATACTAATCCTGCTATCAGCTGTGTCACACTTCCTGCTCGCTCGAAGTGTTTTTGATGATGCGAGCGGCTTTCCTTTTTTATTTCATTCACCTCCCAAATTAAACCTTGTTGAAAAAGCGCTGTGCGCAGGTTCTGAAACGAATAGAAAGCAAGTGCGCTGTTGTGTTGTTGCGAAGTGAGCAGCGGACTTGAGAGAATGGATTGCGCCCTCTAACGACGAGGGGAAACAATAGAAACTTTTATTTATGGTATTTTTTATCCGTTTATTCAACAGCTATCGGTTGTCACTGTTTACATTTCCAAAGTGCATGTGTTACTATGGACCTCCAACGCAGCTGGCGGTGGGGGGAGGGATCTCGATCTAGCTCATTGGAAGGCCAAGTGTCACCTTTTATCGGAGTAGGATACACGTGCGACACGTGTCATGGGCCTCATCACATGAATTCAAACGACCATTTAAAGAAGTGCCTGAAGGACGTTGCGAACAGAAACAAATGCCTTCATAATTTGGGAACGATTCGCCGAATGTTTTGCAATGCTACAACCTTTTTGAATACATTGAAGGCACGAAAACAATCAGATGAAAGAATATGCAGAAAAATGCAACGTGTAGCCCTGTCATAGATTAAAGAAGAGACTAGATTCTCGACGCACAAAAGTTAAGCCTGTTTCTTTTGCGAAAAATCGTCCGCCTAACATGGCTGTCGCGCGCATTTTGTCCAAAATTTACGTGAATAACGCTGTAATATTTAGGAAATTATTTCCTTTTTGAATTTTTAGATAAGCGGCGACAATTCCGCTACTAATACCTATGTTTCGGTGAATTAACTGATCAATTTACCCATTCAATATGCCGAATGGGCAATGTAATGGCTTCAGTATTCCCCAGTGCTATTGTATTGTATGGTTCCATCTTTTTTCTCCTTTAATCTCTAGATACATATCTATCTTAAGAGTGCGTCGAACTTACAAATAAGTTCGACGTACTCTTGCGTCAAAACAACAGGACAACGTTGGCTCGGGAGAGCAATCAAATACCGGATGTCAATAAACGAACATAGAAACACTAAAAGCAAAAACGCCACATTCTTCACCGGATACTCAGGAAGAAGGAAAGCATTGTAACAAGACATGAGCTATAATGAGTTTTACAAAGGTAACTATAATAAAATTATACATACATACCCATCAAGCAATTCCCTTTCGGGGTGGGAAAAGTCAAAGAACTTAGTAATTGCTGTTAAGTCTTTCAAGCTTAGGCCGTTTCATTCTCTTTTCATACTTTCCTCCATAATGCCCTTCCCTTGTACACCACTTCCGCTTCTCTTAAACTCATGCATTGCTTCATACACGCTTTTCTATTTTTATGACTCCTAATATTCCTCCTCTTTAGAGTATCTTCCACCACAATCACTCATAACTTTCGCGCTCAACCCTTTCCTCTAACTACATTCACTTTACTATCACATATCTGTTTCATTATTCGACTCTCTTCCATTCTCTCGACATGGCAAAACCAATGAAGCACGCTCTTTTCATGTTAGTACTTATTACCTTCATGTAGGCATTTAGGCTTAATCGGAGCATCCATTCCAAATTCTTTCATCGCCCACTCATTCCTAACCCTATACATCCTACTTTTGCCGCGAACACTTAAAATGTACCTCATTCCCACTGCATCTAGCCTACTCTTATGCTTATACTGACTTATCCAGGTTTCGCTGCCATATAACAACCTCGGGAGGAGAACACTTGTGTACACTGCGATTTTTGCTTCTCTAATGATAGCGATTACTTGTGGAAAACCTCGTAAAAGCACTTCCGAGGTAAGATTGTTGGCTAGATTTTTTTCTTGCTTCAATTATAATAATTTATTAACGTCATTGGGATATCACATCCATGAGTTTCGTCAAAAATGGCAGTACAGTATTTACAAAGAGTCTGGAAGGTGCAATAAAAAAGTAGAAATAAGTAAATAAATTAGACAAAATATACATAAAATTAATGAAGATCATCAGCTAGATACTTAAATTATGATAAAATTTCTGTATTAGCAAGTGTTTTAACTTAGACTTAAAACTTGATGGGAGGAAATAGAACGAATAGCTACTGGAATCTTGTTGTAATTTGTGGCACTGGAGTGATATGGGCCTTTCAGACGTAGACTATAGGAATTATGTTGGCTATGTATGTCATTTCTAGAGTGAGTGTAGTGATTGTGGAAGCTAGAATTAACAGAGAAAAAATGGAGACAAGTTTATTACAAATGAGGCACAGGTAAGCATAAAGATAAGAGGGGAGTGGCAAAATACCAAGATGTACAAATACTAGCTAGCTGGGGTGCGAATAGGGACTCTACAGATGGTTTTAATATTTTTGTTTCTGTGAAAAAGGTTTCATAGAAAGAGAGGTATTACCCCAAAACATAATGCCGTAAGACACATGGGAGTGTACTTTGGCATAGTGCATAAAGAGTTTTGAGTGTGTTGGTAGACACCACAGGAGTAGGTTTTTGATCATGAAGAGACTAACAGAAAGCTTCTTATTTAGCGCTGAAACATGTGAGGACGAGTCAAGTGTATCTGAAAGGTGAATACCAAGACATTTCATCGTTGAGGAAAAAGTGAGCCATGGATCAGAGGGAGGGATTTTGTGCTTGTTGAGGGCTTAAATTATGAAAGTGAATGTAAGATGTTTTGGCTTCATTTAAGGCAATATTCTTCAAATGACACCACTGCAACATCTCTTGAGTTGTTTTCTTAGCACATTCGATCAAATCCGAAGCATTGCTAGCAGTCAAGACAACAGGAGTTCAAGCCAGGATGGGCGTGAAACAAAAAAGGAAGGAACAAGAAAGTCTATTGTGCTTATTCTTTACCAGCCGATTCAATACCATTCATAAAATTAAAAAAACTGCATCCAATGCCTGAGTTCGAAATCTAGTATGAAGAAACGACGAGAAGTGCATACCACTTTGGCGTCATGAATTATATACATACCAACCATCGCCGCTCACTGCTAAAGCGCAAGTAATGGAAGACGGCTATTGCTTAAGCCATTTTCAATGAAATATACGCAATAACGGGGCATTTTCCGGTATTTTAAGTGGATTAACTGGATTATTGGATATATTTACCGTCGAGAGAAAGCTTACAGATCCATTTCGTATGGAACTTGACTCTTTCCTTTGCTATTAAAAACATGTATTTTCTCGCTTCAAACGCATAACTCAATTTCTGGCCATATGCATGTAAGCAAAAAGTAAAGATGTATACTCTTTTTAATGCATCACTAGAGAAAAATAAGAGCTGATTCGTAAGATTAAATCTATTTGAATTCCTCGGAAACTAAAATTCTAATTTGATACAACTGCGTAAAATGGTACAATTTCAAGAGAGAAAATGTGACCAAGAATTTTGTCCTTTATTAGCATTGGAAATAATAATAATTCAATAATATACGGAAGAGCTTAAATTTACCTCTACCACCGTAAAAGGCTGTGTCCTGGCTCAGTCTTTCATCAACGACCGGCCAAAATTTATTTTAACTTATAAACATGAGATTTTGAGGATGCGTAACCATTATCATGCAGGAACTTAATAAAAAAGGTTCTTCAATTCGATTTCTAAAATGGCCTGAAGGGTAATATGGTGATTTTTTAAAATTTCGCCACATCTTTGTTACTAATTGAGATAGCATTAAGACGTTTGTTCGTAAATATTGGTTGCAAATAACTTTTAATATTTTCAAAAAAATCAAATCATCTTTTGGTATTGGTAAATTTTCTATTGAAACAGCGCAAAAAAGTTTTACCAATTCCAAAGAGCCAATTTGACAAATAATTACATACTGTTAGGGTACGTACATAAACTTTCTGCTTTCCAGCCAACTCCAGTAATAATTAAAATCAAACATTCATTTCTACGTCAGTCTTTTAAACTATCATTTATTTCAGTTATTTAATAGCATAAAAATGTAAATTTCTATTAATTTACATTTAAAAAAATAATTCTTGACCCTAAAAAAGGAGTTTGGCAATTAGGAGTTCAAAACATGCGATTACTACTTCCAAATAACGCGGAGGCATGAACTTCCAGTTAACTATTAACTAAAACCGTTAGTTAGTAAAAACAAGATCGCGATCACATGAAAGATATTCAACATTTCTACTACAGATGAGAACGATAATGAAGACAAATCTCTTTGAGAGGCAATAGGCGGCACATTTTGCATTAAAAGCTTCGTTTGAATGGTCCCTCAGTATTTATTGGCCCTTGTACTCGGTGGTGAAAGTGGCACAAACGATTATCTGAGCATCGGCTCGATTTAATCACTACCGACGTGGACTACTTTCACGGAATTAAGCTTTCAGGGCAATCCGGCCAAGATTAAACGGTTAAACTAATAAATTAGAAATCAGCAAGTATGTCAACCGCCATACGATTCATCGTCAACTTAATAAGACCATCTGAAGTCTAGCGAAGAGAATGGTGACACGACCTAATGGCATCATATGTATCCAACATGCCCCATTTTCCCTCAGATTTTTTATCGATGACCCATTTGCATGTTTCTGAGAAACTGCGCTGTTCGACGGTCAGTATAATTACGAGTCTCGCGCGGATGATCAAAGCAGTATTCCTATCCGCGTAACATCCGTAAATATTATACGCCGGCACCCTTAGGGGTGGGCGGTATTTGAATCCCAATATCAATATCCAATATCTTAAAATATTGAAAATGGACCAATGTAAATAACCTGTATTGGACTATTGAATTTTGGAAAATATTGGCATATTGGAATAATCGAAATATTGTAATATTAGATCTAATGAAAAAATAAAATATTTTTTTGAAAAATATTGAACATACCAATATCAACAGGTAAAATTATCTTGCTTACAATGGTTTGCAAATGCTGCCTGTGTTAACTACGTAAAAGTCTGTAAGTAAAACAAGAAAAACAATGTAAGCTTCTTTTCCCCAGTTATTGCCATGAATAATGGTGGAAAAGGAAGTGCTGCACTGAGTGCCACGCGCGCCATCTGTTTTCAAAGATTATGGCGCTCTCCGACCACCCTCCTCGCCGGGTTCCAATATTCAATAATTGAATTTTTAACATTGTAAAATCATTTATTCAATATTCCAATTGTAAATATTGGTTCTTTAATACACAGTATTCCAATTACAAATATTGGTTTTTCCGACCACCAATATTCAATACAGGATATTGGTATTGGTCGTTCAAAAATTGTAATTTTGGAATCCCAATATTTAAAAATATTGATATTGGAAAACCGCCCAGCCAAAATTGGCCTTGTCCCCATGCCCCATAATAATTAACGTACTATAGTTATTAGCAACCGAAGATGGAACCGAAAATTATTTCTGCTGAGCACGTGCACCGATAATTTTGCCCCTCAAGAAGAGATTCACAAAAAATAGTGAAATGAATGAATAAATAGCCATTGTTTTTGGAAGCTAACGAAATATATATGTTACTGTCTTTAGTCCAAGTTCCACCCAAAATCGGATCTGGGTCCATTTATTTATTTCTCATTGAATTATACGACCTGCTGAAATTAGAGCTGACCTAAAATTTTCACTTTTACAGAGTTGCGTGTAAGAAATTGTGCGATTCCGATGTCATCAGATGCATACAATATTTGGCAAAAACTGTCGTGTTTGACAAAACAATTCCCACGAAAAAGTACCGTGTGACATGGGCTTAAGTAAGACACGATCCCAATGATAATAAATTGACCATTGAATTAAAGTACCAGCACGACTGATCGACTCGCCCTCGGTTAATATGGCTATGCGGCTGGTAACGTGAACCATCTTTTCAAAGTTGGTGCGACAGGCAGCCAGTTGCCGCGGCACACACAACCAAATCTGGAAGCTCGAGGAACACGCTGGAGTGGTAGGGGGAGCAACGTGATAGGAGTGATGGTGCGCATGCGCTTGGAGCGGGAATTGGAAAATATCTTGTTTATTCTCAGTAATATCGAATTTATATTCATACTATGTGGCAATATAGGTTTCCATTAATTAATGCCAAATAACTGTCATCGTGATGTAATGGTATTTCCTCAGACTATCACGGAATTGCAGTTTCAAAAAATTAGTTCTCGACGTAATATTAATCCTCGGAAGTGGCCATATATATAAAACTTTCTTGACGTTGGTCTATTCATATCGGGTGTTAAAATGGGCGCGATGAGTCGTAAAGAAGATGATCGTGCGAGTTAGAGACTGTGTCGTTTAAGTAGAATATGATAATGATACAAACTTTTGTATGCCACAGTGTTATTATTACATATTCATAGTATTTCAAAAATATATTTTTCATTTTTTTTATTTTGAGAGGGCAAGCGAGTCTCAACAGAGAATTTCAAGTGTGTCTCAACAGAGACTGTGTTGGATTCATGTTTCATTTTTCAACACAACTTCAAGAGAGATTCAAGGCAACCATTTCAAGATGGTTTCAACACAGATCCTTCCACTAGAGCTTGGTAACGAAACCATTGTACTGAATAACTCAGACAATGAGAGATGCCTATCACAACTAAGGGTCTGGTTAAGGCATAAACCGCCTTTTGGTTCTGGTTACCAGTACGATGCGGTGACGGCAACCCACGCAAGGTAACCAAGTGAGATTGGTAATCGTTACTATCTTCTTGGTTAAACGAAAATTAACCTTCTGACTTGGTAGTGGTTACCACACAATACAGTGAGATGAGTTTGGTATATTTCACCCCAACCTCTCCATATGGGGTTAATGAATGGAACATAGTAAATGCATTTTGCACGTCACGTTGGGAGGATACTTTTGATACTAAGCAACTATTTTACTTTTTTTTCTTCTTCCCACAGAATTTCAACGGACACCATCTTCTAGTACACAAACAAAGCTAACTTAATGATACATGCAAATGAATGATCTATAGCATGCATAGGCTTACCCATTTTGTCTCAGAATATTACTCAGTTACGACATAATTACAAAATCACAGGCAGCCATCACTACGATGATTGATTTGCAGCGGATATTCACTCCACTATCCAATCAGCCAACCACTCTGATAAATTTGTATATCCTAATTTTTTCTTTCTATTGTGTGAGACGAAGCAAAAATTAATATACAAATTTAACCACATCCACACCACAATATCTATTTCGAACTTAGTTAAGTTGGGAAGATATTCTGAAAGTGAAGTAGCCCGAAATGCATATCGTATGACTTATATAACCGACATTATTCTTGCTTCTTTCAGACTGCTATTAACTTTCACCGATATCTACCACCGATTTTTCATCCGACATTAACTGGGGACATACATTTTAGGTATTGTAATAATCGGATTTAGCATCGGTAAGAGTCAACAATTTTAAAAGATCCTCACGTGTGATTATTAGATAAAAGTATCATCATTTTCCATAAGTAAGTCACGAAGGAGCACCATAGATAAAATTTCAAAATTTTCTGTCACACCATAAAGTGTTAACATGCATCAGGTTGATGCATACGTTCGCAGCATTTTTTTGCTGTGACAAAATGTTTCAATTTGAAATGAACAGCATGCATAAATTAATCAGTTATATATTCTCCTACATTGACCATGACTCTTTTCCAACGATAGATTAATGTCTCGATTCCACGTCTGAAAATCTACTCGTTTGGAGTTGAAGTCGTCACGCCAAGTATGTAAAGCCCAAAAAAAATTCTACTAATTCTTTAATCAACCAATAATTAACTGACTTCCAATTAAAAGAGTATTATGAACACTCATCCACTACCATGTAGCTAATTAGTATCACCCGGATTGCTGAAATTACAGCTACATTTCCTGCCGAGAGCGTAACCCAGCCCATATCAACTCCACCTACAAATTCCGAGCCGACGCTGTTTTCACAGGACGAAGGTCGGGAAGAAGTTACAAATTCTATCAGAGCCCGAGAGACTGCGTGCAAGGAAATCAAGATAGAGACATCTAAGACTCAGAAAAAGGACAACGCGATCTGTGTGCATTCCGACGGGAAGAAGAGCTGAAGAATTGGATGACATACATACAGAGGACAATCTTTGAAAAACGATTATGGCACAACAAAAAATGTCTATGAAAAACTGATTGGTAGGCGTAAAAAAATCTGACGAAAAAATACAACTGGTCCTAAGATCGGACTCGCAGAAAATGGGGAGCATACATAATTTTGAAAAACTATTTTCATTTTAAGTACGTATTATTAAACACACAGCACATGAATTTAATTGAAAAAAGTAAGTTATATTATTGAAATATTTCTTCTTAAAAATACGAGAACTTTGCGGCGTGGAATCACCACGTCATCAAGAACTCGTGGGATGACGTCATGGAACGGTATCGCTAACGGCAATACGACGAATTTCCATCGTAAGTTCTGGTTTTTTTCGTAATTTGACTAAATATTCATTTTAATTTCCTTTGCAGAAGACAATGAACTACATAATATGATTTGATCCTTCACGTTTAAATTCAATCATAATAGAGAAGCGATACCTTCGAGCATGTACACAATAGATGGTGAATGAGCTATCCTTGCAATGTATTGTTAATGGGACCAGAGCAAGCTGCGTTGCTCTGGAGACGACTTTCTTCGCCAACAGCGTCTCTATTGCATACATGCTCGATGAGCGATACCGTGCCGTGACGTCAAGCCACCGAGATGCCGTTTTGGATCTCGTGTCTTTTTCAAATTTGCATGCACTTTTGAAAGGAAATTATTAATATCTGCGGTTGACGCAAGCACATAGAGATTATACATCTGAGTTGTTGAGGAAATTCATTGTCGCGTACAATACAAAAATGTGATTAATAAATGTTATGTAAGTTCGAGTACCTACTAGAAATCACGCGATTCCCGTGCCATACGTTACAATACTCGATAGAGAACGTCGTGTGGGCTTGTAAGTCAGGCGGTTGCCGATATTTTTTTTCGCACGCGCGGTGCTAAGGCGATGCACGGAGGGCATTTGAATTCCTTGGATGCGACTCAAGAATCCGATGCGGGCACTCTTGTAAAACGACTTTATTCCACCTCCTTGACACGAACAGAAGACACAAGACGGCGTAGTATCGACGAGGAGTCCGACATACCTTTCAGTGAGTGGCTCACGCTGTGCTCTCGGCTATAAACAGCTCACCCTAGTGGACTTTCCAAGATAGACTTAGCGCGAATGTGCAGCCATCTGAGATACAGCCCATACGGACATATGAATTAATTGCCGTAAGGTAGCGCAAACTTAATTTTCTCGTGCTTTGTTCTAAATAATCTTGGAAAAGTTAGATAATCACCCTGTAATGGGGACCAAGCATAGTTTTGCAAAAACTATTTGGAAGCGAGTTTTATATCATTAAAACCACGGACCAAATTTTTTTCGAAACACGACGTCGTTTCATGAATATTTATATATACCTTGATAAATATTTCGAGCTCTTGACGGCTTCAGAACACTACGTCACTGGAAACCCGGTGGACGACGTCATGCAATGGTATCGCTACCAGTTTTAGGACATATTTCTACGTGACGTTCTGCTGATTAGCCAAATTTCAATTTTGTGACACATTTGTCAAAAACAATCGTTTCAATTTCCTTAATGAAAGACAGGGAACTAATATGATTAGGTACTTCCCGCTGAAATATACGTAAAAGAGAGAAGGGCAACAGTGCGGTGACGTCAGACATTTGATGTCGTTTTTGATCACGTGACTAAAAAATATTTTCATGCTCTTTTAAAACGTCATTATAAATTCCTGCGGTTGATGCACAACAACACACCAGATCTTTTTAATAGTCAGAAGAGTTGCGTTGATGGTGGCCGGATGAAAGACAACATAACGAATATATCGATGGCTAAAAGCACATTCATTGTATGTCCACTTTTGAAAACTATAGGAATACACAAAAAGAAGATTTCGAACTCGAGGGAAAATTTGACCAAGACCTCTAGATACTCAACAATACCATAAGTGTATGCATTAGATAATATTTTATTAGACAAAAATAATACTTTTCAGCTAATTTTAATTAGTTCTGCCTACATTAATACCAATATCTCATTTGGGCAAAAATATGGACATAAAATGATTATGCTTTTAGCCATCGATATGAACGAGAACATAGTAAATTTATTAATCCAATACCGTGCTTGGGAAATAATTCCAATTTCAAGGAAATGGCTGCCTCTTTCTTCATCAATATTCATAGGATTACAAATATGGTTTTCAGGCCTAGTGATTCACGGCAATTAGTAGGTATATCGTGAGCGTCGGCTCAATTAACTGTGAATAGGTGACTCTAGATTGGAAATTATATTTTTTTGAAATGAAAGATGGGAAGACCCCACTAAGTATCAATAATAAATGGTGTTTTATGCCCATTTTTTAAACTATCAATCTACCTCAATATGGAAAAAAATGTCAAAACACACACAAAATGTAGACACCATGTACAACCCCAACTTTATATCATACCGGGCCGAATGGATGGATAAATGTATTTTAGAACAAATCACACGCTTACCAGTGCAATTAAATCCATTTTCTCCAATAAGTTCAGTATTTTATTTAAACTACACTTTGCGGGCCCCGAGCAACGATAATCCAACTACACAATACGACTGTTCACTCATTTTTTCAGCAAAGAAATTTCATGTCGACAAAGAAATAATGGTATTTAGTGGTAATATTTCGAACATTAAGCAAGATATAAAAACCCTTCAGAAGGACGTATTTAGATGTTTCGCCTAAAAAAGCACGCAGCCACGGTGGATTTGAACTCGACATCACTTTGCAGTCAAAAAGGTATTTCCGCCATAAAAAAATGTAAACGAATACACCGACGGGACACCCACTATTATGGGCGTGATTTTTTTTAAAGTTCTGCTGTACTACCGTATTCTTTCAGCTACTTCTGTATCTGCAGTGCTTCACATTTTTTAAGAAGTGGCAGCCACAAATTTTCCATAGCTTGTATCAGTTTTTAACGGCTACTTTTCTAAATACTCGGTAAACTACGGGATCGAATATCGCCACAGCGTGAGTGTTGCCGAGCGGAAGAGTGTTCGTCTCATCCTCAACAGCAGCCTTCTCTCCAACGTGTCGCGTAAAAATTCGTTCGTATAACTGTTACCGTAGAATTATCCATTTTCTAAGAGGTTTCACTGCTTTTGAAGAGTCCTCCTATCATCATCATGTGGGACACTTATGAAATTTGCTCCATTAAACTTTAAAATCGATATTTTAATATTCAATAGTTTAATACTACTACTCAGTTTACCGACTACAACTTAGTATGTAGTTAGCTCAGCTACAGCTCAGTGAATAGACCAAACTTTCGACTCATCATCATCAGTAGTCATCAATCCTAGGATTGATTTGCTATATCTCTCCAATCCACTCTCCTCTCCGCCAACCGCTTCATTCTTTCACGCAATTTATATTACTTTGACGGGCTTCATAATTTATCTGATGTATTCCATTCTTGGTCTTCCTCTGAAGTGCTTCCCATCTATTTCTTCTTCCATTGTTTTAATAAGCTGTTGTGTCACAAAATATGCAATGCGTTAGTCTCTCCTTCTTCTCAAGAGTTTTCATTATGCGAACTTTTTTCTCTCCAACTCTTCGTGTGACTTCTTCGTTGGTGATTATCTCCGTCCATTTAATATTCATCATTCTTTGACTAAAACACATCTTCATTGCTTCCAATCTCTTTAACTGAAGCTGTTATTGTCCAGGTTTCAATGCCATATAAAACCTTTTAATTATTTTTTAATTTAAGTGAGTGTATAACCAAAATAAGCTGACAGCTATTTTTATGGGTAGCTACAGTGCAGCTGCTACTATTTTTTAATTTTTAGCTATTAGAGTAGCTGCTACTATTACGAGGGACTAGTCAAAAAGTAGCTAGCTACAATCTTTTGTAGCTTACCCATTCCTGGAAATTACACTTTACTGACTAATTAGTGGCTAAATATCACGCGAGTTGATACTTGGCTAACGGCCATATGGGAGGAGTCTTCTGTAGGAAGAAGCGTCAACGGTTAATGCTCTTGAGTGCACCGGAATCCGCGGATGACCTTCCGGCCAGAATGATATCCGGCGGCCGTGGGATATATTTAGACTTGGAAATTCAAGTCCTGGGACAAGGTCCCGAAGATTTCAAGGTTTCCAGGTGACAGATAAAACGAACTGCCGACTCGAAGCTGAGCACAACTTTAAACTCATCCCGGGAGCTGAAATTCCTCATGTGCCGACCAGCAACGCTATCGGAGCAAAAACTAGAATGAATGGTCGTATCAAAGGGTGGGTATACACCTGCAATTTACTTCCGCAAGTTTCTTCTGCAAGAGCTTGCAAGGTATTTTATTCAAAACGAAAACGTTTTTACAAGTTGGTGCAGAGACACCAACAGTGGTACAAGTTGGTTGCTGTTAGCACTGGAAACAATACGCATCTGCGAGCGACTTGCCGAACCTTTTAAAAGTTCTGCAAGCGGACATGTAGAGCCATTTACACCAGTAATTTACGTCGAAATTCGCTTTCTGCAAGTAACTTGCGCAAATAACCTCCCAGTGTAAACCCATCTAAAGAGAAAACGTGCAATTCTAGTGAATTGACTCATTATGCACAGGTGCTACCATGAGGTAACGGTAGTAAGCCAAACTAAAAACGATGTCTTCGGCAATATTACTTCAAATAATTCCACGAAAATTTATTAAGGTACGACTAGTTTCAACGGATCGGCGACATCATCAGGCAACTTATCAGTTTTAGATGTAGTTGTCTTAATCCCTCCGAGAGTCTGGTTCCCAGACATCATTTTCGTCCCACCTCACCCAACCTCGTCCGCTATTTTCACATTGCCACCTCCCGTCTCCCTAGCAGAATTCTTTCTTCATCCACATCTCAATTTTTTTATCCCACGTCTGGTCACATCTGCGTACGCAAGCACGCCATCTTGTTCAGCCCTGCGAGATTCTCACTTTAACCGTTCAGTTGGGAAGAGAGGTTTTTGTTAACCAGACCAGCACATAGACACGAAGTATAGGAATACGGTCATTTCACATTAATGACAGCACACAATAAAAAAAGAGCGAGACATTAACACACTAAGTTAACATAAACTCACTATCGCCCTTGGCCACTTCCAATTCCCCCATTCCCTCCCTATTCTCCCTACTAAGGGGTAAGAGATGTGACTCGACGGAAATATCAGCGAAATAAAACAGAAGAATAGTTTCAGGAATATAAGAGACTGAGAAATGTGACTCAAGGATAAATAAAAAGGTGAAAAACTAGTATTATAATAGATGTTTTTCAGATAAGTGGGATTCCAAAAAAAATTGGAATGAGATTCGTCGGCTTGGACTATCTAAACCTCGAAAAGACAATGAAGCACTATTTCTCTGTTGACGAATTAAATTCATATTTTCTCGGCTCACCCTACTCTACGACCTTCGGCTCTTCCGAGTCACACCCACTCTATGCTGATTCCAACGAGATTATCACAGAGATTGCCTTGAATTCAGTAGTAAAATATTTTATTTTCCTCATTTCACTCCTGAACTCATGTCAGAATATTTTCATAACATAAAATCAAACGCTGCCGGAATGGATGGCTTAAACACTAAAACTCTTAAAAGGATTCTGTCAAAGATTTTTCCAGTATTTCCGGACATACATAATTGTTCACAGAATTATTCATTCTTTCCTTTCAGTTGGATAACAGCCATTATTAAACGTATTAAAAAGAATCAGAACCCTACTGAACTATCCCACTTTCGTCCCATTTCCCTGCTGTGCACCGCATCTAAGCCACTTGACAGATTTGCAGATAACTCAAATGTCGATTTAAAAAATCTACGATCAATATAATAGATAAATACCAATCCGGTTTTCGAAGTGGTCATAACACCCAAACAGCTCTCATAAGAGTAACTGAAGGCATTTGTTTTGCCATAGATAACAAAAATGTCACCATAGTTGTTCTCTTTGAATCCACAAAGGCATTTGAGTGTGTTTACCACGATATCCTGCTCATAAAAATGAAAAAAAACTAGGGATTCTCTCTCCCAGTGGTCAATTAGTTTAAATCCTATGTACATGAGAGAACACAAGCTGTTAAAGGCCCGAATGAACAATTCTCTAGTTTCTCGCCTCTATCCTATGGGGTGCCACTGAGTTCAATTCTTGGGCCTATACATTGCACCATTTTTATCGGAGATTTATCTTGCACTATCATTCACTCAAACTATCAAATCTATGCGGATGATTTAGAAATACATCTTCACTGTAATCCAGCAACATTTGCATAGTGCTATCGAAAAAGTTAATGAAGACATCAGCCGTATTTGTAATTGGACTCATGAGAATTTGTTGAAAAATAAAACACTCAAAATTAATGTATGATAATTGATTCCTCATAAATTGTTAACCAACTTAACTATGATGTTTTGCCGAAAATTAATGTAGACGGTGTTGAAATTCAGTCCTCTAAGTCTGTAAGAAGTTTAGGACTCAGTATCAATAATACTCTTAACATGGAAGGAACATGTGTTTCAAATAATTGTCGCAAAGCATTGGCGCAACTTAAAAATTGTAAGTAATTTTTAAGTTTTGCCAATTACCTCGTTTAACATCTAGAATAACGAAAGATACTGATCACATCATTGCTATTTCCACACATAGATTACTTTTCTCTGGCGATGACTAACTTGTGACTAATTGTAACTGATGAGATGTAAAATAAATTACATATCTTATAAAATGCTGGTCTAATCTTTATATCTAGTTGGGCATTACACGACCACATTACTCCGTATTATTTTAAACTTTGTTAAAACTCAATGATAGAAGAAAATTGCAATTCTTCATTTCACAGCATAAATTGAAATCTAGTGATGTGCCTGACTACTTAAATGAGAGGATTGTTGGAAACTTCAGCGATTCAGAAAGAGTTGTTAGAGTACAAAGATACTTCAAAATACCAAAATTTTGGACTAATTATTACCAATAAATTCGAGTATGAGGGTTTGAAATGATATTACTGACGATAAGATAATGCTTTAAGATACGATAAGTTCTATTATGTACTATATTGTGAACTCAAAATATATTCTTAAGTTCACAATGTTAATCACGTCATATTTTTTTGAAATTTCATAACAAAAATTCATTTTAACATCGCAGATTCTTATACATGCAATTCCCTATCACTAGAGGGCAACGTAGCGTTTTTTTATTTGATGAGTACCCCCTCAAAGAGCAAAGTTCCCTATCCCAGAATGGTGCCTGAATCATTCGATAAAAACTTACTTCCTCGTGAAACGTTTTGTCAGCGTTCTGTATACTTCTTTCCTCATTCGTACAGCAAGAAAAGAAGCATTCAAACACAATAAGGCGCAAACAGGAATAATGTTGATAACGCTATCTTCCAAACGATTTGGTTGCTGCTGATACATCACGTATAAGTTTAGTTAGAATGTTTATTACGTCAAAGCTATTATCCACAAAAAATCATCAACGAAACCGCACGAAGTTGTTTTGCATGAACGAATGAAATATACTATGGATACTATGCGCAGTATAGTACGCAACATAATGTCTTTAAATTTGCTACGCAACAATTAATTTTCGCTGATTATTTACTTCATATATTCACGAATATAAGGTTACCAGACGCCCAGTTTTTTCCGGACATGGCTTCTTTTTAAGGACTAAGGATCACAAATGAAACAGCAACTTTGTTATCTTCCACAGATTTATTCTCTTGGTACAACATGTTTTGACACAACGGTATCATCATCAGGTAGGTATCTGATGATGATACCGTTGTGTCGAAACATGTTGTACCAAAGGAATAAATCTGTGGAAGAAAACAAAGTTACTGTTTCAATTGTGAAAATCAGCTTCCACATAGTTGAGTCTGAAACCATGGAACCAAAGGACTGAGGATTTTAAATCCTGTCCGGAAGTCTCCCGATACGGATAGCAATGCCCAAATGTTAATTAAATTACTAGGATTTGTGCTAACTTTGTGTAAATTATATAAAATCAATAAAGGATGGCAACACCACGGAGAGAATAATTCAACTTATGAAATCACAACAACATTCGCTTAAAGTGGCGGTGGCGGTAACAGCAATCAACCTTCGAATACTTGTTACTTAATATATCTAGGGGGTGAAAAATATATGTAAGAAAATATGTATAAACACATGGTGATAGTGAAATGCAAATTACACGATGAAGGAATTAACCTTTTTTGAGAAATACCCTAGTTTTCTTCCCAAGCCTCTTCACGGACAAAATGTCCAACTTCTTTCCTACACGTTCATCGATCTTGTCCCACTTCAATCTCGGCAGCCTCGGTAATGCAGCATTACTGATTCTACATGAATACGACCACTCCAGCCCCTCATTTACTTTTGGGATACACATAATTGAGACATTTTAACTCGAGCACCTCGTGATATCATTAAGAGAGGGATTTCTGAAGCCTTTCTCTTTCATTCCCACTCACACGCGTCGTAAAATTGTTTGGGGCAGGTTAAGGCGGGAGCAGAAGCGTTGGGAGGGGGAGCCGGGGACTTCTCACGCAAACGAACTCAATCTAACGGACCATGTGACTCCCGCTGTCGGTCGGAAGGACGTTGGTAAGTCTCCAGCGAGTTCCCACTGAACTCCACCACAAAATCTCCGATCCATGGGCTCACAGTCGAAATAAAGAGCTGCCTAGGCTAGGCCGAAAAAGGGTATTCCTCAGGCTGACACTTCACTAAGGCCGTTTTACACGTGGCACTTACTCGTGCAGTTTCCTGGGCAGCACGCCGTGCATGTTTCCGGTTTAGCTCTTCTCTCTATCTCTGTCCATTTATGCAGTTGCAAAATACATTAATACAAATATTTTATCTAGCATTTTTGGCATTCCTATAGTACAGTAGATGTTGGCGGACTGTCATCACCTGACAAGTATTTGCATGTTTTTTTTCTAAAGCACCGATAGCGGTAGCTTCACTTCAGGTAGTTTTTTCTAGACTTAAATTTAATTACCTTCATAATTGTAACCCATTATTTGTTTCAGATTTACTTACAAGCGTGTACAGCGTACGGCGCAGACCCGTGCACGACACGCAAGGCACGTTTTGGGGGGAGTTTCAGCCGCCATTTTGAAAATTTTCTTTATCATAAAAACTTTTTTCAAATTTTAAATAAATTTGTAATAAAATGCACAAAGCACCATTCCCATTAAAACATTATTCATACGAAAAAATAATACTAAACATCACCAATTTTGTATGCCTCTCGACCAGAACCTCCCCTTAACTTTATTGTGGTACGGTGCAGTACATGTTGGTGATAACTCACCCCCTGCCACACATCCTTGGGTATGCTTTGTATTATGTAGATGCCGATGAATTACGAGAATGTGGGCACAAATTAAAGCGGGGGCTATTTTTCTTGTGTTCGTGCATGGTCTCCATTATGACTCGGGAAATATCCCGCTCAAACTACCGTAAATGCGTTAAAAATGGATAGGGTAAAGTTATGGATAAGTTATTTACTACATAGTAGGAACAAAGATTAAATTTTTATGCTCTCAACTTGAAGGAATTCGTTTTACATAGACTTACTACTCTTATAACATTCGGCCGAGACTATTGTTAACCTACATCCTCTACCTACCGGGAGGTTGGCGAACGTTTCGTCAACGCTCACCCTCATGAGCCGGTCATGGTCGTTTGTGAGCGTTAAAATGCGCTAGTTAATGTGTTGCTCCGACCTGAACTAATTTCAACACCTAGAATGGAAAGCTTCCATTATTTTCAAAATATTTTCAAATACACTAATGCAAAATTCTTCGCGACAGCTTATTTTCTTCATAATGTCGACATTTTTTACGGTATCATTGTTTGCAATAAATTTAAAGACCAATTCAAGATCTTTGAGACGACACCTGTACTCATAATCGGCATATCTCTCCAGGATTTGACGATATACAAAAGCATTTATAGTTTGCTTCGAAAGTGAAGTTTGCGGTACGTTGGTGATTTTTAACGCGTTGCAACTAAATAATGAATAACAGGTGGATAAAATATAAGCACATGTTTCTTTCTGAGTCAATATTCTAAAAAATCAAAGAAAGTAAGGTTTTGAGCAAGGTGGACTAGACATGGAATGACCCAGGTATTAGCGTTTTGTCAGGAATTTTCAACTTAAATATCAGCTTTTAAAAAACATCAATTATGAATGTAGAGCTTCTAATTTTTCTGTGACACCATAGAAGTTATAAACAGGAGCCCTTCTCAGCTCCGTTATTCCCTGTAAATTTTTGGGCTTTCAGACACTGAAAAAGTATTTTTTAAATTGATAACAATTGTGTTTTAACAATTGAATACGTCAGTCAAACGCAACCGCAACTGTGTGAGTGAAAACAAATACTAAATTCCACATTTTTGTTTATTTGGATCAAAAAATTTATCATGCTTTCGCTGATGAAATGCGTTACCTATACAAACCCAAAATTAAGGTACAAAAGATGCAGAGATTTCCCAAAAATGCTGTTATATTTTTTATGAACACTTTTTTAAAGCCATAGGAGCCGACTGCAGCGCCATTTGTGTGTAAATGCTACATTTTAACTTAAAATATCGCAGTAATTGATAATAACTCACAAAATAAAGAGGTAAGATGCCTCTATATTATTTTAATTAAATTTCTAGGGAGTTTTCCCGGTTTTCCCTACCTATACTTAAACAGTATCCGGCGAAAATGGCATTTATGTTATTAGAAATGTACTATTTTTCCCAACGTTTCTCCCATTCTCCCACTTAATACTATGTGATTTCAAGTACATTTTGCGAGAAATAATGGCATGGAGAGGTAACATTTTTCTTTTCCTATCAAACAAAGGAGAAGTAGCAAGAATATCAATGAAGAGGTGTTTAAGTCATTTGACGGTGACCACCTTAATACTACTAGGAATGCAAAATAAAGGGATTATAAGAAGTGTTTCTTGTTTTTTTGTTAAGACACTTTCATTTTTTCAGGAATCTTCCAAATTTGTGAACCCGACTGTTCTCAAAAGCGCTAACATTAACTTAAAAATATATTCATTCGAATAATCTGCGTATTTTTTATCTTAACCTTGTTTCTTCGTATATCTAAGCAATGCCATCCGTGAAAGCGGTATTTTACAAACTTAAGCGAAACGAAAAGGAGGAAATCGGCATTTCCTTAGACACACGCAGTCTCGGTGGAACTTCCTCAAATCCGTTCCAACACGTCGCTCCTAGCAACGGAATTATTGACACAGGACCAGTTGAGAATTCAGTTCCGTTCCTTATCCCTTTCTCAAAGGCGTGACGAGCCGATATAATTGGTTCATCGCGGACGCTTGACGACATTTTGGCAAATGAAGCGGGGATAAGGCTCCCAGCAAAAACACAGCTCTATGAAACTTGGCCAAGGAGAGCGCGGTCGTTGACTTGAAACACGAAGAGCTTTCAAATTCCGCATGCATACTTCCCTTTCCCCGACTCGCAACCAGAGTTCAAGAGTCTTCCCCGAACGGAAATAAGGCACAAAAAACGTTTGCATAAGACCAAGATAAGACATCCGACCATGACGGACGTTTTCGAGTAATTTTTTTTTGTCATAGATGAGTCAACGAAAGACAACCGCCTCGAAGAGAAATAAAATTCAGCCGGTGACATATTTCCGTGATTGCTGACCGAAAGCCCTTTCGCAGTCGTGTGCAGAAAAAGTGAGCACGTGAAACGCAGTAGGTATTCGGCGTGCTTGATTGCGATTTTAATCTTCAATGTCATCTCATTGCTTTAGGCTAACGAGGATTTTCTCACCTGAAATCTGGAATATTTTACTCTCACACCAATCGTCATCGTGCCAAAATCCGGAATATTGGCGTACACTTTTCAGGAAAAAGAGACAAAGACCAGTTTATCGGTTCATATATATTACATTAATCCACTGGTTTAATATTTTTCAATTGATTATCCTGCCTGATTAATAATTTATTTCATCACGATTTTACTTAAAGTTATATACCTACCTTTTATCTAAAAATTACCTAATTCAATTAATGAGAATTTTCACATATAATAATGAATATTGCTGAGCATATTTTTACTCACTTAAATGTTTTAAATTAATAGATTATGGGGGTACAAAGGTAACTATAGGCGAAACCGGGGAATCGTCGTATCTTTAATCTAGGGCCAGATAAAAAGAGCCGGCGAATCGACGTCCCTGTATGTCAGTGGGATAATATATACTCGAACTCTAGCTATACTTTGTTGGTCATTCAGCGATTTAAAATCCTCCAGGGACCAATTGTAATCGCCAATTCTATCCGTAGTATCGTTTAGCACACCTGAGTGGCAATAAGGAGATCTAGTTTCACATACCCGTTTAAGTGCATTATTCTTAATAATTCTTATTCTTTAATTATTAAGATTATTCCCACGACTGGTTCTCCCCAAGAGTACGATAGATTGAATCAGTCGGCCTGATTGATTGGAACGTTCTCCCGAGATATTTTGTCTCGATACCACCAACAACTTATTTATTCGGGGTGTGATATTGTTGTAAATAATTGGGACTTATGGGATATCGCCTCAGGGCAAGTTTTACAAAAAATACATCAAAACAACGTATCAACAAGCTAGTAAAAGGTGCTTGCATTAATTAAGCACAGAAAATAACGATGAAATTTTAAACAGTCCTGGTTGTACACTCTACGAGTACGTGCACTTACGAAGCGTATATTTTTTTGGAATTAATCCTTAATCTTATCTATTTCCACATATTTAAGATTACTTGAGTAAAATTTCGAAAGCCTCACAATCTATTCATGAATGTTTTCAATAGACATCTTCATTTCATTAATTAAGTAAATGCTTATTAAAATTAAAAGAAGGAAATTTTTAAGAACTTATAGATCCATCTGAAAACGCCATCACAATCAAATAGTTTTGCTTGTACATACGATTTTATAAAAGATTTAACGGTGAGCAATTCATTCATTCATTACAGTAATCTACCGGTAAGAGGTAGGTTGTGATGAAAGTCGGAGAATATCCAACGAGCTCTTACACGTGCCGTGCCCTTTCTACCTCTAGTATTTTTTTCTTCATCTCAGCATGAGCATTGTTCATGGTGAGCAATAGATTTATAAAAAAATAACTGAAAATTTTTTTTTTTAATTAACCGAAAAACATATGAACTACACATTTTTACATTTATGATGCGATCAATGCAACAAAACTTCCTTGTTTTCTTAATGTCTCCTTGGAGCGTATAGGCCGTGCCATATCCCATTTTTGAAAAGGGCTTCTTATATTTCGGCCAATATCTCGAAAAGCAGTGGGATTAGCGACTGATTTTTGGGTATGGTTTGAAAGGTGAGATTTTTTTTCTATACGAGTAGACCAAATTCTCCGAATTGTATGCGCAATGATATTTCGCTCAAACGACCCTAAAATATAAAAGCTAAGACCGCAAGAGTAGGCATTCCGATTGAATTTCAGTTTCGCTCCGCGGAGCCAATCATTTGCTCCGCGAAAGATTTTTGCTTAGGACCGAAGCGAAAATGTTTCTTTACATATACTTTCTTTTCTTTCTGCAAATCTACTTTCAGTCTCAGGACTAAATCCTCGTTTAATATGAATTTTACTTTCCCTCCGTGCCGGATCGCTTCTGCCACTGTGACGTAGGCAATCTCCGAATCGAGACACAGATAAGAATGCAAATGGGATAAAATACGCAAAAAATGTCGCAGTAGGCCGAATTCGAGGATCTTTTCAGAAGGCTACTCCTTGCTTCAGATCCATTAATATCAGGTGGTTAGAGCGAGATAGTTCCCTAGTCATAATGGAGACTGTATTAAAATGTTGTTTCTTAGTTTTAGCATCTGTAAGAAGTATGAAATAAATATTGTAATATTAATGGCGCAAAGACATAGTTATATATGACCAAAATTCTCAGTAATTAAATAAATAAAGCTATATAAGTATCAAACATGACTCATTTTTTCCCGCCGTACGGTTTAAAATCCTTCAAAACAGCAGGTTTTTTGCGATTCTGTCAAAATTACTGTGGTGAGAAATAGATTATATTTTATAAATAGTTGAGAAAACATGCAATCTACACACTATTAGTTTTTTGACGAAATCTAGGTGCTAGAAGTTCCTAATTTGATTAATATTCTCCCTCTGGAGCGCACAGCCATAATCTATCCCATGTTAAACAGCTCATATTTTGAGGCAAATTGCTCGAAAAGTAGTTCGGCATGGGGTTAATATTTTGATATCATTGGAAATATGAGAGGTTTTTCTATAAAATGAGGCCAAATTTGTCAAATTCTAGGTGAAGTGATTTTTCGCTCAAACTACCTTAAGTGACACTCCAAAAAATATATAGAGCAATTTATCAAAATAAACTCGGGATATACTTGTAATGGAGGTGCCAACCACTTCTGAAGAAGAGAGTGATGGCATTGACTCAGATGAAAACTGTTAATAGTTAAATGCATTCATGTAATTTATAATTAATTATTTGAAGGACTTAATTTTATATATTACCTATTTACAAATTATATGTTTACCGAAAAATATTTGAAACGACTCATCTAACTATTAAAATACTATCCTTTAAATAAAATAAGCCTTTGTTACTATAGCGGTGCAACGTGTCGGTTTTATATTTTACAGTGCCCACTAAATTCCTAGCCCAGAAGGGCACACGCCTAGATGTCCTTATGCTAGTTGAGTCGCTTTGTCAAAATTAATCTTGGATTCAGACGGGTAGAGGTGATTCCACGATTAGTAGTAAAACTCCGTCAAAAGCGAAAATACAATTCATATTGAATTCGGGTTAGGTCTGGAGACAGGAAGGAGCGAAAAATATTTTCTTTCGAACCCGGAGCGAAAAATAATTCGCGGAGAAAATTATGGGGTCCGTGGAACAAAACAAAAATCAGTCAGAATGGGGAGGATGCCTTATTAAAAAAAAACTATTTGTATTTGAAGTACGTATTCTTAAATATACAGGAAATTAATTCAATCCGAAAAAAAATGTACTACGACAACACAAATTTCTTCTTGTAAGTTACGCGCGCTTTGCGGCGTGAAAATACTACGTCATTTGAATCCCGGTGGATGACGTCAAGAAACGGTATGGCTTAATAAATGTGAGAAATAAACTTTATGCATGTTACCCATTTCGCTCCGGTTCACTTCCCACCGTGAGAGTGGTTGGTGGACGTTAACCCCCAAATGGAGGAAGAGGAGGCGGAAAGATACGCGGTAACACGAAACTACGGCAGATGCCACCCCCACCCTCCACCCCCTTGGGTGACTCAGCGCGCGCGCCAAAGACCTTGCTCTATTAATAATACAATCGCTGAGGAGGGACTGCGTTTCAGAGTTTAGCTGCGGCTGCCAATGCGGATATGTGCCCGTAAGGCACACAACATAGCTAAAACACTTTTGCCATTCTCCCACCCACCATTATATTTATTTTTAAGCACGCCAGAAGACTCCCACAAAACGACGCCGGAATGAGACCGGACACCTGACAGGGGAAAAAATCGGGCGTGGCTGCACGTGGAGGCACGGCAGTTGGTTTTACGCGAATACAATGTGCGCAGGTGGCTAATATTTAGCGGCCGTCCGTCGAAGTTCTTGTGGTACCAATCGATGGCCAGTTGGAAGTCCTTTACGAAGATGGCGAAAAAAGGCGATATCATTAATTTCACTTTAAATTTAATGACTTATTTTTCATTTCCGACAATAAATATAGCAAACATTTAGTTTATCAAGGGAATTATTGGATATAAATGATACCTTTAGTTTGGCTACAAAACCACCGCGCTAGCACATCGGAGTCGCGAGATAGAGCGCGCGGAAATTTTTGTCCATGCCCAATATGGCCGCCAGTCAACGCGGTCTTCTAACCCAGCCTCGCGCATACGCGGTAGCAAGGTCATTCTCGCATTGCAGCCATACACCCGATCGATCGATACCATATTTATTTCAATCATGCAAGTTGTTAAAGAAACGGAATCGATCAACCTCTAAATCCCACATCATCGTATCAGTCCAGGAATCCCATAATCACATTTCTACACGTATTTACATGCACACGTAAAATAAATTCGAACTAGTAACACTCGAAATAGTATCCCTCAAAATTTTGGTTTTCTAGCTCAATATTTGTGGAAGTTACATGGCATTTTACTATCGCTGCCTAAAGGGGTCATCTTGACCCCAGCCGTCTAATTTATTTAATTGGTCCCCAAATCGATCGCTTTCTTTATTTTATTTATTTATAAAAAATGTCCACATACAGCATGCTTGTCAATTTACAGTGGCTCAATGTAACAACAACAAAACAAGAAAAACATATACGAATGCATTCAAACAAAAACAATCAGCTCAGTAACAATGTATGAAAATAAACACATAGAAAGAAGCAATTAAAAATTGCCAGTGAGATACGAAAGAGCACGGCTGGTAAAGGTGTAGGAAGAAAGTGAAAATGGGTCAATATTGTCTGGAAGTGAGTTTATCAGGGAAGAGAGGCGGAAGAGGAGAGAGAGCTTGGTCAAGGATAATATGGGGATGAGCATGTGGAGTAACGAATGTGTGCGAGTAGGTCTAGTACATGGAACTTTAATGTTGATACTGCCAATCCGTTCTGGACAGTCAATGGCAGAGTTTAGGATGCTGTGGATGAGTTTCAGGTCAGATTTGAGAAATTGTTTAGGGAGATTAAGAATGGATAGTGTAGGCATAATAGTTTCAGTTGGCATATTTCGAAAATGAGATACTCTGTATTTAAATATCTTGCAGAAGAAAGAAGTAACAGGCTGAAGGGTCTGAATGTTAGAAGGAGCTGATATGGACCAGATGGGGCAGCAATACGTGATTATTGGGATGACAATAGTAGAAAAATATGACCGTAAGGCTAGTGGATCTGTAATTTGTGTGAAGCGGTAGAGAAGGCCAAGGAGAGACATTGCTTTATTTTTAACTGCAAGGATATGGTCAGAGTAGTTGAGTTTGTGGTTCATCAAAACGCCGAGATCTTTAATGGAGGAGACGCGATTGAGATTTAGTGAGTTTATATTGTAACTGAAATAAATGAGGGATTTCTTTAGGGAAATAGATATAACATTGCATTTTCTTGGGTTTAATTTGAGTTTCCAGGTATTGCACCACCCTGAGACCGTGTTTAAGGCATCCTGAAGATCACAACAGTCCGTGAAATTGTGGATTTGCTTAAAAGTTTTGCAGTCATCTGCGTAAAGAAGGGTATGAGCTTGTGAGGAGAGAACTAGGGAGGCTAGATCATCTATGAAAAGATTAAAAAGTTAAATCACGAATTTTTTTGTTGCCTCATGGAACGGAGGTGTGCAATGGGAGCAGGGGAAGGGAGTGGGAGCAGCACGTGGTCGTCGGGGGCCATGGTGCGGCGGCTAGCGGAACTCAGCCTCCCTAGGACGTCGGCAACCAGCAAGGCGACAAACCTCTTACTAAAAAAAACCTAGTAGGGTCGAGCTGCTCCTAGTCGAGGAAGGAGGTGCTGCACGTGCATTGGTGAGTTGCAGAGTTGGTGACATCATTCGTGCACCGGATGGCATAGGGTGGACAGTTTTTAAAACTGAAGAAGAATGTGTTGTGCTTAGTCGAGCAGGGCACAACATAGTTCGCGAGACGCCGGGGCCTTCCCGGGGAAGAACATTACAATGAGGAATTACGAAGGAATATAAGGGTTGGCCGATAGATTAAGTGGAGTGGAGAGCTGTAGCAAACCAATCTTCGGATTGATGACTACTGATGATGATGACGTATTTCCTTGTGCATTGACGAGAATGACGTGGGTCAAATTTTGATGCAGTATCAGAAGTCTGTAAAGGTAATGACGGGACTTAGAATCCCTTACATAAAAAAGTGATAAAAACTAAAAAGGTCATTCAAACTTTTTCAACGAGATTTCCCTCAGTTTTAAATACCGAGAAATAAAACTAGAGATTACCACATTTTATACCATATTATCAGCGAAGTTCATAACTTTTATTGATGATATGCGAAGACTAGTGATTCATAAAGATATTCCTTCCTTGTTTACGAAAGATATCGCGTTATCTGTTTACAAATATAGTTCCCAGGATAGAATGTGGTGGCTCAATAATGACATATCATCTCAAATGGATGAAATATAAATAAGAATACAGTTTTATATAGTTATGCAGCCATTGTCACAAGAATGCAATGATCACCGCAAAATAAATACTACTAACCTACAGATGTACTATCTCTTCTCTACTATCTATGCTCTTATTAAACAGCTTAGATGAAGTCTTCTCGGGTGTGACTATCAGCTAGATTTCAGTGATAATGAACTTGAGTCCTTTTGGATGGAATGCATCAGGAAAATCATATAAACGACGTCAAAATAAAGAATGAAGTATGGAGGATGCCGGTTAGCTGATAGGAGACAGGAGAGGAGAGCTGTCGTAAAGATATCACCGGCTTGGAAGCTGAGGTAATTTTTTTTCCTGCGAGTGTTCAAAACGCACTGGACGTTTAAAGCTCAAAGGAGGTATGGGAAACCCACGTGTCACAAGAAAGGGAGAAAAATATTCGCTTTGTAAACATGTACTGCTTTATATGCAGGCAAGGTAGCGGTCTCAACGACGCGTGCTATGATGCCCAGTAGACACCAGTGAAAGGACAGCAAAACGAGAAAGCCCACAGCGAGTGAAAACTTGAATAAATTCGACTCCAGTTGAAGGGAAAGTTGATGGATTATGACGATAGACGATATGACAAGATAGGGACGCGAGACTACGAAACCCGCATGCCTTCCAACGAAGCTACCGTCACCGTCAATACCCTTAGAAACCCTTCCTCCCCTGGTTATGAACAAACAAAGTGGCAAACAAGTTTTTGCCGCGAATGGCCATTCGGCGTGGGGGGGTCAAACGACGGGGTCAAACCCAATTGACCGACGCCCGACATGCGCGCCGCAGCGGCGAAAATGTTCGTTAGGTGCGAAGGCACGGAGTTCCTCTTCTCCGAACCGATGCGATAGTTCCAAAAGAAGAACGGAGCGCGTTCGTAAGGTAAGCAGTACTCACCTCGGGACATTGAGTAAACAATTTAATAATTTTATAATTCGAAAAAAAAATTTTGGATCACATTTCATTTAAGTGCATCTGTTTTACGCGTTGGAACTCACCATACGGACAGTAATGTAAATTATGTAAAAATTATACTATAACTTTTTTCCTCAATTAAAGCATTTTATGGATCGAGTTTTTGGAGCGTTATTCGATATTAACGAAATTATATTGAAATATTTTTTTTTAATCTTTTGACTGAGCGTAACACTTGATGTCTGTTAGTAACAATTATAATAAGAAATGTATTACTTCGTATTTAGAAGAAAATCCGTACAAATGCAATCGAAATCAAAATAAATGTCCCGGAAATATATTAAAACAATTTCTTATACTTTAGTGCAATCTAAATTAAACTACGGGATAATCTTCTGGGGAGGTTCCTATAAGAAATCGCCCAATAGAAGCTGATTCTCCAAAAAAGAATAGAGAGGCTGATTGCTAGAAAATGTCAATTTGAACCGTCCTTCCCATATTTGCGGATTTACAGTAACTCCCATTAAGTCATCTTCACGTTTATAAAGTATTGAAATTGTTCTACCTCAGCAGTGGTAATAAACCTGAGGTAGAACCAAAATACAATGTACTGCACCATCTAAGATCTACTACAATGTATATTTTGCCCAAGCCCAATTTGTCTCTGTTCAACAGCTCATTTTTCTCAATAGGAACAAAATTATTTCTTAGATTGTCTGATGATATAAGAGGTACAATTAGGAACATCATTTTTGAACAGAGTAAAAATATGGTTATTTGATGTAAAAAATCCAGATTTTTTTTCATTAACACTCACTAGGTATAAACTGTATGCACGAAAGGTTGAGATTAAACAAAGATCTCTTTGAAGAATAAATAAATTAAATATATTTACGAAAACATCTTTTTCATACATATATATCATTTACATATTTATATTTATATATTTTATTCATATTTATGTTACGTATCAGGTCTGTTTATTTATTTTAATCATTCGCAATATAAATTGTTTTGAGGTATCCCAAGTACAGGCGATGCCTAAAAGGGATTCCTAATTTATCTTTTTTATTATAAATTATTTGAAAATGTTACAAAATAAGTATATGTCATGAGTCATAAGGCTACGAGATAAAATAGCATTAATTTGCAAAAAAACCAAACCGGTATGATGCAATTTTTTCACTTTTATCTATAGGTATCACTAATGAGAATACACATGCAAAGTTTCGCGCCAATCTGTACATAGCAAAAATCGCTCCGCCCACGTTAATGTAGTTAGTGCGATATTGTCCTCGAGTCAAACTAGAGACCATATTACACTTTAATTTATTAATTTATGGAATTTTAAGAAGCATGAAGTGGGTAAATACGGAAATATTAATGACGCAAATATTTGTTTTATATGACAGAAATTCTCAGCAATTAACTAAATATACATATACTCTTTGACTCGGTTCATTTTTTCCACGCCTTCCTCTGAAAACGCCTTCACGGACGAAGGTTTTTTGCCATTACATAAGAAGTATTACCGTCAGTAATAAATTATTTTGAAAACAGCTGGGAAGGCATACGAGCTATACACAACTATGTTTCTGACGCCATCTCAGCGTTAAACATTCCTCAAATATATATTTTTTTAAGTTTCTCTGGAGCGTATAGCCATGCCATATGTCAAAGAAAACGGCTTCTATTATTTGGTAAATATGTCTAAAATGAGTACGGCAACTGGCCGACATATTGGTATCGTTATAAATAAGAGATATATATCGCAGCAATTAGGCCAAATTCATTGAATTATGTGCGAAGTGATAGGTATCTCGCTCAAACCACCCTAAGGTGGGAAACGCTCTTATGTGACAGTGAAGCTAAGATGATAACTACGGAAGAACAAAGATGACTGGAAGCAACCGAAATGTGGTGATATCGAAGAATAAAGATGATAAAAATGATGGAGAGTTTCACACATGAAGTAGTGTCATACGAAGATTATGAGAGAAAATGTGAGTAGTCTTCAGAATATACAAACTGATGGCAGGGACGGCTCCAGGGGCCTGATTCTGATGCTTTCCCGATGCTCAACTTTTCCACCAAAACGTCATTAGTTTCCACCAAAACGTCATGACTTTCCGACACTACGTCACGTTCCACCTTCCACCAGAGAATCGTTTACTACATCGCTCATCGTTCAATGACTGGTGGAACGTTAAGCTTCCCTTCCACCCGTCATCCACTTGGTGGAACAGCGCTAGTGTCGTGGTGGAAACTTTCCGACGAAAGTAAGCGTGCGGAAGGTAGACATTTTTTTGTTCGCGGTTTCGCGGTAAGTTGGAAATCGGCATAAGTTTGTGATGTTCGGCTCTCCAGAGGGGGTCATTGAGCCGTTCATTTAACGGATCAAGAGTCGTTCAATGAACGAATGGTGGAACTTTCCACCAGTCTACCACTGGTGGAAGATCAGAATCGGGCCCCAGACCAGAGGTTCTGGGGGCACCAGCGGCTCTTGAGGTACGGAATACCCTCCAGGAAAATGGGGGTCCGTGGGTCTCGTCCCGGAAATTCTTAACAAACTATGTGCAAAATGGCGCGTTATATGTTAGTGGTTTGGAAGCAAAAGTTTGCCTTTTAAGAAGAGCAAGTTTTCACTAAATGCATACTTCCCTTTTAGATTACCATCAAGTTTCGACTAATTCCAAAATTATCTAGATTTACATTTTGCTTGGGGTTTTAAAAACAGTTTTATTTAGTATAAAATTTAACTGGATTTTAAAATAAAATAACCTAAACTTCAATAACCAAAAAGCAACAAAATAATTTATGTTTTTAATTTAAAATCTATGACAAAGAAATACGCCGGGTTTTAGGGGGAAGGGGGCAATTCCACCCCCCCTCCCTTGGGGCCGCCAATGACTGATGGGACACATTACTGTGTCACAAGAGCCTCTTAAAAACGTTGTAAGCTTTTCAATCAAGGTTTTGAAGTTAGCGCACATAGGAACACATCAGCGCACTTTATCGCACACGAACGACTTTGAATGGAACGATGTGCGCTGGCGAAACGTTCGGAAACCTGCCAGTAGGTAGCATATTATTGATTCACAACAGTCACGGCAGAATGTTTTGTTAATAGTTGATGAACTCAGTCAAAACATGTGTTTAAAAACGTAAGCTTTTTACCACGGAGTAATTAAAAACTTTACAGTATCCATGTTTGACACCTTTACGGAAAATCAACACAAAAACAACTATCTCGGACGCGGTTATCGACGTTCTTTTGTTGCTTAGCCCACGTGAATTCTTCTCTCGATCTGGTTTTGAATTGCGCCGCCTATTGGCGCAGGATCTGAAACGAATGGAAAGCAAGTGCGCTGGTGTGCTGTGAAGTTAGCAGCGCCATAGAGCGAATGGAAATCATTTCAATGGATGACAAGGAGGGAATATATTAGACGAGTTGAGAGGGACGTCAAAGTGAAGCTCTATTTGTGAATGAAGCGGTTAGCTGATAGGAGAGGAAAGATGAGAGTGCTACAGCAAACCAACCTTCGGTGGCGATGGTGTGACATCCAATATAAGCAATGCATAACATTGGCCTACCCCGGTGAGTAACCCATATTTCACCTGCCAAACAAGAGATCGTGAGTTCGAATCCCGTCCCGGTCGCCACTACTGTCGCCACATTAAGATTGGTGCAGCGAGATTTCTGCAAACATACTAGAGACCATATTCGAATCCAATTTTTACACTCGAAGCAGTTGTGAGAAGATGAAACAAATATACGAATAAAAATTACGCAATGACTTTGCTACATATGACTGAACATCTCAGAAATTAGGTAATTAAATATGCATGGTCGAGTAGTTATCTTGACTTACCTTCGCTCACACTGTACACTGAAAACCGCCACCTCAACCGAAGATTTTACTTGACGATTTTATGAAAAATGAGAGGTAAATTCATTTTTCACATAACTGAGAACTACGTAACTTCGTGTTTATCACGCGATCTTGCGTTGGAGAAAATGATTTTTTTTAAATGTCACTTTAGAACACACAACCGTACTATATCCCTTACGGAAAACGCATTCTACTATTTCGAAAATAATAGCTATTTAATGAAAACTGAGTGATGAACTTATAACTATAAATAATTTAGAACTGCACATCGTTCCGTTTATAACGTGATATACAACGAATGTTTTAAATAACAATGCCTCTCTGGTGCGCAGAACCGTATACCTACTATTCTGTCTGGAAAACTCTAATTTTCGCGAATATTTCTAAAAGTAAGGGGATAATTGGTAGGTATTTTTGTTTCATAAGAGGGATGACGATGGAAGAAGCAAGAACGATATTATGAGGGAAATAGCCCAAGCTAAGACGGTATTCTACCAGAAGATGAGTCCACTGATAGTCACACAACCCTAAAGGTGAAGAAGCACTTTATTAAAACATATATTTGGAGTGGAGGCAGTGAAGCCTTGAGAATAACAACTGCAGAGTAAAAGAAATTGGAAACAATGGATATGTGGTGTAACCGAAGAATGATTAAGATCAAATGGACGATGAGTATCACTAACAAAGAAATCTTACGAAGAGTTGGAGAGAGAAGAAGCATAATGAACACTCAGCGAAGAAGGAGAGACAAATTTACTGGACACATTTTGTGATACAAAAGTCAAATGGAAACTATATTGGATGGACAAATAAACGGGCAGAATAATAGAGGAAG
Source organism: Pyrrhosoma nymphula (assembly GCA_963573305.1). Lineage (NCBI taxonomy): Eukaryota > Metazoa > Arthropoda > Insecta > Odonata > Coenagrionidae > Pyrrhosoma > Pyrrhosoma nymphula. The sequence goes on along the minus strand of OY754339.1, from coordinate 57,051,738 downwards.
ACCAAAAATGGAATACATCATGGATATCGTGAAGGACATCAAAGTAAATTATTATGTAGGAATGAAGCGGTTGGTGGAGAGGAGTGTGAAATGGAGAGCTGCTGAAAACCTATCTTCTACATCTACATCTACATACTACCCCGCAAGCCGCCTCAATAGGCGTGTGGCGGGGGGTGTTAGGACACCAGCCGTTTACATATAAAAAGGAAACGCTCTAATGAAATTACGCCTTGCATTTATTATAGTCCCTTATTGTTCGGGGGAAAAACGAATTCCCATACCTATCCGTTCGGCAAAATATCTCTCTTAATTTATCGTTTCTGTCGGACCTGGAAATATAGTGGGGTTCTAATATGATGTTCTCCGTGTCGCTCTTAAAGATATCCATTCTTAATTGCTCAAGTAATCTAAGCCTAGCGCGCAGCCTCAGAGTCTCTAGTGGCTCCCAGCCTAATTCGTTTAACATCTTCCGATTGACGACTGGTGACGACGATGGAAAGAAGATATCTTTATTCTAATTCCAAATTTATTGAATTTAGTTGCAAAGCGAAATCTCACTAAAACTACCTCAAGTAATCGACATGGTTCAGTTCCTTCCCACGAATGCCATAGCACGACGTGACGTAACCTCGGTCTTCGGAACCCAATTACAGAGCCGCAACTACACCGTAGGCAATCAATCCAATGACGGAGATGCCTTCATTGGGTCACTACTAGGAGTTTGGATGACCCCTTTCTTAGCGTTCCCAACCCTTCCAGCTCGAACATGAATTAACCCCGCGGAAGAAAGGCGGAGGACAATTATGCATGTAGCACACACATCTCAAATGAGATTAAGGAAAAGAGGAGAAGCGATGGGCATTTCATGGGTCACGCGTGGGTTAACAACGGATATTTGGTAACACACACACGGAAAATGTCCGTCACACACTTTTTCATCTCGAAAAAATAACGCACTCATTGTCAGACGCATGAAAACTGCGACGATGAACGAATTTCCTACGCATACCGTAGAATGGGCACAATTTTGAAATAAAATAACATAACAAATGCACGGGCGATCATTTTGGAATCAAATTTATTCGTGATGAAAGTTAATAACATGAAAGCATAACTGTGCATAATTTTTGGTTAAAAAGTCGTCAAACATTGTATGAATTAATTTTTACTAATTATTTTAATACCAGTATCCCGTGCCGTCAGAAATGACGGCAATATTTTCGGAGCCAATACATGTTGTTTTCGTTACGGTCTATATTTTCATTTACTTCTTTAATATATTTGTAATAATTCATTTGGACTAAGCGTAATAATTCATTAATTCCTTATGTAGTACAAATAATCATAGAGAAAATGGACATTTTTACGGCATTTTTCGAAAAAATAAAAAAAAACAATTGATATTATGAAAACTTCGCGATTTCGTCTCGATAAAATATTCAATAAACAGGAATATACATTAAAGTTTATTTCTTATGGTACCTCTCCCGATTTCGTATGACCGTTATTAATCATTAAATTTAATAGAAAATAAAAGGGCTGCAACGAAACGAAAAATACACTTTACGTGCATTTTTTACGGAAGACGGAGACATCGGATTAAAAAATACGCACACGGCGGTGATGATAATGATAGATTACTAATTAATGTTGAATGTGTTTCATAACTAATTAAAATATATTTTAATTTTAATTGGGAAGATGAGATGATGCAAAAATGACCTTAAGACAACACTCCATAATTTCACTCAGTGGGACCGATCGCGTGAATAGTTTGTAGGAGAAAATCAGGTAAATGGCAATGTGATTCTCATAATATAAATAGCATTCTTCTACACACACAGAAACAACACATTCTTATGCATTCAATTCTCCATCTGACCCACCGAGGGCAATAAAACGTTTTCCTTATTTAATATTCTCGTATCTTTGGGATGTCGTATTAAAAGAGGGTGCTTATTTTGATACGTTATGGCACCCTTTTGAAAGCGCCCTCGGCGTCCTCCGAAACAGTTTTACGGGGCCAATGCACCCTTGCCCCCTTGTCACGCCACTTGTTGCATAGGATGAAGTTGCACAACCATATATCATCTTTGATAGAAAGATTTAGGGGAAAAGGTAGCACAACCATAGTAGCAGAGGACGTTGTCACAACGTTGCATCAACGTGCACAATGTTACATGACAACGTGCACAATGTTACATGACAACGTGCACGTTGCCACAACGTTGGATCAACGTCTAAGCACAATGTTATCACTACACGTTGCCACAACGTTGTATCAACGTCCAAACACAACGTTATTAGCCGACGTTGAATCAACGTGCATGCAACGTTGACGTCAGCTATGATTTAAATTATACTTTATCCATAATTATACCACAGGGGTTGGCAAACAGCTGCACTTTGCATTTGTGCACGTGAACATTGTCTTCACGTGAAAATTACATACATTATTCAAAATGAAATATATATATATATATATATATTTCATTTTGAATAATGTATCCTACTAGTTAGTTGTCTGCTCGTGAACGTGAATGTGAACAAACATATGGGAATTGGAAAAAATCTTGTTTATTCTCAGCAATATTGCATTTACATTCATACTATGTGGAATATACGTTTCAATAAATTAATGCCTGATAACTGTTATCGTGATTGGATGGTATTTCCTCCGACTATAATCACGTATTCGCAATTTAAAAATTAGTTCTCGAAGTAACATTAATCCACGGGAGTGGCCATATATATATGACTTTCAAGAATCAAAATATATATAATATAGGGGACAAGGATGTGCGCTTAGAGCCGTAGGACTTAACATAAGTTGATAATTACAAAGTAGGATAATACAATATACAACCTTATCTCATCGCGTGATAATAACATGCATAGTATTTGAGACGTGAATTTCCTTTTTTATTTTGAGAGGGCAGGGAAGAGTCAGTGGAAGAGGGCAAGGGAGTTTTAAGGGAGAAAGTTTAACCTGAGTAACTAGGACAGAACTGTCTGTTGACAAATTATCAACATTAATGTTTATTATGGGATAATTTCATTGATGGCTAAAGCTAGGGAAATTTTTTAACGATGCCTTAAAAATGTTTCACCGATAACGTTGCAGCGATGTTGCACTGATAACGTTGCAGCAACGTGGTTTTTCGGGAAATTTGGATGTTGAGGCAACGTGCATGCAACGTTGCGACAACCAACATCAATGTTGTGTGCACTTGTAGGTACCTTTTCCCATTGTAACGTTGTCACAACATTGTGACAACTTCCTCTGCTCCTAGGGAAATAGCATGATATTTCTGCGGTAATCTCTACGACTACGGAAACGACTACTACGGAAACTAAAGCGTGAACAGCAAAAGAGAATGATAATCAATAGTTGAAGAAAAGGTAAATAAATATCTGACGACTAGATTAGGACAATTAAAAAAAAAGAATTGCACTTTAGGGAAATTCTTAAAAACAATGCCGAAATATAATTTATGACCAAGGCTACCAGACCAACGTAATGGCTGCAGTAAAATAATATTTTTGCTCTTCGAAAAATTATCGACCCAATTCCGCAAAACAACGCCGATGACAAGGAGTATAACAACAGTAGTCCTTGGTAACGCTGCGAAGTGTTTTATTTTAAGGTTGAACAAAACAGTATACTGATCTTCCGTACTCCAGGACGTGCCACGATTCGGAAATTGCCAAAATATTTAGTAATTTGATAATAACTGTTTTTGCGTGCAAATAAGACTCGGGAACATTATGAATAACCATATGCGCACACCATCTGTAAGATATATAATGCCATATGTCTCTATTGTATTCAAATGGTGTCGTAGATTAGTGGTTTGCGCTCTCGACTCCGGTGCACGAGGTATACCAGTTCGCGCCCCACACGATTAACTTTTTTCTTTTTTTTTTCAAGACTTTTTTTTAAGCTCTGGACTTGGAATATTTTCAAAAACAGTGTCCGAGAATCTGGCCAAAGCTTTAATTTTTCTGTTGTTTCGCATGTTTTCAAGGTGAAACTTGTCTTGGCGATTCTAAGCGAATGATATGGGATCCCTCATCTCCAGTTCGAGACAACTGAAATTCATATTCCTGATGCACGCCTTCGTCATTGCCATTTCCTGTTTCAAATCCTAATAAGATTTCTTTCGAAGCTTTTGAATTCAATGCCACCGCTTCAAGTACAATCAAAAATCAACTCTAGCAATATGCGCTTCATTAATACCATTTTTTATTCAAAACAAGAATGTCAAAGACATGTATTCGCTTTCTTATTTATCTCTTTCGTTTCAGTGAACCTCAGTGGCGTACCGACGGGGGGGTTTAGGGTTTAAACCCCCCCCAAAACATGTTTACCTGAATTCGTTTTCCTTCGTTTCCCTGAACTAGCGTCTAGAATTTTGCTTATTGGGCTGAAAATATAGTTGAATTGTCTTAACGAAAAGAGAATGTTAATTTAATTATTGTTTTATTGAATAATAATCTAAATATAATTTTATGATGATGCACATCAATATTAATTAACCCCCCCCCCGCAGAAGTTAAAACCCCCCCAGAAGTCAATCCTGCGTACGCCACTGGAGAACCCACGTAATCTTTTCCCAAGGCTCAAATTGTCATTAAACGCAGCTACTTCTCAATCAATTCAAAGGCTGCGAGGGAATCATCACAGACCACGCTCCCGCCAAAGTTCAACTATCTGAAGATGACCCACAATCCTCGGGAAACAATCATGTGATCAACAAATGACAGGCAGAAAGCGTGGATCCTCCCTCCCTGACGCAGCTGCGTCAAAAGTTAAAAGATGGGCAACTTCGGCGTCAACGCAATCTGCATGAGGATCTCGCTTCTGATTGGCAGCGCAGTGTTCGTCAACGCAAAAACGGCCACATGAAAGCGTACCTTTAGGGATAAGGAACAGCTGGACAATACCTTTCGCTTGGAAACAAAATCAACGCGCTAGCACATCGGAGTCGCGAGATGCACTGCACAGAAAATTTTCTCCCACACCTAAAATAGGCACCCTGTCGTTGTGTGCCCTCATCCCTGCCTCACGCATGCCGCGGCACCAGCTGGAAGTCAAGCTTGCATCACATTTCCACACCCGATTGAACGAGGCCGCATTTATTTCAATCGTTTAATTAGTCACGGAATGATAAGAGCACGAATGGATCACACTGCAAACGTTACATCGCCGTTACCGTTCCGGTACTCCATCGACAGGCTGACATTTAACACGTCATCCATGGCAACAATCGGGAAAGTAATGACACAGATAAATTACTGGTGACTTCCTATTATGCCCGAAATCTACTCGGGCATTTCAAGTCTTGCGAGAGGAGGCGATGGAAAAAGACGAACCCACAGCAGGCCTTTTAACCTCAGCAGTGGCGGCTCAGCTGATAGCACTGGACGCGGAAACGACCGACAGTCCGAGACGCCGCCGTCTTCTTGCGCTGACCGGCAGGCGGGGTCATTCCCCCATCCTGCCTTCACTTCAATTAGCATTGACCTTCATTATTCCCCCCACACTATCTATCGCCCGTCACGAGAGACCCCCAGACAAGAGCAACGACCTAAACTAAGATATACATATATACATCCCCTCGCTGTCACTCACTTCTTCTCCAACAGTCACACGCGGAAACTAAACTAAGTCCACAAGAAGATGAAGTTGTCTTCCGTCTCACAGGGAGATAAGTATATTGAAGCGGCGACACGCTATACGATTGGTGGAATTTACCGAGGGTGAATGCGAAAATCAATCGATCAACCCTGTCGTTGAATGGGTATCACATGATCGATTTTTGACATAAAAAGTGTCTTCTGTCGGGACGGATACGACGATGTGAAGTTCGCTGGGTGATCCATTTCGACATTATAACTTCGTCGTTAATGACATGATTGAAATATGCCTGGTCTAATTCAGTCTGGTACACAAATACGATGAGAGCGTGATCCTAAAATGGTACCGCGCATGCGCGAGGCGCCGCAGCTAGAGATGGGAAAATTACCGTAATTTTCATCTGAGGTAAATTACCGTAGTAAATTACGGTAATTTTTGAAAATTACCTTAATTTTCCGGTATTTTTTAGTTTTACGTATTAAACAGCAAATGTATGTTTAAATAAGACAGCCAATAGCAATAGGAAGGGAATAACCATGTATAAACCATACCTAATACAACATTAATCTATTAGAAATTTTTAAAATTGTAAAAAGAACTATGACAGCAACACGCAATCTGGCTTTCTTTTGTCAAAGTATGAGAAATTTTCAAGAAGAATATTCTAAAGCTTTAATCTTATTATGTTATAATTTAAGTAAAATATTCCAAAAATGAGTTGTACATGCCTCAATTTATTATTTAACGTGTAGGAAATGTGAACTTGGCCTATAAAAACATGGTGGGAATTTATGTGAATGAAACATTATCTCAAACATAGGTGAATTATCTAGAAAATTGCGGTAATTTACAAGGGAAACTGGAAATAACGAAAAATACCATGGTAATTTACGAAAATTACCAAGGTAATTTTCAGGGTGGCCCATCTCTAGCCGCAGCGAGCGCATGTGGGAGCTCGTGGCGATTGGTGGCAATTTTGGGCGTGGGCAAACATTTCCGCGCAGTTTATCTCGCGACTGCTATGTGCTAGCGCACTTATTTTGGTGCCAAACGAAAATTAGCATCGCCTAATTCTGCCTAGTAAGGCAAAAAAATTGACTTCGAACTATAACTGATGGTGACAAACGAAATATAGGTAACGATCTATTATTTTGCGATTGTTGCAGCTAACGCCCGAAGCGCCTCCATTACACACGATGGACAACACTATTGTCCGCAAAGTGCGCAAACAATGTTAAATTTATATTCTCCGTTTTGAATTAGGGCCTACCCACGCCAAATACAACTACCAACTCCCGTTTGCGGTATAAATCCATGACATGTGGCCGATTTAATCGTAAAAATAACAAATAAAATGGATTCCCGGATTCCCTTCGGGTCATGCTTGGCCGCAATCTTGATTCTCATCGTCAGATGTGAGGATGACTGAAAGTATTCAAAAGCATACTTCGGAATCAATATTTACTTTTATGGTGTAATCTTACCCCGCAAGCATACATAACATGACCTCGCACGCAAACGTGTTAAAATGACGCTGTACACATCTACAACTGCTATAGAGCTTTGCGATGAATTTTATAGGAAGTTGTTTTTTTTCGAATTTTGTCATTTTCCATTTTTTTTATTTATACTAGCGCATTCAGTCATGGTTTACTGTTTTATTGAAGCCTGAAGGAGATTGAGGACATTTTTTTCATTTCAGCTTGCACTCGAGTCACGTATTTTCTCTATATTTTCGGGTGAAAAGAAGACTTCGACTAATACTAGAAGATATATGGTATACGTTTTACTGAAACGCTTCCTGACTTCCGTGCTTGTGTTGCTAGTTAAGGTGGTTTGAGCGAGATAGTTCCCTAGTCATAATGGAGACCATATTCAAATTTAATTTTATGATTTCAGCGTCTGTAAGAAGTATGAAATAAATATTGAAAAATTAATGGCGCAAATACATAGCTACATACAAAATTATCAGTAATTAAAAAAATAAAGCTACGTAAGTCTCTAACTTGACTCATTTTTTCCCGCCGAACGGCAGAAAACCCCTCAAAACAGCAGGTTTTTTGTGATTCTGTAAAAATTCCTGTGTTGAGTAATAGATTATTTTTTATAAATAGTTGAGAAAACATGCAATATACACACTGTTAGTTTTTGGACGAAATCTAGGTGCTAGAAATTCCAATTTTTTTAAATATTTTCTCTCTGGAGCGCACAGCCGTAATATGAAATGTGAAACAGTTTATGTTTTTAGGCAAATTGCTCGAAACGTAGTTCGGCAAGGGGTTGATATTTTGATATCACTGGAAACATGAGTTTTTTCTTTAAAATGAGGTAAAACTCATCAAATTCTAGGTAAAGTGATTTTTCGCTCAAACTACCTTAATAGACTCTTCTTCTCATAGAATGTCTTCTTTGCTTGGGCTATCCTGCTCCCAATTTCTCTCTTGCTTCTTCCAACAGTGGTGATCCGAATTCCCACGGAGTAAAATTTTGACACTTGCTGTAGTTTTTGCTCTCCAAGTTTCACGGTGACTCTTGTCTCCTTGATTTCTTTCACAAATAATTCTGGTATTTTAGCAAAAAGTACCATAGCGATAGTTCACATGCTTTTCATGCCTACGGTAGACTCTCAAGGTAACAAGTCGCTTCGAAGAATGGAGCACCAAAGCATTCAATCCACGGAGGATAAAAATAAACTTGCGTGGAAAAATTACCACGTGCTCCATTCAATTCACCTCCCAACTGCTAGAAGCAATTTAAGGACGAGAGCCCACGAGCAAAAACCGAAGAAGTTGGTCCACTAGACGTTCAAAGCAGAACATCCAATCGGTGAGGAGGGAAACATTTGCGGTCACGGAGATGTGTTCTATTTGCCTTCCTCGCTGGGCGATCCGATAAAGGCGCAAAGGTCGATTCACGATTGAAGAATATATTTACGAGCGTGTGAAATTCACAATTAAAAAGCCATTCGCCACAACTAGGATTCGAACCCAGAGCGGGAAGCACGCGTTATCACTGACAACTACTTGCACGTATACCTACTTCGAAGTCTTACACACATGATAAAACATTTATTGTTAAGCTACGTTATTTGATGGAAATATTTCTTTTTAAAATTTACGCGCGTATGGTGGCGTCATAGAAACGGCATCATCGAGAATCGGACGAATGACGTCAAGGTAGGGTATCTGTTCCAGAAGGTAATGCGGCGAGCATTTTCATGTCAAATTGTGCTGTTTTATCCTAATTTAACGAAATTAATCGTTTTCATTTCCTTTTTGGAAGAAAATGAAATAGTAAGATGGATCCTTGCACATACATATTATGAAGAGATGCGATACCGCGCGATGACGCCAAGCAATGAAATGCTGTTTCGTATCACGTGACTTTCAACAATTAAATGCACTTTTTAAAGGCAATTATTATTGTCTCCGGTTGACGCATGTGCAAATGGATTAGATATTTGAGATATTTTTAATATTTTCCATCACTTTCGCATTCGAATATGAACAATAAATTTCATGCAAGTTCCTCGTATTCACGCCGATTGCTTCAACCAATTTAAGCTGCCCAAGCGTCCTCTTTCAAAGTCCCATTGAAGATAGTTTTATAGAATGATTTTTTTCTTCCCTATGAATATCGCGCAGGCGTCTGTTATCTCCTCAAAGGGAGACTCCCGTTTAAGTCACTATCGCCGCGGATTTATGTAGGTCGCAGTAGGTATGCTGCATGGCGGCAAATTCGGCTGAGATTCGTCCGGAACCGGTTCTCGAAATCCTTTGAAAGGCATCGAAGGACTACGTGGTCAGGTTTTTTGGCACGGGGAGCATGCATTATATTTACTAATGTAAGTGGTATACTCGATAGCAAAATTTCCAACGAACTCGAATATATAGCACACGTGTTCTACATGCGTCAACTGCAAGCATTAATAAACACTTTTGAATAGTGCATGAATTTTTTAAAGTCACGTGGTATAAAACATCATCTCAATATTCTGACGTCACAGCACGGTAGTTATTCCTTTAAGTTTATTTCTACAGCAAAGATCTAGTCATTCTATTGCATTGTCTTCCAATTAAGGAAATAAAAACGATTTTTCGGCAAATTTGGTTAACCAGCAGAACTCACGTTGAAATACGTCCTAAAATTGGCAGCGATTCCGATCCGTGACGAGATCCGCCGGGTTTTCGATGACGTACCTAGTTTTAAAGCCAAGAGAGCGCAAAAATTTTAGCAATATAAGTCTTTAAGAAGCGTTAGTTTGCCAAAACAATTTTGGTACCGTGGTTTTAAGAATACGGACTTCGCATACAAATAGTTTGTAATAACGACGTGAGTTCCCTACTCTAATCGTAATTCTTGTGTTTTAAACTAAACCGACGAAGCTTTTATTACGAGCGCTTTAAAACTGATTACTTCTGCACGGACGAAGTTTTACACATCCGTACCTTTCTCAAAGTAATACCTTCTCGCAAGAGAACCTTTTTCGTCCAATAGTGCTTGAAGGGCGAACAAATCAATACGTTTTCCTTAGCATCGTATTTTCAAACGTGTTTTATTTACCGTGTGTTAAACACGTTTGACGCAAACTGCTCTAAACATAAAAACCGTGACTGCAGAGAAAAAAGAGTAGACTCGTACATCTCCGTAAATAGCAGCGCGAAGTCCACGTGCATGTTTGTTTGGAGAGCATTCCCAAGTTTCCTTGTTTTGGATTCTTTATCCAGCAGAAGTTCAGAATTTAGAAGTTTGCCAGCCTGGGTGTAGCGATTAAAGCTGGATGGCGGAAATAGGCACTGATTCCGCGCCAAATGAAACGATAGGAATCGGGGAGAACATCGAGAGACACTACCGAGACCAAATATTTACTTTGTATCTCTTGCGGATCCCGGTCTTTATCGCAATTCAAAAGTCCTTGGCATTCCGATAATTTTTGCGGACCAACAGGAGAGACTAGAATCAGAAGGAATTAATTTTTATACGCTTACCTATACAATAGAATAACAGACACCACGTCATTGTTTCAGGAGCAATAATATAGGTAGGTTCATTGAAAATGCGTCCCCGGGACGTATTCCCGCATCGACAATATTAGCATATTCCTTAAGGAAATATCATGAAATACATTTTTATTAAAAATTAGCAACTGTACAAGCGGTCAAATTTGGCGAGTTTTGCCACAGTCAAGATAACAAATAGGATTTTGCAAAAACTGTTGAACCTACAGTACCCATCTTATGCACAATTTTTAAGCTTTGAAAAACTCATGTCATAAAGATAGATTGATTGATTTAAAATGAAGTTTTGCAAAGTTATAACAACAACAAAAAAGATCAGTTTTAAATTTTTTTGCAAAAAAAAAACATTTTTATTTGTTGACCGATTTTAATTTTACTAGTCTTAAATTGTACGTATATTAAATACGCACAAATCTCGTGCACTTCATTTTTCTCTACGACCGATAGTTATTCCACAATTTTGGAAAAACTACTTTTTCGATTTTGTTTAAATAAAACAAGTACGCGGAAAATATTTTTTGAATCTCGAGATGAGAGTCCTATTCTATCATCTCCCACAACTAATTTACGCAATAAAATCGCTACTAAGAAGCTTTCTTTTTCAAATTACATGTGCACTGGACTATAATGGTTGCCAACAAATACCTATCAAGGTATCATCCCGAGAAACAAAAAGATATTTAAATAGAGTTTTCGCTTAAATTTCTAATTCCGTGCCGAAAACCCAAGTCATATAACAATGATTTAATTAATGCGAAAATCTTAAAATATAATTCTTACATCATTTACTTTACTGCAAGTATGGCGATTTACAACGTGTAAACAGATGTACTTGTGATATGTGCTCCAAGAATTTTTTTTACTTATTTGAAAAGTTATTAAAATGTACATTCAATGATTCATGATTACCACTCCAGCCACCTCAGGTTCGAATCCCGGCCTCAGGTTCGAATCCCGGCAGAGGCGGAGATTTTTTTTCTTCAGAGTAATCAAGATCCCTACTTGAGCACATTGTGGAGAGCACTTGCTCCGTCTGTCGGATGGGACGTTAAACTGCGAACCCCGAGGCACCTTTTGATAAAAGTAGCTCCGACACCGGGTTTCTTTCCACCCTTCCTCCATTCCTCAAACGATCTTTCCCAAACCAACCGAAACTTATGGCACAAATCAACCACAGTTGTCGATCGCCTTCCCAAATAACCAATGAGTCGCAAGTCAATGTCGTATCATCTAAGATTTCGACTTGAAAATCTGCCACTCAACTCCACCCCCATGCACTTCCAAAGACTTTTCGTCAAACATAAGAACGCAAATGCTCCACATTGGCCAGTTACGGTGGTAGCGAAACATGGTGGTATTCGCCTGCGCGTAGAGTGTCGTCATGGAGGGGTTTACTCGAGTGGAAGGGGTCACCTAAGGAGCGGAGGGGAGAGGACAGCACTTGGTATTTAACGCTGCCAACATAACTAGATTTGACTTGAGAGGGCGGGAGAGAGTCAGCAGCGCGTTTCACGACAATGCTTACGATCCAAACAAAGTTGCATCAACATACGCTAATATTGGGAATTTTCCTTTTGCCTAAACGCGCTAGACGCTTCTTAACATAACAGCGCACTTGCCTTCCGTTTGTTACAGACCCTGCGCACTAGGTAGCGCACTTCAAAACAGATCGGGAACAGAGTGAGCTAAACATCAAAGGAACGTCGATAACCGCGTCCGAGATAGTTGTTTTTGTGTTGATTTTCCGTGAAGGCGTCAATCATGGATACTTCAAAGCTTTTAATAACTCCGTGGGAAAAAGCTTGTGTTTTTAAATACTTATTTTGAATGAATTCGATATCTATACGCAAGAAATTCGGCGGTGACTGTTGTGCACCCACTAAATGCTACCAATACCGGTAGATAACGGAATGTTTCGCCAGCGCCAGGGAGTATAGAAAATACAAATTTTCTAATATCCGTGGCCAGCGCACCATCGTTCCATTCAACGTCCTTCGTGTGCGCTAAGGTGCGCTGACGCGTTCTCACTGAACGTTTCGGACCGGTTGGTCCTTCCTCGGCGTTAGAAGTCAGATCTAACAAAACATTCAGTATGAAAAAATCTTTATTTTCTCTTATCTTTTCTCACCTCCAGTAATTTTTAATTTTATATTTGTGGCCATATGGCGAAAATTTCTTCGTGTGTGTGTGGGTATACATGATTTTTTTCTCATTAAAAAACCCCGCGGAATAAATTATTATAAAATAACACCGGCAATTCGGTAAATGCTTAAGCATCTAAGTATTGTTTTTCGGAACCGACCCCTCGATATCATCTTCACATCAAATATGGGAACTAGAGGGAGGTATTTACGGATTTCACGATCGTTGGGATAGCGGCCATTGAGACCGTCGTTGTCACATGTCGAAGCACCGCCACCACCACCGCGGCGACGGGGGCTGTTTTATTCTGGGACGCCACGGAGGCGTCGAGAGGCAACCGGTTGCTGTTTTGAGTCGCGAAAGTAAACGAGAAGCGATATCGTGGTAGGGGGGTTGATGGCCCTCATGCGGTGAGTCCCAGACAGGAGGAAAGGCGCATTCCTCGTGGCCCACGGGTCAGGCTGAGCGACTTGGGGGAGGAAAATATTTTCAAATCCACGTCTACATCTACAAACCACCCACCCCACAAGCTCCTCAAAGGAATGGGATGGCAGGGAATGAATCTTCAACATGCAGTACACTACATGCTACAAATGCTATAGAAACTATGAGAATGGATGCATTGCCAAAGTATGCAAATATGTGGCGGAGGGTGAATTTCTACCAACATGCAATTAACTATAGCCTACAATACTCTATTTTGCCGTCGTTACAAACTTGATCGCCTTGGAACTTACTTAAGTTATTGCGTTCAAATTTTAACCGATAATCAGATAGCGATGTCCCTTTCATTTGCTGTAGTAGGTTTGTAACACTGATTAAACTGTCGTAACGACCTTTTACATACCTTACCGATCTTCGCTCCATACCATCTAACTCGGTGTTTAAGCCAAACTCAAAAGGATCTCAAATACCGGCAGGGAAATCCAAATAAGAAATGACGGGATAAGCGGCAAAATTTCCTAACTTTTATCATCGCACTTTTCCCATTACCCTTTTAATAAATCCTAATATCCAATGTTTTCACCAGTTAATCCTTGAATATGTTTACCCCAAGAAAGATCAAACATTGATAAAAATAAAATTGATAAATAATAGACAACCAGATACAATGGTACAGAAGTGCCTCTTGTTCTTTCTCCAGAATCCAGCAATACGAGCACAATCGATTCTCTAGCCAGCACGACAATTTTATCTTTCAATGTTCCCGCGATTTTGAAGCTCCATTAGGAAAACACCTAGAGAAAATCAACGGTGAGACGTTCTCACGAATAGAGTCTGGTAAACAGAGGCACTTGAATGGGGAGACAAGATTAAGAGAGTGGGATCCACTGATTTTTTGTTGTTAGAGATCCAAGTTGATCCGTGGATGGAGTTATTATATTGGTGCAGTCGCAGAGCAACAAACGTGTTGTTTCATGAGGAATCTGCGATTAACTTCAGGAGGGAATGTGACTCCAAGCATTTTCGTTCTACGTAGGATCGCAGCTCTTAGCTTAATGTGGATTTGTAGCAACGCTAATATTTCATCCAACACATTTGGCAGTTTCCATTAAAACGTCGAATAACGATGACCTAAGCCGATTGAAGAAATCTGAAACTTGCCTCTCGGTGGAGCGTAAGGTGTGTATCGCCTTTTCAAAGCTATCACCGGTAGTTTACTTTCAATATGGCAACCAAACATTCGTTTTCATAGCTCCATATATTCTAATATTTCTTGCATTGCCATGGCCTCGTAAGCAAAGAGTTGCGATCCCATGTTCCTTAAACAAAAAAATGTTTGAGATCACATCCCCTATCGCCTCCATAAGTTGCGCAGAGTCCTCATGACACACCCCCTGCTGTATAACTGCCAACCAAAATTTTATATCCGCACAAATCATGTATGGGACATCTTATTTTGACGACTTTTTTCAACTGCTGGATACGCACAAGTTTATAAAATCCACACGTTCGTTGTATGTTAATAATAGTGATAGGATTTACAGATGAAAGTGAATCATAATTAGAATTTCAGGAAAAATTTGCCCTCGTTGCTTTGAAGCTTCTAATTGCTGCAGGAGATCGCATTCTTCTATGCACTAGGATAAATCTATGATAAAAGCCTAGTTGAGACGTTAATTAAGGTATGGTAGAGCTTCTGCAGAACATTCATTTGGTGCAGTATTCGAGAGACCATGCGAAGTGTGGGACGTCAAGAAGAGGATGTCATACTAGGATATAAGGACAAATTGACCGAGAGTCATCCAAGGAGGTCCCCGCGGGTGACTTTAGGTTCCTCTGTCCGGTAACCCACGCTTGCTCCGCCCTTTCTCACCTCAATCTCAACGCTGGCGAGCGCCACCAATTTCTGCGATAACAGGTTCTTACCATGGGAAATAATTTTGTAACATTCGCACCGATAGTTTCTGGGGGAAATTAGCGATCTACGTCACACACGAGCGGAACGTTCCAGGCGATTAATTTATTTAAATATCTTCCGATAAAATGTCCCATTGTTTCCAATACTTTTCTACTTCCGCGCTTTCCGCTAGAGCAGTGGTTCTCAACCTTCCTAATGCCGCAACCTTTTAATACAGTTCCTTATGTTGTGGTGACCCCCGGAAATATGGAAACTATCATAGGACCATCGGAAATAAGTGTGTTCCGATGGTCTTAGGCGACCCCTGTAAAAGGGTAGTTCGACTCCCAAAGGGGTCGCGACCCGCGGTTGAGAACCACTGCACTAGAGCGACGTTAGGTTGGGAGGAGTTATGTTAAGTTTGGTGGTGACTTGGCTGAGTTCTCTATAATTAAACCATTCTTTTTTTATACCATATATTTTCATTGAATATTTAACAACAACTACTTCATTCACATTGACGAAGCCCGCAGAATAGCCGTGTGAAACTGTCGCGAGAATAATATTAACATAAAAATAAATCGCAGTAAACAAAATACCAAACACAACATAATTAATAGTTACCTACCTATCTGAGTACAACCAAAACTCTCTAATAGGACTGTATGACGGAAAACTCGGCGTGTGGGTGGCTATAACAGAATAGTACCCTGTTTCAGCCCAAATTTTCGAAATGCAATCCACTAGCTACCGAATCCATATCTCGATTCGGATTCGAAAAATTACAAATTAACCCCTCTCAGGGATCGGACGGCGGCGTCCATTCGAACTTACATGCTTTGGAGGACGCTTCCCCAACACCAGCGGCCTCCAACCTCTCCTGGAGCACCGCGTAGATGATGCTGTAGGAATTCATCACGCCGAAGACGATGCCGTTGGTGAGGAAGCTGGCCGTCAGCACCATCCACGCCCTCGTGCCTCCGTCCATCGGCGGCCGGTAGACGGCCGGGGGCCGCGACGAAGGGCCTGAAGAGCCCTTCTCCAGCACGCTCACCGCCTCCGCCTTGGCGCCGAGGGACTCCTTGTCCTCCTTGACCGCGGCGGCGGCACCCTTAGGGATGAGTTCCGAAGAGGCCGCATCCTTGGGCTGCACATCCTCGTGGGAATCCTGCGTCGAAGAATCCTGCGCTCCACCTGCCATTTAGGGGGAAGAGGCTGGAGGCAATGCAAATGCACCTGCGTGAGAGTGTTATGTCTCCTCAGTCGTCGCACGCACTGAGAAAAGTTCTCACTGATTGTTATTAGGGATTTAAAAAAACACGCTTCGTCCGTGCGAACGCCCGATTTCCCTCTTCCGCGCACCGGGTCTGAGTGTGTGTATATCTCCCCTCGATTCTCTACTACTCCAACTTAGGTTCTCTCTCACTCTCAGACGTCGCGAGTAGCGGAGTGGATATGGTTTAGGGAAGTGGGGGGAGGGGTGTAAAAAGAAGCAGTCTGGTCGCGGAAGGAGGGGTGGGGGGGTAGGGAGTGAAAAAAAGCCAAAGGAAAGAGGAAGGTTCAAGTTTTTGGTCTCACGACTAAAACTCGGATGCGGATTTCAATATTCTGGAGAAACTGATGGCATTTTTCACATGCACAACTACTTGAGTAAAATCACCCGTAAAATTGCAATACCTCACGCAGCGGAGAGCCAAGATAACTATATCTCAGTAATTGAAGTATAACTTAATAATAATACATTAATAGTCACAGACTTTCTCAACATTAAGTGAACTTATACTAAGAAATACGGGCCTTTCAACACAATCATTAAACAATTACAAACATTTATACTACACCCAACATGCAGAAATAAACACATCATGAATACTTCTCATAAACTGAGACGGTGAGGCAACGGCAGAATTATCATATCCAACTAACAGGTTGCTACCACATGACAAGTGAATCAAAGTGTCTCTCTGACAGTATAGAATAAACATTGAAATTAATCTGATAAAAATAATATATAATTACAAAGTAACGTGCACATAATGTTTGAGTTGCTTCATTCACTATTCTACAACTTACAATGCCGGTAAATATATTAGGTTCATTGCAGAAAATAAGATTTGACGCTATAAATCATTAAGAGACCAATATATAGCAAAAACACGCAAAATTTCAACACTTAACACAACTTTTTAAATTTGTAAATGCAACATTGCTAGGCAACATGATTGCAGACGACTTTGAGCAAACGAAAGCAAACGAAATATATCCACTGTCATTCTACAAAATTAAGAAGAAATGGACCTTACCAGAAGAAAGGATGAAGCGACGCTCATTGTCTCCAACATTTTCCCATACAATTAGGATATATTTACATTATGCCTATTAAAAACCATAAGTCCCTTTCATATTTTCATTGCGGCACGCATTTCGCTTCGCTTTTTACAACTCACGAAATGTATGGAAATAGAAAAACAGATCACGCAAATTTTTCTTTCGTAGAGCTTAATAGTACTATTTTTGGCCGTTATGATAGCGCTAAAGTCTTACATACCAACTTCATAGAGGCCGAGGGCCAACACTTATCGAGGAAACGTCGATGAGCATTGGGATTCCCATTTTTAACGGGAATTAAAGCAATGCTTCTAATTAATAAATTAGCTTCAAACACGTTTAAATCTTATTGCTCTTTCATCAAGATTTCCAGTACGAAGAAATAAAATTAAGTAAGACGAAGAAAGACAGCTTTAAGTAGACTGGCAATATAACTCTGAGATATAGTTTTACACTTAAATACCAATTTTATCACATTTTTTGGTGGGTTTCAGAACCTAACTGTCATAGGCAGAAGTAGAAACCTCTATTGTATCCATTGAACCAGTTTGATGAATTCATACACAACTGCCATTCCATACACAACTTAAGTTGTGTATGGAATGAAGTTATATTTCATAATGGAAGAAGTCCTCTTTGCTAATACATTTACCAGCATTGATATACAATGTTTGCATTTTGATTTCTCTTCAACATAGTGCTTTAAGGAAACTGGGTAGAATTATCCCAAATTGCATACTGAGCAAGGCTGACAAGGTTTTTCACGTCAAGAAACATAGGTAACAAGGTTTTTCAAATCCTCAGCACACGTGCCAGACAATGGTCTATAGGTGGTAAGTAAAATTCCTTAAGCAGTCAACCTTTGCTGATATGAGCATGGATGTAGCTAGAGAAACATCGACAGTATTGGAGAAATACATATACTGCTTTCGTTATTTTTATCTTGAGAAAAAGATTCATTACCATTCCTCGTAAACACAATTACACATATTATGTGCCTAAAAAAAAGTTAGGTGACCACTAATCGGATTAGCGAAATTAAAACCTTGAGGTGGCTGATCAGCTGGATGGCTGTACCCCCCCTCCCCCCTAGGAAAAATCCCTAGCTACGTCAATGGTTATGAGTGCAAATCCTGAACAATTGGCCTAGAGTGACAGACCAAGGAAAATACGTAGGAAAACTATTTTCTTGGAGATTGAAATAAAAGTGGCTGATTGCGAAGAGAAATAATATTGTAGATAGATATTTAAGGAAAATGGCTGCCAACCATAATTCTGTGAGTGCCTTCTTTCAAAAACTGGATTTTCAGAGATTCATGCATCTACAACTCCCACTAATTGTAAGGAATGTTCATCAGATGCCACTATGCGTTGATTATTACTCCCGAGCATTCCTATGTCACCTTTTAGGTTTTACATGCTTCATTGTTGTTGTACTTATGGCTATTCACTGTTGGTCTGTTATCAGAGTTTTTCATGCCTCTCCCATCCTACTAATATTTACCAGCAGAAAGACTTATGCTAATTGTATCTTTTGTTACCTACCCTCGTTAGCTTCCACACTGCTGTAAATCCAATCTTTATGCATTACCTTTCTCATCAATATCCCTCCATAGCAAATGCAGAGCTTCGAAGATCTGGTTAAAGGTTTCAAGTTTTTTATTCCAATGTAAAACCAGGAAAATTTTGCAGTTTTTTCTATACTAATTATGAAAATGAAGTATGCATGCACTTTTTACCCTGCATTTGCAAACATTGACATGTTCCGAATCTATTATTTCTCGTGCATATCACATCAATTACATGAATTATTACAGTTTTTAATCAAGCGCTTAACACAAATTCAATTAGCGTGACCGTTTTTTTTGGGAACACATCTCTCATGTTAAGCAGGGGGTTACTATATAAAATGTCAACAAACTCTTATTTCCCTCACATCCTTCTTGTCACATTAAAGGAGGGCATTAGCTCGCACACACAATACATTCTATGTATTAATATGAAGATTAAGAGTAGCAGAGAGCATTAAGCTACACAGAAAATGATATGCAATAGGGTTTAACACTTCTTTTGAGGTATTTTGATGAAGAACAAACTTGAATTTCAGATATTCTTTGTATAAAAATATGTTTATTAATATAAATTATATTAATTTTTTACAGTAAAAACTTGTATAAATTGAGTGTTATTCATTCATTTCTATTCTCACATTCAACTGTCTTTAGTTGTACTTGGTAAAAGCCCACCAAACACTTCCGATGGAACAGCCTTTTGCTGCACAGGAAGATCTCCTGAAAACAATAGAAATCATATATTAAAACACTAGAACTGAGTTATTTGTTACAATATTTATCATGAAACAATATATGAGATGAAAACCTTCTCCTAAAAGATTACTCAATCTGTGTGTATGTGTACAGGATAGTCAACTAATTCCCTTACTTTCGTCACCAGATTCTTCGCCATCTTCATCCTCAGCATTGTCATCCTCCGACTCTTCCTCATCATCTTCATCGATGTTTATCTCATCAGGATTGACCACTCGGTTAGTTTCCTTCCCATCTCGGCCCTGCTCGTGAGTTTCACCACGAACGAACATGATGTTACCTCCTCCAGCAGCAGCTGTTTTTGGTTTGGCTGTGAAAGAAAACAATATTAATTACACAAAAAAGAACATTACACACATATGCACTAGCCCAAAACTAAAAAACCTAGCCAAGGAAAATGAGAAGGTACATGTCAGAAAAAAGGAAAAAAATTTCATTTTCAAAGCAGTCTTAAGAGAAACATGCTCCTCTTAGAACAAAGAATAATTCAACCTGACAAAATTACATGATTATGCAAGCTCAAAATGACTCAGGGAAAGTAAGGTAGGAAATAAGCATTTATTTTCAACAACAAAACAGAAAACGGTGATCTGCTCAATAGAAAATGAACAAATTACAAATAAAGCATTACACAAAGCAATATTTTCAATGTTTTAACTTCACATAAGACAGCTACTGTCAGGATTTTCATCGTTTTCACATATAATGCTATCATAAAATAAGTTCAAAGCACTAACTTCTTAAAAATTCAAAAGACTTATGAATGGTGACATGGTCAGGACACAAGGATTAAATCAAATCTTACCAAACCCATGGATTTGAAACTTGATCTAACTTTCCAAAAAATAATTGAACCCTGGTTGTGAAAGTGGCATTAGTATTATGTCTCACTCAACTCATTCTTTCGAATTCTTGCATTGTAAAAATAACTTCCGGCCATAACATTTTTTTGCTTCATGAGTGTTCAATATTAACATGAAAATTCATTATGGCATATACATACATACATACTAGCATATAAGTTCAAATTATACCAAAGTCACAAAATCTTTCATAGTGGAGCCTAAAGCTCCAAATAATTTGTACTGCACTACAATTGTGGAGTAGTTAAATTATTATTTATAAATTCAACACACAGCAATGTGCACACCACCTCATAACCTCCCAATGCATCATTTTCAGAGCTAAAACGCCAACCAAAGACAATTATTTTTAATCATGGACCAACATTTTCTATTAGTTTTTTAAAGATGACCTACTGAGCTTCAGAAAAATATACACCCAACCTAGACTGTCCTGTCAAAAATAGCTTTTTTCACATTGCAAAAGTTACAAAATTTTCACCTTTGTTTTGCTGCATCAAGCCATTGTTTTGTGCAGCAGTTACGAGGTCATTCCATACTAAGAAGAGTCCTACATTATGAATGCTCAGCAAAATTTACTCTGGACTTTTCTTAGAATTACCTAGTAAAGGAGTTCATCAACAGCAGTGATCACGAATCCTAACATTCACCTGTCCATTCCTCTCCTCAACCAGCCAACTGCTTCATTCCTAAATAATTATTCACTTTGACATCCTTCATAATTTGCCTGATTTATTCCCTTCTTAGTCTTCATCAGTAATTATTCCCATTTATTTCTCCTTACATTATTGTTTTCATACGGCTGTTGTGTCGTAAAACGTGTATAATCTGTTTGTCCCTTCTACGATGCATTTTTTTCTCAAACTCTTCGTAGGGTTTCTTCATTAGTAATTCTCTCTCACTGTCCATTTGATCTTCATCAGTCTCAGATAAAATCACATCTCCATTGCTTCAGATCTCTTTTGCTCTGGAGCCATTATTGTCCAAGATTCACTGCCATATAAGAGCATGCTCACAATATATGTTTTAACCTTTAATTGCCTAGCATGCCCGAAAAGTCCCTTTAAATGTTTTCGCTACATGCAGTGAGTGCCCAAAACATCCCAGCTCCAGGTATGCGTCGATTTAAATCCTACAGGCAGGCAAAAACACCTGGATTTAAATCCAGCGAATAAAGGTTAATGAAGTGCATCCTTCCATTCAGGCTTGTGTCACTAGCTGTCATTAGATTCTTCGTCGGGTAAAGTGTCTTATTTGCTTGGTAAAGCAACTGGGACTCAAAATTTGGAAAAAACAGGCTTTGAATTCAAAATCTGATAAATATATTCATTCATACAGCACAGCCTTAAGGTAATAAGAATTAGTAATGTAGGATTTGATGCTTTCCCGGTGAATTATTCCAGTGAAATTCTCTCGGGTTTCCAACCGGGTCAGGTTCTTGATCTTCATCTCTGCTGATAGAAGACTTTCCCATTGTCCTCAGGACCCAGCAAAAGCTCTGAGGACAATGGAAATAACTTCCATTGAAACGTCAGTGGAGATGGAGAACCTGACCCGGTTGGAAGCCCAAGACAATTTCACTGTAATAAGAATTAGGTTTGTAACCAATAGTAAGAGCTTCAACAGTTTACAAGAGTGTGTGTTTAAGAAATTCAGAAGCAACAATACAAATTAAAACAATTCTAATATCATCAACTTTGAAGAAACTTCTGGTGTGGGCCACAAACCATGTCATTTACCATGGAAACTTTAGTGTGATCAACTTGGCCACACAGGTGTTGATGAGGATGGTAAACATATTAGAATGTTATTTGGCCAGACTGATTGACCTGATTGCTGTACATTTTACCCTCAAATCCAGGCATATGAGGCCGAAAGCTGAGACAGGCATACTTAAATTTTGTCTCTAGATTCAGGAAAAAATAGTATCAGTATGGTTCTTGACACCTGTCATGGAATGCCAATTCAGGAGTACTTAGACAATATATTCACTGACCAAGTGTAGCAATTAATTTTTATCAACCACATGGAGGGCTCAGCATTAAAGTGGGCCAAGTCCATCTAAGTGAGTTTTCAGAAAAATGCATTTTGAGTTCCGTATATTCTTTCCACAAATCCACTGTACTCAGTACTCTTGAGAACAACTGCCATTAAGAAGCAAATGTTTGATTTTTGGACTTGGTTCTTTCTCACACGAAAAATACACCACTCTAGCCATCCGATACAATTGTTAGTTAGGAAGTGGAAAAAAAGAACTAGGCCTGGTGAGTTACCAACTTACTTCAGCCAAAAGCAAAGAACAACAAATGTGTTAAATGAAAATTAATGTTTTTTTTTAATGAGAGCAAACTGCCACACCATTGTGATGCAGGGCGCATTGACACATACCTCGAGATGAAGAGTCCATTTCATGGCCATGAATGCCACCACCACCACTTCCAGCAGCAATATTTGCAGCCACCATCGCTTGAGCTTCTAACATTCTCATTCCATCCTTGGCTCCTGGTGCCAAATCTGCCACTGTGCCAGATACCTGCCCAGCTGCCGACAGCATTTGGGCAGACATCATATTTACCTGGTGATGAAAAAAATATTTTTTAATTTATTCCTTTGAGTAATTATTCAAAGAGGCAATCATTGATTCAAATCATCCAACGTCACACTTAATATGCCCCATTGAATAGTTTGGTGGAAGTGACCTTTACAACACACAAGGCTTCTCAAAACTGAATGTGAGAGGACGAATGACAAAATTGCAGCATTAATTGAATTTTAGAAAAAATTAAAGTTAGTGACATGAAACTCTATAATCCTATATGATCCATGGAAGGATACAAAGCTACACACATTGTATCATTTTGAAACAAGAAATATGAAGGGTAGTATCTCCATCACAGGATATTAATGCAACAACACCACAGGATATGAAAAAGATGAAAAATTCAAAGCAATGCAGGACTGCCCAAAACAATAATTTTAGTGGATGTCCCAAGCTGAGTAGATGGATAAAAGTATGAAATTGATGATGACTAAATAAATTTTCTACCTAGGCTGTGATTGGAAACCATATCCCTAGTTTTTGTTAATCGGAATGAGAGAATCATCTTGTATTAGCAACAGAGCGTATTTCTATTGCGATAAATTCTCCTTTCCCAGTTTGATTAATAATTCCACCAATGATTACATTGTGGTGCTGGAAATTTTCTGGGTGATGAAGGAGCCAATGGCTAACATGTTTACGATAACATTCATTCATTAGAGTAATCTACCGGTTAGACGTAGGTCATGATGAAAGTCAGAGAATATCCAACAGACTCTTACACGTGCCGTACCCTATCCATCTCTAGTATTTCCTTATTCATCTCAGCATAAGTCCTACCTTTCTTCATCCTGTCCATAAAACCTATTCTCTTTCTTCCCCTTCCCCGCTTACCCAACATCCTACCCTCTATCACAGTCTTCAGTAAACCATCACCCCTCATTACCACTTCCAGCCACCTACCCTGCCTTCCCCTAATCTCATCCATAAGTTTCCTCTCCTCACCCACCATGTCAAGTGCTTCCTCGTTTGTCTTCCTTTCTATCCAACGCACCTTCTCCATCCCCCTCCAGACCCACATCTCGAACGCCCTCAGCCTATTTTCGTCTTCCTTTCTCAAGGTCCATGTTTCTGCCCCATACAACGCCACACTCCATATCAAGCTCTTCACCAGCCTCTTTTTTAAATTCTTACTTAAAGTTCCCGTTATCAGCTCCCTTCTACTACTGAACGCTTCCTTCGCTAGTGCTATTCTCCTCTTAATGTCTTTGCTACTACGTCCTGTTGCTTCTAGCGTACTGCCCAAGTAATTAAATTGTTCTACCTGCTCGAGTTTGTGACTTCCTACTCTTATCACCAGCCTCGCTCTCTTTGTCCTAGAGAATCTCACTACTTTCGTTTTCTTATGATTAATCTTCATCCTGTAGTTCTCACACTGCTTTTCCAATGCAACTACTAAAGTTTGCAACCCTTTCGATGACCGACTGACCAACACCTGGTCTTCCGCGAATCTAACCAACATTATCCCCTGGCCTCCTACTTTAATTCCCACATCTAGCTCATCCCATGCCTCTCTTACCATTTCCTCAGCATAGATGTTAAAAAGCAAAGGTGACAACGGGCACCCTTGCCGCATCCTGCGACCTATAACTGCCCACCCTGATTCACCGTCAGCTACCCTCACCTGAGTCCTCTGCCACATACATAAGTTTCTGATGAGTCTCTTATCACGCCAATCTATTCCTATTTTCCCCAGTATCTACATTAGTTTCTCCCAGTTTACTCTGTCAAATGCTTTTTTGAAATCTACAAAGCAAGCGAAAACATCCTGATAATGCTCTATTTTTCTATCTATAAGTGTCCTCATTACCGCAATCACGTCTCTGGTTGCCCTCCCCTTCCTGAACCCAAATTGGTCATCACCTAAATAGCAGTTTGCTCTGCTCTCCAACATTCTAAGCAAGACTTTTGCAGCGTGCAAAATTAAACTGATTGTTCTATACTCCTTGTATTCTGACACTTTCTTCTTCTTAGGGATAGGTATTAATACTGTTTTCACAAAATCCTCTGGCCACACTCCTTCCTCGTAGATCCTGCGAATAAGTTCGAAAAACTATTCTCTCCCCTTACTAACTAGATTCTTCAGTAACTCCGAAGGTAAGTTATCGGTTCCCACGGCTTTTCTACCCTTCATCTCCCTTAATGCCCTCTCTATTTTGCTGTCAAGTAACTCCGGTCCGAGGTTATCCTTATATATTGTTCCTTCATCCTCTAGATCTAGGCTCAAGGGTCTATTATCACTATCATATAGCTCCTCTATGCATTCTCTCCACCTTTCCTGGATGTCTTCCTGTTCGATTAATATATTCCCTGTTTTATCCTTAACCTTTGGTATCGTTTGCCCTCTCTTACCACCTGATAACATTTTCACCTTGGCGTACAAAGCACTCACTTCCCCCTCTTCCTGCAGCTTTTCCATTTCCTCGCAAAGTCCCTCCCACCAGTTTTTTTTGCACGATTGGTCACTCGCCGGAGTTTATTATTCAATTCCTTGTACTTCCTCGTGCCTACGTCGGTGTTGACATTTTTCCAAATCCTTCTCTCCTCCATTTTCTTAATCATTTCTTCCATAACCCACTACTTCTTAACCCTCTTCTTTTCCATCGTTCCTATTATTTTCTCTGCATTCCTACGGTGCCTGTTTTTATAATCTCCCATCTTCTCCCTATTGTTCCTATCCGTTTTGCTTCACATATGTTCTTTTCTACCAGCTCTTGGTATTCCCTCTTTTTCAACCCATTCAATACTTCAAGGTTCCACTGCTTTATCTTCCTACCTTTACAAGGCCTTTTGAATCTAACTTCACAGTTCATCATCACCAAGTTATGATCAGAGTCTGCATCCGTCCCTGGATAGCTACGCGAGTTTTTTACACTGTTCCTAAATCTCTGCCTTACTATTATGTAATTAATTTGGTATTTCCCAGTACCACCCAGTGGCAGATACATATGGGGGGCGCTCGCCCCCCCCTTGCGGGGCCACCCGCATTGCCGCCCGTACCGCCCCCACCAGCCAGCCCGCACGCTATTCGTTCGTGTCTTTCGTCAGTCGACTCTGAGTCTAGTTATCGAGTAGTTATACTTTCTTATGTAGCATGCACGCGCATCCGTGTCATCGTATTTTATATGTATCTGTCTGGCACTTTGATAGCTAACCAACGAGAAAAGTCGCGGCCATTCTAGTGATCTCGATACATTATTCTGTCTGGCATTTGTTCGAGAAAAGTCGCGAATATTCTACTGTTTTTTATTTGTTCACACTCCTTAAAAGTCTGGAAGGGAACATTCTGGCACCGAATGTTCTCGAAACAACCAAGCTACAAATACAAGGGAAGCAGAGTCGCTGCCAAGGAGTCAGTTTGAAAGCTACAATCGTCGCGATAACTTGCACGCCCCCCCCCCCCTTGAGTTTTTTCTGTATCCCCCCACTGGTATCACCTGGCATTTTCCATGTGTACCTACACCTGGGGTGATGTTTAAACCAAGTGTTTGCCACTACTAATTTATTTCTTCTACAAAATTCAACTGCTTTTTCACCGCGATCATTTCTTCTTCCTAGCCCAAACCCTCCCACCTCTAATCCGTCGCTCCCTTGCCCCACCACTGCATTCCAGTCACCCATCACTATCAGGTTTTTCTTTCCCAGCAGTTCTCTAATTATTTCTTCTAGTTGCTCGTACACCTCCACCTCTTCCTCCCTATGGTTGCTCGTAGGCATGTATACCTGGACCAGTATGAAATTCGTCAGGCGCGCTTTTATTTCTACCACTAGTATCCTGTCGCTCACCTGTTCAATGTTTACTACCCTCAGCCCCAATTTTGTATTCAGTACCATACCTACCCCACGCTGACTCTCGTCTCCCCCACTATAGATTACCCTGTAACTATCACTCCAATAGTCCCTAATATCCTTCCATCTCGCCTCGCACAATCCCAAAGCATCTATGTTCCCTTTTTCCATTTCCTGCTTAATATTTTCAAGCTTCCCAGCCCTCATCTTGGTCCTTACGTTCCAAGTTCCTATTTTTACTGCTGCTTTCCTCCTCCTTTCTCTTTTTCTTCTCCCTCCTATCCCTTGTATCCGCCGATGATGATGCTGTGCAAGGATTTCGTGTGATGACGACCGCGGAGGCCTTGCCTCCCTCGCTGCCGGGCATGACACCCGCCATAGTGGGCGGCATCACGTAGTTGCCAGGAATCAATTCTCTTTTAAATACTTTCATATTCTGGGAAATGATATTTGAGAAGTATTCCCACACAACTCAACGGTGTTTTTAACGTGACACCATCACAGAACTACCTTTCGTCTGGCTCCTACCCTTCGACCTATCTAGCATGGCCCTACCAGGAGCAATAGTACTGCTCCTGCCAGTCCAGCTCTAGGGGTCATTGGAATGCACAAGCCCTTCCACAACGTCAAGGTTGTAGTTCAAGGAGGGTTACAATAACAAGGGAGAGGAAATTAGGGAGGCACTATATTCAATCTGGCCAATGGCACTCAAGTTTTTGAAGTGGAAAACATACATTTTGTTAGCTATTTAAAACTTATGCCCACATTACTTGTAAACTAATCATAATTTATGTTAAAAACTTGCACTCTCGCTTGATTTCCCTTAAAGTTGCTGGTAATGAGGAACTTTTCTTAATGTTTTTTGAATGAATCTAGACATGTGCAGAAGATTTTGATAGCTGTACCTCTAGGTAAAGAATCCTGAAATGCTGACTCATAGTAATTGAGAAAGTGTGTACTCAGATTTATATTCAAACGCTTCTAGGAATATTGCTGTTCAGGAATAAGCTGACTTTCACTCAGCCTATACATGAAGTACATATGAAAACCAATACTTGCACAGTGCTGGCTCTACAGCAGACTGAACAGCTAACTTTATTTTTAACTACTTTATCACTATTTCAACAATTACATCAATTATTAAAATTCCTAAATCCCCATGGATCACTCATATGAACTACTAATGCACAAGTAATGTGAAATATAGCCAATAAACAGATTACTCTATGAATTCAGAAATATCAAACATTCTGGTAGGCAGATCACTATTTTAAATATTAAAAACACTAATTACATTGAGTGGACCTTACACTTGCACACATCCATCAACAAGGCTTCAAACTTTACACTTTGAAAAGCTGTCATAACCATATCCAGCTGCTCCATGTCATCCCCCACAGGAGCAGCTGTTGTTCAGAGGGAGTGAAAATATGTAATTATGTTGTTAGTGACATGCTCACTGCAATGGGGGAGTTCCAGAGCCCCAAGTGAACCACTAGGAAGCTTGCTACAAATGCTATGGAGCATTTGAAGTATCTACTGGACCACAATAAAACTATAGCCAGCCAATCTCTTTGGGGCCTCCACAAAATTACTAACTGCTATAACAAGTGAAACTTTTAAGTGATGTACATCACTGATGATAAACATACTACTACCACTACCTGGCTTGTATTTATACTACCTTATATTAAATGTGAAAAATAATTATGTTAATTTCTCCTTAAACTCGGATTTTCATGATCATGACACGAGGAAAAAATGATCCCGAGGATGAAATCAGGCCCCCAGGAGATGGGAATGAGAGTTTTCAATAAATTGCCAGCTGAATTTAAAATAGTCCCAACATCCTTAAGGCCAAAGTGAAAGAGCTTTTATTGAAAAAGCAATATTCTTCTGTTATAGAAGACATGAGTGATGATACCACCAAGAAACTTCAACAGTTTCGTTTTTTTGAATCTTTCTTTTGTGAAAGCATTTTGTCTCTTTTTTTTGGGATTTGTTATTGTCCATGGTATGCTGCATGGGTATGAGTAGTATTGTATGAACTGGTTGTGTTGTCTTGGTACCTGTTTATCTTCGGTATTATTATATTGACATGTCTTATATCTGTTAAAGTTATTTCTCTCTGTAACTGATCCCTAGGCAAATAAAAAAATAACCTTGCTTGAATGATACAATACCAGGTGAGGATGATGGCGTTTTGAAAATCTTTCAAATAATTTTCTGTTCTGCAAAAACCTAACCACGATCAACAACGTAATATTGCATGCCAATAACAAATCAGAATCTTACCTGTGTGTTGTAAGTTGCTTGAACACTGCGTTTGATTCGGAGCATTTCCCTCATTGTATCCTCATTACCATGCCGTACTTCAAATTCTTTCCACGTCTGCCAAAATTCTGGTGCAACCTTGAAATAGAAATAATGTTCCATTAAGCAAAATATCAGGTGACATAATTTTGGGGGCCCAAATTCTTCATCACACGATTTTCAGAAATAGCTCTTGTATGTAAAACTATAAAATACAAACGTTACAAGTGCATGCATTGTAATATCAAACTTTTCACTGTGAAAGAAGCTTTCACTGAAGAAAAAGTTTCTGAATTTTCAAAAATGCTAATATTATTTGCCATTTTACATTAAATTTCAGTGGCCAATGAGGTCTCCAAATGAATAAAAATGAAAGAAAAAGTGTCAAATTCAGGGAAAACGTTTTCAGCATCTGGTAAAAAACCGGACGAAGGAAGGGAATTGAAGGAAGAGATTTATAGCCAAAAGACTACCACACATTCGTGTTTCTGTTCAAGAGTATAATAAACATCAGTTTACTTTGGATATTTGACACCTAGTCAAATATTGAGTCGAATCAAGACCAGATACAAGCATATTTTCATTGAATCCATGAATATGAATGCAGTGTGACACTACAATGGCACCAAGGCTGTTAGGAGTCCCTGAGATGGAGACAGAAGAGTAGGAAACAAATGAGATGGGACTTACTCCCATCAAAGGGTCAACAATTACCTTATTTGACAGCATGAAAACACGCTTTTTTCCCATTGTATTTGCTCGGTTATCACCTGCGTTTTACATGCAAAGGCGAGTCCGTAAGCAGGCTTAGTTCATTCCTGAAACACTCTACTGTGAGCTTATTTCACCCCAAATAGTCAGTACTGTGCAGCCCCTCTCCAAAACATTATTGCTTACTTTAATGATGCCATTCATGTTATTACTATAATCAGTATTACAGTTATTATGACCGGTACTAATGTCGATATAAATATACCATTTTGCTTACTTCTGCAATATCAATGGAGGCAAGAGTAATATTTCGAACTACATACTTTGAACGGTATGAGCTCATTGCCATAAAAAAGTGGATTCTTCTTGCTTGATGGTACTGGTTGTTTACAAAATTTGGTCCATGAAGAACTATCCATTGCGATATAAGACTTTGGAATACCATGTCCCAAACTAGAAAAACTATCACTGCTAACAAATCAATTACTAAATGAATGGCATGTTATTCCAAAATAGATTATTACACACTTGTAATTACTTTGCCTATAAAAAGTAATATTTAAGCAAAGTTACGAGAATGTCTGAATACGTATCACTGCAGTGGAGGTGGGTCTTATGAGCACGTGCTTTTTATATGTCATCAAAAAGAGCAGCTATTTTTTTACACATTCAAATTATTACAATATGCCTAGCGATATAAGACTTTGGAATACCATGTCCCAAACTAGAAAAACTATCACTGCTAACAAATCAATTACTAAATGAATGGCATGTTATTCCAATATAGATTATTACACACTTGTAATTACTTTGCCTATAAAAAGTAATATTTTTGCAAAGTTACGAGAATATCTGAATACGTATCACTGTAGTGGAGGTGGGTTTTATGAGCACATGCTTTTTGTATGTCATCAAAAAGAGCAGCTATTTTTTTACACATTCAAATTATTACGATATGCCTAGCGAGTTGCAATCGACTTTCTTGTGTGCTAAATTTTAGCCTCTAAACTGCACTTTTGGCTCCAAAATTATCAATTTTTTTCACCATTTCAGCAATCAAAATTTTAATCTCTTCTGCAACCTCTTCATAGGCATTGAATGGGAACTTATTCCTGAGGCCTTTCATGTCTTAGGTAAAATAATTAAATTACTGATTGATTTGAATTGGGGTATATATCACCCTGACCTCTCTATGAGTGGTTTATGACTGATATATGTCATAAATATTTGTGAGTCATGTTGGGAGGCTGGGATGCCAGGCCTTAAATAATGAAATTCCAGAATTTTTCAGGCCTGGCATTTTATTTTGGTGAGTAATTTTAAAAAAGGTGCAAGAATCGGAGCAAAACACATTGACCCACGTTCTGTAGGGGATTAAAGCTATGCCACTATTGCTAAGGGAGAAAATTGCCCTTTCTGATGGCATATCTTTCTGTTAGGTCTCGACCATGATGAGGGCCACAAATTACTTGTACAAAATATGAGCAGAAACAAATATCTATTCCCTCTTCCTCAGCATGAGAGTAAATAATAGACCAGAAAGTTTATTTCATAGGGGCATAATTACTTGATAAACACCAAACAAGAGCTCCAATGCCTCATTCACCTAAGGTACTAAAAATCCTTAAGTCCACATACCAACATACAGTGCCTAAAAATTGCACTCACTAATTGAAAACAATTTGATTTTGTACACCAAAGATGGTGAAATTCACTGTGAAAAAATAATTTGACTTAGGGGATTCGAACCCAGATCTCCCTATTGCCGGTCAGGTGTGTTAGCCAGTTACACCACCAAACCATCTTAGTTCAAGGCAAATTTCAGCGGGGGTTCATACAAAAAAGTTGTTCTCATCCCCAGTCTACAGGAGACATTGTTGTGCATGATATACCACAGTCGCGGAGAATAAACCTAACATTGTCGCTTTAGAATGACTAACTTGACAATTTTCCAATCATTGCAGTTGCACAAATGATATGGTACGCAATCTCGTGCGTGGGTACGAAGATATGTGTACACCAAAGATGGTGAAATTCACCTTGAAAAAATCATTTGACTTGACCGTGATTCAAACCAGGATCTGGATTTGAACCTAGATCCGTGTTCGAATCTTGGTCAAGTCAAATGTTTCACATTCACTTTCAAATTTCACCGTCTTTGGTGTATATCTTCACACCTGTCCGCATGACTGTGTACCATATCATTTGTGTAACCGCAATGATAGGAAAATGTGATTTTGACTCGGAATAACAAATTTCCAAGCCAATTTCTCATTCCCTATGACTTTCTCTAGCCCATTTACAATTTCCATGACCTTTCCAGATTTTCCAGGATTTCCAAGCTGGTAAGAGCCCTGGGAGGACTCATTTAATCCCATTCAAAAATTTTTTCTTCTTCCCATTCAATTAAAACATCCACTCTCTCCTAGTTTTAAAAAAATGCATTATGCTTCATGCAACCAAAAATATAACTATGCGTACATAATATCATAACAACAAAGTAAACAATTTACAAATTTTGAGGATGCGAGGGACTAGCCACAGCATTTACCTTTCACGAAGTCACCCGCAAGTGCACATTAGTGCAATATTCCACAGAGGAAAAATAATTTGCTTTGACCGGGATTCGAACCTGGGTCCCTCGATATTGCACTGTGTGCTTTAGCCAGTTAAGCTACCGACGTGTCCTCCTCCCATCTGTGGATATTTGAACGCTTTATAGCAAAAAGTTGTGTGCAATGTGTGTTTTGCAATGTCCGACAGTCCAGAACAACTTGTCCCTATAAAGCACTTGGTGCAAAATCAAGGGATCCGGGTTCAAATCCCGGTCAAGCCGAATGATTTTTCCTCTGTGGAATATCGCACAAACAATTACACCCGATTTGTGAAAGTAGTGTCATAATGCTACAAAATGACTGCTGACCAGAATAATTTCCGAGTATTCACCCTCTCAGATCGGCCACCTTTTACTAAATTTCAGACACATGCACTCCTTGAACGTAGGCAACCACTCTTCACTTACCATATACATATCTCGTGTTTTTTTTATAAGATTGCCACTTATGTAAGCCGAGGCCTACGTAAGTCAAGGGCTACATAAGTCAAGGCTTACGCAACTTGGGGACTGGCTGTAATGCCATGGCTCCATTCGGAATATGTACTCATATCAACCACGCCTCAAATTTCATGGAATGAGGAAAAAATGCTACCATAGGGTTACGAATGTCCATGTGATATAAAATATATTTCATGAAAAGAATTGTTATATTTAAAAAAAACTCAAGAGGAGATATGAATGAAGTCCCAATATGTATCTGATAAAATCATTACCCTTGGATCACATATCTGTGAGCAGTGAGCATAAATTGCACGGGCTCTGTCCACTTCTCCCAGCTTGGTTTCCATTTG
This sequence comes from Pyrrhosoma nymphula, assembly GCA_963573305.1. Lineage (NCBI taxonomy): Eukaryota > Metazoa > Arthropoda > Insecta > Odonata > Coenagrionidae > Pyrrhosoma > Pyrrhosoma nymphula. The sequence continues at coordinate 57,018,258 of OY754339.1, read as the reverse complement.
CGCAAACCGTACGCACATTTCACGAGCATGCTCTTCCGCCAGACCCTCGATTGCCTGCTCATATATTTGACGAGTTCTGGCAACACCATATATTTCAGCTGCTTTCTTTATATATATGTTGAACAGCTGTAAAAATAGAAGACAAGATCATGTTAAATCATGTAAATGAAGGTATAAATCCTTTTATGTACTTCAATAACATACAGCATTTATTAGAAAAAATCCATCAATACATTAATTCTTGGAATATATGAGGAAGGGGGAGTAAAACAAAACATAGCAACGACAAAAAGGAGTTAACACCTAGGTTTGACTTCCCAAAAAACTCACCTCAAATTGCTCTTCTGGAAGGACTGCCTTAGTTGCTCGCTCATAGACTGCCATCGCATGCCTAGCGAGGCCATGTTCTTCCTCAAGCTTTGCATAGAGCAGGTAGAGAGCTGTAGGAAAATATGGCATTAGCAAACAACTCTGAATACAAAGAAAAATTTTCCTCATAAACTGAACACGATGAGCAAAGGGTGTCAAATGAAGGGGCAGATACATAAATACTCATGCTGTTCTCTTTTGGGGTGGGCAATATCAAAAGAGCTTCATTCTCAGTGTTAGACCTAGAAAACTGTCTTTGAATTAAATAATTCCCTCCATAATAATTATAATATTGCAGATATCATAATTATTATGGAGGGAATGATTTAGTTAACCCGTTCCCTCTCTTAGTAGGCAATGTCAAAAAATCTTAATTCGTGGTGTTAGACCTAGAAACTGGCTGCATTATATATATTGCAGCTGAGTTCAGTGAGTAGATATATCAACAATTTTAACAAGCCACTAAGACTACATATAAGTTCACTAGTTTTAACATTGAAATATGAGCGATATAGTGTCTTGTGTTTGATGGGCAATGTCCATGAAAATCAGGGCATACATAAAAACACAAACAAATCCATCAAGCTGCTCCCTTTTGGAGTAGGCAATGTCAAAAAATCTTAATCTGTAGTATTAGACCTGGAAACTGCTTCAATTACAACAATTTCTTCCATACTGCCATATCCTTGCATACCTCATTTGCTTCCGCCACATTCATGCACTACTTCATACATGCTCTCCTACTTTTGACTCTTGAGTACTCCTCATATTAAGTCTCTCTTCCACCACACTCAGGCACGACTTTCTCAGTCTACCCCTTCCTCTCACACCCTTCACTCCACTATCATACATCTGTTTAGTTATTTGGCTCTCATTCATTCTCTCAACTTGGCCAAACCAACAGAGTACACTCTTTTCATTTTAAATATTTTTTTATGACTACCCACCCTATCCATTTCTTATGTTTTAAGGCATTTTTCAGATGATAAAAACATGTATACACCCTGTCCTCGATTAGCGCTTTTCATTTGTTCCAGGAAATCCAAGCACCAATTGAAACAGCGCTATTTGAAGCATAAAACTCCATAAGGACTAATGCTATTTTAAATAATTCGTTCCCAAGTTTTTATTTAAGGATAATTAAAACTGAACGAGTGCTATTTTATAGATAACAACACACATTTTCCTTAATCTATAAATTTGAATGATGTAGCACAGTTATTTTATGGAAAAATATAATAAAATCCAACAAGAAAACAATAATAAATCAAATATAGTCACGATATTTTGAAATTCTTGTATTGCATGAGATAAAAATAGTATCATCATCTGTTCTCTGAGAACTCTCTTCAGTTTGAGAAAGGTTGACCCCTGAAGGTTTGGCTAAAAGTTTATCCAAAGTGAGCTGTTTTTTTGTTTTATTTTTTTCTTGAAGCAGTTCTCTATAGCAATTCACAGCACAGTTTATCCCTCTCGCAACGTTCGAACTTCTTTCCTCATCAGGGTCTTTTTCTACCACCAAAGCGCAAGCACTATCGATGTCTTTTAATATTTCAGTGATATCAGATGAAGTTAAACCTTGTGAATTTGTTTCAGTGTCATTATGATCATCACTAATTTCCTCTATTTCCTCATATTGCAGGATTTCCATCAGTTCTTTATCCATGAGTCCTTCCCTTTGTGCTTCAATCAACTCATGAATATCACGTTGCTTGATTTCTTCTAAACCTACTTTTCGTGCAAGGTTAACTGTTTCATCAACTGCTTCGCATGATAAGTCAAAACCTTGAAGATTGAGCACACAGTGACTCCAAAGGTTTTTCCACACCCTGTTCATAGTTTTTTTTCCCGATTTCATCCCAAGATTTAACAATGTTTTCTATTGCATGGCGGATATTATAACTTCTCCAGAATTCTTTCAAGTCCATACCATTCTCACCCTCTGTAGCCTTCACAGCTTGAGCAAACGTTTCTTGTAGATAATATGCCTTAACACGTTGCCCACATGGTGGGCAAACAGCAACCCAGCACCATGTGTCGGGTGTTTTTCGTGATTTGAGCTGTGGAGCGGGGACTGCCTTGAGTGTCTTTCTGTCTGTATCGATCTGATAGTTGGCACCCATGATGTCTTGACACAAGGGAATGTACATATGGGGTGGGTTATTCGTTGCCCACCGTGTGGGCAATGCCACTCATTTCAAAGAAAGGGCGAAATAGGCAGCGTTGCCCACTATGAGGGCAATGCAATATTTAATGCAAATAATACCAAAATCTCTCTTTCTATTTTTTTGGCATTTCTTTTTTGTTGTATTTTGTGTGTCGGAGAGCCGACTCTCCCCTCTCCTACTCACCAGCTTCTTACTACCAGCCTGTGGGGATAGGGGGAAGTTTGTACTCCATGTTGCCTACAAGGTGGACAACGCCACCTACACAGGAAGGTTCAGCATTGTCCACCGTGTGGGCAATGCCGCACTCACAAGCATATGGTCTGATTTGTGTACCGCATTAAACGTCTTAAACGTTGAAATAACACCTTGGACTGCAGAATAGCAGTTGTGTTTGATGGCAAAAAAACAACATTGACTTCCGGACTTAAATGGGGGTGAGGGATGTGTGATCCCAGGGTGGGTGGTGTTGACCATCGCACACCAAGACTGTCATGCGTGGTGAAGAGCCACATCCTCCACGAGGTGCCCCTGGTTTTCGCAGAACATGACGGATCTAGACTTGGCGGTCGATAAACAGCTCCCATCATCACGGTTTGTCCCTGTGCCAAGGATGACCACATCCGCGGCACGGAGGGTAAGAAGTCATTAACAGGTGAGACTCCAGATACAGGGCGACCTCCGGTTTCATCTTGCCTTACCCATGTATGCGGGGCTCTGCATGGGCGTACCCTTTATTTCCCCAGCTACACGTGGGATCATTTATGGAACCTTTTAAAAACAAAACCTCGGAGGCTGCTGAGAAGTGGACTCCACCTAAGGACTCATCAAGTCCAATGTCCATCACCATGGAGGAGGCGCTATTGGAGAGCCCTGATGGGCATCCCAATGGTCGCCCTTCCTCTACCCAACCCATAACCTTGGGGGCCCCTTTGGGGAACCCCACACCCCCAAGCCTTCCTTCTGCACCCACTAGGGATAGCAAAACATCCTCAGACTTGTCTGAGTCTACTATAAAGGAGGCACCAGAATTCGCCATGGAGATGGAGTGGGACTCGGGAGCCTCCAACACAATCCTGAAGAGTATCTTAGGGAAAATGAAGGACCTGTCAACTGAGGTGAGACCAAGCGGCGCAACCAAGAGAAGGAGACGGAGGGAGAGGGTGCACACTGAGAGAGCTGCGGGGGGCCCTGCACACCCCCCTGCCTTGGGAGGAACTGCTGGAGGCCAAGTCCACCGGCGGAGCCCCTAGGCAGGGTGCGGATACTGCTGAGGCCTCGAGCAGCTCATCCTTGAAAAGGGGGACGATTCCTGGGGACACCCCAACAAATGCCTCCCAGGATGCCAAAAGGGCCAGGACAGCGCCTACATATGCACAGGTCACTAAGGACCTGAAGAGGATGGCGATAGTGCCGGTAAACTACCCAGAGGTGATGATGAAGGAGGATGCACCAGCTAGCTGTGGCAAGGCTCCAGGAGCTTTGGGACACAGCCCCAGCAGACCAGGAGGTCCCACTCTTTGAGGCCAATAGTTTCATGAACGGCACAGTTGAATTTGCCTGCACCAATGACTACTCTACCTCCTGGCTTGAAAGAGCAGTCAACCTTATTGGGCCCTTCGAGGACATAAAAGTCATGGTTGTCGATGCTGACAGCCTGATAAAGAGAAGAAGGACAATGGTGTGGGTCCTAGGACCGAGCAGACCCAACTCCAAGACCCTTCTTGAAAGGCTCAAGAGGGCAAACCCGGGGCTGCAGACCATCTTGTGGAGGCCCTATGACAGCTGCGAAGTCGACCACGAGACAAGATTTGTCCTGGGGGTGGGCGAGGCATCTGCAACGTTCATGTTGGACCCTACCTTCAGGCCCAACGTGAGGATGTTGAGAGCAGAGGTGACCTTCCTAGGCAGGTCTGGGGGACTGGAGAAGCCCACAATGAATGAGGTGTCTACGCTTTGCTGACCTGTGCCCATGTTGCCAAGGAATTATGTCGTAGAGGCAGATCAATTCATATATTCTCTGATAGCCAAGCAACTTTAAAAGCTCTCATATCTCCATGGTGCAAATCAAGACTGCTGCTGGAGTGCCGGGAAGCACTCAATTCCCTCAGCAGACAGAGCAACGTAGAACTTTTATGGGTCCCTGGCCACACAGGCATAACCGGAAACAAGATAGTGGACAAACTGGCAAAGGAAGGCTCGAGTGAGAACCCAATTGGACCAGGGCCTTTCATCCCAATCATCCCAGCCTAGCTCGCACCCTCTTCATGGATTTCAAAGATCAAAGAGTGAAGCCTAGCTCAACACTCTAAGATCTGGCAGAATGCACAGGGGCTCAGGCAAGCCAAGCTCCTGATAGGAGGACCCAGACTGGGGATGGCAAGAAAGCTTCTTTTACTAAACAGAAGACAACTTCAGACAATAGTGGGACTGTTCACCGGACACTATCAAGTCATGAGGCATCTCCATCTCCTGAAAATTACAGACTCAGCAAAATGTAGATGGTGTGAGGAAGAGGACAAAACAACATCGCACGTACTCTACAAGTGTCCCGCTTTGATGAGGACCAGAGTCAGGCATCTGGGATCACCATTTTTGGAACTAGATGAAGTCAGGGGTATCCCCGTAGAGGACATGCTAGCCTTTAGCAGGGCAAATGGACTCTATGGATGATTACAGACATGGTGGTTGGCACAATGGACCATTAGGTCTAAATTCCTCAGGTCCTCCTTGGAGGAACTCCACCTACAACCAATCTAATTTAATCCGGACTTAAATCGCAAAGAGTTATTGGATGGCCTGGAGCATTATCTAGTATTAACAAAACTCTAAAATCTAAATTTTTCTGTGCACATTACTTTTTTACTGCCGGACAGAAGTAAGACGTAAACCACTGCTCAAATACCGGAATTGTTACCCAAGCTTTTATATTAGATGTCCAAAGGACAGGTAGATTTTGCTTGTCACAGCCTTTCAGAGCCCTTGGGCTTTCAGAATGGTATACAATCATTGGCTTCAACTTAAAGTTTCCGGCAGCGTTTCCACCGAGCAATAATGTCAACTGATCCTTCGAAACTTTTGAATCCAGGCATTAGTTTCTCCTGCTAAGAAATATATGTCCTGGCTGGCATTTTTTTCCAGAATAACCCAGTCTCATTGGCATTGAAGATGTGGTGAGATGAGTATCCATTCATTTCTATAATAGCAGCAATTTCATCGACATAAGCCGCTGCTGCACTAACATCTGCACTGGCAGATTCGCCACAAACAGATATATTGTGCAAGTTATATCATGCTCTAAAGCATTCAAACCATCCTCAACTTGTATTGAATGTTTCGACACTAGAACTAGTAGAACTTCCTGGGAGATCTTTAACCAAATTTGCGAATATACCTTTTGCCTTTGCTTGGATCAGCAGCAAACCCAATGAGCATATGCTTTTGAATTTAGTCCTCCATCCAAATACTTAATAATCTCTCCATTTCCACCATATGATCTGCTCCTTGTTCCTATCCTCACAGAAGTTAAGGGAGTCGCAGCCTTTCCATGTTCCTTTATTTTTTCAGCATTTCTGATGATAGTCCTCACTGTGGAACCAGCCAGAGATAGCGCCCTGCAGACTTTGTGTTGTCGCTGCCCAGCATCTAGTCGTCGCAAAACATCTAATTTCATGTAAAGGGTTAGGTTTTTCTTTTTTTTCTTAACTGACTCTGGCTTATCACTTATGACCTTAATTTATGAGAGGAAAATGGATCATTAAGAATGTTATTTTTTAACTAGTTAAACCATGGGATATACTGTGGTTAGGAGGGCACAGCTGTTAAGGGTATAAAGTCGTCCAGTTATACATGTAATAAAAACAAAAATGTAAATGAACGAATAAGAGCAATACTAACCTTTTACTAACTATTAACCTTAATTTTGCTCACTTTACAGATTTTTTATGAGATTTGTCCAAAAATATTTTGTAATTTTAAACGTTTGCAAGTGGTCAAACGTGGTACAACACAGATCTAACGACTGCAGTTTCTAATACCTTCCATATCGGGTGCGGCAATAGCGGTGAAAATTTCAAATGAAGCGGTAGTTATGGAGAGCGCTAATGTGGAGCGAGAGCGTTAATAAGAACGAAATTTTTTTTATTTTCGATTGCGTTAATGCGAAACAGCGCTAATTGAGTCAGCGCTATTCGAGGACTGGGTGTACATAATGGGGGTTTATCACAATTTTTGATTTTTCCTTTATCATGCAGGGGACCATGACAAATGATCATTTGCAAATCATCTCTTAAAAATTCCAAAAATTGCCAGAAATATAAGTCTATAAAGTTGAATGTACGGGCAACCTTCCCATAATGGCAGTGACGTAATTTCATCAATAAAAACTAAGTTTTTGCCTACTTACATAACATAACCTGGAGTTAAAGAATGATGTGCCTATCTATCAATATCTTTACCATTCTATCAAAAGAAATCAAAGATGGTTAGCTTGTCTTTACCATAAATAATTATAACTATTTACTATATATTTGTCAACAGGGGTCTCAAGAATTATCTTATATCTAGTAGTTTTAAGGCATTAAAATACATCAGACTAAATATAAGTTCCATATTAGCATCCAATGCTCAGTTGGTGCATCAGACCAAAAGACAAAAAATGGTCATTTATGAATGCGGCAAGCATTAATCTTTAGTGAAACCTTGAGAACCTTAAAAAATTGACCTTTAGAACAATGGCTTACACACCATTACACATTCAAAAATACAAAAAAGAAAAAGTGAACTGATATGAGAAATTAAATTTTCAATTACCTTTGGCAAATTTGGCAGGACAATGCTCCAAGCACTGCTCAAATAAGTCACGTGCCCTCTCAAGTTTTTCCCCTCCATAACGTTTCAAGAACTTAGTTAAGTATGTGTTCCAAATGTCATACACATTTGGCCATTTGAAGAGTGCAATGCCCTTCTCATATGCCTACATGACAAATGTGAATTTTAAAAAAATATTAGAAAACACTCATTTAGCCTTTTGTAATACCATATTGCAAAATACATACAAATTACAATATTCAATTAAATGTACAGAGACTATTCCTTTGGAATGATTCATTTGGGAACATTCACACTGATTATAGAGTAAAAGTTTTGACCAGAACCTTGGTCCCACTCAGACAAACACGGATAATGTAAAAGTTAAGTCAAATAAGGTTGATGGAAAAATCAAAGTCCTGATGATGAGAAAACATTTCATATGCTCACATCCACATCTTAGCAATGCACATGGAAATTTCCAAACATTTACTCTTTCAGGCATTACTTTGTGGAACTGACTCACATGAAATAATTTCTCGCTTAGTTAATTCCACACTTTTTTACCACTGCAAACCATGGTTTCAACATCTATGATGTCAATACATACATAAAAATGAGCACATGCTGAAATGTATCAAGGTATAGATGTTGAAACCATGGTCGGCAATAATAAAAAAGTGTGGAATTTACAAAGGTAGAAATCTTCCCATACATTTCGTTAGAAGAGGGATAAGTTTCAAGTATCACCAACTGTAACTAACTGATAACCCATTGTACAAAAACATACAAATATTTAGCAATGGGACCAATAGCTGTGAGATCCATTATATTATGGACCGCATCACTATATTTGAGTAGCATGAACTATTGCTCTTGTAACTTTTTCCCAAATATGTAGTTATAACTTTCAATATTTAGTCTACTCTCCTACTGCTGCATAAAATTAATGCATGTTTATATTTTGTAAAAGATTGCTCATGCAAATTAATGAGTAAATAAACTCATCATTAATATAACTCATTTATAAACTATTTTGCGAATTTTCTAGCCCATGGTATGTAACGGTACAATATGATATGACATGCTTCAATATTTGTTTAGATTTTAGAAGAAAAAATAATATCAAGATCAGTTAATGTTAACCGTTATGGGATGACAATACAATACGTAACTTTAAAAAAGAGCAAATGTATCAGTTATCCATTGGAACAAATGAATGATGGAGAGTAGAGGTGTGACATACTGCTCTTTTTGCTGAACATTTTATTTTGATCCAGTTCAGGGATCAGAACTGCTCAGAAGAACAGAACCAAAAGAACAGTCACAGCATTTCAAATGTGGGGGGGAGGGATGGGGGAAATTTATGACATCTTAATTATCAAGATGGCTTATTAAGATCATAAACATATTTGTAAAGTGAAGCTAAAGAGATACTTAAATCCACTTTAGCTGCCTTAGGTCCCATGCGCTCACTCATTACATGCAAAGGAAAGTAACAATGATTAAATCAACCCAGTCAAGTATCAACCCAGCGCAGGAGGCTCCTCAAATGCAACTAACTTTTTCCATCGAATCAGCCACTAAGTCACGTTATTTATTCGAGACTGTTTTTGTCAGAATACTTGTTCAGAGGAAACACTAGTAAAAATAAGTCTTATTCATCAGCTACTAAGTTGACAGTTGCTTCAGAATATCCAAGTCAATGACTCCATTGGCTAAAAAGTTCTGAGACACCAAGTTGTCATGGAAAACAAAATATATACTGTCAAGAGAAAGCAATGAGGTGAGCTCTGCAGCCAATGTTTTTCTACTCAGAGCCTTCTCATGGGTGTACCGTCACAATTGGCTGCTATTGATGCGATGTACAAATTAGGAGATGGATCCTTAGCAGGTTGCAGTCCAGCAGGCATCACCTCACATATTAATTTATAAATTTTAACTAGATATTTTTCAGTTTTATACGCTAAACATTGCTCGTTTGAGCGATCACTGTTTATGCATTTTCATAGTTGGAGGCAGGAAAAAAGCTCAAAGAAAATCTGCTTTTCATTCTGCAAAAATCAATTAGAAAGGATTCTTTTCTGTTCTATAGAATGTAATTTTGGTCTGCGTTATGGTCAATGTTTCCATGTGTGGCCCGAAAGAAATGTTTTTTTCAGTATAATAATATCAATGCTTTTATTAATAATCAACAATAATGTCATAGATTGTATCTCGTATTCTCTCTTCAATCAGCATAAAGTAATTACATTTTCTATAATTATTCCCATAAAGCTATTATTTCAAAAACACATAAATAATATGTCAATATTTTATGCAAGCAACCACATCGTACAACTTTTTCTCTAGCCAAAATAATTACGTGATTATTTTTTTGCATCAAAATCAACAGAATTCAAATTGTTACCGAGTTAAATTCTTACCTATTTCGATAGAATTATTCATTTGAGCTCTGATTGATTCAAATGACATATTTGTTATTTGATGCTGTTGATTAAATGCCTTTCTAATGTTATTCAACAGAGAATTTTCTAGGAAGCCAGGGCCTAAACCGGGATCCTTGAAATAAGAGTCAGGCCAATTCCAAGAGTTTTTTGATATAAAGACGCATTTAAATGACCCATGTTTTATGTTTTGATGGTTTAATCGTGAAATATGGGCGTCTCGCCTGTAAATGTTAATAAATAAATAAATAAAACAGTCATTAATTAATAAAGATCCCATGCTAAGGTCCAAGTCTCTTACGCGAAAGATGTGTTAACTCTTAGCAGGATATTCTTTCACAAGACATATATTTAATCAGGCTTATGCAATTAATTCATCTTGTTTTTTTCCTCCACTGAAAAGCCAATATAAAATAGACAGACATAGGAGAGACAGTAAGGACACGAATAACTGAGAAAATATATGTGCTCATACATTCACGATGTATACTCCAGTCAAGAGAATACTACCCGTATGAATACTGTCTCTCGGTATCGAGTTTTATTATCACCGCCATTGAGTTAACAGTTTTATTAAAATGCAGAAGAATTAATGCATTTGATTGATTCAAAGCACATGATGATGAATGGCTTTTCATCATTTGTTGTCGAAGTATGCTTTCCATAAATGGATAAAATCTAAGAATGCTCAAAAAAAACCTCTATTGTGGAATGATTTAGTTCCCTTCGTCTTAACTCAATAGATGACTCTTCACTCAATAATACATTCCCCATGTTGAACTTAATTTTCCCTTTCTCTTCCTGCTGTGATTCCACGGAAACTCCTAAGAATATAACAGTGTCACATTTTTATTTTCCTTTGAATCGTCACCCTTTCAACGTGTTAGGGAATAATACATGATCAACGACTGAACTAGAAGTCATAAATATTAACCTCCATTCCACCAGGCCAAAAAAGTTATGTTGCCATTCACGGAGCCAATAATGTTAGTAAATGTTTTCTGCAACACAAATAGAATGAATGCCTCCACTAATAGATTTCATAACTCTACTGGATACACATGCATTGTTTCTCCAACCAGCCATAAGACGGTAAAACTTACTCGGAAAGCTTCTTCATAGTATTTATGCTCTTCCAGGAACAATCCATAATTGATAATAATCTGCGGGGTTGCTATTTTCAGATCAATGATGCGGTCATACACAGCTTTACATGACTGCAAAGTGAAAAGCACATAGCATTAGAAAAACATAGCATACAATTCTTTGAAGGCTGATGGCTATTTATGGCCACATCAAATTGAAGCAGAAATTCGGAGTCGTGAGCAAAAGAACTGAGGGCATCAAAACATTTAATTTGGTCAGAGATGTGGTTGGGACAAGAATGAAGATATTTTTTCTACCTCTCATTGTCAGTCAAAGGAGATCCATATTGCTTCGTCTGTGGGCTTTCTACATTTGGATTTATTTTCACTTAAATGGCTCACATTCATGGCAGGAAGAATGTGAGAGACTGATATTCAACACACTATCAACTTAAAGCTAGGGACTAAAAAGGATATCTCAGAGGCAACCTCTTTTTTAATAAGCGTTTAGTATATCAGCAGACTGTCTGTGTCTCGTTCTATTGTTGCTGTAGTCACAAATGGAGTGTGAAAAGAAAGAATAATTTCAATTTATTTGTCCAGGTGACACAATACATGGTACAATGTACAAGGTAAGCGCATAGGACATCAATTATACACCAGAGTTGTATACACTTAATTTTTAGATAAATATTCATTTACACTATAGTAGCACTTGTTGACCAGGTATACAAGTAACCTTTTCTTGAATAGAAGAATTCTTTGTTCATCTTTTAAACACTTGGGTAGGTTATTGAAAATTTTTGTGCACATTGATGATGGCACTTCGGCTACCATAGACAGGTTTGTTGTTTTCACATGTATATCTTTACATCTTCTGGTACTGTAGCAGTGATAACTACATACTATTCAATGTAAAGTCATTTTTGTTATTCATTACATAAATGACTGCATGGTAAATGTATACACAACGTTTATACTGTAATAAAGATAATATACTTAAGCATTTAAAAAGAGGTCGGCAATGTGCACGATAATGTTGACCTCGATATTCTCAGGCGTTACTTTGTAAAATTCTATATTGACAGAATCAATACAAACTTTGTAAATTTTACAATGGATTTTATTCAATACGACCGGTTTCATCGCATAAGTGATATCTTCAGGTACATTTTCTAGTCAAGCACAGAATATATATACATGAACTGGGAGGGTGTGGGGAGGGGGAGGAGGAAAGCAGTGGGAGGGGGGAAAGCATTTTCTGAATATCTTTTCCTCAAAACCGTCCATATATAGATCTGCCAGGAGTGGTGATAGAGGTGACGGTGGCCACCACCCCTCTCAAAAGATGCCTACATTCCATTTTATGTTAAACAGACTGCTTAACATTCCACTCTCCCCATACAACTTTGACAAGGAACTCAACACAGTGAAAACCATTGCAGGGAATAATGGATAGAGTGAAACTGTGATTCAGAAAATGCTTGATAAAAAATGATCCATCTAAGCTCAAAAACTGTTATACAGGTCATCATTTTGCAAAGACGAAAAGAAACGTTGGTGCTAACTTTTTTACCACGAGAATTTGACCCTAAGTGTTGTTAACCTCTTTCCCAAGGAAAAATTCAACATTGCCTACTACAAAAGGGGCAACCTAAGGACATTGTTAAGTAGAACCAAAGACGAAATAGACAGTAAGGAAAAAATTGGAATCTATAGACTAAGGTGCAGTGAATGCAGGGCAGTATATGTGGGGCAGACAGGAAGATCAATCAGAGAGAGAACAGAGGAGCACAAGAGACATTGGCGGAATGGCCAGATTGAAAAATCCTATTTCGCAAAACACCTGTGGGAATGTGACCACAATAGTGACTTTGTGCCCAAAATTCTTCATAAGGAAAGAAAAGGACACAGGATGGACTCAATGGAGCAGATGGAGATAAGGAAACACCTGAAAGAAGAGCACCTCTTAAACGAGAATATTTTTGAAAACTATTCCCTCATCTTAGATGTCACACTTTCCTTAACCTAGACCCTTATGCAACCCTCCGTCTTAGTCACAACCGTCAAAACACTTCCTTAATAGCTACCTCTCCCTAATCCCCAACCCTTCCTCCCCCCCCTTCTCCCCCACCTGCAGTGAGGCTCACTTCTTACCCAAAGTCCATCTATGCAATCCCTCCTCCCCTACCACCCCCCCTCCCCTAACTCACCCCCTAGCCCCCTTCCTCCAACCCCTGCCTTCATTCCCCCCCTCCCACTGCCTTTCTTCCCCTCCCCACCCTCCCAGTTCATACATATATGTTCTATGCTTGACAAGGAAATGTACCTGAAGATGTCGCCTATGCGATGAAACCGGTCGTATTGAATAAAATCCATTGTAAAATTTACAAAGTTTGTATTGATTCTGACAATAATGTTGTTTACACATGTTTCTTATTATTTTTTTCTAAATTAAAAATACCTGATTTAATGAGGATGATGGTCTCCATATTACAATTCCATATGAAATTACAGAGTAAAATAAGCCATAATAGAATAACATTTTCCGGACATCTTTACTAACTGTTTATTTTAAAACTGATACCTGGCAGTAGGCTATATCAATTTCCTTACATACCTGGGCGATATGTTCGTCCCACCTAAGGTGAGGGTCATCATAAAACCCAAAAATTTTTAATTTACTACCACCATGTGATCACATATTTTCCTTTAAAATTCAAGATTATTAGGCACCCATTGTCGTGGAGAAAACAACATGATTGCAACCATCAGTTGGGGAGTGTATCTCTCCTATGTTATCACTTCTATGACTTCAAGAGATGTTACACAGGATCAAAATAATATCATCTGTGTTACATTTAAGCTCCTCATATGATCTGAATTTTCCAAGTAATCTTAGCCTAGTAATGCATAGTCTCCAGTGGCTCCCAACCTAGTCTTTCCATCAGCTATATATTGCATACACTGTTTGCTCGTAACTGTTTTTAATGAAATGTGCAGTATAATTTTGTGTATTTTGTTTATTTTAAGCATTAAATCTTTCTGAGCACAGTCCCAAATGGCTGAGACATATAAGAGATGTGGTCTAACCTGAGAAGAGTAACATCTCTCTTTCACAATTTCATACCAATAGGAGGGATTGTGAGGGTCTGAGATCATCTTGCATAAGATTTTAGTGTTACTCATTAGATGCCACTGCTCTAAATACTCATGCACACAGGCATATGTGGTACGACACAATGATTCACCACGTGAGAAGGATTGGCAAGTTTATGGCACCAAATTTTGAGGTCTCTTGAACACTCATTCGAAAGAGGCTACATTTTGCCCCTCACTAATTTGCACTTTTCCACGTTTGGGATTGGTTAATTAGTGCTCAACTAATAGTTTGTAGAGTAAAAGATAACTTTCAGAGACTCCTCGATCTAATTCTATTTCAATTTGGTTCATTTTAAAAACCATCTCTGAGACCAAATTGTGCTGCCACCAGTGGTATGAATGTGCTCTCCTGGCTGCTGGATTTCTTCATGTCCGCAGCGAACAATATTTTTTTCCATTGCCCCAAGTTCTAACAAAAACCATCATTACCTTGTGCTCAACTCCTATTTGCATCTTAGGATTGGAGGGCTACTGGGTTTGTTGCGTTGTTTTTATCGGTGTGATCATGATATTTTGCATCCATTACTGGGTGCCTTTACATATCAGGATCTGATGCCACCCTGAGAACAGTATATACAAAGGCCAAATTCCAGCAATAAGCATCAGATTCAGATCTGAAGATGCACCCTGCAATGGATGCAAAATGTCATCACCACAAAAATGAAACAATGCAGCGGAACCTGGAAATCCTTCAATATGAAGAATCTCAGCACTATGAAAGTCTTATGCAGAAATTCCCATTACTAGCCAAAATTGCACAATACTTTGTTCACTGATAAGTTAACCTGTACATTCTATGAAAAATGTAAGACAACTTAAGTAAGATTGGGAGAAAGAGAGGGTTGTGAAATCTTGCATAATCTCATTTGGGGGAGTAAAGGACTAAAAAGTAGCCAAAACCACCTTTAATACTTGAATGGTCCCTTAAAAGATAGGTGTTAATTGACAAAACCACTTTAAAATTGATTTGATCATTTTCATTAAATAAAAAGCATACCTTGAAGGTTCCAAAGCTCTCTTCTAGATCTGCATACATGGACCACACTTTCAAAGATTTGTACAACCTGGATTGAACCGTCTCAGTTTCATCATGGTATGCAACTTTACGTGGAGGAGGAGCTGTTGCCCTCTGCATCAGACGCACTGCCTCTTCATAGTTTCTGTATAAAAGAATTAAAATTTTCATTGCTCTCACCTGCCTTAAGATGTCAGTTTAATTGTTAGTAGTAAGTAGGTATGCGAATTGAAACGAAACTAAATATTTATTTCACAGCAGATAGGACCAAAACTAATACATTCCCTGAAAGTGTTTCCAATTGCTGGAAACAATTTGTTAACTAACAACTTTGAGTCATTCCAAAGTGGAATACTTTTAGAGGAGTAAAATAAAATTAAGATGACCTTTAGTACTGTTTCAAAAATGTTGGTGGTAGAGCTGTGGATAAGAAAAGAAACTAAAACAGGAAAAAATAGCTGAGGATGGCTTTATATACATCTTGTAAGCCCTGACCTGAGATTGCTGGATCTAAATTCCAACCTATGGTCCTGATAAAAGCAGTCTCACATCTAACATTTCTCAATATTCTAATTCTGTTACACCTTCGATCATATTACTTTGAATCAACTTCAGTACAGTTTCTCTGAAAGAGTTCTGAAAAAAACCAGCAAGAAACACTTCTTTTAATTTTGTTTCATTTCAGTTCTCAACCCTGGTATGTATTAATATGGCAATAACGAATTAATGTAAGATGAGTATCATTACATAATTTATGATAAGACAGGATCTTGGTGATATAAGAAATATTTACAGGGTGTCCGGTGAATCTCAATTTCGTTTTTCCCTGAGTTTTCCAGGTTTTCCAGGCAAATGTTTTGCATTTTCCAGGGTCTTGATGCACCTTGTTTCTAACATATTTTTAAAGAATTTCTAATAAAATCGGCATTATTTTGCCAACATGAAAAAACAAGAAATTTCGGTCCCTACTTTGAGTTAAATATGTAAGAGTATACAAGGAATGTGGAGTATTACGGGTTTTATTTCCACCAACAAATAAACAAAAATGGTTAACTGACAACAAAATTCTAAGTCAAGTGCAATTTTAACACAATAAAGTAGATTCAGACTAGTTTGATAAAGAACATGCAAATAAAAGAAACAGGTGTGACATTTTTCAATGAGTGCATTTCCGATTCAACTTCAGCAACAAATTTCTCGGCTTTTCAAGAAATTACGTTTTTTTTTGGTTTGCAGCTCTTGAACCTTTTGCAGAATATACCACTTTCTTATACTTTTTCTCTTGAGGACTTGGTACCTTTCCTCTTCTCTACCAAAGGCTTCACTGTACTTTACATGAACATTTCGTTAACTGTGAATTAATTGCTTTGTGATAGGTTAGGATCTAATGCCCGAAAGCATTCAATTATGTAGAACAAAATTTTATTTGTTGGAAAATTCATGAATTTTAATTAGGTTGGATTGCCCCTGTACAGTGGCCCTGTCGACTACGAACCCGAGGGCCGTGATTTCCATATGCAGTGACCGCAAAATGTATTTCCGCTCCTTCAAAAACATTTATGCAAACATTAAAACGAGGAGGGTGGAGATTATTGGGAGAGGATTATCAATTACATATATAACAATACCAAATTATCCATTTCGGTTGCCGGCCGATTGGTTTTCGTATAATGCGGGAAATGCCACTGCACATGCTGAGACGTTTAGATTTCTCGTAAATTTGGCCACACCAAGAATTCCATTCGTACGGCTCTTCGAACGGAATCAATCTTCAAACGGAATCAAGATTTTCACGTGAAATTCTGTTTCCGCTAACAGATTTTGGCATAAATTCCGATTCCATTCGTAGCGGCCATTTTACATGGGAATTATTCTGTGTGGAATTTGCCTTGTTATGCAATCTAACATAACCCCCTGGACTAAGCCAAGGGAGTGAGGTGATGAAGCACGAGCTGAGAGTGGGCGCACAGCTATGAAAAGAGTATTAAATGAACAGGGAGCGCAAGACTACGCTGCGCCGAGAGCATAATGCAAGCAAAGGCGCAGGTTAAACCTCTCTCTCTCTGCCTTAATGGGAATCGGCTGCCAGGCATTTTCCAGGGTTTTTCGGAAAAATACAAAAATTCCCCGAGTTTTCCAGGTCAAACTATTTCCCTGAGTTTTCCCGGTTTTCAAGGTTTTCCAGGCCACCGGAAACCCTGATTTAAGAGAAACTTGAGAACTAATATTAGCATACACTTCATCAAAGATGCCCGAAGTTCAAAAATGTCTCCACTGAGAGATTGCATACAGCATTTACACACTTCTCACAAAGAAACAAGACATCTAAAAGGAAAGCCATTAAAATATCTACCATCACCAAAATTTGAACCCATGCCATCATTTGGAAACCATGTCACCCCCTAATTAAACTCTCACAGGGCTCTGTGTAAGATTAGGCTCTGTGGATTAATAAATTCACGTTGAAAATTTGACGGGAAAGCCTAAAATCTTTCATATGCCTTTTTAAAAACTGACTAAGTGAGACTTGACATCATGAAGATCTTCATTTCATTATCACATCTCAATTTCAAAATAAAAAAAGCTTACACACATGACATATTCCAAGCATAAATACCATGAAGTCTACTTACTCATTACGGATTTCCATTTCTGCCCACTGGCACCAAATGGATGCCAAGTCGTCAACCTTTTGATACGGTACATGGGTTGCTTTCTCCAGGACAATGCGGGCATCTTCAATTTGGCCATTGTCCTCGTAGAAACGTGCAAACGCTGCCCACAAGGAATGAAGCTTGCCAACAGCCAATTTGGGTTCAACGGTCTGCACAGCTTCAGTATACGTGTTTATGATCTACAATTGTAAAGATTGCATAATTTTAATAAGGATCAGAATTACATTGGAAGAAAAATTTTGCTTTGGCATTAAATACACTTTTTTGTCCACAGATTGTAGGATTAATACCGATGAAGAGGATAACCACGCAACTCACCTCATGGGGCTTTCCTTGAAACAGCTTGACTCGTTTATGCCACTCGTGCACATTGTGGGGATTCTGCCGAAGGAGAACAGAATTGAGAAGGAGCAATCGTCTCTCCATCAAGTGCTCGAATCTTGCCAGCCTCAGCTCCAACTCCACTTCATCTGCAAAGAAAAATAACAATGTATGTGTAAGCACAGAAAATGATGCTCTTTCACAATGGATACAGTATTGTTACACCAAAGGGCTTGTTGAACTGAATTTAAGATCACAGAACTGGACTTTATTTAAGGATAAGATAATTAAGGAGAGATTCTTTTAAAAAATTACAAATACTGCCACTTCCAGCTCTGTATACAATTAAGCTATGTAATATTCTTTGTTAGAAAAAAATATGTCAAACTTGCATCTAAATCTCGATATTCATAAGTATGACACAAGATATACCATAATACAGTGGAAAAGTTGATACATGCAACCAGGCAACGTGGCAATGGTGGGAAGGCTGCTCGGGCCCCAGGCCATGCACTAGGTTTCGGGCTCGGGTCCGAAGAGTACGGCGGGCTTTGAACAGCCAGTAGACCAAACATCTCTGAGTGAAAGTACAATTTTGTCATACTGTACATAAATACCTATGAAATTATAGTTTAACGCGTTTTTAACGCACGAATTTTTTCAGAAAGAGGGAGGGGGGGTCACAAAAACTGGGCCCCTCTGGAAGTGCAGCGGCTCAGGCCCCTGAGCACCCATGCCACCCCTGCATGCAACCCACGATACAATTGTGGCTTGAATATTTTTCCTACCATTAGATCTGGGGATACACCAGAAAAAAACAATCAACTGCTGCCACTTTTTGGTTCCTCCAACTACGTAAATCCAAGGTTTTACTTCATAAACAACGTAACCTAGTTCCTATTAACCCCCGCTGAAATTCACCTTGAATTAAGATGTCTTGTTGGTGTAACTGACTAACACACCTGACTGACAATAGGGAGATCCGGGTTTGAATCTTAACAAATCAAAACGATTTTTTCAAGGCAAATTCCACCCCCTTGGTGTAGACAACTGTTTATGTAGATATTCTTAGCTTGATTTAAGAGAATTTATACATATTTCACCTATGTTCATAAAAATTTTAATATGTATGTAGTGTAACGGTCATGGCCGTTTTCTGTGCCGTTTCTGCGATATTTTCTTGTTTTTTTCCTCCCACTCCTCTTATTCCCTGAGAAGGTGAGACGACCCACACTCAAAACATATGGACGCCTCGCAAGGAGGTGGCGAGTACTTTGTTTTGTTTGAATGTGAGTGTGTGTGAGTGATTGTTGAATGTGTCGCAGTGGTTTTACGTGAATTTGGTGATGGCGGTGGCAACCTTCTTCGTTCCCCTACCCCTCCCCACCAGTGTGTGACGTGCAATACCCATATACCAGTGTGTGGGAGGGGTATATAAGGGCTCTTCCGAGGCGGAAGAGGAACTTAGTCCTTATTAACAAGATCATGCCACGATATCTGGGATCTTCCGGCGTGGCTGACCCAGCTGCCACCACTACCTCAAACAAGTGTGACGGAGTAGGAGGCTATGTACTTCACAACGGCAGAGAGATGATGCTCCAGAATGGGGCCTGATGCTGCTGTGCACACATCAATCTTCATACTCCTTCATCACGTTGGCCTAAGTAATTTGGCCGGTATTCATCTGTGGTCGTCACGAATTCTCAAGACGATGTACATTTGGCTTGCCGCTAGCCCATGTGCCACCTTTGAGCCAAGTGCAACCTTCATCATTTATCATCAGTCGTATCCTGGTCCGTCACGTAAGCCACTGCCACTCTGACCTCGCCCATTCCCCTTATTCATTGTTTCGTGTCAATTCGCCCATCCATCCAAGTGTAACATAGAACGTTGCGGGACTCTTGATGCAACGATCATTATTTCCATCCTAATTTAGTCATATATTGTGTATTCAGGTCTAGAGGTCCCTAGGGCTCCACTGTATTTCAAATGCGTCTAAATTCCTGATCATTTATGTTAATAGTTGTCCCGTAGTCCAACTATTTGACTCGGTAGTTAATTGTTATAAAAGGGTATTTCTTTCATCTTTATGATTATTGACATTCATTCTTTTGCATCCCCATCCATATCATATATGTTTCATCGTATCACTGGTTTCATCAAATCTCACCATCCATCAGAGTATTTAAAAGTGTTGTGTTTTTCTGTAAATTTAATGGGTACTTGGGTGCTCTGCCACAATTGGAGAAAAAGCGGGTAATCTTCCCATTGACAGGTGGCTTTCTCCCAAAGACACCAGTTCCTTACAATATTTACTGTGTGATAATACCTGACGACTCAGGATCCCATACAACTACGGAGTAAGCGTACACCGTGCGCACGAAACACACTGATAATTGTGTTGCGTCTGTTCCCTTTTGTGACCAGGTGGGGAAACAGGTGGTCCGTTACAGTGTATGAGGACAGAAAAAAACATTTTTTTTTGTCCTCATATACAAAAACAATCTTTTCAATTTCCAGAGATTGCTGTGTTCAAATTAGTGCCCAAATGTTTTTGCACAACACTATATGAATAAATTATGAGTACATATGTACATACATAATATTAAGAATTAGCTTGGTATTTCAAATGTTAAAAAAATTCCATTCCACTGTTTCAACAGCATTCATTTTCACCTTTCGAGATTTTGAAGGAGCTTGAATATAACCAATAT
Organism: Pyrrhosoma nymphula; assembly: GCA_963573305.1. Classification (NCBI taxonomy): domain Eukaryota; kingdom Metazoa; phylum Arthropoda; class Insecta; order Odonata; family Coenagrionidae; genus Pyrrhosoma; species Pyrrhosoma nymphula. The sequence continues at coordinate 56,997,496 of OY754339.1, read as the reverse complement.
TAAAACCAATGTCTTCAAACTTTAAGCAAGAAAAATATTATGCCAATATTTATATGTAATTTCAAACAATGGAAGACTTCTAAATGGCGAATTTCCTAAGAGAATTGCCATTTTTTTCAAATGTCAATATATCTTACAGCATGAAATATGTAAATGCAAGGAAAGAAGCTCCATCCTCAAGGACACAATGTTCATCAACAAATACCTTCTTCAGTAGAAATAGGTTTAGCTGACACTTCCTCCATACGTCGAGTCAGACTAAGTTCCTCAAACTGGGCATATGCATCAAACACTTGCGTGAAATCTCTCACTGTAGTAACTGTCTGTATAGCTTCTTCATATATATCTCTAGCCTAATCAGAGACAAAACAGAAAATTATTATTATGTATTTTTACCACAGAGAATAAAATATCATAGTGAAAGAGAAACCTCCATCTTTTTGATAAATGATTGCAGGTTTTAATGTCAAATGCATCAAAGAAGAATTACAGGCAACATCTACAAATAAATTAAATTATTTGTGTAACTCTTTTCAAGGAAGATAGGACTTATTGTTTATTGTTAAATAATATATGTTATTTACTCATTTGCAACGTATCGTAAATTTATTTTTGCTTCATCAGTGCTATAATTAATTCACAGTTTTTACAAGAAATAAATAATTTATTTTGGTACAATACTTGATCCAAAATATATGCTGAAGACATTTACCTTAAGTGTATTTGAAAGATATATAGAGGTTTTTGTTGAAAGGCCTCCTTATATTTGGTGAGGATTATTTAGGTTGCTTTTATATCCAAAAAAATAAGCACACTCCTTTCAACAAATACTCGAAAGTAAATGTCTGCAGCATACATTTTTTATGAAGTATTGCACCAAATACATATTAATAGCCAATTCTTTATAAACTAGCTGATAACCCATCAAAAATGAAAGGTAAAATACTCAGTCATACAGACATTATTACTACAGATTTTATTTACATGTTTTGTGTAGGTAATTTCACAGTTGATAGTCTAATATTTGGATGCCATCACGAATGTTTACAAAATATAAACATCTGTGCTACTGAGCATCGTTGTTGACAGTAGCCACCTGGTTGCTACAGAAAGTTACACAACTAATAGTTTGAGTTTAGGTAGATCCACCACGCCTATGTGAGTCAAAACAAATACCAACTCCAACTTTTTGTTAGATTGATTTAAATATATTCCTGCTTTTGCTGAGGACATGCATTACCTATTGAAAACAAAAATGAAGGTATAAAATATGCAGATTATTAGCTTCGAGGAAAACAGCCTCATTAATGACCTTTTTGACAAAGAGGCGCTGACCCTCACTCATTCTAGTTGATGACATTGTTGAATGTAGGGTTAAAAATTCTGAATGCTTCAAGAGAGCTAGGTGTCTAGACCGTCAGAAAAACTACAGCAAAATGTCACATTAGTGGGCTAAAAGTTATATAATGCGCAGACGCCAGTCCTTCCAGGAATACAACAACCCCTACACAGTCACTTTTGGTGTGTCGTCACTCCGGGAATTCCAACAGGTTGGATTCATCACTCCTGGGCATTATGTGGCGTGATGAGCCTTCATGCCAGGAGTGAATGGCCCTACACATGGTCGGTTTTGGCATGAACAGTTGGACTGACACGCCCGGCATCAATCCATAAATGACCGTGAATTGGCACTTTTAAGGAGACAACTACCTCACTTATCTTTTAACATTTAGCCACATAAACATCTATTCCAGTCTTTGAGCACAGTTTAACTTTGCCAATTTTATTTTCAATCCATGTTCAGAACCAAATAACTCATTTATTAATAATTTTTTTTATTGTTTCAAAAATGGATGTCATTAATTAATGTTTAGAAAAGACCAGGCTTAATTTTACTGAGTAGCCATGATGCAGGACTGCTTAATATTCATGACCTTATATTTACAGTGCAAAACCACAGCACAATGGAGTAACAAAAATGGTTAGGTGAAAATGTTTTAACTTTTGTGGCGTGATAAAAGCAATATTTGACAAGGCATTCTGGGTTAGGCGTTTATTTTTCTGCAGCTCAAAACTTTGCTTTTCAAAGGTGAAAAGAAAAATGCTCAGCCTCTCCATTGAACACACACAATAAAAACAAGGCATAATGGTCAGTGGCACAAGCGTAGGCTTGAAAATTATTCATTTGGAGATTTTGAGAGGGCTGTACACTTACGCTGAATTTTGTATGAAACTTTCCGTGATTACATAATGACCCTAAAATCTCTGCTTATGCACATATTCATGACGTAATGTATTTTTATGCAATTTATCAACACTTCTGAAGTAATACAATGTTGAGACACTGAATTTCCGAGTCGAGATTTTACTGTGATTTACAATTTGCCACGATATGGCACCAATGCCAGCCGACTGACCAGGGTTCAATTCTTTTCTGGAAGGATTCGATTGGATCCTCGAATCCTGACCATACCACTAATTAGTATAGACATTGTGTATTAATTACAACCCTGATGAGGCAAAAACCAATTCACGAAATTTTGGCAAATGAGTAAATAATATCTATTTTTTAAGCAAGACTTTATCTTCTCCTGAAATGAGATAAATTATTTTTTAATAAAAGGAGTATATATAATATCTGGATAAAAATAAATTGAACTTACTCGTTCAAACAGACCACTGCGAACATAATAATCAGCCAAGGAATTCCATAGGTGACCCAACTGATCAGTGTAACGCCGTAGGCCACCCCTAATTATTGCGTCAACACATAAAGACCTAGAATGAATTTGATTGAAACAATGGACAAATTAGAAATTGAAAGGAAAAGACCAGATGAATGATTGGGGAATGGGCTGCAACCATAATAACTCCATTGGACAATAACATAGCAAAATATGATGAAAATCCCAACCTGACTTTATCTGGGTTTTTTGAGATGAGTTCACACAATTCATTCCACAGCTGGTGGTTAGATTTTCCATGCTTGGATACAAACTCATCGCGGTTAACAATTGATGCCAGCTTAACAGCTGCTTCATCCAGTCGGCCAATTGATATTAAATACTCAATATAGTCTTCGGCATCTTCAGGACAGAGCTGTAAAAAGAAGCAACACTGTTAATTTCCACCCATGAAAATACTAAATGAGATTCACAAACTTCGGTCAGTAGCCTAATGCTTGTGTTGACAGGTGAGAAGAAAGGGCTCACCTGGGACACATGGTTGGCCAAAAACTATGCAATATTCACTAAGGAGAAAGAGGGAGTAGATTCCTTAGCGTGTTCCTCCTGATATCCATGACAAATCTGGCCAATATCCATGATAGAAAAGGCAAATTGGCTTTTACAATGGAGTCCAGAGTCACACAAGTTCAGTCTTAAGAACTTGACTCCACAGCTGAGTATGCTTCAAAATTTGGATTTGGTTTTAAGAACAAGTGGATAGCACAGTAAAAGTGGCTAAGTTTTTGTAGGATGAGTAAGCATGTAGCTTTACCATTTGTTCACCCTACACAGAGAGCAAACAAGGATAGGCATCACAATCTATCTTCATAATTTACTTCAATAGCATTAGAAAATAATGAAATGGTGCAAAAACAAGTCTGAACCAAATTATAAAACACAAATATGAAGGCATGCGCAAATACTTCCAGGCTATACCGGCCCATAAGTGAAAAAAATTGCAACAATTCTACAAGATAATTTTCCATAGAAATAATTTTTTTCTCTCAACCAAAACATCTAGGAATGATAGGCATCCGTATTTTTCAATTTCCATCATAAATTGAATTGATGGATGCTGACTGTTGATATGTATTAAGAACTTCTTGAGTATCCCCTTTCCATGAGGCCATATTATGAACGTATCGTCAACGTATCTTAACCAAACTGTTGGAAAACGTGGACATATTGTGTATTGGAAAAATACACACTGATCGATATCTCAATACACGTTCCAACCACCACCCACAGCAAAAGGCATCAGTTATCAAGGCCCTATTTGATCGCGCTCGCAGAGTTTCGGATGCTGATTCCATCTCTGAAGAAATAAAACATTTAAGGGAGACACTGAAGGATAATGGATATAGCTATAAATTAATTGAAAGTGTTAGAAATCAGAAACATAAAGAGAAAGAGACATCTAAACCTTTGGGATATGTTATACTACCTTACATCGCCAGAACTACTGATCGCATAGGTAAAATTATGAAGAAGCATAACATCATTACAAGATTTAACACTACCTCTAAAGTTTATGATCGTCTTAGAGGAGCTAAAGATGCATTATCTCCCACAATGTTCAAAGGCATATAAAACATTTTTGGTAGTTGCGGAAAATCATATGTTGGCCAGGCAAAAAGAGCCATAGGATGCAGACTGAAGGAACATGAATAGGCTATTCGGAAGAAAGATTGGTATCACTCTGCCAATGCTGAGCACAGACTTCACAGTATAGACATCAAAAGGGTGAAAGTTATATGTAAAGAAAGCAGCTACTATCCACGGGTCATCAGGGAAGCCATTGAAATAGAAAAAAAGACCTAACAGAGAGGATGGCTACCAACTCCCTTATACGCGGAAAAGACTTTTGCAAGCCTCATTACATTCATTCTTGATATATGAAGTCAAAAATGAACTATACAGGCAGGTGACTGGCCATAAAGTAACTTACTAGGTAGTCTGAAAGGGTAAAAATTGTTCTATCTAATCAACAGTGGGCATTAAATAAATCAACAGCCTCCCTTTCCTTTACATACCAACCACAAAGAAAGAAAATTGAAGATTAGGCTAATCTAAGAATAGAGAAAAAGGAAATCTGTAACACTCAAAAATTACTTCACTTGAAGCAAGTAGGAGACGTAGGCTACAACATACGTATTGTCAGCACAGGCATATCCTTGGGGATATGCCAAGGATTCATTAATTCTCTAGAAACTGAAAAATGAGACCAGAGCCCAGGCTAAGATAAAAAACAACCAGGAAGAATCATGTATTAATCTTTATCCAATGGATTTAAATCCCTGTGCTTTTGCCTAGATGCCCGATTTAAATGTATGCATACCCAGAGCCGGGATGTTTTCAGCACTCACGGCATACAGCAAATACAATTAAAGGGACTTTTCGGGCACCTAGGCATTTAAAGGTTAAAGATGGAGAGATAAGCAACTTCCATTATACAGGCAGTCCCCGAGTTACGTAATAGATGCGTTCTGACGCTAGTGACGTAAGTCGAAATTTACGGAAGTCGAAAAAAAAGGAGTCGAAAATTACTCCTTAAAGGTGGGTTTACACGTAGCAGTCGACTGCCATAACAGTCGACTGTGAACGCGAACTGCGATGCGAGTAAGAGTCGATAGAGGACTAGGTCGAACGTGATCGACCCTGGATTCGAGCTATTACCAAAGTAGACGGACTTCTACTTTCCATCACATTGAAGTGCAATTTATCGCAACACTCGCTAGCTGTTGAGGACGCGCAATGGAAAGCGACCACGAATTTGAAAAAGTTGGCGAGGATTTCTCTGCCAGGAGGTCATCTCTTCAGATTAATCGAAGGATATAGGGAACATGAATGCTTATGGAATGTGAGGAAGGGGGATTATAAAAATAATGATGCCAAAATGCGACTTAAAGACCGATAGGAATCCCCAGTGGCCAAAAAACTTAGACATATGGCCAGTCAAACCTTTGAAGATATTTTATCATTCCATTGTTGAATCTTTCCCGTTTTGGACCAGTCTGTTAAATAGGGTACCTATACATATATATGTCAATACATGACACTTTTAACCGATTCTCATTATTGTTACAGTACCTAATATCCATTAGAAAACTTTAAAAACCAACCATAGTATGTAATAGAAGGAATATGTATTGGTCAATACATAAGAATTCCAACATTCCTCGCTGTCACAAAGGAGTACCTAGATCTTTGAGGAGAGTTTATTCTAAACTTAGATTAAACTTCTATTATTTTCCTTTCCTGCTTCTGCCGCTCTCTAACAAGCAGGATTGTTAGAAGAGTTCGTCGCCTTTCTGGCAAAATAGAAGCCATTTTGAAGTGCCTACTGCTGGTGATACGCTGCGATAGTTGTAGAAGTTGGTGCGGACACTTTGCGTCGGTAGCAGTAGCGATGTATCGCGTATCAAACGACTGCTATAGAAGTCGACTGCTACGTGTAAACCCAGCTTAAGTGAGTCCGTGCTCTCAAGATTACGGTCGATTCGGAAAAAATACGGGGAAGGCCAGCTCTTACTAACATTACGGCACATGCGCTCCTTGAAAGTAGGCAACCATCCTTCCAATTCCGTAACTTTCACAATTCCTGTCTTTTTTTGGGTAGGGTTGCCACTTACGTAAGTACGGATTCACGAAGTCGAGGCTTACGTAACTCGGGGATTACCTGTATGCATAATATGATCTAAATGTATTGTGATAATTAGTAATGTAACAATTGAGACTAAACATTGTTTTTGTGAATTAAAGGGTAAATTTCAGGTAATTCAAAGCAGTACCTAAAGGTGAGGAAATTTCTTTTTTATTTATACATTACTGACAATGCAAACTAATATTTTAATAACCCACCATGGTTTGGAGATACATCAAGAGCTCATTTACTTGAACTCATAGAGTTGATAGCAAAAAATGGGTTGCCAATGCATTGTTCCTGAATGATGTCACTTAATTTGTGTATAACAAGAATTTATAACTCCAAAAAGTGTTTTTATTTAAAAATAAGGTTTCATCAATTTATCCATAAACATAATTAGAGATGATCCATATCCAAAAGGAATCTGGATAGAAAAAAATGCACAATCAATGGCTACATTTGCATGAAACATGCTCCTTGCCAGTATTAAAATACCTCTCAAATCAGAAATGAGGATGTTTGTAGAAATATGGTAACACCAGAGGTAAAGATGATCTCTTAAATGAACATTCCCAGATATGATAACTACAAAAAACCCTATGCTTCAGGAAAAAAGTTCATTAATAAACTTCCTTTTGAGTGGAAAAAATGTTGCCAAGAAAACACTTTAAAAAATTATGAAGGACTTTTTTGTAAAAAAAAAATCTTTCAAAATTTCCATAATTTCTCTGAAAACGATGAAGAGCATTTCATTATGCATCTAATTCTGAGCTAGCTTTGTTACCTTTGTAACTTTCATTGTGCTTTGTTGTTGATTGTCTTACATGTGATCGTATAACATCAATCTTCATTCTCTACTTGACGAAGCCCATACAAATGTGTATTGGGTCTTTGGCAAATAACTATACCTATCTAACTTTTAAACTGAGCAGTATAAAGGTTCTCTATTTAGTCTAAAATTATACAATAAGGTATATATGGACAAAAATAACTCAGGAATAAAAAAAACAAATACTTAAACTGTAGAGTACAATAGAATGAAATTGTAAAATAATTACTGATAAATTTAAAAAATATAAGTTATAAATAGCTGATTATGCATAAAAAACAAAATGCATTTTAATTGATGAAAGAGATGAGTTGAAACATCAAGACTAAAGCAGTTAGTCGCAATTTGCATGGTGTCACAGGATAAAGAAATGAATAATTTGTAAAGTAAACCCTGGGGGTTGAAGCGTTTGAACAGTACCTCGGTATTTATTTTTAATTTGGCATAGTTTTTGTTTAAATGTTTTAATTTATTTTTGTGTTGATTGTTAAAATGTTTTCGTTACGAAGGTTTTGTTTGGGAGGAGGATGGGTTGTTAAGGGGGAGAGAGAGAGCAGGCCTGGCAGCTGCTCTGCACGAGTGAGATGAATTAAAGAATAAAGAAAGTAGAAAATAAGTGTTAATAATTTATGAACATCATCTGATGCTACAGACGTGGACGTGAACCCAAGTTTTCTGGTGGCAGCGGTGGGATATTTGTTACGGGAGCAGCCCAGAAATAGTGAGAAGACTCGGGAGTCAAGGATTGGCCGTTCGTAGAACGGATTTGGAGATCAGCATCCTTTCGGGGACGGATCATTTGTGTCTACGGTTGCCGAGACGGGGAAGGAGTCACGAGGCTGCATGTGCTGGACGAGGTGTTGTGGGGAAGAGTGAAATCGAGTGAAAGCCAAAACCAAGGAACTCCGGGCAGTGACATATTGGATTCTTCTATCGGCAACTGGAGAAAAGGATTTGCGATGATACTGTGCTGTTGAATAGGTGAGTACCGATTGCCGAATGGTTAGCGCATTTTGGGTACTGCTCTTGACTTCTACATGTATGATCGCAGTTTCTCATAATTTGTGGAAAAAAAACTAACTTTAAGATTTCATAATGGCGTATTTGGCTAGACCAACTAAGGACATTTTGAGGAAGATCGCGTATGAAGTCGGCGCTGATGTGGGAGAGGATGCTAGAGTCATGGAGTATAAGAAAGCGATATTAGATAGTGAAAATTATGATGAGGAATTTGTTGAAGCTTTTAATGGAGGAGAAATGATTGGAACGAGAAGCGGTAGCGGAGGAGAAAAGATAGGAACGAGAAGGGGAGGAGAAAAGTTGGGAATGAGAAGCGGTAGCGGAGGAGAAAAGATCTGAATGAGAAGCAGAAGAGAAAAGATTGGCAGAAGAAAGGTTTCAATTAGAAATTGAAAGGCTCAAGATTTCTCAGAACAATGTAAACCATGAATGTGACAGATCAGAAGTGGAAACTACCCAAAGGGTAACACCGAAGATAGATTTGACGAGGCATATGGATAAATTTGACCCTAGAAGTGAAAATATTAGTTTGTATCTCGAACGGATAGAGAGACAGGCTGATAGGGCCGGTATTCCAGAACATCAACTGGTATTTTATTTGACTGGGTAACTACCAAACAAGATTAATGATAATTTCTAGGGAGCCCCGTGAAAGAGCTGATAGTTATGAGGTTGTCAAGGATTTACTACTCAAGAAATAAAAATTCAGCGCAGAAGTCTTCAGACAGTGGTTTTACAAGCAGTCTAAATTAAGTGGCATGGCATGGAGTGATGTAGTATATAAACTGACCAATTATTTTCAAGGGTGGATTGAGGGTATGCATGTGAATTCTTTTGAAGAGAAAGGAACTGATAGTGACTGATCAAATGAAAAGAAAGGTGTCCCTAGAGGTGCGAGATCACTTGATAGATGAATGGCCAAACTTCAAGGATCCGTACGTGCTGGCTGAGAAACTGGATAGTTTTGACGCTATTAGAGGACGGACATGGGACGGAAAACAACGGACCATTATATCAACAATCAACAAAATAAAAAAATGCAGTCTGCCAAGCCAAAGCTTGATTCTGCAAATCCTGCTGAAGAGAAACGAGACTTTTATCAAGAACAGAAGGCTAGGCTTGCACCTCCAGGTCTTGATTTCGAGAAAAAATATCAACCCAGGTGTTACGGATGTGGCTCCTCGCAACACTTAATTGCAGCTTGTTCAAAGAAAATGGAAAAGGCTAGTGAAGGAAAAGAATTTGTCAATTTCATAAAATGTGGGAATAGTGAAAATATATTTGGGAAATATCTGAGTGTTGGCATGATAAATGAAAAGCCAATGAAGATATTGCGTGATACAGGTGCAACAATTGATATAGTGGCCCAGAAATATGTTTCCCCACACATGTACATGGGAGAAACAGTGCGGATACAACAAGCTCTAGAGGTACACGATCGATATTTTTCCATTTCTCAAGTAGAAGTAATTGGCAAATTTGGCAGAGTATATATTTGGGAAAGTTGTGGTTGTGCCAAATGAATTGGATCTGGGTATATACATTTTGGGAAAAGCAACTGCAGGGCTACTCGAAATATGTAGAGAAAAGCAATTAAAGAGGCATTGGAGAAATGTGGTGCAGACCGGAGCAGCAAAGAGAACTAAGGATGACTGTTTTTCCAGAGATCAGTGTGATCAGTTGATTAACTTTTCCACACTTAATTAAAGAATTACTGGGCTTCGCCAAAGGCTGTCATTTATTGAAAGAAGCAGAGAGCAATAGGAAGAAAGACTGCCAAAACTTTCGAAAGAAAATGAAGAGCAGGAGAATACAATCCAAGAACAAGAAGAGAAGATCAAAGCACTAGAAGGAAGGTATCGACAGCTTCAAGCAGAGACTACATACCGGAAAACATCTGATGTAGATGCTGGACCTAGAGACAGGGAAGACATGAGGCTTGATGAGAAGATGGCAGTGAGCAAAGAAAGGAGTCGAGAGACAGAATGGACAGAGTCATGGCCCCCTCTAATACAGGCCGGAACATGGAATTTTGGCAACGCTGTGTGTTAGTCCTATCGTTGCTGTTTGGAAGCATGGCGTCTTACGGGAGAAGTGTGTCCGTGTGATTAAAAACGTATGAATTCACTAGTTAAAAAGGCCGAACTGGACTAATTTTTTGTATATTGTGTTGGCTAAAGGTACGTAAATTCGTTTAAAGATATTTTCTATGAGTTTAAGGTGGAAAATCACGATTATTTCTTCAAAAGCATTTTGCGATCACTTGCCGGCTGGCCATTATTGGAATGATTTTGAGAGTACAAAAATGCTGGACTAAAAGGCAGAGCAGGGATTATTTTTTTGTATATTGTGTTGGCTAAAGGTACGTAAATTCGTTTAAAGATATTTTCTGTGAGCTAAAGGTGGAAAGTCATGATTATTTCTTCAAAAGAATTTTGCGATCACTTGCCGGCCGGCCATTATTGGAATTATTTTGAGAGTACAAAAATACTGGATTAAAAGGCAGAGCAGGGATTATTTTTTTGTATATTGTGTTGGCTAAAGGTACGTAAATTCGTTAAAAGATATTTTCTGTGAGCTTAAGGTGGAAAGTCATGATTATTTCTTCAAAAGCATTTTGCGATCACTTGCCGGCCGGCCATTATTGAAATTATTTTGAGAGTACAAAAATGCTGGATTAAAAGGCAGAGCAGGGATTATTTTTTTGGCTAAAGGTAAGTAAAATAGTGTTAAGATATTCTCTGTGAGTTGAGGGTGGAAAATTACGATTATTTCTTCTAAAGCATTAGAAACTAATCGACTACTTGCCGGCCGGCCATTACGGAGGGAAATTGAGAGTACACAAATGCAACGTACATTATATGTAAGGAATTTAGCAGCTATTCTGTTTTAATGCTAATATTATTATTATTGGGTAAACAGTGATTGTTATTTTTGGTGGGTCTTATGAATTACCATGGTGTAGTTGTGTCTACATGAATGTCGTTTATTATTGAAGAAACAAAGGCTACTTCATGAGTCTATTGATGTGTCTAAGAATTGATGTTACTCAGGTTTTCTAAAAACAATCATAAATGTACTACACTTTGCTGTGATTAGCAAAACGATGTTTATTCCTACAACTTCTCTTTTTTAAATTAAAGATGCCCCGGCGTTGTTGTGTGCCAGGTTGCAAAAGCAACTACCTCTCCACCAAGAATGAGGGGTATATGACTGTGTTCCGATTCCCCAAAGACGAACGCAGTAGAAAGCAGTGGCTGAAGAATATTCCTAGGAGGGACTGGAATCCTTCTTCAAACGCAGTAGTTCGCATCAAGCATTTTGCTGAGCGGGACATCCTCCACTGTTCTACTTTCACGGATAAGAGCGGTGAAGTGCAAAGTTACCAGTTAGATCGCCCAAAGTTGTCCCCTGGTGCTACTCTTACTTTGTTCAATGTTACTACTCCGTGTTCACCTCCCTCAGTACATGGCCCCATATCCTATGTTTGTGAAAATGAAGTGAAATATAATTAAGTGAAGTGCTGTTCTTTGCTTTGTGAAGTGCAACATGCAATGTAAGCTGTGAGTAGCTTCTAAGGGTGTGATAGTGAATGACAGTGAAATGGTAAAATAGTTTCATTGTGTATTTTTAATTGTCCAACCTCACAGACATTACAAACAACACTGATACATTAGTCTTACAGCTAACAATCCTCTTCAGCTTACACCATTTTCACGGCTGAATATCCATACGATTACAACTATCTACCTCAAGTAAACACTCGCAACGTAAATGTTTGCATTTTTAGTAGTGTACCATTTTCCGAAAAAATTCCTTTTTTTCAACTCTCCCACCCACAGCGAATTTCAACCGTTACATGTATAGCCCACAAACGCGTGAAACCGCATTATCCACTAGACTGAGAAATTTCATTGGCCTGTGTGTAATATTCTTGTGGTTATTTGCAATAATTCCTCCTGAAAATCACAAAAATTCCACATTCTCGTTTTCTTGTATTACTTACATACATTATTTTCAAACCGGTGAACACTGCTTAGCTGATTCCTATTCCAATGTTGCTTTCTACTTCGTCTACACATTATGTTAGTTTTTAATGTGAAAAACAAATTTTTTTGAGCTTAAATATTCACATTTTCCTCTAAAACTTGATTTTTTTCAAAATGGTGAACACTACACCACAGGTACCTGTGCTGTTATTTCTCTCTACCTCAGATTCACACCCTTAACGTGAAATATTTTACATTCTTAGCAGTTTATTATTTACAAAAAAAGACTAATTTATAACTCTCCCACCCACACTTTTACAGCTATGGAATTTCAATCGTTTGACGTATGGCTTTCAAATTACACACAAACGTGTAACACTGCATTTATCACTTAACTGAGAAATTTTATCGGCCTGCGTGTAATGTCCTCAAGAGTTTTTAGCCATCACACCCCCTGATTCTCACAGATAACTACACATTCTAAGTTCCTTGTAAAACATTCATTGTTTTGAAACCGGTGAACGCTGTACAGCTGATACCTATTTCACAGTATACAATTGTTTAGACTGTGCCTGTTCCAATACTACTTTCTACTCCCCCTACATATCTTAGTGTTAAGCTTTATTATTTCAAAACAATTTACTTATAAGCTTACATTTGAATATATGTTCCTTTTACACTTGATATGTGTCAAAATGGTGAACGCTACCCCACAGATATTTTTTCCTTTGGTAGTCTTGTAAAACTCGTTGAAAACGATTTCTGGAAATCATTCATCAGTGAATTTATTTGCTCAAGGATGTGTCGTGACTGTTTCTTTGCGAGCCTGATGATGATGCGGTGTTTGCACTGTGAAATTTGAGAGTGATGTTATTTGATCTACGAAGTTGCTTCTTGTAAGTTTATTTACTCAAGATGGATTGGTTACGTGAGATAATGTATTTTATGCCATTTTCCTTTGAAATAAAGGTTGTAAAGTTTTGAAATGTTGAATTGTTTCATTCCTGAAATAATCCTGGTGATAGCTGCAAGAAGATTACTGAAAACCTTAAAAATATTTTGTTCGCTTTCTCGCTATCCGGGACGGATGTGCATCAAGGGAGGTGTTAACATGGTCCTGTTTTCACAGCCGTTTAATGAGATATCTTTGTGATGATTGCAATATTTAAGTTTAGCTTCCCCTTTGAAGTTAAAGCCTAATGCATATTTCAACAACAACGTACCTTGGAGAAGCCCTGTCAGCTATCGTGACTATATATTTCTAAATTAATACTTCTGGACAGCCATTCATTTGCATAACTTTTGTTACTTAACTAACCTAAAATTCCTTCCTGGACTGCAAAACGTGTTTTTAATCGAAAATGCTGTGAGATTAAATCGCCCAAGTCCATCACTCGTCTCACTTGCCATTACCAATTCTCACATATGCCTACAACAAAATGCTATAAAAATACGAAATAGGTATTAGAATTACTCAAATGATGCAACCCTATGTTATACATTAGCATAACTGATGTCCGTCGTGGTAGTCACATCAGTTCTATCCCTACTCGCAACGATGACAGCTGGCAGAATAACAACAGGACCACGGGTGATGCAGTAGGACCACTGACGTCATGCAAAGTGCTGTTGACAAATTGCATGTTCCGGCCCTTATTAGAGGGGGCCATGACAGAGTACAAAGAAAAAAAACATAAAAGGGATGATAAATTGGGGAAAGGAATAGAGAAAAGGGACATTCCTGAAGAAGTTAAGGATGTAAATAAAGAAGAGTTTGAGAAACAAGACAGCTCTGTACCTCAGGATAAAAACCAAGTTTTTCTGGATGGCAAAGTCACTTTGCAACTGAAAGAAGGTGGGGTAGTGGAGGCACAAAGCATGGAAGATGATAAAAGAGAATATGAGAATTTTACGACTGAAATCAAAGAACTAGCAAGGAAGGAAGGTCAGGTATGAGGCAAGAGAGATTTCGTTAAACAAGGAGTGAAAGAAAAGATGAAGAAAAGTCTAGGAAAGGTAAAGAAAAAGTTGACAAGGTTAGAAAGCAGGAACAAGACAGTGACGGATGGGAAGTAGCAGATGAACTAAGGAAAGGGAAAATACTTGAGAGTAAGTCAAGAAAAAAAGTAGACTTGACCGCGACATGTAGTTTGGGGGTCGAGGGCGGTGTTTGGGGTGTAGCGCCATTCGGCAAGAGGTACTCCCAAAAGTTCGCAGCAATATTTTGTCCAGGGATGTAATTTTTGTAACATCCCTGAACAAAATTCTTCAAAGGGTGGAGGAAAGTAAGCCCTGGGGGTTGTAGCGTTTGAACAGTACCTCTGTATTTGTTTTAAATTTGGTATAGTTTTTGTTTAAATGTTTTAATTTATTTTTGCGTTGATTGTTAAAATGTTTTGGTTAAGAAGGTTTTGTTTGGGAGGAGGATGGGTTGTTAAGGGGGAGAGAGAACAGGCCTGGCAGCTGCTCTGCACCTGTGAGATGAATTAAAGAATAAGCAGAAAATAAGTGTTATTAATTTGTAAACATCGTCTGATACTACAGGGTAAATAGCTCAGCACGACATGTATAACACATAAGAATTGAGAAAAAATTATACTTTCTGGACTTGATTGTGGGAAGCACCACACTGACTCAAAGAAGAGCATATGACCTAGACAATCATGACCTATGAGCGAAATGTACTCATGCTCTTACCTTGAGATACCGTCGAAACACACGGACTGCAGTTTCATGTGAGCGGTGAGAGCGAACAAACTCCAAGTAGAGAGGCCAAATTCGATGGTGTTGCGTCACCGGGAGGGCCCGCAAGGAACGATCAAACACCTGCCGTGTCCGCGTGACTCTTTTCTGGTCAACAAGTAGGTGGCAGTAGTCGAGCCATATTCGAGGCATCTAAAGGAATAAATTCGAAATTAAATAATTGCAGTGCAATACTTTTAGGTTTGTCAAGAGTACTCTTCTGCTATAGCCAACTTAGGTTGAGTAGGCTTACTGTAATCGAGACATTCATTTTCCATTGAAATCACTATTTTAAGGGCTACTTATATACTTTCATGGGATATTTTAACAATAACAAAAAATTAATAGTAATCTAACTATGAGAACAAGGCCACAATTTAAACAACTAAAATAGGACTTTACAACAGTGACTAAAGGAAAACTCGCTGTACAGTGACTATTGTGGAATAAAACCATATCAAGCATCAAAGAGACTAATTTTTACCTTGTGCATGAAGACCAATGCTCTCTCAAAAGCGTTGTTAACATCTTCATACGAAGGATCCGTGATACAACGTCCTTTGATCTGCCGCCTACGCAACTTCAGATAATTGTACCACAACTTATAGCTGAAATAAAACATGAATAAGGTCCAAATTAACTTGAAGCATAAACTCCTGGCTTTCAAAAAATCTTAAGAGTAGAGCGATAATTCAATCTAGCCATTATTATAATCACATTCAATTCTTAATAATTTTTAATTGGAGATCAGTGAAACTACTTCATCCCATAACTAATGAGAATGGCGTTTTAGGCCAGGGCTAAATTCATAAAATGTGGACGCCCCTGAGATCAGGTGCGAAGTGCTTTTAAGAACACATATTAAACGTGAAATGTGTACTCTGACCGTTACTATCAGCATAAAAAAATTAGGGAGGCATTTGAAAAGTCATCTACACTTACTAAATATCCTGAAAGCTAACTCAAGGGTGTATGGCAGGGGAATTCAGTGAGAACAAGAAATGAAAGGATATGCTAAATCTGACGTGCCTAAATGAGTGTCAGAGAAACAATGTTACAGGTGCATTACATTTATGGGGTTTCCAAACAAAACTTGTAAGTATAAGAATTAAAGCTCTGAGTCCTAAACACCCTACACACAGTAAATGATTACAACCGTGAGATGAGTAAGCAAAGCCTATGATCAAAGTTTACCCAAGAGTTTATCAGATATATAATTACCTTCCCGGAAGTTCCTTCAAAGCACGTTCGTAGATTATATTAATGACTTGTTTAGGAGCATCTTTCTTGTGTTCTATGTACCGAAGCCAATGTTTCACTGAAAATGGATTGCGGAGAATTTCCTCTTCATAAGGTAAATCATCTTCATCCTGATAATAAAGACGATGCTAATTACTATGCAGTAATACATAGGGCTGGCAAGCAAAAGGTCACTGATACTTACGAAAACTATTTCTAATTCACCCTTAACTTCAAAATTGGTGGGCATTGTTTATATGAGGACACGGTACGGCTTTCGAATATTTGCCGAATTGCGATCGTCACATTTCCTATAAAGTTCGACTGGTTCGACTTGTCGACCGAGATCAATTCGATGTTTGAGCTTTCGGTTTTCGATTTAATTTTATTTTGGGGAGGTGGGGTGAACCAGTTTTGGCCCCGATGTTGTAAAATAATAACCCCAGTATCAAGGTCAGTAATAAGAAGATAAGCGACCAGAGTTGAATAAAAATCACCATGTCTTTCGTGTACAGGAGAATAATTTCAGCTGCTGATAAATTTGTACCTGCGAAGTTACAACCATTATGGGTTCATCCTGCTGGTGAGTGTTTATTTATAATGTTTTGGTTATATCAATATTTTCTTTTTCGAAGAGTTCATTTTGTGTACTATATCTTGGAATGTATCGAGACATTTCATTCATCTTCACAGGTCCAAAGACGATTTTTTTCTGGGCCCCAATATTTAAATGGGTAAGTTTATAATTAACTGTTGACTCCTCTAGCATTGAATTGCAGGGCACTCGTAAGGTTTTATTTAGGTTGATTTAAGGGTAAATGTGAGCATTCGTTGGCCTGTATTTAACAATGGCCGTGGCCGTTAAATCCTAGAAAACGAGCCCACTGATCATGGGGTGTCTTTTTAT
Organism: Pyrrhosoma nymphula; assembly: GCA_963573305.1. Classification (NCBI taxonomy): domain Eukaryota; kingdom Metazoa; phylum Arthropoda; class Insecta; order Odonata; family Coenagrionidae; genus Pyrrhosoma; species Pyrrhosoma nymphula. The sequence continues at coordinate 56,980,398 of OY754339.1, read as the reverse complement.
GGAGATGCATTGTGTTGTGGTTTACTGTATGAAATATGACTCCTATGTAAGTACTACAATAATGCATTCATGGCACAAAAGCACTGGCATTGCCCGGTCCTTATTATATAAGCTTTCAAATATCCAAGCTTAATAAATTCCGTGGTGAAATTTCTCTATACTGTATGAAATGAGAGCATAAAATGTATGGTTTAGAAAGTATCTTTGGTTCGTTTCTGCACTGTGCAAGAGACAAGAGTTTTTGTATTGAATATTGTGTTTGTTATAAAAGTTTGAAACAAACTTGATATTCTCAGATACTAATTTCAATTGTAAGTTGCTTACCTTGATATAGTCAAAGAAATGGACTTTTGCCCGGAGAAGTACCCTTAAACTGGCGAACTCACTAGTCCCTTCAGTTTATTCTAATATACTAGCCAGTATTTCCTTAATTGTCAGATTGGCTGATTCTGTAAATTATCATAGTGACTAAGCACAGCTGTGTATTGGCATCATTGGCATCAACCGATGTTCATTGGGCCTGTCCTAATATGGGCCTTGAATGCTAGTATTTTTCTCCCAGAGGTGTAAGCTGAATAGTAGTGTTGCTTGTAGAAATCAGTTTTCTGAATTTGATATTGTCCTTCTGATATATGTATTTCATATTATGGATACATCAATCTAGTCCAAACATTTTTTATTTGTTGTTTCTTCAATCAATATGTAACTTTTGAATCATCCTTTTTATGTTATTCATGGGTTGAGCCCAGTGTAAGGGATCCTATGGTGTCAATGCACCAAACATGGTACTAGTAGTACCATGGCACCAAATAAACCCTTAACTACTACTTTTTTCCAGGAGTATCTCCTGGTTTAATGATGCTTTTCCTCTTCATATAACCCCACATGCTTCGGATTAGACCTTTCTTGCAACCGTCAGTTTTGTTTGCTACTTAGTACACAGCGTCGTAGCAGTGGGCTGGCCAGGCAGGCAGCTGCCCGGGGCGCAACCCTCAGGAGGTGCACTTTGCAGACCTACAGCCTGTGGGCTAGGGTGCGGCTTATTTTTCGAAAATCGGAAAATCTAAAAGTTCCACCCGTCAAAACATTCATTTTGATAAGAAAACACATATGTGAAATTTTTGTTGAGTTGCGATATCGTGCTGGTGGGTCTCTCAGTATTCGATTCCTATCTTAGCGATGAAGAAAGAGCGAGGCTAGTGGAAGGTATCAAATCTCGTGGAGCACAAGAAGAATGGTCCAGGAGGACACACATCCATTTAGATGATGTACCACAAATGAGTATTGCCAATTAAGCCACGAAAACAACGGCTAATTTTTTTCAAATTTTGGAATTAACTGCAATTTTTTTGATCTACCAGTCAGCAGTTGGGCGAGGAATTCAAGTTACCACCATGGTAAGAGAGTAGTCAAGTCATTGCAAGTATTTAATGACCATGCCGAGAGAGAAGTTTAATTGTTGAAAGATTTTTGCAGAACTTTGACCAAAGACTTGGAATTGTCACTTGTTGTTCAAGAACATAGAAGGAGGGTGCCAGATGTAAGGAAGACAACTTTAATAAAAACGTATAGATAAGTATTGGCATCTGAAACTCCTTGTATTTTTCCTTTTCATTAGTTCACTGTCCTTCAGATTGCTGTTTGATTTTGCTAGCTATACAGATTTCTTTTAAATGAAGATGACTGATTTGGAATTTTTATGACCGAGTTAATAATAAATTGAAATAATTACTAAAACACCATGTTCTTCGCCATAACCAGTGAATGAGTGCTCCAGAACTATGTAATTACCACAAGACACCGTAGCAGTTGCGGTGTCGTCGTGGGCCGCTTAGAGGGGGGGTTTACGGATAGGCGAACTCGTCCGCGCCGGCGCGCGGCGCCCCCTAATTAGCATTTCGAGCTCGCTTCGCCCTGCTGTATCTCCTAAACGGCTAAAGCTAGGTAAAAAATAATGAAATTTTAGCCCTGAAGGGTCGTAAAATCATAGATTTACTATAAAACCAGTTATTATGATGCGACATTTCCATTTTTTGAGTGGGGTATTTCAGACCCCATGCGGCACGTGTTAACGATATCGCAACTCAACAAAAATTTCACATATGTGTTTTCTCATCAAAATGAATGTTTTGACGGGTGGAACTTTTAGATTTTCCGATTTTCGAAAAATAAGCCGCACCCTACTGTGGGCCACTGGGGCACAGGCACGCAAAATTAAAACATAGTGGTAACTCAGATTAAAAACTTGTGCTTGATTACGATAGGTGCTCCCACAGATTAGGAACGGTGCTATTAGGATACTAGACACACTTGTTCAGCAAATGGGATGGAGATTTCAAAGTTAAACTGCCGTAGCTTCTGATTTTGGTTTCCTAACAGGACTTTCGTTACACAAAACCTCCACTGAAGAACTAAAGTATTCTGCAGCTGATCTCGCATTAAAATACAGATGATTTAAATGTCTACGAGTTGTGTTTAGAGATTGAAAGCTACAAACATCAAATACAATTATTATTGCCTGATTTAGAAAATGCAGATTACTTTGCACCTCTTAATTGCCATGAAGAATATGGCTTAGTGACCAGTTATCCCAAATAGGGATTGCACTTTACCTAACATCGACACTACCGGTGACTTCTGCCAGCTGTGAAAAATCAGCCAATTAAAATTAATAAAATATTATTTACGATCGCAGATTTGTCAAGAATGCTTGAGTAATCTTGCTATACTATCAATTGAGTATGACAGTGCAAAAAGTATTAATGTAGACCATATTATTGACAAATTGGCCTCAGAGAAAAAGCCAGAAAAGTAAACTTTTAAGAGATTTTATAATGCCCAAATGAACGAACTTGTATTGTATTGTTTCCCTTCCCACACATTAGTAAGTAGGAACTAATTTTATGATTAACTGTATACATAACTTAAATTACACTTTCAAAGTTGTTGTGTCATTTCTCTTCCTAGAAAATGTCTTGGGGAATGCAAAATTCAAATCTTGCCAGGGGTGCTCAAGTTCCTAGCTATGACGCTGTTAGTACATGCACGTTTTGATGCAAAAACTTTATTTGGTTGTTTCTATTTGTCGTGTCTCCACACTTTTTCTTAAAGGATTCCAGGATCAAAATAACTCATGCTCCATGCGGTTCGCCATCTTTATTTTCACCCTCCCGATAAACAATACACCATCATCCATACTCCAGCACTGCCAACACAACTCTGAAACACCACACTACCCCCCTCCATCAAAATTTAGGTAGAACAAAAGCAAATTTGCAAAAGAAAAAAAAATTTTTGACAATACAAAACACAATTATTTTTACAACATGGCACACTCCTGTTCCACAGATAAGGCAAATCTAATATCAAAGTAGGGTTTTAGGTCAATAGCAGGGCATTTCTGTGGCCAACCTTTGATGGGACTTAACTTGACTAAGCACCGGGTCCTTGTCAGTTTCTACAATTATTGTTTCACAGCTAAGTGGTAACACAGGCAATTCATCCGCAAAACAACAAACATCTTTGGCAAATTTTCGCAGTGGTAAACGCGACAAGGCATCAGCTGGACCCATTTTGTCTGTGCTGCGGTACTCTATGATGTACATAACTGTAATTGCTCAGCGTGACTGCTCAGCGCTGCAATCTGAGCGCACTCACCTTTGCACTTATCCTATCTGGGGCAAGCAAAATTTTCAAAGCTGCATTATCAGTCACTAGAATGAATTTCCTGCCCCACAAGAACTTATTGAATTTGGTTAGGGCAACCACGATGGCAAGAGCCTCCCTTTCAATTTGGGAATATCGCTTTTGAACATCGGTGAGGGAACGTGACATGAACATCACAGGGGACTCTAACTTATTTTCCCGCAGAGCCAGCACTGCCCCAACGCCTACAGGTGAGGCATCATAGACAAGGACAATGGTTTTACTGGGATCAAAAGTGACTAGCACTGGCTCCGAACTAAGCACCCTTTTGGACAGCTTGAATGCCTCCTCACATTTGCTAGTCCATTCCCAGGGTACTGACTCAGACAACAAAGCATACAATGCCCTTAAAGTAGTACTAGCATTTGGAATGAACCTTATATAAACCACCACACCACACTATTGAAATACTCAAACAGGTTTCAAATCAATGTGCTTGCACAATTTATGTGGTATGCAATCATGGGTGCATATATTGCATGGGTGCAAAGACATACACAAAAGGGTGTGAAATTCACCATGAAAAAATAATTTGACTTGACTGGGATCTAGTCTAGTCTAACAATTTTAATAGATTTTTTTATATATCTTTGCACCGGTGCTCATGACTGCATTCCTCATCATTTGTGCTACTGCAATGATTGAACATTTGTCAGAAGTTTGTCATTCTAAGCAACAATGTTGGGTTTATCCTCCAGGACTGTGGCTTATTAAGCACTGCATTGTAGTACTCCTGTGCTACAATGCAGTCTGGAGACAAGAACATCTTGTTTGTAAAAATTTCTGGGTGGTGTAACTGGCTAACACACCTAACTAGCAATTGCGAGATCCTAGTTTATCCCGGTCAGGGTAAATGATTTTTTCATGGTGAACTTCTCTGTCTTTGGTGTATATGTACATACTCAAACAGCTTCAGTATGCCATAGTACATTCTTATGTGTTTTATGGTATGATGTTTTCATATCCTTCAATATTGCTGTTTATGCCTTATATTACCGCTCAACAGTCTTAAGTTTACAATAAGATTCTGGAAAATATGTATTTGCTTTGTCATCTGGAGTATTTAAAAAGAGATTTAAAACTTAAGTTGTAAGTAACTGTTATTATGGTATCAATGGATTTATTACAAGTTGCCTGGCTTCCCTTCCAGAAGGACTTAAGTTTGAATCCCAGCAGTGGCAGAGCTAAATCTAAGTGGAATCTAAATCCCTACTTGTGAGCTTTGTTGAGAGCATTTCAAGTGTAATACTCTGGCCATCAGATGGGACGTTAAACTGTGGATCCCTTGGCACCTTTCGTTAGGAGCAGGCTAATTCTGATGCTAAGTTTCTCTCCACCCTTCCCCAAATTTTCCTTCCCTTACCTACCTACTCACATGCCCTAATGGTGCAAATGACCTCAGTTGTCAATTGCCTCCCCAAAGAAGCCTCCGGCCCATGCCCATGGATATTTTTTATCTTTGTGGTGTGAATAAATTATAATTATTTTTTTATCTAAACCTTGTCTGTCCAGGTTGCTTGTCTTCTTCTTGCTCCATTATTTGGCTGTGCATAATTCTGATTTCTGTGCCAACTTGTGAATGTCCCCTCAACTATCTTTGTTTGCCTTCCCTGTCCCTCGGTACAGTGGGAAATGTTAAAAAATATCCATAGGAAGCTCATTTTTTTTTAAATTGAGGTGAATGTGCTAGTTCTTTTGTTTTTGAGAGGCAAAAACATGGTAGAGAGTTAAATATTGATGGAGGCTTCCGCTGAGTGGTGGAAGAGGCATGGCTAATTTTCCGGGATTTCATCCGCATTGATACATCCTAGTACAACAGTTTCGCCAGCGTTTCAGCATGCATCTTCAGGTATGAAGTTAGGATGCAGGTTTCTGCCCGTCTTGTATAGGCCTTGGTTTTTCCCATGCTGGGTTCTGGTTGGCCAGGTGGTGAAAGAGTCGCTTCCAGGCATTTGAGAGTGGATATCCGGCCCTGTATGTGAGCCCTGTTGAATGTAGGCGTTTTTGCTATTTTGATGAGAGAATAGGTACCATCCAAGACTCATTCGAGAGGTCATCGAAATAGCAAAAACACCAACATTCAACAGGGAGGATGGCTATCCACTCTCAAATGCATGGAAGCGACTCTTCCACCATCTGGCCAACCAGAATGCAGCGTGGGAAAAACAAAGGCCTATACAAGACAGGCAGAAACCTGCATCTTCACTTCATACCTAAAGACGCCTGCTAAAACGCCGGCAAAACTGTTGTGCTAAGATGTATCTAAGTGGAGGAAATCCTGGAAAATTAGCCACGCCCATGGTAGAGTGTTAGTAGCAATGTTTAATTAGATGAAAACCATTATAATATGCTCTATATAATATCCTCCATCATGAGTGTAATTTCAGCTTTTAAACTGGGGTGGCAATGACTACTGGGGGAAGGGGGACCTCCCCCGGAAAATAAAAAAAAACTAGTGTTAAAATGTTTTTGAAATTTTGGCTAAATTAGGCATGATTAATGAAGAATCAAGAAAGTGCCGTGCATGTAGAATTGTATTTTCCAATTGTTTGTAAATTATTGAGATTTATACTTCAAAATTATGGGGTGGCAAAACACTGGGTTGGACAATTCTGGGGTGGCAACTGCAACCCCCGAATTATGCCACTGTCCTCCATAATAGCGATGCGGTTAAAGTATTCCATCTTGATTAAGTTACTTTACATGAAGCTGGTTCCTAAATTCTATAGAGATACTCATGCCTGTGGCAAGTACGGTGATGAAATATGCAGAAATTGTCTCAGAAAAAAATTGGCCTGGATGGTAAATCAAACCATGCCTTGACCTTTGGCTTGCCCATACCACATATGCACAAACCACTATGCTACCCAGGCTTCCTAATTCCTGTGGCAAATAGCCAAATTTCGGGTCCAGGCCGATTTTTTTCCTGTGGCAATTTATACATCTTAAAACTGATGATCTCAGGCCTGACCTCGTGGAAATTCTGGATATCCATGATGAGAAAACCACCTTTGTTAATTCCACAAACTTTCTTACGCTGGCACGACGCACGTTTCACCACACTGTGGCATAATCATGTGCCTTACATGCGGCACATGATTATGCCACAGTGTGGTGAAACGCGCGTCGTGCCAGCGTAAGAAAGTTTGTGGAATTAACAAAGGTGGTTTTCTCATCATGGATATACATCTTAAATTCTATGCTTGTTTATTTGTGTCATCTATAATGTATTTCTCTTATGACATTAGGTATTACCTTTTTTTTTCATTTCTTCAAAATAAAAGCATTAATTAAACAATTTTCATAGTTTCAACAACATTTACTGAGTCATGATTTGTTCTGATGTCAGGAGGACAAGTTATAATGCGAGTTACCAACCAGGTTATAGTTCTAGTGGGGTACCACTGTTTGTGGTCATCGTATCAGTACCACTTGTCTCTACTTATTTGCTTTTCAAGAAATAGTTCAAGCCAAAGATTGCTATCACCTGATTCACCTTGAACCTACTGGCCTCTTGACAGTTGAAAGAGGCCAGTTGGTGGTATTATGTATTGATTTCATTTGGTCTATTTTTTAGGGAAGTAAGCATCTTGAAGTAATAGAGCCTGGGTCATGCTGAATTAATTTTGGCCCGTTTCCAGCCTTGGCAACATTCCAGGTCTTGCTTGCTATGTTGTCACACCACCACTCTTTAATCATTCCTGTTGAAGGCAGAATTGGCTCTTGGCCAATCAGGTCACGACTAGCTCTTGCATTTGCTGGCTCCTCAGCCCTTTTATTTCTGGGTGTACACTGTAGAACAGAAAAGTATAAGAAGCCTTCCTTCTTGTGCACCATTCACAAATGTGGGAAAAGCAATGCTAATTTCATTGAAACACACCTTTCTATTAGTCTCTTCCCTCCTCTAATTCCTTTTCCCTCCCTTCTTCATAGTTGGTGTACTAACACCCCCTACGGTTCACTCTTGCGGTAGCTCACAGGGTCATGCATAGACTAGTAAAAGCTGCTTACATGTAGCTAGCAAAGGAAATAATTATAGAGTTACGAATGATGAGTTCCTTGGGGGGGTGGGGGGATGTTTTTTCATTATAATTCTTCTTGAAGATTTTAATTGCAACAATGATATCCAAAGAAAAAACATCCTTTGTGAAACTCAGCACATATATTGGTCTGAAGGATCCCTTAGCTGTGTTTGTAAATGTATTCGTTTACATATTTCATGCCAATGATTATCATTTCCATACATATAACCTTTAAAAGGAGGTTTAAAACACTTAAAATCTTGCACCAGTGATTATTAGAAGGCATTATTTTACAATTTAATGTGATCCGGAAGAAGTAGCAATGGACCATTGCATTTAATGGGACATCGCAAATTTTAAATTTAATCTCAATTTTGTAAATGCTTGTGGAATCTGTGTACAAATCTCTCTATATTTATTTTAATGCTATTATATTTGTTATTCTACATGCAGGGTCTTGTGATTGCTGGTCTTGGTGACCTTGCACGACCTGCTGAGAAACTTAGCGTACCTCAATCGGGAGCTCTGGCAGCCACAGGACTGATCTGGTCTCGCTATTCGCTGGTCATTATTCCTAAGAATTGGAGCCTTTTTAGTGTCAATGTATTTGTCGCCATTACTGGATCGTATCAGCTCTCACGGGCATTAAAGTGAGTCCATTATTATTTTACTATATTTTGTCTACTTCAAAATAGTAAAATGTATTTGTTCGGTAACTATTTATTGTTTCCAATTACAGGTATCAGTGGAGTCTTAAAGACAAGGAGAAGACGAAAGAGTGAGGCAGGCCCTCTTCATTACTTTAGATACAAGACAAAATTATTGGTGCTGGTGTATAATGGTTATTTTTATTGTTGATTCTTTTAATTACATTTTATTATATGAGAATTTGAGGGTAACTGGTTATTGGGGTTGTGGAGTTGTGACTTGGTAGTGTTTTTCAGTGACAGTATTGATTTCAAGCCTTCGGCTCAGATTCTTGTTTTTTTTTCATCACTTATCTTTAGCATATTATAGTTCTTCTGCATTTTTTAATGAAAATAGTAACTCTTGGTTTTATAATTTTTTTTAAATAATTTTTTTGCTCACCAAATGGCTTCCCAAACTGGTGGAAAGCCACTAGGAGGTTTATCAGAAATATTACCAATCATACAGTTGTGATTGATAATTGAGGTCTATCATTGTTATACTTAAATTGCTGGAGTCCCAGTTACAATGAAATTATATCCTTCACTCCACAGCCCTGTTTGTGATACGTATCTTGACTGGGAATAAGATGTTTCTCTGTTTTAATATGGTCCACTTGAACAGTGAGCTCCATATTTCTTAAGTTTGTCACTATTTTCCCCATTGGGAAAAGCAGGTTTCCTGGAAATTGTGTCCTTCTCATCCCAGACAAAGAGTTAAGTGAAGTATGTTTTTAATATTTTAAAACTATCAAATTTAATTATCTTACCTCTTTGTACATACATAAATCCGTATGAAAATATTTCATCGAATTTTGCCATTTTCATTACCTCGAACTAGACCAAATGCGTAATCATATGCTGGTCATATGTGGAATTCAAGTCACAGTGTTCTTCATAATGTGCAAAATGGCATTCAAGATGGAAATCCCAACATAGTTGGTAGACTTACAATTTTCATGGAGAGAGAAAGTGTTCTTAAAACTCTTGTGTGCACAGCTATGTATGTTGACTTTTTTACCTTGATATTTGATCAAGTAAACTCCCATATAACTCTATGATAAAATTATGCTTTTATATTTGACTCTCTTGAATCTCTTCTCTCTCAGGAATGTCAAACTAACATGGTATAAGTTGTAATTATTAAACTTTGTTGCCAAGATTTTTTAACTGTCAAAAAACTAGTCAACTTGAATTCATTGTTCATGCACAAAATTTTGCATTTATGCAAAAATTATAAGAGTAGATTGATTTAATTAGGATATTTGAAATGTGATTTGGTAAATCTGGGTCACTTTTCTGCGAAAGGATTGGTGAGTCCTTGCCTGAGCTACAATCATCAAAAAAGGAATCAGTGTAGAATTTTTGCATGAAAAGCAATCATGATTATGATGAAAGCATTGTAATGTCTCTCTCTTGTCGTGCTGAAGGCTTTTTATATTGTATGAAATCAAATTCATAGGTGTGTAAGTCATTGTTTTTGGAGGGAATATTCCACGCTCTATGAATTTTTCAATGTGGTAATTGTGTGGAATCTAGATGTACTGTTACATATTTCATGAAATGGATGCTCAGATATGAGGATAGATTGAGTTTTTAATTTAATAATCCTCCAGGATCATTAAGCCCTACAAGACCCTGAAGATCATACATGATGGCGATGTCATTCTGAAGAAAGCCAAGCCTATAATAAAGACAAATGGGCAGTTATTTGCCTTTTGTCAAACAATATTATTATTGGTGACGGGCATCATAATTGCAAGAAAAAAAATTCTATGCAAGTACGCGTATATGTAACTTGAGTCATCACTATTTCACAACTGAAGCCACTGATAGCCATTGTGATTGGAATTCTTAAGTCATTCTACATGACACTGGCAGTTATATTCATTTAATTGTTAGTATTAGAAAAGTCGTATCAGACTTTAAAAGAATAATGCACACACCAAAAATAATTTAGTACTTTGTACAAATGTAACATTTATAGGAAGGTGTAAGGATTGATGTTAAATGCTCATTTACATTCACATGAATGAAATCAGAATATTCAAAGTAGTGACTGGGGTTTCACTATCGATTCCTTACATTAGTGTTACTGTAATAAGAACTCAATATTCAGGTTAATGTTGCTGTTCTAGTTTGCAGGGTTGTTATGCCCGTAGAAACTGGAATTTTTTATTTGTATATCCGTTGTTAGAGGAAATTTATGAATTAAATGTTTATTCTTTTAAAAAAAATTGTATTATAGTAACAATGAATACACTTATTTTGCTTTAAGCTGGCAGTTTTTTATTTTTGTCACGTACACCAAGTGTATCACATTAATAATGTGTTTCAACACTTTACATTTCTACTTGAGAACTAAGTGTTACCAACTGTAACTGAAGCAAAAATGGATTGACCTCAGCTCCAGCTCACATGGAAATGAATATCAATTGGGTTAGATTTCATAAATACATTTTTTAGAATTTTTTGTCTTTATGCTCACAGGTCGTTTTGTTCACTAATGTCAAAGTATCATCCAATTTTGATAGTCATCTTAATGTATGAATATCAGGCACTCAAGACATCTGTGCTTAATTATTTTAAAGAATATTTTGGGGAAAAGCTATACAGTGAGTTGTCTACTTTTATTTACAAACATCCACACAGTTATAAATGAAAACCAGAATGAATCTCTTGTTCAGGAAAAAGTGATTCTTCTTATCAAACTGTTCACTTGCTCCTGTGACTTATTTTGATTATAATTAAGAGGAGCAGCATTTGTGTGTCTATACAAATTATAAGTAGAAAAAAATAAAGGTACTCATACAGAATTTAGTGTAATGCATACAATCTAACACTTCATGGGCACAGTTTTTCAATATAAAAATTATTTCTCTTCAAAAAGAAAAGATATGTTCATCTAAAAATAAAGAAATTTCAAATAAATCCTTTAGATAGTAGTTACAGATCTTCAAACTTAGAATACCATCATGAGACTGATTGAGAAATACTCCTGCAAAATATGAAACAGAATCTCTCTTCCCAATTTACAAAAGTTATTCATGCTATCTATTTCTCCAACCAAACAACCAGTTCTTCCCAAATATGACACATAAAAAGACAAAACAGAGTTATGAGTGAAATTCAACCATGTTTTGTGCATGTGATTTGTTCTGATGACACAGCACATATTCAGGAACACAGTTTGAAGATGGAAGTTCATGACATTTTTTACATCAATGCTGAAAAATTATCTAGTCAACAATCTTGTTACAGAAAATGTACAGTTTTGAAATATTTTATATTTAATCTGGTTTATATACATTTTAACCTACCATCCATATTTATCTATCATAAATACCTTTAAAGATAAATAGTTAACCTCATGTCAGAGCAGACAGTATAATACAATATATAGTTTTCTCAATTTGTTAACTTCTAAGTCAACAATATTGGATTCCACCTACCAATGATTACCATACAAGTATTATGAATGGAAGGATCATAAGTGGTTTAGATAAAAAAAGGTAAATAGACAACACCAATAATTAATCTTCGTAGTTAATATTGGAATGTAACATGTAAAAAATATCACTCAAAAGAAAAACTTCATATATGCACTTCATGATGGAAATTTAATTTATTCCATCAAGTCAACAGCCAAGGACAGATGACAGGAATAATGAATGAAAAATAACTTTTTTACATCATATTCATTCTCTTAATAACTTTTCCCATAACATATCTCCCCTCAACTATATGACATATATCGTTCATGATTATAATGAGGCCTTCCAAATGAAGTTTCATCAGCAGTGCACTCGCAACATCTCACTTGTAATCCTCCTCGTCTTCTGCATCGAGCATCTCCTGGATCTCATCTTCCAGCTCATGATCGTTGCCCTTGTGTTGGCCACCAACCTTGCTGTCGACAAACTCAAAGCTTTTGAGCTCTTCTTGGAGCTCCTTCTCCCACTCTTCTTCACCTGCAGCTGCAGCGTTGCCACCATCAGTAAAGGTTGCGATCCACGTGCAATGGTGACAAGGAGAATGGAGAAAAGGAAAGGATATTGGAATGGTAGCATGAGCCAGGAGTGAGAGAAAGAGAGAGAAAAATCGGAACTCATGTGAAAAAGAGGCCAACTAAAATAAACCATGTGTATTTCTTTCAGGGCGTATGACGTGGGTGGGCAGGGGTAAAAGTGGTTGGGTTGCCAGGTTAAGGGAGTGTGCACTGTCTGTCTGCCGGGAGTTGGGACATTTTAGTGAGACTTTGGTGGAATACATGGTTCACTAAATATTTTCAAAGTGGTGGTTGAGGAACTTAGAAGAACTAATTAAGGTTAGTGAAAGTAAAAGTGCTGTAGATGAGCGGTATAAGGGTATATCTATATCTCACTATTTTGCACAGATACTTCTGCCGAGAGGTGATACATAGGATATCTTTTTTTAATAGGATACTGCACCAGTGCCTCAATAAGTATATAAGTAGTTTTATTCGCTTGGAGGAGCTGTCACAGAATCAAATACGACAGAGTCATATAGCTTCAAAATTCCTTTCCCTCGAGAACTGTAATCTAATCATCAAAACTAAGTTTGGCTTCCATTTCCTACGAGCTTCTCCTGTACTGCACAGTGCCAAAGTATTGTCTTAAATGTTGATTAATATCCTGACAAGATCAACCATTACTCCACTATTTGTTTCTATTTGTCCTAGTATATCAGGCTTTTAGATTCAACCCCATTTCCTAAATGTATGAGAATCAAATACAGTATTTAAATTTCAAGGTTAATATTTACATTTGAGAAAAGTGACCACGTAGTTCTTTTTTTTGAATCAAGAAATGTTATTTATTAGTGTTTTCAATAGTCATGCAATTTTGTTCAAATTATTCATTCGTATCCACAATGCAAAGACCATGTGCTTCACACGCAACACATTCCAGTAAATATCTGTTGGGTAAAGATTAATGAAAGAAATATATATAACTTGAAATAAACCAATAAAAAAACATGCATTTGAGTTTTTTTTGGTGATGTTAATAATAATAAAAGTCTCAATGCTGGGAAGAAAGCTTCAAAGGGAAAAATGCAAAAAACATCAGGGTGACAAGTGGCGTAAATAGAAAAAAGGCGGGCGTGATTCACGACAGTTACAGGGTACTTAGTAGTGGGTAAAGGGAAGGAGAGCTTTGAATGGGTAGGGGAAGGGGGTGGGAAGTGAGAAGAGGGGAAGGGAGAGGGCTGAGAGGAGAAGCCTTGTATATGCTCCGGTGTGCTTTTGTTTGCTTGTTCTTCTTTAGGCTGTTAGAGAGAGGGAGGAGCCACGGAAAGAGAAGAAGATATTTGAAAAATCAACCACCAACCCTTTATTTTAATCTTAAAAAAGGAGTATCAGTGCACAATCTTGAGGTTAAGCAGAATTTCAGAACAATGCTAAGGTATGTGTGATCACATTTCAGGATGCTGCTATGCAATTCTTGAGATTTAAAGGATCAGATTTTCTATTAGTAAGCTGCCAAACATTTTAGACATATTTCTCTTTAGGTACACACAATCTAGGCCAAGAACAATTTAACTAGTCATACCACCAGAATGTTACTTAGTAATTAGAGAGATATTGAGCACATGCAACAGCTTCTCTGAATTAGAACTATGGAGTATGGATAAACATTCATAACTTTACATAGTTCATATGTTTAATGAGAACTTCAGTCTCCACTCATCTAAAATCTGTGATTTTATGGCAAATATTATTGATGAATTACTAACTTAAATCATGTTTCTGTGATACCTTAGGGAAATATAAAAAAAAGGATCAAAATGCACAATCGACAACAGCTCATTCATGCTGATAACTCTTTATGCTCTTAAATAATTATGAAGACAATGAACAACTGTAAAGCACAATACAAATAAGTAATACAATCTATCAACTAAAATATAACAGTATAAAGAACCAATTCTTGTGGTCAAAGCTCAAATGAACCTAATGAACAAACATATTGCAACTGCATTTTCCTCGATACAATCATTCTTATCGCAGACCCAGTAAATGTATCGCAGACCCAATCTTTCACTGTAGGTATCACGATATTTGGTACATCATCAAAAATGCTTTATAGTGAACTTAGCTTTCCATGCATGCGAAGACTTTATTGATTAAAATACGATTCTCCACATTTATTTTATTGAATGCCACTATTAACACTATAACAACATATTTTGCATTAAAAAATGTGTTTATTATTTCAAGGCAAAAACTGCTCCACCAAAAATAAGCTGAGGCTGCTCAAAACTCTGAATTGAAGTATTTTAATCATAGGATTTTAAACAAATGCCTTGCATGATAGTTAAGTGATAACATTGCAAAACCTCCTTACATACTCATCTTTGCAGGTAATTGAATTCATCATCAAGTGCCAAGCAATATCACATGAGAGAAATTGATGCAAGGTAAAATTCATCATACTAGCAGACGAAAGCAATTGATAATACATACATAGGGTGTATCAGGAGGAATCTGCATTTAACTTCCGGTGGTGATTAACAGGGATGTCATCTCAAGTATTTTTTGAATGGTGGATATGGGGTCGCAAATCATCACTTACATGAAGCTTTGGCAATGGAAACATTTTACTCAGAACATTTTGCTGTAAAAAACACCAAAAAACTGTGACCTATTGAGATTGAGAGACCTGAAACTTGTCTCTGTGGTGCATAAGATATGTATTGTTCTTTCAGTGTTGTCTATCATGATTATGGTCTCTAATTCACACGATGGTGCTGTTATTCATTATTTTCTTCGCAAATGCAAAATGTTTGCATTGCCATAGATCTGTTAGTAAGGAGTCCATAGGACGAAAAATACTCATAATCACACCCTTTACATCACCTTCAGGAATTACGCAGATTCCTCCTAAAACATCCAGTATAACTATAACTGATGAGAAAAAATCAGATGCTGGATAATCGTTTAATAATAGCTAAACAGATAAAGTTAATGGAGTGTAATTTCATACTAGTATGTACTTGCAAATACTTTAGCTACAATGTGTATGCAGGAAAGTTTGTCCACTTCCCTGGTTTCATTATAATGAAGCACCAAACAAGCTCATTCCATTGACCTTGAAAAATGGGCCATTTGCCACTCTTAACTAAATAATGCCAACCAAAATCAGCATTTAACAAATGTGTTTACCATCAATCAACGCAGAATACAATATGCTTTAATTTGATGTGTGAATGACAAAAATAGCACTTCTGGTTTTTGAGATATTACACTTCAAACTCAAGTTACACAATTTTGAAATGGACCGTAGAATGGCATGGACCTACACTTTTCTTGAAGAGCACAAATATATTAAATAAATCAGGACATTACTCACAGAATTGGCACGAAAAAGAAGCAGGTTTTTCTAATTCTTTCATTTAGAAAACATTATTTGTATCATCTTAGTTGCATTTTGGAGGCTATGGTAATTGATATTGGAGTGGATGAAGCAGCTGTTCCACTATCAAAAGTTTACAAATTTTATTCTAGTGGGGAAAACTTCCTACATGTTGATTATCTCTTTCCTTCCTCTCCTAAAACAAGCTGTTCGCACAGTGCCCAGCCAAGAGGCGTTGTTATATCCCAAATTTTCTTAGACTGGGCTCACCTGTGCAGATAAGTATTGAGAGTCAGTCATTCATCCTCCTGCATAAACATTCCAATGCACATTAAAATTATTTAAGCACCAAAAGTTACATGATTGCAATTGCTTGACCAGGGTATCAATGAAGGAGGCAAAAATGGAATGAGGTTCATTGAAAGCAGGGACCACAGAATAAACTGAGTAAGTACGTAAATTAATGGAGAGAGACAGAGAGTGTGGGGCAAGTTAAAAATAAATGACATAAGTAATATTAAAATTATAATGCAGCCCTCAAAACTTCAGTAGCAAAGGTGAACTATAACAATCAAACATACTTTGTGAAAGCTACCTTTGTATGTATTTGGATACTTCAGTTACATCACTATATTGATAAGCTTCAACAAAGATTGATGCACCTGCTCCTGTATTTTTAAAGGATTATTTCACTTAAGTAGCATACAAGCTGGATAAAAATTGTAACTGGCACAACACTAAAATATGTTTTTCCATAAGAGATGTCCAACCAGGAACTAATGACCATATTATAGGTAATATGATAATGAACCATCATGAAAGTTAAGGTACCCAACCAAGAAAACAAGGCTTGTTAAAAAATGAAGCAACATAGTAATCACCTACTCCTATCGATAAAACTTTAAAAAATATACTGATTACATCAACTCAATATTTAAATCTAATGATTGTTTGAAGTAGTTTAAAAAATGAATCATCCTAGCAAAGATAAAGATTGCTTAGTAATTTTCCAGACTAGCGATTTTATTATTGATAACTAACAGATTTTGAATTTATATCATTATCAAAGATAGCATGTTCAACATTTTGTTTGAGTAACATCACCTATAATTGATTATGGCATGATCCTTAATTTTTGGCAATAATGTGATGCTGTTTCTAGCTATATAGTGTTACTGTTATATATGAGGGGAAATAATACATAGTACAAACAAACTTCTTAAGGAAAAAGGTTACATTGATTAATAAAATGCACTAATAAGTAAAAAATAATTTTTTTCCAGCAACAATCCAGGTTGACACACAACTAAAAACAAAACCGTTGGGTGCTCCTTTTTAACTTTATCAAATTTATAATTTGCGTAAACATAAATATAAAGGAAAAATTAAAATAACTTAGCTAACTCCTCTAGTATTTATTATCACGACCCGGGTTTCAACACTTGGTGTCCTGACACTACCGGACACACCGGACAGGTGACCTGAAGATGACACCAAGTGTTGAAACCCAGGTCGTGATAATAAATACTAGGGGAGTTAACTAAGTTATTTTAATTCTTCCGCAATGGATAACTTCCACCAAATTATGCCCAAAACCATTTCCTTTATAAATATAAATGCTAAGTTCCGATTTTATATGAGAAAGTAGGATCATACAAGCTGCAGCCTTAAGTTTAGACAACAACATTGTGCCAATTTAATCATTCATTGAGGCCTAGTTATAGACATTTTCTATATGCATGCTTTAAAGTTTAGAGAAATTTATAATCCAATTTAATTGCATTATGAAATTATCAGAACTTAGAAATGTATCAAATTTATGATGATACTAATTCAACGTTTTGCATAGTAACACAATGAGTAGCATATACATAGTATATAGATATGTATACATACACATATTGTAACCGGTCCCGGTTGGACGCGGTGACAAGGCGTTGGGGCCGAACGGAAAAAGGATCGTTCTCGTTTTGTTTTTTATTGTCGAAATTTTGTGGTGTGAATGTGAGTCAGTGAGTGAGTGTGTGTTTTCCCCATCCACTACCGGTCCCCTCACCTCCCCCCAATCCCTTTCTTTGTGTTACGAAACCGGGATATCTTCGGCAGTGACCTTCCCACCCCCCAAGTGACGCGAAGCAAGTGGCGGGAGGCGGCCAGCTCAGCGGAGTTTGAGAGTGCGCTGGCCCACCCCACCTTTTCCCCCCCACCCCCTCTCCTACCTGAGTGTGGGTGCTGTCGGCACCCAGTCAAATGGGACTCCGACGCAAGGACGTGGACAAACCATTAACAAACAAACCCCATTCCTCCCCTACGTCCCCTTCTACATTGGAGGGAAACAGCATATAAGATGAAGCTGTACCGGGTGAGAGGGCAGTACTTGAACGCAGTACTGGAGAGCAGAATCTTTGGGGAGAATTTGAAAGGAGAATTGGAAGGAATTGCATGAAAGAACCAGCAGGAAAAAATAGCAGTGCCGAGCCGTGCAGGAGTTGTCGTAAAGGAGTGACTGCCGAGAAAGAGCCGAGAGGAGGTCGTCTAGGAGCGGTGAAGGGAGATACGGTCGACTAGAATATTGTCGCTACCCAGAAAGAGGTCACATAGACCCGTGTCCGGTTTCGCCTCTCTCCAGCCCTCGGAACAGCCAAGGAGAAGAAGATGCCGCTGCACGATTAGGAGACGGAGAAGCCACTGTGTCAGCCTGCTGCCATCATTCCCATCGATCCCCCCCTTTGTCATCGTCTTCTACGAATCAATAGATAAGTACTGCCTACATCCTGTCCGATTGATGCCCGGACCCCCAATCCTGAGAAGATTTGCTCCAATTGTGTTAGTCTACCCGGTGAAGCCTCATGATAACCGCGGTCGTATCATTTTGCCTTTATCCCGTTTTTCCCATTACCCCCCCCTTTTTCCTGTGTGAGTTTATGTGTCTATTTTTGGTATTCATTGAGTATTAATTGTTTATAAAAAGTGCCCTGCGTGTGCAAGTGAAGAAGGGTGGAGAACAGACTCCGGAAGCTGCACTCGATTAATTGCTCTAAGCAAGTGATAAAAGTCCCTATGACATTTGTATGTGCTTTATTTACGGTCTTTGATTATATGTTTGAATTTGTTTGCCATTGCTAAGGGTGGTGAATAATCTCTTGCCTAGTTATTTTGTTTTTTTCATGTGTAGTGTATCATTAGGATTTTGTTTCATGACATATGTGCAAATCTGTTTGAAATGCCAGTGCCATCTTGGCAGAAATAAATTCACCGAACTGTAGAACGATCTTTTTTCCTAGTCGTTAAAAAATCCCAACCCAGTGTATCTCACCGCGAGAGCTGAGCCTTTCCACCCCCATCTCCCCTTCCCCTCCAGTCTTGGAACGTGGGCACCATTCAATTCTTTGCCGTGTCGACCACCTTGGTGGACAGCTCGGCTGGCACCCAAATCGCCCCGTCCCCCGACTGGAAAAATCTCATCCCTCCCCAATTGCCCTCCACGTCACCCCCACCCTAGTCTACACACAGCCCAACTTCACATTCCGGGCACCAAAGTCGTGTTTCTTAGAAATATACTGATGAAAAATGACTCATCCTTTGAACGACACAATCACCTCGTTCCAAAATAACTTTGTTTCCAAAAAAATAATTTGACAAAATTGAGGAGACTATTCTCTATCCTGAGTGGTGCTTGATTTTTATCTAGTCTATACGATGGTCCGGTGAGCGTATGCACTCTTTGCTTGAAATTCCACAACGGTAAACACCAGGAGGGCTCAACATCCGTGTCACTGTCTCTATCACAACTGCTCTCTGTCAGAATTTCTATACCTTCCTCTTCTTCCAGAAGTTTACTTCCAGAAGTCATACTGCTAGACCTACGATATTACTAATAATATTGTCTCAAAAATACTCATGCCACAGCACACAATACTCTTGAACGATCAGTTTCAGGAGAGACTGTCTCACCGAGCCAGTCCGCGATGATATGAAAATATTGCAGACGGGAAGGACTTTGAAGTGCATATATGCAGAAAGGCTCGCATGCTACCAAAGGCATCATTCAGTATCCAGTTATCTTGATTTGTGCTCACATAAAGATTCCCTTTCCTCCTTAACAGCAAGATAAGCAAACTCAAACAAAGAGGTTGAGTCATTCAGTGGACAGATGGCCCAGCGGAACCTATTACGCGTATGGCGATAAGGAAAAAACCTCTCATGAAAGTAAGATGCTCCTATCGTTGAGTGCTTTCTGAGAAGATAAGGATATAATTGGACTGTATATCCTTCTCTGTCATGGCAAAAGGATGATGTTTCCTGGTCTCACACCAAGTAAACAAACCTAGAGTAAGGAGATGCATCATTTAGGCGAAAGATGGTCGAAAAAAATCTCATTATCTTGACATAACCAAGAAAAAAGTTTCATGAGAGGAGGACCTTCTATATTCTGAATACTTCTCTTATAGAAATATATATCTTTGTGCAGTCTATAACTTCATTTGTACTGAGGAAAGTATTCGGTTCCCTCCTCATACAATCGACAAGCAAACCTTGTTGACGGGAGTGTTATATTACGTCATGTTAGATTCTTCATGTTATATTACGTCAAACAACATATAATACCATGAGATATCCACAGAAAAAAATTCAGATGGAAAAAAGATACCTTCTTAGTCGAATGCTCCTACAAAAATATGACTTTCTATCATTTGACAGTCTCAGGGGCCTTGAGAGTGAACGGAGGACGCAGTGTGCCATATGAACACGCTCGGCAGTCTAGGGATATTTTTTGTGTGCCGGAGAGACACGGTCGGCTGATAACGGTTAATTGACTCGAGACAGATAAGTATGATTGAATATTTTCTAAATTTTCAGTGAATTTTGTTCTTCACAAAGATGGAACGTAGGTGTGACAGATGAAAAAGCCTACTTTTAACAGTACAATTTGGTATTAAATATATCCTCTGAATGAATATTCAATAGAAAAAACTTAATAGATGACAATTTCCTTGATTGATGATGCGAGTGACTAAATTTTGATGTTAATACACCTAGATCAATAAACATATTACCAATGTATCAGCTATGAAGTTTCCTAAGTTTAATAAAACTTAAAAGACTATGTTAAGGTTGGACACCACCCTTATAAATACATCACATATTATTACACATTATTAACACAAGATTACAAAGTATGAGATAAAAAGTACTTTACAGAATTTCAACACAACGTGCATTGAAGGAAAATGCAGAACTCTCACCAAAACAACAAGAAAAATAGCAATTAAAAAGCCTGTGAAAGGGAGAAAGCTTCTTGATAACTCTGAAGCAAAATATTAGCATTAATTTGCTGTTATCATAGGCATGCGCAGTGATTTTTTTTCTGGGTGTAAGCCATAAAATTTGCAACTCAAAAAATAATTAAGTTCATACACTTGATGATATCAATAAGTAATTGCCTCAATTTGAAATGTCTTCCTTAAATGCTAGTTTGGTGACAAAACTTCAAGTGGACATCACTCCCCATGCCGTGCAATCAAAAGTAAATTTTGATTAATTTTACTGTGCGAGAACTGGCTTAATTGGACTTTCAGCAATAGGATTAATCATCAGGATTAATTTATCCTTTCTAGAGGAAGATAAGGAGTATAGTGAAGCCATGAAAGCACCTGTCAAATTTTCCCTTGTTCTAAGAGTACGAATTAGCTATCCCATGAGAAATATTGGAAAAGAAATTAATATTATTGGGCACCCAATAATGCATTCCATCTTGAAGGTAAGACACCACAGGTAATGTATTTCATTTGGCGTGGCATGATTTGCTGAAATTTTCCTCATGAGTAAATTTTTTAAAGGCAATAAATGAGATACCAAAAGTCATCGATCAGTTCTCATTATTGAAAAACTGAAACCTGGAGGAAAGATTCAAAGATCATACACTGAATAGTGGACTGCAAACTGGATCTTGCAACAAATGTTTTAATTCAAAGTTGTCCCAAGAAATTTCTTTATAGAACTACTCCTCCACAGAGTCATACAGTGCACAAACACTTCCCATGATTACTTCCTATGGAACAAACCAGGATCAGGGCTCAAAGAGTGGATGTCACAAAAGCCTTGCACCCTGGAAGCTTAAATAACCAAGGGCAACAACAGGAATTGATTAATGTATCACCAACAAAACAATAACATTTTCTTAAAAAAAGATACCTAATTCAAAAAGAAATGACTGCAGCACACCTATGGTTTTCACAGTATATTCCACTCCTCTTTATTACAAGCTACCCTGTACAGTTTCAATGCTAGTCGTAGAATTGGTTTTTATAGGTGCTTTGACAAAATAGGTCATTTTGCACCCATCACCATATTAAAATCCACCATATTGAACCCGCAATGTTACATAAAACAGTTTTAATGACCATATATCAAAATTTTATTGTGATAAAACATTTTTCAGAGGCCATTTGAAAGGCCAGTGTTTATTAAAAACTTAATAACTTGATGGAGACAGTTGGAATCATCTGCACCCCGTAATGTTACAACTGTCACATGTAGCCAGAGTTTCAATGCTTCCCGCCATTTTCAAGGGGGATAACACTTTCCCCAGCAGCAAGTCCTAAGCCACACTGCTGACCAAAGCAAGATTTTCTGAAAAAATTTTAATTATATCCTGTGCCAAATTTTTTGTCACAAAATTGTAAAATGACCAAATACCAACAAATCATTCACCTCATTATCAATTACTCATCCCGCCTCCATGACAAATTTTCAGAAAACCTAACCTTTTGTCCATTGTTCCATCCTCTTTCCTATCAATATTTCCTTATCTTCACCTCCTTTGTCCATCACCCTCAACCACTCTAACTTCATTATGTTTGGAATGGTAGGCAAAAGAAATGATTGTGGGGAAAATGTAATTTCCCTTGGAAATGGCGTGAAAGCATTGAAAGCATACGGGGTTGCTTTTGATAAAAATAGTGAGGAATATAAATTTTAGATTCCTTTAGGTTTGTCTGTAAAATCCCAAAAAAGTTAACTCACAAACCATTCAAGTCACAGAAACATCTGTCAAGTTATGAATTCCATATAAGTTGGTTTTCATTTCTCACTTTTCACAGTTTTTTTAACATTAGCAGCATGCCGTCAAAGCAGAAATATCAAATCCATAAAAAAACAAGCTCCCCTCCACACGCATTTCGGTAACATTGAAATGTATAAAAAAAGCCATGTCCATAATGCCAATTTTTCGAGGAAGCCAAGACCCCAATTTGCACTGAGATATCTTAAACTAATACTCCACTTTTAGCTGAGACATTACAGTGTAAAAACATCTCATTCCCAAAATTTGAAGAAAAAAGAATAAATATTCAACCTGTTCCTATGACATCCATTCCTATCAGAATAATGAGTTAAGAAAAAAACTCTTCAAATTATATTTATACCTTAAAAGGTATTCTGAAGAATCGCCAAAAAATAACATCGCTACAAAAAGAGGACTTGGCTTCCTTGTTATGCATGCTTTCAATACATTTGCAGACAGGATTGATCTCTCAAAGGCCAAGTGAAAACTCCAAAAATAGTGGATGAATACATTTATGATCAGTGCAAGAAGAAATTAATTAATCACACTACGTCACACCCTCTTTTTCTCATTTACCATGAAAAGCCCATATGCAGCATCTCAGTGACTTACCTTAACAAAAATTTTCAAGTTAAACTTGAATTTTAAAAAATTAACAGTGAAATGTGCACATTTCAAATGTGGTCATTGCAATTGGAAACGAAGACAAGTTCACGGTTGAATTAGCCCATAGTGTGATAATACATGTAAGGATTGCAGTCAAGACATTGTGGTATCATAGAATGCACTGTATTTATGATGTGTTTCGATAGCAACCATGCAAGGTGATCCTGGCTCTAAGCTTCCCTTGGCTTAAATTGTGATGACGATGAGTTAATGAATGGCTTTAGGAACAAGAAAAAATGATAGTGATGTGTAAACAGTGGCAGGTTTTTGTTCGTGCTTCATCAAGGTACAAAGAGGCCGATGACAAGGCCTGCCAATCGTCCTCAATTCCCGAGACAAGCCCTCATTTTTGGAGAGTAATCAATGGAATTTTTAGGACATACAGAATTTCAGCTATTCTAAAATTGAAAAATCTCCTCTTACTTATGTATGAACAGATTCTTTCCCAGCAAATGTTGAATGCATATTCTTCTCAAGTTACACACTGGAAATGGTCCTCCATCTCTGCCAACATTTCGATGTGCAACTTGCTCACCGTTTTTATCCTTCACCATCAAAGCCCTGAAGGTGATGAGCGAATCGGACATTGAAACGCCAGCGGAGACGGAGGACCTGACCTGGTGTGTAACCCAAGAAGAATTTACTCTTCTTCCTTATACAATTGAGAGCTTCGAGCCTCATGAGCTGCAAAAGAGTGTTTCAGATGAATGGCTCAGCAAGAGAGATTGGCCATTTTGCAGAGCGGAATAAATCACCACATGCTGCTGATTGAGCTGTGAAATATCCTGGACATTCCAATGTAGACAGTGTACTGCTCGGTTCAAGAGTGCATTAACTGAGAAAACCTCTATTTATTATCAGTATGATTTATTTTTAACTTTCCAAACAACATAGTTCAAGTATTTTCTCCAGATTAAATAGATTCAGTGTATGTATTTTTCAAACTTAGTTATGTGATTTCTTTCAGTTTTTCTCTCACTCTTTGTTGCTTGGATTTATTATTATCTTTTTCAATTCCTAAGATAATTTAAATGCATGAAGTATATACAGAGTTATGAAAACAAAAATCACTCACTGAGAATATTTAAATCAGTTAATACCCTTGACTACACATCGATTTGTGTTATTGTGATAAGGAGGCTGCATCATTAGGAATAACTATGCAAAGAAATTTTATTTAACAAGCAGTAGAGATGTTCTGATTTGAGCATGAGCAAAAATAAAATCAGGATGTAATAAGAGTTAAATATAAACATTACCTAATGACAATGATCAAATATCAGCTAAAGTAATGGTTTCATGATTTGACATGAAGCAGTAAAATAATCTCAAATATTTTACACTGGACCAGCGTTATAAGCGAAGGTTAGAAAAAAAGTATAGGAGGAGAAAAATACTACAGAAAATGGAAAATCGATGAGTTCTCAGAACATAACATCTCCAAAGGAGATTATCTGCTGCAGGCTCTTTTCTTCTGAGGCCCAAATGAAATTGTGGTATCAGAGTATATTTGGTCAATTTTCTAAATATGTATATGCCACAAAAACTCTTTATTAAGTTTGGCATAAAATACTTGTGTATCCACAAACAAGGGGTTACATTCTCCCCCAGCATATTAATGGCATGACAAACATTGTCAGTGAACTTTTTTACCCTTCAGCAACTCCATCAGTTTCAAAGAAGTGTACGTGTATACTTCTGTTAGAGCAGTATTTTGCCTTGTCATGCACAACAATTAAAAAGGTAACTTTTGAATCTAGAAGTAAAGCTGTAAAGTATAGGCACATAATAGCCTTTCAAAATAATTCCTTCAACCAGAAAAAGAGGACCAACTTTTCAATGGAATTTTTACCAATGTATAAATTACACAACTTATAGTAATATGTATGCTCCTTGTAAGTGTGACTGATGCTAAAATATATTTTAAATGCAGAAGTCAATTTATTCAATTGCACAGAGATATTTTTCCTTGTGCACAAGCATTTAAAAAAGGTGACTTCAGAATCAACAAGCAAACCTGTAAAGTGTAGTCATGTTATGGCCAGACAAAATAATCCCCTTGACCTAAAAAATAGACCCTCTTTTCAATTAAATGCATTTCAATATATTATTTCAACAATTTTCATTAATATGGTCCAAAAAAGCATTGAACGTAGCCAATTCTAACATATTTTGAGTGGTGAAGTCAATTTACTCAGCTAGATGTGCAAAAGTCTATAATCACTTCTTGTGAGTCCTCTAAATGTAGGTACCTCATGGACACCCACCATGTGCATGGCTCTCTGTAACTTCTGCACTCTTGTCCTCTTCCTTGGTCTTCTTTTGACTTAAACCGAGTTTCTCCACGTCCTGCCTTACCTCCTCAATCTCGTGAGGTGCATGGCCTGGGATTGTGTCTGATACAAATTCTGAGTGTGTTGGCTGATGGTGTACAACTACAGGGCCTACTATTAGACTAGAATTAACACCTAAGGGGAGATACAAGCCACCATTCAAAACATGAAAAGAAATGAAAACGAACAATTAATATACTCAAGAATAAAAAATGATAAGTGAAAACAAATACAGTTAACCCCTGCTTTATGAATGATTCCTATTATGATGGGTTCCCTTTATGAGCTACCTGGTTAAGACCATAGGCCATCATCAATACAATCAGAAACTGTGACTGCACTTCCAGATTTCTCAAATTAATTGTTGTGAAATCTTGTGGATGCAACAAACATTGAAATAGACATTTCCTAATTTATTTTGGTGTTTTAACACCCACATTGGTCAGCACAGGGTCCCGATGACCTCTGCTTGGATTGCCATCTGGTATCTCTGATAGTGCAAGTACTCTCCATGTTTCTACCATGCAAAGTACTCTCCTTCCAATTCACGACCTTCGATCTACTCTGATAATTTTGTGGTTTCATTGGAGTTACCTACTGTGACAATGACATTATGCGCAGGTGATAAATAAAAGGTGCCTGATCAGGATATTTGTGAAAAAGCAAAGTTCATTTTTGATGTATCAAAATCAAAAAAGCCTAAAACCAGTTACACTTTCCATGACAATACAGTGAAGTCTTTTTATAGTAAATTTGACGGGGTCCAAAATTTTTCCGTTTCACTATATAGAATTTCACTAGAAAGGCTACTATGCACTAATATCCTTTTTCTTAACATCTGTAATATGACCCTAAAATGAATCAGGCTCCAAAATTTATAGCATTTATTAATTTAAATTGATGAATGCTGAATATCCTAAATTTCACTTCTTTACAAAGAGAGACTGATTTGTTTCATAAATTCCTTTTTAAATATTTTTAAAAGATGACTAAAGTGGTCCAATGAAGGCCATAAAATTAAAAATAAAAATAAATAAATAAAATTCCTTTTTATGTAAGTTATTTTTCATTTTTATCCTTATCAAGCATATGCACTAATCGTGCCTTGATGAAACTCTAAATTTATAGAATGAAAATGTCCTCAGCGACTCATATTTCCACTCATATCACGAATTTCCTTCTTATTAATCAGCTTTAAATATCAAATAACATAGGTCATCTTTTTTCAACGCATGTTTAGACAGAGGAATAATATTCAAGATGCAATTGTATGGCGGGTTGCCCAGGCCCTTTCTGCTCCATTATAGGGTTGTAATAACATCGTCAAGAAGAAAAATTAATGAGATTTAAAAAGCTCACAATAGAGTATTTGCACACTCTTGGGAAGTGACATCTAAAAAATCTATCGATACTTCAGACACTAAATTTTCATTCTGACGCTCGAGAAGCTTTTCGTTTATTTTTTATTAGCTAATAAAATCTAATAAATTATTATTGCGCCGAAACACTGGTCCGCCATGTTTTGTAGGCTCTGACGTCATCTCCCATAGTCGACCATTTGTTGATTTGGAGATTGTGTGACTGTGTAGTCTTAGCGTGCGGACGAAACTTTAGCTATTAATTAGCAAATATCGAAATAACTTCGAAAAGGCAAATACTATTTCACTCTCAACGCACAGCTAGGCTATTTCGCTTCTGCTAATATGGGAGATGACGTCACACTACAAAGAACCAATGGTTGGGCGTTTAGACCTAGGCAATTTCGATGCTAAAACAGGGCATATTAAAAGCTATTTATTAAATTAATTCATTGGAATTATACCTTGGTATTTCGTACGTGGCATTTCAAAACCAAACACTACTCGCTATAATAAATTTCAACAAAAAACCTCACGCAAATACTCTATTCTTGGTGCTATTGTTGAATACATGTGCAAAGTTGTTTGTCTGTTTTCAATGGGTACTTAATTTGTTCTCATGAGTGCGGAAATACCCCTGATGCCTTTGTATTGATGGTTGCCTATGGTCTTCCCGGAGGTGCTATACGGTGTTTTTTTTTCTTTATTTTCTTTTTTTCACACCAAAATGACTTTTTCACACCATATGCACACTGGATTCTGAAAAGTTGGCATAGCTTTCTGCCATAATGATATTGAAATATGTGTATTAGTATATTTATATCATCAATCATCCACTATCCTGTGCAATTTGTACTCATATGTCTATAGTAAAATTTATACGATTTTGGTCATGAAAAACATCCAGTAATGTGCTGGTTGATTTTACGATGAAATTCACTGACAAACAGTCCTTTGGAACTGAATAATTCATAAAGCGGAGGTCCACTGAAACAAATTAAAACCACTGACACAAAAGAAAAGAATAGATAAAAAAAATACAATAAGCATGATTCATATGGGTCCAAGCCTACAAAAAAAACAAGTTAAACAAAAGATTCTCAAGCAACAAAATAAGTGTCAAAAAATTAGAATGGAAAATACAATTTAAAAACAAGCAGACTTGGTGTCGGGCATCACTTTGTAGTAAATATTTCATTTTAGAAAAATGATGTAAACTTAGTAGTCCACAAAACATTTTACTATGTAATATTGCTGAACAAGGTTTTACTTAAATTGGGCCTTGATACTGACTTTGTAAGTAGAAACCTTTGTTGGCGAGCTTAATAATTTTTTTGTGGAGTCTAAACAAACAAGGGGTGTATCCTTTAGCCATGCTTTGGATTTTAATGAAAGGTGACTGGCAGGTAGTCCTGGTAGAGTTAATTACAAACCAATCTACTTTTGGGTTATATACCCAATAATTTAATAAGAAAATGAGTTGAAATTTTCATTATGTCATTAAAAAACATAGAATTTCAAGGCAGGCAGTATCTGGTAATACACTAGGGATTAAGTAAGAGGATACTCCGCATTTGAGTCCTAGTACAAGATGGTATTTCTTTCATTTACCATTTGACCTTCCTGAATGTTAATGACAACACAAAAATTTGAACTAAATCTCGGTTGGGACTATTAAACTTTTAGGTTTATAATTCCAAAAGTAGGGTGACTTGTAAATCCCTATTCTACGATTATCTGCCAGTATATCCATGCTAAAATTCGAGACCTGGCTGTTGGATGCTTCTCTTGTAAGTTTACATAATTTAAACAGAAAAATTTGCCTCCGCAATGAAATGATTACTCTTCAAAATCAAAGAAAATATACACACTTTTCAGCTGCTTCACCACTATGAGGGATAATAAACACTTACCCTCATTAAAAGGTCAAAGTTTTCAGGAATAATTACTTCAAATACCTTTTTCCACATTCTTTTCCATGTTCCCTCACATGACAAAACTCCAGCAAAACTCAAATTTCAACCAAATTTGCTGGAAATTATACCGCTAAATTTAAAATACTTCCTCAAGAACATGTGTAATGTTACCATAGTAAAATTGAAATGAAGATTTCCATGGCATTTAGCATGCTTTTGGGCATTCCTCCATGTGCTGTCCATTAACCAGCCATTCTGCAGGCATCGTCTACATCTGTCAGGTCTGATGACACCAGCAGGATGGCTGGCATACCTACAATCATTGATGAACACCACACAGAGGAACGCCCAAAATCAGATACTCTTTTCATAAAAGTCAAGTGTCCAATGTTTTTGTAGCACATATTCCTAGTAATTTTTGGAATTAGAATTTAAGTTTCTGATGCTGAGGTAAAAAACAAAGTGTGCAAAAAATATAGGACACTGCATATGTTTCCTTATCTAATTAGAATATAATCAAGATTTTAAAAGTTCAATTCTGGCATTTAAAGTTGAAATTATATACATTTTAGGTTTATGAATACTGAATATCTCCAAGGATGATTCACAGAATCATTAAATTTAATTCATTCACCTGACTAATATCAGATAGAGCAAATAATTCTAAATCCTTTTCTCCGTGCTATTATTGAATAAATAGAAAGTAGTGATTCTCCGTTGTGGTTGTCACTTGTTAATTGTATTAAGCTGCCATCTATAGTTCAATAAAGTGAGTCAAGCTTGAATACAACATGGTGTCAGAAGTACGTATTTAAAGCACCTTGAAATTATATCCGAAATCAGTAAAAAATGGATAAACTGGAACCACCAAGGGTGTTGCGATTTGATGGAAATGTGTCAAAAAACTGGGCATCTTTTAAACAAGCATTTAATATCCACTTAACGGCAACAAAAAATCACAAGGAACGATGCAGTCAAAACATCGTTATTTCTACATGTGGCCGGTGAGGAGGCTCTCGCAAAGTATAACACATTTGCATTTGCTACAGAAGTGGATAAAATGGTGCTGTCAGTGGTTATGCGCAAGTTCGAGCAATATTGCTCACACCACAAAAAATTTACCGTTGAGAGACACGACTTTTTCACACGCAATCAATTGCCCGGGGAATCGGTTGACCGTTGGGTCACTGATTTAAGATTGAAGAGTGATTCATTTGAATTTGGTGCTTTAAAAAACAGCCTGATTAAAGATAAAATTGTATGTGGTATTCTGGATAAAAGAGTTAAAGCTAGACTGTTGGAGGAATTGGACTTGACACTAGAAAGAGCCATTACCATCCGTCAAAGTGCGGAACGATCTAAGATCGAAATTAAAGTTTTGGATGCAAAAAGCAGAGTACCTGTCGTTGATCTTACGGTCGATGAACTCAGGAGAGCTTGAGGACGACAATGGGACGAGAGGACGGCCCAAAAAGGACTACGGAAGGACACAAATAAGGGGACAGGTCATGCAGCACAAGTGGAACATTCCAACTTTACTTGTGGAAGGTGTGGTTTACATCATCCACCAAAAAAGTGTACAGCAATTAGACGGAGGTGTTCTAGTTGTTTTATAAAAAGGTCATTTCAACAAGTGCTGTAAAACCAAATCAGGTGGGCAATATATTAAGCCTAATTTAAATGTGCATGCATACGATGCTCTAGAAGACGACGCAAGTTCTCA
The DNA here is from genome assembly GCA_963573305.1 of Pyrrhosoma nymphula. Classification (NCBI taxonomy): domain Eukaryota; kingdom Metazoa; phylum Arthropoda; class Insecta; order Odonata; family Coenagrionidae; genus Pyrrhosoma; species Pyrrhosoma nymphula. The sequence continues at coordinate 56,949,547 of OY754339.1, read as the reverse complement.
GAGCAGTGATTCTGTTGTTGTGGGGCATTTGTCAATTGATGAACTGGTAATTTATACTGAGTGGATTGAAAAATTTTATGCTAATGGTCGTTATGTATCACTGAAAATTGACACAGGGGCTCAAGCCAATGTGATGTATTGTCAACTTTTAAAAAGTTGAAATTGAATCAGAGCAATATTATCAAATCAAGGTTAAACTTAAGACATACACCTGTGAATTAATTCCTGTAATGGGTAAATGTATTGTGTCTTGTAGATTCAAAAACCAGTGTGTTGATTTGCCATTTCTGATCGTTGATAAACAAGTAGCCTCTGTTGTTGGGCTTCAGGCCTGTAAGGAACTAAGTTTGGTAAAAATTGATGGAATAACTAGAGAGTTAAAGACGTATCATGACAATGTCCGAGTATGAGGGTCTATTTACTGGCCTTGGATGTTTAGAGGAAAATGCAACTCCTGTGGTCTATGCTCCTAGAAAAGTCCCTGCAATACTACGAGACAAGTTAAAAAATGCATTGTTGCAGATGGAAAGAATGGAGGTAATAGAGAGAGTAACAGAGCCCAGAGATAGGGTCAATCCCATAGTGTTGGTAAGCAAAAAGGATGGTTCTTTATGCATTTGCCCAGATCCTCGCGAATTAAATAAGGTAATTAAGAGATCACATTATCATCTACCAACAATTGAGGAGGTCTCAACCAAACTCCATGGTGCACAGTATTTCACAGTGCTGGATGCTAATTCTGGATTTTGGGCAATTAAACTAGATGCAGAAAGCAGTAGGTTGTGTACATTTAATACCCCTCATGGAAGGTTTACATTTAAAAGATTACCTTATGGCATCAGTTGTGCACCTGAAGTATTCCATTGTGCAGTTAAAGAAATTTTGAAGGTATGGAAGGAGTTGAGGTTTATGTTGATGACATTATTGTCTGGGGTAAGACACAGGAGGAGCATGATGAAAGATTGAGAAGTGTGCTCAGTCAAATTCGTAAGAAAGGACTCAAGTTAAACAGGTCTAAGTGCAAGGTGTCCTTACAGAGTGTGCCCTATCTAGGTCATAAAATTACCAGCCAAGGGTTAAAAATTGATGAATCGAAAGTTAGGGCTATAAAAGAGATATCTAGCCCAACATGTAAACAGGATCTGGAATGATTTATTGGAATGACTAACTACTTAGCTAAATTTTTAAACGAGTACTCAAACATTATCACCCCATTGCATCAATTACTTAAGAAAGATGCAGAATGGGTATGGGATAAGGGTGTGAAAAAATATTAAAACACGTGAAAAGTCTTATAATAAGTGCGCCTGTCCTGAGGTATTTTGATGTGAACTTACCAACGACCCTTTCCGTGGATAGTTCTTAATCTGGAGTAGGTGCCGTACTTTTGCAAGAACAGGTGCCAGTAGGATTTGCATCTCGGGCATTGAATGAAACTCAAAAAAGATATGCCTAAATTGAAAAGGAGCTTTATTCAATTGTATATGGTTGTGAGCGTTTTCGTCAATATGTATATGGGAAGACAGTATTGGTTGAGACTGATCATAAGCCCCTTGAAACATTGTTCAAAAAACTGTTATCAGAGGTACCTTTACGACTACAAAGGATGATGCTTAGAATTCAAAAGTATGATCTGGCTGTGGGATATAAACCTGGAAAAACAATGCATGTAGCTGATGCCTTGTCTAGAGCTTATTTGACTGATCCTGTGGAAGATGACAGCCTTCACAAAGATGTTGAGTATCATGTGCATTAGGGTGGGCCGAAAAACACAAAAGTGTCCGAATCATTAGTGCGGAAAAGTTGCTACTTGTCCCCCTTATCTCTAAGAAAGAAAAATTTTTGTAATCGGATCTCATCTTCCGGTCGCACATCTCATTCGAAGTTTCGAAAAATCGTAAAAAATATGACTTTATTCGGGATTTTTAAAAATGAGTTACAGTGATTAAATTACGTTCAAAATCAGTATGTGGCCTCTTCTAAAGGTCTTTTGTCTTAAAAAAATATAGTTCCCCTTCTTTTTGGGGGAGGGGGAGTCGCTCATCGCGTTCAAATTATCGAAAAATCATAAAAAACATGACTTTTTTCGGCATTTTCTTTTTATGAGTTAACAGTGATCGGAATGCATTCAAAATCGGTATGTGGCCTCTTCTAAAGGTCCTTGGTATTTTTAATAAGATATAATTCCTGTTTCACCCTTATTTAATGGGGGAGGGGAGGGGCATGTATCGTAAAGAGCATTATTAGCTAGTACTGTTCTCATTTGAGTCCCAGAGGGTGATCCGAACCTAATATGAAAATCTGTGTCCGTATATTTTGCAACCGTATCCGTCTCTTCTGTTTCAGGATCTGAGGCAATGTTGGCCGTAGTTTCAGAAGAATTACCACCCTCATTTTTTACCCTCATGTAAATTAGTGGCTTTGTGTTGCTATGACCGCCAGCCAACAGTCATTGGACATGTATCACATAGTCATTTTAAAATAAGCACCAAAAACGGAGAACTCAATTTCACCAATAAGAAAAAGCTCATATAAGAATAAACTGACCAACATCTCTTCAATACACTGTACCAGACCACCAGTGCACGCCTGGGAAATATTTTAAGTAGTGTACATGGCATGGCAGCTTTTTAATTTCCAATGATTCAAGGAAATCTTTTTAAAATAGAGTATTCAACATAAAAATATGTCCTCTAGAAATAAAAAAATACTTAAAAGCTAATTTTATAACCTATCCTGTAACAACAAATTAAACCAAACAGCCAATGATATAACATTAGGTATCATAACATTAATTATATAGAAGAATTAACAGAAGAATGCATGTATAACAATGTAATGCCACACAAAACATTTCCCTAAAACAGAAAATTAAGCCAGTTTTATAAAGAGAACAGAATCTAACCTGCACCATCGGGACCTGATTCTGAAGCTCCCCTAGAAAGAGAACCAGCATTTCCTTCTTCAGCCATTGAAGTTAGCTCGCTGGACTGCCTGATCAGGCCAACTCGATAGAAGTAATTACGCCAAAAGTTCTCTTCGCTTATTCTATAAAAAAAGAACACAATCCAGAAATATGATAGATGATGATGTTATAACAGCCATCTGAGAGTACTTTTTCTACTACTACAACAGAGAAAAAACTAAATGGTTGCTTAGTACTTAAAAACACCTTCCAATATCTAATATATGATTAATAAATTACTCTGATAATGCAGAATTTAATCATAACTAATCACAACAAGATAGAATGGTTACATCAACCAGAAAAAAAGAATATTACAAGGATCAAGGTGATATCCCACGGGAGCCGGAGATCTACCTTTACCATGAGAATTAAAGCCTGATATGTAACTTGGACCCCCATCAGTGTTTCAATAAATTATTAAGTACATAATTCAATCATCCTTCAGGCTTAAATGTATTTAAAATAACAACACGTAACATACACAAATACGAACTAGTATGCATTAACTCATGATGTTTAAGATGTTGTCCAATATGGTCCTTGGACCCAATTCCACAATTCAAACTCTTTTAAGATAAAAAAAATATAATTAGTCCCAAAAAATAAGGCTAATACTAATTGAGCTAATTCAAATTATAACCAATATTTAGGAAATACATAATCACATTTGATAGATATGGGGTACATGTTGCACAAGGTAGGAAAGACCTTTTCAGAAATGATTAACCGTAGAGTGTGCAACATCGATTTTAAAAATTGCCATCAAGCTGAATGTATTTGGTTTTTGGACAGAGGGTCACTTTAATTTTTGCATTGATTAACAAACAAAATCAACTGTGATTATATTTTGATTGAAGTTTATTTTAGCATACCATGTTTACCTACTAGAAAAAAGAAACAATTTATTACATCTAATGCTTGAAAAGCCTTGTATACACCTGCATACGAAATGATGTGACAATCCAATAGTCTTCCATGTCAAACAGATTTCTTTTTCAAAAGTTTATGTTCTTTAAGACATTAATTATTGCATAAACCTTTGTAATATTTTTTAATGTCTTAAAAATTATTATTTCAGTTTTTACCAAGTTTGCCTGAACTAACAACAAACTCTTCCTATGAATTTTACTATACGAAAGTAAATTTCACTGGCATATTGTTTTCTTGATGATGGAAATGTATATTTTTATGCAAATGGGTATAAGTCCACAATACAAGTTATTATAATTACTAAAAATAATACTTGCTTCACATTACATACAAATAGACTTTACTCAAACAGAAGTTTATTTCCTACTCAAGTAATTCACTGTATTTTAGCTGAAAATTAGCTGGGTACTTACACTTTTGGGACAAGCTCAAAGCGCATTTGTTGGAGGTTTGGATCTTGAGCAAGTGTAGCTTGAGCCACAGGCATGAAAGACTCCAAGTCGAATTGAAATTCTACACCTGCTGGAGGACTTCGTACAAAATTTCGCCGGTCCTAGAAAAAAATTGATCAGCTATGAGTCATGTAAATTTAAAAAAAAATATTGGGGTAAACATGCACTATTATTTGAATTAAAAGTATTTTTTGCACAAACAGAGGAAGAGTGCACGGTAATCATGGACATTCTATGTCAAATCAGCCAAAAATATTAATTTTCAACCTAACACCAGCAGAAAGGCTAGAAGGAGACAGCATCAGAAAAGAGTAGATTGTGACCTATAGAAAAGTGGATAATGATTAAATGGCTACAGCTAATCTTCACCGAAGAAGTGCTTTCCGTAAAAGATGAATAAAAAAGTTTCAAAAATATTTTGTAAATAAGCACAACAAACTGGAAATACTACAACACTACTTATATATCTAGGTGAATATAATAGACAACAACTTAATGGGAGAATCAAAAAAGAGAAAGTGGAAACCAGGGGTCCAATTAAAGAGGGTACTCAGAGTTTTATAGCCTTGACAATGATGTAATTTTTATATCAAAGCCTCGACAAATTTAAATGATACCATTGAAAATTTGAGATATATCAAGATTAAGACATCATGTCCATGATAATATTGGAGTCTAGTCCTTCCTGAACAAGGCCTGAGGAATAAGTTAAAAAATTACTGGAGATGAAATAGTGGTGCCATGAACGAATAAAAAACTTAGCCATAATTGGGGAAGAGAGGAGAGCTATATGTATTATAATGATGATATGTAAATTACATCATAATTATCAAACTAGACTAAATTAAAATTTGAATAAATATTAACATTACACAGACATAGTATAAACATTTACACATACCTAGGTATTATATAAGAAGATTTTGTATCAGGAACACAATAAATAATTTAAGTACAGAAGTAATAACCACTATAACCATATCACATGGTGGATTGAAACAGAATGCTGACTACAATGAAGAGCATAAGATTATCATTAAATGACAGAAAAGCAGAATGCCGTCTTTGTAAAGAACAGCCGACAGTGATAAAAAAGTGGTGGTAATGTAGAGGATTCTGCCTTGAGGTAAGGATAATGACAAGGATGCATAGCATCTCCCATGATTTTAAATATTAATATTGAAAATGCAATAAATGATATAAGTAAAAATTAAAAACAGGAATATAAGTGCATGGAGAAAAATCAGCATGCTTTGCTCTGCAGATGATGTGTATATTCTGGTAGGGAAGAAGGAATATCTGATGAGAATGCTGAACTGTATGGAAAAAACTATGAAGAAATAAAACTTCAAAATTCATTTTAAGAAAACCAAGGTAGAAGAAATCAAGAAGCCAGAACCATGGTCAAACTTGGGCAGCAAAAACTTGTGCAAGTAGAAGAATTTTGCTACCTGAGAAGCATGATCACTAGCAATGGAAGAAGCAAGAAAGATATTGTAAGGAGAATAGCTGGAGCAAAGAAGGTACTTTACCAGGAGACTGCTAACAGCTAGTAACACAAACCTGGAAGTTAGGAAGCACTTTATCAAAGCATATACATATGTATCTGGAGTATGCTCTCATATGGCAGTGAAGCCTGGACAACAACAGCTACAAAGTGAAAAAGATTGGAGGCAATGGAGATATATTGTTATTGAAGAATGATGAGGATCAAATGGACGGAGAGAATCACTAACGAAGAAGTCCTACGAAGAGCTGGAGAGAAAAGAAGCAAAATGAAAGCTTCGCAAAGAAGGAGAGACTAACTTTCTGGACACATTTTACAGCACAATAGCCTATTGAAAGTAATAAAAGAAGGAGAAATTAATGGGAAGAATTACAGAGGAAGACCAAGAATGGAGTACATGAAGCAAATAATGAAGAATGTCAAAGTGAAGAACTACATAGGAATGAAGCAGCTGATGCGAGAGTGGAGAACTGCAGCAAACCAATCTTTGGAATGATGACTACTACAATTGATGTACCTGTATTACTAAAAATAATCTATAGCATCATAACTAGCCAACTAATTTATATTAAAATTTGAGTGCATTATTATATTAGACATGATAACACCTGACGATGATCTTTACTTTGCCTCTCTATACTTGCTCTCAACACAACAGCAAGTCAGAACATTAACTTTATCAAAACTACGCACGAAGAAAGCACTGGTATTTCTGACTATTCTCTATCTAAAGACCAGGTAACACAATGGATGAACCTGCACAACTTCATTCACGAATGCATGGCTCATCAAATATTCATTGTGTAACCACAAGAAATTGCAAGAATGAATGAATACAGGGTCAGGAAACAGCCCGTATTCAAATTCCTAGAATGTTGTATTGAGTGCATTCATACAAGAACCCACTCAGATACATGCATCATGTAAATAGGCCTTAACACAGGCATTCTGTGACAGGTTTATACAATATAGAGCGAAATTTAAAATGTGCATCCTGTGACCACCGCAACCCACATTTCATGCATGTGTGTAAAGGCCTGTTTACATGGTACATGCATGAACACTAACACGAACACGTTCACCAAATTAGAACAGGGGATATTTTCTGGACGTGTCCATGCATTTGTGCAAGTTGTTGTGGTTACACGTTGCATTTTTGAAGGGACATGTATTTACGCATGAACCCGTGCGGGTATATGCACTGTGTAAACAGGCCTTTACACCAAATGGCAATCATTGCTCAATAGCATTGTGAATCAGAAATTGATTCACTAGAAACCACGGTTATCAATTGAAATTATGCATCTCATCACTCAGTTTAGCAATTTGAAATGAGTAAATCATTTTGTACGCTGGGAAAAATAGCAAAAACTTTCCAAACAATATATGAACACCAAAAGAAAAGGCGGTATGTTAAAAAGCAGTGTTACTGTTTGTTTTCATTAGCAATGGACCTGCCGGAACTAGACACAAACTCATGAGGGAAGTAATTTCACAAGACTTGTAGGTAATTGCTTCAAGAAAAATTAAATGCGGTTGTGAAAAGGCCAATTCTGATAATATTCCAAAATTATCATCATAGCAATGGAATTCCTACAACAAGCCAAAAGATTAAACACCTTATTCATTAAATGCTATTCTGTATTTGAGGATACCCACTTCTGAATTTTAAAATGCCATATTATATATGCCATAGTGCATACGTCAAGAATCCTATGATCCTCGTGAAAGATATACACTTTACGACAAGAATCTTCATGGGGGCCTTGGAAATTAAAAAACAACTTCAATAGAGACAAGGGACAAAAGATCAATAAATCACGGATTTTAGTATAGTACAGGACCTCAAATCTGGAAAGCATGGGACCGAGTGATTTCTGGATTTTGGAGTTTTCTGTATTTTGGGTCCTCATTAAGATTAAGGCATTTCATTCATCTTAAAAGGTCTAAATTGAGGTATAACACCTGACAAGCAAATTTACGTCAGTAAGATCACGTAAATCCAACATGAATCATCTCCAATAGTTCCATGACTGGAAGCAATAGTGGCGCTGCGTGGCGGTAGAACGAAAAAACATGTGGAGGGAGTTTGAAAATTTAGCTTCAAATCTTGCGGATTTTTGGGTTTTCCGAATTTTGGGATTACGAATTTGAGGTCCTCAACTGTACTTCGTAGAAGAAACAATTACATCCAGAATTTTCTGAACACACTCCCACCCCCTATCTCAATGGGAATATAAATTCGAGTGCACAATAAAGGCAAAATTCAATAGCTCTGAGCAGTGCCGGATTACCAATAAGGCAAAGTAGGCAGTTGCCTATAAGCCCCGAGGCTTTGGGGGCCCCGGAGAGGCCCTGAGAATTTTTCCCCTTTCTTCTCTTGCGACTTGTTTATTAACGTGGGCCCTGTTGCTTGTACTGCCTATAGGCCCCCAAGTGTGTTAATCTGGCACTGGCCCTGAGGAGGTCTCTGGCAAAGGAGAAGAAACGCTGAAATTATGAAATCCAGATGAGGGGAATCCCAAAAGATGGAACAGTCCTTGAAGAAAATGGACTGCAAAAGTTTTAATAATTTGGCCATATTCCATGTTTATTTCCACCATTATCTTTCTTACAAAAATGCTGGAAGTAACATGTAAGCAGAATGATGCCCAACAAGTTGTGCTACATGACACAGAGACATCTCTATACTCGCTACTTCCATAATAGTCAACTTCCATGTGTAAAGCCGCCTAAAGGAGACAAGCATGGTGGATAAGAGGAACAAATAAAAAAGATTTGGAAATGAAGTTCCACTAGTTAAGGAGCACTCACCGTGGATAGGGAGAGAATCTGCTCCTTGAGGGCTTCTTCATTGGGATATCCAACCCACGGCGCTGGAGTGGTTCCATCTGATATCCCCTCTCCTCCCCCAGCCCTCTGCTTTTCCTTAATAAATGCCTCCTGCTCTCGGTTGAATTCACCAAGGATGCTCTACAGAAAATAAAATGATCATAATTAGTCTTAGGGATGATTGTTTTAACAGTCAAAATTGATTTAAGTTCAAGCCGAAATTGGAATGCCTTATAGCAGTGGGGTAACAACGCTTTTGAGCTTTAAAACAATCCTTCTAAAATGTAACATTTTCAACTCAGAATTAAGGTTTACCATTGAAGTTTTCGTGTCATATTAAATGAGTGTGCCCTTTGCGCCCCTTATTTGATGCATTTAGGCACCCATCACCACATTTTAGAGGGCCAATGTACCCTTGCCCTGCCACCCTGCATCAGAGCTTCATTCTTGTGTAAATATTAAACTGAAATCAACCTTTTTAATCTAGGACAAACTTGTACGAGGAAAATTCTCGAGATTAAGCTATTTAATCTAAGTTCAAGCAGTTTTGTGATATGAAGGTATTTAATTAGCAGTTTTTGATCATATTTAATTTAGTCTCTTATTGCAAAAGCATAGAAAAATTAGCAGGTCGCTCCTTTTATAATTTTTTTTAACGTTTTTAAGTCAAAATGATTAAGATGCAACAATTAGTACATTTTCCAAACTATGCTCTTTCTTCGAAAATCCATTAAATTTAAACACACCACATCATAAAAATTAACTGTAATAACAACTAGTACCTACATACAAAGCCGAAAATGAAATACGAACATCTTCGTTTGTAAATAAAATTGAACGATTTTAAAGAATGATGACATCATATCATAAAAATTAACTGTAATAACAACTTACTTACAAAGCCGAAAATGAAATGCGAACAACTTCGTTCATCAATAAAATAGAACGATTTTAAATAACAATCGAGCATATTATTTGAATATCTTACAAAACATATGTTTTTCAAGATATTCTAATGTGCTGTACACAATGAAATCAACAAACAAACCAGCTTATGGTATATCAAAATGAAAAATCGCGGGCACACGCGATTTTCGGCTGTTTAGCGATTTTGCCAAGTGTCTCTTCACAATCGACGATAAAAATTTAACAAAGATTTTTTATATGATAGATCAACATGATGCAATACTGTTCAAGTCGATCGCAGTTCATTAACTGGTCTAAATATAAAATTTGGTCTTTAGTCATTAATGTTTATACAGTCGGTCGTCAGAGTAAAATAAAATCGATGCAGTGAGAATCTAGGTGGAATAACGTAGGAGCCTAATCCATACGTCTGTTCCAAAATTAGCATGAAATATGCTATTTTTTCTGTTTCATAGACCGTGATCAATACATAGGTTACGCATAATGTAACGCAGCTGATTAGTCAGTCACTGGGTCCATTTAACCGATTTGTCCCAATTTGATTTAACCATTCATTTTGTCAACAGATTTAGATGGAACACAGGGCATAGGAATCTAGGTGAATTATAATGCTATGAACAAACAGGTACGACGGAGGGAGGAAAAAACATTAACACCGTTTATTTTACGAACGGGATATTATATATGACAGTCATGACCTCCCCAATCTTGTACGCTTTACAAAGTTTAAGTGATGAGTAGCTGAGGACGAGAATGTTTCCTAATAGATAAAATATGCCGTTACGACATTTAAACATTACTTGCATTGAGGCTTATGCTAACCACTTTTTACAAATTCAACATTTTCCCAGAATAATAAAGGATTCCCTTTGAAAGAACCTTGCCCGCGAAAGAATCCATTGCACACAGCCGTTATTTTTTTTATTACGGTGATAATACACTACACACCAGTGAACAAACAGTACAGCTGTATCAGAAGATACAGGCAGTATAGTAGCACCAGCACGATTAAGCATTTTTTTACTTTTTAAACAAAGCTACTCTTTTTTAAATTGCACCATTGTTTCTGTGAATCGTAAAGTGAAACGATGTATTTAAAGTTTGTGTTCACAGGAAAGACACTTAAAAATTGAAGCATTTACATTAAAATCATAGGTACTCAAATGTTTTCATGAAACTATTTCGTTATCACTGAAGGCATTATTTACCAGCTTAAAAAAATCATTTGGACTCTAGGGAAATTGTTTTAGAGTATCAGGCGATAATTTATGGAAATGTGAGACAGACAGCATTATCACAGAAACACTTTGTAGGTACATTTCTACAAAAAGTTTATTTAACCGACCTATGTTTCAGAAAGGCATTGCCATTATCAAGACCTTGATAATGTAAATGTCTTGCTGAAACCTAGGTCGGTTAAATAAACTTGTGAAAATTTACAAAGTGTTTCTGTGATAATGCTGTCTATGAAAATCATGCAACCTACATAGAAAAGTGAAATATCGAAATCAGAGCTAGAATTCTTCATTTGGAGTATTGTAAGGTAGTAATTCAGTTATTCTGGCCCTATTATGGACACAGTAGTATCTTTCTAATGTACCAAAAATCTTCCACTTATCCAACTACATTTCGAGATGTCAGCTAAAAAATTAAGGACATGCCAATAAAAATGGGATATGGTATGGCTATGCGCTCTTCAGAAATATTTTTCTAAAAAATAAGTAAGTTCGGACGCACAAATCGTGTCAGAAATGTCACGATGCGTAGTTTGTGAATTTTCTCCAATGTTAAAAAAAACTATTACCCGTCGTTATAATTTACACAAAATCGTAGATTAACCTTCGGTTGTTAATTCGTTTTTATCTTTCGGCGTGAAAAAAAGTCTAGTTAAAGCCTCAAATATGCATCATATGTATACCTATCTCATTCCTGAGAAGTTCAGTCGCATACGACAAATATTTGCATTGTTACTGCGACTGCATTTATCTAATGCTACTTACAACTGCTTTTATTTTGAAAAAAGATTTGAATTTAGTCTCTATTATGATTCGAAAAAAAATCTTTCTCAAACTATCTTCAAGTTTCATCTCCAGCGCCCAAGAGGACTCCGCAACTGCGTTCCCAGTCCACAGTTTCGGTCGATTTTCGCACGCACGCAAATAATAATAAAAAAAAAGAAACCCGCGAGCCGTGAGTACACAAAGCGATGCTCTCTTGTCGACCCACCCCCGCCAGTAATTCCTCATCAGCGGCGCTGGCGTCACACCCGTCGTAAAGCTCTTGATAGGAAAGTACGGTCAACGTTTGATCTCGGCAAATGCCGACAATCGAGGCTTCTGATTGGTTCCCTACATGTTCCTTGCGCATCTAGCCATCGTAGGCCTTTCTTTACATGGGAGAGATAGGGACTAAACATGTTTTCACGAGATAAAAATTAATTAACTATGTTTCATCGAATTTGAACCATGATAACTTGTGAATGATTAAATTGCCTATAATACCACATCATTTTCATATCAAGTTTATCCTCCAAAATGCGGGAGTCCAGTATAATACGAGCCCAGCAGACGCCTCAAACGGCAGCAGACGACGTCGTCTGCAATATAAGTGGAACGTCGCGATATTTTCCCCGCTCGTAAAGTGACTTCTCGTTGATAACTGGCGGAATGGTATTTTAATACGATCGTATTAATACGATCTACTATCTAATTTATGTTCTGCAGTGTCATTGTCAAGTCAAGTGAGCATTTTGACAGGATTTCCACGATCAGCACTCCATGTTTAACTGAGGCACTGACCATTATGCACAATGATTAAGATTCCAGTGACAATACAAGGTTGGTCACCGTCTGCTCTCTATGGGGATTCACTTCATGGTCGAGGAATTGACTTGACGTTTTACTCCTATTGCAGAGAAATATTCTATACCTAGTCGATTTTGATACCTAATTGACAAGTAAGCTAATATTTATGGAGTATTATAATATTTTAAAATGCCATTCCGCCAGTTATCAACGAGAAGTCACTTTACGAGCGAGGAAAATATCGCGACGTTCCACTTATATTGCAGACGACGTCGTCTGCTGCCGTTAGAGGCGTCTGCTGGGCTCGTATTATACTGGACTCCCGCATTTTGGAGGATAAACTTGACATGAAAATGATGTGGTATTATAGGCAATTTAATCATTCACAAGTTATCATGGCTCAAATTCGATGAAACATAGTTAATTAATTTTTATCTCGTGAAAACATGTTTAGTCCCTATCTCTCCCATGTAAAGAAAGGCCTACGATGGCTAGATGCGCAAAGTTGACCGTACTTTCCTATCAAGCGCTTTAACCCGTCGCGTCAGACAGCGAGAGCAGTTCGCATCATCCACCATCCCCCTCTCTCCCAATCACAATCGAAAGGGATCGTTGGAAAGCTAAGGGTACGCGTGTACTTTGCCAGGGTTCCCCTTCACATCGACTCCACGACCAGGCCCGCAACAGAGCGTTCGGAACGGATAGGGACCACAGTCCTAGAGAAGAGATGGGGATCCATGGGAACGGCGGGCTTCATTGAATGAAAAAGGTAGTCCCGAAATAACCTCTGGACTTTAATACTCTACATTAATTTTTATTGGACCCCTATTATTCCTATTTCCGCTTCCTTTCTTAAGCTCGAAAGCGTTTAATATATCTAGAGAGAAATGTCTCCTATACAACTCATTTACATTACATTCGAAACTCATTTTACTGTTCGTTTTGAAATCAAATCGCTTGTTAAATTTCCACACATATTTGTATTAACCGACCCAAGTTTCAGCACAGAGTAGAAACCTGAAAAGGCAAATTAAAATACGTGTAGAAATTTGCCAAATTTTTATTCTAACATCATTATCCAGTTTCCAAAAAGTGACGCCTGATACCACTCAGTTATGCTCAGTTTGCTCAGATTCTGTTAAATTTGCTTTATACTAATTCACAGTATGAAATTTTTCTATCACCCTTATAAAAGTCATAAAAATATCTTGGTTTAGACCTGATTTACAGTCCTGCTTATTTAAAACTGCACTCCAAATCTTCTACAACTCATTTACTTTTTGCAGAATTTTTACTAATTTACGAAATGTGGTAAGAGGTTCATGAAAAATCGCCACTATCATATTGATTACCGAAAAAAATCAAAATATTTTCTACAAGTTACACTGAGCATCATTTAATCTTTCAAAAAGTTATTAGCTAACATTAAATTAGCCCAGACAATTACTTAAAACCCCCTTACTAAAACTACTAACTGCATTGGTACTGTATCTTAGCTTTATGTACAAGCTACCTTCGGCTTAGACTGGGAGACCATTAGGCAGGCAAAAAGGCAGATATATTAAGTGAGAAGTAAAAAACGGGTTCCATAGAATTAAATCGAGAATGATATACTTGAAGTTTATCTAGATAGTTAAAAAAAAACATTGCGGATAATTATTGCCTAAGTTTACAGTAATTAAATGAAACGTATAAAACCCGTATGTGCAAAACAATGCCTACATATTCATACGCTCCTTTGATCATGGCAAATAAGAAAACCTTAATGTCTCGTCTCACTGCCATCTTCAACTTTCAACAGAGCAATAATTGTTGCAAATGAGCAGGCAAATGATGTAACTGATTTACACCTGCCAGGGACCCCTGCACATCCGATTTACAACATGTACTATACATCGACTTACAAAAGGTATACATCTGATTTATTTAGATTTTTCATTTCGTAATCATTCTAAACTAGCCGTAAATGTTCATGATTAATAAAAATATTTAGTAATCTTCCACAGATTTATTTCTATGGCACGACGCGTTTCATGTTTTTTGTGTTTTTTTATTCATTATGACTATCGACAGCTTCCACCAGATCCAGCCTGAAACAGTTATATTTATTAAGCCGTAAATGAGTGAATCAAATCAGTCTGTGAAGTATATATGTAAATGAGATAAAAATGCTCGAATCAGCGCACTTACGGCAGGGGTGACATTTTTCGTAGATAGGTAAAGACCAAATCACTGTCAATGTAAGGTGATGTAAGCCAGTTGATTCATGAACGAAAATGGCGCATGGCACTATGTTCTCCAATTCGTACCAGAACCAAAGAAAAGAATGACGAAAGTAAGACAAGTATAGACGGTTTGATTACCGAGCATTGGAGTCTGTTGTACAATCTAAATAAAATAATCCTTGTAGATGAATGAAGCTTGAGGATAGGAATTTCTACACATTTTTACCATTTTCACTTTCATGTCACGCCACGGTTTTAAGTGTGTAATAATTCCTACCCTCAAGCTTCATTCTTGGATTATACTAAAACGAAAACAAATCAAGTGTAAGTTTGGTATTGTGAGTTTTGGGAGCCACTATCATTTGTGATGCATGCGAATTGCTGTATTTATTTAACGCCCTTCGGGTTGACGGACGGCATACTCTTTAAGTTCATAAGTTCGGCCGCAAAACTTCCGCATAGTTCGCAAAATTATAGGAATTGGTTGTACGTTATTTCAAAACGCCAAATACAACTTCATTTGCACTGTGAAATTGCATCTACAGTGAAATTTCATCGGTCACCTAGGAGGATCAGAAAGCAGTACGCGGAGACACGTGATTTTGTACCCATACTTGGCGGTCGTCTCATTCTGCATGATAGCATCATCACTTCGAGTATTTGCCATTTTATTCACCCTTTCAATCTTCCTCTTTCGAATAGCACGATTCCCGTTCAAGATATCTCTTATAAATTCACATATATAAATCAGTGCTGGTATACAGAACTCTGTAACATCGCCGCTGCCAGTATATAAGCACCAACACCCATCTGTATCGATTTATAAATAAATAAGTTTTCACGTCAAAATCCGAACCCATTCAATGAATTAATTATTAAGTTAAAAGAAATTCTGATGAAAACGGCGCCCGAGTCCCCAGATCGCGCTCCTATTCCCAACATCAGGAATCATTATTGCACAAAAAGAAACATTTTATGCGACATATCATTTAAGGATCAAAGTGTGAATGGCATAGGCGCAGATCCTACCCTGGCCAAAGAGCGGCTCTTCCCTTCAAGGGTTTGCCGAAAAATCGAGACCATCCGCGGAAAAAGAGAAAGTGCCGCACATATTTGAACTAACGGCAACGATTCTCATTCCGGCACAAAAGATTGGGCTCGGAGGGAAAGTCCGTATTTTTCTTTTTTCAGAAAATGCTCTCCCTGAAAATCGATAGTAAACTTTAAAATCAAATATGGCAAAAAAGCAATAACACTTTTAAAAAGACATCCATAATGTCAAGCAACGATCTGAATGAAATTAGAGGAACTAAAATATAGCATGTAAAACAAATTAGCCCATGCCCTAAGGTAGAAGTTTTTCTGGGAGTTTCTCCAATATTACGCTCTTGTCTCGTATGACATGGGAATCACAAGCTTTTGAGACAATGGTCTCCTTTTTACGAAGAAATAAAGCCGCTTTTAGGATCGGCTCTATTTCTTCGATAAATGTTTTTGATGCACGGCCATCAGAAATACGGATGGAGACCCAGGGCCATACTTGGGAAGGACTGGAACTAACTTCAATAACATATTTATTCGGTTGGGAACTGATTGGTTTGGTTTGGTTGGCAATCACCATATTCATCCGTTCCACAAATGTTCCTCTGTCTCAGCATAGTTATCTGCGCGCAAGATCAGCAGCTATACTTGGCGCTTTTGTTTGCAGTAGCTACATTTATTATGTAGCGCAAAGAAGCTATAAAAGAAAACAAACGCCATCTTGAAGATCTCTACGATTTCCTCCCAGAGTACACATCTCGAATCGCGGAAACACACGGTAAGAGTTATCGCATGAAAAATTGAGTGCGATATATTGTTGCAGAGAAACGTGTGCCGAACGTGGGACATGAGCTTAATTAAGTAATCCACATGGGCTCGAGTACAAAATTATTTCAAACATGCCCAAAAAGTTTACCAGGAGAGCCTATAAAATACTGGATGAATGAAAGTCTCCCCCATCGAGATTATGCAACGAGCCACAGACATCTCACTCCCTATTCACATTTACCGTCTCATAGAATCTGCTCCTCCTTAAAGAAGAGAGCGCTCCTTAATACAAACAAGAAGAAGGACCCACGGAGGCAAGAATCGATGCAGTGGAAAAAAGAAAATAAAACGGCGCTAAGGAGAAAAAAAAATTCTCGTTACGGGTGCACGCAACGGAGAAGCACAAGAGCCGCGGCGCAGCTCATTGCTCGGGGTGGACTGTGACGAAAATGAAACGAGGACCAAGGCCGCCGGGTATTTTTTTCGGCAGAATCCGCAAGACGAGGGAGCCACTGACTGAAGAGAGTTTTCAATTCTCTCTAGTGCGCTAATTACTTCGCAACACAACAGCGTACTTGCCTTCCATTCGTTACAGGCCCTGCTCACTAAGTAGCGCACTTCAAAACAGATAGGGAGTAGAGTTGACGTGCGCTAAACAACAAAAGAAAGTCGACAATCGCATTCGCGATGGTTGTTTTTGAGTTGATTTTCTCCAAAGCTGTCAAACATGGATATTGTAAAGTTTTTAATTATTCCATGGTAAAAAAATTACGTTTTTCAATACTTATTTTGAAGTAATTCGATAACTATAGACAAAACATTCGGCAGAGATTGTTGTTCACCCACAGAATGCTACCTACCAGCAGGTTACCTAACTTTTCGCCAGAGCACATTGTTCCATTCATCGTCGTTCCTGTACGCTGAAGTGCGCTGGCTAAGTTCCGAACTTCGACACCTTGAATCGAAAAGGCTCCCTAGTCACCGATAGACCGACTCGAAACGTAACACCGTAGACACGTTCGCGATTTCTGTTTAAGATCGCCAGTCAACCGGAAGTTATTGCGGCAGCAACCGCCGGCCATCTTTGTTAATTCTCCAGCCACCGAGTCATGTAATTATCCACTGTATTGAATTAAAGCATAAATACGATAAGGTCATTTACGGAGATCCGGGTGGGAAGTAATTAAATTTAAGGTACAATTTTGCAAATTTCGAAAAAAATAAATTACGAGTTAATATCAGGCGTGCTATTACCACTCAAATTTCATAAATATTGCTTGTCATAATAAAAAATAAACAAATATAAGAATACGAAAACAAAGAACATGCAAAATATCTCTCAGAACTTGAGTAGATCTCGACGTATAAATCCTTTTTTTTTTAATTAATTAAGTTTCCAAAAATAGAATGCATAAAAAAGTTATCGATTGCATTTGAACGATACTGGCAGCTACCGCAGAAACATTTTCATCTCGTCCATTCTCTACGCATCTTTCATGGAACCATTTACCGTAGTCCCTCAATAAGTTTACTCGCATCTCACCAGCGTTGTCGTCGTGAAATCGTTGTATGATTGCAGTAATTAATGGAATAATTATTTATTACGATAATAGTATTTAATATCAATTGCAGTACCTTTCCTGAAACGCATTTCAATGCATTGTTATCAGGGAGAACTCCCAAGAACATGCCGAGACCTCCCCGAATCCCACTGTCGAAATCTCCTGACGTTAAATTGCCACGCAACAGAGAGTAGCATTCGTTACAGTGAAATCCCTTTGACTCAAAACGGCTTGAGGGTTTACAGTACAACGAATGTGGTCACAAAATAAAACTCAAAATTTATTAAAACGTCCTTACATCCAACGAAATAATGATTATAGAAAGTTATAATAGTATAGAATGTGAGATTTTGAGTAATCTATGCTAACGTTTTTGTCTTCAGAGCCAAATAAAACTGTGAAACTCGAAGTAATATCCTTGTAAAACAGTTGACGCAACAGCTTACACGAACATCATTCTATGTAGCAATACTTTTTATCACTCGAGCGTACCATCACCAGGGCGAAATTTTTCATAGAAGCCTCGAAATCTCCCAAGATCTCGCGGATCAATTCATACGTGCACACAGCATAAATAACAGAAAAATATTACGCTGTTTTGATCGAGAATAAAGTGATATCAATAGCCGTGACAAAGCGAGGAATCCGAGAAGGGAGGGCTGACAAATGAATAAAATTCAAGGCACGTACTGCTCGCGTCAACAATGAACGTGAAAGTTGGGGCTGGTTGAACTGTAAAGTTGACGATTAACGTTCACAGTGGACGCTCTCACGCAATCGTTAACTCACGTAACGTATTGAACTTGCGATTGACGTTGAAGTTTACGCTGAAGAAAATCGTAAACTGGCCAAAATGTCATTAACTCTGTTTCGAAACCATACACTCAAGGTGTTATACCAAATAAGTCGCTCGTGGATAATAATGCCTAAATCTTTCCCGATAGAGGGGACACTTGTCCAACGTTTCCTGAAGCAACAACTGAATATCGGTATGCAACAGCTCTATACTCCACTCTCCTCACAGATGACTGATGACTTGCCTACGAATGTTTAAGTTGAGCTGTGAATCTATTGGCGCCATTCGCGAAAGAGTAGGCCCATGCCGACGCTGGGTTTCCCTCCGCTCCGTCTCTCGGTTCTCCAAATAATGTTACCTATTTCAACAAACACGCACGTTCTCCGAACGGGGCGAATGACTCCAGTCATCGGTCGTCTACCCCAGTAACAACACTATAGTGAAGCAAGCCATTTGTTGGCAGTGACTCGAACTGCCAACAACCAGAATTAACAAACGAAGTGGAAAGTTTCCGCATAAACAACCAGCAACACGTCAAATGAAATGTTCCGCAATGCTAACAAAATGGCAATTTTATCTAAACGATATAAATTAAAAGTTTTGTGAAACGACGTCAGATCTTTGCCAAACGCAACTTACCACCGAATTCTTTGGTGTATTCATAATATTGTAAAATACAAATGAAGGTCTTCCACCAAGTTACATACGTGAAGCGATCGAAAAAATATGGGCTCACTGCTGGAATTTCAGATGCCATCGTGACTGTTTATGGATGATAATGGCAAAAGCAAAGCCCTGTTTTCCACTTTTTGAAACATTTTAATGGAATAAATATTCTGGAGCACATAATATAACAAATTGTATGAACAGAGAATAAATAGTTATCAAGCCATGAACGGCTAAAGATCCGCTCTATCAGTGAGTCCTATGCCAAGTAGAGGCCAGCTTAAAGAAAAAAAACCAACGCTTAATTAATTAGAGAGCTTAACGTGAAATCAACAACCTAAGAGAATATAAGGAAAAATAGCACGGTTGGATCTGTTCGCATTCAGAGATTACTACAAATGCTAGACTTAAATACATCGTCCACGTTGTTCTGCACAGCAGTGAAGTGTAGCTATGAAGTAGCTGTCTGGAGGTTTGAAACGTAATACATACTTGGTTTCTTCTCTTCGTGTTTTCCGCCTCGATGTAAATGAATGTTCAGCAAACGATAAAAAATCTAGTAAAATCGGCTACTTCATTGTGCCCCTAAGTTATTTTCACGCTGATCCGAATTCGACCGCATCTTACGCTCATATTATTCGTAACTTAACACGCGTTTCATGCTAAGTTGTTTAGTGAACGCCACTATTGCCGGCGAGGCACGGGAAACTCAGCTCAAGTCTACATTGACTTTAATGCCATAATAAAAATTTCATTTGTTATATACACCTTATCGGCCCATTAGATAATCTCTACATACCATTAGGAAGGTTTTAGAAAACAAACTATTAAAAAACAAACTTATTAGAAATGAAATTGAAGGAAAGGCACCGAATGCCTAAAGAAAATTTATACTAATTTACAGCAATGCAGCAAAAATTATTAACAGCAGTGTTATTTATTTCTAAGCAAATGAAATAGGCTATGATAATTAAATACATCACGTTCAACATTTTGTTGTGTTTGAAGTTTCTGAGATTAATGAATTAATACGGTGTTAATTATAGATATATCTATACAAACCGGCCTTAAACATAGCAACACGAAGGGCTCACACACAACGGCTATTTTTTTCGGCGGGATACAAATTTGATTCCGACTGCGAGGACCAGAGGGGCTGAAAATTTAATAGCGAGTGGGGAACAGAGAACGTAGAGGAGAATTTTCTCGTAAGATTATAAGGGGAAAGGGCAACCACAGGAGACGGGTGTTATCGTTGCGACGACGAAGGAGATGAACATAATTCATGAAGATTAAGATCCAATTGTCCTTCGCTGGTCGACTACAAAACGCCACATCAGTCACCCCAAGCGTGACTAATACGAAAAACTCAGTGACGGAGTTCGCGCGCAAGGAAATGAAAAGCGCTAAACCACTTACAAAGCTCGAGACAGAAAAAAAATCAAATCAAGGGGCGATGAATACAAAATGCGCTCCCCCTCTCTTACGAGAATATTGACGCAAAACAACCGAAGAGGAGTCACGCGTGGGAATAGCAAGGGGTCTATTCTCGAAACACCGTGATAGTTATCGCACGCGAAAATACTAATTTTTATCGCATAGTTTAATCGATTCAGTATTCTCAAGACGCCATTTATGGTTTGCAAGAGATAATTATTGATTGAAAAGTATCGAATGGTTGTGTAGCATGCGATACTACTCCGAAATCATACGACAGCGGTTAGCGTGTGATAATTATCGCGGAATTTCGAGAATTGAACGGTAGAAGTTCTCGATTGTTACGAACGAAGACTCGGTAACCACTACTTCCACCGTGAAATCGGTCCAATGACATTAAATTAATGTTCCGTCTACTCATAGCAAAGCTCGTTATATGTTTGGCATGGACAACAAAATGCTGCCTTTCCAAGAAATTATTGAAGTAAAAATTAATTTAATCATTTCAAGCAATTGATATTGAAATTATATTGTATTAAATGCGTGGATGGACGATTCACGGAGAAATAGTATTTCTTCGTTTAACGTAAATGCCATTTCGCGAAAAAAAGTTTTATACAAAGCCATTTCTCCTAAGGAATTGCATGGTGATGCAATTAAGAGAACTGCAAACTTTATTCATCATCTCACCATCATGCTCCTGTAGTTACTAGCACATTACGACAGCAATTGAGTCGGCTCCTATTGCTAGAACTTAATCTTCAATTTCAAGACACCTAGTGGAATGAAGTTCATAAGAACGAATAGGAAACACTACTTTTAAATGTGACATTAGCATCACAGGCTCCTTTGCTCCATTACAGGCGCTTGCCTAGAGTTAATTCCATGGAATATTTGTGTCATCAAAAGTATACTTAGCTAGCTATTCCAGCAAGTGCTCAGGCTTTAATAATTTGGGTTGTTTGGATCATAAAGAAAATTTCTTATGTCTAATGGTAGGCATGTACCATAGTGAGCCTGCTCCTCAAGTACCAGTCTGGAAAAAACTGACGTAGTGGGCGGAATGTGTTTACATTTCCACACCATCTTTCTCGCGACACCAATCTTGGACATATCTTTTTAGCGATGGTACTTCAGAGGCTTCCTTCCACCTCAAAACGCACAGCTTGCCGAAAGAAAAGGAAGGAAAATAACGGTGCTAATGCCCTCAGAAGGCAGGGGCGGACCTTATGATGTTGCCCCTTTAGATATGCAACATTGATCACACGGGAGCAGGTGATTCCAGAAACGTCTTCTTTCGTGCCGAGAAATGAATTCAAAGAGGGCAGATGTCAGCAGATATTTCCGGCGTAGACTGAGTCATTCATGAGATGTACAGGCGTAACGCCACCACTACTACTACCGCTTTTATTCAGCACACTGTAGTCTCGATTATCCGAGGTAACGCGGACTGACACCATCTCGTATAATTACAAACGCGGATGTATTATCTCTTATCTTATTATACGTAAGGCTTATCTGTCAGCATTAATGAAGAAAAAATAAATTATTTTCTCGGTTTTCCATATTTCATTTTTTGACATAGCAAGGATAAATTAGTGAGGTGAATCCACGGGCTCAAGAAGATCGAATCCATAGCCGATAACCTACTTAAGTTTCATTGTATGAGCTGAAATGGCTTGGTAACGGTTACAACGCAAGTGTTAGTAACTCGCATAATACGGAACCTCGTTGAAACGGAATAATTGCGACTGCACTGTAGTCGTACGAAAAGCGCGAGAAATTCGCTGGTAGCCACTTTCTTGCCGCCATCCCTCGTGAAAATCGTATAACTATTATTTGAAAGTAGATAATAACTGAATTTCTCAAACTCAAATCAGAATTAATTTCTATAATTAGAAATTTTTATTTGCTAAGATACATATGCCCTAGTTCTCTACCTAGAATAATATACTACGCGCTCGTTAATTCTAGACTGAAGTACGTAATTGTATGCTGGGGTGGTGCTTACCTCACATTAAAACTTTTGACTGAGGATAAGAAGAAAGTACTGAAAGCTATGGCACGTAAACCTTGTGCAGAAAAATATTTCCCTCTTTTAAAAAAATTTATCATCCTACCTCTGAGACACTTATACTCATGTTCATACGGTTTTAAAAGGTTTCTTCAACAGTGGTGGTGAAAAGGGAAAACAAGTTTTTCATTGGAAGACATTTTTCGAATCTCTCCACTCCACTCTCATCTCAGCAACCCGCTTCACTGCTTTAAGACTTCATCTCTCATAATTTACTCTCTCTTTGGCCTCAATCGGCGATTCATCCCATTCAATATTGCTCCTCCCATTAATGTTTCCAAAAGGCCGTCACGTTCGCAGAATGCGTCCCCGAGTATCTACGACGACAATATTTCCACAGATTCTCAACCATGATGCTCGAAAAAAATCGAAAGAAGAATACGGGGGAATAGTGGTTACACAGGGTCCTCTGAATGTTGAAATTCGAACGAATTCATATATGCGACATCTGAAGCCATCGATAGGAGGGAGAGAGTAAATTAGCTTCGTGCGAAGAAATTCATATTTGTCCAAACATGGCAATGAATTACGTAAAAATTGGCACGAGAAAAAATCCGCCTGGATAGGGGAACCACGAACTTTCGGCTTGCTGGTCCAATGCACAGACCACCACGCTACCCAGGCTTCCTAATTCCCATGGCAATTTGGAAGATACAAGGGAACTAGATGTTATACCATTGTGGTCCATCAAAGATGGCAACGCAAGGGAGTAGAGGACTTCCAAGAAGCCACAACCCATGCGGTTGTGGCTTCCTATACCAGCACTTACGCCTTGCTCAGCTACACATGAAGAAATTCATATCAGACAAAAATACGGCGATGAAATACGTAGAAAAGGCATAACATCTAGATCCCCTGTATCCTCCAAATTGCCGTGGGTATTAGCAAGCATGGTCTGCGTATTGGCCCGATCCTATCAGAAAACTATCCCGGCCAGTCCGCGGTTCCCGGTCCAGGCCGATTTTTTCTCGTGGCAATGTCTATAAATTAGTTTCGTAACAACCCATCACTCGAGATATTTACTTCCACAAGTTTAACGCGGTTATTAAACGTTAGACTTTTCTTGAGTCACGAACGAGAAAACTAAGACGGCCCCGAAGGACAGTCAAACATATCACATGAGTAATGATATGAGAAACACTTTTGTCGCATGCGACCGTAGTCGGCTTAACAATCAGATACAACAATAAATTATTCCCGAAAGGAACCACTGAATTAATGCAGAGTTCGTCATTCGGTTTGAACTACGGGCTTGCCTGTGTCATACTAGCGGTGAGTGAATAGCTATGTTTTTACCCTATCATGCAAACGAACATGAGAAAAAAACACAGAGCCAACTAACCAATAGAAAATAGTACAACAATCTGAGCCAGTCACTCACCGAAAAGCTGATAGATAAATAATCTGGGTGAACTGTTGCGTCTTCACTTCTTAGCGAATGAAAATTTCCAAAATTTCCAAGAAGATTTCCTCTGACAGTTGCCATTTGTCAGTAATAACGCTCTTAAAAGACCCCATAAGAAATAGAATAGAATATATTTGAGCTAATCATTTGCACCAGTAATATTTCCTAAGCAACACCTGCAATGCATGTTCGAATTTTATGAAATTCCTTCAAAAAATGTAATTTTTTTAAACATTTCTTGGTGAACAACTAGGGCCTAAGACGTAGCTTTACGTCACTTTTAATTGAAATACATTCAGTGAATCCAAAGACATTATGATCAGTGAGTGAGTGAGGCATCATTGTATTTGGTTTTTATATACCTATGTAGACAAGACGCGCTCTATAATCAAATTCCAAGAACATTTACTTCTCCCGTTCCGTACTGGAAAGAGCTACCATTTCCGCAAACGAGCTCAATTGCATGGGATAACTTCGGGAGAAAAGTTAAATCCGATAGGAGGGGGGGAAGGAAGAAAATAAAATCATGAACCCTCAGAGACGGATGTTCCCAAGGCTAGTCCGCGAACCTCCGAGTTTTCGTAATAGGGTTCGGTTTACGCATTAGAGTTTATGGATGCCTGAGAATCTCGATGGACCAAACTTCGCAGGGCGCAGTTTGCTGCCTCTTCGGAGTTAAATTATCTCGAGAGAGAGAGAGAGAGAGAGACCGTTCTCGTGCCAAAGAAAAAGTGCCAACCCACTGGTAATCTTAAATACAGAGTTTCATATTCTGCGTGACACCTTCCCAGCGACACGAAATTGCTTCGACGGCTATTATAGATGAACTGGAAATGGCTCTGGAATAGGTGCTGACGATCTACACTTTTATCAGTTCGTGTTAAGCAACAAGACAAAAAAGGGAAAAATGCTTCTTCTTTCTTTCCCGTATGCCTTGGGCTTGGTCTTTGCCAAGAGTTATAGTGTATCCCACCATTTTCGTCTACGTATTCCAGCTCTTATCTTCCCTTCTGGTTATTCGTCTCTTGCTAATTTTACAATTCTCTCCCTGCATTACATTCACGTGTTCAATCAATTCTCTCCTTCGTGAAGCTTCAGTCGGCGATTGAATTAATGTGACATCTTTCGTCTTCATGACATTCTCTCGTTATTCTTCCTCTTTCTATTTTCATTCAATTCACTCCTTCGAGAAGCTATCCATTCGGTATTGTCATAATCTCTGGCAAGACTACCTAACACCCTAATTACTTTCTCTACCTTATAATAAGTTATTTGAAATTATCCTGATTACCTTGATTTACGCGAACTCGCATTTGTTTTGTAACTTTTGGCTTGCCACTTGTCTCCCCTGCAGATTTCAGATTGGTCTTAACATCGACTTGTAAATTCATATTTTTGAATTCTGTCGCATAAGCTTGTAGCGCCATAACGAATAATTAAGACTCCCAGCTATTCCACTATCTTTAATCATTTGCTCCTTATTTTCTATTTCTTAAAGCCCTGAACTTTTTATTGTAATTCCCAGTTAATTTTTCATAACAGGGTTCCACAGAACAGAAATTATGAAATTCTAAGACTTTTCCGGGTTTTCCAGGCCAAAATATTCATTTTTCCATGTGAAAATATCCGTTCTTTGGTTGTTATTTTAAAGAAGGCATAATAATATGAGAACCACACATTAACGCATGTTCTCTGGGGGAATAGTTTCCCAAAATACGGAGAACCGCCAATATCGCTCTGGGGGAAAATAGTTTTAATTTCCGATGGCTTATTGCTCTTAGGTCTCGACCACGAATTTGTATCAAATATGAGGAGAAATAATATTCCAACTTCCTCGGCAAGAATGTAAATAGTATAATCTGAAAGATTATTTTAGGAGCATTATTAATTGCTAAACACCGAATAAGAACACCAATTTTCACCATATGTCCCAAGTCCACGCACCTACAGACAGTGCCTTAAGTAGTGTTCCTGACTTATTCAAAACGATCAGATTTTGACTTGAAAAAGCACATTTTCAGGTCAATTTTCTTCAGGCCATTCTTCATTTCCCTCTACCCTTTCAAGTTTTCCAGGCCTATTTTCAATCTCCGTGACTTTTCCAGATATTCCAGGTCTATAGCAACCGTGCTCAGGAACTAGTTTTGTAACAGAAAATTTCAAGGACATACTCAAGCAGACAATTTCACTATTCAACATTGTCAAGAGTAAAAATCCACAATTGGACTTGGCTAGAAAAAAATGGAGCCTGAGGAAGAATTATTCCACAGGGGTAAGTTGAGTCACCAGTGACGGTGGAACCAAGACGGGTATATTTACTGAAAAGCAAGAGGAAGGAAGAGACAGTGTCAACTGATTGCTAGCAAGACAAGCTTGGAAGTAAGAAAATGCTTTATTAGAACGTATGCAGTTAAGTTTGGACGACAACAGCAGGAGAAAAAAGAAAATAGGAAGCAAAGTAAATATAGTTTTCTCGAAGAATGACGAAGATTAAATGGATGGTGAGAATCACGTAAGAAGTAGTTCGGGGGAGAGTGACGAGAAAATAAGTTCAATGAAAACTCAGAAAATACTAAGAAACAAACTAATTGGACACATTTTGAGCCAAAGCAGTCTCTTTAAAACAATAATGGAAAAATAAATTAATCGGGAGCCACCGAACCCGTCAACTCATCCCTTGTGACCTCACATCAAGCTCCCCTCCCTCCAACTCCCCTTCCATGAATTTGTATATATATTGACCCAAAAAGATGTAATTTCTCCTGAAAATGACACGAAGTGTCGTATTCCGGGTTGAGTCAACAAAATCTTGAAAGTGGCGCGACATTCCACAAAGAAAAAAATCATTCGCCTTGACCAGGACTCGAACCCGGATCCCTAGACATCGCATCGTATGCTTTAGCCAATTAAGATACCGAGGCATCATTCTCCCATGTGGATTTTTTTCCCGCCAGTGCACTTGCGAGTGACTACGGAAAGGTAATACCGTGGCTAGTCCCGGTTTCCTCCTTATTTGTTGAGGTTGGTAGTTTGAGCGAGATAATTCCCTAGTCATAATGGAGACCATATTCGAATTTTATTTTTTAACATCACCGTTTGCAAGAAGTACCAAGTAAATATTGTAATATAAATGGCGCAAACATATATTTTTATATCCCAAAAATTCTCAGTAATTAAATAAATATATCCACATACCTAAGTCTCTAACCAAACTTATTTTTTCATCCCGTACGGTGAAAAAGCCCTCAAAACAGACTTTTTTGCGATTCTGTAATAATTATTGCGGTGAGTGATTAATTTTTATCAATAGTTGATAAAACATACAAACTACGCACCGTTAGTATTTTGACGAACTTTAATAGCTAGAAATTCATACTTTTTCAATATTACCCCCTGGAGCGAGCAGCCGTTATCTATCCCATGCAAAACAGCTTGTTTTTAGGCAAATTGCTCGAAATATAGTTCGGCAAGGGTTTAATATTTTTTCGTTAAAATGAGATCAAATTCATTAAACTCTAGGTGTGGTCGCTCAAACTATATTATATCGCTCAAACTACCTTAAAAGTGGTATTCACAAAGTTATTTTTCACTATCTCCGCGATGTATGAAAAAACCAAATCAAGCCTGAAACCGAATCGGGAGGAATTCACGCGGAAGACCACGGATGGAATATGTGAAGCAAATTATAATCATTGGGAGATTTCAAATCAAGATGTTTAAGTTAACGCTGATAGGAACACATCAGTGCACTTTAGCGCATACGAACGACGATGAATGGAGCGATGTGCGCATGGGAAACGTTCGGTAACCTAACTTTTGGTGGCGTAGGTTCATGTAAGTCACGGTCGAATGTTTTCTGTATGATCATCAAACTCCTTCAAAAAATACATTTAAAACATAAGCTTTGTACGTCAGGGTTATTTTAAGCATTATATTTTTCGTTTCAGACGCCTTTACGGAAAATCGGCAAAAAAAAACAAACAGCCGAGGATGCGAATATCGAATTTATTTTTACGCTAAGCGCACCTCAACCCTGCTCCCGATGTGATTTAAATGCGCTGCCTAGTGCGCAGGGTCTGAAACGAATGGCAAGCACGCGCGATGGGGTGTAGCGCATTGAGCAGCGCACAAGAGCGAATGGAAAGCTCCCATCACCAGCAGTCATCAATCCGAAGACTGTTTTTCCACAGCTCTCCTCTACACTCTCATCTCACCCAACCGTTCCATTCCAACACAACTATACACGTTGACGTCCATTATTCGCCAGATGTATTCCAGGAGGAAACGGTAAGTGAACATTCCAGAAAGCTATAAATTACAATATCAATCCTCCAACGGTCACAGCGAAACACAGGAGTCCTCACCAACACGCCATCGGTCGGTATTTCCACGAAACCGCATCGTATCCACGAAGAAGAGACAAGATAGAATGGGGCCGGAGTATGGACCCAGAAATCGAGAGGGCAGGGCAATTGACAAGGTTAACCAACTATGTAGCTGCAATCGATTAAAACGTCACAATATTTCTCGGGAAAAAGTGGAAAGGTGCGTCAGGTGGGATATATTTCAAGAGAGGACATATCCGAACGGAAAAGAGCTCGTATCTAACGAGGATATGTTAGAAAAAAAGAGGTCGGGTGACAGAGGGCAATATAAAAACATCATTTCCAATATACCCGCGCTCACACTGACGTGGGAATTCCCATATACAGTTAATCGTTAGGAAGCAATTTCTCCTGGTGGCACGAACTATAAAGTAATTGTAGCTTACGGACGCTACAGTTGCTCATAAGAATTTAATTGCTTGCGGAGGCAAGTAACAAGGATGTAACTAAGGCCTAAGGACGCTACATATCTTACGCTACGATTCATATGCCCTACG
Source organism: Pyrrhosoma nymphula (assembly GCA_963573305.1). Taxonomy (NCBI): domain Eukaryota; kingdom Metazoa; phylum Arthropoda; class Insecta; order Odonata; family Coenagrionidae; genus Pyrrhosoma; species Pyrrhosoma nymphula. The sequence continues at coordinate 56,920,271 of OY754339.1, read as the reverse complement.
ATTCACTTGACTCCCCCTGCCACACACCCTTGAGGTGGCTTGCAGCGTATTATGTAGATGTAGGTATGGTTGTCATTTATCATGGCTGCATGAAACTATGAATTAATCGGGGCCTAAGGACGCTACAATTACCCACCTGCATGAAATTTCTGATGGTGGCAATGGTGGCAATAAACTAAAAAGTACCTAAGGCTTTAGGAAGCTAGAGTTACACACATGGAAGTAATTCCTTATGGTGGCGAGTAATTAGGACATGACTAACGCCCGAGGACACTGGAGTTACTCATCTGGATGTAATTCATACACGCGGTGAGTTACAAGGAGGGAAGGCTTCCTTCTTGGAAGTTCAATCAGAGGATGAAAGGCACTCCAAGAAAATAATGTAAGGTGGCTGTTATTGAGACAGGCGATAGAATTCAGATACGATATGTTTCTGTGATAAGCGATGGCTCATTCTTGTTTCTGTTCTGAGCGATATCACGACAATAACAAATGGACGTGCAAGGTCTCTATTTTCGCTATCATTGTCGCAAGCCAGTATTACACTGCTCTGGGAAATAATAACTTTCAGTTTCGTCTAACTCGAATATTTCCACTTTTTCGCCAAGTAGAATTGTTACATGGAGTAGGGTGACCAACCGGGATTTCCCGGGATCTCCCGTATTTCACCCTATTTTTTCACGATCTCCCGGCTCCCGTATTTTCTGTCTCTTTGGTTGAATTTCTCCCGTATTTTTTCGTCAAGTAAAATCATTCAGTTTCAATCTTTTAAATTTTGCGCACACGGTCTAAATTCGTTAATTCGTTCGAGAGCAGACGCCATTGATTCTATATCGAGTTTTTTCCTATCGACTATGTCGTGTAGAAATGACCAACCAATGAGTTTTAATCTCCTTGTCTGTTAAACCAATGAACGCGTACTTGCTTACTTCCTTTCTTTCTTTCGTTCTTTGTGTTGCTCAGCTGGTGGTGCTTGGGCGTGATTTGGTTTCAGTGGTTTTAATCTACATCACCTGTGAGCCGTATAGGGTCAAGAGTTTATAATACAATGATTGGCAGTGATGACGAAGCTAAAACGCCACCAAAAAAGAAAATCAAGTATATGTGTATATATCTTGCGAAATGGGAGCAATATAGCTTCTGAAAACTTGGGAAAGTTGGTAGGCTATGTTATGAGCACACCAGGTAGTAATTCTCATGCAGAGAGAGTATTTTCTCTTATGAATAAGAAGTGGACAGATGTTAGGAATAGGAGCAGTACAATGCTGATCAAATTGGAACTACAAGTTGCCATTAACTTCACGCATCCTAGCACTGAATTTTTATAATTTGCAAAAAGTGATGGCAAACTATTGTCTGAAGCCAAATCTGTTGCAAAATATATTTCGGCCTTCTTAAAGTATAAAATAAAGTGATTTTTAATTTTTTAGACAAACACTGCGATGTTTTTTTCTTTTTTTTTGTGAAATTTTGCCGTGTTTTAAATATCCCTTATTTTTGGTCTAGATCCTTATAGATAAATCTCCCTTATTTTCTTCAAAAATAGTTGGTCACCCTAACATGGAGCCGTTAATTCAATATCATATGCAATTACATTACAGACTTGAAAAAAACACACTGAATTTCAGCATTATTAATATACAGAAAAAACACCAATGAAATAAACCCAGAATGAAAAAAATGCAGCGGGAGAGGAACTAACGACCTAGTTACACGTTTAAAGCTTTCATTCCAGACTCGTACTAAAAGTCTAATGATTCTGCTAAATAAGCACTGTCAATACACCGCAGCCGTTGATTACTAACAGAGCAGTGCAGGAGACCTCTCATACAAAGGAGACGAAATGTTTCCGATAAACAGGCGACTAAGGTCATTACTCCCTCTCGGACACTCGGGAAGATTTGAAAGGTTGACCTTCAACAAAAATAGGTTACGCATTCAAAAGACAATACCAATCACTCGCAGAACAAACATACCCACAGAGAAAGGAGACAACGAAGCATACGTACATCGGTTAAGAGAGGGAACTAGATCTAATGAGCACAGCTGTGGTTCACCCATCACAAGCTGCAAACGATTCAATAAGCATGCTGCGATGTACGACCAATTTTAAGGAGGTTCCGCCGTTAAATTTATTAATGTTTCATTTTTTTCATGCTAATGATCTCAATAGATATTCTTATGTAGAAAGACCATCGTACTTCTCAAAATTTCAATACAAGTTTTATACGCATCCTTCCCAGGCAATGAACTTTAGAACAAGGGGGTAAAGTAAGTTTGCAACTTGGGAAAAATAAAATTTTGCCTATCTTATATTAATTGACTTTTAAAAAAACTGACATAAGAAGATAACATTTACACGAAAAAAAGCCAGCAACCCGATATCTAAACTTCAGTTGTAAGCCGTATCCAAGAGGCTGGAAACAAGTTTCGTCACAATAATTCCAACGTCGGCTTTAACATATCCCTATTTCCATTAAAATACTTGTTTGCAATCCATAATATTCACCTTAAGTGTGATAATAAATGTTAAAATAAAGTTTATGCTTAGTGTCTGCAAATATATTGTATTCATGGTGTATAATTGAAAAGGGCAACACCCGTTTATTTGAATAAATCCATTTGATGCTTGCCGCAATTTAGGTCAAAATACGTTTCTTCAAATGAATTAGAGCTGCAGACGGTTTCTCGGACGGGAAAAAGTATTCGTATAAAAGATATGCATAACTAATATTCATATTTATAGTCATAGCCAGGGACTGACGAATGACCTCGGTTACGGCAGTCTCTCTTCTGTGAAGAAGACGAAAATGTTGTATTTTCTTGAATTTTTTGACTCACCTGTCCGAGTGCGAACAACTTCAACTGCTAAAAAGAAAGAGTAAACCGGAAGACTAGTCACACGGCAGGTGATGTTTTATCGCTCAACGCCACCACACGACTGCCCTAATGGAAGCTAATTCTTATCGCCCAGGAGAAACAGAACTCCAGGTTGGAGGACTGCGATAAATCACACTCGAAGACCCTGGGAATACGACAGGTATAAAACCTACAGTTGAAATCAAGTTCAAGTTACCGAGTTGAAGTTCCGAGTTGAGTCAAGAATGATGGTACGGATTTCCAAAAGTGCGAATAATAAATATAAAATGCGAAAAGTCCAGGGAGGAAAAAATTGTCCGCCTTGACCGGGAACCGAACCTGGGTTCCTCAATACCGGGCCGAGTGGTATAGCGGCCAAGGCGTCTCCTTCACCCCGGATTTTTTATCGTGCGCTATTTTTTTATTTTTGTGGGAACATCTAGCTCTTTTGCATGGTCCACGAAATCCACACGGGAGGAGGAGACGCCTCGGCTGTTTAACCTTTTAATTACTAACGGGAAATATTTTTCCCAGCATAGATCCCTATCGTAAACAGCTGAAACGAACTAAGAACGAAAACCACAGAAAATATACCAATGTTGCGTCAGACATGCAAAATGTAAAAAAATTCAGTCTTAAAGGGTCAACTGGCAAATGAACTCGACGCGACATCGAAGGGATCAGGGTTTTTGAGCTCTGGTCAAAGATGATTTTCTTTTAGCTCTTGAATTTTCGCTCTTCTGGGCACTTGCGAGATAAAATCAGTAAACGTCACGTGAAAATATAAATGACAAGGTGCGTTTGAATACAGATTTCGTCTAATTTTTATGAATAATTTCGACGCAATGTTTTGAACAAAATGCAGAGGACCATTCGTCCTTCAAATCTCCGGAGTCAAGAGATACCTCAGAGGTGTGAAATTCATTATAAGCAAGACACTCTTCTCGGCATGGATTCAAATCAAGATGCCCAGAATTCATGCCTATTACTTTAACCATAAGCGAAGTGTCTCTGGGCGCCTATGCCAGGTCTCTGGGTGTGATATGAAACGTAAAGTTCATGTCAATCCTGAATTCAGTTGGTCAAAATTACACTGTTACTATGATTTCCATGAATCGAAGCAAAGATTCCGTGGATGATTCCTATTCCTCATCAGTTTCAACATTAATTAATGTACTTGACTAAAGGTAGCTCATAAATCGATAGATTTGAGGGTCATTTTGATTGATATGCTGTGATTCCGTTGATGCTAACCTCTATATTTATTGATACCAAAACCAACATCTGTCAAGAACGACTCTAAACTTTAATCAATACAAATTTAATGACACAATTTAAAATTGCGTCAGATTAACTCAAAGGTCAAGAAAAATTGTCAGCTGTATAACATGAGTATCACACACTATAAGTGGTTACACATGCGTGAAATTAACAATGAAAAATCATTCACCAGAACTGGGATTCGAACCTTGATCCCATGGATTTACAGCGAGTGCTTTGACCAATTGACTGAATCACATGTCATCTTCCACTTAGAATGTCATCAAGACTTTAAGGGAAGTAGATTTAATCACAAGTACCGAGAACACAACGTCATTAGATGCTCGCATTCGTGCGCATGGCGCCATTGTCCAATATTTTAGCACTTTTCAAACGTAATAAGAGGTCGTTCGAAAGCGTGGCCTTACTTTAAGCGAATTAAAGCATTTTAATATTTAACTTGCGGCCTTAACCCTTCCGTGACTGTGCCTTGAAAACTTACGCGAACGGCTATGTGGGGTATTTCAGTTACCCCATTTATAATTTGTAAAAAAAATGTTGTTTTTTAGTCTTTCTTGTTATTCACTATCATGGTTCTTTTTTAGTGATATAATTGCATGTTTTGTTACATTTTTTAATACATTGTAGGTTACATTTAGGTTTTTACGTCGGTATTGTGTGAAATAGCTGAAATATTTCATATTTTGTTATTGTAATTGCACTATGATTAACATACGAGTACATAAGATGGCAACATGTAGAATTTTGGCGTTATTGAATTCACAACATTATTAACTTTATTGTATTCAACTTCCATCCCGACATTCAAAACAAGATTCAAGTTATTTTTCTTCACTATGAGAGCTGCAAACTGCTTTGTTACATCCAGTACAATGCACCTTAGTCTTTTTATCCTCTTTTCTCGGAAAAAAATAGCAATGCTTTGATCTACTTGGGGTGCTGTTTTGCGTGCCATTGTTTCAATCACACTCTTATAAGTAATTTTCTTTCAAAAATATATGTATTGCATTTTTGAAGGCAAATGATAATTATGAGATAATTGCTTTCTTTGGTGAACATTATTTTGAGAGAGTTCGACTGACAATTCCCTAAGGAAAAACCTTCTACTTCGATCATTAGCTTTCCAATTGGGATGATTCTTTGTCCAAATTATTAAGGAAAATTAATGCAGCCATATCTATAATTTCCTTGAATATTCTAAATGGCCATCTTCTTGTGCTACGGACACATGCATTTTCCCGCGTCATTTTATCCCCATTATCAACTGCCCCTTTGGTTTGGTTATTATCAACTGCCCCTAATTATCTCTGGTTTAAAATTATTTTTTGGACCTGCTTTTTCAGAGTCATTGTGTTGGGTTGATAAAAGAATGACGGCCTTTCTTTTTTTTAGGGAAATAGGAAACTATAGTGATATTATAAGTAAACCAAAATAAACTTGAAAACATTTCCCTGGATGGATGCGGGAGAAATTCAACAGGAATTTCCGTTTTGTTTGCCCTAAGTGTACCAGTGATTGTAACTTTATTTTCAAATAGTTTTTGATCTAGTGGAATGAAAGTTAAGAAATTATCACATGTAACCCCACGCCACGTAAGTCCCATAGTGGAATGAAAGTAAAGAAATTATCACATGTAACCCCACGCCACGTAAGTCCCATAGTAGGGTCGCACTAAGTCATTTACAACCCGTTGTCCTTGATTTTTCTCTTTCCAGTTTCCAACCTTGCCGGCGTAAACTTGAGAAGAAAGAATGTCAGACGTTTCCGAATCAGCGCATACCCAGATCTTGATTCCATAACAACCCGGTTTACTTTTTATGTAGACTTTGAATGGACATTTACCCCTGAAATTGGCAAGCCGTTCATCCACCGTGATGTTAGAGCACGGCATATAACATTTAATGCAATTCGCCACAAATTGGTCGTAAATTGACCTGATTGCTTCAAATTTAGCATTTGAATTCTTTATTCTAGCTACCCTTGTGCCCCTGTCGTTGAATCGAAAATTTTGGAATTGGTAGGACTTTAAATCTATCGCGGGACATCACTGCAGTGTATAAAGGTTCTCTAAGAAGTTCATATTCTGACCACATTTCAGTTAAATGGAGATTTCTTACACGGTTTTTTCCTGCAGCAATCAATATAGCCACGAAAGCATACATTTCAGTCGCTTCTTCCCATGGCTTTTCTTGTCCGGGTTGGTTTATGTTCTTCTTAGCTTGGGTGATATGGCCCTCACGAGTCGTACAGGCACATATCTCCTGGATCATTTCTTCATTCAAAAAGAGTTGGAAATCCTCTCTCAGCGATGTAATGTTTTCATTGAAATATATGCATATTTGGTAAATTTAATTATCTTTCTGAGAATAATTATGGGTAAATTTTTTTAGTAATCAATTTCATTGTCCTCAAAAACGGGCACACATATTGAAGCAATGCGACAGCTGTCCTGGACTGTATTCCGACTAATAACATTCAGTAAAAAATCAACACCCAAATTCTCTATGCCAAAAAGTGACAAAAATGAAATGTGAAAACTTGAATGCACAGAAGCTATTGTATTGTTTTAATTTGACTAATTTTACGCATAATAACATTTCTTTACAAATCTGTGCAGCGTAAGTCCACTCGGGGATGCTACAATATTGTGTATTCTCCGTCTCATGGAAACTGGAGGATTAGTGTTCCACTGAAATCCTGACCTGGACCTGTAAGCACTCTGGCTACAAGAGTTACCAGTAGCGATTTCTCTCGGCAACTCGGAATGAAGTTCATCCTCGAAGTCTTCTACTTCCTCTGCTTCATCTACGGTTTCCGATTCCTCTTCACTCACTTCGAAATCCTCGTCACTTTCCTCCAAAATCCTACGCACTTCAGCCTCTCCGTAGAGCCTCCTTTTCATTCTGAAAGTAAGTGCCTGAACACTCACAGAACTATATTGTTGGATTGCAGGCGAGGGCACGGTCTTATATACCTTCTCCTAGGACGGTAAAATTTGTTTGAGTTGCCTATACGTATTGTATCGGCTAATTTTGCAACACTTTTCAGAATGTTCACTTTGTATATGTATTAGGGGTGAATGTAAACTCATCTAAAAAATACTCCCCCGAAATTGAGCCAAGAAAAAAGTTTCTTTACCCAGGAAGTCTCAATGACATTGAATGAATAAGTCGCCGCAGAATAATTATGTAATTCCAGTCATAAGATATAGAGGATAACGTTTCAATGATGACTGCCGACTTCTAAAAATAAATATCAATTTCTCCAAAGGTGAGGCGTGGTAACGTGATAGTAGACAACAACTTCCCCAAAGGAGCGAAACTACATTGTACACCGTGGTGAAGGAATGAGCTGTATTTTTGATAAACATAGTAGCGTTAAGTTTAAAAATCTGATTTGTGGAATTATAAAATATATTTTAATGCAATGAATGAGACGTTAACTGAAGAAAAGAATGCTGGGGTAAATGAATTACCCCACACAGGCAACGAGTTTCACACACTATGACTTCCCGAGAACAGCTGTGCGGGGTACCTCAGTTACCCCACCAAACAAAATTACACTTTTCAGAAACAATTTATATCTAAAAAATTTTCAATCGTCACCAAAGGAACGACAAAGTGGTTGTGCTCAAATACAAGAAATATAGAAAGAAAAAAATTGAAAATATAAAAGTTATACAACATTAACATAAGTTGGGGTAACTAACTTACCCCGCACAGTCACGGAAGGGTTAATCATTAAGTAATCGACCTTGACATCACAGCCTCGACTTATCTCAACTTGTAAATGGCATTATACTTCATCCAATATAACAGCGCAATTGAGCATTTAAAATACTACCAATAGGGCACCTCCTTGCTTTGGGCCTTCGGTGATTCAGACATAATATAGTTGCGACGCCAACATGGATGATTAGCGGCCGTTACACCGGTTGGTATGGCACATCAATATGTTACAGCAGCGTTATCATTACGGCAACAATACGCATAGTAACTTTTTACAACACTTAACAACATTTTAAATACGATAATTCCATAAAATATATTGAGTTGGCATAGAAAATAATGAACCCCGAACAATGCTATCACGGCCATATGATGCAAACAGATGCCACCATCTTGGCTAATTGTTAGTCGGTCACAACACAAGATTCGCTTCCCAGCCGGCATTGGATGTGTTTACTAACTGGCTGTATTTGTAACGGTCAACTGCACTCTTATAATGGACGAAGTATAATTGAAATTTTTGAAATTGAGGCGTCGGGATTCCGTCATTTACGAGGCCTTCCTGAATAGGGCAGCAGGAGTCAACCAATAGACAAATATGCGATATCCACAGTATAAAAATCACTTGACAGAACTGGGATGTTTGCGAACGATGACGCATGACATCCACGAGAACAACTGGTGGATCTCTTTATAAAAGTTACAGTGCTTCCAAAATGATCTCATTACATTGACGCATTTGTCATGCGGACTGAACAAAACAGTAGTAAACTGGATACGCGACTTTCTGAGTGATCGTAAGCAAAAAGTAGTTCTTGACGGATTTAGCTCTGATGTAGAAAAAGTGACATCAGGTGTCCCACAAGGAAGCGTAATCGGCCCCCTTTTGTTCATTATATACATAAATGACCTATGCCCTCGAATTAGCAGTAAAATAAGTTTATTTGCTGACGACGCTGTCATCTATCGTGAAATTAGTTATCACTCTGACTTTGAAATTCTAACATCGGATTTAAACAACGTTCATGTGTGGAGCCAAGAGTGGGGACTCGAACTTAATCTGAGCAAATACACGGCGGTACATTTCTTGCGGAGGTCGTCCAACTATCCCCATGTATATGCTGTGGATGGTGTTAACATAAAGGCGACAGATGAAGTGAAGTATCTGGGAGTTACGATAACCTCGAACCTATCGTGGGGAACACATATAATAAATATGTGTGGCAGAGCTCTGAAGAAGCTAGGATTCGTGAAGCGTATTGTGGGAAGATTTTCGAATGAAAATGAAAAAGAGAGGTGCTATTTCGCACTCGTCCGGCCACACCTTGAATATGCAGCGAGCATATGTAATCCGGTGCAGAAAGACTTAATTCGGGAACTTAATAAAATACATAAGAAAGCTGCGCGATTCGTCAAAAACTGCTACGGGCGTACAGACAGCGTTACACAGATGTTAAACGAATTAGGCTGGGAGCCACTAGAGACTCGGAGGCTGCGCGCTAGGCTTAGATTACTTGAGCAATTAAGAATAGATATCTTTAAGAGCGACAGGGAGAACATCATATTAGAACCCCACTATATTTCCAGGTCTGACATAAACGATAAATTAAGAGAGATATTTTGCCGAACGGATAGGTATGGGAATTCGTTTTTCCCCCGAACAATAAGGGACTTTAATAAATGCTAGGCGTAATTTCACTAGAGCGTTTTCTTTTTATTTGCAAACGGCTGGTGTCCTAACACCCCCCGCCACACGCCTATTGAGGCGGCTTGCGGGGTAGTATGTAGATATGCTAAATTTCGTTCAAAATTCACGCTTTTTCAATTAAGTCAAACTTCTTGCAACCCAGTCTTTCAATCACACGGTTGCGACGTAGCTATATGAATAGGCCCCTTATCGAAACGCTACGTGACATTCGAAAGATTTCTTCATTCACACGGATGATGACTAGGCTAAAGCCACATAAAATATGCTTAAGAGTTTCATGAGTAGAACCTTGGAAGACACAGATGCATGTACACAGGAACCTTCGCCATTTTTCACAGATTGAACAGAACGAAGCTGAATAAAACGAAGACTCGTACAGAAATCTGATAAATTGCAACGAGCGAATAGCAAGTGTATACCACAGCTGATGGAAGGATTGGGTTGGGAGCCTCTGAAGACTCGGGAGGATACACACTAACATGTTATGGAAGTTAACGAGATCACTTGAAAAAAAAATCAGATCTAAAAGAAGCGACAAATAAGAGAGCTACACTTTCAGATAGGAACAAGGATTCTTTCTTCCCAGGGACCCTCTTAAGATGGTTGGAGCTATTTTTGTTTATGAACAGATTTGCGTGAAAGTTTGCATACGTGTCTGCATTCGTAATTTCTATATATAAAAGTAAAAAGATTGCATTTTACCGATTTGGTTTTTTGGCAATTCAATGCTACTTTAAAACGTCCTCTTAGGTATGGCACATGAGATATATGTCGTAATAATTCGATTACATATGCACAGATTTTATTCTAAATGCAAAATAATACTTTCATATATGTAATTATAATGGTTGCTAAGAAATATCAAGGTGCCACACAGAGCCAAAGATACGAAAATAGGTATTTAAATATAATTTTCGCCTAAATTTTGAATGCCATCAAATCATTACTTGTTCTAATTGAGTAAAAAAATGTAACATATATTTCTTCATTTCCATCACTGCATGCATGGTGAGTTCCACCACAAAAGCAGGTGTACTTAAATGGAATGTGGTCTTAGAACTTTTTTCGGCTTACTTGAAAAATTACTGAAAATGTCCACTCAATGGCCCACAAATACCGCTCCAGCCACCTTAATGACTACAAAAAAAACACATGGAGACACCAATCCGTCAACGTGCCAGCAACGAGGAAGTGTGGGAGGAAAGAAACAGAGAAAAGGTATTGGGGAAGAATAGGGATGATTGGTTAGGTGTATTACAATGGAACTAGTGAATCGATCTGTCCTTATAAATTTGAATGGAGCGCGGTAACAAAGAACTAAAAAACCTGTCAGTTTGACTGAGTACTTATAGTGGGTGTATTCCATTCACTCTCGTTAGCGTTTCACTTTGCAACATACCTGCGGAGTTGCTTTCCATTCGTTCCAGTCCATGTGCACCATTGGGCACTGCATGAATTCAAAGCAGATCGGGAGCAGGGTTTGAATTTGCACTCAAGTGAACAAGGAGGAAAAGAACTTCGAAAATCGCATCCGCATTTTTTTTCCTTGGCTTGGTGTTTAATTAAGACGTCAAACAAGCATAAAGTTACGTTAATACTCACTGTGTATCTACAAACTACCCTGCGAGCCGTCGCTAATGCGTGTGGCAGGGGGTGTCAAAACACCAGCCATGGAAGGGGGGGGGGACAGGGAAAAGGAGTGGGGAGAGGACAGAGGTGGATTTTGTGTTAACGATGTGTCTAAAGATTTTGTCACGCTGTTTTGTTATAATCACTATCTAATAGTCCGTGGAAAGAAAGAGCATTTACCTAGCCAGTGTAGCTCTCTAATTTTGACGTCTCCATCAGTTATAGAGATGTAGCGCAGCGATAAAATAATATTCTCCGTGTCGTACTGAAAGCCACCTGATAGAGGAGTTTTTCAAGTTATCTAAACCTAGCGTGTAGCCTACCGAATCTCTAACGGCTCCAAACCTGATCATCCATCAACTGTATGACACTTTCCCCACGCTCGTTGAAATTTTTAACAAAGCGTGCTGCTTTCCGTTGCATTTCATTTACTTCGCGAATTAAATCTTTCTGTGAAGGGCCCTAAATGCTCGTGGCGTATTCGAGATGCGGCCCTTCGAATTTTGTAGAGTATATAGTTAACGTTTTTAAGCATATAGTTAGAACGAATTCGTTGACTATTTGCAAAACATTCGGCCGAGACCATTGTGAGCCTACAGAATTCTACCTACCGGAAGTTTACCGAAAGTTTCGCCTTCCCTCACCGTTTCATTCATCGTCGTACGCTGAAGTGGGCTTAAATTTGTTTCCTCCGATCTACGCCAAATTCAAAACCTTGTTTAGAAAGGTGCCAGTATGTTTTTGTTTTTTTCTCTCACTTAAAGACGTCGCGATTAAGAGACAGACTCGCAAAGCTGAAGACGTAAATAGAAGCTTGTTAAAAACAAAACCGGTTGTCGAATGTTGCGCAACCAATCGACAAAGACGTGCAGATGTCCATCAAAGGAAATGCACGAAGAAGCAAGACGAGATAAATGACGAGGTTACGATCGCGCAATGGAATGCGGAGTCATATTCCAGACATTTGTTACTCTCGGCCGCATAAGTGACTATTGGAGCACCAGTGGTGATGCGAATCTGAAGGTATGGAACACAATGTGCGTAAAGATAAAGTGACCGCAATTATGCCGAATCCGTTTTTTCAAACCAAAAAATGAACCTACTACCCTCCAAATTATGATTGTTTGAAATTATTTCAGTCTACTACTGATTCTTAAATAAAGAGAATAATGCAATTGTAAGAAAAATCATTAAAAGTGTAAACATGTAACATTCTTTACACATGGATTTATTAAATTGATGTCACGAGACTTCATCTGGACATGTTTTTATCTTGGCATGCAACAGTCCGTAATCATCGAGATGTACATGTAGGCATAGCACTACCTATTCCCCCACCTTCATTCAGTGGTCCCACTAAAAACGCAAGAAATGCGTTCGCTGTTATCTTCTTATGGCTGAGCTTGGAAAAGTTAGATCATTATTTCTGGTCTTATGTCGCACTATAAGAGCCGCTTTACAATTAGCAATAAATAGTTATACACCTGGGAAAGCACTAACGTTATTTTAGCGAGACTACTTTGATAATTACAAGCCAAAATACTATGCTCCGCACAGGAAGCTCCGAATTGACTGTACCCATCCATGCATCAACAAAGCTAGCGAAGGTTGAGCAATTTACATCATCTCGGCTAAATAATATATTGAAAGTTGCTACATCACATGAAACCCGAGTTCTAATTTTCAGCATATATTACATGGCATATTCTAAAGACATTCCAGAAGCTGTAAAATACCAAAGGTACATCACCAATATTTTACTTCAAAGCGTTACAGGGGACGTAGGGTCGACACATGTCACAGCCTCCAACTGAGACTCGAAGGGTAAAACGCAATGCAACATTTGTTTTGCAAAATCTCTAACGTTGTACGAAATTCGTCGTAAAAAATTAAGAAAACACATAGTACCCTCAATGGGACTCTTTAAAGTGTAGCCGAGGGTCTAGGAAACATAGGCACTATTAGAAAGAAATTTTAAATGTATTCTCATCACCGTCTTCATCCACAAACACGACCTGACACCAAATTGCATGGAATAAGGGTGCTCAAAAAGTGTCTATATTCTATGCGATCACTAAGTAATCATATTCGAAGCTATTTTCGTTGAATGCAATCCATGGAAACGCATGGAATTAACAGCACAATTCGTACCACTACGCGCAATTTACGCTTAAAGCAGCGTAATTTACCTTGCGCCAAAATTCCATGCAAGAATTTACGAAATATCTATCAGCGTGTAAAATACCTCAAAATGATAATTTCTGAATTATCTCTCGGGCATGTTCCTTATTTTAATTGCTTAAGTCATGGAGAAATCATTTTATACTATTGTTATGATCCATTACTGCGGGTAGGTATATCGATGGCTAAAAGCAAAATCATTGTATGCCCATCTTTTTTCCCAAATGAAGTATTTACGGGATTACATTAAGTATAATTAAAGATGGATATACCATCTTTAATAATATTTAATTTCCCGCTAGGCAGGTTACTTGAAATAACGTGCTTGAGAGGATGATATCACCTAGTACCGTGACTAGCACACTTTTTTGGAATGGAAAAAAGGGCTGTGTTTAATTTTTCTAGCCCCTTCTAAGGTTATTTGATAAATACCAGGGAATGATAAAAGTTGAAATTTGGCGGGAAGAAGAATCTAAGTTGTTGCATAAAATTGAAAAAATCCTTTCAATATGACGTGCAAAATGCATGCCTATATTGTGTAAAGGTCATTAACCACCCATGCGGAGGTTGGGATGCATTATACCTTAACTAAAATCTCACGGTGATTCTGATGTTGATCAATTAACGTAAGCCATGAAGGACTAATGCATAAGTTCCCATTTAGAGCATGTGATGCGGTTGCCACAGAAATTAAAATTTCTATTGTACAAAAAGTGGGAAATTGGACTATTTGGGGAAAAAATTTATCTCAATTTTTAGGCAAAAGTTTAGGGTATAAGATTGAAACATTCAAGAAACGAAAATTATTTTTTTTTAGTTATCCGATAGTAAAAATTTCAACAGTACATATTGAGCGCAAGTTTTTTATAAAACCAAAGAAAAAACAAATATAGAGCTGTTTTTATGGTTTACAAATACTGGGTAAACACAACCTCCTAAAATTGTTATTCACGCTTTATTCTTATTTTTCATACCTGTTTTGGGTCACACCCTGCATCCGTGTCAAATTCCATCTTCCTATATCACCTGGAAATCCTTAAACTAACGTAACTGACATTCAATGGTGAATTTGTAATATACTAGAGGAGAAGTCAAACGGGAAGGATGCATAAAAGATAAAAATTGTTGCGCTGAATTAAAAGAAGCATTCCGAAGTGACGTGAAAAATGCCCATAACATGCAGCAGCCATTAGCCACACATGAAGAGCCGAGGGTGAAAAAGATCCAAAATGTTGGGGTGGAAAATACCCCAAATATTGGGGTGAGAAACACCCCAAATGTGGGGTGAAAAATACCCCAAATATTGGGCGAAAAATACCCCGACTTAAGTCTCTTTTATTCTCATATTTACCGACGGATGGACAGATACTTGTGTTAGTGTAATTTTGGGGGAAGATTATTATAGCATCCCATCTATTCGCCTATCTGATGTATATGAAAAATTTTCTTTTCCTTTGCGGACTGAATCTGAATCCGCTCCTCTATTAAAACGACCGAAGTACTAAATAAATAAGACTTGAGGACCCAGACATTTCAATCATTCATTAGGAGAACTTTATAAGTTTATAAAGAGAAGTTTATAAGGAAAGCGCGGAGAGCATCCCGACCTTGCCGCATCGCGATTCATTCGAGCTCCTCGCCGGCTCATTAATAACGGAAGACGTGACTGTTTCTTTGTTTCCATGCTTTGGTCGAGATAATGGGCGAATATGAGATGTGCCCCTTACAAACTCTGATTTATGAAACATTTGCTCTCGTCTAAAAGATAAAAAAGGGAAAACCCATCCGCGTACATCCAAATTAGGTTTCCCACTTTGCGCAGCATCTCTGTTGGTCCACTTCAGAGCGGGCGGTAATTAATCCCTTGCCCCTATAGACTTCGTATTTGATTTTCATTACCCGCCGAGTCTACATCCCACCATCACCGGTTTCCGCTGATTTGTCGGAATCCCGTCTACTAATAGCGTTATGTAGTGTCGATAATTCTTATGTATTTCCGATAATCCGGAATCTCTTACAATTTTGTGAATAACGTTCAAATCGATGATTCCTGGAGTAATGACTCTTTCCGGCTAATGCATTACCTAAATCCGAGATACATTCATTGCGATTTTTTTCACTGGCTTATTAATCTTTAACCTAAAACTAATGACTTTTGATAGCCGATAAGCTCCCGTAGCACAGTCCGGGTTTTACGTTCAGCGGCGGGCTTAAATGTGGACATCCACATCTACCCCCTACCCTGCAAGCCGCCGCAGTAGTGTGTGTGTGGCAGAGGGCGATAGGAGAACAAGCCACGGAAGGGGAAAGAATAGGGGAAAAAGGGGTGAGAGGGTAGAGATAACTTGTATGTCAACGATGAGCCTTATGCTAGAGTCACACTATTTTTGTTATAATCACTAATGGCGCGTGGAAAGAATAAATGTGTGAACGTACATGTCAATTAGACAGAGTAGCTCTCTAATTTTGCTTCTTAAACTTGAATTGCTTCGCTTGCTAAACTTCTATCAGTTTTAAAGATATATCGAGGGTCAAAATAATATCCTCGGAGTCTTACTGAAACTACGCTGGACATAGGTCTACGAGAAAAAATCCAACTGGAAAGGAATCGAACCATGAGTCTTTGCCTAGAGTGGCCAAATAACAGGCCACTACGCTAGCAAGGCTTCCAATTTTCTAGGTGATTTCAGCAGGATTTAAGGAATACCGACGTTCTGCATATACATAACAAATGAGGAAATAAAAATATATGTATTCTATAAATGTATACTTATTTATCGCCATAATAGAAAGATGCAAAAAATGTACTTCTGATAATTAAGTTGTGAAAACGAAAATAGATTTCCTCAAGAATTCAAATATATACAGTACATGTCTAAGCGTCAAACGCAGACGCGGATGATTGCCTTTCACGAGTGCTTCAAAATTTTAAAAAGTCACGTGATCCAAAACGGCATCTCAATGGCTTGACGTCACTGCACGGTAGCGCTCCTCTAATCTACATTTCAACGTGAAGGGTCAAATCATACCAGCTCATGGACTTCTGCAAAGGGAAATAAAGACGATATTTTCGTCAAATTACGAAAAACATGCCGAACTTAGCAAGGTAGTTCTACGTATTGCCGTAAGCGATTTAATTTCGTTAAGTTATCCCCCGGATTCCCGATGACTCAGTGCTTCCACACCTTCTTTAAATAAATTCTATCTTAATACGAAAAATTTTTACGATAAAAATCATATCCCGCAATTTTAAGAATTCTCACTTTAAATGCAGATATTTTTTTCAAATAACGCTTGCACCCCATTGCGCCAAAAGCTAACAAATTCATTTTCGGAATTGAGAATGTTATAGGATTTAAACCTCACGGCTGGCGGCTGCACTGAAGCCCTATTTCCCCACGCGTTGCCACCCTCGATGGACCGAAAGGTGCATAACATCTCGTTCGTTCAATACTCGGGCCAGGTGGATTTATTTTCTCGCGTTAATGTTCAAGTATTCCATTGCCATAATTTACGGCAGGAGTGAAAGATCTCATTTATGGGCACAAAGGTTGCTCCAAGAAATGGAATTATGTGCCAGACTGTCCAATGTTCACGGCCATTAGTCTTAATTAAGCGGCGAGTCTCCTCCATTAATTAAAATTGGTGTATGCTTGTGTACAGTGGGCTTTACTAAAAAAAAGTACCAGCGGTAACATCCTTTCGTTGGGACAAGCAGAATTCTTATTTTTGTCATCGTGAGGATGGGCGATGCTTGTTTAATTTATCTATTTCACATGATCCTGGAAACAGCCTCAAGTGGCTTATAGTTCATGCATTTTAACAAGAAACAACAGACGAACACACACAACCATGCCCTGGGACGTGAAAATCTAACCCAGGCGGGATTTGAACCCGCGACCCGTTGGCATTCAAGGACTTAACCCTACCGCTACCGAGGCAGGGTATAGCACCAGCCAGTACGAAGTCGGTCTGTAGTTTGGTTCAATCATTACGTCGAATTATTGGCTGTGGATAGTAGAACAGGCTCTTGCTTGGTCGCATCAAATATTTGTGGCCTTGAGGGTAGGCCTGGTCCCCAATCCATGATGCTGATGCTCCATCTTCCCTAGAAAACTTGGCTATCTAGCTAAGTTTGAGAGAGAGAGTTTCTCTTATCAGATTAGAGACCATATTCGACTTTTATTTGAAAACCTAGGCAGTTGTATATAGCATAAAATAAACTTAGTAAAATTAACTACGCAAAACCTTCTGATCTTCACGGTAGTTAGCAAAATGTGCATATTTTAACCTTTAACTTGATTTATTAGCTTCACACCGTACGCTGATAACAAGTTCACAGTCTCAGGTTTTTCATAATTATAAGATGTATTACGGTGAGCAATAACTTCAATAACGTTTTTATTTAATTATTGAGAAAACACACGAAATACATGTCGTTCCATTTCTGACGCGATCTGTGTGTCTAAACTTGCTCATTTTGACAAAGGACTGACAACGTCTTTACGTCAAATTACTTTCCAAACAATATTTTCCTGTATGTAGTCACGTTGCTCCTCTCCATGTCCCGTAATCCACAAAGACCCACACCGCAAGCGGGCAACGAGATCCGTATCCTCTCTTTTGTAGAATAATGAATGGTTTTGATGACCTCGTCATCTTTTTGCAACCTAATCCGACTTGGCCGATATCAGCTAATTGGAAACTCGACACATCGTTGAACTTTCTGGCGAATGAGGGCATATATGTATTACTTTAAGTATAGTTTTTTGACGAATGAAGTATCACTCTTGGCCGGTTTCCGGCTTCAGTATTTTACCTGGTGGCGTTAGGTCTTCCGAAACGACTGATGGAAGAAAGGAATCCCATTACGTTGAAATTTACCAAAAATATCACTGTCGTATTCACACAGATTTTCCTCTCCACGGAATGTGATGGAAATATAAGCATTGACATTAGATATAATATGTACATTAAGCATTGTCTGGGTATTCATTTGGAAATGAAAACCTTGGTAGTCAATTGTTCGTGACGTCATACTTTACCAGTCTTGCTGGAAACGCAGTCCTTTCATATCCCTACATGGCAAACCAAATTCTATTTTTTTAAAGACATCAAGAAAAGTAGTGCAATTATATACGGTTGTAGAAACAATACATATGTATCTAATACAGCTATGAGTATTAGAATTCAAAGGATTCGAGCACTATGCGTTGCATAAAAATTCAATAATTGTATACGTCACATAACTTATAGGACCTGATTATGGTGTTGACATACGACCTTCATAGGTAACCAAGATTGAGGATTTCCAAAGAATCGTCTGAAGGAGTAATTACTTGATAGAAGGGTACCTATGCGACGATTATCGAGTTACTTTACTTATGCTGACTACTAACAATGTGCATAAGTAACATAATACATGGACTTACGCCAACGTTTAAGGAATGAACGAAATGATAGAAGTAATAGCTATTTGGAGATAATGTGCGAAAGCGATAGTTACCACAACTCAAATGAAGTACTGAATTCCATTACATTATGGATCTCATAACTATTGATTCAGTCGGTAAATGTTTGTGCAACCGGCCATAAGTGGCAGATATTTGGGCGTCAATTGAAAGACGAGTACTTTTTCTTTATAACGAGGGACAATTCATTCAAATTTATTTGCAGTGATGTCTCTTTCAATCTATGTTACAGGGAAGATGGCGATTCGGAGTGGGTTGAGAAGGGGAGGAGGCATGCACTCGACGTATAGCACAGAAGGGGCAGTAAGTGGTCCTGCTATCTATCTGTGCGACGTTCCGTCGCCCACCACCCTGAAACTAGCGCGGAGTAACGAACTTGGGGCTGCTCCACCTTCCCCCGGTAGACGGCACCTTGAACGAAGATTTACAAAGCGCTTATTTTAAGGTGCTGATAAGGTTTTATCATTTTTCAATAATCAAATTGACATAAATATGACTTTATTCGCTTAAGTCATGAAGAAATCATTGTGTGATATTGTTACGATCCATTACTGCGGCTAGGTATAGCGATGGCTAACATCACAATTATTGCCATATTTTTGCCCAAATGAGGTACTGATATTAAAGTGAGCAGGACTAATGAAAATTAGCCTAAAGTGTTATTTTCGCCCAATAAAATATTATCTAATGTATAAATTTATAGGACTGTTGAGTATTTTGGGGTATTTGACAAGTTTTCCCCCAAGTTGGGAATCATCTTTTTGCGTTTTCCGAAAGTTTACAAAAGTGGACTTAATACAAGTGTGCTTTTAGCCCCATCGATGTATACTTCCTGGCCACAAACATTGATGCCGGTAGGTTCTTTCATTTTTAAGTTATTCATGTATCTGTCGCAACCACCTGCTTCCTGTGGTGGGCCGATATTGCCCTCAACTGTTCCTTTCTCCTAAGTCATCACGCAGAAGAAATGCGAAATGTAACCACTTGAAACGTTTCTTATAAGAGCGATTCTCATAAAACTACTTTTCCATTGTCATCTTGAATTATTCTAGGCATAATTATTGGCAGAGCTCACTTTGGCAATTGTACACCTAATGATATTGCATGATATGAAGGTTCCCTCGTGCGAATTTATTCAATCCTCATCCTGCGGTTGTATACCAACAATATCGCCTTGAACTATATCCTTCAAGTGTCTGAAACCTACGGCCTTCCAGCCACTATTTTTCCAGAAATGCGTGCGTGAACCGTCTAATATACCGTCTTTAATAATACATATTTAATTTCCCAGGGGGAAGGTTACTTGATAGACGTGCTTGGGAGGATTAAATTACCTAGTACCATGATCAGCACACTCTTTTAAAATGGATAAAATGAGCTGTGTTTAATTTTTCTAGCCCCTTCTTATAATTTCTGAGAGGTTAGCAATTTAGAAGTAAAAAGAATTAAGTTACATACTGGATGAGGATGTGTTTTCTTAATACATTGACTATTTCCCATTTAATTTGCCACAATTTAAAAATATCGCGCATCCAGCAACGATGTGATGAATAAAATGAAAACGTGGAACGAATTATGGAGTTAAGCCACATGTATTCGAAAATGGAACCGATATTCGGGGATACGGACACATAGACCTCCTTACCAATTACAACCGATAAAAACTTCGTTTAATGCAATAACAAGAAGGATGAAGAGCTGGATTCGGTAGAGAAGACCTCAAGATTGGTTATTCTACCATCTACTTGGTAGGATTTTATACAGTCTCTACCTTGATTGCTCATTTTCGGGACCATATTTGATTATTTTGAAGCCCATTCGTCTTAAAAATCAGATAGATGAGGGTACTGCCAAACGTCCCTGCGGCGTCAGATATATGTAGATGCCACGGATACTAGTATCCGTGTTAGATGCAATTGAAAGAATTACCATGCTGAGTTGCTATAACAGTCGGTAGGGGGGAAAGGGAAAAAACAATTGAAATGGAGAAAGCGACAATCTGTCACATTCGTCAAGATAAACCGAAAACTTCTACGTAAAAAGCCTGTCATATTTTCTGCAAATTTCTATCAAAATTTAACTCCAGAATTACATAAAACGCGAGGTGGATTGGCACCAGAAATTTTGTATACAGCTTTATACATGTGATATCACGCAAATTAAGATTAACCTCAATTTTTGCTAAATATCCAAGGGTGGCCAATTAAAATTGATTTAATTGCCAGGTTACAACGCAGGTATTTTAATAATAAAAGAGGTACTACATAATTTTCGTTTCTATTTGTATTCCTAGCCAACCTTCCAATTCCAAGCCTAGTAAACCAGAGCTCATATTATGTTGGATCGTAGTTTTCCGTGGCGTTCTGGATTCGTGGATCTCTCCATTTTCCGGGTTTATTGTAAAAAACTGTCGTCAACCTATGACTACCAACGCGGCGCAAACCCGGAAAATAGAGATATCCACGAATCCAGAGCAGATATCATTCGAACACAAATACTTTAACAATTTCTCCCCGGACATCAACCACGGGAAAAAAATAAAATCCGCCACAATAACAACGTAAAAGGAAGAACGAAGAAAAAACGTATAAAGCACCACAAGGCCGGGCTTAAAAGAAAAATTTATCATGGGCGAGAGAGTATTCCGGCACCCCCCCCCCCACCCAGGGCTTATCAAACTTATTCTCCTGTTAAACGTAGTCAAAAAATATTTTTTCACAATCACGGCGCCCCTTCCTTTGCGGTGCCCCGGGTAGTCGCCCGTGTCGCCCAGGCCTTAAGCCGGGCCTGAGCACCACTATCACTAAGGGAATGAGATAGCTCACAAGGGAGAGCACCCAAAAGCCGTAAAACATTTGGGACGAGAAAATACTACGCAGAAAATAAACTCATTAGCAATGCACCTGCACCGGTACATGGGGAGTCTTCGAACAGCTAATGAACGTCCAAAAGAATTAGCACGGAAGAGAGTATCATACGTCTCACCAGAACAGTCTACACCTGCGCCTGCGTCAATTAATTACCGACGCACCAAAGTGAATTTTACATAATCCACGTTAAAACTAGGGAACGTGAGCTCTACGGCCTCTTAAAGTTATAAGGTATAAAAAAATCTCCAATGGCCGTAATAAATTGGCACCACTCGTCAAAAATACGCCACAATTGCTGTGTTGGTTTGCGGGAAAAAATGGGGGGAAAAATCCACGCCAGTGACCAACCACAACCTCTCGACCAGAAAAACCCCTGTGGTGGTTTACGGGAATGTTACTTCCTCGCCAGGGACAACCACAGACACACACAATCAACCCGAATAGGGATACTTCGCTGGGCTTATGAGACCCTGCTAAGGATGCCTGGGTTACACACGCACACTCAACCCTTTCCCGTAAACCACCACAGGGGTTTTTCTGGTCGAGAGGTTGTGGTTGGTCACTGGCGTGGATTTTTCCCCCCATTTTTTCCCGCAAACCAACACAGCAATTGTGGCGTATTTTTGACGAGTGGTGCCAATTTATTACGGCCATTGGAGATTTTTTTATACCTTATAACTTATAATCCACGTTCTATATTGCTTTGGGGAATTTTTGCATAGCTCACCATCGGAGTGACGCAGTGACAATAAATATTTCGAAGTTTAAATATAACGCAACACTAAAATCTACGGCTACGATCAGTAGACAAGCTGTGACTGAATTTTCATCGATGTTGAAATTGCAACTTATAGCATCGTGATTGCATTTTCGACTCTCAAGACACGCAGTGGTCGTGATGATGTAATTTACTTAAGAAATTCATTAATTGAATGCTTATGCTGCGGACTGGACCTCGTAGAAAGACGTCGAGATTTAAACTGCTAGGCCCACTATACCCGATTAACTTCGGCCATCAATTGTTATGTGAATTTTCCGCCAATGGGATATTAACGGTAAACGTTTTGCAACGCATGCCAGAGTTTCGTACAGCTGACGAGACCGTCAACGAAGGGACATCGAGTGTACATTGAATATCACACTAACAAACAATTTAACCAGAGATTACACAACCAGGCTTAAGTTTTCTTCGACGAATCAATCTAACCGGCATGACGCGTTTCACCTCACAGTGGAATTACAATTCTGTTCCACATCTGATCCATGACAACTCCTTTAGGAATCCAATCGCAAAGTGTGACGAACACTAAAGACTGATATTAATTTAAAAAATCACAACTAGGTAACGAGAGTTGGCATCAAATGAGAAGCAAAGCATTAACTTGGAATAGCAACTTCGAGGCAGAGTGCTTGGTGGTTTCACTGGTTAATACATTATTGCGTTGGCAATCGGATCCCGGTTTAGTTAACTGGCTTTCCTTTGTCATAATTTGCACATTTTGGCATTCAAAACGAGTCCTGTTAAATGCAGTAAGCATTCATCTACATCTACATCTACATAATACCCCGCAAGCCGCCTCAATAGGCGTGTGGCGGGGGGTGTTAGGACACCAGCCGTTTACACATAAAAAGGAAACGCTCTAATGAAATTACGCCTAGCATTTATTAAATTCCCTTATTGTTCGGGGGAAAAACGAATTCCCAAACCTACCCGTTCGGCAAAATATCTCTCTTAATTTATCGTTTCTGTCGGACCTGGAAATATAGTGGGGTTCTAATATGATGTTCTTCGTATCACTCTGAAAGATATCTATTTTCAATTGTTCAAGCAATCTAAGCCTATTGCGCAGCCTCCGAGTCTCTAGCGGCTTCCAGGCCAATTCGTTTAACATTGATGTAAAAGCGAAAAATTAGGTATCCTGAGCTCCGCACTTTCAGAAACCAACGATTGGAAGCCTCTCTGTAGGTGAATGTTTTGGGAACAAGTGAAGAAATCACCGATTCCAACGATACCTACGAACAGTTAAAAAAAATAAAATAACACTTCAGCTGTAATGCGGGCTATTATTGCTTCCATTACCTCATATAGGAAATTTATCCACCGCATTCAATTAATAATGATTCTCAGCTATTTGTACATATTAGATAATGTCCTCGCAATCAGGGTTATAAGCAATCTGAATATAGCAAAAATCACACAATCTGTCCGCATAAGTGTCGCAAAAGTGCTTAGAACGATAGAAACTTAACGATAAAAAGTATTCTAGCGTCGGAGATATTAGTTAACATGGAGCTTCGTTATGTCCCACTCAGCACCCCGATTCCACTGCACAGTCCCTTAAATCTTGTTGACTGGGAAATAAAAACAACGGTTACAAAGTTGTCTTTTTTCGATATTGACCGGGTTAGGTTATTAATTACAGATGAGAGTTAGTGATCATCTCTCTGCTGGATTGTTCGAGGCCAACGAAAAAATGCCTCAAAACAGACGAAAAATAGCCAATATTTGACATCTTTGAACTCAAATATCACGGAAACTCGTACAGAAAAACCTGTGGCCAATGTCAAACAGATTTAACGGCACTCCTAACATGAAAACTAACGCAGCCGGAGCAATAAGTCTATGTTCAACTTAATATCGAACTTACCCTCCATGAGATATACTTTTAAGTACAAAATGAATGAATTAGTTATTTCTAACAAGTATTTCGCAACGTGAAAATCCAAGAGTTGCGATAAATTGGGATAAAGTGTGCCCTTCAGAATCCTGGATAAACTTTAGAGGGCGACAGATGGCACCTCCCAGAACACGACCGTTATGATATGCCGAGGAAGCCACGGCGTGTTGTTAGCGGAGTGGACGGTTGGTGCGGAGGAAAACATACGAGGGCTGAATTCCACAATTATCGGAGGGCGATGCGCGAAGTCCCCGGCATCGGGGAAAATTAGTCGCCCGGCTAACGAGACAGAAGCGGCTGGTAATGGCGTTTCATTATTTTTTTCAACCCGCTTGCGATGAAACTATTTTTTTAAACTCACCGGTTCGCATTACAAAGCCGGTTAAATATTATCGGGCCAGGAAGGAAGAGTACACGAAAGACGAGGAAGCTGTATCAGTGCACCCTCATCATTTGCCGAAATTAGATTAGAACACTATTGACGACGTGCACCAAACAAATCACAGGAGCAAAGCGCATTACATCTCCCGGTCACGACACTCGGCCAGCAAGGCGGGATAACCCGTTGACTCACGCTATGCCCACACCACTGCCAGCGTTCCAACTCTCGAGAAATTTCCAGGTCGGACTGATAAATCATCCTTTAAGTGTTAAGACAGTTTGAGTGAGATATCACTACACATGAAATTCAACGAATTTGTCCTCATTATAAAGAAAAAGATCTCATGTATCTGATTATAACAAAAATCAGCCAATTAACGTACTGCTTCGAGAGATATTTGCCAGCAAAAATAGAAGCAATAAAAAATTATGCTTTCACGGGGTATGCTTGGAGATGGGTGCCGAGAGGGGTGACTACGGCGGCGGCGTGACGGAACAAAACGGGCGGCGCCGGCGTGCACGACGTCCTATTTAGCGGCGCCGACGCCGTAAACTGACAAATAATAGTATTTTATGCAAAAATGAAAATTCACGAAGTTAATGCTTACGTTCCAAGCGTCTTAATTAGTATATAATAATTTATAAAAATATTTATAAATTCAAACTGTCATAAACATAAATTCACAGTAGTTTGCAATCACAGGAATACTCATAATAGTAAAAAATCAGTAAGATACTCTTTGGCGCGCAACGCACATGAGTAAATTTATATAACGGCAATAGCCTACGGTTGGTGCACGAAACTCTTACATATACATTGTAATTCTCGTGGATAAAAACTTTTTTTCCGACACGGAGAGGATCCGTGCTGTTTTTTTTAGCAGTTAAGAAAAGACCTGCAACATTGATTATGCGTTCACTTTGCGTGGTGGTGGCCGGAACGCATAGATATTTCCGTGCCGCTATTGCCAGCCACGGAAACTGAAGGCGCCTGTCCCTCCAGTACCGCAGCAGGTCGTCGTCGGCAACATCCTTCGGCCTGGCACTGGTGAGGTACAGGCGGCACTGCTCTCTACAGATGCGGCCCTCGTAGGCTCAACCATTGAGTGCTTTTTGCTGAGCTCCAGGAGGTGTAGCGCCGTCTTGGCGCTAGGGGAAAAAGGGGGGTCGGTTGTAGCACCCACAGCCTCAAAGTTGACGTAAGGCCGGACGTACTCCTCTTATATATCGCGGAGTCGATCTCGAAGATAGGTCTCTTCGGTGCGTCCCGCCTGCACCACCTAGCCGTTCACGTTGGACATGTTGCAGAACCACGGGTGCAGAAACGCAGCCATGGTCACAAGGTCAGTCACGGGGATGCACCAGTCAACACATTCCCTCATACGATAAGTCAGATCGACAATCGAAACACTATCATATTCATCTTCTTCTAATTTGGATTCAATCTCCGATCTGCAACAGCCACAATACATTTGATACAGCACACAATACGGAGAAAAATTTCGTTTCAAGAACGAAAACTTAGGTGGGTTAAGGGAAAGCGAAGAAAAGTATGTTCCATGAAGTAAAACTTGTTATCCGAACGAAAACATCGCTATTGTAACAAATAGGTTGGTTCTGTTAGCAAATAGCCGATTTTTAAATCTTTAGTTCCACCAATAAAACCTTTTATTTAACACCGATAGAATTTTCTTTGCTGTCCCAAAACCATCTAACGTATTCGTTCTGTGAACGAACCATTTTCTATGAAGAAAGAACGCAGCGGAGGGTTAAATACGGTTGAATGTGTACTGAGTATGAAACGTAGGAGCCAGTATTCGAACCCACCTCTTTGATAAGTTGGCCGTGATTGTAGCAGTGCCCATTTGTTACCCTGCGCAATTTAACCCAACTAATGGTCAATGCATTTTTTTCCTCATAAGCATTACCAGGTATATTATACTGTAATCTGAGAATTTTCACGGCCCGACAAAATGAAGACAACCAACATACGAATGGTATTATGCTCGGTTCCCGTGAAGTTCAAGTCCATCCAACCATGATCCATCGCCACAAGGACCGTTTTGATAGGGCGCTGAAAACGTGTCTCATGAATCGGAAGTGATACATAAATAAAGGTCGAAAAGTCATGACGTTTTACCTTGTTTTGTTCAATATTCTTGAACGTGATGAGAATCGTGTGCCATATATGTAATGGGAACTAGCATCTTCAGAGAGTTAGGAGTGGCATCCAGTACGAGGAACACCTCATGCATTAGATCCCCGTCGTCATCACCCTCGCCCGGCTGTATGGGGTCGTCCTCATCTCCTTGCAGGTGATCTTCGACCTGCTGGATAGCTTGTTTATCATCATCGTCAAAGTCAATAATCCTAAGATTGGTTTTCGCAGCTCTCTACTCGATTCTCTTATCGGCTAACCCCTTCATATTAACATACTTCTTCTCCTTCACATCCTTGTTCCATATCTTTCATGGGAGGGCCTCCTTTTCCATTCTTCCCATTCACGTTCCCCTCGACGAATTGTCTTATTGAATCGACTTCCATCAGACCATCATGTCTCATAATGGTGTGATGAATAAAAATCGTACATAATATGTGCGAAAAAGTGTACACGAAATTTAGTTTGTACGCGCCAGCCTTCCATTCGCAGTATACTGTTACTCACCCTCATAAAATAAATTGAAGCCTCATCTTCAAATATGTCCGAAGGAGTCATCGCCCGGAAAATGCAAAGAGCTGAATCACGCGCTAGAAGCAATTTTTTTGAGCTTCGTTTAGCGGCAGGACAGTCCATGGGTACTTAGAAAAGAACATGTTAATGGTGGGGCCACCAGTATGTCTGTTTGTCGTTGCCTCCTCATCGCGGATGTCATGCTCAGCAGCCAGATGCACCACAAGGTGCCCAGTGCTGAGTGAGGTGACATTTTTAATTTTTCTCACGCACCCATAATAATATGATGAGTGTTAGTGCTTTGTTAATTAGGAATATTTCCGAAAACAATGAAATACAACTGCCGCTATTATTATAAGTCTTATTCGTGGAGTCTTTTTCGTATTTAGTGAAAACCTCCAATTACTGTACCAACGGACTATCTCGTTGATGTTTTCCTCTACATACCCAGAGGCTAATTTCGCCTTTCAGAAAATTGATAGAATTGCCGTCGTCTGCGCAAAAAACAATCTTAGTGTGCCAGTCGTCAATATCCCTCGGGAAGTCAGCCGTATAGATGTTAAAAAGTAGCGGGCCATACATGGAACATTGTGGTTAACCAGCACATATTTTTCTGTCTGTCTTTTTTCATGTCCCCATTTCACAAAAAAACTATCACTTAGATATGCTACAGTCCATTAAACTATCCATTTGGGTATTCCCATTTCGTTCATTTTAAAAATCAATCCGTCGTGCCAAACTTCGTAAAATGATTTGGAGACGTCTAAAAACACTACAACAGTAGTCTCTTTTCTGTTATTCATTCATTCATTCAAGTATTCTACCAGCTGGTTGGTAGGTTCTTGGACAGTCCCCATTATGCATCCCAACCTCATAGACATTGTCTCGCTTTCCCTCCTAATGATGGCCCGTTATTAGATCCCTCTTCAATTCTTCATATCTTCTACCTCCTCTTATTTCGTCCAGAATTCCTATCCTCTTCCTTCCTCTTCCACGCTTCCCCAGTGTTCTCCCATCTATCACTCTCTTCTACATGCCCTCTCCTCTCAAAACCTCCTCCATCCATCTCTTCTGACTTCTCCGAACCTCTGCCACAAGCTTCCTCTCCTCTCCGACCATATCTAATACCTCCTCGTTCGTCTTTCTCGCCATCCAGCTAACCTACTCCATCCTTCTTCAAACCCACATCTCAAACGCCTCAAGTCTACGCACATCCTCCCTTCGCAATGACCAAGTTTCCGACCCATATAGCGCCACGCTCCATATAACCATTAAAAATAAAATCACCTATTTGATGGGTAGTTGAATACTCTTTCCTAAACACGTATTGTTCTTCCGGTAGAATGTCGTTTTTATACACATATTTAGACTGTTTTCACACGAGCCCTCGTGAGCGCGCTTACGAGAGCTGAAGCGACGGGCAGGGTTTGAGCCACCGTGAAAGTTAACGTTACTGAGCCAGACCCTTTCAGACGAGTCCATATGATCCGCGATCACAGGCTCTCGAGCCGGCATGCGGCTCAACGCTCTGTAATAGCCGTCGACTGGTGGGGAGCTTTGCGAAGTCCAATTGCATATACGCCTTTCACACAAGGCTCAGGAGAGCTGCAATCGCAAGAAGGGCAGCTTCCTCTTCCAAATCTCGCATCCTGTGTACTCGCTACAGACTAGAATGAAGGGATCTGAGGAGTATCGCCGGAGCAAGTGGCGTTGTGGTGAATTGGAGCCTGTTCAACCGGCTCACGTGAGCTTGTGCATTTCCTTCCGGCTCTTTCAAGCCGCTCTCGACTGTTTTCTATTGTCTCGACTATTTTCTATTTCTACTGACTGCCGCCAGTAGAAATAGAAAATACGCACATATCCCAAAGGAATCATTTTTTATTGCTGAAAGAACCTGCGAGCAGTGGCGGATTACCAATAAGGCAAAGTAGGCAGTTGGCTATGGGGCTCGGGGCTTTGGGAGCCCCGGAGGGCCCCGAGAATTCTTTTCCCCTTACTTCTCTTGCGAGTTGTTTATTAACTTGGTTGCTTGGTTGCTTGTACTGCCTGCAGGCCCCCGAGTGTGTTAATCCGGCACTGGCTATGAGAATCTTCAAACAAAAAATAGAAGCAGGTTTCCACATGGGTTATGGTAAGTCTTTGTGCTCCAGAGAGAAATCACTTAAAAATATGATCCAATTATTCAAGCAAATATTGTGACAAATTCAACGGTGAGCATAGTTCGTATGCCTCAATTATTTCCAAAAATAAACGGAATACTCCCCGTAATACTTTAAAAAAAGCAAAAAAAAAACCTTCGGTTTTGAAGGTGATTTGAAGCGCACGGCGTAAAACAAATAAGAAGTAAAAACCTCAAATACGTATACATAGTGAATTGCTGAGAAGTTAAGTCTTATAAGGAGGAACGAGTAATTGCTTGCTATCACCATGGTGAGGTGAGGAAACCTCTGGAGGAGATTAGGACGAGGAAGGGAAGGTGTTTGGAAGAGGTGATGATTGGTGAAGGGATGCTGAAGGCCGTGATAGAGAGGAGGAGAATGTTGGGTAAGAGGGGAAGGGGGCTTAATGGACGAGATGAAGAAAGAAATTGTTTAACTAAAAAAGTACGCCGAGATGAAGAAAGAAATTGTGTAAGGAGATAGGGGCCTGCAACAATAAAAATGTGGAGGATTTTTACTCTCTTCCATTTAAGCCTACCTTAATCGGTAATAATAAATATAAGCCTTATATAACAGTTATGAGCCGTTGACTATTAAAATGTTAACTTCAATATTCGAAGAAAACTACTTATATTTAAAAAAAATAAAGGTATAATGCAGTCTCTGTTGTGACTAGAGAAAATTCTTGCTCAAAATACTTAAAAATATTTGTGCAAATGTTTCGAAACTGCATGAACGCGCAGCTGACGCGGGAAAGATTCCGGGGTTAGCGAAAGGCGAAAGAGGAGGGTTGGTGTTTGCGGTGGAGAAGAGGAGAACTAATTCCATCCCGTATATAATCCGATCGGCAGGGGTTGTATCGAGGTGATCCGGAGACCCACAATCGATCGCCCCCAAGACACTTCACTTTTATTAACGAGGAAATTGGGTCCTCAAATATTCGCAGCCTTGGGTAGGCCTAGTTCCTAACATGGTACTCCACGCTTCCCTGGGGCGCGATGCTTTTAAGGTAGCTTGAGGGATAAATTTCTCCTGTCATTATTGAGACCACGCCGAATATTTATTTTAAACTTAAATCGGTTTTAAGAAGCATGCTGTAAATATAGTAATAGTAACTGACGCAAAAGCTTTGACTGAACTTCGCAGAAATTGACTCATTGTACATATTTGACGAGTTAACATTAATGTGTTAACAACACGTTAAAAACTAGCTAATTTTTTATGAATCTCTGGGGTCGTACAATATTCCATTTGGAAAACGGATTTATTTTTTGGCAAATATCTCGAAATTCAGTGCGGTGAGTGATTGATAGTTTAATATCACTGGAAATATGAGATATATTTTTCTAAATAATGAGTCCAGACTCATTGAATTTTACGATAAATCGATCTAACTACCTTAATACGCTGCCACAATTCCAGCTAAAGAAACTTCCTACTCCATCCCAATTCTCTTAGACAAAGAGAACATTGAACAGATGAATAAAATTTGCACATCCAACCAAACCGCCCAAGTGGCAAACTATAGAGAAATATTAACTGGAATGACTTTGGTTTCTATTCTCTCGTGGTCCCTGAGATACTGGTACGATGGCATGGCGCGAGGGAGGGCAACTCACCATGAAAATCAATCAAATTTCCAAGAGACTTTAAGATGGCCGGTAAGCTACATGGAAATATTACGAGACTAGTGGATTCTACCATATTTCTGCTAGATTCAGAGGATCCAAGCTATAAGACCTAGGTGACGCCTATGCATTAACTTCTAACACAAACATTGCGTTTTTCAGGAGATTACAAGAGCTGATCATTCAAATTGTCGCGCAGATCGGAGGAACACGTCACAAAGCTAACTCCAGAGCACATATGACGATAAATGGACTCAATAAATAACGACGATAAATGGAATGACGTGCGCAGGCGAAACTTAGGGAAACTGGCCGATAGATAGAGCAGTCTGTAGATAAGTAGACAATTCAGTTACGGGCAAAATAAAAAGTGAATACATATACCATTCCTTTAAACTACAACAGTCTCTCGATTATCCGAAATTCCGTACTACTCGAATTGAATTAATGAAGATTTATTCATTGTCCTGGGGCTATACCCCTTAAGGACAAAAACAATGTACATATTGTTTACGAGCAACAAAAAGATAAAAATAAATCAAACAATTCGAGGCACATATTTAGTTGTATCACCGCATTTATAAGCCAAATATGCATGCATTGTACTTAAAGTTTTGGTTATTTAATCAGAATGCCTAATGCTTATCCTATTTAAATCAACAATTAGTTGGATGATTCCACCAGTGCAGATATTTTGCTGCTGAGGTGCCGATAGATAATCGAAGAAAATAAGTGAAAACTACGTATGGACAATTTATATGTACATAATACGGAAAAAAAGAAAAATACTTTGTTTCAATAAGTTATTCTTCAAAGCGATTTGTTAAATGTAAATTTACGTCACACTTACGATAAGGCATGGAAACATAGTTTTTTCATAATTTACTTAAACGACACTTCCGTATTATTCGACGAGGCCACAGTAGAGTAACCAACTTGCTTCAACTGGAATTTCGGACAAAGCGCTGATTTGGTCGGCATACAAGGGGACTGTGTCAGCCGCCGGAGGCGAAAATTTTACTGTCCCTTTTCACCTTTAAAACAGACGGACACGTAATTTAAAGATTCAATTACTTGGATATATCGTTGGATTGGAATCTGGGATCAACTCATATAATAATTATAAATAATAATAAGATAGCTAACAATTTAATTCTCGCATTTAGTTTAAATTTAATATAAAACATACAAGCACGCTCCGTAAAAACAAATTCGGAAAGATGAAATATAATTTAAAGTTATACAAAATTAAATCCAGTTTAACGTTATCCAATTTGTAAATTTCTAGATATTATTATCATATATCGATGAACTATTTACAAAATGATGATAAATACTCTTAAAATCAATAAAATGTAGTGCAAATGTGACTTTTTCACAAATTCCGGATAAAGTGCTGTCCGGAATGAAACAATTCTTCTTTCCGGACAAATGCATCAAAATCCGGACTGTCCGG
Source organism: Pyrrhosoma nymphula (assembly GCA_963573305.1). Taxonomy (NCBI): domain Eukaryota; kingdom Metazoa; phylum Arthropoda; class Insecta; order Odonata; family Coenagrionidae; genus Pyrrhosoma; species Pyrrhosoma nymphula. The sequence continues at coordinate 56,887,571 of OY754339.1, read as the reverse complement.
AGAAATTCCGGACGGTTGGCAACCCTAGGCCACAGTATCTCAGTTAACACAGTTAACTCGGATAGTCGAGACTCTACAGTGCATCCGCAAAAAGGAAGTGCTTTTACAACACAGTAAGTAAGCAATATATTATTTATATTTGGCTCCCTTGCTGAAAATCAACACAAAAACGACAATCGCGGTCGCGACTATCGAAGTTGCTCAGAGTCTAAAGCGAATGGAAAGCACCCTATAATTCCTCCGAAGCCGCAGTGGAGACTTGAAAAGCGCAAACTGGAGTCTGCGACATTTCGCACAGCGTAAAATCTTGGTTTGAGTCAAACACTTCGGAACCCCATCGACTTACGGGTGGATGTCTCCGACGGCGACGAGTTCAAAAACATGCCACGATATGATCCCACCCCCATTCCTGCACGCTCCTACTTCAAAGGGAAACACAAAACGTTCCACTGAGAAAGAATCAATGCATTCCCCACCGTTGAGTTCTTTCTGGCCAAATCCTTCCCACGGATACCCAAAGCCGATCATCTTGATGAAGTGGTATGACATTAGCGACGTCAGCCGTCGCCGTTGGCGCCGTATTCCTCACCACGTACTCCAGTAGAGTGGATGGCATTGTGTGAGGGAGAACATTTCCATACCTGAAAAAACCCTACGATTTTCCTTTCAGTCCGACAACAGAACGAGACCACTACAGAGACACTAAACCTGGTGAAAAACCGAAGTTTTCGCTAAAAACACGCCCAAAAGATAATTGGATTGTTGAAGTGGGGCAAGTCCAACGAAGTGAATTTTGAGGAAACGCGTTTAAAGTTCCTTATATTCCGCCCGTAAATCAGCTCTACTCAGTGCTCTCGAGAACTGCTTGCATATAGAGATAAATATTCGACCATCGGGCTTGGTTTTCTCTCGCACTAGAAAATATAAGAGTCTAACCACCCATTACAATAGTTAGTTAAGAAATGAAAAAATGGGCTAGGCCCACTTTAACACTGACCCCGCCCATTGTGATAAATTTCACTGCCATGTCCACAAGGATCAGCGACTATCACGGATTTCTGATACATTATCATGAACATCAACAGTCATCAGTCCAAAGATTGGTTTGCTGCTGTTCTCCACTCTCCTCTGAGATAATCGTATTATTTTTACATGAGTCTTCAGGTTGACGACCTTGCTTGATGATTTGCTTCGATTATTATTTCCAATAGGTTCTTGTGTCGCAGAATGTGGCCCAGTTTCTAACGTGTTATGCTCCGCATAGTTATCATTAACCGTCTTTTTTCTCCAGCTCTTGGTAGGATTTCTTCATTGGTTATTCTTTTCATCCATTTGATCTTCACCATTCTTCAATAACCCCACATTTCCATTGCTTCCAACCTAATTTGTTCTGCTGAAGTTAACGGCCAACCTTCACTGTCAAAAAACCACAACCCACATACACGTTTTTAACCCTTTCTGTAGCATTTTTTTACCGACAAAGAATTTTTTCTGCTTATCATTAAATATTGGATGAAACGAAAAAAAACTAATTGTAAGGTCCGGTTGTATAATCTCCGGTTAAATATTTTCTCGGAATGAAAACCGAAGTTAACACGTTCTCCTATTGATAACACTCTCATGCTAACCGATGGTCTAATGTAACACACAAAACTCAACTCTCAGTTAACATCTAATTAACGTGAAGGCTACGCCTTGCTCTTGCAGTTAACGTTAACCAGACATTATATATGCGGACCAAAGACGTTTAAAGCATTCTTTTAATTTGTTCATAATTTTTGGCTTCACTTGATTCGGCACATTGGGGATATATAAATGAACTGAAATGACTCCAGAGGTAACTATGAGCCGAATTCGGCATACCTGGCATTAAATAGATTAAATAGTAAATAGGGTAAACGAAGCGCTTGCTTCTGTTGCCGACTGAGAGCAGACTCTTCTGGTACAATGCCTTCATTGCTTGCTATTCTATGATCACAATATCTATCTTGCTTCTTCCATCTCTGGCTATCCTACTTCCCAGATATATAACTTCTTCCAAGCAACGTGCCCGTATTCAACACAGCTTAAACTCGCCGCATCGCGTCAGCGGACGACAAAGACGAAAAATGGCATACCGTCACAGGATAAATCTCGGGCGTAACAAAATCAATGATATCCGAATAACTTTCGAGCGGCGAAAGCCGAAAGGATATCAAAAAAGGTAAAGGGAAAAAGGAAACCTAAAACGGATACTCGAGAAAGGCAGCAGTATCCAAATTAACGTGTGTGTGTGTTGTGTGCACGATGCGTGAAGGAGAGCGCCCCGTCATCTGGACCGTGAAAGTCGGCGCCGTGCCCCTCCAAATCCATCTCACATCGCTTTTATTTTATTTTTATACTTTCATAATTTTACAGCAAACACTTCTCAGATACACCATTCCCATTGAATTCAGCCTAAATTCATACTTATCCTGGAATGCCCAATGTCCACTGCCATTGAATTCAGTGGGGAGGAGGACAGTTGTGTACACCACGATATTTGCTTCCTCAAACGAAATTCATTCCTTGATACGCTCCAAATTCAATCAACGATATTTCTTCCAGTACTCGCACCACTTTTCTCCATCTCCTCACCTATCATTTTATCTTCAAACAAAATCATCCACTTGTTCGATTATTTCACCTATCAATCTCAATATATAATCATTCTTCCCAATTCTCCACGTCAAATAAATCATTGATTTTCTGTGTACTGACACATCAAAATCCCACAAAGCAAAATGTGTTATATCTTTCTGCAACGGTTGATCCTAAGATAAAAACTTTCTGCGAGTGTGGGCGTTTTTGTAATAAATTAGTCATCGAGATTTTATAGGTGAATAAGTAAGCAATTCACACATGATCAATTCTTGTTTCAATGAACTATTGAACGTAGCGTTCAAATATTATTTTCAGTGTATACGATATCTTTCTACAGTCCTCATTTTCGTTCTGCGACAATGTCGCGCCGTCGCTTGATGTTCTGCTTTGGGGCCAAAACCCTTATCCTAACGCATTTATTTTTCCTTGCCTTCATAGGCTTCGCCTTCAGTGGAAATCCCGAATCCTACACTGGTATACACCATGTGGAGTGCACTGGAGGTCCGTCCGTAGGATGAGACGTTAAACCGTGGTACCCGTGGTGCCTTTCGTTATGAGGAGGCTAATGACGACTCCGGGTTTTTCTCTAACCTTCATCAACTACAGAAAATAATCCTTCCTTTACCAACCTACTCACCTACGACACGAATTGTCAAAATTATCGGTCGTCCCCCCAATCAGCAGGAGGAGTTTGGAATAGTAACACACAGTAGAGTTGGAATAGCAATACCCATGCACAGAGCTGGAGTGTGTAGGGGTGCTTGGGCTTAGTTTGTGCGAGATTTTTCCCTAGTCATAACAAACGCCATATTCAAATTTTATTTTGAAATGTAAGCAACCGAAAGAAGCATGATGTAAATACAATAATATTAATGGCGCAAAAATATTGTTTTGTACGAATGAAATTCTCAGTAATTAACTAAATGCGCATGCATAAGTCTGACTCATTTTTTCCACACCGTACGGTGAAAACGCATTCACAACAGAAGATTTTTTGCGATTCTGCAAAACTTAGGGTGGTGAGAAATGATTGAAATTAAATTGATTTATTTAAAATAATAGTTGAGAACGCAGACACACTACACACTTTTTCAGACGCGATCTACGAGTAAAAAACTCCTGATTATTTAAATGAAGTCTCTCTGGGGTGCATACTCGTACCATTTCCAACGGAAAACGGCTTATATTTTTTGACAACTATCCATATAAGTAGTGCGGTAAGTGGCTGATATTTTGGTATATTCGTAGAGGTGAGATGTTTTTCTTTATGATTAGACCAACTTCAATGTATTATGAGCAATGATATCAGTCTACCTTTAAGACTCAAAAATTTAAATCGCAATGAGTGCAAAGGTAACTCAAACTACTCCATTTTGGGTGAATGATTAGCTAAAACCTTTATTTAATTGTAAAAACAAACAGTTATTTATTCCAATAATGCTTGGCAATTAAGAAACTCCACTAGTTGTGTTCTTATGCTGAACAATGAGGAAAATAGCAGCAGTTCACGATTTATCAACTATATTGTTGGCGGAGCAAATAAAAAAATGGTAATGATGATGGAGAATGATTTTCGGAATTCTCCTGAAATGATAAAAATAGTAGCTTTAGTAAATGATTTCATGATTTTAATTGCATTCGAGGAAATGAAACCCTCTATACAGAGACAGCATTTGACAAACCAAGACGGTGGACTTTACACCGCACAAAATCTCCCAGAGAGCGTCACCGGTGAATTTCAGCCTCCTTTGAACCGACCGCATGAATTTATTCGCACGCAGACAAGGGGAAGGGGAGATAGAGGAGGGGAAATTACGTCACGAATTTGGCTGGCGGGCGAACTTGAAGCCACCACCCAACGCGGCTCTGATGTTCCGGACACACACGTACACATATATACAACTTGTTGACAAAATATATGTACATAAACTTTTCCGACTGAAGGGACCGGAACATTTTTTTCTCCCTCCATCTGTCCGTCTCAAGCTGAGTTGGGGGAGGTTATGGAGAGGCGTGGAAGGAGTAGATGAGGGGCAAATGAGACCAAGAAAGCGAATGGAAGGGTTTGGGGAAAAATAAGGAATCAATGGAGGGAAAGAGGAAGGAAAGATATAGACAATTGACGGGTTTCATAACGTCTCGTTAACGTGATCATGTGTAGCGGTTGGTTTGGAACATTACCGGTTGTAGGTTGTTTGTCCCAGAGTTAGGAAGGTTAAAAGCAATACAGCGGTACCTCGACTTAATAAACAACTCAACATACGAACTTTTTTCATGCTACGTTTTTGCCTCTACATAAGAACTTATTCTCAAGATACGAAATGTGTGTGAACCAATGTAGCGGATCATAGACACCTTTATGCCAGCACCGAAATTTGCTCAAAGGCGCGAAATTCCATCAACAGATACGCTTTTTCATTTCTGAATCCGGGAACGTATTGATTTTCCATAAGGCCTGATTTCATATTTTCTGGTTACTTCAATCGTTATATTATCTAGGTCAACGGTAACCAACCTTTTCTGATACGCGCACCCCTTGGGTACCCAATTAAAAAAATCGTACTCTTTTTATAAAAGAAAAAATTGAATACACATCACGCCTCACCCTTTTTCTTTGACTTAGAGCTTAGTATACTTAGTATCTTACATTCCTTTATAGGCCAAGAAAACTGGCTCTCTTTTGAAAACTTTCTTCATAATGCCCTATCCTTGATTACGTCTTTTGCTTCAGGTACACTCATGCATTGCTTCTTACGCGCCCTTCAGTTCTTAAAACTAATCATATTCCTTCTCTCCATTTCTCTGTTTACTGCTTCCTCTTGCATCAAACAGTCGTGTAACATAAATCTATTTAGTATACGTAGCAGCAGCATTCTACCCACATTCTCTCATAACCCACTCATTCCCAACCCTATCCCTCCTGCTTTTACCGTAAAGACTTCTTCGATACCAAACTTTATTAAGACTACTCGTATGCTTTTCTTTAATGCATATAATGCGAAAGAAAAATTTATATTTTTTTCTAAATGCTATTTCTACCAGAAATTTACCATTGTTCAAGTTTTTCGCGGACCACTAAATAGCCAAGCACGAGCCACTAGGGTGGCCACAGATGATTTAGGGCTTCGCTATTACGTGATGTTGACTTAAAGGTATGGGTTCCGTAAATACATCGAATTTCCAGGCAGTAGTCGTGAGAGTTAGGCATTAGATTGTACATCGACTGCCATGAAAAGATGACCAAAGTGCTCGGTATGGTAGATGAGGAGAGGAAACTTCTGGAGGAGATTAGGAGGAGGCAGAGTAGGTATGTGATCGCAGCATGTTGTGAGAGGCGAAAGGATGCTGAAGGCCGTGATAGAGGGAGGATGGTTAAGTGGGGAAGAGTAAAAAAGAGAATAGGTTTTAGTATGGCCGGGATGAAAAGCGGAAGGAAGTACGCTGAGTTGAAGAAAGAAATAGTGCAGGTAGGTAGGGCCCTACGCATGTGGAAATCTTAAGAGGATTTTTACACAATTCCATTTGGAACTGGGACCTACGTTAACAGGTAGATTACCCTAATAATATTAACCAACAAAACTAAAAAAAACTATCTAGACATTTGGCGGAATCAGCGGAGATGTATTTCAGCGGAATCCAGAGCCCTCTTTGGGTACCCTGTGGGGTGCACTTGAAAAGCCTACTCGTCAATAGGAATACGTCCAATAAATGGGACAATAAACTGTGGTCCTTTTGGCGACTTTCGTTTGAGAGTAGGCTAATGACGAAGCCGGGTTTCTCTCCACCCTTACCCAACAAACACAATCTCACCAAATACTGTCTAATTCATTGGTTTCCTAACTTTTTCCGACTGGCTTACATGCTTGCAACGGTCATTCCCCTTAATTAGGCCCCTTGTGGAGGAAAAGTGCTCGTGTTTTGCATATTTCCTATTATTTAAACCCTAGTTCCCCCTTTTCAAATTTTACCGCACGCTCCTTGACCACGAAGCACGTAACCCATCATGCCTCAGGGTATTCGTATCCCAGTTTGAACACCACTGGTCCAATTCAACTTTCCTTTATGGAGAAAACTACTTTTTACAGAAAATCTTGTTTTTTACCACAATATTATAATCAATATACATATGGAGTATCGGTAAGTTTTTAAATAGCACCAATAATCGCTTCCCACGATTCATTTAATCATGGGTAACATTAGGATAGGTTACATTTTACTTCATTCGGGATAAAAATATAGCCTATAAACAACACCAGAGAGTTACTAAATACGTATGTTCGTCCATCTGAGTTATAAAACTAGAAAAACTAAAATATTACGGTCGATGTTATCTGAATATAAATGAGACACTGATCTTCAATTTCCAAACATATACTATTATATAAAATATGCAAACAATTTAAAATAGATACAACACTTAATTGCAGATAGTTGTCACATGGATGTCACAATGGAAACTACGTAATAGCTGCGATTTTTTTAATTGTTTTACAGAAGTATACCAAACCTCCATTACCATATTCATTAAAAGTTACTTCTTTCATCGATCGCATAGCCAAGGTAACTATTTTTCCTTTAAAATAGGAAGTACCTTCCCTACTATTTTCCTCGCTATTATATTCCTTACAAATTCACTCCGTCTCAAAGAGTGGTCTATCCATCCTGACCTTCTCTCTCTGATATTCGTAGTGCTCCACAAGAGTTTTTTTTTCAGCTTCTGTCTTTCTATACACACACTTGTTACGTATCCGGAACGTTTCCTCGTGGGAGCTTTGTGGTGGGCGAATTTGGGACTCAGCCGCAGGGTTGTGAGGTCCAGCGTGGGTGACTGGTAGGGGATATTTTGAGAGGAGGGACGGGAAAAGATGTAAGAGGCGGAGGGTTAGGGGTTGGACCATTGTCCCAATTTATTTTTTAATTTTTCTTCCTTCCCCTTGCCAAAGAGAAGATATTCTTTTTCTCCAGTGAGTGAGGTTAGTTGGTTGTGCGTACGTGGGGGTAAGATGTATGAGAAGGCAATGCTAACCTCGGAGAATGTCAATATTAGAAATATGCGAAATGTTTATACGCGCATATTTACCGAACATCTCAATAGAATGGACCAGAATAAGAATCCCCAGGAAAAAAAACAGATGGTAAAAGAAGTAGAGGTCGACGGAGATAGAGACGTGAGTGGGAACAATTGAAAAGTATGGAAAGAAAAGAGGAAAGGCGGAGAAGGCGGAGCTGGTGAAGAAAATGACACCTGACCGGAAGAATTGAAAGCAGCTTATCGAGGCCTCGACACCAATGGCATACAACGGAAAGGAAGACGTTTATACACTAACTTGCATGAGATTCTTTTGGTTGCAAATGGATTCAATCATTGATTTTCTATTATGAATGCATTATACGAAAAATAATCAAAAAAACTTCTAGCAGTACCACAACATTTGGAACACCTGAAGGAAGGACTAGTTTGAGAGCCGCTAGACTCGGAAGGATACATGCTAGGCTTAGCTTCATTAAAAATGTCTTATGAGGCAAGATTCAGTGAGACACGGATAATATAATTCTGACCCCGAAAAACAACTATAGAACTTCATAGAAATAACAATACATTGCCGAACCGATAGGTACATGGGTTCCTTCGTTCCACGCACCAATAGTAATTATAACAAAAACAGCGCGGCACTAACAAAAGATGCATCGTAAATAAACAATTCACCTCTGTCCTCTCCCCCCTCCTTTTCCTTCCCTCTTTCGTGACTGGTGTCTTAACACTCCCTGCCACATGCCTCCGTGGTGGCTCGAAGGGCAGTATACAGATGAAACACGGCGTCGGTATTAGTCATCTCTTGACGAAAGAGGACAAGGGGACCACCGTTTCATTTGAGAGACGGGAGTGCTGCACTTTAAGTCACCTCCTCAAGACACCCAAAAAGCGATCGGGATTCCAAAGAAAAAGCTCTGCAGCTGCCGGGATTCGAACCAGGCCTGTCGGGAAGGGAAGGCAGTACTCTATCCACCACACCAGCCCGATCCCCTTAAGTCTTTGTGTTCAGAGCGAAATTAGGACTAAGCAGTCCCATCAATCATTTAACTCGTTCACGTCAAATTTGTGCGGTACGTGCGAGATTTCCCCCTAGCCATAATGAAGGCATACCCGAGTGTTATTTTGAAATTTAAATAGTTAGAAAGAACCATGAAGTATAGTAAAAGTAATTACGCAAATACTCCATTAGACTGAACTGAATTAGACTGAATGGAGTCGCCATTATCCGAGGTAATTTGGACTGAGGCCACGCCAGATAGTAAAATACTAAGACAATATGGAAGGAGACTTCCATAAATTACGATAAATGTAACACATTTCTGATTTGCCGTAGGTACTTAAATTTTTGGCTAGGTTGGGATAAAAAAATGTATCTATTTTTAGTTCTATGTATATCTATTTTTATTTGCAAATCGAACTGATTGTCGAAAGGGACTCGGAAGACTCTACTGTACATAAATATTCGAAGCTTTAACCTGAGTTAATTTTTACGCCGTACACTGAAAATGCATTCACAACTGCGAGTTCCACTATAATACGGTTTTATAAGAAGTTTTACGGTGAGTAAAAAACTTATTTTGAAACATAATCCAGCAAAAATTAGAACTAGGCACACGGTAAAATTTCTGATGCGATCTGTATTTTTTAAACTTTCCCATTTTTAAGGACTCCCTGGAGCGTACAGTCGCACCACATTCCATTTGGAAAACGGCTTGTATTATTTTTGGCGAATACCTCGATAAGCATTGCAGTAGGAGGATGATTTTTGGTATCATTGGAAAGATGAGATTTTTTTATACTTGACACAAGGCCAAATTCTTTGAATTTTGTGCGTAGTGATGCGTAGCACGCGCTTGAACTACCTTAAGACGAACCATGCCTTGTGTGGAGAAAATCCCGTTTTCGTGGACTCGGCCCTTCGCCACAGAGACGGGACCCAAAGGGAGACAGACATCCAACACATTAGAAGCCCCGTCTCATTAGTGGGGACCTACACAATCTGCTGATTCGCAGCTTTTTTGGACAAACTCTACCCTGTTTGAGGGAACATATTTAAATTTTCCTTAAAAATAATCTCTCCACATTTAATTTTTTATTTGTTTTCATGCCTCCGACAAGGGACACTTTTTATCTCGGTGCACTCGACGAACAATGTCCGAGAAACACGAAACCATGCCCTTGTGGGTCGGAGGGTAGCCCATACAAGCAGGACTCGAACCCGCGACCCCAGGGTAAGCGGGAAAGGAGGACTCTTACCCTGTCTCCTTCCGATTGGTGGTGGGGAGGCAAGAGGGAGGGGAGGAGGAGGTGGTTTTTTGGGTGGGGGAGGGGTAGGTCACGTGTCCATTCAACCCCCCACCCTCCTACTCTTCCCCTCCAACCCCCTCCCCACCCCCACGACGCCACTCTCTCCATATCGATCCCTTTTGCCCGAAGAGAGAGAGAGAGAGGGAGGGTGAGGGCGCCACCAGTACCGTTGGTTGCTCACCCCACCACGGGGAGGCGTTCGACCCGCTGAGCGGGACGTCTTCCTTTAAAAATGGGGGGGTTGGAGTGGGGATGATAAGGAGAAGGGTATATAGGGTACAAGGGGGAGGAGAATGGGACACTATAGGAGGATGGGAGGGGTACAGGGGTGGTCGGAAAATTGAAAACGATGGGGGAGCCATTGGGGGGAGAGGGTAGAATGGTGAGGGTAGGATGGTGAGGGTAGGACGGTGAGGGTAGGAGTGGAGTCGGACTGAGAGGGGGAGAGTCTCGCTCGGTGGAGGAGGATGCTGTGCCACAAGAGAAGCGAGGGAACACACGTACAGACAGACACGGAGATGCGATGAGAGGGAAGATGCACGTTGAGGGAGACGAGAGCCAATACCATTCCCCCTTTCACACAACAAGGGTGGCAGTACCGTACGGTAGAAGTATCTATTCCGTATTAAGCCAAATGTACCGTATTAATGTAACTTGATTTCTGACCCAATGGAAGGATAAAGTCAGAAAGGAGATCCAGATGAATGGGCCATAATTAGAGACGTGACGAATTCGTAAGGAACACAACGGAAGGGATAGCCCCACGAGGAAGACGGGAGGGACAAATGTTGATGCCAACAAAACGGGTTATAGTTAATGCTTTCAGGCGTAACTTTACGTAACGAGTATTTATGTGGAACTCACAAAGTTTTTCTTTTCTAAAACGGGATATGAAACAGGGGATCTACAAGGGCATAATGGGACCAACAGGGGACATGGTAAAAAGCAGGGCTGCAACCAGTCGAACTTGGGATGAACGTCGAGTGAGAATGGATTGAATGTCGAGTGATTGCAAAAAATCGCACCGTAAGGGTACGATAAAATATCGCGTGGAAATTTCGTACAACAATTTAGTACCTCCGAGAGAAAAATTGAGTAAGAAAAAACAAAGTACTAACGAATACTGTTAAACTCAAATGCACAAATGCTGAAATATTGTCAAGTTACGATAAAAACCCAATAATAAACGGCGCGATATATGCTGGAACATTGTTGCTTTGTAAAGTGGGGCGGAATCCACGGTTCGTCCTAAACGAAACCGAATGCTGATCACTTTCCTGATTTTCTAGTTGAACTGGTACGAAAAGGATACGAAAAACGATGTCATAATTTCGTACCTGAGAAAATAATTCGTACCGTAGTTCTGATCAAAGTAATTTCCTAACGTACCGATATTTCGTTTCTCACCGTACCCTAATTCTATCTTTACTCCACTTTTACACAAACAACCAACCAATTTCATTGACCCAAGAAAAAGAATAGCTTCCCTCGGGGAGAAGAAACGAAGGAAATAAACAAAATGAGTACAAAGATCCTTCCCCTTCTTGTATCCTACTCTCTCCCCCTCCATCTCAATACATCTCCCATTTAATCACCCAGCTTGGAACCCATGACCTTCTACTTACATCTAAATTACACCAACCGTGATATTTCCGTCCAGATTATTGCTTTATATCAATAACCTCAAAAGCCCACTGCGAACAACAACCTCTTTGTATCTTCCTCTCACTGCATCCCCCAATCTATCACACAGGTTCGAACCCAGGAATATCCAGTAAAATTTCAATTTGCGCCAATCAGAAGGCCACAACACCGAGCAACACATTTCAGAATCAAAGTTTGCTCTAGGGCCAGTTGCACATGGTCTGGTTACGATTATACGGAAGATTCCGCAGTTACTCAGATTACTCTCAGACTACCGGCTCGAGATGACTCAAGTCCTTATTCAGGAATAATTCGGATTTGCCGAGCCTCGACAATACCGAAGGTGTGACGCCAGAGCCTCGAGTTTTCAATGATAAAATTGGGATTTTTCGTGACTTTGACGTCCATATCTCGTCATTTTCAACAGTCAGAAATTTCGAGTCCTTCATCAATACGGCCCCATATTCTAGCAGTAACTGGATAATGTGCAACTGTCCCTCCAATCCCTCGAACCCAAAGCCCTCCGGTTAAGAAAATCAACTTCACTACCCAACAGCGAGAGAGCCGATTAACACGTTAGAATCATATTTACTAAAGGGCCGGTTGCATTATTCATATTCGTCTCAGCCAGCTTTGGACCATGTTAATTCGAGTCAGCATTTATTCCAGCCTTATCTTTGCCCAATACTACTTCATTCTCTGTCTGTTCTCTCATCTTCCTCTCTGTCCATGGTGTTTGGGTCCTAGCTTTCGTTCTATCACGGGCACTCTTGGTGGCCTCAATTTTAGATTTTAAGGCTTTACTATAGTGCACCTCAATATCCTGCAAGTCTCTTTTTGCCTCCTGAAACCAGCGTGCCTTGGCGTTCCTATTCTCTATAAGTATGTTTTATTGGTTTATCATCCCTGTTCCTTTCCGTGCATATATCCGAAAAACATGGCTCTAACGTCATTGGACCGGTTTTATATATTCTGGTTTTACATTTTCTCACACTAATAACAGATTAGGACGCACTCCATAAGGGTCCTGCTAAATAAAAGGCAGTCTATTTTTTTACTCTTCATTTTCCATCGCGTCAACGCTAAACTACCAACCCCCCACACACCAAAGTTAAGTGCATTCGGCATACACACGGCCTACATTGTATGTACATTTATCTCGCGAAATATAACATAAAGGGAGGAGGGCACTAGTAGGCCTGTTATATAGCGAGGGAGTCCCAAAATATTTCCCCATATCCTAAACCCCTCAAACGAAGCGCCCTCCGTGACCATTTAAAATAAAAAACAGACAGCCCAGGAACCTTTGTGATAAAGAGATGAACACTTAAGGGCTGGTTGCACAGAATACGGTAATGGCTTCATTCACTGCCACATCTCGTGTATACGGGAGTATCTTCCGTGTACATCAGTGACTATAGCCGTAAATGACGTAGTGACCTAACATTGGGATTCATATTTCGCACTGCTGAATATCAAGACACAGAAGGGGCCGGTTGAGCAATTTCCAGTCATAGCTTTACACACGACAAGAGTCACGTTTATTTAGCAGAATCTTCCGAATATAACCATGACTATAACCATAAATAAAGCCGTGACTAGACATTATCTTGTACTGAAGAAGGCTGCATATTGTGAAAAAGCTCCGTTCGCAAAGGCATTACTTAGTACTTCACACACACACCGGTTTATTCTAAATGGATACAACCAATATGTGAACATATAATTATAATTATCAAGGTCTTTGGTCAGCTCCTTATTAGAACAGATCAGCGTGGAAAAAAAACAAGGCTATCCTACTATTATCGGGAATCAATGCGTATAACGCCCCACAAACGATGAATCAGTCCCATAATCCGCTCAAGGTCCTGTTGCATTATGTTTGGTAGCACAAAAAACATCGAGTGTGGCTACACGTCGGGGACAGAGCCGTGGGTTTTACTCGGATACATCAGCGTCAGCGAGCGATAATATAGCAGCCGTCGGGCTTTTCCGATTTTCCTGAAGTCGCCTCACTCGTTCCACCACGGTTATAGTGGAACTGATCGATGACTAATTCAGACGCTTTTTCCGATTAGATGTATTCTCTCTTTTATCACCTGGGCTTTTAGGTGAGCAAGGTCCAATATTTGAAATTAAAGACTGAAAACTTCATTATTTACTCTTGATTTTCCAACCGCAAATATTAAACAGTCAGTATTTTCACATATCTAGACAAATATTTGAATTTACACCAAAACCAGAGCGCTAGCGCATCAGAGTCGCGAGTTGCACCGCGCCGAAATTCGCGCTAACTTCGAAAATGACCACCAGTCGCCTCGAGCTCCCACCTGCGCCCCGCACGTGTGGGAGCTGGAGCCCAACTCAATTCACACTCGCATAGTAGCTGCATACCAAAGCTAACGAAACGACATTCATTTCACTTGGTGTCATCAGCCACGAAGTCAGAGTGTCGGAATTGATCACCCTCCCAACGTAACAATGCCGTTTCTGTCCTAGAAAATAATATTCTGCATTTGTACGGGTCGCACAATAGTTTCCGTTGCTAACGGATTGATTCTTGAAAATTTCGGGAGGAAACGATGGAACATTTAATGGACAGAAAGTTGGACAAAATAGCACTGTTGGGTCATTCCGTTCGACTGTAACGTAGATCTCGATTTTTATCCTATGGGCGATGGGGACGAGAGTTACTAAATAACTCCCCGGGTAGGTATCTCAAGAGTCAAGATTGATTTTTTAGACGTATCTACGGCTGAACCCAAATTCTCAGCTGCGATCACGTCGATGCAAAACTCCCCACCCTCAAACAAACAAAGCATTTCGTGCACTTCGCTCAACACGTCCTGCAAGGCACTCGCGAAAGATATCGCGGACTAGAGGAGGCTGTTGTATGGCGAGGAGGGAGAGGGACCAAAATGTATATATATTACCCATATCCTGACGCCCTCCATACCCCTCTCAAACGAGGCGCCTTTCCCCCTACCAACTACACCAACTCTCCCTGCTGGTGGGGCGATTGAATTAAAATGGCGCAGGGCTCCCGCGGGAGGAATTCGGGGGTGGCAACAGGGGAAAGAGGGAACAATCAGAGGGGGGCCTAAAAGTGCTTCCAATAAAGGGGTAGGGGGTACGTGAGAAAGGGGAAATGGGTGATGAGGGTGGGGATTCGTGGGGGGAGGGGTAGGTGACAAAAAATATGTAGTGCCCGCAAAACCACCGCAATGTGTTTACTATGCGAAATATCTACTCGCGAGTCGGGATATGCACGAGTTTAATAAATGACATTTTATGGAAATATAAATGACTTTTTCCGTAATTTTGCGAGGAGGACACTCAAGGATTCTAGGGTTAAGACTTGAATGCTCTTTCTTTCCGTAACCCCTTTCAGCATTGTGCATTCAATATATTTTGGAGATATTTTGCCACAAATGCAGAAATTTTCCAACATACCGATACTGTTAAATCTCTCTCGATTTTTTTTAAACCATAACGCATTGACTTTGTTTCCTAGATTTATCGCCAGAAACTAGCTAATAGCCTAAAAATGGACCCTCTTTACAATCTCCTCGCTCGATTTCGTGTCGAGTTACTCTAATTTTACGCTGGATGCGACACGTGATTCCGCGGCCATCTTATTTCGTACGATGACGTCATCGATTCCACGATGACTAGGTCTTTCATGATGAGGTCTTTCAACCTTACTCTTTCGATAGGCACGTGGTCCATTCGGATCTCTCTCTCTATTGCTTTCGAATTATAAAGAAATTTTCGGTACGCACAATTATGTTGCACCGCCGCCTGCCATTAGTACCTCAACATCCGAACCAATTCGCAGGACGAATCACGTCGAAACACTATTGCGTTGGGGAGGGGTTAAAAAGTGCGTCTATGATGATGGGGAGATGGTAGGGGTACGAAGAAGGAAGGGGTGGGAGCGAGAAAGGGGAAAAGGTGGAAGGAAATATGGTGGGAGGTTTGTGGTGTGAAAGAGAATGGGTAGGAGAGAGGGGTTGGTTTGGGGCTGGTGGGTAAGGGTGTGGGCTAAAGCGCCCACTTGTGGATGGTGCCAGGGTAAGAGTGGGGAGGAAGGGTAAATCCCCACGAGAACACCTACTCCCCCTTTCCACCCTTCCCCACTGACTCCTCCCCATGCAAGGAGTGCCCCAAATAAATTAAAGTGACAATATTCGTCACAGTGATTGGCAATAGATCAGGGAAAAAACTAAGTATTAATAAATATTTCTGTTTCAGGCTGGATATGGTTGATGTTCTCGATATTCATTATGAACTGAGTATTAATTTATTGAGTGAAAGTATTTGATTTCCACAACGTTAAGAGAGAAGACTTCACTGTTATGATCATATTCATTGATATCCCCCGAAGTAAGAAATGGAATGGACAGAAGAATGATGCAGGCTAACCTCTTCCACTCCCTATTCTCTAACACACAATGGGGAAGAATGATGTGCCACCATAACCAATGCCAACTGGTATCCACGAACGTGTGTGGAACAGGGTATCAAAGTTGAACAAGACCCTGAAGAATTCTTTGGGACGGTACCAATAGCACAAGAGGGAGAGCTAATGGTTGGTTGGATTACTGGACAATTTTTTTTATAAAACACAACACAAGGTAAAGATAATGAGTCATTACTTATCTGATTATTAAGTTAAATGTATTGTAAAAAATTAAGTTAATTGCACATGATAAGACGTTAAATGAAATCCACTCGATGGATATGCCCTACTTCTGGTCTGGTTTGGTCATATATATATTTATGACAAGCTCATAAATTTCATTTAAATGGTAGATTTTACCATATATAATCGAATTTATCCTATTTTTAAACCAAATTCATGCCAAAAAATTACCAATGCCAGATTTCCTAATGATTTATGTAACATCTGCTGATCAATAAAGTTACACGACATCCCTGGAGTATCTACAGAAAAGCACTCATTGCAAGTTTTGCATACAATACATATGCTTTAGGAGTTACCTTTTTTACTCCTTTAGGATTTACTGGGGTGAATACGCCTACCTAAACACCAAAACTATAATAAAACATTTAATTTTGCACCATAAGGCAAATGCTCAAATATCATTACCACAGCACAATATAGCCACTTATACAATTGATAAAAGTATTTGCAAATTACAATATCCTACAGGAAATAATTGTTTTAAATTGTTGCAAAAGGTGTGCTTTTCTCACAGACTCGAAAATCTTTCTTTGATGTGGTCCACTTAGGCCTTGATAAGGCACATGACACGAAAACTTCAATAGAAATCAAAAGCACACAAGATTACATCAACCTAAATAAAACAAAACATTCCAAAGAAAAGTAATATGTACTCACATTTTCTTCAACTGTTTTCTTAATCTTTGCTCCAGCTTCGCTTACTGTCTTTCCAGCTTTGTTAACAGCAGAGAAGAGGAAGTTACCAATTGACTTTGCCCCTTGGATTGCCTTGGTTGAAACTGTAAAAGAGATAAGGTGAAGGTAAAGATAACATTTGTGAAAGACTACTAACCATACTTACTCCAAAATAAGCTGATTTCATAAAGGACATGCCTCCTTTCCAGTGATTGTAATAACCAAGGTTTGAATAATAAAAAGGGCTAATTAAAATGACCCTATCAAAAATGTTGAATGATAATTAATTTAACTATCTACTTTTAATAATAATGATTAATAAAACATACATGGACAAGTCCCTGCATACCAACTGGATATAAACCATAAAAATGAAAGACTACTAGAAATTTAGTCAAAAAGTCATGTGAGCAAATGCTGAATTATCCTGGGTCTAAGTCAAACACAGGTAACTCCATGCAAACCCAAAGTAGAAAATGAGGGATAAGAACAGACAAAATGTCCCGGTGCCTTTTCTAAATGTAATGCTCAACATAGCCCAACTATCTCCACTGAGCATCACTAAGTTCATATAGATAATTCCCAAAATCTTTATATAATTCACTCCAATAACTTCTCTTTTAGGTAATTAAAATTATTGAATCCCATAACTAACAGTAAATACGAGCACAGCTTTGTTTTCCCTACATAAATTAACATGAAAAGGGAGTATTCACACATATGACCTAATTTCATTTCTTTACACCTCTCTACCCCAATATCACAGACAGTAAATTCTGAAGAAGGTGAGCATAAAATTTGAAAAACCAATAACTTCCCTGAGGGCAAATGACTTAGACACCACAATACATACAGCAATTAAGAAAAATCATCACAGGGCATAAAAAATTCAAAAATGTCAAATTAAAATTACGCTAAGGAATTCACCTCTAAAGTGTACTCAACTTACATCATCCTGTTAGCGTTAAGTCTGAGCTCTCAACATCCTTGAAAATCACACAAAAAGTATTAAAAAATGACCAAAATAAGGAAAATAAAATGGAAAAAAATAAGCTTTTATCCAAGCTTCCTCTCATCTCATTCACGGTTTGCTAAGTTCTTAAGGGGCTCTAAACCGAGTGCCAGGCAGCACTCTCACTAGGTTAAATAAAAAGGAATCAGCATAAAAATCGTAATAAGCACGACTTTTTAAAACTACTACCAAAGAAAACCATTTATCTGCAAATTAATGGCAAATTTATCTTTTTTTTTCTTCAAACAGGCCTTCAATGAAATTCATATTATAAGAAATATGACACGCGAAGAAATTAAAACAACAAAGTGTTATAAAAAACTATTAATTTTTAAATCAATTTTAACTAAATTATATAAAATTTCAAAAACTAATCCATCAAATTAATAGTTTGCACACTTAATATCGTTAATGTTCATCACCTTAGAAAAGAAAATCTGGAGTCAAATGATGCATATGTACATTTACCTTGAAGACCTGATTAAAAGATAGGGATGTAATGCAAACAACAAGAAAATATTGAAATACATGCTTGAATCTGATAGCAAACACACATGACAAATCGTGAATATATATATCATTCCAAGAACAGGGTATGCACTATTTAACATGAATGAAAAAAAGAGCAATTTCCAAGAGGATATCATGCCATTTCACATACTTATATAAGGAGCCATTTTTTCAATCCATCTATTCGCAATGAAATCTAATGCTGAGTCAAGTATCGCTAGTCAGCACAGTGCATTATAGAAAAATAGTTGCAAGGATGATCATGGAATTGCCTCAGAATGTAATATTGGTGGCTGACCCAAATACAATCACACTAAGCAATTTATGAAGGAAAAAAAAACATGATACGAGAGCATGACTTTATTTTTACCGCTGCTAGTTGTCCCTAGGATAACACACGGACACAAAGTGGTGCCGGGACAAAAAGAAGAGCCCAGAATGCACCTCACATCAATCTTCTTGATTGGGCAGGGATAATTTCTCAAAATAAATACCATGATCCTTTAGTGGAGAGAGAGACCAGAGATTCCAACGAAGAACTCCATTTCAAGAAGAAGAAAAAAAAGAAGGAAGGCCCACGGATACTCTCTTAAGAACCAACTTGCAACCAATGCAAAACGAACCAGCTAAAAGATGGAAACTCTATCACTCACCTGCTGCCGCACCAAAGGTAGACGTTCCATCCTTTTCCTCACCTGGGGTTCGAGAACCTTCTGAACCAGCTGCATCACTATCGGCACCACCAGTAGCACTGTAGAGAGAGACATCATTACCCATTGCAGGATTTGCTTACTCAAGATGCACCAAGCAACACAAACGTTAAATCCTGAACAATCTTTCTATTTATACAGTGGACCATTAGGAAGTCAAAAAAAGTTCATTGTAATAGGTCGTTCGACTTTCGAGTTGAATTTCCCCACAGGAAACAACTTGAATAAAATAAATTTGTTCCAGATCCACCAAAATTACTCACAATATTACATTTTTCAGGGCAAATATTGGTTACACAATCAAGTATAAAAACAATATTGCACCATTATATAATAAAACTCTGCTGAACACTGGGTTACACACTGCAATTATGTTACATAGAATTGATCAGTATTGGAGGAATCGTTAAACTGGTGGGAATACAAAGTCTCCCATCCAAGGAGGATATAAATACACCACTAAGGCGGTTTATTAATAATTATGATATATTTGAGCATAATTGTTTTAGTAAAGATCTGAACAATTACAGATTACCTTATGATAAAGAAAAATATTAAAGTATCAAGTTTATAGAAAATTTCTAGAGCTACCATAATTTTACACTAGGCTATCTCCCTTTTTCAGATATCTCTCTACTCCCAAAAATGTAGGCAAAAGTACAACTTTTTATCACTAAAAATTCAATGTGTGCATGTGTTGAATTTCCATGCTGAAGTAAAAAGCAATAGTTAAAATTATAGTAATTTTTTAAATTTGTCCCTCTTGAAAAAATTCAGAAAATTGCCTTTAAAAACTGTATAAAAATGAATTATTATCTTCTGCATGGCAAAGTATGGTATGCTTGGAAACCACATCAATCTGACTTTACACTGTGGAAAGCCTTGTTTGGCCAAATTTTACTGCATTCATAAATAAAGTTATACACCCTTAAAACATTAATAAGTACCTCAAGTGAGTAATTAAAGATCGTACCAGTCAGAGAATAGGAAGGCTTAATGTCATGGCCAGTTAGTAGCAGAGCCTGAATGGGATGACTACAGAGGTCTGCGCTGCCCTAGTGGCTGGCACCTCACCTTCAGTGACTATATGCCCCTCAACTTTCAATCAACAGCTCTAGCTCCAGTGGTATGTAGCGCCAATCACACTAAAATTAGTTTTCCCTGCACTCTGAAAGCTGCGTTTTGTGGATTTCATTCCAAACATTTGTTCAAGATTCAAACCTGATTTTCCTGGAATGTTTTTGATAAGTTGCCCAAGCAACAAACTGATCAACTTTCATTGGTACACTGCACAAGACCGGTAAAACAAGAATCAAAATTGAAAACGTCTGATTGTTTGGTGAGATCACGACTGGAATTTAGATGTATGGTTTAGTGACAACCTAACATCTAGGACCATATGGGGGACCAATTTTCTTCCTATGGCATAGTGGTCAGGAAATTTTCAATATCCAAACACACTATCGCGTATAATTTCAGTTCGGCAGGTCAATGTGATTAGAAACAAAACATAACAACAAATGAGTGTGAAGAGGCCAAATAAATGAAATTTGGCAAAATATTAATTACTGTAAGAGTAAATATAATTTACAATTTTCAACCATGCCCACTCCAACCTTTATTAAGGTAATCTGCATTACATTCATCCCGGAACTGGAAGAAAAAAATGTCCTGTCTTTCACAGTAAGGGAGAGGTGAAATACTTAAGGAGAAATGCTGTTCTACTGGAAACTATCACAGGCATTTATTCCAACTCACAAGGAGCCATACACTAGCATTTTTAAGGCCATTTAATCAATTACTAGAGTTGAAGGTCGCTATGTGAAACTTAGGCAAATAAATGTCTCTTCACTGGAGATGGAAACATTTTTAACCTTAAATAACCATGATATTGCTGACTATTCCAGAGCTAAGCATGAAAGTGTGACCAAATCCACCAATGAGAGAGGCAGTGGTAAGACAGATTTAGAGAAAAGATAAAAAATTTAACGAAAAAATTCCCACAAATGATAACCAGGGTTTCCTTATTAGTTCAACAGCTGCAACTAGAGAAACCATTAAACCTTGAGTAGGCATTTAGGGAACAATTGTGATTCAGGGAAATGTAAATGCTCTCAAATCTCCGTAGTAATAATTGTAGCAAAAAGGTATCCAATACTTAAGAACCGGAGACCTCGGTACCATAATTATAGCTGCTGTGATTTGAGAGCATTTATATAACCCTGGATGACTATTGTCCTCCGTGCACCTATTAGAGGGTTAAAGAAGATAAATTAGATTAACATTTCCTACCATGATTGAAAATAAGGGCAGTAAATATGGCAAAATATATGTTAAACAATAGATTACATGACGATATGACAAAGAAACCTCATAATCTTGTCCACATTTGTACCTCATTATAATAGGATCCCTGTCAAAGAAAATGAACATGATGCAGTGGTAAACTCAAGCCCATCAAGGAAGAAGGAAAAAAACCTTGTTAACATTAACGCCTACATGGATTGGTTAAATCACACTATTTTCATAGGTCTAAATAGATCAACTAGGGATTACCAAGGCGATGATTTATTTCAACTTTAACAGAAGCAAAAAATATATACATAGGAAAGGAAGGTGACCTTGTGTCTTCTAAGTCATATTGAGGGATCTTGTGTCTGATATTTGAAGCATGGAAATGGGTGTGAAAACCCACCTCCAATGATATTTTAACCGAAAATCCCGATATTTTTTTAAAAGATAAAACTAGGGTTAATCATGAAAATGATGAAATCACATCTAAATTGCATTCTATGGGATGCTACACTTATATTATCAACTCACCTTGAATCGTCATCTTCTTTACCTTCAGCTGGCGAGCCTTTAACAGACTTTTCGGAGGTCATGGAGTCAGCTTTAAATTCTTCTTTGGGCTCAACAGCCGTACCCTCTTCTGCTGGCACCGGTTCCCCAGTTGCAGTATTACTACCACCTAACCAACTAGTCATCTGACTTTTTACGTTAGCGAACATCTCTAACCTGCTGGTTTTCGTGGGGCTGTAAGAAAATGCACAGATGGACGTGATATTATACCCCATGAAAGCCTAAGACCAGGAGTAAAATTTAACTGGCAAAAAATAATAAAAAATCTACAAATAAAAAACAATTTATGAAATTACTGTTCCAATACTAATGCGAATGCTATAAAAGTAAGCGTAATCGCGTTAGTTGCAGATATTACTGGTGCGCCAAAAATCAATATGTTGGTCGTACCTTTCTTTTTTATTATCTGCAGGGGGTATACTTGATTCTCCTGGTTCCTGAACTGGAGAAGACACCTTTTCATCTTCTGGTTTCGGGGGCACTTCTCCTCCTTCTTGTTTTTTAGCCCCCATCCAACTAGTCATCTGACTCGTAATTCCACTAAACATATCCATTTTCACCTTTTTTGTGTCACGAAATGGTAAATGAATATCCACTAATTATGCGAAAATACCTGCATAATCAACCATCCACAACCTCAGTTTATCTGCAACGAGAAAACAGCTCCGGAATTGATCCTAGTCTGCTTCTGACGACAGTAGCGAGACGTCGATCGAAGATTTTGAGATTACTTGATGATGCTCTGTATTTCCGCTAGGTGGCTCTAGTGATTGCGGCGCATTGTTGCGCATCAGATTGCGCACTAAGTTCATGCAGGAATGCAAATTAAGGAATTTTAAGAAAATCTTTGGCACGGTGGCTATGTGAAAGATATAATCTTTTACTACTTTTAGCTATTTACAAAAAATCTATCATGGCTCTAAATAGGATAGTTAGAAGTATTACTTCCAGTTTCTATAATTCTACGCCAGTTTCTGCGAGAAGGCAAGGTAATTTATTGTCAAGAGCAATATAAGTACCGGATCGATTCATTTATTGACGTCTATTTGAGCAATAGGATGATTATGAATCTATTACAAAATGTTTAGGAATGAAGTTCCTGTCGACGCTGGATGCAGCGAAAGCCTCAGAGGAGCCGGCGGAGTCAGTAGAAATTCGGAAACCTGTAGCCCCTCCATCCTATAGATATATTTACCCTGAATTTTTGCCGGATCCCAAAATGGAATGGCGTAATGAAATTAGAGAGAAATTGGAAAGGAAGGATATGCTCATGCGAAGAGCGGAAATAGACCTCCCCGAATTCTATGTTGGTATGATCAAATTTGTTTAGCAGGTGATCTCAAACCCAATAATGGCACAAATTAATATTCGTAATTTATTCCTTATCAGGTTCTGTATTGGCCGTAACATCTGCCGATAAACATGCTCAATCAAAAACAAATCGATTCGTCGGGATCTGCATCGAGCGAGCCGGTTGCGGTCTACGTGCATCCTTCATTTTACGTAATATTATTGACAACCAAGGTGAGTTGCTTTTTTCTGAAGTATCTTAAATTCGCTTACGTTATTTTTACTTGCATCTGTTCTTTCCTTCCGTTCAAGTGAAATGAGTCTGATTCATCTTTCCTTTCGTAATTTCACCTCTGGTTTGATTTTTCATCAGAATAATTAGTATACTTATTTTATACATTTTTGTATGTGCTTAGGTATTCCTATCGGTTAGGTGAATGGCCCCGTAGTTCAAATCACTGACCGTCCGAAGTCATCGCCTATTTTTCAATGTGCTCTCAATATATTTTATGTAGATTGATAATGACGGTCCACATGATAGAATATCATCATGGAATCAATTAATTAGGTCGCCATCAAAAATCTTCCTAGTGAATTGAAACTGAAAAAGAGAAGTCAGTGTGACTTCATGGGTAAAATAGGTCTGCATCGGGTGTGTATATGGGTTTGCACTAATATTTTGTGGCCTTTTCTCATACCTCTCATGTTTGTTCTCATACCGCTCATGACTCATGTTTGAAACAGTGGACTGATTTTCAGTGTTTCTCTTTGGTAATTAAAATTAAGTTTTTAAGAAAATATTCCAGTCATCAAGTACAAAGTTATCAATAATTTTCAGCACGCCATGCCCGACTCTCAGAATTGTTACCTGGCATTTAAGTGTTGTGGCCTTTACATTCTTACACAAGGTCCCTGTCACCTGCCCCTCCTATTACTGAATGTTTCCTTTGCTATCGCAATTCTCCTTCTAATGTCCCTGCTACTATGCCAATTTCCCCCCAATGTATCACTAAGTAGTTAAATTTTACTACTTGCTCCAGTTTATGTGCTCATACTTTTATGACCAGCCTCACTTTCTTAATCCTAGGTTACCATTACTATTGTTGTCTTATAATTTATCTTCATTCCATTTTTCCCACATTGATTTTCTTATCCATCAACTAAAGCTTGGAGACCCTTGGATGATTGACTGCCAATTCCTGATCGTCCACAAAGCTAACCGACTTTATAAACTCTGTCTTACTTTTGTTCCTGCACCTAGCTCTCTCTATGCCTCTCTTACCATTTCCTTGGCATAAATGTTAAGAAGCAAAGGCAACACCAGGCTGCCTGGCCTTACCTATAACTGCCCTCCCTGACTGCACATCAGGCACCTGAACTCTTTGGGCCATATATAAGTTTCAAAGGAGTCTCCCTATCTTTCCAATCAACTCTATCAATGCCTTTTCAAAATCAAAAAAGTGAGCCAAATGTTCTGATTATACTCCAGGTTCTCTTGTATAAGTCACCATTGCTGCAGTCACATCCTTAGTTACCTTCCCTTTCCTGAACCTAAACTGGTTGTCGTCTAAGTAGGAATTCCCTATAGTCTCCAACCTTGATTTTAGTGATTCTAAGTACAACTTTTTCTGTGTTTGAAAGTAATCTAATTGTTCTATAGTCTTTGATTTGTCAGGCTCTCTTCTTGTTTTTTTAATGGTAGCAATACTGTTTTCACGCATTCCTTGGCTGTTATTCCATCCTCATAAATCTTTTGAATTACATAGTTATAAAAATGTTCACCTTCCATTATTTCCCAAATTCTTCAATAACTCTGAAGGGATGTTATCTGCTCCCACAGCTTTTCTGGCCTTCATCTCTCACTATACCTTTTATATTTTACTGTTACAAGGCAACCCTACAAATGATTCACCTGTGATCAATGTCCTGTCCATGGTGTCATCTACTTAATTCTTCCATTGTATGATAGATGACTAAGCAAAAGATACATGCCCTTCTTAACTGACATAGACTTAAGTCGGCAGCAGTGATGATATACATTTAGGTACCTTCCTGATGAAAATGATTATCCAAGGAAGTGCTCTCTACCACATATGTATAACTATGAAAGTATAATCTGGAGGAAGAATGATCAAAGGCTTTCCTGGCATATTGCATCGTGGAAAGTTATTCGGGATTTCCGCCGGGTCAGGTTCTCCAATTTGGCCGATGTTTCGATGAACGAGTCATCCATCGAAACGTCGGCCGAACTGGAGAACCTGACCCGGTGGAAATCCCGAATAACCTTCCACGATATAATCTAGAGGATTTGAAAATTGGTCTGGCTTCCCTTAAATACCTTATTTTCACATACCTACCTAAAATAAACATGTAGTAGGTACATTGTCATGCCAATGTGGCGCTATAAGTTTCTAGTAGCAGTCTGTGGAATCAACTTTGCCTCCATATTTGTCTTCAACTATAGGTTAGAAGTGTACAATACATTATTTTACTGTAACTCTTAAAAGATATGAAGCACATAATCACGAACAGTGCTACATATTTGTTGAATATAAATGTTATCGTAGTTCACTGTCATAAGTTATTTTTTTCAGTTCAAGCTATTCACAGCAAAGTGAAGTAAACTATCATTCCCACAACCCTGAGTCAAACTTATTTTATCTTGCTGCTGTTATGGAAGAGTTGCATTATTTCTAAAAATTTTCACACATCTCCTCCAAATTTTCACTCTGAGCTTGGGAAAGCACTAATTAGTGGCAACTTCATCAATATTTCCCACCCTCTTTGATTCATGTTCTATTAATGCTCACCAAATGTACCTTTTGTTATAAACTGATGGTCAACTCGTTATCTAAAAAAAGGAGGTTAGACTAGAAATTTCTTTTCTCTACAGATACAATTCTCTCACACCAACTGAACATGAATTCTCGAAAAAGACTTCTTATTCTCCTTTTGATCGAAGATTTTTCAGGCTGTAGAATATGAATTATTTTTATGAATTAAATGAAAATACTTTTACTGTGTTATTCATAGGCATACTTGAGAGCAGACTTGCCTTAAGCAAGTCTACTCTCATGAAAGGAATAGCAGTCATCAAATTTTCTCCAGAAGACCATAGCTTTAGTTTTTCCTACAAATCACACTCTCATTTTATCTTAAGGAAACAACTTAGCTTCCTCATTAACTACTGGTACTAACAGAGCGTCTGTCAATCAGAGTTCAGTTGTGTGTAGCATTTTTGAGTTCTCACTCAATCAGGAAAATTCTTAAGTGAACCTCATTCAGCTTTTTCATCTCTAATCTGGCAGAAACTCTAAGAATCATGGTAGGTGACCATCACTAATGGTATCACTGATGACATATGTGAAAGCGAAACATTTTAATGAATTTTTGTATCCTTGTCTGAGCAACCACCCAAACAAAATAAAGTCTCACCCTTTAAATGTAGCTGTGGCAGTTTCTTAAGTGCTAAGTAGTAAATAACATATTTCCCCATATCTATGTAACCATTACAAGTGCAGCAGTTATTTTGTTGTATTGCAAATGTAATATTTTCCTCTCAAAGTTATTGTTTGGTATTTTTTTGTCAAAGACAAAAAAATCCATCGTAGAGGGTCTTAATTTTTCCCTCTAATCATTTTTTATTCCAATGTCATGGGGCAACCCACTAAGTGATTGTAATCTGAAATGAGAATGACCTTTCATTAACAACTTTGTGTTTTATTGTATTGATTTAGGTGTTGAAATTAAATTTGAAATGTATGATCCCAAAATCAATAAAGTTGAAGTTTTGAGATTGGAGAAACGGCTTGATGACCACCTGAGATATCTTCGCGATGCACCCCCTGAATTCAGCACTTTTCCATTAGATATGGAGGCCGAGACTCTTCCTGAGAATGAGTCAGTTCCTATAAACGAAATAAAGGTATGTTGGAATACAAGTTTTTTTCACTGTCTGATTTGACATTATTCTTAACCCATTTCCTGTTTTCCACTTAATATTGTGTCATTTATTAGTAAGTGCTCATTGTTTTAATGTGATATTAAGGTCCTGTTCCCCTGCAGTTGTCAATAGCCTTGAGCTATAATTGCAACCAGGTTTGAAATATAAAGGAATGTGAATGTTTCCGGCAAAAAAATTAGGATGATAAAAAAGCAAAAACTATAGATGAATTAGATCCTCAAGTAGGTGTATATGCATCACATGGAATTTGTGGCTTTATGGTGCCAATATTAGGGAGTTGAATGAGAAACAAGAGGGAACATAAAATGGAATGACATGTTACGTTTTCAGGTTTAAAATTGAAAATAGTTCAGAAGGTTGGGGATGACATTGGTTTGGTGGTTAAAGTACTGGCTTCCTTAAACCTTTCTTAAGTCTGCCTTTAACTTAACCTTTAGAGTGAGTCTCACATCTTAAGATTGTGGTGCCGTGCACACAGTTATGTATGATCTGGTGTTTTCCCGGTGGATAACAAATATTAGTTTAACGTGCACAGTTGTTTGTACATTGTTTGCATGGTGCTTTTTAGGTGACTACATTTCCTCATAGTCTCCATGAAGTTCACTGTGGAAGAAAATTCCAGGGTTATTTAAAGGTCATTTTACATGAGGCACTTTATTGCACAATTTGGAGTAGCATCTGTTTTTGCAATGCGAGAATACAGGCTCGGAATTAGAAAAGGGGCTGTTTTCCCATCTATCGTTTATGCATTTGCGCATGCATTCTAGCTATTCATCGCTTTGCACGATGCAATTTTCAATGTAAATCATATGCGTACATCAGATTGTGCAATAAAGTGCCTCGTATAAAACAGCCATAATGGATTGTAGCTCTCTTCGTGAATTATGGGTTCCAATCCAAGGCAACGCGAATTAAATTTTCGCTGTAAATTGCACAGGTTAGTGTTTCTCTCCTAGGCGGGTAATTTCCATTGAAGTTACAACGCTTTGAATTTATTACAGCAACGCGTTGCAGATTGAAAACGTTGTATATCCTGCGAGCGTATGCAACCTCAATATATTGTCGTGTGCAGCACGCTGCATAACTTTCAGGAGGGCACCTTGCATCCTTATCCGTCTTTCTTTCTCGTGTAACTAAAAATAAGCTCTGTTTTCCGGCTGTCTAGGGGATTTAGGATTTTCGGTTAACAGCAATTTCCGCGAAGTAGAGATTTTTTCTATTTCAATAAAAGATATTATGTACATCAGACAAAAAAGGTAGATGATATCCCCTGCAATTGCGTCTTCTGTGCAATGTTTAATGAATAATTTCGCACCATTTTTCATGCATAGCCACATATTTCAAACAAAAACTAAGCAAAATCATTCAATTACGAAGTATTTGTATTAATCAGTCAGAAGAATATTGAAATGAAAGATGAAAGCGCTACTATTCAGTTACAAGGTCCCATTGTTTGAATTAAGTTTTTAAAAATTCTTTTAGTGAAATCTCCAGTTTTCTAAGTTATGAGTAATACAGCTTTCAAGTTTGTTTTACATGGGGCACTTTATTGTGCATTCTGATGTGTGAATGGATGTGCATTGAAAATTGCATTGTGTAAAGAGATGGATTGCTAGAATACATGTGCAGATGCAAACATGACAGATGGTAAAATAGCCTGTTCTAATTGAGCCCGCATTCTCTCAATTTATTTACTTCAAATTGTGCAATAAAGTGAATTGTGTAAAATGGCCTTTACAGTACACTTTTGGGTTTTCCTCCTTTAGCATGTGAGCTACAGCATGTTGTCATCATTATTCACCTAGATATGGGTTTCTTTCTGCTCCAAAAGGTTTTTTATTTTTTCGTGCATCTAGCTCTCTTCATCAAAATATGTACATTAAAAATTAATGAATGAAAGAAATCAGAGATGTTATTTGAGACCGGCATCTGTTACTTCAAAACAGAGATGTTCATGTTTCTTTTGTTCATTGCTTATCATAGACGTGCGCAGGATTTTGCTATTGGGGTGCTAGCGATAAAAATGCCACCTTTTGCCCTTGCCCATGACCGTAACCATAAGTCTTAACCGCAAGTGCTCGGAGGAAGGCCAGTTCCATAAAGTACCTCCCACAACAAAATTAGAAGGCCCCAATATTTGTGTAAAGCAAAAAATCTATATACTACATTTCTGTTTTAATTTTCAATGCTAGGATAAGATATTTCTTTCAAAAATACTGCAATAATATAAAGCCTTGATAATACTTGCATAAAATATCTTAACTAGCCAGTTACTTACTTTTCATCAAATAAAAGTAGATTAACTATAGAGAAGAAAATTCTATTTAAAAAATAAGAAAAACTTTTTGTAATCAGCTTTATCAGAATAATGATTAGCTGAAGTCGCGTATCCTGAAGCTCTAAAAACATCTAAGGTTGTCCCTATCTTTAAGAAAAAAGGTGATTGACGTAACATTAAGAACTATAGACCCATATCTATTATACCCCAATTTGGAAAAATATTTGAATACGTGTTTTGTAGAAGACTAACTGATTACTTGGAGAGAGTCAATTTGTTGTCAACTCATCAGTATGGCTTTCGAAAAGGGAAGTCTACCGAACAAGCATTTTTTAATGCCATTCAGTATATTATGGATGAAATTAAAGAAAAATGTAAGGTGATAGGAATATTTTTCGACTTAAGTTCGGCCTTTGACACTGTAAATCACACTAAATTACTTCTTAAGTGTAATAAGCTTGGAGTCAGAGGCTTATCACTACAGTGGCTTAAGTCGTAGCTTGCCGAACGACAGCAGAGGGTGGTATATCAAAAATATGGCAAAATATTTCTTTCTTCTTCACTTGATGTGAACATAGGGGTACCCCAAGGCTCTGTCCTGGGCCCTATATTATTTCTACTGTATGTCAATGAATTACCCAAAATGATAATGATGAATGTTGATTCTAAGTGCATAATGTACGCTGATGATGTCAGCATTTTAATGTCTGAGAAAAATTTGGCTAATTTATTTGATTCAGGTAAATTGGTAAAACATCTAATGTCAAGCTGGTGCGACAGAAATGATTTAATGTTGAACAATCAAAAGTCACAAATCGCTAAATTTCAACTTTTAAATAATGAACAGGGTGTTAATGACTTAGCCTCCAACTTTGCTGACCTCAATGTCGTAAACAGTGTAAAATTCCTTGGGGTGCATGTTGATTCCGCGTTATAGTGGGATGTGCATACCACTAATCTAAGTAAAAAACTGAATTCTGTAATTTATTTGGTATCTATTTTGAAACACACTGTTAGCTTAGAAATTATGAAAACCCTTTACTATGGACTATTTTACCCACGTATATCTTATGGAATAGTCTTGTGGGGATCAACGTCGTTTACAAATAGTGTTTTCGTCATCCAAAAAAGTTCATAAGAACAATCTGTAAAGTACACTATAGAGCTCACTGCAGGCCACTGTTTCTGAGATTAAAGCTATTAACAGTGCCTTCAGTTTATATATATCACTCTGTAATTTATGTTAAAAAAAACATCTCAGATTTTGTAAAGAATAATGAAATCCATTGTTATGACACTAGGCTAAAATATGATATGCATGTGATGTCATCCTGCACCACTAAACATTTAAGGAGTCCTAGAAATATGTGCATAAAACTTTATAATAAATTACCAGCTGATATAAAACAAGAGGACAGATACAGTGTGTTTAAGAGAATGTTATTTAACTTCCTGGTTACGAGGTGTTTTTACAGTGTCAATGAATATCTCATGTTGCATGTAACGTAAACCTTACACCTTATATCCTATTCCTTACACCTCATTGCCTCATTCTTTCTTTCTTTTGACGTGTCCTATACACTTACCTTATACTTTTATTTTGTACAGTGTCTTTTGGACTAATAAATTATTATTATTAATGTTTTTAATATACTAATACTAAAGTAATTCTCTTTTTTTGCGCACAAAATCGGGCTCTGTACCTTATTTCAAAGAAGCACATGGAATGATAGAGTGAGCAGTCTTGTTAAAAATCAAAAAATAAAATCAGATCTTTAAAAAATGTTAGATTGATTTGTTTTCCAGTTCTTATCATCAGAACTCGCTTTCCACAAAGTTTTCTCTTCCATCCAAAGTTTGGCGCCCCTCCAAAATTTTTTGGGGGTGCTGCGGCACCCACTGTGGGCACGCCTATGTTGCTGATGTGTACTGATTTCATTATAGAGTTAATCTCTTCTAATGTTAATACTTCCTATAATATCTTAGAATTGTTTCATATCTTCAGTTTTATCTCTCTGAATTTACACAATCCTGAAAATGAATTTGCATGCTACCATTATTCCCCAACCATCTCAATATTTGTGTTTCATTCTAATCTGTAAACTAGTCCATTTATTTGTTTGTGCAGGTACTTATTTTTGTCAGGTTCAATTTTGTCAGAATCCTTAACAACTACACTTATCACTTATGTGAGAAGTTTGCATTTGTACTTACTTTTATCCATGAGAAGGTGACACTGCATTTATGATATTCTGATGATGTGGTAGACACTGAAAAATACATTACAGATTTATTGTGGAGCATTATAGTAAATTTGTTATTTCGACGTGTGACATTGGTTAGTGAGATGAAGTTGGAAGTTTGTGTTTATTGTATGGTTTTATGAACATTGCCAGTTTTGTATTTTCTTCAAGACTTCAAGGTATAAGCTCACCGAAAAGCCATCATTGGGAAAATAGGAGTATTTGAGAACATGTCCCAGCATGTATCAATATGACTTATTTATTTTTATACCATGAGTGGTCCCATCTCTCTCTACCACCAGGTTCCCTTGAAACCAAGGCCATGGCTTGAACGATGGGAGAGAGAAAATCTGCAAGGCATTGAAAAATTAGATCTCCCGGAGAAATTCTTCAAGCGAGCCAAGGAACTTGCCACACCATGGGAGAAATATGATTTAGTCAAACAATATAGGTAAGCATTTTTAAAGAACTTCGTGCATATTGTCCTCCCATAGACTGAAGTATTTTTATTGGTAACACAAGTGTTACAAATATGAATCATATTTAACATTAGAGGCAGTAGTGATCTCACGTTTAATTAACTAGTGTTGAATGTGTCATTTTTATTTTTATTTCAACCTGAGAGTTCAGCTAGGATGATTAGTTCAATGCAGTATATGGGTTGTATGGCCCACTAGGAGCCTTTGTCCCCTTCCTTGTGCTTAGGCTTCTTTAATTTGGCCTATGCATTACAAAGGAAATTAATTGTATGTCCCCTTGTTTGACCAATTCTGTCATTGTGGTGCTTTTAATAGCATTTTCCCTTGCTATATATTTAGTTTCAATACATTTTATCTTTTCAAAGATGGGTGCTTTGGTGTATATAATTTTTAACCAACTACTTTATCTCCTCCAGGAATACTATCCCAGAAGAAGATCAGCAAGAAATATATGCTGAAGTTTACTCAGAACTTCATCAGCTTGAAATCGCTCGTCGTAAGATGAAAAGAAAGAAAGTGTTCACAAAGCCAAAGAAAATAGGTTAATGTAATGATGAGTTGGTGTTTTGAGTAATTTTATAGAAATTATACTTTTTGTAATGAATATATTTTGGTGTCCATGTTTGGGACAATGTTAACTCAGTCTGTTGACTGCTGCATTAAGATCACAGAAAACAAGTGAGGGAGTGTGATTTTTCACATGTGTGACACCACTACTGTGAATGTCGACTGTGAATAAAAAGGATGATTGTTTTTGCTTTGTTTCAATCATGAAGCCCTTGCGTATAAGATTTCATTTGAATTCCATTTAACATTTTTCCCATGTAACTAAATCCTTCTTAGTTACTTGTCTGCAATTGGTTTGTAAATTAAGCTGTGAATGATCTCCTCTTAACCTTTTGAGTAGTACAAACGTTTATGTACGTCCTTGTGCCTCCTGACCGTAGGGAGTACGGTCGTACCTGTACGTCTTTGAAGTTTGAGCTAGAGCAGTAAAGGCGTGAATGAACGTCTCCCTTTTATAAGCATTGTAGCTGGTGTTGCCATCTATTCTGGAGGCTGGTGAGCCCAATTATCACTATAAAGTATCTCTGAAGAGTGATTCCATCTATTTCATAATACTAGTAACTACGTTCATCCTTGAGTACGTGCATACCATAAGTAGCTGCCGTATTTGTTCTAACAGAGCTAATTGTATTTACAGCTGTGTTTTCATCTGATAAGTTATTATTTTAGTTATAATACCACAATATTCAGTATCGTACAAGGTATGATTGTTTTTTTATATTTTGCTTTTTCGTCAACATATACCTCATTCATTCGTCTAAAATATTCTGCCTTTCCCCAGTAAAGATGTCGAGGCGTTATGAAGCGGGAAGGCTAGCTCCGGAAGATATTCATAATATCTTGACAAACGCAAAGTCCGATGATGAATATTCGTCTTCCTATGATAGTGATTGTGATGATTTCAATAATGAAATAAGTGATTCTTCGTCTGATGAAAATACTTTGGAACCTGGTCCAGAAACACAAGCAAAAAGGCCTCGTTTGACACCGGATAAACCACCTTTGTTGAGGAAGTGGATGTCTGCAGGCAAGTTTCTTCCAGCAATTTCTCCCGTCTTTGATGACTCAAATTCCGGTATTTCCGATACTTTTTCTCAGAAACTGGATGACGCTGATGACAGTAATAGACTGGAAATTTCGATTTTCAAAGAAATTGTTGACAAAGGTTTTCTGAGCAAAATTGCTATTGAAATGAATAATTATCACGAATTTATTCTTGAAACTACAGACGTAAAAGAAAAATCAAAGTTACACAAATGGAAAGGAATTACTGTAGAAGATTTGTATGTTTTTCTAGCTCTTGTTTTGTTGATGGGGCACGTAAAAAAGAACAGACTGAAGGACTGCTGGTCAAAACATTCTTTGATTGAAACACCAATCTTTGGAAAAATTATGTCGTTGGATAGTTTTCAGCTGACATTACGACTGTTGCACTTTAGTGATAACAATATCCAACCTCAAGGTGATCAACTGTGTAAAATTAGGGCTGTTGTAGACCACTTCAGAAGAAAATATCAGTCCATTCTTTATCCATTTAGAAATTTGTGCATCGATGAAAGCATAGTAGCTTGGAAAGGGCGACTACAGTGGAAACAGTTTATTCCATCTAAACGGCATAGATTTGGGATAAAGATGTTCCTTCTCTGTGACTGTGAAACAGGATTTGTCCTTGACCACATAGTTTATACAGGGAATGAAACTGAGATTGACTATGATGAAAAAGTTGGTATATCGGGTTCTGTAGTAAAGACATTACTTACTCCTTACATAGGAAAAAACCACAATGTATACCGTGAAAATTGGTATACAAGTCCTAATTTGTTTGAATATTTATATGAAAATGCAACTGGTGCTTGTGGTACTGTTCGAAAAAATCTAAAGGGAATGCCCGAGTTTCCAAAGAATATAAAAAAGGGCGAATGCGTCTCAAGACACACTAAAATCATGTTAGCCCAAAGATGGCGTGACAAAAGAGAAGTCAACATGCTAACTACAATTCATGAGGACTTGATGATTGAATCTGGCAAAAGTGATTACACTACTGGGAGCAGGATAGTCAAGCCACTAAGTGTAGTTAGGTATAATGAGAATATGGGTTTGATTGATAAGGCTGATATGCAAATTAGTTTCACAGGAAATGTTAGAAAAACAATGAAGTGGTATATAAAACTTTTTTTCCATGAAATAGATATTGCTGTTTTGAATTCATACATTGTGTACCAAATGAAGACTGGAACTAGACCGCAGCTATATGACTTCAGACTGAAGCTCATTGATCAACTGTTTGAGGAATTTGTGAAAGAGAGGAAATCGCCAAGAGGGGGACGGCCATCGTCAGGAGGAGAGAGTCTTTGTCTTTCGGGGCGTCACTTCCCAAAGTCAGTCCCAGCAACCGCCTCAAAAGCAAAGCCACAACAAAAATGCTTTGTATGTCAGCATACAAAAAGAAGGGAGGCCAAACGGAAAGACACTAGGGTCATGGGCTTGGAATGCAACAAACCACTTTGCCTGCATCCATGCTTTGAGGAATACCACAGTTTGAAAAAATTTTAAACTTAAGGAATAAATAAAAAACCTCTAAATTGTTCTAAGAATATATTTATATGAGAATAGTAATTTGAGATTCTGCTAATACCAATACTTCATTATTTACAGATGGAGGAATGGGAGAATTACAATGGGATTATAATTTAGCGCATATTTTTTTGTATTAGTAATAAATGTTTATTTTTTAAATTTGCAAGAAATTATTTAAAATGTTGTATATGTTTGTTTTCATTTTTACAGAGATACTTCACAACAAGAGCATGATTTTATGAAATAAAACTGTTACTAGAACTAATTTCGGGTTTTTTTTTTTGGAGAAAAAAACTCATTCCCAGGGGTTAGCCAGCAAGAAAAAAACTCACTACACAAAGGGTTAAGGGAAATTTCAGCTTTGGGCTGAAAATTTTCATCATGCACCTCCGAGTTGGTCCCACGATGCCGTGGTTTTGGTTCAGTGGTGATATTTGATGTTATTGCTATGTCTCCATAAGGGACTGATGTGGTCTGCTTCTCTCAATCACACTCTAGTTTTTCTGATCTGAAGACGTGTCATCCAGTGGCTGCAAAATGTTAGCATTCATATATGGACTACAACCGAATAAGTTAGCCTGATTGCTCGTTTCCATCAACCTAAGTGCAATATTTCACAGGAGAAAAATCATTCGCCTTGACCGGGATGACTCGCATTGCGAGTGACTCCTACTACCGTGGCTAGTCCTGGTTTCCTCAAAAAATCCATCAACCTAAGTTATTACAAAAAAAAAGTTCCCAGTTCCTGAGGTATCTACATATGTTCTTAGACCTCCTATCATTGGCAGCCCCAAGGGGTAATTGCCCCCCCTCCCCAAAAACCTTGCATTTTTTTTTCTTAGACCTAAAACTAAAAGCCAGAATTATTTTGTGCTGTGAAGTGTGAAGGTAGGCATATGTCTTAAGATAAATAAAAGTTTATTTTTCATTTTACAAGAGTCACAGTAAAGAAGCATAATGATATTTCATGAATAAAGGAAACAATAAGCACACTGAAAGGTTATTGCTGCTATTTAGTCTTGAACAACATTCATACTGCATAAGATTGAGCATCTGTAAGTTTCCTGAGTTTATCCTAAAAGATACAATGTTAGGGTGAATCCCATAATATATTTTAACATGTTTAGAAGTGATACAATGAGTCGAGATTCATCAAAGAGCTTCAATGTACGGAAAGATGAAATTAAACGCACTACTCTGTATACATTTACGATTTACTTACGAATGTTTTTACGAAATTTCGTCGAGGAAATTATTAAAACTCTTTTGGTGACTATTGGCTGAAAACAGTTTTATTATCTTCATTAGTAATATAAGTAACCATAGTGTTACTAAATAGCCGAGAAAAATATTTAATCACTATTTTTCCTGGCAAAACTGCCTGGCCACGACGGCACCCCCAAGTGACTAGCAAGGCATGAGGCGAAGAGAACGAAACCTTTTTCCGTACCTTCTGCAGTGGCTCATATAATAAAATGATAAGCTAACCACGATTTTTGAGCACATGGTAGGGAAATACGATAACAGTGATTTGTGTCCTATGTGAATGATTTGCGTCAAGTTTTTTCATACTTGATGTGATATATAGGAAAACATGGAGGCAAGTGCTCTTTCTCAAATAAACTGTAAATTTATAGGCCCATTGTTTATGAACTTGCATTCGAAACTTGAACATTAGACATTGCCTGTTAATTAATTAAAAATAAGAACTGTTGTGGATTATTATGGTGGATTTAGATAACACAAAAAACATAGAAATAAGGATAATCACATATTCTTACACCAGAAATCGGAAAAAAAATCACTTCATCACCTGCTAATATGGGCAAACTGCTTTTAAGGTGTCTAAGGGTTTAGTCAGAAAGTTTGCATAGTGGAATATGGAAATGACTTTCATGGAGGGCCATTGAACTAGGAAATATATACAGAGTCTTAATAGACCCCATGCAAACATTTTTTTCTTTATAGCTAAGGAACACCATAGGAAGTATTCAGAATGTTAATGATAAAAATATTCATGTTTCCCAAATTTGAGTCCATGGACCCTCTCTACGATTAAGGATATACCCAGAAAATGCAGTCTTTGCCTGTGTCAGGGACAGTTATTAACCTCAAATGTCTCAAATTTGAAGTGTCTTGGAGGCCGAAGATTACATTATCCATTGGTCTCTGCTAATTCTAAAGGAGGTTATCAGCACTACACAGTAACCTGAAGTCCTGTATATGACCTAAAACCTGGGAGAATTAATTATGCTAAACATTGCAATAGAATAAATTAACTAAGTAACATAAAGATAAAAAAAATATGCAATCAAGGTTAGTCTATTTATATTACTTTTTTTTAAGTGTTGCTCCTCAAAACTGGAGCACATCCTCGATGCCAACAAAATACAGTAATACTTTTTATTCTTTTTGTTTTCACAGCAGAACCTTTTCAAGAATGACTCAGAAGATGCATAGATACTCAGTCACATTCATTCTTCTTGTTTGTCATGAGTGACTTAAGTACTTGTCACTGAGACATTTACATAGACTCACGTTATTACAAACTTTTGTTTTTACCAAGCAAAATCGTTGGTCCCGACATAAGGGGTATCCAAATTATGGTAAAAGAAACGATATTACGAACCTTGGTCTCAGTCCCAACAGATACAAAAAATATTTATTACAAAGTTTGACGCATAAACAATGGCAATCATGAAGTTTTACCACACGTACTTTACACAAGAACTTGAGAACTACCAGGTAAACAATTGGGTACTTCGCATTAGCTACTTAGCTGGGCTGAGGGTACAGGACTCCCATTGGATAGTGAACTTCGGATGGACAAAGGAAGCACATGGAGGGGTGGAAGAGAAATAACGAAAGATAAGGACTTGTCTTTTTCCTTTTCACCTCACCCTCTCATGTCTCCATTGTACCTGTGAAGGTCACGTCCCCTTTACCCTCAACCAGGGTGTCCGGTGAATCTCAATTTCTTTTTTCCCTGAGTTTTCCAGGCAAATTTTTGCATTTTCCAGTGTATTGCTGCACTTGGTTTCTAACATATTTTCAATGAATTTCTAATAAATCGGCATAATTTTGCAAACATGAAAAATTTGAGAAATTTGGGTTCCTACTTTTTGAGTTAAATATGTAGGAGTATACACGGAATGTGGAGTATTACAGGTTTTATTCCAACCAACAAATAAACAAATACGGTTAACTGACAACAAAATTGAGTCAGGCGCAATTTGAACACAATAATGTAGATTCAGACTAGTTTGATCAAGAACATGCAAATAAAAGGAACTGGTGTGACATTTTTCAATGAGTGCATTTCCGATTCAACTTCAGCAACAAATTGTTCGGCTCATCAAGAAATTACGTTATTTTGGTTTGCAGCTCTTGAACCTTTTGCAGTATATACCTCTTTTTTATTCTTTTTCTCTTGAGGCCTTGGTACATTTCCTCTTCTCCTCAAAGGCTTCACAGTACTATACATGAACATTTCGGAAACTGTGAACTAATTGCTTTGTGATAGGTACGGATCTAACGCACAAAAGCGTAATTGTATTTGTTGGACAATTCAGGAATTTTAATTAGGTTTGATTGTCCCTGTACAGTGGCCCTGTCAACTACGAACCCGAGGGCCGTGATTTCCATACGCAGTTACCGCAAAATGTATTTCCGCTCCTTCAAAAACATTTCTGCAAACATTAAAACGAGGAGAGTGGAGATTGTTGGGAGAGGATTATCAATTACATATATAACAATTCCCAATTATCCATTTAGGTTGCCGGCCGAACGGTTTTCGTTTAATGCGGGAAATGCCACCTCGCATGCTCAGACGTTTAGATTTCTCGTAAATTTGGCCACACCAAGAATTCCATTCGTACGGCTCTTCGAACGGAATCAAGATTTCCGCGTGAAATTCTGTTTCCGCTGACAGATTTCGGCATAAATTCCAATTCCATTATTCCGTGTGGAATTTGCCTTGTTATGCAATCGGCCCCCTGGACTTCGCAAAGGGAGAGGGGGGTGAGGTGACGAAGCACAAGCTGAGAGCGGGCGCACAGCTATGAAAAGAGTATTAAATGAACAGGGAGCGCAAGGCTACGCTGAGTCGAGAGCATAATGCAAGCTAAGGCGCAGGTTAAACCTCTCTCTTTGCCTTAATGGAAATAGGCTGCCATGCATTTTCCAGGGTTTTTCGGAAAAATACAAAAATCCCCAGTTTTCCAGGACAAAATATTTCCCTGAGTTTTCCTGGTTTTCAAGGTCGCCGGACACCCTGATATTACATAAGATTCTTGTCCGTATTGTAATATTGTATTGTTCCTGAATGAAATTTAGTAGTGGCAGCGGAGCATTCGCTCGTTACTTTCGTTCATTCTGTAATCTCACCCCTACAGCAATGCTACTCTTCTGTTGCCTGACTGCCTGGCTACATTACCTTCATGGTCAACCAAAGCTGGGTGTATGCCGGAAGCATTGGTTCCTTCCAACGATCGACTCCACTACATTGTTGTGAAAGATGTAACAAAGATGGTAGTCAGAAATTGTCGATTTGCGCCTGGATATCAGATGACACGGCCGCCGCACCGGGCTCATCTATACGTTCGCTTCCAAAGCACATGTAGCGTGGCATCGTCTGCCACCACAGAGTCAAAAATAGCGACAAGTCACCCGTCATACAATGTTATTATCACACCATCCAACAAAGGTGACTTTGATTTCAACCTTGACACTAACCCAAAAAAAAACAGCAAAGAATCCTTCGCTCGCGCACATAGGACGACCCTGATGTTTTAAGCGGATATAAGTGACAAAAAACCTCGTCCTATATGCAAGTAAATACGGTATAATAATGACTTTTAGTGACTTTTTAGCATAATAATGACTTTTAATGACCAAGATCAGAAATAATGACCAATGGTAATAATGACCGACTTGCAGCCCTGGATGACCCCTATATCTGCACTGGTGGGAGCAATGCTCCTGGTAGGGTCACCCATGCCAGATTGGTCCAAGGTTAGGAGACAGATGAATGGTACTCCTCGCATCTGTACCTCAGTGCAAAAGGCGTCTGACCCCAGTGAGATGACGGTGTCAGGTAAAAAACACTATTGAATAAGGCCATGGAATCTCAATTAAAACAAAAACCTTGAAATTATGGACAGTTCTGAAATGATAATGAATCCTGGCAACTACGGGACTCGGCCCAGAGGGCCGGGTGTCGTGCCTGGCAGCGGTGGGAGCAAGGCCCCTGCGGTCGTCATCACACGAAATCCTTGCTCAGACGTAGTAGCAGCAGAGGAAAAGAAGATAAATGAAACTATCAGAATAGGCACGTGGAATGTTAGGACTATGCTGAGGGCGGGGAAGCTAGAGAATATAAAACAAGAAATGGAGAGGGTGGGTGTAGACATCATGGGTATGGGTGAAGTAAGATGGAAGGATGACGGGGACTACTGGAGCGACGACTATAGAGTAATTTATAGTGGAGGGAATGAAATTCAGCATGGGGTTGCATTCGTAATGAATAGGTACCAAAGTAGAAAAGTAGTGTATGCAGAACAGGTGAGTGATAGGATAATAGTCGTGGAACTAAAGGCAGATCCAACGAATTTAGTTATAATCCAGGTTTATATGCCTACCTCTAATCATAAAGAGGAGGAGGTAGATGGGGTATATGATCAGCTAGAGGAAATAATTGGTAGGCTACCTGGGAGTAAGCACTTAGTAGTAATGGGGGATTGGAACGTGGTGGTGGGTGAAGGAAGAGATGGCCAGGAGGTGGGCGATTACGGGCTAGGAAGGAGAAATGACCGGGGCGAGAAAGCTGTGGAGTTTTGCCGTAGAAATAACCGAGTAATTACAAATACATGGTTCAGACATCATCCTCGACGTAGGTACACTTGGAAGAAGCCGGGAGACACAGATAGGTTCCAGATAGATTATATAATGGTTCGTCACAGATTCAGGAATAGTGTTAAAAACTGGCATACTTATCCAGGAGCTGATGCAGACACAGACCACAACTTATTAGTCATGAAATGTCGGGTATAACTGAAAAAGATAAGAATGGGAAGGAGGGTACGAAAGCGGAATACAGAGGCATTAACTGGGGCAATGAAGAAGAAGTATTGAGAGAAGGTGGATGAGATAATGGGTGAGGAACATGGAGTTAGATCAGTGGAAGATGAAAGGGCAAGTTTGAAAAATGGAATTGTAGAAGTGGCGAAAGCAACGGTAGGCATAGTCAGTGCAACTAAAATTAGAAAACCATGGATCACGAAGGAGATGATAAGGGAGATGGAGGAGAGAAGGAAATGGAAGAGTGTAAACTCAGAGCTAGGTAAGAGAAAATACCGAGAATTAAATAACAGGCTTAGAAGAGAAACAAAGAAAGCAAGAGAGGCGTGGGGGAGAGAACAGATCGACTCGTTAGAGAAATACCAAAAAGAGGGAAGAGCAGATGCATTATATAGGAAAGTAAAGGAACTGACAGGAGGTAATAAGGGAAGAGGAATTACAACAATAACAGACAAGACGGGAAAGGTTATCGTAGAACCGAAAGAGATCCAGGAGAGGTGGAAGGAGTACGTATGTTGAAGAGCTGTATGGTAAAGAAATAAGGCCCAATAGGTCAGATAGAGAAAGGGAAGACAATATCGACAGAGATGGTATCAGACCAAGTGTCCTAGATAGCGAAATCGAAAGAGCTCTACGAGACATGAAAAGGAATAAGGTGGTGGGAATAGATGACATACGTGCAGACTTTTTAGAACATGGGGAAGAACGGAAGAGGAAAACTTTTTACGCTTAAGCGTGGATTTATGAGGATGGAGTGTGGCCAGAGGATTTTGCGAAGACTGTACTAATTCCTATACCAAAGAAGAGTAAGGAAAAAACATGCAAAGACTAGAGGACAATAAACTTAATACGCCACGCGGCCAAAGTAGTTCTGAGAATTATAGACAGAAGGCTAGAGAAGAAAGCAAATGAATACCTGGGTGACGACCAGTTCGGGTTTAGGAGAGGGACGGGAACGCGAGACGCTATAGTGGTGATGAGGACGCTAGTAGAAAGAAACCTAGAGTATGGGCAGGATGTTTTTGCCTGCTTCATAGATTTCGAGAAGGCATTTGATCGGGTGGAATGGACGAAATTAATGGGAGTGTTGAAGAAATTAGGGGTCGATTGGAGGGACAGGCGTCTGATTCGGAATTTGTACATGAACGAGACGGCGCAGGTTAGGGTAGCCAATGGGAAATCGGGATGGGCCACGATAGGACGGGGAGTGCGGCAGGGGTGCCCACTATCACCATTGCTTTTAATGTTTATTCAGAAGAAATGGTAAGGGAGGCATGGGGGGAGGAGGAGGAAGGATTAAAGGTAGGAGGGGAGCTGATAAAATCAGTGAGATTTGCAGATGATCAAGCATTGGTTAGTCAGTCTGTCAAGGGGTTACAGTCAGTGGTGAATGCATTAGAGGTGCAGTGCGAAAAGTATGGGATGAAGATCAATCACAAGAAAACAAAAGTAATGAGATTTTCAAGAAATAAGAAGGCGGGGCTGAATATAAGGGTGGGAGGGCAGAAGATAGAGTAGGTCGAGCAGTTTACATATCTGGGTAGTATTTTGGAGGAGAATGGGTTTAGTGGTAATGACATCAGATGCAGAATTGCCCTAGCTAAAGAAGCACTTTAAAAGAGAAGGGAATTGATGAAGGGGGCTCTGAGAAGAGACGTAAAGAAGAGGCTGGTGAAAACTTTAATATGTAGCGTGGCGCTATATGGTTTGGAAACTTTCGTCATTGCGAAGGGAGGATGTGTGTAGACTTGAGGTGTTTGAGATGTGGGTTTGGAGAAGGATGGAGAAGGTTAGCTGAATAGCAAGAAAGACGAACAAGGAGGTATTGGATATGGTCGGAGAGGAAGCTTGTGGCAGAGGTTCGGAGAAGGTAGAAAAGATGGATGGAGGAGGTTTTGAGAGGAAAAGGCATGTTGAAGAGAGTGATAGAGGGGAGAACACTGGGGAAGCGTGGAAGAGGATAGGAATACTGGACGAAATAAGAGGAGGTACAAGATATGAAGAATTGACGAGGGATCTAATAAAGGGCCATCCTTAGGAGGGAAAGCGAGACAATGTCTATGAGGTGGGGATGCAGAATGGGGACTGTCCAAGAACCTACCAATCAGCTGGTAGAATACTTGAATGAATGAAACTATAAGCGGGGCCTGGGGCAGACCCCCCCCTGTCGCTACACCTCTGGCAGTATGTACACATTTTTTACACTTTCTAGTTTTCGAGTTGCCTATATTATTGTTAGTTCAGTTCTTGATTAAAAATAATCTTTTTTATATTTGTGGGAAGAAATAGGGAAAACAAGTCAGGAAATTCCATAATTACCAACACGAAAATTTAATGTTTGCACTCCCTTATCAATCCCGATGAAATTTCCTTTTCTGCACTGAAGCCTGGGTCTTCGTCAGAATGAAATTGTGCCAGTGTTACGACATGATGCTCCACCATTTTCATCAGTCTTGCATTTTATTTTAGCGTTTAGTACTACACTGATTGTTTGGCAGATCACGTATACATTCCTCCCCCTCCAAGAAGGGTTTTTGATTGATGAGATGTATGCTGGAAGGTCAGCACTTATGAAGATAAGCTTGTTTTGGCGTGGTACTTACTCTCTGAGAAACACGAAGTAAGCACAAACTTCCCCAGCTGATGAATATGCTGAGGGGATTCACTTATTCCACAGCAGTGACTCGTGGAGCATTGTGTGAGGCTAGTATTTTTCTCTTGTGTGCTTTCCTCCTATTTCATTTCTCGAAGTGGGCCCAACAAGGCCAGGTGAAAGCACTGCTAATGATCCCAGGAAGAAAATGTGTATCAATGTAGCTGTATTGCCTTTTGTAGAACTCGTTAGAGAGAGGAAAAGGCAAAGCAGCTCCCAGTCGTGAAATTATTCACGCCAGCTTGCACCCCCAGTCAAGATACGAACTCGTCAAAATCGCTCCATCACGAGTAATCATTTCATTCATGTGAGTTTTGTTAGAGCTCCATGAAAAACCAATAAATTATAGCCAAAAGAAGGAACCAAAAAAATCTACAAAAATTAAATGCAGGCACGTCCCCTCACAGTGACTGCAAACATACTGCTGGTTACCAGCCAAACGGCGGCATGCGGAAGCTCAGGAGCCGATCATTGGATATAACATCAGTGAGAATCAGAAAGTTTTTAATGTAATTCTTGTTTTACTAATTGTAATATTATATTTTCGGTTCTATGAAGATAATTTGAGAATACAGTGTACGCTCATTAGTATTTATGAGTGGCAAAAAATGTTGCACATAATTAATGTGTCGACATAGAGTAAAACTG
This sequence comes from Pyrrhosoma nymphula, assembly GCA_963573305.1. Lineage (NCBI taxonomy): Eukaryota > Metazoa > Arthropoda > Insecta > Odonata > Coenagrionidae > Pyrrhosoma > Pyrrhosoma nymphula. Next base: position 56,842,709 of record OY754339.1, on the reverse strand, counting down.
ACGAACTTGTGATTCTAACTTATAGCTTAAAGTTTTTTTTGTACATGAGAGGATACAGTTGTAATATTTGGTTTTAGTGGTGAACTACCGTTTCTTAAGGAAATATTAGCTGGCTCGTCATATTTATGAAAAAAAGTTCCTGAATAGAGTATTTTTTTCCACCTAGGAATGTAACCCCCTTATTTCCATGAGACTAATACTTACTCCAATGTGGATTTGCGCAATGCGGCATAATCATGGAACATAACCCCAGCATTCGGGGAAGTTTTTACAGTATTTTTTGCAATTTAAAAAAAAATTGTTCTTGCAAAGTTCGTAATTACGAACCTCCAATTTTTTGGTGCCGTGAACTTCGTCATAATGAGCGTATACTGTGAGACTTAATCTCCAGTTTCAGAGAATAATCCACGGGAGTGATGATATATGATTTGACTAATAATCCGTTCACAATGTAAAGGAACTACGTAAGCCTTCTTGCATCAGGAAATGTGGACTTCAAAGATGTCAGCATAGTCTTTCTTTGAACATGTTAGCACAAAAAAAATGCTCAACCTCTCTTGACCTTCAGGGAAAAACTAAATACAATTTCATTTCATAAATGATGAGGATGCATTACAAGAAAATATGGCACTGAATCAAGTTTCAATATGTATTGTCAACAATCCATCAAATATCACAGAAGACCAACACTATTTTCAGGCACTGAAGCAATTCTATTATCATAACTAACAAGCACAATGAAAATAATGGAACTGGCATTAAAGCAAATTTTAATAAGTGCAGTAATGGGAAAAAACACGATAAAATATATCTTTCTTTGATCCCAAAATTTGAAGAATCTTCACAAATGACAAGAACACAAATGAAAACTATGCAGTTTACCTTTGGTTTGCCACTGGATACGAAGTTTAGATTAGGTAGGCACACACACTTTTAAAATTCTAGAAATAAAATATTTTACTGTACACATTTTTGAGGTGATATTCTAGTTAAGTTTATTTCCATGTAAAATATAAATTATATGATGTTTCACTCCAAGCAAAAAAACTCAGCATGTCCTTCTACCTCATATTATATTACACAATAATAATGTTTAACACACACATATATGTATATATATATATATATATATATGTAGGGGAATCCATGCATACGGTGACAATGGTTTGTAGTGAATCTTTCGTGTTTATGATGTAGGTAGTTATGTACATTATGTGAAGCTGAAAGATGTGCCAACTCAGCACAACATTTCAGGATGACCTTTTTTGTGAGTTAATGGAAAATGCACTTACAAAAATTTTTATAAATGCGTAGCATACACCAACAGTTTTTAAAACAGTAGCTAGAACCAAACTTGAGTCTCTTTGCTGTTTAATATATTTATTTTATAACAGGACACTTCTTTTTCATAATTTACAGGATATAGCTGAAATACAAATGTGCTCACATTCCTAACAGTAGAAAGGTAAAAAACAGATTTGTGTGTCGTTCAAAAATATTGTGATCACATCTTATTGCTATAGCCCATTCTTTTAAATTTCTTACCAGATCATTTGGAATGGATAAGCAAATTAAGCTAATATCAACAGAAGAACTGATGTTTCAAGAGGAAATTTACATAGCACTGATTAAAAATGAATGCATATTCAAATAATCGTCCAGATTCAACAAGTACAAACATGAGAAAATTATGTCAATTGCTTTTACTATGTACAAATAACATCCAGCAGCTGATCTCTGAACTGGTCACATTTGCACTTCCAATGGAGCAGCTCCGAACATGGTCGTTTTTCGTCCGATCACTACGCAGAACTTTCCTTTTCATCACTTTTCTCCTAAAGAGTTGCCAATGAAAAGGAGGAAAAAGCATTTTACATACAAGTCAGTCAACAGAGATAACTGAAAATTGCAAATTGGACCTACTGCACTGATCCATACTGACCTACAGAAATATCTTTCAAGCATGAAAAATAATCCAAACTACTCTTATTAATTCTCTCAGGTGAGTTTTTTCATTTTCAATTCCATAATATCTCCAGTTCATACAGTTGGCATACAACTTCATTCAGAATTATTATCCTGAATTGACATTTGTGACAAAATTAGCCTTATAGGCTCTAATTTATTTGTTTCATGCTGTAAACTGAAAACCCCTTAAAAGATTTTTTGTGATTTTATAAAAAAAATTTAGAGTAAAATAATTTTATTTTTACATATTCATATTAGAAAAAAAATACGAACTACACACTGATACATGAAATCACTTCAGGTATCACTTTTTTGTTTTGTGACAGTATGCTTAATTAGGTTTTATCTGAAATATTAGCCTTTATTTTGCACTTAATGAGAAATTTCATAAGAATTATTGTCTTACAATTATACATTACACACTGCCATTTTAAACTACCTGAAGTTACTGGGGCAAGAGAATTTTTTCATCCTGTTCCTCCATCCTCATTGTTGTTGGCCGTGCCGAGGAATTCAGCCGTGAGTGCGAGTAGTTAGTGAGCTAGCGGTGAGAGTCGGAGTGCAAGCAAGTAGTGTGAGGAGGTCCCTAGTCTCTAAGCATCCCCTTTCCATGTTCTTTCCCATCCCCCATTTCCTATTACCTTATCCCTAATCCTACCCCATCTCCCGATTTCCCATGATGACAGTGTGACCGGCAGTTGAGCATCCAGTAACAGTCTGAGGATATCAAAAAGCTTCGCCTTATGCTGTGTCCCCTTTCTCATCCCCGTTACCCTCTCCCCTTTGAGTGCAGACAGAGATTATCCCATACCCTTTCCCTTATCTGCACCAGCCCCCGTTACCACTAGCCTGGAGGAACCCGCAACTGAGCTAAGCCGTCACACTACAAGCTGATTTATTTAATCACCAGTGTATATCGAACCAAAATTTTGTTATTAGAACAATTGCTTACTTATTTCGCCAAAAAACTTCACGTAGCTAAAACGGCTGTTTTTGATTGAATACACTTCATCATAATGAATATTATTCAATTTTAGAAAGGTATCATTGGTCCCACTATACCATCCACAGGCATTTACCGACTTTTGATAAACCCCAGTAAAAACTACCAATGATCGCACTGTGTCCAACTTATAGTTATAAATCAAGAGTTTACACTTATTGAAAAACTGAGCCCCAAGTTCATTGAGTTATAAATGCATCTCAAAGGAATCTAAAAATGCAGGTACATACAGAATCCTAGATCTCTGCCTGAAGAGCCCCTTTCTTCCTTGCCAAGGTTATTGCTGACAAGATTCTGGCATACACAGGTCAAAATCCCTAATTTCCTGGTCCCCTTATCCTCAATCAAACTAGCCCCACTAATAAATAGGTCAAAGGCAATGACCTCCCCAACTCACATAAGACGAAGATTATAACCAGCTCCAAGTGTCGTTCTTATGTCGGTGAACAACTGGAATCATTTGACGATTTAATCTTTATTATCCAATATGGTTAAATTTTCTGAGCACTAAGCTGCTTTTCAGCCTTATTCCAGCTACTTGAACTTGATTGTGAATAATTTTCTCAGTTCTCAACTGTGTACTGTGATATTATGACAAGTATTTCAATTTGCTGCTATCAGCACGACTCCCCTAGTGATGCCAATTCGATTACGCTCAATTTGTCAGATCTCTATAACACAGCATACCTGCTTTTAAAAGATTCAAACATTTTTATGGTTTATGAAACACTGTAATAAATTATTAAGTGTACTCTTGATCACAACCACTTTTCAGGTTAATATGATATCAACAACAAACTATTTTATTTTTCATTTTCTCTTCTCACTATTTTAATAGGAAATTCATAATATTCCTTAAATAATATCTTTTCTTGAGGATTATTGACTTAAACTTGTAGTCCCAAATGTACATTCACCACATTGATTATTGCAGTTGACATCAAAGAGGAACACAGTTTTGGGTAAAACAACAAGAAAGTGCAACAAAAGTTTTGATAGTTATAAATGCTTGAGTTACAGTGAAAGCTCGCTTTTACGTTCCCGGAATTTATGTTTTCCCATGATTTACAACATTTTCTTCTGGTCCCAAAAATGTGTGAATCATTCCAATGTACTTTCATTCTGCTATTTGCACTTTCAAATCCCCCTATTTACGACATTTGAAGGCGAGAAAGATGGCAGCTGGCGCACTTCAACTGGCAACCCTGTGAACATGATTAATGTCAAATACAGATAAATTACTTGCTTAAACATGATGTATGAATGCTGATTTATTTGGTATTCTAAAAACATAATTATTTGTTTGATGGTAGCACATTACATTGATAGCATTGCTGAAAAGTATTTATGCTGAATATTGTAATGCTTGTGATCAGAGTTGCTATCGAATGGAACGTAGAATGTTATGTACAGGAGCTGTACTAGCTAGTAAAACAGCACATTTAAAATGTAGCAGATACCATAAATATATTTAATTATATGTTATTTGGCCAATTACCACCGCCATTGTGGCGAAAAGGTTAAAATTTATGTTAACTCTTGTTCTCATACTTCGCAGAGATCTTTTCTTATTTCTCATAACTCACGCGCCAATGCCATTCATCTTGCATTTTTAGTTACTTCACCTTTTGTTTTATTTAATGTGTAATTACTTATGGCAGTCATGAGGAAACGTATTTTAAAATGGCAAACAAGTGTGCAAGATAATCGTTATCATTGGAAGAAAAAATCAACATTTTGCAGAGTAGACTCTAATACGGGCACTCGCATGTCCTTGGCCAAAGAAACTTGATATATCAAGTTCAACTTGGAACGCAATTGTAAAAAACAATAAATGTATAGGGAAAAGTGCTAAGGACTGCGCCCCTATTGGTATAAAGCTAAAATACATTAAATACTCCAAGTATGATGAACTTGAAGAAATATTGAAGGCATGGTTTCAGTCAGTCAGTCAGCAGTGGCGAATGTATGCCCCCCCCCCCCCCGAAATAAGGCCGCATGACCGCTGCGAGAGGCACTTGGTACCTAAATATACCTAATACCTTGGATACCTAAACTACAGCCGGTCTTGGCCCCCCATCCCTCAAAGTTATAACCTATATTCGGCGTGCCACTGACAGCAGGTACCAATTGGTGGAGTTTTGTTAAACGAAAAGGTACTACATGCAGGAGCAAGACTAGGCATTGATGACTTCAAAGCATCAAATGGCTGGATAGACCATTTCAAAAGTCGATATAAATATTGTCTATAAAACCATTTGTGGTGAATCTGAAAGTATACACTACATTCATCCTGAAATAGTTTCTCACTGGAAGTAAACAACTTTGTATAATCATGTTCATGGCTATGCGCTTAAAGACATTTTTAATGTGAACGACACAGGTCTTTTTTTATATAATGCCACACAAGACCCTATAGACTTCAAAGGGGACCCTTGTCATGGGCCAAGCACAACAAATATCACCTTACTGTTTTATTAGAGCTAAGCCAGATGGCAGTGAGTGACTGAAGCCCTTTGTGTTTGGAAAGTACAAAAATCCAAGTTGTTTTAAAAACATTAAGACCTTACCTACAACCTTTGCAGCCAACACAAAGGCACAGGTGACATAGACTATTTTTGAAGAACAAAAGCATGCCCTTGATGTAAATATATGTACGTAGACACCACCTCAAATCAAATTGATTGAGTTAAAATATGAGAATACTTTTATTTTTTGTTAACTTTTGTTTATTCATTTATGTCTCTATTTGGTGACCCATCAAATATTAAACATCACCTGTTAAATAAAATAAAATTATTTAACATTAGGCTATGATTTTGCATCTGTTTCCTACAAATTAAGATTTCCCTTGATTTACATTTTCCCGCAATTTACACTTTTTTCCTTCGTCCCCGTCAAAAGTGTAAAAGAGGTTTTACTGCACTTATTTTAAGCATCGAAGCTAAGAATAAGGCAAAATGAAGCAGTCTGAAGTGAAAGAGAATCCCCAGTTGACCAATATCCAAAATAAAATGTGTAATGAGTGAAAATACCTCCATGGATTCAGCCAATTCTTCAGCATGAGACTTGTTAACTTCTTTAACCATCTGAATTCGGTGCAATATCTTGCCCAATGCATCTGGTCCCAACGCTGTGCTTGAATACCACACGGGACTGTCTGGAACGCATGCCCTCTCAGGCAGCAGGTAGAAGAGGTCACCCACCTTTTTTGATGGGTCCGGACTGCAGGGAATGATTGAAAACCTCTCTGAGAACATTTGCATCCACTCATCAACTGCATAACCCCCATTAAATCAACTAATTTGCTTACAAGGAAAATCTTCTATAAGTTATCAAATGAGAAACATTTTGTTTCTCCTTTATTTTTCTGATCACCAAAACAAACTAAAATAAGGAGCCAAAATGAACTAAATTCAACCATGCATACAGCACTACTTCTAATGTTTCAAGCAGCTTGCAAAACAAAGAAGCATTATAAGGAAAATAATAATTAATTTAACACAACAACAACATGAAATAACTTTTGTACCTTCCACACTTTTTTAAATCCCAGACCATGGTTTCAGCATCTATATAGACATTATTAAGGATATCCTTGAAAACCCCTTTCGCACAGGAGCCTTGCAATGAAAAATGCTTCCCTTGTCATGAGTGCCGTGAGCATATCCTTGTATTCCTCCGTACGAAACTAACTCCTGGCAAGTAATCGCACAGGTATACTCCCCTTGGATTACAAATCAGGGAAGCCGGACCCTTTCCTCAAACACTGGGCAGAGGTGATAACGACCCTCTTCTCAGTACCATCCCCACTCACGGCCAACTATTTGTTTACTCAGTGCATTTACTAAAAATATTTGCTGCCGCAATTATTTGCTTCTGGGCCTATTTTTTTATTATAGGCCCAGAAGTTCATTCCCTATGTTTCATTCTGAATTTACTAATTTTAAATGGAACTTTACCGTTATTCTTAACAAAGTTCTTGTATAATGAACATTTGCGACAATTATGTTTAGAGTAGAGTTCCGTTTAAAATTTGGAAATGCACAGAAAAAAATATAACAAATGTAATTCTGAGCTTATATTTTCCCAGCATGCTACAAATATTGTCATATAGTAAATCCATTGAGTATGTAAACAAATGCTTGACCACGGACACCCGCAGTGAAGGCATCTACCAATGACGCGTGTCAGCGTGGTCAGTGTGGGACATCGCATCTAGACCTAGTGTTGAGGGGGTGGGACGGAAGGGGCACTCGAAGGGGCCTGATCTCCCGGAGGGCCGGAACGGGGGCTTCGGTGTGAAGGTGTGAAGCTCGTGCCTACCCTTAGAGCGGGGAGGGGGGACACGGAGGGTCACTTGAGGGGAGAAATATGACCAGTATGGGAGAGAAGGGAAGCGTTTGATAGGTTCGTCTGAAGTGAGAAAGAAGTTGATAGAGGAGAAAAGTAAGCCGAGGTTTTGGAACAACAGAGATGGAAAGCTGGGTGAATTTTCCTGGTGGGGATTGCCGGGTGGGGGAAAAAGAATACAGGCATGTGCGGGCATTTCCATTTTGAATTTTCTAAATTTCCGATCCATTCGGGCAGATTCTTTATCAATCTGCAGGAACGCAGCTGAGCTCTCTTTTAGGATATGTTTCAATCACTGGGTAGGAGCGAAAGGGAAGAAAGCCCTTTTTTATGCTTATTTTTTCCCTTTGATTATGCATGCGCCCAGCGCTAGCCCTACTTAAGAATTAATGTGCATCTAAGTAATTGGTCGTATGAACCAAGCGAACTCGTATTTTCTCTGGTTTTCTTGGCTGTTGGGGACAGAAAAGGGAAGGGCAATAGCTTGCTTGATGTCTACACCAAAACGCTTAATTAGGACGGTAAATTAAACCAGATTCTTTCGATGATAGCTATTGCCCGCCGGAATAATTATGCCGTGGAGCAAGGTTAAGTGTAATCAGTCTGAAATAGTGAGAAAAAAAGCTTCCTTGGGTTATATTCACGACTGAATCTATCGCTCGAACAACCTAGCACCATCTCCGTTACATGTCAGAGTGTTTTAGCACACGAGCGCAGCAAACGATTTCTGTACCAGGAATATTCATCATGGATTTATGTTTGGGAAAACTGGTAACAAAAATGCTAGGGATCATGAGAGGAAAATGCTGGTTGTAGCAATTATTCTCTCGCGGGAATCCGTACACGACTAATTTAAGTTTTTTATTACTTGTTGTCAACTCTGTGGACTCATGGTAACAAAGCAAAGCTGGCTGTAGCAACTGTTCTCTCGCAGGCGAGTAGGTATATCCGTACATGACTAATTAAAGTTTTTTTACTCGTTGGCAAATCTGTGGACTCGTGGTAACAAAGCCGAACGCATATTTTGTCCGATTGGTTTCATATTTTATGTGCTACAGTGCCTAAAATTCAAAGTCGTCCAAGGTCTGGTTTCACTTGGGCGTCCAGCAGCCACGTCTAGACGTCGCAGCTGGGTGGTTTCATTCAGGCGTCTACGTCCCGATTCTGCGGCTGGGCGATGTGGGAGAATGTGTATTTAGTTTAATTACGAATTTATTATCGGTTTGTGTTTCCTGAGAGCGAGTTGATGATGAGCTGAAATGGATAGTGACGATTAAGTTTTGTTGCTTTTATTGGAAGACGAAGAATAGGACGACCAAATGTTGCTAATAGTTTTACAGAAAGAGCTGGAAAGGACACTTTATATAAAACGCGGAAAGAGTAGAGCAGAAAAATCACCGAAAATTGAAATGCGTGACTAGGCGTCCGCGTCTCGACTGCTCTCGAAGCGGTCGAGACACAGACATCGGGCGTCAGCAGTCGAACGAGACGGCCGAGACGTCTCAGCGAAATCGAGCCCATTTGATATATATTGGATGAGTACGGCAGTGACTTCCGACTACTGGACGCCGGATGCGGCCGCGCGACGCCTCAGCAAAACCACGCGTTTACTATATGTAGCATTGAAAAATTAGTTAACGGTCACGTAATTCACATTCAGTGCATAATGTATTCGGCGACGATGATTAATTAGATGTTTAACTCTGACAAGGAGTGCCTAAAAATGTTGCTGTGATCCGTCACTATTCGTATATTCAAGTAACTTTTTCACGTCGGGACCAAGACCCGAGGTTCGTAATTCCAAAACTTCGTTATTTCGTAATATCACGTACTGTTACATACAAAATCTTTGGTCGGGACCAAAGATTTTGCTTCGTTAAATCAAAATTTCGTAATTTCGAGTTTCTACTGTATCTTGATTTCACATAATTTGATTTTACATAACATCCCATTTTTGGGGTCCCAAGGTGTTACCTAAAATCAAGACTACTGTATTCGATCAAAAAGAGTGACTTATAAGGTCTGTACATCAAAATGAAAGAAAACACAGACTTTTCCACACGATTTAATAGTTGTGATAATTACCTATTTAATCATGTGGAAATACTAAGTGTTTTCTTTCAATATAACATGAATTTCCACAACGTACAACCTGCTATCTTTCATTAAATCTGTACGTCAAGTATAGCACCTAAAACTAGATAAAGTATGGATTCAGTAGTTCAAGCAAAAGCTAAGTTAAAACCAATTTTGGGGTCAATAATAATGAAGAAAGCTCTGTAATTTTCTCATTTGTTAGACAATTAAAGGATGCCATTTATTTTCTGTTCAATGGTTCAACTGATTCAAACATCATTATTTTTTTAATCTGTACAAAGCCATTTCTACGGAATGGTCATGATCCCATTAAAAAATGGGAAATCACTTTAGCTCATATGAATGGTTTGCATCAAGTGTTCCACTAACTTGAGGCAAATACACAGATTTTGCTGCATACAGGCAGTCCTCGACTTTCGTACACAATGCGTTCCTGAAGACATGTACGAAAGTCGAACAATAGAGTCCCATACTAATTAGGAGTTACGTTCCCGTAGAGTTAAATATATATAGTAAAACCTCATATCAATTGTAAGGAAATTTTATTTTTAATACAAAAGTTTAAAATACATAAACTATATTTAAACAATACGTTATTACTTTAAAAACTACGCAGTCTTGATAAACGGTTCTAAAAGAATACCGTTGTGTACTGAGTAAGCATACGCATTTCTAATTTTTCCCAATCAGAAATTAACATTTCACTAATAACGTCCACTATCACTATAAAGACACAAAACAAGAAGCATCATGACATTTAATTTTTGAAACCTTAAACTCAAAGTCATTTAATTTATTACAATTAACTAAAGAACAAAACTTCGCAATTTCCTAAACTGGACAAAAGACAAGCGAAAATAGAATGTTTCCTAGGTACATGCCATACACAACTTCGTGATTTTCGCATTGCACTTTCCACCATTTCGTACATGGTCTATAATTTTATCTTTCCCCTTTACTATTGAAGACACAGTTGAACGGCTTAAGTTCAATGATTGTCTTGCAGCGAAAGATCCTCCCAGTTCAGCACGTCTAATAATTCCCGACTTTTGCTCAACAGCATTAAGTTTATGCAACCTACGCGTATTTTCATTGGTCTCAGTCACATTATATTTACGTTTTCTACTCATTCTTATCATACGAAATTAATTAAATTCAGTAAATAAACAAGTTATATCTAGCTGTAAGTTAACACTGCCCACAGTCGCGTATACTAGCGAGCGAGAACGCCAGATGAAACAGTTGAATGCCGGGATGTGCCATGCATAGGGATAGGAAAATTTTGCGATCGCGAATTTCACGAATTTAGGCAAAAATGTCCTAGGAGTGGTAGTTAGTTACAACATACTCCATACTGACTGGGGAAATGACTTTTGAACTCGCGAAATGTCGCGAATTGTGCCCCAAAACGCAAATTTTCATTTTTTATGAGAAAATGGTTGGAAGTACATTTCAAACGCAAGAAAAACATTAAAATTGCAAGCAAATGTTCTCAAATCGATTTAAGCAAACTCGCGTGCAAATAGTCCTGAGGTATGCGGAAGTTTGCAGTTCATCGTAGCATAACCGGTGTTACGATAACAATCGCGGGAGGATGACATCGGGTGCTTTCGATTTACGGCGCTAACCGGCAATACACAGCTCGTCACGCCGCGGTGCTTTCTGTTTACAACTACTGGAATAACCATCTATCGGCATCTATGATCGGTGGCTCTCCGCTCCGAGGTGAGTCGAACAAAGGAAAAGCAATATGCGCATTTATTCTAAGTAATCTGCTACAGCAGGGTTTCCCAAACTTTTCCTGCGATAGAACACTTCGTAAATCCTGAAATTTTAACGGAACACCTTGTGGAATTCACATATATTAAACCATTGCGTTTCGGTAGCAGCATATAAAGCCATTATAGGTTACTCTGAACACCCATTAGCCTTCCGCGGAACATAGTTTGGGAATCCCTGTGCTACAGATTTGAAGACGAGACGGACTGCGCATGTGTGAATTTCTGTGGACTTTGAGTTGTTTCATTTCAATGGGATCGTTCGCCAAGAGATTTTAAATGCTGATTATAGTTTTGAAACTAAAGAGACACGTATTTTTCTGATTTTTTTATTTTGTTCTGATTTGTAAATTAGACTCTACTACGGATTTGAAGACGAGACGGACTGTGCATGCGTGAATAGCCGCTTTGAGTTGTTTCATTTCCATGGGCTTGTTCTCCAAGAGTTTTTAAAATGCCAATTCTGATAGAGTTTGAAAAATAAAGAGAGACGTATTTTTCCGGTTTTTGATCGTCGCCTGCTTTTCGAATTATCGGCGGCGAAAAATCGTAATTGGCGGCGAAACGTAAAAGAACCAACATGAAAAGTTTTGAAGTCACTCGCTGCTCCGTCCAATCACGCTGGGCGCTATGCAGCATTCCCCTTCCCTCGATTTCCAGCGAGCGAATTACAAACTGAACCGGATCTCTGATGTTGTCACGAACGTTTTGAGTGGGTGGCAAGTTACGCGAATTTTTGTTTTTGATTTAAGAGTGAGTGGCTGAATTTTGGAGAATTTTGTCTCCACCGAAAATCTATTTTCCAATCCATCTACCGAATTCGTGAATTAAATTGCAGTTTCGCATCATGGTGAACGACCTTATTGGAATGGGGTTGTTCCATTGCAATGGTTGCATAGCTAGCTTTAAAGCAGCAATCAAGGCCAACTATGACATCAATATAATTGTCGATATATTTATTTATTGCATGGCACCAAGATTGATTTTTTTGTTTGAATCTATAGTTTGCCATTTCCGTCAAATGACTGTTTGTTTTCTAGTGACAACTGTTAAGTATCCTAGTTTTATTCCTGGTTTCTGTGCTTTCAAGTGATTTTGACGAGTTATTGAGATGCCGAATGCAAAAGTAAGCGCAAGAGTCTGGGCTTTCCAGTATCAAAAAGATGGATTTTATTGTATTGATAAAAGTATGGTCATGTACATATTCTACAACTGTCAGGTTGCTGTCTAAAGTTACATTTCAATACACAAAATGTATTAAATTTTATTTTTAAATTTAGTGCCACTTTTCGAGGTTCCGGCACCGAGGTGATTGCCTTCACTCATAACATGGCTAGAAGGGGAAGTGTCGCATAATAACCCAGATCATATTGGGTTAAACTATAGTATAAGTGACCCTTTTCTAGACTTTGAAATAATCAGTATTTTTTGTGTATATATATATAAATTTGTGGTCACTGTGAAAACACCGAAATGTCTTGTTGAAAGTACCGAATTCCTAATTTCAAAGTACCGCTTTTCTCCCTCTCAAACCACCAAAAAATTCCTATCCCTAGCCATGCACCATCGTGGGAAATTCAAAAATATTGTTCGACAAATGTCCGAAAGTCCGAATTTGGTGTCCGAAAGTCAAGTAAAAGGTATCAATTTGGAGCGTACGAAAGTGCGAATTGTACGAAAGTCAAGTGTACAAAAGTCGAAGAGTGCCTGTATATTGTACCTGATTATAGTGTAAAAGTCAATACTGGTCATTTGTGGTAAAATAAATGTGGAAAACACAAAGTTGTGTTATTCTTATAACAATGGAAAGAGTTCACAAAGTTAGATCTCCATCATATGATTACAGACTTAACTACAAAAAATTTAACAACTAAAAATATCAAGAGACATAAGCATTCATTTAGGCAACAATATACTTATGCACTCCATCAAGACAAGCATAAAGTACCTAGGCTTTAATGATAATGGATTCTTACCACTTAGACATATAAAATTCATAATGCTTGACTGGACAGCGAATTGGTATTGAAGTATTTTCTTCCTGTTCATAAACCTTCCTCTGAGGTGAACTTTCATCTGAAAAGCACATAGATGATGAATCAATATCTAATTATAAATATATTTTCCATCATACACTATACATATGGGAAGCAAATTATCAGGCAATTAGAGATTAAAGGGGCAATATTTTCTACTTTGCATAACATAATAGAGTAACTCTTTTCAGACAATGGCAGTCATCTAAATACTGTTAATTATTTTAAGTTCTTAGAACTCCATGTTAATATTAACCTGAAATGGAATTTCCATGTTATGTTACTAATTAAAAAGCTAAATTCTGTGTTCTACAGCAGAACTCTTGTTAGCAGGTTATTGAAGGGACTCGGGATTCTGAACATAGTTACCAGGAAAACGTGCAAAACAGGGTAGGCATTCCATGGAAAGTCAAATACGTACTGGTTGGTCGCATAACTTGCAGGGGAATGATATCCTGCCGCTCATTTTAGCTCACGCCGTAGATAACTGGTGATCATTTATTGTAAAAATAGTTTATTTTCCACCTATTCCACCTCCCAAGAAAATACATACCATACCTAATACTGATGCGTACTCATTATCAATGATGACGACAATTGTCGTCATCATTAATAACCAAATAGCACGTAAACCTCTTGAGATTTATCCATCGTCAGATTAACCTACGAGGCGGATATTTCCCTAGGACAAATTTGGCTTGGTCCTCCTCCAAACGTGCTAAAGAGGCAACCAAAACGTGCTAACCATGGTTATATACATGCACTGTGACACAGACCTGAGGAAATGAATGTCCAAATGAGGAAAACAAGCTATTAAGGAACGTCCTAATGAGAGTCTGCTGTACTTACTATCTATCGTAAGACATTCAATAACCCAAAATATTTTGATAAAGTTTTATATTATGGGGTATAGAATTCAAGAATTTCATATGTTAGTGTTCTGGGGACTACTGTCTCACCTCCACAGTGTATTGAAGATACAAAAAAAGATGGTAAGAGTGATGTGTAACCAAAATTATTATGCCCACTGTCGACCTCTGTTCAAAAAATTAAAACTGTTATCTGCTCCTTGTGTATGCATTTATCATTCTGCATTACTTGTGAAGAATAATAGTGCTGATTTAGAAATGAACAGTAGTATCTACTTGTATGATACCAGACAATGTAACAACTTACAAGTAAAGCAAACCAATTTATCCATGGAAAAAAATGGTCCTAGGTCTATGTGTGTAAAATTAGATAATAACTTACCTGAATGTCTTAAAAAAGAAGAGAGAATACCAGTATTTAATAAAATTGTTCATGAATACCTGATTGATTAGTGTTTATAGCATCAAAGAATACTTGAGGCCAAATTTTTAATGTTTTATTTTTCACAAACTTACTAATATTACTTTTATATGACATGTCCTATGCACTTGCCAATATTATTACCATGCACTCTCTCTCTCGGATGAATAAATTATTATTATTATTTTAAGAACTTCAGGTAAATTGTGTTGGCAGCAAAAACTGCTCCACTAGTGACAAAGGCGAGGAGTACAAAAGTGGTAATGGTCACAAGATTAATGAAAACACTGATTTATACCTCAGGGTTGCTACATATGGGAAGTAATGAGATTCCAGGACTTTTCCAGGATTTTCCAGGCCAAAAGTTTCAATTTTCCCAATTCATAATATCCATAAAAAAAACAGAAATATACACGGTAAAAGGGAAATATCAATGATGAATAGCATATTATGGGATCAAAGTACATCTAAAGAAAACAAAACAAGAGAATATAACACTAATATAAGAAGTATTATCACATATGGGTGTGAGAAATGGCAGATTAAGGAGAAAACATGAAAATGCTGGCAGTCACAGAGATGGATACTGGTGACGAGCTACAGGGATATCAAGGAGGGAAATAATTACAAATGACACCTTAAAAAATACAATGGGAATTATTCACACCATAGTCGATGACATTATAACAAAACAGCTGGTATGGTATGGTCATTGGTCACATAAAATGTATGCAAAACGAGAGACTACCAAAACAAATTTTAATGTGGAATCCACAGGGTAGAGAAAAAAAGAGGAAGACCCACAATAAGTTGGAGAGAATGGGTAGAAAATTCTATCAGAGAGAGGGAGTTACCAGAAGGCCTGTGGATGAATAGAGAGAAATGGCAGTTAGGAATCAAATAATGTTTTAGAAAGTTTAAAAGCTGAAGGAAAAAAAATTTCGCCTGACACATGACTGAGACGATGAAAAGCACAACAGCAAAAAGTGGGGACTGCCTGTACAACAGAATCTGATGAAATTATAGATGGATCACTTACTTATAGATGCTGAGTCTAAAGCAAGATGATATAGCCATTGAATCTCTAAATATTATGAATGAATATGTACTGCTGAATTTGCTGGATCCTCCTCAGCTTTCTTACTGGCAAGGCTTGACTTATGACCACCTCCTTGGTCAGTTACAATCATATAAATCAGGCTGTTAGTAAAGTTTATACTTAACCCAAAGGTTTTAAGTTAAAACCCAAATATCACTTGCAACTGCTCAAGGCCATAAGTCCCAAGGTTAAGCTTAGCACATATATGACAGACACAAATGGAATTAGGCCATGCAAGTTCTTGAATAGCTTGGAAGGTAGAGATAAATAGATTTCCATCATTTTCATAATACATGAAAGTACTCACCATTAAGCTTGTCAGGGTAGACAAGTCGTAAAAGAGATGAAGTGGCTTCAGCATAAGAGTTGCCATGTTTTGAGCGGGGCTTTTTCCAAACTTTGATGACATTTGCAAACGTCAGTTTAGCATGTTCCTCTACGGTCTGAAGATGAAGGAAACAAGAAAGAACACGAGAATTAGTACCTCAAGCATGCATAAAAACAAAAGGCTAAAAATTAATAAGACAGAATAGATAAGCAATGGGTTCCACAGAACTTCCCATTAAGGTGGGCTATACATACTAATGAGAACAATAATTTTGATAGGTAAAGAGAACATAACTCAATAAATTATCAGAGATTCTATTTCCCCATTTCCACCCAGAATTTCTCACTAGCAATGGTCTTCCTTTTTTCATCTCCTCCTTTTGCCATAACACCATTTTATAACAAACTGCATCGATACAGTGGACTAGACTAAGGACATTTAACAAGGAATTCAAGATTCCAAGAATGATAACCAGGGAAACGTACCAAACAAAGTAGGCATACAAAGAAATGTTAAGCTTTTCTCTCCAGGTAATCAAAATCTAAGGGTAGGAACTTACAAACAATGCATTATTAACCATTCACTTCATTTCTCATAAGCGATAACTGAGGGCAAAGATGTTTCATGTCTTAGATACAATTAAACAAAGGTTTCCCTACATAACAGAGACAGAAAAAGTCATTTTTACATACTACTGACAACTATTTTGCTTTTATGATGTGATTAAGGACTTGACCACATCTTATCAAATTCACTAATTCAAGATTTGATCAAAGTTTTCAGATCAAAACCAAAGATACAAGACCATCCTGTTATCCCTACTTCACCCCCCCCCCCACTACTCCTTTACGGTCCCCCTCTCTCTGCCAAATATGTATAAATTGTGCACACTTAGCACCACATGTCACCTGGAGATGATGTGTTAAAATGAATCCCAGGTCAAAAGTAAATTTTATACTGTGGAAAATTGTAGTCAGTCTTTTCAACTATTTTCAAATCCTTCCAAAAAGCAATTGCCTGGATTGGAAGATTCCTGGAATGAATGGATTAGAGATATGAAGATTGAGACTATGTATTAATAAAAAGAGATTCAGTTCGATAAATTTTGGCTTCGACTCATTGCTAAATTTTTCTTTCCAACCAAAGATTCTACTTTTCAACAAATATTTCCTTCGAAAGGTTTCAAAAGGTTCCAAGACTTTCCAAAACATGCAAAGGAATAAGGGAATCCAGGATATGCATAACAATTACCAAGGAATGGGGAAAAAACCACTCACCCATAAATGAAAATACTTGGTGTTGAAGAACACGAGCGTGGACAAAAGTACGTATGGCGAGTGCGCGCCCAGCTGCCGACTTTCCCACAAATGCTCCTCCTCAACGCGAGTCTCAATCAGTTCTGAAACAATGAACCAAATTGGTAAATGAGTAAATACAATAAAAGATTTCAAAAGTAAATAAAAGATTTCAGGTGCTGCCACACTTGTTTTGTAGAAAAGTATTTTTCTTTAAAATACTGGCAGGTAAGAAAGTTTTGTATAACATAAAGTAAGAATCACACAATAATATGGGTCCAACTACATTAACTGCAAACACTGTCTGTCTCAATAAAAAAATTCAAAGGATCATATGATCTCAAAATAAACTTTCCCTCTCCAATTGTAACAAAATGACCATCTGCAAAGCAAGACCATTGAGCTGCAGTGAGACCTCAATCATATTTTACTCATAAGATTATTACTTCTTAAGATATTTTGATGCTGGTCTGGCAAACATCCATAAAATATTATAAATGTCGGTAAATACTCAATTATACTATGTATCATGTAGTTACAGTCGGATCCGGAATTAACGTCTTCGCATTTAACGTTTATTCGCATTTAACATCTATTTTTTAGGTCCAGATTCATTCCATATTCAAACAATGTAAACATTATCCTTATTTAATGTTTCTGCATTCTGCATATTTCGCAGTCTATGTCGTAAAATTTTGCCTGCACAAGCTTTTTTGTCCATTTTGACATGTTTTCGTGACCGTGTAGGTAAATGATTTCCCAAAAATATCCATGATCATTATCTCTGCTATTAATTTTCACTGGGTCAACAGTGTTCAAGGTTTTGCTTGAAGATGTACATAGATATTGTACATATTAACATGAAGATGTTGTATGTTCATGATAATATATACATATGTATGCCCACGATGATTATACATCTGCTTTTTCCCCCTTAGCAGTTTTTACTCGACGATGCTATGGCATGTAATGCAGTTGAAATCGTCGAAATATTCCCGTGAGAGTAGCGCAGTATATGGAGAAAAAATGATTGACAAACTGCACGACATACAAAAAATTCATGTGCGTACCTGCAGTTTATTTTCCTGTAACTGCAGATCAAAATTGATTGCTAAATAAGGAATTTCAATATTTCATACAATCAGTAATATTAAAAAATTCTGGAAGGAATCACTATTTCGTAGCATATGAAATATCTTTCTTTGGCTTGTCAGTAAATGATGAAAAATTATTTTCCGGTAGGTACATAACTCCCAAAGTTAGCTCATTTTCATAAAAGAAAATTGACGCAAAAATAAGCTGAGACCACTGAGAAATGCATAACAATAATTTTTTTGATGCTAATGACTGAATGGGAATGTTAAGTGTAGGCGGAGTTAAGGAAAATTTTCATTATCTACCATAAGGATGGTATACTGTGACAGTGTCAGTAAAATTTAACCCTAGAAAACGCTGAGGTTAAATTGATGTCATTATAATCTTTTATAAGTCATACTGCACCTATGACTAAAAATGATGACCTCATCAAGAAAAACATCGAAAATTTTTATGCATTTGAAGCGAAATGGTTGGTAGCAATACACAAGCACCTACTGTCGGCGCAGAAATTATGCCCACTCGAGTCTGGATACAAATAAAAAAATAACGAAAAGGCTTACAGAAAAACTAATAACTCCATAAGTTTCCTTTTTTTACTCTGCGTTAGTTCATGGTATATATAAATTTTAGAAATGCATTTTAATATATATTATGACAAGTGTTTCATAAAAAGTATCGGTTTTGGACGGTGTTCAAGCAAAGTGCCTTTGATAATTCCTAACTGGAAAACAAGTCGTTCTATTACAACCAAAGTTCAATATGTGCTAGATAGGCATGTTAGCTATACATTTTACAAGTTTCAGGTTTGCATTCTTAACAGAAAAAAAGTCATGCATCAATTTTGTAAAATGCTATAAATTTCCTCACTTGAAGAGAGTTGACTTGGCGAAGAAGCTGCTCATGCCAGTAACAACTCAGACTTTTGAAAAGTTCCATGATAGCTCAGGAGATCACCAAATTAATCATATCATATTCAATTTTTTAGTTCCTCTGGGTCTGTTCCTAATTCAGTAAGGTTTATAAGCTAATTAATAATTTTTTGGTTTTGGTCAATTAACCCTAAAGAATGTCAGTCTCATCCCGGCTGATAACAGTAGATTCTTAGGTTTAA
The DNA here is from genome assembly GCA_963573305.1 of Pyrrhosoma nymphula. Classification (NCBI taxonomy): domain Eukaryota; kingdom Metazoa; phylum Arthropoda; class Insecta; order Odonata; family Coenagrionidae; genus Pyrrhosoma; species Pyrrhosoma nymphula. Next base: position 56,823,253 of record OY754339.1, on the reverse strand, counting down.
TAATTGAAAATTCAGGAAACTGGTCTACATATGTCTCCAATTTAACTGAAAAGCTATCTGTAGTCTTGTATGGTATGAGATTTCTCAGAAACACAGTATCTCAAGATGGACTATTGACTTTATATCACAATAACTTTGTGAACAAAGCCAACTATGCAATTGAATTCGGGGGATCAGCCATAACACTCCTTAACAAAGTATTTTTATATACAAAATAGGGCAATAAGAATCATTATGGGGAAATCAAAAACACAATCCTGTAGACCACTATTTGTAGAATTAAAGCTCCTCACAGTGCCATGCCTATATATTTATAAATTATGTGTTTTAATTAAAGTTAACCGTCACAAATTACATGTTAATAGTGATATTCATAATCACTTGACAAGATCCCATTCAAGTTTACATGTCACCCTCCAAAAACAAAAAATAGCCTCTAGGTGCCCCATTGCTCGTGGCACTAAAATGTTTAATTTACTCCCCCCATATTTAAGATGTACTACCCCAGAAAATAAGTTCAAGGCTGAACTAAAAAAATATCTTCTAAATAAATGTTATTACAGCGTACATGAGTTTTATAACAAAGTTTAGTAGTTGTTTTGTATTATCATTGTATTTTGTATTGTTCTATCTCAACTGTTAGTTGTTGTTTTTTGTCATCAATTTTTAGTGCAGTGTATCTTAATAAATATTGACTTGTTTAAGGTAACAACCAGTGTCCACCACCATGACACAAGGAGAAAAGAAAAACTTGTTGTACCACACTGCAGGTTAACAAAAACAAAGGAACATTTCAATGTTCTAAAACTAAAATTGTTTAATATGTTGCCCCAAGAGGCCATAAATGCTACATTGTCAAGATTTAAATCTATCATTCATTGTTGGCTTGTATCAAAAGCATTTTATTCTATTGATGGATATCTTACGTGCAATATCAATGATATAGTATTCTGATTTTGTTTGTGTTGTCCTTAACCATGACGAAGACTATTGCAGATGTATCTTGCTTAACCACTTCCCTGACAGGTTTTTTTTACAAAAACGGTCAAAAAAAGTCATATTTTTTTATTTCAGATTCAGAAGCATTAAAGGGAGGCAAATCCAAAAATGTTTTCCTTAATTTTTTATTCCAAATAACTATTGATTTATTCAATAATTTCTGAATGTTGCCCCTTAACTTTCGAGAATTAGGCCACCTGCATATCAGTATAACTTCCCTTCCCGTTAATCTTAGTTAGACATCTTTTGAGAAATACATTTAGTTTATATTACAATAGTATATACTTTGCCGACAACGTTCATGTTAACTATTAATTTTAGTCCATAGTAAATCAAGAAACAACGTACAAACATTCACGGGAGTTATGCAACCCGCATGACGACGACTTTCGCCCTGAAAATGCTACAGCAAAATTTTTTATGGCGAAAATCAAGAAACTTTCTTTTACTTGATATTCTTTGAAGAGAGCTGGATTCCCTTTCCTCAGTGTTCCATACGAGTCAGTGGAGTGGAGAGATCGGCCATATTTTATTTAGTTTGGCTTTGGGGTGTGTTTGGGGATCAAAATCGTTATTGCAGGAAAAATGTAAACATTGCCTTATTTTTACGAATCATCGGTAAGACATTGTGTGTCCTCAAAAGGGAGAGGAGTATAGGTCTCGTCTACCAATAAAACTCAGTATCTGGCTTCCGCACTCTGCTCTGTAGCATTACGAGGTCAAAAAATACAAATTTCTGACCTTGTCACAGCTCGCCACTGATTTACGCTAGTACTGCTCGGCCCCGCTTTTTCGCGCAAAGTGTTACTGGCGCAGTGATTAGTTTCCCAAGTTATAAAGTCAACAATTTCATCGTTGAAAAAATATTTTAGGGAACCACAGTCGGGACCATGTTGAAGTTCATCGAAGAATTTCCTTCAAAAAGAAACCTAGGTGGTGTCAGAGGAAGATTCGTTGAAAGCATTTCATCCCACTCCGCTTCCCACGAATGGTCCCTGCGACTTCTAATTCGGAGCTTGTTTCTCCGGAGAGAATCGACTAGGAGCCTGGAACTTCAATATCCATAACCTAGGAATCACTGCTGGTCAACACTGATTCCTCTCCGGAATCCATTGCTGATTGCCAAATTTTACCTAGTGAAAACAAAGAATTTGCCGTAGAATTCACTCCTACTACACCGCTCGTATTAGAACGAAAATGTTCTAACTAAAAATGGAATGTTTGCATCGGTAAAATTTCAGCGAAAAAGTGCATGCGCTCTGAAAATCAAGGATGCGTATTCTCTGAAACTCAACGAAAGACTGTCACCATCGTCCTTCCGACAAAGTACTCGTGAAAACAATCACGATATGCAAAGGACCTCGCCCCAAAGTGTGAAAAGCTCATCCCATGCTCATCATAAAATTTTTCTTTTCCGTTCCTACCATTTCTTGGGAAATAAACACGTGTGCGTACCGTAACAGCATGGATTTTTCAACTAACGGTAAAATGATATCGGCAAAAGCCTATTAGTAAAGGGTTGGCTGGTGGGAAAGTAGCCCGGGGAGAAAAGGGTGGCATATTAGCATGACATGAAACCGGGCGCCAGGTTGCTTAGCGGGCCATCGGCTCTCGAGCGGGTGTTTTCTGACCTCAGGAAAGTGTCAAACATGACAACAGAAGGCATTACACATGTTTGGGATTTATCTCTATCTCTCCTTTTTTCTCGTACTCATGTGAGCTAGGGTAGCACATACACAGGGCACTTGTGTTTGTTTCAATTGAGAACGTACGACCTTTAGACGTCTTCATCGTATAGCTGTTTCCGTAAATATGTTTCACCACTTCCGCCAGTATTCGAAGTAGAAAAATGAAAGGGGCTGATGAAATAACATTCGCAACATGTCTAAACATTTACGCTTACGCCATTTTATCTAAAGAGAACGGTTCAATAGGCATTTCCAACATATATAAAAATTACCGGAAGAAAATGAGCGGACGAATAATATAGAATCAGATAATATATATAGTAACAAATATATATTGTAACAAATTTATATATAGTAATAAACATATAAGGTAACAAATATATATCTATAGTAACAAATAAGACAAGGAAAGGTTCATGTTCTGGTGCAAGAGAAATATTTTATTCCAATTACTGTGGAACTCATCGTAGCAGTGAAAATTAGCGCAAAATTGAAATTGCAATTTTTATAATGACCGCTAAAATGTTGAAGAAAAATGAAATTGAATGCTCATGAAGAGTGAATGACGAAATATAAATGAAAAAAACTAATTTCAAAATTATTTACTCATTTATAAAGTTTTTTGTCATGTGAAAGTTTTACATCATAAATTTGCAATAATTATCTACAAATGACAAAAAAAGAAGTTGTAAATTTCGTAAAAAGTTCGCAAAAGAAACTCCATGCATGAAGTATATAGACGGATAGTTACGAATGACAATGTAGGTGATTGAAACTTCGTAAGGGGATAACTTTTCAGTGCGTAAAAAATTATAACCCTCGAATTGCTAGAAATATTACCAAAAAATGACCATTGTTTTAACATTAGAAATCACTATTTGAAAAGAGCGCCACTTGCCGCATCGCTGGTTCTGGACCTTCAACAGTGCAGGAGGCGGCAGGAACGCAAACTACTAGCATCGGCCAACTATATGCAGGCGTAAAGAAAAATATACGGATATCGCGGACTTGCTTGAATATATGCGGGCTTGTCAGATTTTGCACCACCTCGATGCCCGAATATATGCGGGCTTGTCAGGGAAGTGGTTAATGTCCAATAAAAAATGTATGTATGTATGTATCTTGTATATTGATGGAAACATGTAATTCTTTGTTCAATAACTTTTGACGTGTCCTATATCTATGCATTGATCTCTTTGACATATGATCTTTAGACAAATAAAATTATTATTATTATTAATAAAATAATTTTCGAAAAAAAAAAAAAAAAACCACAAATTGTTTATCATATTTGTTTTTATAGTTGTTTCCTGGAGATATTTGTTTTTATAGTTGCCTCCCAACTTATTTTAGGAAGAGCACGTTTATTGATGATTTTTTTATTTTTGTTTGTAACACCTTTTATAAGTGTATAGTGACTTTATAAATTATCTTTTTAATCATTAAAAACTTTCCTAGCTTATTACAGACTCTAAAACCTCAAAAAAATCGTAGGTCCTCATTTAGTGTTTGTCCGCATTTAGTGTTTAAAATAAAATTTTGTCCCCCCCACCCTGAAAAACATTAAATCAGGATTCTACTATGTTATATTGTCACCCCTTGTACAGGTATACCCCGCTTGACACGAGAGATGCATCCCAAAAAGTCGTTGTGCGAAACGAATTCATATTAAGCGAATACATAAAAGCCATAAGAAACTGTGCAATTGATAAGGGATTCATATGAGAAATAATAGACTGGACCATGTCTAACATTTCGTAATAGTTCATTTATTGCATTATGCACAGCACGTTAACAAAAAGGAAGAATTAGGAAACGAAAGAATTAGGACTCAAGGCGAGAGCTGTTGATGCATTAATCACTGAAAATTCAGCTTTTTACAGAAGGCATCCATGGAGAGTTGTCTCGCTCTGCAATTATTACCTTTTCTCTCTGTAAACCTCTCTTCACATTCAATCAATTTTATTATCGTTTCCCATGAATTACTTTTATAGGTACGCCTTTTCCTTGGCCTGTCACTTCTGGCCGATTACAAGTTTTGCTCTCACGTTGGAAAAAGTTAACACTGTATACAGCGGACTCTCGTTAGGATGTTCTTTAATAGCACGTTTTCCTCACTTGGACGTTAATTTCCTCAGGTCCGCTTCACAGTGCATGTAAATAACCATGGTTAGCACGTTTTGGTTACCTCTTTAGCACGTTTGGAGGAGGACCAAGCCAAATTTGGCCTAGGGATATATCCACCTCGTAGGTTAATCAGACGATGGATAAATCTCAAGAGGTTTACTTCTCGCATTAAAAAAGATCGTTATCCCTTAAAATACTATTTTGATAGTCATATTATGTTTAAAAAATGATGAAGCAAGAAAAAAGCAATCTCAAACATTAGAATCACCTATTCAATGCTTGGCAAGGTCCCCACAAGCAGCGCATTTTAATGCGATAATAGTTTGTTTTATCGCTGTCGCGGCTGTCGCCATTGTCGCCTATTGAATCAAAACTGCGTGAGCAACAGTGCATGTGATCATCATAAAAAACTACAGCCTGAATAACATTTTTAATGCCAATGAGACGGGTTTATTATTCAATTTGCATCATGATAAAACACTGGCATTTAGAGGAGATAAGTTCCATGGAGGTTAAGTGATTAAGGAGAGGCTGACTGTCCCATGTTGCAATGAAATTGGAACGGAAAATCTGATTCCATAAGTAATCGCGAAATATAAATGTCCTAGATACTTCAAACATGTTCAAACATTACCGTGGACGTATGATTGCAACTGTAATGCCTGCCCAAACTTACTTGTTTCTTTTGTCAGAGGAGGAAAGGTGGTAGCCACTTGATCTAAACATTCTGTAAACTTCTCAAAGTAAAGGTCTGTGAAGATGTTATCAATACGGCCATTCTCCATGAGGTAATGCTGGATGCCTGAAATATAAACACCATGATAACTCAATGCAGCCTCATTACTTGTTTACTTATGTTTCAAATTTGCCTTGAGGCACAGACAATCACCAAATAAGCACACTAAAATATTTGATATCAAAACACAGAACAAAACTTTAGTCCTTGAGTTAAAATAGAAGAAATGGCCTCCATCACATTGTCCTAGTTAATGAACAATTATAATAACTTAAATATATCAGATAGTTAGGATTTGAAATTTATGAAAACAATCAGAAGATTCTACAAGTTACAAATTTCAAAAGTTTCATGTTCGTTGGAAAAAATGAACCTCCATTTGAAAAACACTAGAACAACATTAGTGCAAAATAAATAACTTTTGACAGGAAACGTTAATCATATACTAGGTACCATAAGAAAACAGATATGGCACAGACCAGATACCAGACATGGTGACAGCAACTGCAAAGGGAATGTCTAATGATGCCATTTTGTGCAGTTTATGCCAAAATGGCAACCTCCACCAAATAGCATCACTCAGAGCTAGTTAGGAAGATCACAAAGAGCAAAACAAAAGCAAAAAGCAAAAAAAATCACAGAGCAAAATAAGGTTACCATTTGGACTTACCTAAACAAAAATAAAATATGGTATCTGGAGCATACATTCCACCACTTGGCTTGCGTACTTCTTTAACAAACAGGCACAGAGCATAGTTTAATTCTTCCAAAGTCATTTGTAAGAGTTCTGTCTTGAAAAGTTTCAATCTTCTTGAGTTGGAGGTCACCTTACTTAGCTCTGAATTCTTCTGCTGAACCCACACCTGCCATGCGCTCACACCAAGGGAAGCCTAAGGTGACGGCAATAACCATTATTCACAGGAAAAACAATAACACTCAAAAGATACTTATTTAATATTCATTATGCATTTTATTTCTAACAAAGTGTGGACATCTTATGACATGTATTAGAAAAATTCTTGAATTATATTTATCAGTCCAGTCATGCCTTGTTCAGTAAATGTGTGTTGTAACCTGTGACTGCAGTATAACAGCCAATTTTAAAAGATTTTTGCTGAGCTAATTTCTGGAAGAATGCAATACCCACAGTTTTTAATGCTTGAAAATTACCAGCATATTAATTGAAAATTTTGTTCAAAGTAAATAATAAATAAAATTAATATTATTTATTAATAAATAAATATAACTTTCTCCCAAAGAGTACTTGTTAAATTCAATTTTTTGGAAGGGACGGGTGGACATCATGGGCATCCCCCCTGGAAAGTATGTACTTAATCTCTGCAATGTAGGGATACGTTTTTTAAAATCTTGTGGGGTAAAGTCTAACTCTACAGTCAGCCAACGCAAACATTCATTTGGATATTTCAGTGCACCGCAGAAAGAGGGGTAACAGAAACAAATTCCTCCAACAACACCCACCCATATTAGCGTAGGGCCTTTTTAAAAAAAAATTTGAATCAATGCTTTGGTTAAAAAGCACAAACCTTCAATCCATTGGGGTCATCTTCCACTTCATTCTCGGGCACAGGTGTAGGCTGCGAGCACTTGGCTTTGCCCCCACCCCGACCTCTTCCCCTCGTTCTGCTCTTCCTCACGGGTGCCTTATCATTTGTCTGCTGCTCATCTGTGCTTGTCTCATCTGTTTCAATAAAAAAATCACAGGATTAAATGTGGTACTCAGAAACACACATATTTGAGAACACAACATATGCGGAACATGGGGAAGGATAAATGCAGATTGAAGCATGATGACAGATTATATCTAAAATACGACTCACAAATTTCTAAGAGACCTAAACGATTTGCTTGAGAAAGTCCTGACATATAAAATCAGGCATATAGAAACTGGTATTTATTTTCTTATTTTGGAAGGAGTCCGCACACACTACCTGCATCATGGAAGGAGATGTTGGGGACAACAACGGCCTATTTAAACCTGTGACAAAAAGTGGGAGGGTTATTATTTCGTATGCTGAGTGAACCAGTTATTTCCACATTGTGAGAAGTGTTGTTGTCTGAGTGAAGTTTCCGCCAGCTACCACAAGGCTTGCTCCACATATCTCAGCTAATTTCCATGTTACCTTTCCTCTGCTTTTCAGTGGCAAAGTTTAAAAACCAACTCATTCTGTATTTTACTACAAAAAACAAGATAAGTTAATTATTTCTGAGTCCCACAAAGGAGTGGCTACATTGGTTTAATTACTTTTAAAAGATCTTTTCACTGTGATGACTATCATTTTCCACAAAACCTGGTTAAATATTCTTCTATATAGTGCAACATAAATAATTATCTCTCAAATTTCAAATTAGGCATTCCATACTAATATGTAACACAGTCACTCTCTCACCTCTCATTATTGACACTCCTTCATAAGATAATTATGTACATGAAGGCATGACGAGGTTTTAAAAAAGATTTCTAGACTAGCCAAGCCAATGGCAAAAAATACAATGGCATGACATCACACCCATAGCTCAACATGGCCATATCTGGGGTCCATTTCCTAGTAGTCAAATTTTTATAGTTAACTCATAAGAAACCTTCTTACGACAATTAATAGTTCAAGCTAATAGCTGAATTTATCAGAATTTGTGGATAAACAAATCACATAACTCATTTGCAATCACTTATGGAGGATTTTTACAATAACCTTTGCAAAACCAAACCACCAAGCTGAAATCTTTGAAGTTGCTACGTCAAAATCAAAATCAGGGGAGTGCACAAACTCTACAACAGTACTCTACAACAACTGCACCTAAATAGAAACATTAATTACGATCCAGAATATGTTACACCTACCATCACTGACAGCTGGCCCAGGCACTTTCGTGATAATTATTCCTTCTTCAAGATCAACTCCCAAGTCGGGTATCAATGGTGTGCCTGGCTTCGAGTTTTCATCATTATCAACTTCTTGATCACTTGCTGAGTCACCTTGGAATGTCTCAAAGTTATCTACATAAAGAAATACACAATCAACATCTCTAAAATGCATAACAAATGTGATTCTTGGTCATAATCTTAACATATTAGAGAAGATGATTCACTTAAAAAAATGCATGAACAGCAACTCTAACTGGACACCAGAGGCATGCAATGTGAACTCTGACAGGTGCCTGTTTATTAGCCAATGCATCATCATCATTTGGTGTTTAACCAAATGATTGATAGGTTACATGGACAGTCACTACATCAACTACCCAATTTCAGGATGTTGAAACTGCTCCAGCTCCTATTTTCCCACCATTAAATTTCTCTCGATGACCTTATATAATTTAATTTACACTAGATAAGACACCTGGGTCACATGCTGGAATATTGAAATTTTCCTGGCACGAGGATTATTTTCTGTCTGTGAATTTACATATGTCGATAAATTTTCCATGCATAAACATTTTTCTTTTGATATAATTATATTGCACCCATCACATGTCCCACACCGTTAATTTTACAATTTCATCTATCTGATTTGTTGGTAATTGTCCATATCTGCATTGCCAATGTTATATGCACCTGTTGGTTTGTTTTGAGCTCCAGTTGCACACTATTTCCATTTTTCTACACTGCGTTTGCAATGAACAGCTCATCCAAGAACAACAAACATTTTATGTTCTATTATATCTTCTGTCTTCCCTCACACCACGGAAAACTTTCCCCAGCCACTAGGAATCAAACCATGGTTGTTCTTCCTGGGTATGGGAAGCCTTTTTTCTTCATGTGGTTTGATGCCTAAAGGTGGGAGAAAACATACCCCAAAGAGGCTGAAATTCACCATGAAAAAATAATTCGACTTGACTTGATAACACTGGCTACTTGTCGTTACTGGCTTACAGTTACACTGGCTAACACACCTGACCTGCAAATGCAGGATCTGGATTTGAATCCAGGTCAGGTCAAATGATTTTTTCATGGCGAATTTTGCCCTTTTTGGTGTACATCTTTGCACCTGCGCACAAGACTGCGTACCACTTCATTTGTGTAATCGCAATAATTGTAAAAATTGGTGGAGGAACAGTTTCATTAATAATACTAAGGAGCTGTGAGATGTGCACTTCAAGCACAGTGCTCTACCAATAGGATGGGACATTGTAATCTGATCTACTATGGGTTAAAAATTGATTAAGGGCATACTAAAACTCGTGACAGGATTCTATCCTCTCTTATACCAATTCTACCTTCCACTCCTATCCTCAATTCCTTTCTTCTTGGTCTGAAGTGCCAATTCATGAAAAAGGCTTTAATTTCTATATTTGCACGAAACTAAGATGAACCCGATTCTAAGACAACCCCCCTTTTTTGGAAATCCACAATGGGAAAAAAGTCATGGATTTTGCTTCCCATTGTAAGACGAACCCACTTTTCTTCGCGACCCCGGAAGGGAAAAAACACTGTCTTAGATTCGTGTGAATACAGAGCATCAATGAACAAAGAATTCAAAGCTACAGATTAGAATCACACTCCATTATCTGAATGAAAATGTACATTCCGTACTTCCCAGCCCATATGGCACACCAGCTCATAAGACACAAGAGTGATTTTTCGATAAAATTTTACGAGAAAAAATAAAAATCAACATCCATCAGAGAAGCTTTCATAGGGGTCGGGAACATTCCATGCCGTGGGACATGATGACTCATCCCCTGACCCTCTCCCATTAGAACAGAATGATGTCAGCGACCAAATATTCCTAGAGGGGTCAAGAACATTCCACGCCGTAGGGTATGACTCATCCCCAGAGCCACTCCCATTAGAACAGAATGACGGCATCTCATCAGCAACCGTAAACCCCCACCACACACACTTGGACTTATAGCCTAGGATAACACACATGTGCTCACCAGATTAAAAACTTCTCCCTGTGGATGATCACTAAGATGACCAAAATGCATGCATAGGGGTCTACAATTTCCTTTACTTCTATTGACAATTTGGATTATTCTTAAATTTAATTTAACATCTATCAGTTTGAACAATTTATAGAAAATTTTGAATGAAAGAATTCTTGCAGTTTTCCACTTTTTTCACAAGTTCCACCACAACTGCCATGATACATAATCATTAAATTTATAGGAAGAAAATGAGGCTGTTAACTTCCAAAAACACTAACTATACTTAAGTTATTACTGTTGAATTAGAAAAAAGACTTTTGTAGAGTGTACCGCTAGCCATTAGCTGCCTCAATGCAGTTAGGGATGAGAATAGAGAAATGGCAATGCAAAATTGGATGCATGAAACTAGTGGTGAGCCAATAGCCTTATTTTTCCAAAATAACCCATACATTGTTCCGATAACCCGATGAATATTGCATACCCCTAATTAAGGTTTTAGAGAGTGGTGGTTAGGGCTGAAAAATATCCCCTCAATAAAGTATTTAAAAAATTCTCTAACTTTTAAAAGACAGCATTTAAATGCTCAGCTGTGGTCCTTCCACCTGGATTTTTTTGAAGCATTTGAATTCCAATAGTCTCCAAAATTCCTTTTTGCTGATTTTCTAATGGGAACAAAAGTTCCCTTCCGTACAATAAAGGTTAATTGATTAACAATACACCTGTATGAGGGTTAACAATATATTCACAATTGTTCTCTGTCAATGTAAAATATTTAGAGGAAAAACCAAGTTGCTTAATCTTGTCAGAGTTGCTACAGACCAGAGATTATGAAATTTTAGAACTTTTCCAGGTTTTGCAGGCCAAGAAATCAATTTTTCCACGTGAAAATTCCATTTTTTTATTGCATAGAGGGTGCAAGAACAGGAGCACAACGCATGTATTATGAGGGAATTAGGTAAGTTCTCCAGCAAACAGAGCACCACTAGGGATGGGCGGTACTAAAAAAAGTACCACTATTTTTTTGATGAGAATTAAAAAGCAATAATACTACTCGCCCAGTAGTACCGATGAAAAAAATACCGGTATTTATGTGATTGATTAAATATTTTAATTAATTACAAATTAACATATATATCACCCTTATTTTCCGGTATTTCGGCAAATTAGAATATAGGTCCAAAAAGATACACAGAAATTTCCATCCATCGACATTTTTAATGAACATTCATCGGGAATATCATCGGCTATTCAGTAAATGTCTTTTATTTCACGCTTTATGCTTGCGCTCATCACTTAATTTTGGAAAGATTTTCAATCACATGAAGAACGATCGGTATTGTTTTAATGTTGGGGTCAGGTCAAGTTCCCTGTTATAGTGATCAATCCTTGCCACCTATGGTTACCCAGAATGATCTGTTACTCAGAAAATTACTCAGATTGGGTTTAGTTGAGTGTGCCTAAAGGGCTCTCTCAGATTCGAATCTAAGTCATCGGATTATCAGCACTCAATTATTTTCGTAGTTAGCTCCATTAGTTGACGCAAGATGGCAGCGCTGTCTAAATAAACAATGGTATTTTTAGTACTGGACCTGTCGGTAGCACCGATTTTAAATACTGGCCGGTACTACTGGATTTAAAAAAAATAGTATCAGCACTACCAAATACCGTTATTTTTTGCCCATCCCTAAGCACCGCAACTATTGCTCTGGAAGAAACTTGGCTTCCTTTTTTAAGGCATATTATTCCTAGGTCTCGGCCACGACGAGGGCCGCTAATTACCTGTGCACAATCAGAGGAGAAACCAATATTCCATCTTCCTCAGCATGAGTGCAAAGAATAGCACCAGAGAGTTTATTTTAGGGGCATGACTACTTGATAAACAACAAATAGTGCTCCAATGCCTCATTCACCCAAGATACTAAAAATTCCAAGACACACACCAACAGATAGTGCCTAAAACCACACCTCGTCCTCCTCATTCATTGGTAACAATAAAATTTTGACTTGGGAAAGCAAATTTCCAGGCTGTTTTCTCATGACGTTTCCAGGCCTGCAGCTACCCTGCTTGTTCAATGCTCCCCTTGCCTCAGAAGACACTTCATTTGACAAACTGAAAAACCTTCCTGATGTAATAGTACCTGATGATGCAGCAAAATATATTTTGGCTACTTCTAAAAGGTGCACGTATTAAAAAAAAATTTTTTCCAGTAAATATGAGGATAGAAAATACTAAATCTGGAAATGGACTTCTTCATGTTGAGAGTCATGTATGTGAGAAAATTATCAGATTAGTAAGGGTCATGTGCAATGAACATTAGAGAGCCTGTTGTATACCCCTTTTTAAAAGATTAGATAGGTAAGTTGACTGTTCTGTGTATATATTTTCAATCTCCTGTTATTTTGTAAAAAAAAAAGAACTCAACCTTGTTTTATTCTAAAAACAGATTCTATTCGTATAAGACAAGAAGTCAAAATGATTTGCCTATTAAATCATGCAATTTGACGGAGGTCTTCAAGGGCCCTAGTGCTGTGATTACTAAATTGTACAATCAGTTACCTGCCCATATCAAAAGTGTAGACTCAATTAGTGTATTTAAAAAGATGGTATTTGGGTATCTTGCTGACATGCTGTACTCAGTGAATGAAAACTTAACTCTTGCACAGGAATGTTGTCATTCACTTTGATTGACATGCCTTATTCTACTGTCATATGCATGTACTTATTTTTATTAGTAATACTGCACATGTTATCAATTGAGCAAATACATTATATTACAAATTTAGCAATAACTAAATACCAGTCTGTATTTACAGCAGAATTCGTTACCAACTCAGCCCTAATAAAAACATAGCTTTACCCTCAGCCCAGAAGACACAGGCTAATTTTAGAATGCATTTTAGAGTAAAAAAGTGCATCATATTGGCCAGGCATTGAAGTACTGTTTGATGAAGAAATAGCCCATTGTCAGAATTACAAAAATATTCTTCTGAATCTGATTTGGAATACACAAGAATGCCATATAACTATTGGAGGTGAAGGAGAGTCAGGACAGCATCATTGGCTATTTAGATCACCTGCTTGATGAAGATAAGCAACATGTTAGGAATACATTATCATCCAAGGAAACTGATATGCAAACGATGCAAGAGAAACTACTAATATACAGGGTCTGTCCGGAAAGTTATAAGACATTTTTTTTCCGCTCCACAGAAAAGCCACATGGCAGTGCTGTAGGGCAGTATGCGTGGATGGGTTGTCTCAGCTTCTCATTCCTGTCGGCTGCCATTGCATATGAGCTGTTACAGAGTACATATATGATTATACAGATCAATTTAAAGTGTTCACTTTACCTTTGTCACTGTTCGAGATGGATTGTACCATTAAGCAACTATATGCGATTAAGTTTTCTGTTTTAACTCAGGAAGTCAGGTACTGAGACGATGGCCATGATTCAGAAGGCTTACGGTGAGGAATTCCTGTCCAAGGCACAGGTTTGCCACTGGTTTTAATTGTTTGGGGAGGGTTGAGAGGACATTGAGGACAAATCACTCTCTGGATGACCATCAACGAGTCAAAATCAGGAAAATTCGGACATAGTGCGGGATGTTTTAAACACTGACCGTCATTTGAGTGTCAGAATAAAAAGGGTCCTCAGCATCTATAAGGAGATTGCCACCACCAGAGTCCTCAACCACAACAATAAGCTGAGTCACACATCACTGCAAGTGAGGGAGTTTTTGGCCAAGCACAATGCAACCATGCTGCATCAGCAACCCTTAAGTCCTGACCTGGCCCCAGCCAACAACTTTTTGTTCCCCCCGATCAAACACGGACTGAAAGGACACCATTTTAAGACCCTAAATAGAGCGGAAATGGCCATGACAAGCACTCTCTAGGACATCCTGGTTGCTGCCTTCCTGGAGGTGTACAAAGCTTAGCAGACCTACTGGCAATTGTGTATAGACACTCAAAGGTCCTATTTAAAAAATAATTAACCCTATGTAGCCAAAAGTTCAAAAAATATTTTTCCCGGGTTTAGTCTCATTATTTTCTGGACAGACCCTGTAAGTGAATTTGTGAAAATTCTACTTTAATTCTTCCTAAAAATGTCCATAGCTCAGAACATCATCTCTCTTTCACCATAATTCATCATGGAAGGATATGTGGAGGAGAATGGAGAGTGTATGATGGATGGAAAAAAGGACGGCCAACGACAGAGCACTTGGTGCATGATGGATGATGAGAGAACCTGCTGGAGGAGGAGATTAGAAGGAGGAAGAGTAGGTGGTTGGAGTAGGCAATAATGAGAAGTAAGGGGAAACTAGAAAGGTCAAGTCATAAGAGAGGATTATAATTGCAAATTCATCAGAGGAAAAACCTATCCCGCAGTCTTGAATATCTTGTTCCTTTAAAGTCCACAGGGGAGAAGGATGCCTCAGTAGCTTAACTGGTAAAAGCACTCGGCCCGATATTGAGGAATCCTGGTTCGAGCCCCGGTCAAGATGAATGATTACTTCCTCTGTGGAATTTTACACTTACGTGCACTAGCGAGTGACTCTGTAATGGTAATACCGAGGCTTGTCCTCATATCTTCAAAATTTTTCCGAGAGGAGGAAGTTGGGTAAGTGGTGAAGGAGAAGAGAAAAATCAGTCTTCATGGATGTCAGGATGTGATGAAATGGGGTAGGATGCACCCTGAGATGGAGAATGAAATCATGCAAGGAGATGAGGTCCTGTGACTGTAAAAGATAGTACGGGTATTCCTTCTTTCATTTAACCCTACCCTATCATGTAGATCATCTCTAATGGTAAAAAAATTGAACACATTAACGCATCAAGGTTTAACAAAAAGGAAGCATTAAGTATGTTAGAGACAACAAGTTACTATGTTATATGTTAAAAGGTTAACTGGCACTGCGATCATGTAACAAACTAAACATGTACCCGCAATGCTACTGTTTGGCAATATTACAGTGGTTTGGCACTGTCATGTTGTGTTTTAGCAGTATTTTTGGATTTTTCATTAATTTAGCTGTGGTTTCACGATGCCTGTATCCAGTGCAGAGTACAGCTGCACCGAAAGATACAAGAAGGGAAAGGGCATTTCTTTCCATCGCTATATACAGCTGAATTGTCTCACAAATGTTTAGCTATTATGCCATGTTACCTGCCATTTGCACAGCTGGTAGAGGTAATTTCATGTACGAGGTGTGATAAAAAAAATAATGGGAATTTTTAAATTTCGTGGGCTTCATAATTCTGATTTTCAATAATTCTGAGTTCCTGCCACATGGTGTTACCGTCAATAAGGAATACTACCTGGAAATTATGCACCATTTGTGTGAAGCAACCCGATGAAAACACCCAGAATTGTGGCAAAACACCTTGTGGAAATTACAACACGATAATGCTCCCACTCACACCTCACTGCATATTCGTGATTTTTTGGTAAAAAAACAAAGCGTTATTTTGCCTCAGCCACCGTATTCGCCAGACATGCCCCCCTGAGACTTCTTTCTATTCCCGAGGCTGAAGAGAACCATGAAAGGACAATGTTTTGCCACCATTGATGAGATAAAAACAGAATCACTGAAGGAGCTGAACTTAATACAGTTGAGCACCCTTAATCTGGCACCGTCGGGACTCGAGCGATGCCAGATTAGCGATTTTGCCGGACTACGGGTGCTGTGGCAGGAACCAGTATACTTATGGGGTCTGCGATGCTCTTTATGAGGGAATTAGATAAATAATAAAAAATTCAATGAAATTTGAATAAATTCTGTATTATTTAACAAATAATTTGAAAAAAATAAGAAATTAACTTTTTCTAAATTCACAAACACAAAATCAGTCAACCAGTAGTACATATCGCAAAACGGCAGAGTGAAAAGAATGCGTAGAACATATAAACATATTGCTGCACATCCAACAGTACAATGTTATTAGTTGATAAATAATATAAATAAATAATAATTTTTCATTGCTTCCAATGTTCCTTGCAATTCTTATGCCACTGTGTTTAATACGATATCAGCTGATTCAATGAGCTGTCTATGCCCCGCCGTCAATGCTCGCTGCTACCGGTGCTTCCATCTGTGCGGCTATCCGTCGATAAATCGGGAGCGATTGAGGAGGAAGCCTTGGAGGAAGATTCTTGATCATCCTTGGTTGCCTTTTTGAACATATCTACAATCTATCAAATTCTATAAAATATTTTAGCCTGCTCCTATAACATTTGACCTGAAATACTGAGCCCTTCACTTCGATGCAGTCGAAGCCACTGCATAAGTACACGATATTATTATATTTCGAAATAATATAAATATTTAGTATTTCATTAGTTGTTTTGCGGTAACCGCTGCAGTCTGTTGTTATGTGAAATAGTTTCCATCCTATGAAGTGAAATGCCGATATCACGACCAAATTTTCCATGTTTTTCGGTTATGCGTGTTTTTCGATTATCCGTGCCTCGGTGTGCATCCATTAGCACGGATAATCGAGAGTTGACTGTATACGTATTCTAGGGGAAATAATTTTGACAAAGAGTATGTAACTGTTAGGATAAACCACATTTCCATATGTTTCAACAATGTACCTAATAATAGACAAAAAATAATAAAACATTTTGTTTTGCAAACAATGATAATTTAATTTTTTTCTGATGAATAGAATTAATTTTAAGCATTCATTACATTACTTGTTTGTATAGGTATTTAAATTTTGCAGCGACAGTATTACTCCTAGAATTGAATTTCACAAGGTTTGTATCGTGTGTTTGTAAGTCAAGATATCTTATTAACATTCACGCTTTCCTGAGATCCTAAAAGTGCTGGTAAGTTGGGTTAAATTTTTATATTTGCTTACAGAGAACTTACATAACCATTCCAATAGCTTGCATTTTATTAAATTCAAATGTTCTACAAAGTTCATCTCATCAAACTGCACTACAGTGTACTAGGCATGATGGCTATTTCATGGAGGCGAGGAATAATTCCATTTATTATTGCTTGAAAAAATCTATTCAAGGTTGCCCCATTTGCTCCTAGTTTTCTTTTAAGTACTAAGCATTATTCCACAGACAAGGTAAAGTTGACAAGCCGGCTCCGATGGCAGCAGGGTAAAGGCCTCGTCTGCTAATCCGAGGGTCGTGAGTTCGAATTCTACCTGGGTCGGTTTTTCGCAAACACAGGGCATGGGTGTTTCTGTCAAATTCTCATGATTCGGCCCCTGAGAAACCTGATGACAAGCCAATGGCTTATTGGGATCGCAGGGGCATACGGACCACCAGAATCGTCCAAGAGCAAAAAAAAATTAATGCTTCATTTAATGTTATATGCTTACGAGGATTTTATTGGCTATTATGTAGCTAACTGCTCATGATTTTTCTTCAATATTCATGGTAAACACTCTTTCACCTCATTTATTATTGTTGATACAATTCAGCAATAATGCATTAGTATCCTGTCACTGGATTCTTCCTGTATTGGTCCAAAATTATATATTTTCTTTCACTAGTAGAAAATGCTAAATCTCCACACTAGCCAAACAGCTAAAAAGACAATGCTCAATATGCTACTCAGCCACAAGCAGAGTTCATGTATAAGCTAGCACCACAGAGCCCTCTTTTGCATAACTTAGTAACTCTATGGTTAGAGATGCCATGCATTAAAACAGGTACTTATGAATATGCCTACTTATGAAGATGATAATTTCTGATTATTTACTGTACCGACATATGCTTTTCATGCCAAAGCATTATTTTGGGGATTTATTTTGGACGACATTCACGTGTTAAAAGAACATTTTATTCCACTTTCCATTCAAGCATCTCACACATTTCCAATCCAATTTTACATATATTGTTTTCATGATGCCAGATGCGAGTAGGAAACCAAATAGTCTAAACTTACCATCAACTGGTGAATTAGAGTTTCTAGTGTCAGTTTTCGGTGGATCATCTTTACCATCATCAGCAACAAGCTCAGCCATCATCAGAATTTCAGCTTCTTCTGGTGTAACTGATGACAAAACCTGCACAAATACGTAAATGTGTATTTTACATCGATTCCATTTTCAAAACCACAAATTAGCTATGTATGGAGCATAGCAGGTGACAATTATTACCACATTGCTAATACATAACTGCGCAACTTTCACTATTCTGACAACTAGCTAAATATAATGTTTTTTTCTGGGCATTAACATAATTTGTAAATGACTATTTTGAGTCAAGTATGTTATTCAATTATATATTTTAAGCAAGTTATGATACATTGTACAAAAATCGTTACACTTCACCCAATGATAATACAGCGATCATACAACATTTATCATGATTTTACACAAGCAGAGTTCAAAAACAGATTACACAGCAATACGTCAGCATGAAAAACATCCAATCACTTACTGGAAAATTGCAACAAACAACTCCTAATATCACCTGGGGAATCAATATTCCTCTCCCAGAGCTGTTCTCATGAGCTCCAAAATTGAGACTTCTCAACAATGAGATTCAGCACTTTTAAGTTTTCATTTAATGAAGTGAGTAGGAGCAAGGTAAAACATGAATAATGCAAATTCCCAGAAAAATTTTAAAAATATATTAGCAAACAAGGAATTTATTCATTTTTAACTAACATATACTCGGTAGCAAATTTTGTATAACCGATCAGGAATATAACGTCAATAATGGTGTATGCTTAAATGAATATTATTATCTGAGGATATTTAATTTGTGAGAACAACCAACAGTTAATAATTCAGGCAATAAATTACTTTATCCTAAATTCTTTTGATAATATTCTTAGCAATATGTGTATTTTCATATGCATACTACACTGAAAATACAGATATTGAATGGTAGGCTTGTAGGAACTTCATACTGCATCTTTGATAAGGAATAAGAATCATACCTCAGATTTTTGGACAATTTCTTTAAGAGATAACTTTGATGGAAGTACGATGGGCACAGGAATGGGCAAAGGGAACGGTGTTGGCACAGGAAATGGATGACTGTACATTGCCATTGGTGCTGGAACGTATATGGGCACAGGAACTGGAATCAATATGGGTCCACGGAGAAAAAATTGATCTGAAATAAAAAATAACAAGAAAATGACAACACATAAAAGTAACATGTGCAATTACTCAAAAGCATAAGCTTTATACTCTTTGAAATAAGTCAATATCTAAGGAAAAATTCTGCTGTGAAAAATACACAAATGAAACTTAATAAATTAGTCATAGGAACTTTCTAATCATTTATGGACTCAACAGAAATACATTACAATTTACATATTATACACTCAGCTCTAGCAAACAAAATGAAAAAATACAACTCTGTAGCCACTTTGTTACAGAGAAGTGGAAAAAATGGAAGTGAAATCATCAAAAGTTGAAACAATTTTTTGCTCAATTTTTTGACTTATCACTAAAATAAAATGCCTATAAACTGAGTTTAGCTGATGTAGAAATTTAAATTGCAATTTTCCACAGATGAAGATATACTTGACCCAGGTTTCGATGCAATGCATCATCATCAGGTACATAAAGTTTGCAAATCATGGTATATATACAAGAGAAGGTTGGGGGGGGGGGGGGTTAGGAAAGTAGAGGGAGGGAGTAGGGAGGGGGGTTTCAAGGAGGTGGAAACTTCCCTAACCTCTCCCCCCTTCTCTTGTAAATATACCATGATTTGCAAACTTTATGTACCTGATGATGATGCAGTGCATCGAAATCCGGGTCGAATAAATCTTTATCTGTGGAATTGAAGGTTGTTTGGGCTTTCCACCAGGTTGAACTCTCCATCTCCGCCAACGTTTCGATGTACCTGTCACCCACATGAATGGGTCATGCCCTGATGACGATGGACCACATGTACATCGAAACATCGGCAGAGATTGAGAGTTTAACCTGGTGGGAAGCCCGAACAACCTTCAACAACACTATACACCAGGAAATCCTTAGATCTTTCTTTATCTGTGGAAAATTGCAATTTAAATTTCTACATTATGTTGAAATTCAACAACATCATGCCTCATACCTTGGAGAGTTTTGCTATATTTTTTATGGCAAAAGAAGGCAAACACTAATGAAAGATGCAAAAAATGTAAAATGCAGGAGCAAAATTCATGCAGGATATCGCCGGGAGTGCTAAATCGCATTGCACAAACCAGAGAGGATAATATTGTGGAGGCAGCTGGACGAGACTTGTATTCTCAACGTAAAATTGGATTTTATAAAAGAAAATTCTCACAAAAAGGGAGGAATCAGGCGAGATGTTGTGGAATATGAACATAATAAGAACTAAGACAATGCAATTTTCCACAGATAAAAATTTTTTATCTGTGGAAAATTGCATCGTCTTAGTTCTTAATAAAGAAAATTCTAACTTTTCAGCTATAATAGACATCATCTCATACAAAAACTGGTAATTGTCACAAGGGAAAAGTATCTCTTTCAACTTCACCATTTAAGAATCTCATGAACTACATCTTTCATTAATCTTCGTATACATGCTCATGGCAAAGGCAGAAAACTGAATATTTTTTTAAACTTTTTTAAATTTGCACTTAAGCAAGGAGTTTTAACATAAAATTATTGAATAACTTTATTGCGATACCCATCACCACTTTTCACTGTCCATGTTCCCTCACCTAATTAATTTCACTTCCCATCTCCCCAAAAAATAAAACCCCAAGGGATGAAATTTGTTTCCCTCCCAAGGCTGGCACACAAGGAAAATTACACTCCTATCCCCTCCTTCCTCCTACTCCACCCACCTCCTCATACTGGTGTACATGCACCTATCTATCCAAGCCAGCACCTTTGACAATGATGTAAAACATCAAAACCAATCAGGTCTGGTAAAGTAAAAAAATGTTGAAAATTACGTAGTACCTATATATCCTTGTGATGAGTGCATTCCACAAAGTTGCATAGCCAACAATTGATTCAACATATGGGGGAAGAAAAATCATAAGCATGACAAAAGCACCTTCAAGCATGAAAGAGCACTTTGCTCCACACAACCAATTGATTTCCCTTTCACTGTTGCATTAGGCTCAGTTTTATGATATTTGGTTAACTGCCAGATAGCTCAGACTTTAACAAAATGTGATTTGAGAAGACCATTTAGGTTTTGTAAAGGGAACCACACTCAATAAATTAACAATAAAGTATTATCCAAAGGATAAAGTATTTACTTCTGTTGCCGTATCAATAAAATAGTAAACCAGACATTACCATGTCTTAATGGATTAAAGTGCATTGATAGCCAACTTTAATTGTGAAACTTGATCAATGGCATTAAAGAAATAACTCCAAGGCACTCATAGAGCATATGGGATCCGGTGCAGAAAGACTTAGTCCGGGAACTTAATAAAATACAAAGGAAAGCTGCGCGATTCGTCAAAAACAGCTACGGGCGTACTGACAGCGTTACACAGATGTTAAACGAATTAGGCTGGGAACCGCTAGAGACTCGGAGGCTGCGCGCTAGGCTTAGATTGCTTGAACAATTGAGAATAGATATCTTTCAGAGCGACACGGAGAACATCATATTAGAACCCCACTATATTTCCAGGTCCGACAGAAACGATAAATTAAGAGAGATATTTTGCCGAACGGATAGGTATGGGAATTCGTTTTTCCCCCGAACAATAAGGGACTTCAATAAATGCTAGGCGTAATTTCATTAGAGCGTTTCCTTTTTATCTTTAAGCGGCTGGTGTCCTAACACCCCCCGCCACACGCCTATTGAGGCGGCTTGCGGGGTAATATGTAGATGTAGATGTAGATGTGGCACAGCACATTAAATGGTTTTAATTGTCCTAGATATTAAAAATATTTAAGTTTGCAGCATGAATTATCAAGGAAAAAAGAGGAATCAAATATAAATGGATCACAAACTATACACTCACAAGATTAAAAATTTCATTTTTTGACAGAAAAATGAGATGTAAATGAATAAATTACACTCTAAATTCACCTGTTTGTGTTGCTATTTCCACAGATGATTTCTCAGCTGGAGGTTCCTCAGCTTTTTCCTTCTCTGTTGATGCCTCAGCTGTCGATATCTCGCAAGAGACAGATCTTGATTGCGTGAGCGGCCTGCAGTTGGTCGCTTTGTTTTTCATTTCCTTCACATTGGGTGGCCTCACGAGTATTTGCCTATATATTGTGCCAGCCCCACTACTGGCTGCTATCTTTGGAGTGGGCACGCTTGAATGATTCACTGCAGGTGAAACTCCAGAAGACACTGCATTCTGAATGGAGAAATAATGACAAATGAGCACCTTTTAATTTATTCCAAAGATTAAACTTGTTGCCACTTGCAACGTGCTACATATTTATTTATCAAATCATCCACACGCAGCATTACCACCAATTTACAGTGGTACATATCACAGAACATTAACTGACACATGTACAAACAAATATATGCAAAAACAATATAGAATCTATAAATATTCCTAATTCACAAGTATCTGCCACGTATCAGTCACACATCTGAGGGACCATCGGCAAGCTAAGAAGATGGAATTTGGCACAAAGGCAGGCCAAAAAAAACTCTGAAAACCAAACTCCCTTAAGAAAGGCATTGAATTCTAAACAGAGATAATTTCTTAGCTTTTAAAAAATTATTTGCACCCATTTGCATATGGAATGATAAAGTGTAGATGTAAATAAAAAGTATAAAAGGTTTTAGAAGGAATCCACAGCCAAAATAGTTTGAGAACCCCAAGAAATAGCCCCAGATCATATTCTCTAACCTCGCTCAACTCAAGCTCTGATTCTGAGAGGAGAAAAGTCAGTTAACGAAGGAAATTTGATTTCTGGCAAGTGAATAATCCACCAACGACAATCTTTATTAGATTGGTGTGATGCTTTCTGGTTCCTGCTTCCGGAAATGGAACTTTCAGTCAATGATGAAAGCCTTAAGAGGTGCAGTGTGAAAGGTATGGGATGAAGATAATTCACAAGCAGATAAACGAGATGAGATTTTCTAGAAGTAGGAGTGTGGGGCTTAATACGTACAAGGATGGGAGGCACAAGATAGAGCAGGTCGAGCAGTTTACGTATCTGGGTAGTATTTTGGAGGTGAAGGGGTTCGTTGGTAGGGACATCAATTGCAGAAATGCCCTCGCTAAAGAATCACTATCAAAGAGAAGGGAATTGATGAGGGAGCCTGAGAAAAGAAATGAAGAAAAGGCTGGTGAAAACTCTAAAATGGACCATGGCCCTGTATGGGTCGGAAAATTGGTCATTACGAAGGGAAGATGTACGTAGACTTGAGACATTTGAGACGTGGGCTTGGAGAAGGATGGAGAGGGTGAGCTGGGTGGTGAGGAAGACGAACGAGGAAGTATTGGATATGGTTGGAGAGGAAGCTGGTGGTGGAGATTCCGAGAAGGCGGAAGAGATGGATGGAGGAAGTTTTGAGAGGGGAAAGCATGTTAAAGAGGGGAATAGACGGGTGAACACTGGGGAAGCGTGATAGAAAAAGACAGAGGATAGGAATCCTGGACGAAATAAGAAGACACAGAGGATATAAGGAATTTACGAGGGATCTAATGATAGGACATCCTTAGGAGGGAAAACAAGACAACGCTTCAGATATTGGTATGCAGGATGAGGACTGTCCAAGAACCTACCAATCAGCTGGTAGAATACTCAAATGAAAAACTTCCCAAAAATGCTGACAGCATTTTACAATACCAAGAGTTAATACAGTGAACTCTTGATTATCGGGGCTAATGAAGGGGAGAGAACGCACATATAAACAGAAAACACGGATAATCCAAACTTTCACTTTTATCTCTTATAATTGTCATAGTATAGGTAAAAAAAGATGTACTATCATTTGTGCACTTAGTCCGTTATTTTAGATTGTTTCATGGACTCATTGTGAGCATTCTTCACCTGTGCACCTATCTTTTCAGCAGCAATAATGTCATTGTAGTCGTATTCCCACTGCTCCGTATACTGCAGCAAACCATCTACGAAGTTGAGCGCCTGGCTGTGACTCATGCGTCCACTGTTCCCCTCGTCTTCACTCCCGCTACTTCTACTCTCCCCACTCCCTTCCTCTCTCCCTTGACAGACCGTGGCGTAAACAATATCACTATCAGTCATATGCTGGAAGTACGAGACACTTTCGTCTCTCTTTAGCCATTCTTCGAAGTTCTCCACACCAACATTTTCGAATCCTTTCATGGTTTTCACTAAACCCCCCAACTCGGGAGTCGTGCACCCAGAAGACCTGTGAATACAGGTCTTCTGGGTTTTACTCCATGTTGATCCATCTTCTTCGGACAACATGTTTTGCCAGCATTTCAGTTGAAATTCGACATTGAGTCGACCATTTCACGACTGCAATGCCGGCAAAACTGTTGTCCAAAGATGATGGACCAACGCGGAGTAAAACCTGGAAGTCCTGTATCTTCACGATTTACCGCCACATTCGAAGAAGAAATTACCAGAATTCGTATGGCACTCTACGAATCTGAATCTGAGAATCCATGGATGCGATCCCCAAGATTCTAGATGCAAGGTGAGTGCTAGCGAAGATTCTGAAAAACTAGATTTTTTTCAGTGGATATCATGAAGTTTATCATGGACGAAACCAATAATTATTGTAAATATACCAGCAAGAAAGCTCTGGAGAGTGCGTATTCACTGCTCAAAAGTTGGAAAGATACTGACGATGAACAATGAGGTAAACATAACATGTTCGTTGTGAGCAAATAAGGAAAACAATTTTATAAGGTGGATTTGAGTGGCAAGAAATGGCCTTACATAAGTCTTGCTTGTAACAGATTGCTAAAATCCAAATGTTTTTCGATTGAATTTTTTTATATTGACCGCAGAAAATATCGACGATGAGTAAAAAATCACGCACGGATAATCCACAAAATGGATAATCCACGCACGGATAATCGGGAGTTCACTGTAATATTAATGAGTCATTGATTTTATTACTTTTACATCTAAACAGTGTCTATTTTTAGCAATATCCACACCATTTGACAATCTTTAGAAGCTCAATTACATGTATTTGGACATACTTTGCTACTACATACAGACACTGAGTTTATTGTGTTTGGACTTGGGAGGCTAGGAATACGTAATCTTAGTGCATGCATAAAGTTACAGAATAGACCCCCCTGATATAACAAAAAAAAAGGATTTACTTACATCCACTGGAGCATTTCTGTCAGAGGCTAGCGAATGAACAGCTGAAATTATTGGAACAGGAGGTGGGCCAGTAGGGATCTCAACCCCAGGAGCAGGGACTGGTCCTAAGTATAAAAAAAAGAGAAAAGTTATATTTCATTAAGATACCAGATTAACAAGGTAATAATTAAAAAAGGACAATGAGCAAAAAAGATATTACTGCATATAATAATAATAAGGGTACGAAAGCCGGACCACCAGCCTCCCCGTGGCGTACCTGGTAACAGCTTTTGCTGGCTAATGGTGGACGTCTGCGTGTGGGGCTAACCACCCCACACGTAGTAAAACTGGTTCCAAGAAAAAAAAACCAGAAAAGCCACCCACAACCAGTCTCGGATGGAGGCCCTAGTAAAGTTGGGTGAGGCAATGAAGTAACATCTGATAAGGGAGCTCGTATGCAGTAGACGGAAGCCCTAAGGTGCGACCTCCTCGCATGCCATGCTGCCAGGGAGCCCAATCGCAGGGGGTATATGGCAAGGATGCACTCTTTGTGGTGTGAGATGCATCTGGAACACGACCATCTATCGCAGCAGAATCTGCGCGATTATGCCAACCACCTGCGAAAAAAGGAAACTCCCCACCAACCGCTAGTTAAGAGGGATACACCACCAGCCAGACCACTTTCCCCGACACAGGCAGCCTCTCCACCGCCTGAGGCGAGAACAAAATTTGTGTCCGTCTCTTGGCCAAATGGGGAAAAGCTGGCCAGGCCGTCTCTGAACTACGATCATGGTTGTTAAGCACCATTAACTATGATGAAGGACAACCTAGGCAGAGAGACATCCACCGAAAGATCTCTCTGCGGGGTAACCACCTGCCCCAGTTGAATGGTAAATTGTGTGGTCTACACTGCTGCCAAAATTATGGCTCACTCCCAAAAGAACACCTCTTGGGAGGATAAAGCAACAAAGAGGCTGGAACAGTTGGAGGCCAAGATCACGCAGGCGAGACGACAGGCGTCGAGAATCCAGTGTGTGATGGAATACATCTTATCTGGGTGAATTTTCATTCACAAAGTTTGGCGCATAGCGCGCAGTCTCAGATACAACCATCACACACTGAATAAAAGCGTGCTGCTTACCACTAAGCAGCACGCGGTCAATAGAGTACGAGCACTCACCACGGCCCGGAAAAAACTCCTCAAGAGGAGCAAGGCCGTGAGGGAAAATTCCACCTTTCTCCTTCACCCGTCCCGTCTCTTTGGACTACCGCCGCCTGTTGTCGAATCTCCGCCACCCATCCGTTTCTGGAAGAAGATCTATGAAACGTCGAAGCCATTCAATGGAGACACTCCTGCCATAGGCCTCTTTAAAGAGTTATGTGGCTACCATCTACAAGATGTGAATGGACCTCTTTCAGTCACAGAAAGTGATGTGAAGAAGGCCTTCTCTGGGAAGAAGAACTTCTCGGCTCCAGGAATGGATGCCGTGAATAACTTCTGGTGGAAGAAGTTTACTTCCACCCACCAACACCTTGCCAGAATCTTCACGTCCTTTCTAAATGGTAGAGAACCAATTCCACCTTGGCTCTGATACCTAAGAAGGGAGACTTGTCCAATCCAAAGAACTACTGCCCCAAAACCTGCCTCAACACTGTATATAAGGCGTTCACCTCCATCTTGAGCGACCATATCCTCCACCACATCCAGCCTGTGGGAGGAGGTGTACGAGCAGAGGGGCTCAAAGCGGGGAATCGCAGGATGCGAGGACAACCTGCTTATTGATAGGTGCATATGCCAGGACGCCATCCGGCATAAGCGAAACCTATCAATGGCCTGGGTGGACTACAAGAAGGCCTTTGACACCACTTCGCATGAGCTTTTTATTGCTATGCTGAAGTTGATGAAAGTCCACCCAGAGGTAGTGTCCTGCACCCAACGCCTGTTACCACTCTGGAAAACGTGCTTTGTTCTGACCTCAGGCAAGCGGTCAGTTTCCACAGAGTTGGTAACATACCACCGTGGTGTTTTTCAAGGTGACAGATTTAGCCCCTTACTGTTCTCTATCTCCCTCCTACCCCTGTCCTTTCAGCTGCGACAAGGTACATCTACATATTACCCCGCAAGCTGCCTCAATAGGCGTGTGGCGGGGGGTGTTAGGACACCAGCCGCTTAAAGATAAAAAGGAAACGCTCTAATGAAATTACGCCTAGCATTTATTGAAGTCCCTTATTGTTCGGGGGAAAAATGAATTCCCATACCTATCCGTTCGGCAAATATCTCTCTTAATTTATCGTTTCTGTCGGACCTGGAAATATAGTGGGGTTCTAATATGATGTTCTCCGTGTCGCTCTGAAAGATATCTATTCTCAATTGTTCAAGCAATCTAAGCCTAGCGCGCAGCCTCCGAGTCTCTAGCGGTTCCCAGCCTAATTCGTTTAACATCTGTGTAACGCTGTCAGTACGCCCGTAGCTGTTTTTGACGAATCGCGCAGCTTTCCTTTGTATTTTATTAAGTTCCCGGACTAAGTCTTTCTGCACCGGATCCCATATGCTCGCTGCATATTCAAGGTGTGGCCGGACGAGTGCGAAATAGCACCTCTCTTTTACTTTTTCATCCGAAAATCTTCCCACAATACGCTTGACGAATCCTAGCTTCTTCAGAGCTCTGCCACAAATATTTCTTATATGTGCTCCCCACGATAGGTCCGAAGTTATCGTAACTCCTAGATACTTCACTTCATCTGTCGCCTTTATGTTAACACCATCCACAGCATATACATGGGGATAGTTGGACGACCTCCGCAAGAAATGTACCGCCGTGCATTTGCTCAGATTAAGTTCGAGTCCCCACTCTTGGCTCCACACATGAACGTTGTTTAAATCCGATGATAGAGTTTCAAAGTCAGAGTGATCACTAATTTCACGATAGATGACAGCGTCGTCGGCGAATAGATGTATTTTACTGCTAATTCGAGAGCATAGATCATTTATGTATATAATGAACAAAAGGGGTCCGATCACGCTTCCTTGCGGGACACCTGATGTCACTTTAACTGCATCAGAGCTAATTCCGTCAAGAACTACCTTTTGCTTACGATCACTCAGAAAGTTGCGTATCCAGTTTACTACTGTTTCGTTTAGGCTGCATGACTGTAATTTGTATAAAAGTTTGTTATGAGGTACCGTGTCGAAAGCTTTCTTAAAATCTAGAAATAATGCGTCAACTTGTCTTTTCGATTCGCCAGATTTGAGAACGTCATGAAGAAAGAGCGCGAGTTGTGTTTCACATGATCTACCTTTCCGGAAGCCGTGCTGACAGCCATGAAGGAAGTTACGACTGTCCAGGAACGTCATGATATTGCTAACGACGATATGTTCGAGTATCTTGCCTATAATCGACGTTAATGAAATTGGTCGATAGTTCCCTGGGTCGTGTCTATTTCCCTTTTTGAATATCGGTGTAACGTTTGCAATTTTCCAGTCTAATGGTATCTTTCCTTCAGACAATGACTTCTTGAATATTATGTCTAAGAACGGTGCGATCTGTGGCGCTAACTCCTTGAGGACACGCGCGGGTATTCCCTCCGGACCCGGAGATTCACTATTTTTTATCGACTGTAGCTGTTTAGTTATCCCATCACGTTGAATAGTGATTTCTTTCATCGGTTCCTCAGTGAATTGTATTTCAAAATTACATGCAGTATCGTCTGTGGTGAATACACTTTTGAAGTGGGAATTTAACGTGTTAGCTTTGTCAATATTTTCGGTGACAAGTTTGCCATCATTATCAAATAACGAATCTACGGTTGAAGATTTTCCCTGAAGCTCTCTCGCATATGTCCAAAAAGATTTCGGATTTTCTTCGAGTAATTCACCAAGTAATTTTTTCTTGAAATTTAGCAATGCAGAACGCATTGATTTCTTAGTTTTTGAGCGTTGCGCAGCGTAACTTTCTTTTGCTTCAAGTTCCTTCGATTTGTCACCTACCGTAGTGATCTTTTTAACCAAGTTGTACAATTTTCTCTGTCTCTTAAGGTAGAGGATACATGTGTGGTGTTCCAGGTGACAGGAAGCATAAGGTCACCCATTTATTTTACATGGATGACCTGAAGCTTTATGCTTCTAATGCAAAAGACCTTCGCACTGCCCTGGACAACGTACTGGAATACAGTGAGGCTATAGGGATGGAGTTTGGATTGGACAAGTGTGCATCCATCCACCTGGCGAGAGGAAGATTTTCGGAGATCAAGGAAGATGTGCAACTTGTTGACGGGATCATCATTCATCACCTCAAGGACAATGATAGCTATGAATACCTCGGTGTCCCCCAGCGCCAAATGCAGGAGGTTGCAGCAGTGAAGGAAAGGCTCATCTCTAAATACAGACAGGGTGTTCTGGGTACAGCATGCCGAGTGCTGAGAAGCAGGGACCCCCTGCTCAATCTCGTGAGAGAGCGGGAGTAGGGGCGTTTTTCTTCCAGGAGGCAAAGAGGGCAGCGGACGAAATCGGTCTCAACTTTGACCCGCCATCTGATGGAAACGACAATGACACGACCATCTCGTCATTGAAGGCAGACGTTCTCAAGCTCGAAATAAAAAAAGCTGAACAGAAGGCCTTGCTCAAGGTGCATACTGATAAGCCCATGCATGGATGTTTCTATCGAAATATTGAAAAGCATGGGTTATCGAAGGAGCTGACGTTTGCCTTCCTACGCTCCACCGGTCTGAAGTCCGAGACCGAGGGTTTTGTCCTTGCATGCCGGGATGGTGCCATAAACACATTCTCGTACCGCCGAATTGTATTCAAGGCAGAGTTCGCGGACACGAGATGCAGGGCATGCTGAGGCTAGCTGGAGACTTTGAGTCGCTTTCTCTCGGGCTGTAGTTATTATGCCAGGTCAGCATATCCAGCTCGGCACAACGCAGCCCTGCGGGTGTTATACTTTCACCTTCGACAGCATTATGGCATCGATGAAACACCTGTGCTGCCCTATGCCCCTGGAGCTATTGAGTCCGTTGTGGAGAACGATAAATGTACAATCTGGTGGAATTACCCCTTCTCCACCACCAGGCAGTTGGAGGCGAACAAGCCTGATATAGTTCTCCTCGACCACCTCACACGCTCCATGTCCATGATCGAGTTTTCGGCTCTGGCTGAAACGAACATGGATGCGAAAGAGGTGGAAAAACGGACGAAATATCCAGACCTGCTTTTCGAACTTCGACAGATGTACCCCGGACACTCTGTGACACTAGTGGTCCTCATCATAGGTGTGCTCGGTATAGTGAAGGGCTCGCTGCTAAATAACATCAAGTGCACTCCATCCTGCGTGGCACAGGCGGAATTACTAGTTGCACGCATGTAGAAGGCCGTTATCCTGGGGTCACTCCATCTACTGCAGAGGAGAGGAGGGGGGTAATTGGGGGTGGGAAGGAGAGGGAAGCGACAAGGGGAGGGGGAACTAAGGGTTGGAGTGGACAGAGGACGGAAAGCCAGGAGAAACGGACGCAGGGGTTGGGACTGGGTGATGATGGAGGCCTCCTTTCCTTGAGAACTCTGGATGGTGAGGGAAAGGAGGGGGGTCAGAGGGTTATAAATGGCCAGTGCACTGCCCACACCAGAGCACTGGAGGAGGGGGGGGGAAGGAAGTAGAGTGTGAAAGGTTTTGGGACATGTGGCAGGAGTCGGTTGGAAAGAAAACTGTTAAGGGCAGGAGGGTGCTTTAGTCTGGGAAATATTTTGTAGCCAATTAAGGGTTTGTTACCAAGTGCTTTTATTCATTATGAATATAGAGAACTTCCACCATATCCAGCCTGAAACACTTACATTTAGCTCGATGCTATTTTATTCCAATATTGGAATGCCTAGGGAAAAAAAACCTTTCGATCCACTCAATCATGAACTTCAGCCAGTACTCAATTATTGTTTCGCAGTGGAAATTGTATTAAACTTCCTTGTTGCCATAAGAGTAACCTGATGCCAATAATTTCACTTTTCTAGTCCCTCAAATGCCTCTTTAAATCTACTCAGTTAGTGAGTTAACTCTATTAGCGAAGATCTTTGCATAGAGGCACCACCCCTTTGGTCCGTCCAATATTTCCTGAGAGAGCAATAAACATTCCGAACCAAAGGAAGCCCCTTCCATCACCCTCACATATGAGGATGCGTGGAAGCGGCCCATACATGTGAAAACTTACATGATCTCTCGTTCACAGCAGCTAGGAAGCGAGGAAACAAAATGCCCACTTCATTGGCTTATATCCCCTCCTTACTCGTTTCGTTTTTTATTAGTTTCCTACTCGTATTAATTAGCGTTATAAGCTTACAATAGGTTGATCCTAAATATATAGCATTTAGATTTTCTTTGTCTGGGAGTCCTTGCGGTATCAAAATTCCTATTACTTTCAAAACGTCATAATTAATTCTGCATGTTTTACAGGACATTGGTTCAATTTTCTATACTTCGCCATAAAATATTTGCTGCTTAGGTAATTAAGTTAGGAAAAAAGCCACAAAACGCATTGTATAAAGTGCTATTTCGAATGTTTTTCTATGAATCTCCCATGAGAAAAATCTGACCTATAGCGAATAGAAAACGCAGTAATGGCGGTGAAGCAAGATGGTGACGAATTGAACCTGATACAACCACTAATCTAAGATCAGCCAGCTCAAGTCATTCATATACGGTATAATGTCATTAGTGAACACATAATATTTGAAGTTCTGCATTGGATTATAAAGCGACTGAATTCACTAGACGGATGAGATGAGTGCGAAAGGTACATTTTTCAATCTGCACGTCCTTCTTTCTGAGCCTCGAATTATCACGAAATTCTTTGCTAAAAGAATTTGAAATTCAAAGCTCATCGTTTTAAAATTATACAATTGTTCGCGCAGAAATACATCGTCCATAGAAAATGTTTTCCCTTAATGCTTTGCAAGGACAGTTGTGCGCTCAAATTCGAGCCTGACATTATCGGTTACTTCAGAGCGAAATTGAGTGATCTAGTTTCGATCCAGAATATATTACACCATTTCAAATATAATATAGATTGCGATATCACAAGGACTTCCAGATAACGAAAATGCGTCAAACATTTGATATTCTTTTACGTTAATGAATACGCGTATAAATTAAAATGCTCATAAGAAACGAAAGGAACTCCAGTGATTGAGACCTAAGATTGGCTTTTGTTTTCCGTAGCTGCTTGCATCTGTCGTGTGCTTTTTCGTTACTTTTCTCGGTTTTCCCAGTTCCCAAGTGTCAGCGCTGACACTTGCAACTTCCTTGAACATTGAATTTTCCAAAAAACCATTTTTCCGTAATTTTGTTTTATGCAATATTTGAAAAAACTATTGAACCTACAAGAGTTGTTTTCAGCTCAAATTAAAGGTAAATAAATTTACTATAGATTTAGTTCTGATAGTTTTTCTTGTAGGATGATTACTTTTGCCGATATATGGCAAGACACATGACCAAAATGAAAAAGTTTCACTTTTTGGAAAAAGTTACCTTTTTTTGAAGAGCTGTTTCTCAAAAAGTTGAACATACATAGTTTGTTTTGGGCTTAAATTGTAGCACAATGTATCTTCTTTAAATAAGTATAGAGGATTATTTTCTGTAGGTCAAATATTGTAGGAGATATTGAGTAAAAACAAAAAAAAGTGCAAAATTTGCGCAGTTTTCTGCGCACTGCGCAGATTGCACAAGTCTTTCGAAGCTGCAAATTTAGTTTTTTACTATTGGCATAGATCCTAACAACATATTAAAAAATTAGAAATACATGACCTTTTGCAAGGTCAAGCCCCTTTTTATGCATAAAGTGACTGGACTAATATTTCGCTTTCCAAAAAACTAGCACAATATGATTAACACACAAAAAATCAAGGCATTAAATTGGCTTCGATTATCCTTAACTGAGGCTTTCCCTAGTGTTGCACTCACAAATAATACAGTGCTTGTAGATAATCACTAAATTTAGTGAAGCAACCATTGATGATGACTACAAAACTGAGTCTTGTCTCATCCAGTGATGAGCATATGAGGCCTACCTAAATTAAATGAGCAAAGAGTGATGCCCAGATAAAAATGCCAGTATTGGAGGTGAATGACATAGCGAGCCTCTTAATTTCACAGTGCATCTCAAACTAAAAAGATGGCTTTCATTACTGCCCAAGTTACAGATGATCTTGTAACTCATAGCAAGAGGCTAATTCTTGTTATATATTCCAAATTTATATAGGTAACTCTTTTCTGGGATAAAATTACATTTTTTAGAAAAAATTAAATATGTATTCTGTAGCAAGATATACTCAACAGCATATAAAGGCACAAAAAAAGAAAAGAGCAATACCCAAGCCAAAAGAAAGACAAATCAAATGAAAACTTAAAACTAGAGTGGACAAAATTCCTAAAAACATGGCCCAGTTTTCCCAACCCCGTAATCAATAAAAGACCAGCACCAGAATTTCATCAGCTATGAAAATTAAACTTCCAGTCATTTCTTCATTCAAGGCTAAAATGTTTTGTAATTTACATTATTAGTTATAATGTTTATTTATAAAATGAGTAAAAATATGAACTTAGGGGAAAAAGTCAAGATTTAGCACCCAGGTAACCATTTTATCTATCAGCCTTATGGGGTTTGTGTCATAGCAATTACATTAATAATCTGTAGAAAGACAGGCACAAGGTAATATATGCTCTAACTAATTTTTTTCATTAACAATGATTTCGTTAAAACCTTCCCCCTGCAATGCACCACATCCTCTTCAGTATTTACATCAAAATCCCAATAATAGGCAACAAAATGTGAAGAATCTAAAGGAATTATAATTTCTAGAAATTTCAACTTTCACAGCCACCCTGCAATGCATATTTATACCTACAACAGCAGAACCTAAAAATATTATTTGCCCATGATTAATTACAAGAATCTCATATTAATATAAATAATTTGGGGAAAAGTGTACATGGGTACTGACTGTTCTCTAATCATTATAAAATATTTCCCATTTCTAAGTGTCTTTTTAAGTAAAGAAAAGTTTTTTTACCACTTTGTACTGTTAATGGCACCACCTTTCGACCAGGAACTTGAGATGATCCTAAAACATAAGGAGGACATATATAGTGCATCGTATATTTTAAGAGAATGGTGAATTTAATAACAATGAATTTCCTTAGTTAAAATAAAAACATGTCCAATATACCTTCCCCTCAAGGTTAACATGGCCTATCAATACTTTTGAATTCTTACCCATTGACACTAAAGATTTAAATATGAAGTATTCCACCTAAAGCACTCAACTGAAAAAAAGCATGTAAAAATAGACATTCAATATAATTAACTCTTTTCCCTTTTGTATCATAAATGCAATCAGGCTCATGATAACAATTTGTTTAAAAATCTATTCTAACCACAATTTTTCTCATGGGGCATAATTTAAAAAAAATATCAAAATTTGAAAGTAATTCTGAGTCTAAATAAAATTTATTCAATGCCAGTGAATCACAGTTGGGGATAATTAAGTATTTTACTCAAATGTATGAAAAAATGCAAGAAACCTTCATTTTCCAGCCTCTATAATCAATGCAGACATAAAATAAGAATTCACAAGCTCCCAACTGAATTGTTCTCACATAAAAACAAGAAATTTAACATCAACAACTCAAGAGTAGTTGAAAGATTTCATTGACTCAAGCAATCCAGCAAAATTCTACCTTGATTCCCTCGTTAATGTGATATAGATAATTCTAAGAAATAACACTAATAGAATGACATGTATAAGGATCTTTAACTACTTTTAGAGCATCAGTTAGTAATAATTATGGATTTTTCTAATCACCAAGCTTTTGTTAATTTCATAGACCTAAACTGAAGTGTACTAATATCAACTAGATTTCTCTAATCATTCAAGGATAATTTAAGACCGAAATTAATATAGTTCATTGACACACAAGTGTAAATTGTTATAAAAACAGATGATTTAATTGAGAAAACCAACTAAAAAACCAATCAGACCTAATGGGTCTCTGAAATATGATAAAATTCCACATTCTCCACAGAGCACCTATTCAGGAGAGCCAAAGAGGTCTAACATCAAATGAGGAGGTGATATAAAAATCAAATTACCGTAAGTCCTTGACTTACGCGGATCCGAGTTACACGGATCCGGAGTTACGCGGATATTCAGTTTGGTCGGTGACATGCTTGCATTTTCTCTGCGTTTCTATTGCCCCCAATAGATACACCGGGTGACGACCCACAACTTATTGTCAAGTGCGCAATAAGCAGTGACTCGTCTGCCAGTCCTCTGTATTGGGAACGTACATCGGCTATTTGCCCTATCGCGCCAAATACAAGACATGCAGCGCTTTCAAATCTGTCACTGGTCGCAAGCCTGGCCGGCTCCATAAGAATCTATGTGTTTGACCTTTTATTAGCTGTCACAGCGACAGAAATGGGAAGAAAACGTAAGCCTGTCACCGGCCTTAAGGCTGAATCACACTAGTGTTCGTCGGAGCGGTTAACTCTTCAACCAATTGGAAGTCAGCGGCTGGCGTGAGCGAGTGCGAGAATAGCCGACTCTCTATTTTTCCGACCGAGAATCGCAACCGCAGCCAATCACGGACTCAGATTTAACCAAGTGCCCAGGTCATCTGCTGCCATTGTGCACATTTTTGTTTTATCGAAAATCACCCCCTGGCTCGCTTCTATAGTTTATTTATTTTTTTTATTTATTTATTTATTTCATTACCACCGAAAACAGCACATATTGGCCTTTACATCGGGGCATTTTAACAATTAACAACGGACAAGCACAAACAACCATGTCCTGGGAAGTGAAAAATCCTCCCCAGGCAGGATTCGAACCCGCGACCGTTGGGTTATCAGGCGAGGACGCTACCCCGCCGCCACCAAGGCCAACCGAGGCCAGTTTATGAGTGAATCAGAATATGGGGCTGAAAAAGGACAAAGGTTTGTTTTATCTTGAAAAAGTATGTTTGATGGTTGAATAAATGGTGATCACAGCCTTGTTCCTTTCGCCTAGCGACCCAGTGATGCACCCAGATCCTGCTGTTGGGTAGGTTGTCATAATATTCTGCAATTATTATGAGCAAAGCGGCCAACTTCAGCCTTCTCCTTCATTCATTACTTCGATTAAGCCATAACCTCTCCATTGTCATTTTCAAGTGACAACTGCCTTTCACAAATGGACTCGAAACGGTCACGCCTTCTATCAGAACGTTCTCCGAGAGGAGTACAAGGCAGTACAGGGGAGCGGCACTGACAACCGCATCACGCAATGTGATTGGACGAACCGACACCTGCTTCCGCTAACCGCTCCAATGAACGCTAGAGTGATTCGGTCTTTACACGGGCATCAACGTCTTTTTTCGGTGTACTTTGACCTTCCGGCATAAGTCAACGTGTAGTTAATTATCTACTCCATAGATGATGGCTGTTCTACATCACAGCAAAAAAAAATTACGCATTCATACAGCAAACAGAC
Source organism: Pyrrhosoma nymphula (assembly GCA_963573305.1). Taxonomy (NCBI): domain Eukaryota; kingdom Metazoa; phylum Arthropoda; class Insecta; order Odonata; family Coenagrionidae; genus Pyrrhosoma; species Pyrrhosoma nymphula. Next base: position 56,786,120 of record OY754339.1, on the reverse strand, counting down.
GACCTAGTATTTCCGTTGTGACTTGATCATTGGGATTGATATTTATCAAGTTTGAGAAAGTTGTCTCATAAAATCATTAAAATCGTTTCAGCTAAATACGAAGGTATTTATTAAAAACTTTTCCAATTATGAAAAGGCATTCACATGAGTATGATAATTTAACAAATTTTCAATTTATTCATGTTTTGTGTAATTATTCTTATTTTAGAATTAAATTTCCAGTGAAATAAAGATTGGATGTGTTACTCTTGGAATTGTCATATTATGATAACTGAACGGCCTCTCGAAAGATGGAATTTTCTGTAACCGTCTCCGATTGCCGGCAATCGCAGTAAAAGCGGCACTGCTAATGGTTCAAAAATGGATAGTTAAGTTGTTGTGTTTCGACTTACGCGGATTTCAACTTACGTGGAAATTTTTGGGACGAATTAACCACGTAAATCTAGGACTTACTGTATCAAAAAAATATTTACTCTTGAGAAACTTTGTCGATGATGCCAAAATAAGGGTATAAACTATAATAAAATCCTATATTATAATGTGAGCAATGATTGCAAGTATGCATGTGCTATGCAATGATTGTATCGAAAACTAGTTATCCGATCTACCAGAATGTTGACATTAAGGGTTTAGCGGGATGAGAAATTGATTGGTATAGGTCCCATATCCACAAAAATATGTTTTACACAGAAACACAAGGGCCAAAATTCCCATAAGAATCTTACACATAGCTATTCCTGAATGACAAAGCAATTTAAAAGTACTTTTAACCCAGAAAACCCTCGTCACACTCAAAATGTTGTGTGGGAAGAAGTGTTGAATAATTTGGATTAAAATCATAATGATGTCACCCAAATGAACATTGAAAATGAAAACATTAAATTTGACTTCATAGAAGGTTTTCATATGACTTTCTTTTTAACATGATTTTCTTAGTTACATACTTCCTTATTATTTCACTAAAGTTTAATTATATTTTTATATAGGTATATGTGAATGCACTTTAGTAAAGTTACTTTTTATTTTATTAATAAATACTTATGCATAAATGAATGCTCTATAACTATATATTTTTAAGAAAATCTTTTTAAGCCATTACTAATGAGATTTTTTAATTATGATAAAATAGATGTAAAGGTTAAAATAATATTGTGAAACATAACATAAATTTCTATTTTATTTTTCAAATACATATAGTGCAAGGAGAAAAGCTCAGTCCACAAGTATGCACAAATAAATTGTATGAATAACTGGTAAAAATTAAAGCATTCATGTGTCATGGCAAAGCCAAATTAAAAAAAATTAAACTTTGTTTTTATCGCTTGAAGGTGGGTTTACACTGGCAAGTTACTTTTAATAGTTACTTCTGCGAGAGCTTATGGGAGAGTTTACTCTGACGAAATATTTTTCACATGTTAGTACAAAGCCAGATTGGTTGCTGCTAACACTGACAAAAATACGCTTGAGCAAGAGACTTGCCGATACTTATTTAAGTTCTGCAAGCAGACTTTAAACAGAGCCATTTACACCTGCAACTTACGTCGTAACTTGTGCAATAAACCTACCAGTGTGAACCCACCTTATTAGATTAAAAACATTACCATATGATTGCATTCCAGAGGTTATCACTACAAAATACAGGAACAAGCAATAGATATGGCCACAGCAATTACTGAATTATAAGTGTAATTCTGGGACTACTAACCTGTGGTTGAATTCGGTGGTGAGAATGTCATATCCTCTTCAGGAAGCGTGAGGGGGGATTTGGAATACTGAGATTGAAATGTCATCACACAATCATAAGAACAAAAATTTCTAACTGTGGCATCAGACATGGTGAGATGATACTGAGCCTGGGAGAGCTCTTTACAATAATCACATTTGACCCTGAGGAGAGAGAGAGAAGCTATATGATAGTCAAAGGAACATAATAACATGAAAATAAAAAATTGACACCCTGACCACTACATTGTACGTTACATTTAATTTTAACTGTCAAGTAGCTTCAAGAGTGTGCAGCAGAGGGTGAGAAGTCACAAGCCATTAAATAGGAAGAAAAGCTGAAGAAGGAATGTGGCAAGAAAACAGATTAATCTCCACCGCTCATAAAAAAGTCTACTCCGTCTACTTTAAAGAAGCTACATATTCAACTTGATTCAATTGATTTTAATTAAATACAATGTATTTTACAGAGCATTTAATTTTATGCTCATTCATATGCATATTGATATTTCCCCTCCATATCTGTACTGTTACTACATGTAGTTTGAAAAACATTAAATAATCAAAGTTGGGTCACCAATTTTTAAGCTCCAAAAATGTTTTTCAAACAAAATATAGTATAAGTTCAGCTATGGTGGGGAAAACATTTCTATGCATAAGAATTAACATAAAATTAAATGCTCTATCAGCTGCATTTTACTTCATTTAAATCAGTTGAATCAACTTGAAGTAATGGCTTCTCAAATTTGATGGACTAGACTTTTGAGGACTAGACATAGGCACCCCCATCAACTGGATTGCATCTTACCTTCACAATCGATCTAAGACAGTAACCCTTTTGATAGATGGTACTAAACAAGCCTCTAACATTTGTTTGTCCCCAGTGGGTGTCCCACAGGGGTCTATTCTTGGTCTTTTTCTATTCTTGATATATATCATTGATTTACCTACAGCTTTATCCTATACAAATAATGTTACACCAATCCTCTATGCAGATGATACAAATGTGATTATCTCCTCTACTTCACGAAGCTGCCTAATTGAAAAAGCTGGGCAAGTTACAGACATACCTGGTAAGTGGGCCAAAGAAAACCATTTAATTGTAAACACTGAAAAAAGCAAATTGATGCATTTCTCCACCATTAAAAATCCCACATCAAGCTTACTTATTAAGAGTAATCAAAAATCAATTGATCAAGTGTCTTCTCTTCAGTTTCTGGGCATATGTTTGAGTTCAAATTTTTCTTGGACCCAAAATACTGATCTACAAGGTCATAAACTAAGTTCCACATGTTACTTACCGAGACAACTTAGTGGTACAGTAAGAAAGGACACACTCCTTAGTCTGTACTATGGGGAATTTTATTCCCATATCCTAAACAGCATAATTTTTTGGGGTTCCTCTCATCTTAACTCATTGCGCATTTTAATACTTCAATAAAAGGCTGTCAGAATCATAGCCCAAAAACCCTAGAGACCCTTATTCAAGGAGCTGAGCCTTCTACCACTTCCTTGCATTTAAATAATGATCGCAGTGTTGATCATCAAATTGAATATTGGCAGCTTCCTCCTTAATAGTGACCTACACTCTCACCACACAAGATGCAAACACGATATACACTACACAAATATAAGAACAAACCTTAACAAATTTGGCCCCAGGGAAATGGGGATGCAACTGTACAACAAACTTCTTGCTAAAATAAAAAATATTAAAAACTATAATACCTTTAAAATACAATTAAAAAGGTTACTTCTACAAGGGTCTATTATTCTTTGGAGGAATACTTATGTGCGTAAAGGAAGGACTTGATGAAGTATTTTCAATGTGTTTTTTGTGTATTGGATGTAAACTATTTGTGATATATGTTTTGACTGAAATTGACTGATTTAATATGTATTGTTAATGTAACTTCTGTTTATGACTGACGTGCCTTATATCATCGGACAAATGTACCTTGGTCTTTGGGCAAATAAAAACCATTATTATTATTGTTATATTTTTTTAGACAGTAGCCGCGTCCTGAGTTTCAGCTGGGAGTCCCGGTTATACAGAATATTCTTCCTCATCACCTGGACTCATAACTAAAATTATCGTCAAAATCAGATATTGCACAACTGGCCATAAGACAGTCCACTAAACAATTCACCTATTTGTCCTTTCCCCCTTCCAACTCCTATTTTCTCCCCTTTTCAACGCTGATGTCCCAACACCCCCTGCCATACGACCCAGCCGCGACTCACAGGGTAATAATAGCAATAATAATTTCTTAATTCGTAACTGATTTTGCCATAAACCACAAATTCCATTTTTCATCAATCAGATGAATCAGGTGGGATTCAAACACACAACCTCCAAGGTTGGCATGCTTGGACGTTACCCCACAACCACACTGAAGCTAGCATAACCGGGCAATATTTAGGTGAACTTGCTACGACTCTTGAGGGGGATCAGCTCTCATAACTATGAGTGAACTCACCTCCGTGAAGAAACAGCACTAATTGATACATGGTAGAGACTTAGGCAGTTGAGCGAGCACATCATGAGAACCTGGCCAGATGATGATATCCTTTTGATCATGTCAAAGTCATACTTCTTCACCTGTCAGGGTTAAAATTATTACAATGAGATGTCACCATTCAAAGAAACAATTTTTAAAATGCATTATGACACCACATTTTGAGAGCATCATGCAATGACAATTGTGGTAGACATCAAAAGGTATGGTGAAAGCAACTTACAAAAGGAGGAAATTTGTCATTTAATTTAACTAAATATCTAATTATTAATTCATGACATTTTTCTGGTAGAAAGCAAGTACACTGCTATTTGTATACTTGCATCACCACTAAAGAGGTATTTTCTTTATGAAATATACATATCTGGCCAATTATGGACAAACAAGGAGGTAGTCATTTCCGGGCAATAAAAAATACAATTAAGAGCGGGTACTCACACGACACCAATTGCATTGTACAATACTCCTCCTCGTCAAGATGAAAATATTTAAACATGCTCGACAACAACAGTGGTATCCTCCATCATGGAAAAATATTGTGGGCTTCTCTTCAGGTGTAGACGTGTCAAAGTACCTAAGGCATGACTCGCATTTCTCTGGAAGAATACAAAAAAAACAGCACATAACCAAAATGAGGCTTTAGCAATGCTCATTTTGAACCAATATATACACAGCCACCTAACCCACATGAAACTTTAAACGCCGGAATTAAATTTCCTTAGAAGTCCCTCCCTGCCGGATTTAAATTGGCCCTCTAAAGGTTTTCTTATGTCCAAGCCAAAAATGGCACTTTTGGCAGTGAGAAGCACCAAACCATGTGCCAAAATTGGCACTTTTGGCGTTTAAGGGTTAATATCATTAGGGGTAGAGCAACCAAAAATAGAGTCTACAGACTCAAAAAATGTATAAAAATAGAATTATAAGCCCTTTTATACACTAATGAAAATATTCAACACTACTACAAAAATTATGCCCATGGACCTGGAAATGCCAAATAGATTATGAAAATTAAAATAAAAATTTTTCAAGCCACTCAAAAACTCACATTCTCTAATTCAGTTTCCACATCCCTACCTAAAATCCACAGCCTTTATACTCCTCAAATCTAAAACAAATCTCATTATCCAGGTATGGATTGAAAATCCCAAGATTCCATACCCATATAATCATAGGTTTCAGGCGTGATTGAGTGGAAACGGAACATACTGCAATTGATGACAAAAGAGCAAAGAGAGCTTTAAATGTCATACTTGTGGAAATTACTCTTTTTTCATCAATTGCAGTATTCCATACCCAATTGTTAAACAATAGAGTAACCATGAACCTCGAGCTATCTCCACCAATGAACATTTTCTGAAAATGACTTAAAACATGGCTGTAGCAAAAATACAATGAAATGAAAAGTTATGATGAGAATGGTAATCCACTTCTTTATTTATTACTTTATTTATCACTGCATATTATCATAATTATATAATCATGTCCTCCCATCACTGCTATAGTCAGAATATTTTATCTCTGCTTAAGTTAGTAGCTCTAGCAAATATTAAACTCATTTTAAAGCTGCGTAAGCTCTTGATTTTCACTGAAATCTTCATTTAAAATTCCAAACGCCAATTCAGTATTTCCATAAAAGTTGTGATTATGTTGTTAACATGAACTTTGATTTGCTCCTTTTTGTATCCTTTTATGCTTCCTTACTCATTGCAACAATTATGTAGAATCCTATTAGAGCCCATGTCTCGATGGACAACCTTTTGTGTGAAATATATAAATATATGTGACTTTATTAATGAGCTGTGCGGGGGTGGGAAAGAAAAATTAGCTTGAATGAGGCTAAAATCCAGTTTTAAGGGAAATGGAAATTATGTTAAGAAAACACCACTTAATACTGATAATTTTTTCTCAGTTGGAAATATACATCCTGCATAGTGCAATGATAAAAACTGGGATGAAAGATGATGTAAAACTTATTCTGCTGCCTTGATTAACTTTGGGCATCATAAGTGGATATTCCTCTTCAACGAACAAATCAAGGCTTACTTGTCAATAATTTTCAAAAATCAATTCTGTAAAGTTCACTGTAGTGAAAATGTAATTCATGTTTTTTGTATCAATCTTTGGTCTTGAGATTTTAAACATTTTCTTGTATTAAAGATTATTTATTAAAAATCAAGCAAGCGCAAAATGTTGGCAATGGAAAGCCTAACCCTGTCCCACATCCGAGAAGACTTCATCCAAGTATGTGCACTAGGTATGAAAGCTGTGATAAATGGATAAATGGGGCGATTCAAGCAAGTCTTTCACAGAAAAGAGGAAGCTGACTTCCCCTCATGTTGAATTGACTCTCCATCATTCAAAGCACTTAAGTCTGTAATTAAAGAAGAGAGCAATTGACAAGTCAATTAAATTAAGGATTAATCCAAATTGCCGATAGAAGCAGAGGAAAAAGACTCCAATGCATGCATTTTGGTCATACATATGCATATGCAATGCAATGCATGCATAGTTGGGATTAACGATTTTAAAAATTAACGATTAAAATTAATCGTTAAAAATGTAGTTAACTATTTAACTTAACCATTACTTTTTAGAAGAGTTAATTTTTAACTTTTAATTGTTAAAACTATAGATTAACTGATACAAAACTAACTTCAGTTAATTTTTTTCGTTAATTTTTGGCGAATGACGACCCGTCAAATTTGGGCGCAAAGCTTGCCAACAAAGGGGAAAATAAAACTGTATCTAAGAATGTTATGAAGCTTGGTAGTTGTGCAAGAATGCAATGAATAGGCCTAGACAAATACATACATCCAAATAAAAGCGGGACTGAGTGGAATGACCACCAAAGTTTACGAACGCACCCTCAGACGAGAAAACATGAGACCACTCGAAGACCATGTCCGCGAGGGCACGAGTGCCTACTCGGTGACGTCATGTATTCAATACTACATAGTTGAACACGAGAAAGGGGGTCACCAATAAACCTATGACGGGTAACGAGGGGGACGGGTTCATTCAAAGTAACGTATCTGTAAAATGCGCCAGTTTACGCATAACTTACTCGGCAACATCCCGTCGTCAGCGGGGTTGAGTAGAGTGACCGCAAAACATTTGTCGACCGGGACGGATGTCCGGTACAAATTTTGAAATAAGGATGCTACCAAAGTTTAATGGCTTTTTAAGTCAAAGTTGAATAAATTTTTCTGAAGTTTGTATTTATTTGATCCCAAATGCAAAAAATAGCTTTTAACCCTTAACCAGTGACGTGCAATTTTTGTTACACAACCAGTGACGTGCGGTCTGGGAGACCGCAATAAATCAAATATTCATAAAATGTTGCAACGCCATTTTTATTGCTTAGTTTAATGTTTCTTTATCTGCTTAACTATTCTAAAACTTTTATTTAATTTTATGCATTACCAATACGAACCAATTTTTCGGTAAAAATAGTTATTTGAAACAGGATCAAAAAATTGATGTCCAAAACACTTGAGTTATTATTATCGTTTTTATGTATCAATATTTGACCAGATTTAAAAATAAGGCATTAAATGTAAAGTAGGAAGACTAAATAATAAGAAACAATTGAAATTATCTCTTTTATTCCTTTTCTAGATGCATTCTGCAGGCGATTAAAATTACATTTTTTCACAATAGCTCTCATATCTCCGTTTCCACACAGTCTTTACAAATTTTCTCCGTGCATTCCAAGCACACAGGCTTTTTGCATCGGAAACATAAGAAAGTGGTTTCCGTTTATTGTATGGTGGGCACAGTCTACATGTTGTCCGCCTCTTAGCCTTTCAACTTCTTTAGCCTCTTCCAACGGTAGATGGAGAATTTGCGCAATACTTAATTGTACCTGTCTCGGGAGTCTAAGATTTGACATTCTCCTTCTCATATGGGGTCTAACAAGATCTGCAGTTAACGATTTAATGAAATTAAATCGTGTCATATCTTTCTTATCTTTCGCAGACTGCTGAAGCACAAAGGAGTTGACAAAGGAAATATCTAATATTCTGAAAAATACTGCCATTGGCCACCTCCTTGTCCTTCGGCCAGATGTGTAGCTACAGCACATTTTGTCTAAAGTATCTACGCCACCCTTAGTCGCGTTGCAAAATGCAATAACCTCTGGTTTCCCTGACTCTGTATCGTCACTCACCTTGTAGTGCATTGATGAAACTAAGCAAACAGCCTTATTTCTTTTGGGGACCTGGGATACTAGAGTCATGTTGGCTGAGAATCCGTAAAGTGAAGAGCTCACTATGTGCCCTTTGGATGGCGCATAATCATTAGGTATTTCCCTTTTATTTTTTCTGATTGTACCAACGTACGTCGGCCCTTTTTCTTTTAATTTTTCTACCAGTTCAATGGATGCGAACCAATTATCCGCTGTGATATTCCTGTGGGACCCCATGATTGGCTCAGAGAGACGAAGAACTGACTGGGTTGGTTTTGATAGCTTTTTGTCTTTCTCTGACAAACCTATCCCAACTGTGTCTTTCCCTGCGTACAAATATGCGTTAAACAGATAACTGTTTTCGGCATCAGTCAAACACATCATTTTCAAACCATACTAGGCGGCCTTGCTAGGAATATACATTTTGAAACGGCATCGGCCCCTGAAGGCAATTAACATTTCATCAATGCAAGTTACCGTTCCCAATGAATAGCAGCGTTGGGAGTTTTTTACTAGAGAGCAAAATAACTCAGAAATTGGAGCTACTGGGTCAGTTTTGTATCGGGTCATTCGATCCGCAGAGTTATCAAAACGGAGACCCGTAAGAAGTAAAGTAAACCGCTGTCCTGACATTACTGATCGGAAAATTTCCCTGCCAGTGCCATCTGTGGCAAATATGGTGCAAATGTCTTCATCATTAGATTTGAAAATCGCAGAATAAGCCAATAGATTTAGGCGGGCGAGAATTTCGGGGTTCAATGGGTTCCGTCATTTTTACAAAATACATAACAAGCGTGTTTAAAAATTTCAACCGGGATGACCAATATAAGCTATATTGCAGCTATTGCATTTAATTTTATTTTTATCCGACTTTATATATACCCGAAGTTTATCCTGTTTGTCTTAACCATTCACTAGAAACAAACTACTACACCTGACGATGCCATAAAATTGGTGAAACGCGTAGTGTGTTTAAAAAAATAAAAAGTGTAGAAAAGCACCAAACTTTATTATAATGAATATTAAAAGTTTCTACAAAGTAGAGCCTGAAGCTGTGGATTTTATTTGACCAATAAAATCCACAGCTTCAGGCAATGTTACAAATGAATTTTAAACTGCCTGCAAGGGGTACGAGAAATTAACCACTGTTTTATTGTAATTATTTATAAAATCTATAAGAAGCTTAACATTTAAAGAACAAAATGCGTGATATTTCTAATAAAAACAGGATTTCATTTGTTTTGCGTTCGCCTTCAGCAACGACTTGAATAGTCATTTATTCTTACTAAATGTATTTTAGAAAAATTGAATACTTTATTATCCACTTTGTGAAACTGAAAATGCTTCCTAACAAATTATTAATTATTCTTATACTTGAAAAATCACTACGAATTGTTTTTAACAACTTTTTAAATCAAGTCCACCAGCATTACGTTTATTGATTTTTCCAATTTAGTGACGTGAGGTCTCTCAGACCGCTAATCGAATTCTGTTGCAAATTTACAGAAATAAATAATAATAAAGTTAAATTTTAAGAGTGTTATATCCTTATTATACAAAAACATGAAGCTAACGAGAATTATAGACATTTAAAAATAGTCATTTTGAAAATATTCATAATTTTAAAAACGCAGCGGTCTCTCAGACCGCACGTCACCGGTTAAGGGTTAAAAGTTACTTAAGATAAGTTTCTTAAAAGTAACTGAAAAAGTAACTTTTAACTTAAACTAGTTTCTTTGTACAGAGATTAACTTTAACAAGTTAATTTTTTTTGTAGCTTTCCCAACTATGTACAGGTGACCATCCAGAGGGAGATCTTTTAATCTTTTCTCAATGCTTCTATTAACAATATGGATTAATCATACATTTAATTTTGTTGTAATTTAATCATTTTTCCATTTCCACAATTTTCATTCTAAGTGGATTCTTGGTTCTCCGCTAATCCAGAGAGCTTAGACTTGAAAGTAACTATGAAAAACAACTTTTTCAACTTCTTACCTGTCTTGACCTCATTGACAAATTTAAATGCAGCAAAGCAGGGGTCAGAACACAAACTATAGACAGGAGGATTAGAATCACTGTTGTCTGAGCTCTTCCCGAGCCTCCTAGTCACAACTTCTGAGATTACAGGACGAACTTTATCACACACAGCACAGGCTGCTTCTTTCGTTTGAGGTCTAGTTCCTGAACTGATGTGGTCATACTGCTCCATGCACCCAGGACTGCAGAAATCCTGCGGGCAAAATCCAAAGTTGTGATACAGTTGATTAGCAGCAATCTTATATAATGTAAAAATAAATTTCAATTTATCACATGGACATTCGATGGACACAATAACTATAACTATATAAGTTGTGGTTCATTGAAAGCAATAAATTAGCAGTTAAAGAGAGGAACTTTACAGGTTTCAATCATTCCATTAATGATGATAATATTTAACCTTTTTAATTCCTGTCAAAAAATAGATAGGTATTTGCAGTTCAGGTTAGATTTTCTATTAATGGCCAGTCACACTAAATCTGGTAAAAGCCTCAGTACAACTACAATCTCTGATAAATGGTTGAACCTTAATAATATGTATTAAGAATACCTTCTTCATTGGTCACAGGTTTCACCAATTATGAATAATATAATATATATTCAGACAAACACATACAACCATGTCCTAGATGGTGAAAAACTACCCATGCAGGATTCAAACCCACAAAGTTTGCGTTAGCAAACAAGGAAGTGACCCCACCGCCACTGAGGCCAGTAATGGGCCATTCAAGTATTGCATTACATGATTTTGGCCACTTCTCAACCACTCCTCCTTTCTACATGAATAAACAATGTCAAGTTTCAAGGAACCCTGACTTGCTCTAGCACTCTTATGCAAGTTTGAATACACTTTAAGTTGCATGCACACAGGATGAAATTTCAGCTACCCATTGGAAAACTGAACACTAGGAATTAAATATTTTTCCTTCAGCAGTAAGGCAATGTGTGTATGTAAGAGGCTTATATTGTGGCAATGTGCCATGAGGACGACTGCCTGAGAGGATAAGTGCACACTTTTTGCTGTGATGCAAATTGTGCGATAATTTCAAAAGTGATACAAATACAACTACCGTATATTCTCGTGTACGACGCGCACCTTTTTTCCCTTTCATCGGCGTCAAAAAACGGGGTGCGCGTCATACACGAGGATGCGTGGCTTACTCAAGGATTTCCATTTGCAATGGTATTTATGCATATCCAAAGAAACATGACGGCCAAAAACGTCCCTAATACTTTATTACAACTTCGTGTCGTTTTGATGAAAATTAAGAATCTGTCATTAATGCCAGATAATACAAAAATATTCGTGCAAAGTGAGCATCCACCGAAATTCGGACCGAAGTTAATTACATTGAAACAAAAAACAAGGAATCAGCAAGTTCTCGGCCAAGATCACTTTGTTGCCTTTCCATTGCTCGGCCCGCCTGATGAAATTCCGAGATGCATATTCTGTTCCACGTACAGAGTTATACTTCAGATCATCCCATGTGCATTGTGCGCAGGGCTTAGTGACCATCAATTAAAACAGTTAAATCATTGTTTCTTTAGTGATTTTAGTGAAATTTATAAAAATGATCAGAGATAAAAGACTAAGTTTATTCAGTGTTCACGAGAAACTAGAAATATATGAGAAGCGGAAGATATCGGCAATCGTGCAGCTGAACCTTAATAAGACGTGCTGGAATCTTGCGTATGAGACTGTAGGAAGAAAAAAGATACACTTCTTTCTAGTTACAGTAAGCAAATAGTATTTAGAGGGAAATCTACAAAATATCATGGCATTGAGGAACAACTTTCAGCGTATATTAGAGACAGGCACCAATTTGTGTTTTAATTGACGACGGAAATGTGCCAAATGAAAGCTGTGCAGATAGTGAGAGTTTGGTGTAAAATTCGATGAATTTAAGGGTAGTAGGGGTTGGATGCTGAGATTTTTAATAGGAATGGCAATAAGAAGGAAAACAATTATAACGCAGCGCTTGCCTGAAGTATATGAAGAAAAGCTGGTGAGATTTTAGAGGTACCTATGTCATCAACCTTAGAAATACGTATTCCTATATGTCAGGGCGAATTGGGAATGCAGATTAGACACTTGTTTACTTTAAAATGCCATATGATACAACAGTGAATGATCCTGGAACAAAAACAGTTCAAGTGTGTACAGCTGGTGCAGAGAAACAACGTTGTACCATCATGCTAACAATATTGGTGGCTGGAAAGAAGCTTCCGCCATGGGTAATATTTAAAAGGAAAACACTCCCAAAAATGTTAATTTCCCAGCAGGAATTGTGGTAAGGTTGCAAGAAAAGGGTTGGATGAATAATTATCTTGTTCTGGACTGGATTAAGTGTGTGTTGGAACGTGATCCAGGTGCCTTCTTCTACTCTGTAGTATGCAACTGTGGGACAGTTTTCTCGGCCATCTTACAGATGACGTGAAGAAACGCTTAAAAGAGGGAAAGACTGAGCAAGTGATAATTAAATGAGGAATGAATTCTTTGCTTCAACCATTCGATATTTACATCAATCGTCCCTTCAAGTCTCATCTGAAGAGGTTGTATTCAGAACAGATGGCAAGTGCCATTCATGAAACAACACCAACAGGATGAATGAACAGGAAAAGAAGACCGGTCTAGTTCAGATATGTCAATGGATTATTACCTCATGGAATTTAACTAAAAAGGACTTGATAGTTTGGAATTTTAAGAAATGCTACATTTCCAACAAATGTGGTGGTAGTGAAGATAGTATGATTTGTGACAGCGGTGAGGATGAAGAGAGTTCTGCTAGCGACGATTGTAGCACTGACGAAAATTAAAAGTTAGTATCAATCTTCTTTGTTTTCTACACATTCTTTGCCTTTTTCACTTTGTTTTAATTTGAAATCGATAACAATTGCATCCTTTGAAGGTGCATTTTCAAGACAATCATTAATGTTGCTTTCCTGCTAATGGCAGCCATAGTCATGATAAAGAACATTGACGCTATATCATTCATTTTTTTATTTTGATCTATTGTTCTACTGATTTTATGTAAAAACAGAGTACTGTTCCATTGTAATCAGAATATGTTGCTACTTTTCCCATGAAGAATACATAGTATTTTTTTCAGATTTTTTCAAAAATATTTTTTCCCAAAACCCATTGCCCAAAAACAAGGTGCGTCTTACACGGGGGCGCGTGGCACACGAGAATATACGGTATTGGTTGGTTGGTTATTTGGGGAGGTGACCTACAATCGAGGTCATTTGCACTATAAAGGACAGGTAGGTTGGGGGACAGTTGAATACAAGTAACAAAAAAATTACCTCTACACCAAATCCAGGACTTTTGAGCTAAAAGTTAATAGATATCGGGTTAAAACTACTCCTCTGAATTCTCATTTGCAGTTTTCACTATTTATCCAGTCAGTTTTGGGTCATAAACTGTATTCCTACAAAATTTTACACTTAGGCACTCAAGGTTCCAATATATCGGCTCATACAAGAAATTATTTTCTTTTAACTTCATTTTATTAAAAAAATATAATACCGCTTTATCCCATATTATTTTTTTCAACTAAACAGCTTTTTGTTATGGGCATCTGAAAAAAATTTCTATGCAGATAATATTTAAAGTTACAAGAAATATTAGATGAAATCTTTGAAAATTTACCATGAGCTTTCGGAGAATGAAAAAGGTGAAGGCCATAAAGAGCAAAAGTGTTAAACTTCACTCGCTCACCTGGAAGTCCATTAAACAGATGTGACTGGCAGGCAGACAGAACCTTTTAATTTAGAAATATATAGACTGATTTTTTCTGGGTTTGCGGTGATGCAGTGTGCCAATTTTTCCTCCTCGAAAATTCGAGACTCGAAAATCCTCTGAGACTCAGAAACCGCAGGAGACTGCAGCGTCTCGCAAAGTGCCAGAGAGCGATGAGAAAGTGCTGCGACCTGACTCTGGTCAGCACGAATGCTCAGGTCATCGTGATTCCTGCAAGCACCCTGCTTTTATTCGGTCTGCGATGATGCTGACATCTTTTTCCTCTTTCAAGTCGACCTGTGAACATTCCCACCAATCCAAAGAGTGATAGCACCTCCCCTACTCTCCCCACTCCTCCACTGGTCAGCTGATTCCCTTCCTGCGCTTAGAAAGTGTACCGTGAACAGACTAGCCCTTTTTGAACCTGACCGCGGCCGGAGAAGGACGTATCTGCAAGGTTTCAGTTGTGACTTGTGTTCATCTTGTATAGACCAGGTTAACGGTATTTATACTACGGGCTTGTTTTCTATTGTAATAATTGTGGTTACATAAATACTGTTACTGGAAGTTAATCAAACTGGCTAAGATTGTTGTCATTTTTCTCTCGTTTCCGCCCACCAATCGCAGTCAATTCACTCGCGAAGTCAAGTTTCAGTGGCTTGCATTGCAGCAGTAACTACAAAAATTTCACCCCACCCATGCTAATTGAAACAAATGAACTTTAGCAGATTATGCAATAACGTCCAATTAGGATAGAGAATCATAACATGTCCAACCATTAAGAACATTACATCACAATGGTCAGACATCTGACAGTTTGCATGAAATTTCACGCATTTGTGTCACATATACATATTGAGAAACTTTAGGTCTGAAACTCATAATTCGATACATTTTGTAACATTTCAACTTATAACACAATAAAATTTTGGAAATAGAGAGCACAAAAAGCACCATGCAGGAGCGAATTAGTTTGCCAACTAATTTTTACTACACTTTCAATATTCTAACTTTTCACTCAAGCTACAGCTGCAAAACTCATGGTTTAAAACTTGCAGATTTTACTTATGTATGTATTCTCATTTCAAATATCCCTACATGTTCATTTTGTATTTGCAATGGTAAAATGAA
Organism: Pyrrhosoma nymphula; assembly: GCA_963573305.1. Classification (NCBI taxonomy): domain Eukaryota; kingdom Metazoa; phylum Arthropoda; class Insecta; order Odonata; family Coenagrionidae; genus Pyrrhosoma; species Pyrrhosoma nymphula. The sequence continues at coordinate 56,770,780 of OY754339.1, read as the reverse complement.
ACTTGTGGTTAAGAAAGTCATAAACTTTAAATACTGCAGGCACTACGTGCAATTGCATAACCCAACATAAAGCAACAAAAATTTTATCCCTGGAAGGTTAAAAGTTTAAAAAATCAGTATTGAACTGCAACTGTATCTTAATAGGAACAATTAAAAGTGTTCTAATTGAACTGGCTGTAAAGAGGAAAGTAGACTCTGGCCTGTGTATTCATTTAACCTTTAAAACCCCTTAATTATTGGTTTAACATCTCAAAAGCAAGTACTGAAAGCAAAAGTGCATTTGGAAAGGCATGTAGCAACTTAAAGGTTCACTTTTTTCTTCAATGTAGCCACCAAGAAAATCAAGAATCATATTCTTCCAGTGTCACTCTCACACAGATAGTACTAACTGTACTTAAAATGAATGAGGAATGGTCTTTTATAAAATATTAGTCTAAAAATTGCACTTAAAATGAACCACAGGAAACATGAAATTTAAAAAAATCAATTCTCGGTTGGAAGTAAAATAATAATTTGGATGGTTGCTTGATTGTTGAGCTCACCTTAAATTGGCCTTTATCCCCAACAGGAGCAAGAAACCCTTCAGCACCAGTTGAGATGTCCTTTTGGCAGTAAGTACAGGTTTTGAGACCTTTTTTGAACTCTTCCAAGCATGTAGAGCAACAAAATTGCTTGATGTTGTAACCAAAACGAACACAGTACTTCCCCATACTAATTCTTTGCACAGGAACTTTACAATGTGAGCAGCTAGAACTGAGTTGATCTTGGTATTTGCCTGAAAAGAGTTCAACAAAATATGCAATTATGAAGATGAATTGAAAGAAACAGAATGGCAGAAAAAACGTACATACATACAGACAAACACAAGCCCTTTGGATTATGCAAAGAACAAGATAGAGTGGCCATAAAAATAGAGAATTGAATAAAAAAACACTAAGACAAAATTCCACATTTATCACTGTTAAGGCCTGAGGTGGGACTAATGTTCCTTTTTTCACAGTCATCATAGCTTTCACATAGTCATAGGCATGATAAACACAGCTATAGAAGGGCAATGCTTACAGTTACTGTCCTAAGACTGCACTAAATTAATTAACATCCAATTTAATTTTTGGGTAATTCTATAGGAATTCGACCAAGAGGCCATATACTCCAAGCAAAACAATATTTGATTCTCACAGTTTTGCCACAAAAGAAGATTATGAAAACAATAGACATTTCACAAAATACGTATAAGCTCTTTATTTTAATAAATGCCGAAGACGGTGATTTGCATTTCAGAATACAGCATAAAATGGCAAAATGAAACTCCGACCTGTGACTCCAATGACTTAAGATCTAACCATTGGATTTCAAATGTTACGACATTTCTGTGATTAGAAGACCTGTTATAAAAAATTTTGGTCTCATAAATCTCTTTTTTCCATCTCTTAGTCTAGTTTAATTTTGCCCTCTCTTATTTTATCCATGTATTTAATAACCATTTGAAAGGTCGAGACTTAATTTTGCTGAGCCTTAATGATGCAAAACTTTGCTCAGAATACATGACCTTACATTTGCGGCTAGATACAGCAGCAAAAACGGTGAAATGAAAATTTTGCAACTTATGCGGACAAGGCGTTTCACTTTGAGGTATATGTTTGGATGCAGATCACAATTTTGTTTCATTTCTTTTAACAAAACGCCGATTTTCAGACAAATCGATGAAAAACATGATCAAGCATATAGACCTGCAGCGCGCGCATCGAATTTTAAATCGACGCTTTGGTAGGAATGATGGCAATTTGCGTATGCGCCACGCGTGGCGAAATGCGGGACGATAAGTTGAGTACTTATTACCGCAATGAATTTTTGCGTTAATCTTCCAACATTTTTTAAGTTGAAATACGTCGTGGGCAAAGATGATACTTACTTCGTGAGACAAAAAATGATAGGGTTTACTAAGTCATTGCCGATATTTTCCATTTGTGGGGATTTCCACACCGTAGTGCTTGCTATTTAGAGAGCAGCCCCCGGTGTTGTCGACTCTCCACCCAGAAGCAAGCCGAACAAATGCGTATTGGCAGCCAGCGATAGCAGACTGCTGCCAGGTCTGAAATTGCTATACATTGACGGAAAACACCCGTCCACCACGATTCAAAGACTTCTTGGAAGGATTCAATTATTTGTTTAAGGAAGAATTTCTTTGCCTTCGTAAAAAAGAAGCGAGGTATTATTTTTTACTCTTGGTACCAGAAGATACTTCCCATATTACCCAAAGCTGAGGAATGGAATGAACATTAAAATTCATCCATTCAAATGGCCCCAAAGGTTTTTTACACTGTTGAAACTGCACTTCACGCAGGCCAGGAAGAATGTACCCAACACGTAGTTCAGAAATATTAAATAAATCCTCATGAACAATTCGACGTGAACTCTCATGAATGATGCTGATCAGAAGTCCTGATGATGAAGTGCGAGTCTTACTTTGAAACGTCATCAGGAATGAAGCCCCTAACCCAATGGACCAAATGAGAAAGCTTCCTTCAGAAGTCCTCATAATTCAATGTCCTAGATTTGAAAACATTTTCAAAAATTGTTTCATTGTTTGGATGCTTCCATTATTTCAACTTCTAAGCAGTGATCTTCTCTTGTATATTACAGGTGCATTGACTGCTTGCAGGAGGTCACCTACAACTGAGGTCATTTGCACCATGGAGAATATGTGGGTAGGTTGGTTAGGGAAGGATAATTAGGAAAAGGAGTAAGGGCAGAAAGAAAACTGGCATCACCATTAGCCTACCCTTAACCACAGGAATCAGGTGGCTACAGTTTAATGTACCTACTGAGACTACTTTTGACGTGCTTTGGCACTTCAGGATTCCCAGTGGGGTTAATTAAACAAGTTACACCATTGGGGATCATTCAAAAATCCACACCATTGACAGGGCTTGGATCTGGCCCCTTCGGGATGGCTAACCAGTACCCTTAACAATCACAGCAACCCGATTCATGCATATTTTACTTCATTACAGGAGCAGCGGTGGTAGAAAATGATTAAGAGATTGGCAGCCACCATCAGCTTTTGGCTCTGGCATTCCATGGAATTCTTAAGAGGCAGGAAGTTAATTGTTGTCGGTAACAACAGTGGTGTACGCAGGATTGACTTTTGGGGGAGTTTGACTTCTTGGGTTCATTAATATTTATGTGCATCATCATTAAATTATATTTAGATTATTATTCACTAAAACAATAGTTAAATTAACATTCTCTTTTCGTGAAGACAATTCAACTATATTTTTCAGCCCAATACGTAAAATTCTAAATGCTAGTTCAGGTACACAAGGAAAACGAATGTTTTTGGGGGGTGTTTAAACCCTAAACCGTCCGTACACCACTGGGTAACAGTATATTATTTGAAGAAGTGAAAGGTGTAAAATACATAAAGAAACATATCCATACTAAATTATGTTAAAAATAATTTTGTAGTTGGTAATGAAAAAATGAGGAACAAAAAGGTTGGCAGTGCAAGTCGCGCGAAATTATTTTAATTTTTTTGTGAACTGGTTTGGTGATTTAAATTTGTGTGACAGTTAGAAGTGTTGTACCACGTGGAATAAAACCTTGTTAAAAAGTTTACCGGACGTTCCTTTTTCTTTTCGCTAAAACTACGGACCTCAACAAATTATACAATACATATAAAATACAAAATACATTAGTATGGATACTAATAATGTCTACGAAGTAAAGCCTAAAACCATAGTGTATAAGAAACATACTTGCCATACACTCTTGGAAGATAGACATATATGCTAAGTGCACTGAAAATGTTTGGGGATGCAATGTGACTTATAACACTTCCATTCTGAAGTTTTCTCTTTGGGCTTTTTATAAGCCTTGTGCCAATGTACTCAAGTTATAGGCAGTTATAAATATTTATCCCACTCTGTTGTGCAAGGTTAACCTTCATGATAGAATTAGTAGTGGCAATCTACAGAAAGAACATATTCATACGAGCACCTAGGCTATAAAACTTAACGTCTGATTAATTCCATGCATTTAAACAACTTAACGTCTGATTAATTCCATGCATTTAAACTTTTCTTTTGAGATAAGCTGTGAATCTATCATATTCCACAGAAATAAATGTAAGCATTTCACTAGATAATTTTAATACATACATGATATTATACTAAGAAGAATAGCGTTTAAATGCTGACATACAGTGTGCTCCAAAGGCTATGATCTCTTTTTTTTAATAAATTAAACCTCTTAAATATATTAAAGGCTATTACCTACTTCTTTAAATTTTTGATAACTGGGAAAACTTGAGTAGTAGTATTTTGATTTAACGTGCTTCGACGGCTAAGGTCATTTCGCACACACTGTCTGCCACGCGCAGACAGGGACAACAGCACTCGGACGAATCGGAGGATCACCCCTCCAAACTCGAGCCGAGCCCAACGATGCTTAACTTCGGTGACTGATCGGGAACCGGTATTTCCATCGTGACAGGCCGTTGCCCCTGGGAAAACTTGAGAATTGCAACCTACCTATAAGAATATACACCATGTCTCTGTACAGTGAAAAATTATCGACAGAAATTTGATACAATTCAATCACAAAATTCCTGGGTACTCTTCAACTTCACCAGAGACTTTTTTGCATGTACTATTGCCACATTGAGAAGAGAGCTGAAAGGTGAGCTTTCATCTCGTCAGTGAAACACGATTTTCACCCACTTTCAACAAACATTTCGACACCTAAATCACCTCACTTATAATGCAAACCTTGCACATTTTAAAAATACTTTCAACAAAACAATACATCAACTACTTTAGGAATGGCTAAGTTTCAAACCTGAGAAGTGCATTGCAATATTTTCCTCTCAGCCATATTGGGAAAAACTGCCATTCCACCTTCTCCACTGTAGATGATGCAGCGATCGCACAGTAGCTCCTCTTCCTTATACACACCTCTCCCCCACACTTTCTTCCCCCCTTCCACTCAAACTCGCCCCGCAAAAACAATTTACTTCAATGCAATTGCATACATTCCACCGCACTTCACACTGCACATTTCACTTCAAATGGAGGATTTACACTTTCTTGTAAGGGATGGAACATTTTCAGATTCCAGTTTACCGGAACATCGCCAAACATGCCTTTCCTCACAAAACACACTTGCAAGTAGAGGTGGGTCGGTCGCGAACGAACGAATCTAATCGAATGACTCTTTGAGGTGAATTGACGCACTGAATCGTTCATGGTAATGAACCGTCGTTCCTACGACTCGTAACAGAGTCCTCTACATGGCCACCATGACAACTATCACTACTCAGCGGCGTAGATGAGAATGGGCGCACCACTCGGCAAAGATGGGTCAACAGATGCCACGAACGAACGAGGGACGAACGAGTCCTCCCACCCTTCAACTTTGAAGTTTGAGAGAGGGGGGACCTGTGTACTCATATAGCGCGAGGAGTGGGAGGAATCGCTACCTATGAGTCTGTGAACGTGTGATTCAATGACTCGGCAAAGAATCATGATATCTCTGACTCTAATTGAATCAAGAGTTGTCGAAGACTCATGAATCAGTGAGGAATCATATGGAGTCGAAGAATCATATGAGTCGAGGAATCATATATGAGTCGAGGAATCATATATGAGTTGAGGAATCATATGAGTCGAGGAATCACATGAGTAGTGAATCGTCGGGGAATCTCTGATTCTTGACAGTGTAGTAGAGCAGACAGAGTAGCAGACCCAAGAATCAATTATAATGCTTAAGGAATCGGTTATCTCAGAGGATAGGAAACCAGGATCCCTGATTAATTTTCAATGAATCTTGATTCGCACAGGGACATGCGATTTTTCGTGAACTTGCAGAAAAAAATTGGTCTTTGTTCTGAAAAATTCAGAATTCCATGGTCTGTGGTGGTTATTAAGAACAAAAATATATTGATGTTACCCGAATTATTCATACGTTTTGGGGTTCGACGCTTTTTTCACGATAATATTAATATTTTTCATTTATTTTTTTATTTCTATATTAAGAATTATTTTTCACTTTTTAGTTTGAGTTATCATTAAAGTGTGGTTTTTAGTTTTTTTAACTATATTTATTTTTCACTTTTTAGTTTGAGTTATCATTAAAGAGTGTTTTTTAGTTTTTATAAACTATATTTATTTTTCACTTTTTAGTTTGAATTATGATTAAAGCATGTTTTTTTAGCTTTTTCAAAACTAGAATAATTTTTTACTTTTTAGTTCAATTCTCGCCAGAAAGGAGTATTCTTATGTGGTGTAATCTTATTTGTGAACAAGGAATATTGACAAGTCTTATGAATTGTTTCGTAATCGAACCATTTCATCTAATGCTTCACTGTTACATGGGGTTCTACCTGTTAACTTTGAGCAATCAAGTTCTTCCATTCGAATGCCGTACAAAGATCTTCCACGACTGAGTGCTACATAAGCTTGTCCAGCAGCAAACAGTTGAGAGCTTAGATACGAAAAGCGAATACAACGATAAAAAATTCTTCTCCCGTCTAAGCTTGCTGCAATTAAAATTAAATTATAACTGGCCGTTAAATGATCAAATTAAAGACAACAAAGAAAACGTCCTTCATTGAGCCGCGAACTCTGGCCCCCCTCGGTGAGTTAACGACGCTAACCACTACACCATCCAATCAACACACTGATGGTGCTTACTCTATCCCTCTAATTCTCACGCAAAGGATCTGTTCAATTGAAGAAAATTATTAATCCTAGCGATCCTGATTAGAATATTGAGAAAATCTTATCAAATTATTGTTTTGTCATCGGTCCTTGATGAGTCTACAAAGTTTAAAGGAAATCTGATCGTTCAAAGTGGGTTAAAATCGAGTCCAAAGGAGTTGGTTACAAACAAACATACAGGTGAAGCTAATAAAACCGTGTTAAAAAACACACGTGCCTTTCAAGGAACCTCAAGCCTGACTCCGGCAAAAACAAGTCTAGATCGCAGAAATTCACGTGTGAGGACAAAATTCGCAAATCATGGCGACCAAACACGACACAGGCAATCCAAGAAATGATTTGCACCAACAGACACCTCAACTCTCATTGGAGAATGAATATCGAGTGACTTTTAAACAAATTTCAAAGAACTGCGGAACTAGCCGTGCAGTAATTTTAAAGTAGTCACCTGCTAATGATCACACAATTGTGTGAAATTCATAGTGAAAAAATCATTCACCTAGACTGGGATTCGAACCCAGACCCCTCGATTTTGTGCGGAGTGCTCTAACCAGTTTAGCTACCCAGGCGTCCTCTCTCACTGTGAATTTTATGGAGAAATTCACTCTCCATGAAATTCACAGTGAGAGAGGACGCCTGGGTAGCTAAACTGGTTAGAGCACTCGGCACAAAATCGAGGGGTCTGGGTTCGAATCCCTGTCCAGGTGAATGATTTTTTCACTGTGAATTTCACACAATTGTGTAACTTTTAAATTACTACATAATTTCCAGCCATTCACACTAACAGACTCCCACACTAACTGAGAAAACTCCGTCAACAATCAAATTAATCGATAGTGGTGATACTTGATGGAAATTGAAGATAGAATTCATTATGACAAAAACATAGTACAAAATCCCACAATTTGTTTTAATGCTGTCAACCGGTTTCGATGTCTAAAGCGTCATTTACAAGACAAACAGAATGCTCTTTTTGTCTTGTAAATGACGCTTAAGACGTCGAAACCGGTTGACAGCATTAAAATAAATTGTGGATTTTTGTACTGTGTTTTTGTCATAATGAACTCTGTCAACAATACTAATTGAAATACACCTGCCCTACAGCGAAGGAAAATACTGATAAAAACCCTCCCCCATTCTAATCACTAATTCCTACTAAAGGGCATTCCTTAAAATGATACGCAAAAATACGCAAAATGATATTTTAGGATTCAAATAATGCCCCCTTCTAATCACCAACCCACTACAGGGATTTTATTCTTTAAAAAAATACGCAAAATGATATTTAAGCAACATGTACAAAGTTATATTTAAAGCAAAAGAATATACATAATAATGTCTCTGTATAATGAAAAACTATTGACAGAAATTTGATACAATTAAATCACAAATTCCTGGGTACTCTTCAATTTCACCAAAGTGAGTTTTTTTGCATGTAATGCCACTGCCATAAGAGAACTGAAAAAAACACTTTGTAATTTATCGCGGGTAAATTGGGGAAAAGAAATTAGCAGACAAGACATAGGGCTAAGATCGTGAAGAGTAAGAAGCCAGAACTTTTGCATGCAGTGAATTCCACAGCCATGTTGTTTCCCATGCCATTTTTTTTATAGCCCACAATACAATTCATTCAATGGAGTTATACAAAAGCCTATTGTTTAACTCCCTAAGAAATGCTTGAAAATAAATAAATCTTATAAAAAAATACAAAGGATTGGTTCCATTAATGAAACGATAAAGTGAAAAAACGAGCAGTTTGTTTTATTTTCTCTTATTTTCCAGCTTCACTCTCTTTAATTCGTTTTTCAATTTCTTTCCTTCTAGCGTTTCTCGAAGGATAGATAATTTCCATTCCTGCTCTTGCTTCTGAAACTTCCAACGGCATTCTAGGATTTTGATTTGCAGACGAACTAACTCAGATCTGTCTTTAACCAGTGCTGAGGAATTTCCAGAAGGCTCCCAGAAGTTTATTCTTTCCGGTTGCTTCCAGTCGAACAATGAAGCTGTAAAGAAACATTCAAGTTAAATAAACAAGCAATCTTGATAATACAAATGCCAAAATTGCTGCTATAAAGGTCCTTTTCTTCTAATTTTTTCATATTCTCAAAAAATTTAATGCAAATATGACTACATAATTTTCATTCATGACGTGGGAGCAGAAATAAGAATCTGTCAGAGGTGCAATTGGAAGTCATTAACTTTAATCCATTCTACACTTACCATCTCCCTCACCTGGGCAACGACTGGGAGAACTCTCTAAGATCAGAGGTTCCATCCCTAGATAAAGAAATCATGAAATTAGACCTCGTTTAGACTTAGAATCAGTCAGTTAAATACATGCAGTTTCTAAACTAGTGCATCTCCCAAAAAGAAATGTGAGGAAGGCATTGATTTTTATATATTTCACACTGTATTAGACTAAATTGCAATATCTAAGATACATTTTTGACTTAAAATATTAATAATAATGGTGGAAAAAAATGAAGTAAGAATCTGATGTAGGTGAATGGTCTTAAGGAATTATTCTATTCATTCAAAAGTACCTATCCATAGTAATAATTAATTGAGAGAGAAAAAATAAACTTTGTTCTTTCCACTGATTTTGAATGAAAGAAGTTACAATGCACAAGTAGTTTCGATGCAAAGATGCCATCTTCAGGTGCAAAGTTCGTTATTTTATTTCTTTGCACCTTTGTGTTGTAACCAGTTGTGCATTGTAACTTTTTAAATAAAAATCAGTGGAAGGATACAAGTTTTTTTCTCCTGCAGTTAAGAATGAATTTCCACATCGTCAAGGCCTTCACACTCATAATACTTAATACTCACTATCACTGACATCAGAGCAAGGCTGAGGAGATTTCTCTGTAGCCGGAGGACTTGATAAGCCATTCACTGGAAAATTATTTGAAAACTCATTTGGCCTTAGACTGCAAACCTCCTCTATAATAATCGATTCCATCGCTAGAAAAAGAAATCATGAAATTAGACCTAGTTCAGACTTAGAATCAGCCAGTTAACTATACACAGTTTCACAACTAGTTCAGGTCCAAAAGGAAAATAATTTATATGTATTCCACACTGCATTAGACTAACTTGGATGATTGAAGATGCTTCTCCAACTTCAAATTAGAATAATAGGTACTGGAAAAAATGAAGTTAGAAGCTAAGGTAGGTGAATGATCTTAACCCATAGACGCCCAAGATGCCGATACACCAGCTTCCTCAGTTTGCTTTAAAATACTTAAGCAAGCTGCCAATATATCGGATTGTGCAAAAGGTTCAGTTGGATAAACTTTGAATTTAAAAAATAATATTTCTTCATTTTACATAATTTTTGTTTTTTAAACAACATTTTTTGTACCTGAAAATATTTTGACATAGCTACTAGTTTGCATAGTAGACCCACAAAGTATACTAAAAGCAATAGGAAGTAGAAATTTTGTAAAATTTAAAGTGAACTTTCTGGGAATGAAAAAAGAAAATTCCATGGGAGTGAAAGGGTTACATGACCAAAATCAACCAAAAATACCTATCCATAAAAATAATTGACACTCACAATCATCACTGATAGAACAAGGCTGAGGAGATTTCTCTGTAGCCGGAGGACTTGATGAGCAATTCACTGGAAAATCATTTGAAAAATCAGAGTGTAAAACACCAAGTAATAATGAATGAGGTAATATCTAATACATGGCCATATCACTAAGAGGGAGGATACTTTTTAATTGATCCCTGGAGTAGACAGTTGTAGGCTTAACTTTGTGGAAGTTATCCATTATGGTAGAATTAAAATACCTTAGTTAATTCAACTTATAAGATTTATTGCCACCTTCAGGTCTGAAGGTCACCTGAAGATGACACAAAGTGTTGAAACCCAGGTCATGACAATAAATCTTACTAGTGGAATTGACTAAGGTATTTTAATTCTTCTGTGATCCCTTAAGTCTGGCTAATATAAGTCAGTATTGCACAAACAGCACTTGTACTGTATTTTATGACTTATAAGACATGCCTTTTTCCTTCAACAAATCCACGAATAACCACAATCTTTTAAAGAGAAATGACAAGGTCACATAAGCTCCAAAGGCTACCGCATATCATGATATGTCATTGACATCTACACTCTACCACCGAGCTACTGCAGAGGCATGTGGCAGGGAGTGTTGGGACACCAGCCATGTAAAGGGGAGGGAATGGGGAAAAGAAGGAGGGAGAGGACGGTGGTGAATTGTATGTTAGCAATGTACCTTAGGTAGAAATTGCCACGAGAAAAATTCAGCCAGGACCAGGAATCGAACCGGCTTGCCAGGCCAATGCACAGGCCACTACGCTACCCAGGCTTCCTAATTCCCGAGGCAATTAAGGAGGACACAAGGGAACTAGATGTAAAGCCTTTGTGGTCCATCAAAGATGCCAATGCAAGGGACAAGAGGACTTCAAGGAAGTTAATGTGGTTAAATTAAAATCTAGTTCCATTTTATCCTCATATATTTCCACGGGAATTAGGAAGCTTGAGTAGTGTAGTGGTCTGCGCAATGGCCTGGCAAGCCAAAGGTACATGGATTGATTCCCTGAACAGACTGATATTTTCTCATGGCAATTCCTACATATTTCTTCGCCACATTTGCAACAAGCATGAATAACTTCATACAATGCTAGTGTCAAACTGTTTTTTTACACACATTTAAAGAAGACATTTTTGTACCTATCAGTTCGTAAGTGTATCTCTTACTTTGGCACTTCTATTAGTCCTTGAGATATAGCGTGGGGTCAAAATAATATCCTCCGAGTTGTACTAACATTTGCCTTATCAGAATTCTAAGTACTAATCTAAAGCTAGCTTGTACCCTCGGAGTCTCCAATGAATCCCAACCTAGTCCTTCCTACAGCTGTGTGACACTTTCTGTTCCCTCACAGCAGTTTTTAAAGAAGCATGCGACTTTCCTTTATATTTTATTTATTTCCTGAGTTAATCTTTCCCTGCAGGATCCCAAATACTCACAGTGTATTCAAGATGATGCCTAACTAAATCAAAGTAGCACCTCTCTTTCATTTATTCATCGGAGAACCTTCCTACTATTCGCTTTATAAATCCTTGTTTCTTTAATGCTGCACTACACATGTTTCGTATGTGTTACCCCCACGCTAGGTCTGAAGTTTGTTGTGATTCCCAAGCATTTGACCTCATCTGACTCCTTTATATTTATCCCTCCCACTTAAAAGACGTTAAGAGCATTGGTGTGATTTATTTCGTAAGAGGACATGGTGATTGTTTCCTCGATTCTGTAAACTCACCAATGAAATTCATGCCAATTTTACTATAATTTATCAGTTGAACAATAGTTTTAACAATAATTAGTGGTTACAATCTATGGAAACAAAACATGCCATTAATCCATGTTTTGTGTAAGCTTTGCTGAAATATGCACTACATGAATATCACAATTACATGTAAGTAATGTGATAATCCCAAGGTGATGTCCCCAATCACACCATGATGCCATAATAGTTTATAACATTCCGCATAAGATCGCTTTAGTTTTACTGTACACAATATTAAAGAGTCTTGCACTACTCGATCGATCTGACCAGCTCATATCAGTATGGTAAACAGAGGGGGCTGGCCAGATCGATCTGAGAAGCGACCCGGGTCAGCCCGCTTTCCCAGCTGGTCTGACATCTCAGATCGATCCGAAGTGAGAATGGGCTGTGACGCTAATCATCCTTCTTTTGGTTGCCGATGGAAAACAAAATATAATCAATATCACTTACAATGTGGCTTGTATTAAGAAGGGTAGGGAGAGAATTGTGAAGCTGAAATAAGTGATAATTTCATAATAACTCAAGACTACTGAATTCAATAGCTCAATATTGATATATTCAGACCATGTTGGTAAACCAGGCAATCTGAGTGAGCTCGCTTCTGAACTTTCAGATCCGTTTGAGTTCAGAACTATCTGAGATCGATTGGTAAACATAGTGTTAGAGAGGTTTTTCTGTGTGCTAAGAAATTTGGCAAAAACTGGGATGTCTCATATGCCCATTCATCCTATAAGCCTGAAAATAGTACAATTTAAAAAAAGGATGTATTCGGTGTGATGAGTTGAAATTTCAACATAATGAAGACAAAAATTGCAATCTGCCACAAATAATGTACATTTATCGTGACCTAAGTTTTGATGTAGTGCATCAAAACCTAGGTTTCAATAAATCTTATTTTACCGTTGGAAAATTGTGATTTCTGTCTTCATTAGGACAATGCTAAATTTGACATGAATTTCATAAAATTTAGAGAAAATTAATTACCTCCACCATTACTTTGGGAGGTTTTGGCCCTGCGCTTGCTGATCCTCAGGACCAAAGGACAATGTGAGTCAGAATCTGAAAAATGAATGAGATAACTCCATTGACTTTGATACCCACATTTTTCTCTCCTGTAGGTACAACTTATAGCTTTACGGATCAATTGGCAAGATGATCAAGATTATTATTGAGTTTCTACTTCAAGTACAAGGCATTCATTATGCTTTATCCCTCAATGTGTTGATCAACTGAATAATGACAATTTTGGCAAATCCACATGCATCAAAACATGTTACTCCAACATTGTGTTCCCATGTAGCATCTTGGCTTTTATTAATATGATGATTTTAAGTTGCACCAACTTTAAAATCAGTAGTATGTACCAGCTGTCCCACTCAAATCAGTAACATGAAAGATAACATTTTCCTGAAAAAAACAGCAAATGACATATAATTCATTATTATATGAGCATGGTAATAAATAGTAACCAAATAAAAAGCAACCTCTTGATCAAGGTTTAACAATGACTCACCAGCACATTTTCAATAGTCTTCTCTCGGTAAACCTAATTGGAAAATAGTTAAATATTAGAGCTTTGTTTCCATTATACTATGCAGTATCACACACAAAGCCACTTATGACTTGGCCAATAAATGTAAATATAATACCTAGGATGAGTGACAGAAGGATCGTTTCAACTCCATTTTTTTTATCGACATACAATATTTCTACAATTAACCAAGGCAAATGAAATATCAACCTAAAAATATTCGTGTAAGAGTAACACAGATTACAAAGATAAGGTAACTGAAAGTATTCACTCATATAGCCAGCTTTTAACATTTCATAATTGAAATAAAAGAATAATAAACAAAAATACTCACAGTCTTTTTCCGTGCCTGAGTCATGAGTATTATTCAGCCCTCTGCTAGTTGAGCCCATTACGGATCGAGGGGCATTCACGGTCCATTTATTCTTCATGAGCATAGGGCCACCAACAGTTTTTGTTCATTGTAGTCTCATTTCAATGTAAAATGTGATATGTATTTCAAAACTTTCACCAATGGGCAAATCTGAACTATCTACAAGTCTCTTAAAGCTATATCTCAGCTTTTTGGATATTTTGTATGAAATAAATGAAAAACTTCAACAGAAAGTAATCACCTAAAATATTGCTAAGGGCTATGATAGCAAATGTTAATACCGTATTTACTCGTGTAAGCCGCGCCCTCGTGTATCCCGCGCACCCCCATTTTCGGGCAGGCTCGTGAGGAATAAAAATATTTTTGTCAAAAAATCAATTTTTTTCCCTTGAGCCTGCATCATTTTGTCATAACATGATTGCACGTTCTTTAATAGAAATTCTGTGCCAAAGTTAAGTGTTGAAGTACATCTTTCTCATGAATTTGATGCGTTACGTTTTAATATCGTCACGATACACAGCCTGTTTTATGGTGCATATTTTTTTCCTAACATCACACAATAATCACAGTTGTATACAATCACATCATTAAGCTCTAAAAATAGAATCTGTTCGAAATGAAATATCAAGCTAAAATAATTGCAGAATTATATACAATTTCAACCCATGATCATTCGATTACGGAAATCCATCGGCGAATCATCAAATAAAAGCAGAATGCCGTCCGTAACTGATAGATGCCTGAAATGTGATACGTTTGGTTCGTCTTCATAGCTGATAAGTGACTCCCAGCGGGCAACGCCCCCCCCCCCTCCCCCCTACTTTTGGAAGTCACTTGCGAAGTTAGAGCGTGGGAAAGCGATGAGTGAAATGTGATACTTTTGATGAAATGTGATGCTGACTCGAGAAAAAAATATCGCTTCACTCCGACCCCCTAACTATGAGCGCCGAGGCGAGGGTGGGGGGAGAGAGAGAGAGTGGTGGTGGGGAGAGGAAGAGGCGGGCCAAGGACGATTAGCCGTTCGCTGGACTGCCGGAAGCGCCAGCACTCGGCGTGAAGGCCTGTGGAAAAAAGCGCTGGACATCCTCTTTGCTTTACACGACTATAGTAATTGTATTAAACTTACGTACTAACTTGAGGAGTATCCGCATTGAAAGATAAACGATGCAGCTAGAACTTACATCAAAGCTCATTTTCGTATCACTTCTCATAGCCGAGTAGCATTTCCGCGAAATGATCGATTTTAGGCAAGTTAACTAATTTTTTATCCGATGTGGTTGATATCAAGTACGCACAAGTATGTATCAAGCCCTATGAAATAAGTTCTAGCAACATCCTTCCTGCGCCAAACGGTGAAAACATAATTTCTTTATCTATTAGCATGGCGATGTAATAGTCAACGGTCTGAAAATGGATTTCCTGGCGTGGTATCCACTTCCACAAGTAAATGATGCTTCCTATAAAAGGAAGTAAAAACAGATTAAGAGTTCCGATTCTCTCTTCCCATGCGCCGATGCTCTACGTTATTTATCCCATTGATGTGACGATGCGTTTCAAAGATCTCTCGGACGTTACGCAACATAATTTCAGGTTGTAGAAAAATCATGAAGGAGTGCGAAGTCAACCTCACAGCTACCACCGGGGTAAGGTTACAATTTGAATCGACCGAAATAACGGCTCCCTCGTTCGAGCATCGGCCGTATCAATCTAGTGTTGGCTGCCGAGGCCCCTGAAAGGAGGTCCAACCCCTCCCCCACTAGTGAAAGCCACCTGGGTAAAAGCGAAACTGGACGAGGGTAGATAATAACAGATAAGGTGAAGGAGTGATCCTCTCGGGTTACCCCCTTTTCTTTCTCGCTGAATGAGTCCCTCGCAGATGAATATCGTCGCGCCCAGAAATAAGGAACGAAGAACTTTTTTCTTCAGGGATCTTCTGGGAAAAACCGGTTTGGACACGCCAATTGTTCAGATCTGACTGAGGTATCACCCTAAAATCTGACAGCTTTATTGTTTCCGGCTGAGTGATTGAGAGGGATAGCTGGATGGAAGGACTGCCTGTAAGGCAATTTCCACAAACCCTGGGAAGGATATTTTACCATTCGTCACGATAACCTGAATAGAGCCTCGTATTGCAGGTAATAATTATTATCACAAAACGATTGAATGAATGGAATCATGCCTCTATTTGATGCGGAGGCAGCTTGACACATGGAAGTCGATTTCCATTGAAATGTAAAGAGAAGCAATATCTCCAAATATCAGGGCATCTTTCGGCATTCGTCTTACTTTCGAATCATCCGTAAAAATTTATGACGCAAGTAAACAATTAACATTGCAAATTGATATATCGAGATAATTTTGTTAAAATTCGTCGCGGCAAAGAGGGGTAGTACCAATCCGCGAGTTGCTACACGCCACACCGCCAGCTGCAACGGCAAAATAACTTATCCGGTGGCGTCAAATTTGACATTACTTCACACGTTTGAATTTTTTGATTGGATATGTATGTTCGTAAGTCAGATGATCATAAGGCGAGGACTTACTGTATTCACTTTGGACAAACTAACGGCAGGAACTTAAGGTAAAATGGTGCGCGGCTTACATGAAAATCTAGAGGATTCGTGTAAGCCGCGCACCCCCATTTTTTCACCAGCATTTTCGGAAAAAAGGTGCGCGGCTTACACGAGTAAATACGGTATTTGCTCAAACTTGTTAGAAAAAACTGAGCTATGAGAGCAAATATTAACATTTTTAATCATAGCCCTTGACAATATGTTTATTTTGAAATACAGTGGAAGCCCGGTATAGTGAGTACGCCTTATTGCGAGAATCCCGTTTTAGCGAGTGATTGTCTTTGTACCGCCAAAAGGCCTATGTTTTACATGTAAAACAAAGTGGATATAGCGAGGCCAAAAAGTTCCTTCCACGGTATATGCTCTGTATTATGACAGATATCTCTCGAGGGCGATGCACCACCTAGCAAAAATTAACTATTTTATTTTGTATTATCTGTTAATTAAACTAAATATTCAAGATGTGAGCCATTTCTGCAACACCTAAAGCCAGTTATGTCCAAACATTAGTGATTTACGGCCTTGAGTACACTGTGCGCGCTCCCATTTTACGTTCTTCTTTTGTTAGGCCCAGTCATCAGTGAGAGGGGAGTGGGCAGACGACAAGCAAGTTGAGAGTAGAAGAGGGAACATTCAGCAGAATGAGAGCGATCTGTCGGAGCGATTGAAAAACTCAAACCATTCCGTCAACTCGATGCGCCCAATCACACAGCAGCAGAGAGTTGTGATGTAGGTAAGGGGCGGAGTTTACTCGGTCGGAGGGGCGGAGTTTACTCCGTCGGAGGGGCGGAGTTTACTCGGTCGGAGGGGTGGAGTTTACTCGGTCGGAGGGGCGGAGTTGTCTCATGTGGTTTGTGCGGCAGCATCATGTCTGAGAAACGTAAATCTTTGGACCTTAAAACCAAAATTAAAATTATAAACGAGTGTGAAAGTAACAGGTCTTCAAAGACTGATATCGGGAGGTGGTTTGGTGTGTCGTCATCTACGTTGTTCACAATATTAAAGAACAAAGATAAAATTCGTGCAGCAGTGACCGAACTAGGATGACCTAGCAGCCAAAAACATTTGCGGCATGGGGAACATCCTCAAATGGAATCTGCACTATTCAAGTGGTTTTGTCAGCAAAGGTCTGCAGGACTGCCCATAAATGGTCCAATGTTAAAGGCGAAAGCTGACTACACTTGCACGAAACATGATGTGCTAGCCAATCGACTGAGGTATTTTCTTTTCTAGTGTAAATAAATACTCGATGACACTAATTTGCGGTAGATAATTGAATCTGAATCATAGAAACTGCTAGGAATAGGTGACATTGCGAGAAATATCTTCGACCACCGGTAAATGCCGTATTTCAGTGAACCTTCAGGCCAATTTTCCCAACTGATGGACGTACTGGTTAACATTCGAAAACTCGACAAAGTTGATATTATCGTCATGACATATTCGCAAAATTATCCAAAAACTACAGTATACCTAATATTTTAATTCCGATTAGTTATGGTGTCTTTACAGCTTTCTTCGGCGATCGAAAAATAAAAAAACTGGAAGAAAAACACCGAAACTGGAGGAATTAATATTTTATGTAATGGAAAATGTCCTGTTTCTTTCTTAAAATTAGTTGATATTCCACCAGATTGTGCCTGAAACGACTTTTATTGCTGTTTACCTTCCTCAAATACCATGGAAACAAAAGAAAAACGGTAAATACGAACAACTATGAGAATTAGGTGGCTTTATTCAACACTTTCGGATACAACGAGTGCTCGATTTAGCGAGTGATTTCCGAGGGATTATGAGCACTCATTAAATCGGGCTTCCACTGTATTTAGTTTGAGCAAATATTGATATTTGCTCAAACTTATGAGAGACAAAATGAGCCATGAGAGCAAATATTAATAATAGCTCTTAAGAGCTCATTGGTTAGTACAAAATCTAATAAATTCCGTTGTCTTGGGCGTGACTTCGTGGAATTTGCTTAGCCACGTTAATGATAAGTACGACTTAGTTTTTCCATATCTCTCTCGGTCATCAGCTCGATATCGATAATTGTGACCCAAATGGACTAAGAAAGTGCATTTTGTACAATCTGACGCCAGTTCTCTCTATCTTGGGCTGCTTGGACTGCTTCGTTCAGCTTCAGGTTGGTGAGGGTCTTAATTTGATCCGTCAATCTTAACGGAGGGCGTCCTCGTGGCCTTTTTCCCCAGACCTAGCCTTTAAGTACTATCTCCTCTAACCCATTGCCCCTTATGACGTGACCGAAGAATTTTAGACAATTGCACAGAATTGTTGGCAGCAGTCGGTCCCTGTATGAAATTTTCAATTGGGCTAAAATGGAGGCGTTAGTTCTTCGCTCTGTCAATGATATACGCATCATTCTTCGATAGCAATACACTTCAAACACCTCAATCTTCTTGCGTATGGCGGCTGTGATCATCCAAGTCTCCAATCCATAGGTCATGATAGAGAAGACCATTGATCGAACTAGTCTACTTTTAGTTTTAGTTTAGTTGACATGCTGATTCCTCTGTTCTTCCATATTTTTTGCATTTTTTGAACTGCGGTCTTGGCCATCGCTATTCTGCGCTTGACTTCCTTTTCACTTTTCCATATAGATTTATTAAAACAAGACAACTTAGGTTTCAATGAACCTCGTCATTATCAGGTATATCAGTAGGAGAAGACATAGAATATAGAGTCACTCAAAATTGGGGGAGGTAGAGGTGGGGAGGGAGGAGTTGGGAAATGGGAGGTTAGGCATTAGGGAGGGGGGCGGGGTAAGGTCTGTAATGTGGAGTTTTGGGAGAGGGAGAGAGGTCTTGGAGACGATGAAGAGGTTAAGAAGAAGGAGGAGGGTTTTGAATGCGTAAGGGTCAAGTGGGAACTCCGGAAACAACTCCGTGACCACACGACTCCAGCGCGGGAGGAATACCTAACCTTATCTCTCCCACCCGCGCTGAAGTCTAGTGTGGTCACGGAGTTGTCTCCAGAGTTCCCACTCGACCCTTACACATTCAAAACCCTCCCCCCACCTTCTTAACCTCTTTGTCATCTCCAAGACCTCCTCTCTCCCTGATGATGACGACCTTCGTTGAAACCTAGGCTGTCTTGTTGTAATAAATCTAGGTGGAAAAACTACGCTACACTTATCATTTAAAATAAATCTAATAACTTGACATTGAGTGTTAACTTGACTCTGATGCTGAATGAAAGGTTAATAACCCCCTTCTGCCAATGCAACCTCACAAGATACTTGACTGATTGAACTGTTAGCAACCTTTGTTGTTTCCCGGGTACTATGTAGTTACAATTTGTTCAAGAGATCCCAAATCATCAGTAGCACCAGGACCACTTACTTGCGAGTTTTTTTCCCTTGCGATGGCATAGTCGTTGCCAGACCTTCAAATGTTTCTAATATAGCCTAGTGAACTAGATTAAGGAGTGTACAGGACCCAAAGAGCATAAAGTGTTAAGCATTCACCTCTATAAGAGTGAAGGCTTTGGCAGTGTCTCATTGTACCTGGTTCCATCTTTCAAACAGCTGCGCAGAACAACATTTTGTGACAAAATTTCTCCCAAAGTACAGAAGGTAACTTCAGGTTTACTGAGTGGACCATGACCTGAAGATGCCTTATGTAACAGAAGAAGAAACACTGCCATGAAATTCTGACCTATGCAACTGCATCGGAAGACTAAACGACATCCATTTCTCTCAATCTCATGGTTTGTCTTGGTTGCAACTCCAGCAATGATCACAATCCATTAACATCCCTCATCAGCATACTACCATCACATCCCCTCCCACTTTCATTCCACCTAACAGCTCTCACTATTGGTCTCTTGCAATTTCCTAGCCATCTTCGATAAGCAAGATTGGTAACAATAGGACACTAACCTAACTCCCAAAATCTGTTGTAGACCTTCAGGACAAAGCAACAATCATTCTCCATTGAGCAGAGTTCTATCAAAGTGCCCACTAATATTACATTGACAAGTGAGCAGATTTCAAGCTTAGAAGAGCACTCAGCACACTTGATGATGAGCTTTTGAGCAGAGGGGGTGATTTCATTTCAAAATAGCATTTTTCGATCTCAGCCATTCATTTAATTAAATAAATAAATACAGTACATGTATGACAGCCTGTAAGGTGAACAGGCAGCAAACTAATACATAAATGGTAGAGTGCATGCAGGTTCTATTTCCTTGGAAAAGGTCTACACACAGGGAGTAGTAAACATAAAAAATGTATAAGTGCAGATCATTCCCATATGATCCTTGGGATGAACCTGGATCTATATAAGCTACAGCAAATATTATTCTTTATGACTCCCTGAAAATAGAACTACCAACCATCCTAATTTTCCCAGACGTCATTATTCAAAAACAATCGACCGTTTGAGTGGAAATTTTACACATTCAAAATTATGGTACATACTTACAATTTGAAAACCTCCCTAACCATATCACTGGTTATATTGAAAAGCCATGCTGCCCACAGTAGATATTTTGCAAGGTGGTAAGGTCATAGTAAATATAATGGATGATGGTAACATGCCAACGTCAATCTTCATAATAGGCACCTATCGACCCTAATTGCACGGGTTTGAAACCCACCTCAGTCAAGAATGTTACTTTTTCTTAGCACAAAAGTCTTGGGGCAGCAATATAAACCATAGGGTTTGGAGCACCAGAAAAAATTGAAATCTCTTACAACCTGGAGATCCACGTACTAACAAGTCACAAATCACATGGTAGAATAACAAATTATTGCACGTTTTGATAATTCAGAGAAATGTTTCCTGATAAGTCCTTATTTTATAGCCCTAATGCCCTTATTTCCAGTAAAATAGAGATGGCAACCCAAGTGAAAAATTCCTTCACCATGAGACAACAATAGATCATAGGTTGGTACTTACCATAGGATTTGGAAGCTACAAAGTTGGAGACTAGCACACTGATATGAGTACATAGAGCTGATAGAGAGGGTACATAGGTCATTAGGAAGCCAAAATGCATCAAGAAGGGGGAGCAGAAGGTGCTCTCATTTTATACAGCATCCTAAAGAGAGGGAGCTTCTGTTCTAGTGACAGATGAAAACTGAATCGAAATACCTCAATTCTATTTGAAAATAAAAAATTAGAGGATTGTAGACAAATTCTTTCAAAAGGATTTACTGAAGTACTACCAAGTTATTGCGCTTTTTTCATACCATTGTTTTAAGGCTTGGAAAAATGTTTTTGAAAGTACCATACGCCCCAAGGGCTGCCAAAATACTTGCCCCCACCACAGCCCCCCTAAATCCGCAAGGTTGATACGCTATTGGAGAGGGTGGATAGATTGAAGTGAGTAGAAGGGTAGGAAGTGAAAGCTAGTCAGGTTGCCGTTGCATTGACAGCCTGACTAACTTTTAACTTTAGACAAATCAATGACCTTATGAGGAGAACTGATATGCACTCACCTAAACAACCTTCGTTGCAAAATTCCATTGTTTCCCATGAGAGGCTCTTCTCGCTAGATGTGGGTGGTGGGACCACCCGATTGCAAAAGGCACACTCCAATGTGCGTTCCTTCCCCTGAATAGCTTTCACTTCCACGGTAGGTGTTATATCGTTCTCGACAGCTAAATCAATGGTGGGAGTCGCCGCCACTTCGGCAGCAGCTGTTCCCGTCTCGTTTTGCCCCTGATTGGACTTGGATGACGGATGCTGCTTTCGGAATGCTTGGAAACATGGCGTTGTGCACATGTACCTCGAAACACCATTCACTAGCAAGTGGTACTGGCACGGCCTCAACTGAAAAATCAAAATATCTGGCTTGAAGGTGGTTAAGAGTGAAATATCACAACATACAAAACATTCAACACATTTAGCCTCACAAGAAAACAAAATACCACATATTTCTAATGATACCAAAATATTAGCCACTTATTGCAATGCTTTTATAGATATAAAAAAAACAAGCCGCATACTATGGGATATGGTATGGATTAGTGCTCCAGAGAGGCATTATTAAAAATAAAATGAGCAAGTTCTGATGCAATAATCGTGCCAATAATGAAATAGTGTCTCAGTTATTTAAAAAAAATATATTCATTACGGTTGTTTCATATGAGGCACTTTATTGCACAACATGATATATGCATAGAAGTGCATTGAAAATTGCATCAGGTAAAGCAGTGAATTTCTAGAATACAATCACTAAAACATGAGAGACAAATGGGAAAATAGATCCATTTTATAAAATGCATTGCCACGAGTAGAGGCTCCAATTTCGTGCCTGCGTTCTAGAAATTTCTGCACATTAAATTGCACAATTAGGTGCCACATTAAAATAGCCTTTACTCGTGGCAATGCATTTTACAAAATCACACAAAAACCTAATGATGTAAAGTTATTTTTACCGTACGGCATGAAACAAATAAATCAAGTTAAATATGTATGTTAAGTTAATTTCCTAGAAGATTAGGCATAAGAGCTTAAGTTTTAGCATCATTACTGATACCATACTTGCTTCACACTTATTATGACTGCTTAAATTTAACAATAACATTTCAATGTGGTCCCCATTACAACTAGGGAAAATAATACTTAAAACTACCCTAAATGAGGCAAGAGGATTAAAATTAATGTGGACCAGTTATTTAACAGAGTGGAGGTGGTACTTACCCTACAACACTGATAACAAATCTTGCGAGGAGGAGTCTCCGTTTTTGGCTCCGCGGTCCACTCTGTTTCCTTTGTTTTTTCTAGAATCTCATTTATTTCTTCTTCATTTCCCACTATTTGCTGCAATAAAAAAAATGAAATAGTTAACATAAAATTTTCTTAAATGGCATGAAATTTAATTAAAACTTGACACACAATAATATATCCTCTGCATCCAATTACAAAGAGTAACACTACCGTACACACTATTTCATACAGACCCAGTAGCGTAGCCAGGTTTTGGGTCTAGGGGGGGGGGGAGAATTATTTAGGGGGTGCCGACTCATAAATTAACCAGTTTACTAAACTTAACAAATTTTGGTGATGCAATAGGCGGATGGGCTTGTACAAAATACGACAATTGACAACATATAACACACATTTATTTATACATATTTGGGACTTAAAGAGTGGAAACAATCACAGACTTGGAGGCGCCAGAGCACAGGGCGGGAGGGGGAGGCATTCGCCCCCCCTGCCTTTGCCACTGTACAGACTGATCATAGTTTCAGCCTTTAATGCCTTCATCAAGGCATCCTTGATAAACCCAAACGGTAATCCTCTTAATGGCATCATCAACCAAGACTGAGCATGGTATGTGTAAATTGTGTGAATGATATTTAAGTTTCTCTTGCAATTACAATAATTCTCTTGCAATAACATTGCTATATGGATTACCAATTCGTCAGAGGCCCTTACCTATACATCCTTAACATGTTAAAAGCCATTCTAAAACCATTCCTAAAATTCCATTGACAAGAATTACATGATGACACTTTCACTGATGAATTTTAGGATGAGATAATTCTTTCTTACTTATAATTTATCCACAATTCAACACTAATGCCAGAAGTGCGTTTGGAATCTGTGCCGGAAAATAAGTGACCTTATGGTTCCCAATAAGAACCTGAATGGCAAGCAGGAGTTACAATGATGAAGTACAAACAAATAACACCTCACAGAACTAATTAATTCACCAAGTTTTACATACTTACCACTGATTTTCACGAAGTGTGTATATATTTATCAATTTTATGTCTGTTAGCCTAATCAAGGGGATGAATATATTAAAATTCAGGTTCCTTCAAGCACTGTTAGGAGTTCCCTTGATATAGGCAAGTCTTTGAAATAAAATTACAACTTAAATACGCGATTTCATTGGTCGGCAAGCCGTGACTTTCGTCCGGCCGCCGCGCCGTGGTGTGCGTCGTGACCACGGAAGGCGCCCCTTCGCGGCGGCAAATAGAAAATGGTCGCGAGGGTCTGTTCACGCGATGCATGTGCCCCGCGAAAAATTTAATCGTTGAAACAAAAACTTGCAACACTTGAATGCATGCCCAAAAACATAGCCCCTGTGCTAATTCCGCGAATGTATTTACACATGGACCCGCGCGGCGAGTTCGAATAAATCGGTCTTTAATCCTTACGAGACTGATTCCACTCACCACAAGATCACTTCCGGACTCTTTCAACGCCCAAATCTGATTGTCGATAGAAATATCTGAGTCGTGAAAAAGTACACAACGACATGCACGCACATCACTGCTTCTAAAGGTCGAGCACACAGCAGCTACGTAAATACTATCACCTCCTTCAGGTCGACAACCTGAGCAAGCCTAAATGCCTGAAGAATAACGCCCACAACAAGATGGACAATCGCGGCAGTAAACCTGGAAGATCAAATTCTTCACAATCAAACCTTGGAAAAACCCTTTGCTACCTATAGGTTCACAGTAACTGCAGAATCATGCATCCAGGTTCCCGTGAAATCCCTCGCAATATGTACTTCACTAGGTGCCGTTAAGAATCTGCACCACTATTAGATATTTCTTGTCGTCAATGTAATGCATTGTGTGTACATATAATGTAAAGGCGTTACATCATCGCACAAATTCTAACAATTTGTACGATTTTTTTCCGCTCTTCCTTGAAAATAGTTGCGTATGTAATTATTGTGAATAAAGGGAAATCACTACAAAGCGTTACTTTGTCTTGGCATGTGATTAGAACATACATGCTCGCGCGGGGGCGCCACAGTGGGCTGAAATGCCGATTTAGCGCGACAAAATTAATTTTTTCGAAATTCATCAAATAAACGCAAATCTATGCCTATAAGGTAGGAAAAACTCTATTTCATGACAAAAAATACGATTTAAGGCTGTTAAAATAGTGTAATTCGTTGTACAGGCCTTGAAAGTGGCCCTACCGAAGTTACTCTTTTTTCGCTAGCTTACCACAAGTCTGTTAATGTGCTTGGTTTGCTATCAGGGGAGCCCATACAGGAAAAATGTTTATTTTATAATCGAAACATATCAATTATTATACAATACCATTAATCCTATCAAATTATTATTTTATTTAACCATTGTAATTACGTATTAAATACGAGTATGCAAAAATTAACGAGGACTATTATTTCAAGTGAGCTACAAAAAAAACACCACCGAACACCAATGCCGCATCATATACACCATGATGGCTGATGACTCTGTAACATTTTACAATAATAAAATCTTGCACCTAGGTGCACCTTTTTATTTGACAGGCATTTCATTGCATTGCCGTCCATAAGACGCTCTGTGCAGACAGACGTCACTAGCATGCCTAAAATTCCACGCCTTTTCGCTCAGAGAATGACACCGTATTTTTAAGGCATACTTTACTTGGCACATGTATAAAGGTAATTTAAAAACGAATAGACATTTATTTACACAAATTATAATGATATGTATACAATCGCCAATACTCTGGGATTCCTCGTTAATCCGCTTCACACATTTGGGTTGTCTCTCTTTCCAATTGTCAGCTTATTCAAAGTAGTTGCCGAACTAGCACCGAACGACAAAGTTACTCCCGAGTAAACGAAAGAATAACCTCACAAATATAATTAATAAAATTGAAACAAATTGTGTTCCAATGCGAATGGTAACAATCGAATAATTAAGTTCTCGGGAGAAAAGAATACGCTAGAAGTACCATTGTTTGCGGTGAGCTAAAATTTAGAAAAGCAATAATATTTTCGAAGCTTAAATTAATGAACAAAAAAAAATGCATTCATTGTCAGTAATCACAGACAATGTAAAATCATAGGGGCAGCAAAAGCAAATCTTAATTTAAACGAAACATATCCTCATTCATTTATCATCACTATCTCCAAAATATTCTGTAATGTGGAAACTTGTGAGGTATAGACCTGGCTCTCCTACCAGTACATACTTCATTATTATAAGAAATCTTCGTGGTATTACTCAGGAAAAAATATCTCTTATGCAATTCATTTGAAACTGGTTTGAAACTCTTTTAAACACAAAAAACTCATCTTCAACTGATTTGGAACTGATTTTCACTGGTTTGCATCCCAATTTTTAGTGTCATGCTCATTTGGAACCCATTTTCACTCTATTTTGCAACACATTTTCAAACTATTTTTCAACTGATTTGCTGCTAAACTGTTATGTAACTGATTTTTATTATTTAAATTCTTATGCAACTGATTTTCACTCAATTTTGCAACACATTATCAAACTATTTTTCAACTGATTTTCTGCTAAACTGTTACGCAACTGATTTTTATTTTTTTAATTCTTATGCAACTGATTTTCACTCAATTTTGCTACCGATTTTCAAACTATTTTACAACTCATATTAAATAAAACTGTGATGCAACTGCTTTTTACTTAAAAACTATTTTTCAACTGATTTTCAATCTGTTTTTCAATTCATCTTACTTGGACTGGTTTGCAACTGATTTTCAAGTTAATTATCGTCTCATTATTGAATTTGGCGGTGAAGGCGGTTGCAATTCGATGTTCAGTTTTATGTGTTTTAGGTCGTTCGTGCACGTTGGTGTGATTTCTTCCGTTTGTTTACTTGCATAACTTGCTTTACTTGTGATATTTACAACTAATTAGTAGTTGCAGTGCTGTATATTACGTAAATTTGTTTGCATATTGTCTGCAAGAAGAATGAATGGAAGGAAAGAAATTCACAGGTATGATTTAACGATCGTAGTTCACTTAGAATGTAAGTCTTGAAATATCCTTTGTACCGTATTAAATGTTTCATATCTCCTGTCTGTCCATGAACTTTGTGATACTCCATGGAAATTTTGGAATACTTTTAGGAGCCGAAGGTCATTGTTTGTCCATCGTACGATGAGCTATTTCAATCGGAAATTTCGTGGGAAGCCAACCGTGTAATCAGTGGAAAAAGGGTGAATCCTTGCGTACGTAACCTACGAAAAGTGTGAGAGAAGTCTAGAAAGACGGACGTCGCCGATTTCTGGTAAGATAAAGCATCAATCCTCTCCTGCTCTTTTAAGCGGTGATAATTGAACCTGTAGGCATTTTTTAAATAGAAAATTCATGCTGGAAAGTGTATGAAATCGTTACATCTTCATCACTCCTACTTTTCAGAAGTGCGGAAGCGAGGCTCACGACTATGACGATGGAATCGCAGTAGGAACCCTTTTTAAAACTTGGGGGACGAAAATGGAGAACTCGCATTACCATACCTATTTCAACTTCATTTCAAGAGGTAATAGTGTAGACAAATTACCCTATGAAATCAGCAAAATTTACTATTCTCATAGTTTGTACTCTTATATTTCTGGCATTAGGACTTTGGTGATGCTGTCTAATGATCCTAAATTCTTTCCAGCAAAAAAGCTAATACTGGAAAATCAAGAAAAGGCATGGTAGTTGGGGCAGTTACTCAGATGTTGACTGGCAGCATTTTAAGGAGGCATTATATGAGTCAAATGTTTTTAACTTTTTAAGTATTTTGAATTTGTGATTTTTATGTATGCTATTCTATCGTTACGAACAATAAAATTTGTAAATTTTGAATTAAGTTTTACAGTTCTTTTAAGTGCACCAATACAGTCTACATTCTCAAGGATAGCTAGCCATTTCCTCAGCAACAGAACCGATTCTGCTTTTTGACACTTTGGAAAATATGGTGGCCAACTGGAAACGATAACTAAAGATGCCAAGTTTGTAAATTTTTAGTTGTAGCGGAGTTTCATTTCAACTTTTGCTGATGCTAGTGATATCAAATTTTGCTGATGTTAGTGAAATCTGTGCTTCAATTAAACATTATTTGGCCTAAGTATTTACTTTTACAGCACTTTTGGAAGTCATTTTCAACGTTTTTAAACCAATTTTCAACTCTATTGAATCTCATTTGCAACTCTTTTGAATCTCATTTTCAACAGTTTAAGGAACTCATTTTCAACTGATTTTTTACTGATTTGTCCCGTGTTTCAATTTGCAAAGGAATTACAAATGAATTGCAAATGAGTGGAGAAAATGAGTTGAAAATCAGATTTAAAGCAGTTGAAAATGAGATATTTTTACCTGAGTACTGTCGTGCATCTTGTGTGGATTCGTTAATTTTCATTTTCTGTATAAATTGCTAATGATATTGTTTTATCACCGCGCTGTAATGCTTTAGTTTTCTTTTCATCTCTATTAGCTGTCAAAATTTTATTTAACACATTCCCCAGAGCAGTGTAAGGAAGAACCAATAATTTCATTTTAATTCAGTCCAATCAAATTTGAACTAATAGGACTGCATTGTTAAGGTCTCAGGCAAGTGCGGTTTTAGTCGCACCTTGTCGGTCATACTAGTTATCCCTGTTGAATTTCTCTCTTTCTCAATTCATTATGAATGCATCTACTTATATTTTTTATCACGCGAATGTATATTTTTCTGCGGTAATTTAATTTTTAGATAGTACTAATTTGTTTTCTATCAGCCGACCAAAATTCATAATGCACTCCATGAAAAAGTCAAATTTCACTTCTACATACTTCATGGTATGCATTTGTAGTTTTAATAATCGGAAATTATCCATGTATTTCCATTCCTGACGACATCCTGAATTCAATTCCCTTGTATGATAAACATAAAGCTATTTTAAACTTTCTTGTGCAATTCCTCGAATTATTTATCAATGGTGATGATTTGGAAGTTTTTAAATAGTTAAAAAGTCAATCTAAAAACGTAAGTAATAGATGAATGGATTTGAAATCCGCGGGTTTACTGGGCTGCAGCACGTAACGCCATCTATAGTTGTGGTAGGCAGGTACTACCCCCTATCAAAAACATTAGGCGTTGAGCTGGCACAGTTGGCACTCATTGACGACGGCGGACCAAACGATCATCATCATGGCACAAAGAGGCGGAGGTCGATCATTTCGGTAAAACTAGTGATTATAAGAGCTACCATTCCATAAGTAGTGAGAATAATAGCTTTATTTTCATAAGACGAAAAATCTATATTTGATAAGAGTAGCATCTTTATTCACTAGAGCCACAGATAAATGGACTGGTAAAGCATGTCGTCACAAATAATTAAATGCAGGACAATACTGTTTAGAAAGTAATTTGAAGTCACGACTTCACCAGTCAACATCTTACGGAGGAAGCAATGCCTTGTTAATGCCGTTTTACACGATGACAGATTTTGTACAAACGAATGTATGTACGCGAGATTGTACGTTTGTCCAAAAGAAATTAGAACATGTTCTATTTCCCGTGCAGACATTGAGACATTCGCACAAGCGTTCATACAATTTCCCGCTTTACACGATACATTCTGCCTCATGATAGAGTTCACGGAAGAGTTTGTTCAAACAAATGTACCGTGGAAAACGGCCTTGCATCTACACTTTTCTTCGATGGATGGCGTTGAGGTTCCTAACCGATTGTCAGTCTCTCTCTCAAGTTCATACGTCACCAAGAACCTCTAGTCAGTTTACTACACAGTCCCTCTTGCTTCCCCTCGTTCCCTTACCCTCAGCATGCGACGGGTGACCCAAAACGTAACCGAGGCCGTCGCGTCGGAGGGGCTCGTCCCCAGCGCACGGTTGATATAAATGTCGATAGGGCTAAAAGAAAGGTCTAAATAATGTTGGCACCGCCTAAGAAGAAACCTAACTTTCATGGAATATGTGTGTGACTAAATTAGCAGATTTTTACCGTGTGTTCCGCAATAAGTTAACCAATCGGTGGGATAATTTCTGCGCTAGAGATGGGCAGTTCCCGAACGAACAATTCAAAAGATCTATTCACTGCTCCAGTCATTGAATAGCTCAATTTGAACAAAAAATTCGAAATTTGCTTTTTCGTTTTAGATAGCCATCGGTGCAGACAATAAGTTCATGGCTAAACCGGCGTAACTACTTTTGTTTTACTAGGTGGATAGTTCCGCCGTACTATTTTTGGTTCGCTCGGTGGATAGTTCCGGGGAATAGTTCGCCGATAGGCCGTACTATTTTGGTTCGTTCTATGATAGGTCTGTTACCCAGGCATTTCTTTATGTTGATTTACTTGACATGGTTAGTAAAGACTGGATATAGGAGAAATGAGCCAACAAGATGGAATTAGTAATTTCTAAGAGAGACTACGCACCTGGCCGAAGCGATGAAACAGACGGATACGGAAAATAGTAAGTTTACGAAGAAAAGCTACACCATTACACGGAGTTCGAAAGAGGAGAGAGATAAGAAAAAACTATGGTATCTACTATTCGCTGTGTTGCCAGACGCACGCCGAAGGATGACAAAAAATTCTGGCAACACCGGGAAGAAACGCGCGTGAGGAAACGGAAGGGGAAAGTAAGTTCCAAGGGCCCCGCCTCTCCGACTCACGGCACGCTGAAGGATAACAAAAACTAGACAAATAAAAAATCGCTATAAAATACACCTTCCCTTCGATGTATTTCAAAATACTTGAACCGTTGCCGATGCGGTAGCTTCGAATAGGCTACTAACCGTATTCTCTAACTCGAGGGAGCTTTCTCAATAACGTAATAGAAAGTGAAGAGAAGTTTGACGAAAGGCGGGTATGAGAACATTTTTAAACCAAATCCACGGAAACTTCATTTCCGGTGACGTCATTCTTAGAACCAATAGGAAAGCTCGTGTCAATGTTTTTCCGTGGATAAAACTGGTGAAACCTATTTTAGACGGTGCAGATGCCCGTGCATCGTGTTTAGCGAAAAATTCCACACATTAAAAATCATGCGAGCAAAATTCTAAAATATTTTATTTTTGCTCACCTAATCACCGTTAACAATCCCGTGAATACGAACGCACGACGTCCATCTTGGCTGTTTTGATCAATTGAAATAAGATGTTGGTAAATATATTCGGGAATTAGGGTTCATGTCAATGATATGATTCAATATGATTCGTGCTATTTGCTTTCGTCAATTACTCGTTGCTTCAAATCATTTAAATAATATATGAAGATGAAGCTTTCAAAAGAAATGCGAAGGTGATACAGGTTACCACGGCCCACTAAGTATTCCATTATTGGCTGGAATCACGTTACTTACCGAAGGTAAATATGGCTTTACGTCACTCCAGTTAATATCTTTTTTGTGAAAAATCCCGCAAATGGCGAAAATGACAAAGTAACGCAGTGAAAGCGCAAGTATTGCGCATTTAACAAATGTAAGAAACATACCCGTGCGTTGGATAATTATAGATAGATAAGCGTTAATGACCAATATTTAAGCACGGTATTCGGAGGGCTACGGAAGTAGCTTCGTGACATTTACAGAATACGGGTGGGAGCCTAATAAGCTACCGGTAGCTTCTGCTTGCTCTTTCTCCCGTAGCTTCCATGATAGAGAATACCGATGGGAGCAAGTAGCTTATTGAAGCATCTTTTCGCCCGAAAGCTCCGATGCTTCGAGTTAGAGAATAGGCCCCCTGAACTCACGACACAGCCAATGGAATTACGCGATCTCTCTCCAAGCAGTGAAAACTATGATAAAGTTGTTGCGCGAAAATAAAGACAACGTTTAAACAAATAAATCTTGACCTCAAAATTTCAGTATTATTCATACAAAGGTTGGAACATTATTGTGTTATAGTTTCACCGCCATCAAACTCGCAGTGCTTGCGTGGTAATCCCCGAGTTTTGGGAATTACTTCTCGGGGAGCAAAAAATGGGCTCTTTTCTTCTTCGCCCGAAAAACAAACATTTACCACAGCTGAAAAACGTTTGCTTGTAATCAATGAACTCGGATTGAAACCAGCTGAATTTTGATGCAAGTTTCATAAAAATCGACCTAGGAGTTCTCTGGGTAATAAGTCAAACTAAGGGTTGCATACTTCCTGTGCCAACGGCAGGTAGGCACTCACTTCCTAAGGAAATTGAATGCTTTTGGTAGTGATAACAAATCAATACATCTACTAAATATTTAAATGTAATTTTCGTATTAAGAAATTTAAAAAATCTGAGGTAGAAAATCAGATATTCATCTTAATCACATTAAAATGAAACAACTGAAAATTTATGAGAGAAACTTGAGAAAATAACGTACCAGGTAAGAAATTCATATTACTCGCGTCAAACTACGCGCCATATGTTTGCCCTAGCTATTAGGCACCCAATACGACAGTGATTTTTCATTTAAATAGTTCAATTAGGTGAACTAAAGTTTAGTGAACGACTCCCTAAGGTGAACTATACCTCAATGAGAATAAAAACGGTAGTTAATAACTTAAAAAGATACTATCAACAAAAAATTAGCATAAATACGGATATTCTTGAATCATTTTTCAAGTAGTAACAATAACCATTGCTTCCTAAGGTATAGAGGTATGGAGACATAAAATCGATCATAGCAGAGTTAAAAGAAAGTTATACGAAGCACAAAAGAGCTGCCTTCTGCCTATCGCGAGAAGTTACCGTACAGTGAGCAACGAAGCATTAAATGTAATCACTGGAATTAAGCCAATAAATTTAGAATTAATATCTAGACTCCTCAAGTCACAACTATGGAGAACCGGAAGAGCTTCAATAGATGGAATTCAGCAAACACATACCGCAAAATTGAATAAAAACAAGAAGATAATCAATGAAATCATGTATAGAATGTGGCAGACAGAATGGAATTCAACAGACAAAGGAAGACTAACGTTTAAGTTCTTCCCCTGCATTGAAAATCGACTAAAATGTTAATTCCAAATGGACAGATACATAACCGAAATCCTAACGGGACATGGAGGACTCAAGACCTATCTTAAGAAAATAGGAAAAGAAGAAAATGAAGAATGCGACTGCCACCTAGGACCAGACGATGCACAGCATAGGCTGTCCAACACAGAAGGAAGAACTGAACA
This sequence comes from Pyrrhosoma nymphula, assembly GCA_963573305.1. Lineage (NCBI taxonomy): Eukaryota > Metazoa > Arthropoda > Insecta > Odonata > Coenagrionidae > Pyrrhosoma > Pyrrhosoma nymphula. The sequence goes on along the minus strand of OY754339.1, from coordinate 56,737,416 downwards.
TGTATCATTTTATATAGAAGCGAGGAATATTTTTGAAAAATAATAAATTTAAGTGAAAAAAGTTTCAAACGAATATCAGTAACACGGGTGTAAATACTAACATCATCAGAATCTGCAGTTGTAGTTGTATTTATTGGGTCTTCCATTACGAAAGATGGAGTGATATATTCGGCATCTGAAATTGCGAGTTCAAGCGTTCTATCCTCTTCACCATTTTCGTTGCTGGTATTCAAAGGAATATGCTTCCTATTACAAATAGTTAAAAACATATAGCATTTAAGCTCAAAACGTAATCCAAACAAAAATTTAGTATAAACGTGAGTGGATAAATACGAGCTATTAGAAATTGACGAACTTTTTTTTCATCCATTGCAGCAAGTTTTGTCCACTGTTACGCTTCCTCTTGGCGGTGAGTTTCAGTTTTAAAGTCGGTGTACACTTTCGGTAGCGACTGGAACCAGGCATATTTGCAAACCTATATTCTGCTACCTAATAAATTATTATGTCAGCCTAAACGCAATTAAACTCGCAGTGAGCAGTGCTGAACACTTCGTCGAGGAATGACTGCCCAGAGAGTCCAGGGGTAAACTACCGCGAAAGCTCATTTTCAACCTTTTTAACGCTCCTCTCTCTCCCCCCATTCCCCTCTCTCCCTATTCTTCATTTTATGACAGGGAAGTTGGGGCCGCAGCCCCCTCACCCACGCATCCTCACGTTTCCTCTCTCGCTCATAGCCAGGGGTCGCAGAGCAACAGTCGCATGTAAGACGTTGCCGTATCTCCACCGTGTAAGTACAGGCAGCGCTGTCCGAAGGTCTGTGAGAAAAGGCTGAACAATTTGCGTCACCATCCGAGCATATCATCGCCGAAAATCACGCAGTTTCCTTCTCGAAAAGAACCAATAACAGAACTTAACCTATCAACCATGATGGCTATTACTTTACATTCTGATAGAAGAAGGATTGCTGCATCTCCATCTGTTCACGATTTTTCAATGCAGCTAGTGGTTTAGGTAAAAATATAGTTTATATTTTGATGATTTCACAGTGGTTTATTTATACACAGTGATTAAATTGTCATATTTTAGCTACAGGATACCCTTGGAAACGGTATATTATTTATATCCTGAAAATTTCAAGTTGATAACATATGTTTATAGCCATTAATTGGGTCTGGAAATCATGGCGATATGTGGACGGTCGAGCGGGAGTGATGCTTCGCCTTAAGAAGATCTTCGGAAATTGGCCAGTCACACTGGAAGACGTTGGAAAAGGACTGGGGAATAAAAAAGCAGCCGAAGTATTTCCAAAATTCACAAGACCGCAAGAAGAAGAAAGACGTAGAATAAATCATGAAAAGAAGAGTAGAGAAGACAAGGAAAGAAGAATAAAAAAGAAGTGGAAGGAATGGTGGGAATGGCGAGGAGAAGATAGGAAAAAGAAGACAACTAACTATGTAATAGAAATACTAAGAAGAAAATTCCAATTGTAAAGCAAGCATAGAAGATCGTAAGACATCCTGACGCAAGATGAAGAAATCAAAGGAGAAAACAAAATAAAATTTGTAAATAATAATGCACTGTAAAATTAAATAAAATGAAAAACATTGAAACTTGAATTACACTAGAAATATATTAACCAATTGTTAAAAAAATAAAATGTAGAAAATTTGGGGTTAAATAATAGGAACATTATAACAAATTATATTAACAATAATCTGCGCATCTGCGGCTATATATAACCGCCAGCATTCGCGCTCGACTCATTATCCTGATGACGATGGCTGAGTCAACCATCGAAACGTTTATCCATTTAAATAATCTTACCCGGTGTGAAACCCGAGAAACCTTCACTTATATCATTATTTATGATAAATTTCGAGGGTACCGAGACTAGCCACGGTATTACCTTTACGGAGAAAAAATTTGATACTGGCAATAATTTATTTTTCTAAGCATTCAATACACAGTGTTTTCCTGTGTCTTTAGGATTCTCCACTTGTGAAAGCAATTTCTTGCTTTGCAATACTTATTCCTAGGACAGACTTTGTCGCGGGATGGTATCAACAGTTTTTTATTTTCAAAATCCGAGGATGTTTACTTAGTGGGACGAGCTTTGAAGCTTTCTTATGCACTGAATTTTAAAAAATCAATGCTGCAGACTTTTTCATAACATTTCCTTCCACCAAAGACATCGCTAATTCCTTTAAAAATTTGCCTTGTGGTAGTTTGATCTGTAATTTGACAGGTATAACACTCTAGCGTTTATTCCAGCAGTATCGCCAATGCAAAAGAAACGTTTTAGAGGCCAACAGTATCCAAGGTCGTGTTTTTCTAGATCAGCATAGTTCTAAACTATAAGTTCCAACAACTGCAAAGAATTAGCTTAACTTATAAAACAACGTCCCGATTTTGTCCTAATTTTGGTCTCTTCTGAACTAGGTATGTCCCGGTTTTCGGAAATTAGAATATGGTAACCCTACTCAAGTTAACATCAAATCATCAATCAAAGGTAACCAAATCTAAACACGCTACTTTATCCCCATCTATCTTTAGCAGTCACAAAATCAAGGGGTAGTTCCAACAGGAGTAATTCTTTTTACCATCAGATACTTGGCCAATGGTATGCCACTAAACCTATTATCACGAATTATACTCCCACTTCCTTCGAGGGGCTTGACGAAATCCCCTGGGAGATTTGATAAGGGATAAAGACGATCTGGCTGCTTTCCCACAAAAAACTCCAAATCGTTAGTACACCAAATTAGGGCATTAGTTACTGAAAACATCTTAAGCCAATTCTTGGCTGGTTTGTTTAGCATATGCTGACGGAATGGGCATCTACCTCCGAAGCCAACAAGTTGTTCGTCGAGAGTTAAATAATCTAAGAGAGCAATAATTTTGTAAATTTTCTATAAATACCTCTAATATTTCTAGAATATTAGTGAGCCTATTGATTTTTTTCCTATTGTTGAAAGCACCATATTGGTGAGTTACACCGATTGAAGAGATCTGAAACTTCTATCAGGGGTTTCACCCCTTGCCCTTTCACGGTTTGTCACCCATGCTTAAGGTGGATTATTTTTGAGGTGGCACACGAATATTCATGTTGGCGATGCGGAGCTGGTCCAAACCCTCACGTTGTCGGAGATTGGTCTAACTGTATGCCCCCGCCGCCGCGCCGTATGAACTGGGGTGTCATTCTGTAACTCCAAACCGATCGGTACGGTAGGCTTTTCGTCGGGTGGGACGTCACACCGACGAGAGAGAGAGCAGCCGTGCGATTCTGTACGCACCCGATCGGTGCGCCGGCGAGCTCCAGTCGGTGTGAATCGGTGGATCGCACCGACACCTAAAAGCTGTCGGTGCGGCGGAGAATCAGTCGGTTTGCTTGAGAAACACCGAAGCAAATCGATAATAAATTTGGATTTTTAGCCTGAAATGGGATATTTGATACTAGTAATAATGATTAAACATATATTCATGGATGTAATAGCGAAGTAATTTGTTCTTAAGAGAGAAAATGCAAAAGTCGATGAAGTTAAGGTCATAAAGGTGATGATCTATAAGAGAAACTTCTACACAACAAGAATTCCGTTGTATTACATTGTATTCTCTTGCCTGTTAAAAATGTTTTACTATTTGGCACTAACAATTGTACGTTAATAGCACCATGTTTAGGCTATTCAGCATACTGTCACCGGAATATTTTTCATAATAATTGCCAAAAATTGTCCGCGGTGAATGCCTATTATTGCGGTTTGGCTATTCTTAAATGGAAGATTCCCGTTGAAAGTTTTATATTATAATCATATATCGTGTATGCAGTCTGTTACTTAACTAGATTACATACTAAATTAACTTCTGATTTCAGTATAAGATTCAGATTAGAGTTCAGTATTTCAGACTTCGGGGGATAACCTATGTTATCCCCCGATTTTGGGCCAGGGTAACGAAAGTTCGTATTTATACTGATGTTTGCTTGCTTCCGGGCTCTATTTTCGTAGTTGAGGAGATATATTTTATGAATCTTTTGCATTGAATTTTAAATCATCACTCTATCATAATAAATTTCGGATTATTCATCAAATAATGTTGAAACAATGTGTTGGACAACACCATGGTATGGTGACAACACTACTTGCAAATAGGTACACGTACAATAACCAAGAGTGCTAATAGCAAATTTACTTATTTCTACACTCAACTTTAATTTCTTTCACCATATGTAATTATTTGTCACTCATTAATTCATTTTACATTCAACTTTGCTCCACGAAATTACATAATAAATGTTTCATGGCACGAGCGCGCAGCAATTTCACTGTCCACTAAACCCACGAATATAGAATAATATACCTACAAGAATAATTCAATACTATACCTACAATATATAATGCATACACGGATTTTCTATTTTCAATAACACGCCACTGTTCAATTTATTTCAACGAACAATTCTATCAATCTTTGGAAGAATGTACTAAACGTAATGCCTTTTCTGCAACTAGAAATTCCAAATGCAAAACGCTGTTAAATGTCGGATCTCAATCTCACGAGTAAATACATATAATCAATCAATATACTGGTTAAATTGAAATTTTGAAAGTTATTTCTGGATTCAAACGATCACAGCTGATTCATTCTCACTTCGCACACTTCATTTTATCTCGTAGCACTCAACGTCTTTTATTGATACTTCATATTCTCACGGACGCTACTTGATATGTACTTTAAGTATAATGCACTTATTTTAATTGTCAAATACACATTGTAACGCTCAAAATTCACATAAATTAATATACGATCATTCTCCTTTCGACATCGTTGATTTCTGTTGTTGTTTTCAACCCCGAGAGCACTAGGCGGCTTCCGATAGTCATTTGTTTCTTCTATCGTCTTCCATTGGTGGGAATACAGCATGCGACCCTCAGCTTCGGAAACACTCGGAAAATTGGGAGGAGGGGGAACATTGAGTGGAAGGAGTTACCCAACCGACTGGAATGGCACCGACTTGCATACATAATCGCTGAAATAGGCTCCGTCGGTGGCTGAGTCCAAGTCGGTACGGAATCTCAACCGGTCGGTTGGTTATTAAGCCCAACCGATCGGTACGGAACCGACGAATTACAGAATGACACCCCTGGTATAGTGGTGACGTCAGCCGATTGCTAGTCAACTGTTTCATTTTCCAAACAACTTCACACGGCCTATCTAATCGGTTTTGTATAAGTTTTTTTAACACACCTTTCATATTTCAAAATAATCACAATTGGGAATTCGGAAATGAGTAAAAGCACATTTTTACATTTAGAAACCATTACTAGGTTAAAATTGTTCGTATTATAACAATTATCTTTCATTTAATATTTACATATATGTAGTTTTAAAATTTATCATACATCATAGGTATTTTTACACACGTTTCGTATATCAAAAGTATCACAATTTAGATTTTGGAAATAAGTTGTAGCAACTCATTATCTTATTAATAAGTTATTGTTCGTATTATTACTACAGTTATCTACCATTTTCATATTTGCAGATACTTTTAAAAGTACAGTATTTTCATAAATTCACATTCACAAAGACATACGATACGAAAGAAAATATACGATCATTCTCCTTTCGACATAGTTGATTTCTGTTGTTGTCAATCCCGAGAGTACTAGGCGGCTTCCTGTCGTTGTTTGTTTCTTCTATCGTCTTCCATTGGTGGGAATAGAGCATATGACCCTCAGCTTCGGAAACAGTCGGAAAATTGGGAGGAGGGGGGAACATTGAGTGGGAGGAGTTACCCAACCGACTGGAATGGCACCGACTTGCATACAGAATCGCTGAAATAGGCTCCGTCGGTAGCGGAGTCCAAGTCGGTCCGGAATCCCAACTGTTCGGTGGGTTAGGAAGCGCAACCGATCGGTACGGAACCGACGAATTACAGAATGACCCCCCAGTACTTGGCCATGAGATGTACTATATGGGCAATAAAAGTTTATCACCTAAAAGGATACATTCTCTTTTAATTCAGACCTTTCTCATTAAAATATATTTGATACAATTGCAGCAATCGTGTAAAGATCCGACCATGTCGCGCTTATTCATCGGCGCTCTGCCGCGATGGCAGCGCCACGTCAACCTGGGCCTACGATTCAGCCGACTACCTACTTCACGTCTTCACCGCACTCTCCCCCCTCCCCTGCCGACATGGGATACTTTCTTAGTGTTTGCGTCGCGTTGAAGGTGCTAAATCATTCCGTGATGCCGTTAACCGAAATGTGACGTAGTTTTTTTTCGTTTACTTGATGTTAACTATGGATTAGGGTTTCGTACATAACATATATCGGTCGATAAGTTGACGTGAGCGTTATCAATGGGAGAACGTATCGACTCCGGTTTTCATACCGAGAAAATATTTAACAGGCGATTTAAAAACCCAAAGTCCTTATTGGGCCAGACTGAGTCCCATAACCAATATTGTGTATTTTATTGTAATAAGGCGTGGATAGTCCATCTTTAAATCACTTTATCTGCTCCCTGGAACATCATGGGAAAGGAACATGTGACGCACAGTTGCCCGCAGCATACTTAGCATCACCATAAAATATTTTCATAAAATTTATTAGAATATTTCACCAGAAAGTGAATTGATTTCTGTTTTTTTTAACTACTGCTAAAAAGAAATATTTATTCAAAAATACGTATTGTAAATATATTACATCCTTTTCAAAAAAATTAAAGTAACAAGTAGGATCCGCTACAATACCGCTACTGCCACAAGGAACAACAGGCTAGACTCCCTACCGGGAATCCGCCTTCCTCGCCCTCACCCTAATCACTCACGGAAATACGGAGCCCATTACCCAGCCCGCACAACTCCACCACTATCCTCCTCCATTCCTTACTCCCCCCTATTTCACCAACACCTCAATAACCTAGCAATAATGGACACATATTTATAAGAAAAGCCCTTGTCACTCACTCACTGACTCAGGAACACTGTAAGATGGAGCCACAGTCACTTTAAATTTTAAAATGCCGTTAATCTACCGCTTTCAAGAAATTTCATAAAAGCGAGAATCATTTCTGATTTGCCTCCAACTGAGACAACGCTCCCTTTCATCTTGCGACGACGACAATTTCCAGTGATTCCGGCATATGCGATTACAGTCAACAAGTCGCAGGGTCAGTCGTTTGACCACGTTGGACTTCAACTCCAAACAGCAGTATTCTCTCACGGACAACTGTACGTTGCTCTCTCTCGCAAATGGGCGCTTTAGTCTTGTTTACGCGAAGAAAACATGATTCATTAACGGTATAACACACCAAGTTATAGCTAGCATGTTAGCTCGGCATTATTTAAGTATTGTTTTATGTTAAGGATTGTTTATAGAGATGCTAGATAAACTGTGATGTATTTTTCGCCTTTTTATTGACATACATTACAATCATGAGATAATAATTGCCCTGATAAGATATTATCAATTTGTGGTAAATATAATTAAGGATAACTAATCGAATAGAATATTGATGAGAGAGTTTTACGCAGTGATGAGAATGTGCAGGTTAAATTAATGCATGCAATTGTTGGGATTTGTGAAGAAAGCGCCCCACGCTTTTATTTTTATTGACAAACGCATGTATGTATGTACTGTGATCGCTCGTAGCACTGTGACTGTTTACAAAGACTATTTTTTCATTTGAGTGCAATCTTTATAAAAACGCGTTTATATTTTTAAATATGATATTATTTTCTACTTTTTAGTCTTCGTCACAAGAAATATTGTAGTCAATTCTAACCTCCCTTAGTTACTTTTAATAAGACTGAATAAAAACGCTTGTCATTTTCAATTTTAAAGATATTTCATAAATAGTGTCATTATCTGATTAGGTGCATTCATAATTTGCGATTGGAAAGGGTATTAAATACGTACAATTGCACATAAAGTGTCATAATACAATCTAAATCAAGAAGCTCTAAAATATTATGCTGTTGAAAGCCATTAAAGTAGAAATTTTAATTCCCATTAATGTAGCCTTCATAGCCAGCATAGCGTATTGCAAGGCTCGGTAACAGTGTTAAAATTCCCTAAGAACTAATGTGAAGAAAGCTATACATTTGCATAAATATCTTACGCGAAGTTCATTTTTTTCATTTTTCGAAAGGTAGAGGAAAAAAGACTAATAAAATCAAATAATACAACGTTTTGGCTTCACTTTGTCCCAAGTACCAAACTCCTAGCTCATTGATTTCACATTTTAATAAGTGAAAGAAAAAAATCTAGGCAGAAAATGTTTTTTCCCGTTTAATACTATTATAACACGATACCCTCCCTGGGCTCGATCCAAGGACATAATATGAATGATTGCTGTATTTTCATTCGGAATACGTCTCTCTGACAAATTTCAGAGCGATTGATGGTCAGGAAATGAGTTCAAATTTGATTGTAAGTTTTATACAACTTTGGCATCACCTGAATGACACAAAGAAATTGTATTCCCTCATATATAATAATTATTACCTTACGACTAATGTGCTCCTTTGATTACAAAAAAACACGGGAATTATTACCAAACTAGTCGACATTTGACTTACGTTAAATAAATGTGCCACAGCAATCTTTGCACCTTCGTAATCGTCTTGTCGGATATATTACGAAGGTAAAGAAACAGATGAATCTTTATTACTTAATAAGGTAAAAATACATCTTCTTAGGTACGCAGGTAAAACAAATGAATTTTAAGTGATTTCTGATTTCCTTTCAAAGCTATTACTATTAAGCCTCACATGTAAACCAAAAATATAATAATGTATGTCAGCCATCATCTCCAACTTCAGAGGATATTGCGGTAAATGCACGCTATAAGGTAACTTATGTCAGCTACTACAGCATAAAAATTAACACTTAGAAGTCTGTTCTGACCATTTATCACAATTTAGAATGTTAACTCAAAAGACAAAAGTTACCTGGAAGTGAGATTTCACCAAAATTACGTCGACGATTAAAAACGACGAGTCTAATCTCGTTGCTGAGTTATTTTCTTAAACGCTAAAAAGGTATAACCCAGTTTCTATGCCTATGCACAAAGAAAGCAAAGGATTATCAAACAATGTCGAATCAACTAATGTTAGGAACTCGATGTCGTAGGAAAACTTTCTGTTACTACTTATGAAACAAAAAAGAAATAAACAACAGTCAATGAAAATCGGGCGAAATGTACAACAAGTAATTACATAGAAGAACGTACTACTAATACAAAAAAATATGGAAATCATCTGAGACGAGTAAAAATCCCATTTCCATCATTATGCACTGTGTAGGTGCCAAGATCAAAACATTAAAGCAGCGTCATCATAGCGGCAAAAATACGCCTAATCACTTACGAAAAACTCTACACAATATTTTTAATGCCATGATTCGATTAAATATACTGATCTGGCAAAGAAAGTAATGGAAAACAAACAATGTTTCATGGAGTCTATATACTCTCATGGAGTATATAGTATACATGCAATGTTCTCACGATCGTATGATGTAAAGAAATGCCACCATTTTGGATTCTTCTGTCACGTGATTCGCTTCACACTAGCATTGGACGTGTGTATTGATTGGCTGCAATTCTAACGGTCAACTTCGGTTTTATCTTGAACGGAGTCTAGTTACCTTTGTAATTTACATTCAAGATCTCCCAAATAAGATACACCACTGTAAGTACCATTTATATGCTGATGACTTGCAGATTTATATCGACTGTGATCGCAACGAAATCTCCAATGCTATCGCACGAATTAATGGAGATATATTTTCAATATTTGAAAGGGCGTCAGAAAATTTATTGAACTTAAATTCACAGAAAACGAAGAGTATTATAATAGGTAGTACTAAGGTCCTAAAATCTGTAAACATGGAATCACTGTCTAAGATTCAAGTTCAAAATGTAGAAATAGAATGCAGTGATAAAATTAATGATTTATGCATTGTTGTAAACAAAACGCTAACCTGGGATGAACACACAAAATATTTCTAATAAAGTAGCTAAAACCTTGCACCAGCTGAAAAGTTTTCGTAGCATGATGTCCTGACCACTGAGACTTTAACTAGCCAATACCTTATTTATTCCTTATATTGATTATTGTTCTTTGGTGATGTCAAATATCTCCAAATCTCAGTTATCCGAACTGCAGAAAATACAAAACTGTGCTATACGTTGTGTGTGTGATACAGTATATAAGGAGCATATTACTCCATACTACCATGAATAAAAAATCCTAAAAATCGAACAAAGAAGAAAATGTCAAATAGGTGTATTTATGTATAAACTTTTAAAAACTGAAACTCCTTCCGATATTATCCAGTTTTAGATAATTTAGCTAAAAATACAAGGAATACCAGAAATAAAAATAAATTGATTGTATCCTGTCACAGGACCACTAGGTATGTATCATAATTCCTTTTATGTAAAATCCTGTCATATATGGAATTCGATTCCTCAAGATTTGAAGAACATCAAGACAATAGAAAGATTTTAAAAATGTTTGTTTTCGTTCTATTTCAATGAAATTTGATTCATGTAAAAATTTATATAAAACAAATGTACGAATATATTGTCTTGATGAGATAAATCCTATGTATTGAAACTGTGTTTGTATTTATTTGTTATAAGTTGTAATTACTTTGAATGTGTTTACATTAAATTTGATTGATTGACAGACTGTTTACTTTGAGTGTAATTGTTCTCTGGTTCTTACCAGGTCTGTCTGAGTTGTTGTTATTGTATAATCATGCTCCAAAGGAAATTCCTAGAGCAAATAAAGCTTATATTATTATTACCCTTAAATCCTCCTAAAATTGACGGGGGAAATAAGCCACACTAGCGTAGTGGTCTACGCATTAGCACCAAAATCCAAAGGTTCGTCGATCGATCATGTGGACTTAAAACTCGACGCATTTTATCGCCGTATTCAGCAGAGGCGAGCATTTTCACAATTCATCAGGCTTTGAACAATCCTACATAAAAATTGCTCAATAAAAATATTTCAACAAATCGCTCAATGTCGCTGAAGATACTTCGAAAGACATTGGGTGCTCACAGTTTACTATCTGCAGGGTAAGAAAGGGAGCATCCCGCAGTGCATTGGTTACTCCTTCGAAAACGTAAAAAAATAAACAACCAAATAAGAATGCGAGATCAGTGATGTATGATGATTTCTTAAGATCGGGACTTCGCAGGAAAGCTCATGAATCATTCATGAAAAATATTCCTCTAACTCTTGAAACCATTCTAAACTCCGTAGATATACAAAAAGATCTTCCTAATTTCAAGAGGACTACGTAATACCGTCTTCTTGTTGACATAGACTTCGTTTACAAACGCAGGGGCAGACGAAGCATGCTTATTGAAAGAGACGATATTATTCGTTGGCTTCATAATTATTTAAGACTGTTGAAAAAATATATGTGAGTATACAGTGAGTGAAGGGAGATAGAGTACACAGATAAGACGTGGATCAATGTTGGACAGACGATAAACTTGGCTTGGCGCGATAAAGAAATAAAAACACCTAATAAATACGTTTGTTGCTTAATCACTGTATCAAAATAATAAATAAGTTAGCCGGTAAATCACTGAATCGAAAGACAATTAAAATTGGTAACAGGTAATTGAGGAAACCCGAAAATGTTTTATGCTAGAATCATTTTCAAGAAAGGAATTTCGGAGGTGGGTAGTGGGATATTTTGGCATTTAAATTTCGTTTGTATCGCTTGGCGTCTTATCCTACTTCCCAGAATAATGGCACCCTTAAATGTTTGGGAGGCAAGTTAGGGTCTAGGGTAGCTTACTGGGATTTAAGTTGCTGCTTTAGGTCACCCGCAGTGCCTATTTCGCCGTAGTTAAATTAAACTGCAGTAGTTGTACTGTCCACTGTACTGCAACACGTGTTTCAACGCTTAGGGCGTCATCATCAGGCATGATGACATACCTGATGATGACACCCTAAGCGTTGAAACACGCGTCGTGTATTATTGTACATTAAATATTAGTGGCCAGTACAGCTACTGCAGTTTAATTTAATTACTGAAATGCTGTTCCACCATGTAACAACAGATACGGTCGAATCCATTCCTCCGATTCCCGTCTCAGGCTATGAAAGATGGGAGTGATTAGCCTAAGGCAAGGAAAGTAAAAGGACTTTGGCAATTGGCGTCAGGCCCGGGTACTCGTGGGACAATGAACGGGGATGGAGACAGGGCTCAAGATGCTTATGGGGGGCGCAAGCAGAAGGGGAACCTTGAAAGGAGGGAGAGATGGCGTCCAGTGATCCAGTCCTGATAAGCCATGAAGGGTGATTCAGACATAGCGGTCGTGGCAAGGGAACGGGAAGTTTACGGGGTGTGGTATATTTTATCACCTCATTAAAATTTATGATAAAATGAAAACAGGAAAAAAGATTTGCTCAAATGAGAAGTTCGAAATAGCTCTACAAAATATGATGAACAAGCCGCAATAAGAGATAATTATTTTTTATTTCCCTCAATCAAGGGCCCCAGAAGCGCTGACCCTTGAAGTCCCTGAATAATAGGAATGAATTTATCCCTAGATTAAATAAAAAAGCACATAATCTATGCACGCATATACGTATAATTCCAGGATATCAAGAGGTTCATTGCGAGAGTGGTGTATTTACGATCGCCACTCCCATCTGCGGCGATTTTTAGCGGTCGAAGTTAAATCTCGCAACGAAGCTAAGTTGTTTCGTCAATCAAATCATTTTGTCCATATGAATTTAGTGTATTATATTTACCCGTACGAAAACTGTCTAGTCTAGGTAAATAACCTAGGTAATTATCATCTATTTAAGAATTTAGGTGGTCCTTATAATCAGGTTTATATTACCTACCGGTCCAACGACTATTGCTCCAACGACAATTGTTTAAACAAGAATGTGTCGACCTTTGTGCCCTTGATACTCGCCCCTTTCATGTGGTGGATGATGAAGGGTTTTCTAAAGTTATTCAGCAAGCAATCGATATCGGTGCTCATTGTGGGATAGTAAATGCAAAAGAACTTATTCCTCACTCTTCAGCAATATCAAGAGCATTGCCTGAACGGGTGTCTCTGGCACGTTCCGTAATATTGCCAGATATCATATAGTACTTATCGTATTTCTGTATTTTTTATTGTGCGGGATCGTGACTTTATTTGAAAACTTTTATTTTTATTTAAAAGAAGTACAGTTATTTTTAAAAAACATTTTCTCTTTTATTTTAATTTTTGAACCTGTTATAGATTCTTGTATTATACGTGTAGACAGTTGTTCTTCAAAGAGGCAAGGTCCATAAATATTTTACATAAGACATAACATCCTTTTAAGAGGTTGGTAAAGACATTTTGGTCTGACTTCATAATAGTACTACTTTTCGAGAAACGCGGGCTTACCGACCGCGCATGTAAGTTCGCGCAAGTCCGATTGTCTACTACGAGACCACTTCGGTACTCAGGCGGTGTGTAATCGGGCGGACTCGGGCGTACTCACTGCGGAGATATCGGACGGGACTCGGCTCGACTTTCGCTCGGCTGTTCAGACTCGTTGAGTACGCCCGATGCAGAACTCTGGTGTGGAGGCCTCAGAAGCCTTCTCCACACAGTATCGACACAGATTCGTCCACGAGGATAGTCCAAGTTAGAACTGTTGTAAAAATAACTGTAAATGTTAAATTCTATAGAGTTTAATGCATATGATTAAGCACATATTTAACGGTTGAATTGTGGAAAATAATGCTTATTGTGCCGTATGTATTAGGAAGGTAATTAAAATTTACTATTAGTATTATTTGCCAAAAATTCAGGCCCTTGGCACTTTTAGCACAGTCCCCGTGGGCCGATAGATTGGCCTTACAGCATCAAAAGGGAAAATCTTCTTTATATATATAAAAGTCAATGTATGTGTGTATTTTCCACATCTCCTCCTAAAGCTCTTGACCGATTTTGATGAAATTTGGAACACATATTTATTGCTCGCAGACAACAAACACTGTAGGGTTCAATTAACCAAAACCCTTTTTTTCAGGGTTAGGGGTGTGATCCTTACTAATATATAAAAATTTAATGGTGTCTGTCTGCCTGTTGCTCCATCACGCAAAAGCTACTGGACCGATTGAGCTGAAATTTGGCATGTAGATAGAAAACTTATCTAGTTGTATCATAAGCTATATTAAAAAGTACTAAGGGCCCCTGGTGGACCATGCTAAGCATTGGGTTCGGTGCAGTGGTTTCATTCTGTGCTTTTTAAAAGTACATTCACTCAACTGGAATATTTTTATCGGATTGCTGAATAAATGAAGTTTCTAATTTTAACAATAGATTTTCTCCTACGCTCCGTATTTTTCTGAAATTCAAGTTTTCAGCTGAAAAATCTCACATTTTCCTCTGAAATCAACAATAACATATTTCCTTGACAACCAGAGATTACATTTTCAGAGGATATTCACGCCTCTAGCATTTAAACATCACGTTTTCCTGCAGGCCCATGATAGTACATACATACGTATTATAAAGAAAATCCGTATAAGAGTCAGAAAATCAGAGTCCCAAGGGCCCCATGATAGAATGCTTCGGGGGATAATCGATAAATTCAATGCATATTTACAACAAGTATACTTTTCAATGTCTATTCTCAAAGTCGCTCTCATAGGGGCACTGCATGAGAACACTTACGTAGTAAACGATGCACATAAAGGAATTAAAAAAATCACACAATTAAATGTGCAAGAATATTTACGTGCAGCGAATAGCAATGGTAATAATGCCTCTGTTGCAACAACAAACACGGCGTTGTTTATTATCGTTCAATACTCCGATGCAGCCCCACTCAGATGCAGCCGCTTTCATTGTTTTTTTGTTTCATTTTTTGAAGCCGTACGATAGGTGGCATAGTGAGGCGTCGGAGGCATGTATATTGTCACTTTGTTTACAAATAGCTGCTTGTTTGGGAATTCCGATTGTTGGTATATAACAAGATTGATTGCTCCACTGAAAATAGGTAAAAGCTTTCTTGCTAAAAGCTAAAAGCAAATCTTGCTTTGTTGCTGGATGCTCCACAGGGTATTCCACAACCTTTAAAAAGAACAAAATTTTAGGTGTGAAGAATAAAAGCTTGTTTAAGGCCAATGTAAGTACTCTTTTTTATTCTTCACGTTACCGTATATCAAGGTGTGGTCGATTATGATGATTACCTATGTATCGATTGCAAAACTTTTATTATTTTGAAAATTTGTTTTTTTCTCTATGTGATTTAAATTTCTTTGATGTGATCATTGATAGTATGTATTAGTGAATTCAAGTACTCGTGAATTACGCTCATTATCCATACCGACGCTAATGATTTTGTTTTGTAGCCGCTCTGTAGGTAAACATATTTCTCAACGCCAATCATTTTCAAAGGATTTCCTTTCACCTGTTGAACCCCTATGACGGAAAATTTGTAACGTAGATCCGGTTACGACACCATCGCAGTCGCACGGCTGCCGTAGATCGTTGGTACTCTCGAATGAAGGGGCTTTATGTTATTCAATTCATATATCGTATGTGGTTAACATTATTATCCATGCTCAGATGTATTACACGTAGTGTAACCGTCTGCCTCTCATTACGATTGCGAACTGTTTTTTAGACCAATTCCCACATCATAAACGTCACGAGTTACATTCCACTCCCCTTCTCCCTCTCCCCACTTACGGTTACTAGGAGCCCTTCCAAACCCCTTCCCTCACAACCCTCCGTCTGTTGCCCATTCATAAACCCACCCGAGGTTCCTCTGGGGTCCTTTCTTTGGAGCTCCTCACTTCGCGGCCTATTTTGAATCATTGTTTCGGCAGATCTTAGCCTACTTTCCTTGCCCTTCAGTCACAGGCGTTTGGGCTGGGGCTTTAACCAATCTTCCTTTTTAAAAAAATAGAAAACAGTATAACTTGGTGACCTTCAACTCCTCCCATTGTCTTTCCCCGATTCACTTTCCTTCCTTTCCTCTCGATTTTTCCACTACCCCTTCCTACTCTGCCATGCTCTAACCACCCTGCTCCTCTCTCCCCCATTTCAAACCAACCCCAACCACTTTTAACTTTCTCTGGGTATATATTGTATGACCTAAGCTTCAGAATGTGCCAGAAGATGCCATATTATGGTGAAACCGGTCGCAGTTTTGAAATAAATTGTGGAAAAGTACAAAGTTTTTTTATTAAAAATGGATATCTATCACTTCCATGAAGTCAAGCCTGAAACAATCAAATTTATTTATATATGGTTAAGAGTGTTAAAGTGCAGTTAACTTAGGTACTTTCACTCAATCATCGAGTTATATATTCAAGACTCTCACTTGCCGCAGTGTTTCCCCTCCTTGGACTTAAAAATATATCCATCAACATGCCATATAGAAAAAAGAGTAACCTTTCGAAAAAATCTTCTAAAGCAAAATGAATTTCTTATTTGCAAGAAAATGAGCCCCTGAAAGAAAAACGACAAAGGTTAGACTTGGAAGGTCAAAGACATGCCCACCATCGATCTCATGAGAATCTCCCCGTGGTGTTTCTCGGGTTACGCTAATATCCGCACTAATTTCATCCTTACCCAACCTGCGGACGGGTAACCAGCTATAAATCTGGTTCAAATACGGACCCATCTGTTTCGAACCTTAAATCTGTTTTCAGATGGCGGAAATTATTATTACATCACAACATGCTTCCTACCCGAAAGAAGAACGGAAAATCTTCGCAATTAACGACATCTATGCATGAAAATCGGTAAGTGCACTAAGACTGATCACCATAGATTTTTTTATCAACCGAAAGCAATGTTTATGCCTACCCTTTATGCCGAAGGCGCAGTGCGGGTGACGAAAGATTCATAGGTCAAATAAACATGGCTGCTACTGCAAATGTTCCTTTTGACGTTGTCAACCGCTGGATTGTACCCTACTCTGCAATCCTGATTAAGATACTCAACGCACATATCAACGTTGAATAGTGCAACTCAATTAAGTCATTGAATGCAAATATATATGTGTACAAGGGAAGTTATCAAGCTGTTAATCACTCAGAAGACGGCTCAAGAGAACCCGAGGGACGAGGTGACCATCTATCAACCTGGGTGCTATTTAAGTAGTAATGAGTCTGCATGGCCGATTTTTGGGTTTCCCGTGCATGAAAGTGGACCAATAGTCAATCATCTATCCGTGCACCTGGAAAACGGTCAGCGTGTCTACTGCAACGAGCACTACATACAAGATAGGTTACGAACTACTCAAATGACCACGCTAACAGTTTTTCTTCAGGTTTGGTGGTTTTCTTATAAAATAAGTTTAATGTTGTTCACACACTTTGAATTTCAACGGTTACCTTCCGCTAGTTAGAAATATAGATTGCAGGTCGGACATGTCTAACATATCACTTTTTCCGCGGACAATATCGGAACACAGAAGCTGCGATCGAAGCCGACAATAATGTGTGTTGTAGCGAAAAGTAGCGCTGTTTTTAAGTTTTTATCCTACTTATTTTATTTTTTTATTTATACTTTGGATGATAATTTTAATACATGAAGTATGTGTTTTTCACTTTGTAGTAATTTTTCCACGTTTTGCATTACTGAATCTTAAACAGATGGTCCCCTCGATGTATTAATGCAGCGACCTGCTCGTATGAGTAGAATGGTTGTTAGAAGCCGCACTGAAGGAGAAATATCCTTCCACGTTACGTTACTTAACAGAATATTTACTAAAATAGCCAATAACAGTAAGCTAGTGTTTTACGGTCAGTGCATGCCTCGTGCGTAGTAACCCTCTGCCACAAACCATTGAGGTGGTTAGCAGGGCACCACGAAGATGTAGATGTAAATTTCCATTCGGTCAAAAATGATACAGTCAACTTTCGCAAATCAACCCTGTGAAACGCACTCCAAACCTTGTGAACACGCTCAGAAGCCACATATAACGCAACTCAACGGTAAAAAAAGACACTTGCTTTCGGATGACTTTTGCTTACTATCTGCCAGCATCCAGTTGGGTCCAGAGGTGGGCGCCCACGACATTTTTGTTGGCGGCCGACCCTCTTCCGGCTGGGCGGCGGCGACGTGGACCGAATAACATGTTACTACTTTCCAGGGGCGGATAAGTTTTTTTTGTGGAACTTCTTCACCGTCGTTATATATTTTACGGCCACTATAGCGTCCGCTGTAAACACCTTCGCTTGGTGAGTAATAATACAATCTCATGAACGACACGCGACGCGACAAGGAAAAGCGTGAAATCTCTTTGATACAAATTCCTGGGCATTTCTAATCGAGCAGAAGGGCATACATTTTCAGGGAATGCTCCTAATCATCCAGTGAGTCGCGAAAAAATCGAAAACTCTGAGAAAGTCTCCATATTTCGAACATAAAATTTCGCTTTTCAATGGGATTAAATGGGAGAAACGAAAAATGTCCTTGAAGATCAATTTTGTTTCGCTCATTATATTAGAGAAAAAATACATCTATAACAGCGAGACATGGAATGAAATATATCTAAAAGATTATATGCTTCATTTTCTTGCGTCCGATTCTTACTTAGTGATCTCCAAATAGCTAAATATTAGTTAAAGCGTAAAATTTGAGTTTTTTTCCCACTCTTCAATGATTAGAACTATGGTAACGACCATTGTTGGCTTCAAATACTCAGATTTGTTTATAAACTAAGATTACGTACGTCGCATCGTACCCTCCGAGATATAGAGGCCGTAACACTACACCCCCCACTTTTATTTAGAAGGCCTACGAAAAGCACGGGAAATGAGCTTATGAGCTTCCTGTGTATTTCTTGTGGCAAGGTTCAACAAAGTTAAGCAATGGGGGATTATCATACGAATGCTTTTTCGAAATTACCGTTGAAATCAAATTTGCAAAGGTTTTCACATAGATTTACGGTGTTGCATCGAAACATTAAGGCCTAATAACCAAATAACTAATCGGAGAAAGTTGCATTTTCTGTTTCCGCAAAACGACCTCCGACGTCATTTCATCCATCGATAAAAGGCTCGTAGTTCGATTCCTACTTATTCCGAAATTCCTACTTATCTGAAAAAATTTAACCTTTAGCATTTGACATTTGACTTGTGCATTTCGAAGCGAGGCGATTATCATCTGTTCTGAAAGGGGCCCGCCCTCAGCCGTGCCCGTCGACAGCCGTGCAAGGTCCCCAGCAGGTCCCCAGCAGCAGGTCCCCAGCAGGTCCCCAGCAAAGTCCCCAGCAGGTCCGAAACAATTATATATTGTAAAAAGTAGGAATTTCGGACACCTGGATTCCGTCAAAAAACTAACAATGTGTATATTCCTCAGGATAAAAATCATTCGCCTCGACCGGGATTCGAACCCGGATCCCTCGATTTCGCGCCAAGTGCTTTAACCAGTTAAGCTACCGAGGCCGAGGTTATGTGCACTTGCGGGTGACTCCGTAAAGGTTACTACCGTGGCTAGTCCCGGTTTCCTCAAAATTTGCAGTTTGTATGTTTTAATAACTATTTATAAAATATAATCAATTACTCACTGCAGTATTTATTACAGAATCACAAAAAATCATCTGTTGTGAAGTCGTTTTCACCGCACGGCGTTCAAAAATGAGTCAAGTTAGAGACTTGATGTATTCAATAGATTACTGAGAATATTTCACATGAATAACAATACATTTGCGCCATTAATATTACAATATATACTTCATACTTCTCACAGACGCTGAAATTTAAAAAAAATAAAATTCAAATATGGCCTCCATTATGACTGGGGAAATTTCTCGCTCAAACTACCTTAAATAATAACATTCTAGACTGATATGAAATGCGAATACTGCTGCAGGCGCATAGTTTGCTTTAGTTGTTTTTTTGTGATTCCTTACTCTTCACCATAGGTCACCAGCATTTCTACTAAGGTAAACGGGAAATGCCGAGGTTAATGAGCCACCATGTCATCCATTATTTAACCCTAGTAATGTAAACTGGGCAAAATATTAATTTGCTTGAAGAACAGATATTAGAAATATTTAACATATTTATAACGTGATTACAAGGATACTAGAATTAACGTGATTATATAATCCTCGCGGTGCGACAGTCTGACGGTTAGAACTTCGAGGAAAATCGCAGGTTGCCCAGGGAAAGGAACCGTCCCCCCTACCCTGAATGTGTGAATTTCACACGCCAATGGCTTAGTGTGGGGTGAGCTCTACTCTCACCTATCTAAACCAACCTTCGGTTTGAATTACTGAGTGAGTGAGAGAGCGATAATGAGATTCTAATCGACAGGGCCCAAATCAGGGTTGTTACAGACCAAAATTCGATATTCCATGACTTTTCCAAGTTTTCCAGGACGAATTTTTCATTTTTCCAGGTGAAATTATTCCTTTTTCGGATAAGCGAAAATTTTAAAGGAGGCGCAAGAAAATGAACACAACACATTAAAGTTTGCACGCCATGTGGTGATAACAATAGTTTAATTCAATATCACTTTAGCATACATCGTTTCCTCAGACAATTGAGAGGACACTCAATGGAACAGAAACACTGATTCTCATTCCCTTACATTGTCCTGACTCATGTTGGAGGTAATTATTGGAAGCAGATAACAAGTAATTACACAACCTGTACGCAATTTTAGGAGAAACAAATATTCCATCTTCCTCAGCATGAGTGTAATTTATATGATTTGAAATTTAATCTCCTGTGCATAATTAATTGATGAAGACCAAAAGCGAGCTATAGGGCCTCGTTTTAGCCAGGAACTAAACACTCCAGTTTAAGTACACTAACCAATAGAAAAAGTGCCCAAAATGGTACTGCTCATTTATTGAGAATAATCAATTTTGACGAGGGAGAGCAAATTTCCAGGCTGATTTCTCATTTCCCTGGAATTTATTAGGCCCATTTTCAATTCTCATGACTTTTCCAGGTATTCGGCCCGTAGCAACCTTGATATTAAACTTAACCCTATACCATGCTTCGGGTTGATGTGGCGGCTATAACATTGCACTCCCTTTCATTAGGCCCAAAGTTCAAGTCACGGTAGTGGCGGAGATTTTCCAGTGGAGTCCCAATCCATATTCGGAGGGCACTTCAGGTGTACTACTCCGTACATCCGAAAGGACGTAAAACTGTGGACGCCATAGGCACCTATCGTAAGGACAGGGCTGATACCGACACCGATTTTCCCTCGACTTTTCTTCCATACCACATATAATCCTTCCCTCAAGCCGATGTCTAAACAGTCAAAATATTTTAAGTTAAGTCTGATGTAATTCTTGGTTAAAACTTTCGCGGGTCATTATCAATGTATGTTTGTTTTTTTTTCTTTTTTTTTTTCGGGTGTACCCCGCGCACTATGACCAGGTGTGAAACCTGACGTTTCGTGGACGTTGCTGGCCACTTTATCAAGGGGAACATTCAGCCTCGGGACACGCGATTGACCTCAGACAAACAAAGATAATCGCCAAAGTGAAAAACTTCAAGCCCCGGCTGATCCGCGAAGCTTTGGAGATAAGAAAATGCCATCAAAATTTCAATAGGGACTGTGGCCTCCAAGTCAGCCACACGTGGGACCCTGCATTGAAGCGGAATAAAGATGCAATGACTACTCCTTCCACTCCTCCCCTTCCCATCCTTTGCCCTCCATGAAACCCCTATATAAACTCCACCAACTCGAAAGATACCTCATTCCCTTTGATAAAGTGGCCAGCAACGGCCACGAAACGTAAGGTTTCACACCTGGTCATAGTGCGCGGGGTACACCCGAAAAAAACAAACATACATTAAAGTCTGATGTTTTCCCGGCGTATAGCGTCATGGAAGGCTATTCGGGTTTGCTATTTGGTCACTCCTCTAATCGCTGCCGACGTTTCGGACCTCGAGTCGAGATCAACCCTCAGGGCTGAGCATCCTCAGCCCGGAGGATGGATCTCGACTCGAGTTCCGAAACGATGGCAGCGATGGGAGGAGTGACCCGGTCAATAGCCTTCCATGAGTCAAAATATTTGACAACAAATTTGGATCAACAGCTTTGAGCATAGTGCGACAGGCAGAACTTGAGGAAAATGTAAGTAATTTGATTTCAAGCCATCAATCAAGCAATATCTTGGAATCAGTTTACATTTTCCTCATGTTCTGCCTGCCACGCGATGCTCAAAGCCGTTGAGCCAAACTTTTCGTCAAATACACTGACCGTTCGACATCGTCTTAACTGATGAATGTATTATTGTATAGTTATTACGTCCTCTTCCCTTAAAAGAAGTATTTCATTAAGGATTACCACTGTAATTCGTAGTGAGAGGATGCGAGTGGGGTGAAGTTAGCTTTTCAACTACAAATTTAGAATGAAAAGACATTGAATTAATGTTTTTAAAAAATGTTTTCACAATTGCCATTCAAGATAAACTGAGTCGAAATTTTGTCAGATATTTTGAATGTAGGACATCAGCTTCAACAGCCTACTCACATAACCTTTAGGGACCTTAAATGGCATCAGCTGTAGGTCGACTCCCCAACTAACTAACCCAGCCATCGTCGAGCACCTGGCGTGCCAAGGCGAATGAAAGTTTACTAACCTGCTCAGCCAAGCAATTCTGAAGACAGGAAGGCATGGATAGGGCAGCGGCGTCACCACCAACGGCAGGCGATCGAGAAAAAAACATAATACAAGGCATTAGTATATGAGTCAGCTCTCGGGCGACAGTCAGACAGGAATATTGCAATGAGAAAGAGACGCTGAGAACCAAGCATTTCGTCGAAGGCCCTCCGTATCAGTTCGGCGGGCGGGAAACGGTGTTGCTCTCCTCCATGAGGCGAACACTTGGCAACACGGCCGATAAAGGGAAAGGCAGAGAACAACCCACTATGGGGGTATGAGCGAGATACACGACGGAACACCAGCGGACTTAGCACTTTAAGCCGAATCACTTGCCACTTCCGGTCAAGGAAGTTGTAATGCAAGCGTACACCGACGCGATCTTTGATCAAAGCAACGCAATTTTTATCTGTATCAGCCATCGAGCTTTTTCTTTTAAAAAATGTGAGTAAAATATATTTCACTAGGGCCTCACACTGAGGCTTGGTGGTTAAACTGAGGTAATTTGTATCATTGAGGTACGATAGGTTTATTGGAAACGGAAGGACATTAATTAGTATTAAGGTATGAGGGAAGGGTATGTGACAGGAAAGCACCGCCAACGGTAAAGATTATGATACATAAAACTGGCATTAATTGGATGATTATTACGTACATACCATGAGTTGTACGTATATGCATAGGAAAATGGGTGATGGATGAGAGGGAATGGAGTAGATCGCAAGCTTGATAAATGAATTCCTTAAAGTAGATATACACAGGCAAATTCATTGTGCAAGGCTTTCGACGTAAATTGTAGGTGTAAACGTTTCTAGAAGTCCGCTTGCAGAACTTTTAAAAGTTTCGGCAAGTCACTTGCAGAAGCGTATAGTTGCCAGTGTCACCGACAACATATCTGGCACTGCACTCACTTGTGAAAATATTTAATCGAAGTAAAATCACCCAGCAGACTATTGCGGAAAAAAAACAGCGGGAGTAACTTGACAGGGTAAACCCACCATTAAGAAGAACAGCGGGAAAGAGTAGCATAGGCCGATAAATAAACACAGACATCATATATGTAATTGGGAGTTAGTAGCTTAAGAAATAAGGTAGGCGGGAGATGACCAGCCAAGTCAAGTGGGCAGACTCACCTCAGTTAAGTTGGTCTACAAACCCTGAGTGCACATGCAAGTTTCCCACCCCTAAAATACACCCCCCTACATTCCCCTCCCCCACTTCTTCGATGGAGGGGCCAAAGCATAAATACGGCGGCCGCCTCGAGTCTGGGAGGATTGCTGAATTGCTGATTATTGAGGCAGTGGCTCTCGACGGTGGACGAACGAGAGGCAGGAGGCGCTGAGGCGAGCACGAACGTGGCGAAAGAAGAAGACGCGAGAAAAGGCTGGAATTGGAGATTGCCGGAAGGGATAGACTGAGCGACCTAGGAGATAGAAAGGGAAGGAGTCGCAGCCATAGGAAAGAAGAGGTTCCGCACCCAATGTCCGCAGCCAAGCCGTACGGAAAGTGTCGCCGCTCACAAAGCTGTCGCCCAGTAGCAGTATTTCGATCTGCCAGGATAAGTACCGTTCCTGTCCCGTCAAAGCTACAGCCCTTCACTATAGCCAGGCCCTAGTGCAATTCCCCCCTTTTTGAGAAGAAAAGTGCTCTGATAATCCCCGGTCCGAATCATTTTGTTTTTTACCCTTCTTCCTTATTATTCTCCCAATACCCGTATGTGTGATTGGAATGCGTGTGTAATTTTTTTTCAAGAGATTATGTTGAATTAAAAAAAGAAGCGCTAATCAAGCGTAAGTGATTGCTCATGCGCAATGTGGTGAGAGAAAGTACAGACTAATGAAGCTGCACTAAACTGTACCAAGTCGACATTGTTAAAAAGGGGTTTATTAAGTTCACTGTTGATTTAACTGATTTCAATATTGTAGTTTGTAAATTAGTATTAAGATTTATGCCTTCAAGTGTGTTTTCGCTGTATTGTTTTTCACTCGCTATTAATGCCCAAGTTATTCAGACATAATAAATTGTTAAATCTGGTTGTCAGAACGATCTTTTCTTGTATCGTGTTGCCATCCCCACGTCGCCGCGGAAGTAAGATCGCGATTTCGCGCCTTCTCCTCTTTCAACTCTCTCGACTGTCCATCCCGTGTCCGTTCAAGGATTTCACCCCGACCCTAAGACCCTCATTAAATTCCGACAAGCTAAGCTGGCTCTCTTTTCCCCCCATTTCCCCACCCCTTAGCCCTGTAACGCGGGTACTATCCGATCTTCTCTTGTCGTATCGTCCACCCCGGTGGACAATTCGACTGGCGCCCAGCATTGCCTTGCGTAACCCGGCCAAATAAATTTCTTCCCCCCCCCCTCCCCACATTATTTTCCTTCTCGCGCCCTTACACCGTGGCCGCTTCCAGGCCCGGTCGTGCGAAAGGTTACAATGCAAAAAAAACGTGGCTATTAAGCTCATAATCCGTAAAACTGCTTAACAACGGTGAAGTTATTTATGTTAGCAACGGTGAAGTAAACAAACAGTACTCATTAAATTACAATCAGTTACAAGCCGTATGGGCATATTATCATCATCATTGGTGCTTCTGTCCGCAGACAGGTTTCAACGGTAGCGTTGTCTCCACAGCATTCTGTCCTGGGCCTCTCTCTTCATCTCTGCATAACTCCTTCCTTCTTTTATATCCCTCAGCATTCCGTGCCTCCTCCTTCCTTTTCCTCTCTTCCCTTCTACTTTCCTTTCTATTATTAATTTCTGTAGTCTGCTTTTCCTTAAAATATGTCCAATCCATTTTGCCTTTCTCTTTTTAACTTCTCTCAGCATACTTCTTTCTTCTCCAATCCTCCTTAGCAGTTCTTCGTTCGTGATCTTATCTTTCCATCCAATATTTTCCATTCGTCGCCATAACCACATTTCAAAGCTTTCTAAGTACTTTTCTTCTTTCTTCTTCAACGTCTACGTTTCACATCCATACAACACAATGCTCCATTTAAAACATTTTGAAAATGTTTTCCTAATATCCATCTTGATGTTCCTTGCTGTCACCAGTTCCTTAATCTTGCTAAATGCTACTTTTCCTTGCCCAATTCTGCTTTTAATTTCTTCAGTACAGTTGCCACTCTGTGTAACTATACTTCCCAGGTACTTGAAAGAGCTTGCTTGTTTTAATTTTTCTTCCTCCAGCCATATATTTAAGGGTCCTTCTGTCTTCGCTATTCTCATCACCTAAGTCTTATTTCTGTTTATTCTCATTCCGTAGTCTTCCCTCTTCTTCCTAATTCTTTCCATCATTTTCTTAAGTTCTTCTTCATTCTCTGCTATTATAACCTGGTCAACAGCATACTTCATGGATTTTATTCTCTCACCTCCCACTTTTATCCCCCCGATGTCTTCTAAAGCTTCTTCCAGCAGTTTGTCAGCACACAAGTTAAAGAGGCATCGTGACAGACAGTGACCCTTCCTAGTGTGGTTTCCTTTGTCTCCTCGTCCCCAATTCTTACCGCAACTTTCTGATGGATGTCCATCTGCTTTATTAATATTCTGTCCTTCCAGTCTATGTCTATCTCTCTCAGAAGATCTAATAATATCTCCCATCTGTCCCCATCAAATGCCTTTTCATAATCAATATAGCGTACGCATATCCCACAGTTCAACTCTAATACTCTTTCTGTTAACATCCTCATATTTCCAATAGCATCTCTCGTTCCTTTGCCCTCGCGGAAACCGAACTGGTCTTCCTCTAATTTTTCTTCTATTTTCCTTATCATTCTTTGCAATATAACTTTGGTTATAACTTTGCCCACATGTGAGATAAGGCTTATAGTTCTGTAGTGTTTACATTCCTGTGCATTACATCTCTTTGGTATCGGCACCATTATCGTTTGGATAAGATCTTCTGGCCACTACCCTGTATCATATATTTTATTAACCAGATCCGTGAGTCGATCCAACCCATTCTTCTCTAAAGCCTTTAGAATCTCTACTGGTATTTGGTCTCCGCCGACTGCCTTCCTATTCTTCATTCCTTTTACTGCCATTTATATTTCCCCTTTCATTATTTTAGGACCTGTATTGTCCCTCTCCTCATTCATGACATTCTCCAATTCTATTTCATTTCCTCTTTCTCTTGTGCAGTGCAGTTCTCTTATATATTCCTCCCATATTTTCTTTACATCCTCGTTATCTGTTGTAACCCTTCCACACTTCACTCTCATACCTTTCTTCGAAATAGCTCTCTGTTTTCTCATAGTCAACATTCTCACTAATTTGAACATTTCCTCCATCCTTCCTTCCTTTTCTAGCTTTTCAATTACAAAGCACTGCTCCTTCATCCACTCTTCTCGAGCTTTGTCTATAGTTATCCTTAATTCATTGTTAATCTTCCTATATATTGTCTCTTTCCTTGTTCAGATTCATCTCCTTCCCATTTCCTTCTTTCTTCCAACATATCTCGGATTATCCAGCCTTTTCTAGCTTCTTTCTTGTTTACCGTTCCAACCTCCTGTTCAAGAAACATTATTATGCTTTCCTTCAAATCCTTCCACTCTTCTTGAATGCTTTTCTCCCCTTCCCCCTTCTTCAGCTTCTCTTCTAGGACTTTGGTAATTTCTATAGGCATAAAAATTTTTTAAATTTATCTTCTTCAGGTAAATGCTGATTGCACTACGATATCTTTATTACTTTATTTTAATTTCTTTTATTTCCCTTGATATATAGCTACTATTACGCGAATGAAGTTATTTAGTCAAGATATTTAGAAATCATCCGGGTGAATTTTAAAATGTATGCCACTCCAAAACAATAAGGTTCATGTCAAATTTCTGTAAACTCAACGTTAATATAATCAATTAAGTGTTTTGATATTGCCGTTCCTTTGATTTGGTTTTATTGCAAAAAATATATGATTAGCTAGCGTAAGTGAAATGAACCTCAAGAGTTTTCCATGCATTTAAGTGCCTCGATGAATACCAAAGGTCGTAAACGTTTCCATATATATTTGCGTGTGCCGCTGTCACAATATTGGTACAAACTTCACGTCGAAAGTTTAGAAGTATTACTTATACCATTACGAATGCTATATGAATGTGCGAGAAACTGACCTCTGAGATAATTCATTCAAACCAGTCTTTGTTAATATATGTCAAATATTGCTCCGGTGCTTGCTGTTTTGGGGAATTAAAATTGCCAGTGGGGCACCTCAAGAGCACACCAGACAGACACTGCCTACAAAGCAGACAGCAGGTCTGCTATTTAATTAGATAAATATCTCTAAAAGAAGGACTTTAAAGTCGTATTCCAGGATTCCATTTCCATTGTAGTCGTTAATTGCCGTAGTATAAAAAACAAAGTCGCAGATTTTCACTATCTCATTGTGTGACGAACGCTGATTTAGTAATAGGAACAAAAGTTCGGTTATCGAATGAAAATGCGGATACCGAGATCTTCCCGTAATCATATGCAATACATGGAAAAGACCGCATAGCGAGAACAGGAGGAGGAGTATTTATCGCAGTCAAAGATTTGTTCGTCAGCAGAGCCGAAATATTTCCAGATAATGACTTAGAAAGTGTGTAGTGTTCCATTAAATGCTCAACAAAAAGATTTGTTTTGCTCATATTACAGACCACCCGATGTAGACATAAATTCAGTTTTAGAGTTGGACAGACAAGTGAAACGTTTCATACGTCAAAATGGCGAAAATAATATAATTAACGGAGGTGATTTCAACGTTCCCTCCATTGACTGGAAGACAGTTTCAAAAATGGCGACCAAGACAGGGTGGCTACTGATATCCAATTTTTAAATTCCCTGACTTTTCCCTGACTATTCCCTGATGGATTTATCAATTTCCCTGACCAATCGCCAAAAGGTCACCTATATTTGGAATATTTTATTTCTGCTGAATTAAATTTTCGTCAAAACTCAGAAAATGTTAAAAGCTTAAATCATTACATTAAAAGCTACATGTACATCCTAATGAAAAAAAATATATTTAATCTTCATAAGTTAAACTCTCATCCAAATTATAGTCGCGTCTTGGTAGTTCTGGGAAGCTGAGAATTAGTGAAAAGGCATCGAAGGAAAAGCCAATGGCCAATTTACTGTCGGACTCCGCCAAATGTATCACTAGGGTGCGCGAAAAATACAAACCAAAGCCAAGTTGTTGGACTGGATCAAAATCGGATAGCGTGAGTGACTTTCAGAAGCGAATAACAATTTGATTAACGTGGTTATAACCCCTTGATTGCAAGAGTATTGCAAATCAATTGCGATTTAAAACTATTTGGATAAACAAACAAAACGTAAGCGTGCCACTGCGAGCGAAGACAGGAGGTAATTGGCAACGGCAGCATCATATTCAGGAATATCATGTTTGAGGTGGTTTTTGACCTGACTAAATTGCTTCGAGAGGGAGCTAAGGGGGCTATTCAACAATTACGTCGAGCGTGAAAGGAGGGGAGGGGAGGAGGACTCTTCTTACTGTTTCACGAAGGGCGATATGGGAATCGAAGATGATCTTGCGTAAGATTTTGTTTACTTGTACTTGTATTACCATTTTAATAATCATTGTCTCGTATTTTTACAACTGTAAGCATTTATTTACTACGAGCTAGTATGCTCCGAGCTAGTTACCTCTCAAGCTAAGCCTCGGAAGTTAAAAAAAATGCGACGTAAAATTTTCCGAACAGCATAGCCTCGGATTCCTTGTGATTAGCGTAATACATTGTGACCATGAATTTTGACATTACTAGGCAAATACCGCAATAAGGATATGGAAAAGGGATACATTGTACGTCTGATTCACTACTAAATAACTAAGATTCACAACTGAATGAGCCACGAATTTATGGGGCTTATTCCATGAACGTATCAGCGACAGACATTAGTTTTAGTTGGTGAAATGTTTTGGTGAAATAAAGGGTGGGAAAGACTGGCCGATAAACGTAATGGTAGAAAAATAATGAGAATTTCCTACCCCAGTTTCTCCCTGACTGTTACGAAAATTCCCTGACATTTCCCTGACTTTTCCAGAAATTCAAAATTCCCTGACAATTCCAGGTTTTCCCGGACGATCGCCACCCTGCAAGATAAGGAGTTGTGCGACACTCTACACATTCACATCTAATTCTTTACATCAATAAATCACAACACCGACAAGAGGAAACAACATTCTAGATCTTTTGGCGACTAATATACCTGAAAGCGTCCTTAACGTAGTAACAGTGAACGGAATTAGCGATCACAGAGCAGTAAAAGCTAGATTCCATGTTAGTACAGACAAAAAGGCACCCATAAAGATGAGGGTGTACTTATACTTATAAGGCGGACTTCGAAGGTTTAACGTCTTCTGACAATCCATTGGTACCTATATCAATTATTTTATACGCGATATTTTTTAAACTTTTAAATCCCAGGTATATATCACCGAGGCGATTGAGCAATTTTTACATTGAGATTTATTTGCCACCGGTTAACGAGAGTTCAACATATGACTAAGCAACTATGTCACGTATTTACCCGTGCCAACGCCACCTAAAGTTTACTTTAGGTGGCGTTGCCCGTTCTGACTTGTAAGAGATGGTAGAGTTAACACAAACGGAATAATTAAACTACGTTAAGACGACTTATTTTAATTAAAAATAACAATCGAGAATGGAAACAATTGAAGGTTAAGATGGTAACCAGGTATTCAAGAGGGCCTTTCACTCTTCGGCCCAAGACAACGACGAAATGTTTACGTCACTAATTCGAAAAATTCAAATAATTCATTTTAAAAGTTGAGATCTCTCTAGGCTGTGACGTCACGCGTATGGCATTGCCGCGGTCGAGTAGGGGAGGAGAGAATGGGAAATAGGGTAGAAATAGAAGACAAAGGATTATGACGAAATTATACCAACTAGATTATAATAACTATACAATAAGCAAGTCGTTACAATGCCGGTGAGAGATGGAAAAAAATATAAGCTAAAATAAAGGAGCTACACAAGGATACAACCTCTCACCAGCAAATATACCTTGAGGAGTCAATAAGAAAAGCATAAGAAATGGGACTGCACAGAATTAAGATTAACGGAGAAGAAAGAAACATGCTCCACTTCGCAGACGATACCGCAGTCATAGCAGGAAATCGTAATTATCTTCAAAGGACTCTGAACGCCATACACCAAGTTACGAATATAACATGAAAAAAATATGATGACCAACAATTTAGTATGCGGAAGAGAGAAGCTGAACACAAAGACACACTAACAATAAAAGAAGAGAAATTAGACCTAGTGGATTCCTTCATCTTTCTCAGAAGTGCCATCACGAAAGACGGAAGAAGTACAACGGACATCAAGCGTAGAGAATATCCCAAGCTGAGAAAGCGTTCATGATGAAAAGGCAATTACTGTGCTGAAAGAAGATAGGACTACAAGCAAGGAAACAGTACGCATAAACATTCGTGTGGAGCGTGGCACTCCATGGATCTGAAGCAAGGGCATTGGAAAAGCAGACCAGAAAAGAATAGAGTCACTCGAAGAAATTAAGAAGTTTATAGCAGAGTAGAAGAAGAAAGGATTATATGGGACACTATACAAAAAAGACGAGGAGGATTGGGCAAACCTTGAGACACCATGGATTTTTGAAGAATATAATTGAAGGAAAAATAATAAGTCTCAAGCGGAAGGCCAAGGGATAAACACATAGACCTAATAAAGAGTTAAGTACACAAGAACAACTACCAAGGAGAAAGGGAAATAGGATTAGATAGGGAAGGATGGGGGGCTGCAGTCAACCAATCTTAGGACTGAACGACCAATGATGATGATCAAGATTTATTTCCTTTGCCTTACGTTCCTTTCACGTCAGCGCTAAATCACATATGCATTCCAATGCTTGGAAGTATCGCCGATTCTGCGGCAGCAAAACTTATGTTAACCGCAAAATAGATAAGGAAAGAAGCGCCACCTCAGCGTATCTATCGTAAGGGGTCACAGCAAGGTCAACACAAAGCGAGCTCAAGCAGAGAACTTCCCTCACCTTCGCTCATCGGATGTGGTCACCGCAGGAGGGGAGAGCAACGGAGATGAGAGGGGAGGTTACAATGAATGGATTGAAGGGATGTGCTATCACATAAAAAAACTCAATTTACTGAACCGATAATGTTAACTTTCTTGATTAATCTACACGCGGTAGAGTACACCGAGTATTATATTCATTGTGTAGCATCAAATCAGATATTTAAAAAAATCTAATCACTCTAAAATTTATAAACGTATGTACGACAAGATAAGAATTAGATTATCGGATGAGAAATGTAGACACAAGCTCGTATGGAAGACAAATCGCCAATCCCTGGCTGGTGGGAAAACTGCGGTCTCTGCCGGGCAGTCCACTAAGATAGGCGTAGGACTTCGGCGTTATCACGATTATATAAATGCTATGAAACTAATATCCTCGAGAGATGGCTGAAATCAAAGGAGGATGAACACTGAATGAGTCATATATGTGCACGTTGGTTTTCGCATCACTCCCCATCACCTATAGCAGCTACTTTTAAAATTGTCTACATTTGGCTAAGTTTGCGATGCCCTCCTTGCTATACGATCAGTATCAACTTGACAAACGTTGTCAGCTTTTATCCACCTATTATGAGCTGAATGGTAAAAGCTTTTTACTATCGACTAGCATGCAACCGTGGCGATAAAAACTCCAGCGGTCTGAATACGTCTTGTTGAGCATAAAACCAATGTTTATTTTTTATCTGCTACGTAGTACTAACAGCACGCCTCGCATGTTTCCTGAATAACTCTAGTATCTCTGTGCATTTACGTACTCGCAAAAACAAACAATACAAATGGTTTCTGTAACATTGGTAGCATATCTATAATGTAGTGCATGTTGGTGAAATTTCACCTCCCAGCAGGTATTTGCAGGTTTTTTATAAAGCATTAATCGTCGTATTTTCCTTTATCTTATTAGTGTGTATTGCAATCCATTTGATGATAACTAACCCCCTACTACACACCATTTAGTCAGCTATCGCAAGGTTTCATGTAAATGTAGATGAAATACCAGCACAAAAAAATAATCCTAGAATAGAAAACCATTGAATCATGCGGTAAATTATCATTGGGACCTAACGTGAACGACAAAAGACAAGCACCGAATAAAGGCGATCATAACATCCCTTGCAGCAGCGCATCGATCTTTTCTCACACACGCGTCACTTCGAATTCCCCCATTTTCTGGAAAGCTCAGAAAATCAGCCTTGCTAACTCTGCTCGACGACAAACTGTATAAAATTGGCATCAACGAGATTAGGGAATGACCCCACCTTCCGAACTTCACGACTGGCGGGCGAACCCGATAAATCGACAATGAAAAATCGATTCACTGATGCACGCTCAGAGACACGACGGCAATACGGCGTCGGACGAAAAAGTACCGTATATAGACTTTGAGCGTAAAGTTTAAACCATTCGTGAAATAATATCTAAAAAAAGCAACACAAAAACAAATGAGGAGCATCCGCGATGCTATCGTAGGTGTTAATGTGCGATGCATCCACCGATGACTTTGGGATGTGCACGAGTTGAATGAATTTAAGCGCCACCATTCGCGACAGCTTCCACATCTACACAATACCCTCCAGGCCACATCAAGGGTATGCGGCAGGGGGTGAGTTATCATCAACATGCATTTAACTGTACCCTATTAAAGTTAATGAAGCTACGACTATTGGTGC
This sequence comes from Pyrrhosoma nymphula, assembly GCA_963573305.1. Lineage (NCBI taxonomy): Eukaryota > Metazoa > Arthropoda > Insecta > Odonata > Coenagrionidae > Pyrrhosoma > Pyrrhosoma nymphula. The sequence continues at coordinate 56,704,054 of OY754339.1, read as the reverse complement.
ATTAGCTAAAATCCGCAAATATGTACTTGTCACGAGGCGAAATTTCTCCAACATGCACTATACTATAGGTATGCCACCAGTGTTACAGGAACTATTAGTATGAATGTATTTTGCAACTGCATAAATGCACAGACATTCAAAAGCAATATCGGAAACATGCACGACGTGCTGTAAGTACTAGGTAGCAGATAAGGATGCAAGCATTACGGTGCAAATCAACTAATAAATTAAACTCCATATCGACGAACCTAGTTATCTCATTGGCAGCTGTTACGGTCTCGTCTCGTTCGCGGGAAAATGGCATTTTTAACCTGTCCGTTCTACAGTCCAGTCCATAATTTTATTCTCATTATCTGATTGTCGGGTTTTCATTACTTAGTACACGTGCAACTTGTAGCAGACGCTCTCTGCTTTCACTTTGAAATTCCGTCGCTCCCGAAATTTTCTCGATCGTTTCGTCGATGACATTCTGGGCTTCTTAAAGAGTCAGAATTCGATATTACATCCTCAAACCTCTCTCTGCAGGATTCCACTTTCTTATTTTGGAGATATTTAGACATTTTCTTTGAAATGCAACTTTCACAACTTGTACCTCTCAATCTTTAAACATTTTAAGAATTAAGTTTGTTCCTCGCACGATTTTAGGTGGAGCTGCATTAATTTTACTCTGTCGGCGCCACGTGATTTTATATTCATACTTTGCTATTATCACCTTTTTACAACGTCACGTATTAGACTCAGGAGAATGCAGTTGTGGACAAGATATCAAGGACCCTGAACACAGAATACTACACTGTAGACTTTACGAACCAGAAAGAAAAAGCTTAGTGGAAAAAATAGGACAAATCAACAACCTAAGCACCGTCGGACACACCCTCCTTAAGGATGGAGAAGGTATTAGGAAACATGTAACATTTCCTGGCAGATAAAATATAATATTTTCTCTTTTCAGAAACAGCTCGGCAAAGTAAGCCAAGCTATCCACAGGTTTCTATTCACATATTAATGGAAAAGACGTCGCACAAGAAGGAAGAAGACGACCTGCAAACCCGGAACCCTGATAGAAGAAGACGGCCAACGAACCAGGAACCCTGATAGAAGAAGAGGGCCTGCGAACCCGGAACCCTAATAGAAGAAGACGGCCTGCGTAACCGGTACCCAGGATAAGAAGAAAGAAGATAGGAACTTTGTAAAGCAAGAATGAAGAGAATAACAGAAGAAATTTTTTTTGTGAACAGAAAACTCACACATTACAAATATATATAAAAAGCAAAGAACAAATGTAACATAATGTAATAATTGGAGTTTGAAGGTATAAAAATACCCTCACACATTGCAATTGTAAGGCAATGCAGACATTTGTACTTTTTGTCGAAATAAAAAGTTGAATGACGTCATGTATTCCAGCGTAGCCAATTCTTTTCCTCTTTCAACCGTTGACTTTCGAATGTTGCATTGCCCGTTAGGATATCGCTCATACTCTCCCGAGTTATTAAGAAGCAATTTTTAAGCAAATTTTGTCACCAGCCATAGGTACCCCCCAGCGTATAGATTTATTAGACGCTTCTCATCAACATAAATCGTCAACCTCGGACAAGCTCATCAAAATGTTACGTCTGGTTCATAACAGATTTGTGACACACTGGAGGAGGGCATACGCAAATAATGAAACTTACTCGTATACGCTCTCCCCAAGACCTGGGTTTTCATTTGATAGGAAGCTCACCTCAGGTCGCGCCAGTCACTGCTACGATTGAACAGGGTTACCAAATACTGATGTCCAAAACCGGGGACATATATAGTTTTGAAAATACTAAAACTAGGACAATATTGGGACGTTGCAGCGAGAAATGAAGGTAATAGTGCACAGCTATTCTATTCTTTGATTGCAATTACAAAATAAAATTATAACATAAGGCTTTGGCAGCTTGTTTTAATACCAATATCCGAGTTCGAATCTCGCTACAAGCGGAGTGGCCAATCCATCCTTCGGCCCCGTCGATTAATTCCTCCGGGCCCCCTGGGAAAAGTTGAAAATATAGCTGCTTAGTTCGACTTCTATCACAGTGGTTTTACAATTCAACCAAGAGATAAACACTCAATAATCAAGTTTAAAGCCTTCGAGGATGCGTGATACAATTTGATAAAATGTTCTCGTCATTAATTTGTCGCAGCGCATTTCTCCATGAAGTGGACAGCGGACCTAAACGGAGACATTCAGGGATATTTCAGGATCAGCCGGGACAAAATCAAGCGCAGACAGGCGCAGTATAGCCCAAGCTAAGAAAGCGTTCATGATGAAAAGACAACTACTGTGTTCAAAAACGATAGGACTAGAAATAATGAAACGCTACGCTAAAACATTCGTGTGGAGCGTGGCACTCGATGGAGCGGAAGCATGGACCATTGGAAAAGTAGACCATAAAAGATTATAGCATTCGAAACCAGGTGTTGGAGGAGGATGCTGAAAATAAAATGGACGGGTAACATAAGAAATGAAGAAGTTTTCAGAAAAGTAGAAGAGAAACAGAACATAAGGAACACTAAACAGAAAAGAAGAATCAGGTGGATTGGGCACACCCTGATGCAAAATGAGTTCGTGAAGAATATAATCATATTAATTGTCGTTTTAATATAAATCGATCAGTTAGGAGTCAGTTTCTGGTTGTATCAGGACTTACCGGGTAGTATCGCTGATATTCCCCGCAGATAATACACGGGCTCTTCGCTATCAATTTTAGTCAACATGTAATACGGGCGTGTATGGAGGGTTGCATAATCATTGGAAACCTTCATTTTTCCGTCAGTACGAGAAAATTCTTGCCATGCACCGCAAAGAGGTGATCACATTGGCTAACGTATGTGATAATACTAAAAATGTTTGCAGGAAATTCTCCGAAAAACTAGAAAACACTGCGCCATTTCTCATCCACGGCAGAGGAACAGCCCACAGTGCTCTCTACACTAATACTTCTCCAACACGAAACTACGAAGGAAATATTTAACGGAAATTCTATGGCACGTAACAATGAAAAATGTTATGATCATCAGTTCAAATCTTCAATTCCAAACATTCATTGTCTTCTGCATAGTTTATGCATACAGACGTCATGGATTGCGGTAGAGGGGTGTTTCTTTGTATCCTCGTCATTATCAAGAGGTTTCCAAGTTCCACATCAGCAGCTATCAATATGAAGATCGTTTCGTTGCCGCTTTCCAATCCTTTTCTTTCAAGGTTACCGTTTAAATCTGGGATTTAAGAAGGCTAATGAAGAGAGAAAAGTTATCGAAGAAAATTAAATTAAGAATATAAAAAGCAATAATGCAATACTATTATACGGGGCTGAGGTGTGGACATTGCACCATAACAAGGAAACAACAGTTAATTTCAGTCGATACATGGCGACGTATATTCGGTCCCACTTTTGAATGTGCAGTCTTGAGAATATAAAGAGACGAGACAATTCTCAGAATGTGTCCAATAATTCGCATCTTCTATATCGCTGTTTTCATTAAGAATTTTTTCCCCCTCCATGTCCTGTAGGGTTTCTAAGTTGGTGAGTCACCCAGTCCATTCGATCTTTCTGATTTTTCTGAAACACCTCATTTCCAATGCTTCCAATCTCCTCTTTTATGACACACGTGACGTTTATGAGCCACGCATAATTGGAATTATCAAAAGCAGACTCTTGAGTTGGATGGGTCATGTTTGAAAGGAAGAAAACGGATCATTACTGAAAAACGTGGGATGCCTGAGTGGCGAGATGAGGATAGATCTTCACCGAATGGGAGTAGCAGAAGAAGCAGCAGGCATACAACGCTGGGGAGGAGTTATTGGCGAGGCCAAAAGATTTCTTGGCTTCAAATGGCCACCGGAGTAAGATTAACCGCTATCCCGGCGTCACACAGTGGGGCAAAATACAAAAGTCCAAAATTAGGGGGACAAAAGTCCAAAAATGAAAGTTTGAAATAGGGTTTCTGAAATAGTAGGTTGTGTAACCTGATGTTTGAACTACGTAACGGAGTATTTCACAGGTTAGTAAGTATGCACCTGCGCGTAATGAGTGTCATAGTGAGAGAATAGCGGATCACTGGTCCCACGGACGCAGACGCCGAATTGGACGGTGGATTTGAAACTATTAGTACAGCATACTGGTGTTCTCTATTTCATTTTTAAAACTTTCAATCGATTGAAATAAGCAAGTAGAGTGTGAATATGATTTTAAAATTTATTTTTTTTAAGAAAATACGCGTGGAGTAATTAATTATCACGATTGAAAATTTATTGATTTTTCACAATGAAAAGTTATAATTATTTAGAGAAAATTTATATAATCGGACGGAATCGTATCGTAATTTTGAGATATATTATTCTTTAAGTATGAGCTAGAGATTGTAAAAGAAATCAACTGCCATTGAGTTGCAAAAGGACTGTTACGATATAAAAGTTATTATGCACGAGAGGCGGATAGGAAATTCATTCGGCCGCTATGGCCGCATGGCAACGGGTAAACTATAATATAAAAATTTCAATCATGGAAAGCAAATGCAAGTACCGTAAATGATATCTGTTTATGAAGTTATTACTAGTTTGTAATAAGTCAAATTTGGATGCTATATGTATTATGTCACTCTTAGGTACACGTGGTGATGTTTGTTACACAAGAGCTGAGATTTCAAAAATCTCAGCCCTGTGAAACTTCTGTGCAAATCGTATCATTTTTTCTATGAAACATTAAAATATTTTGCAAAGGTGATTACAAAAATAATTTTGTAAATTTTATAGCAGATTCATTTTCGACGACCATCTCAATTTACGTGAGCATTTTTTATTTGATTCGTTCGGATTATTTTACTGAAAAATAATTGTGTTGTCAAAAATTGTAAAAATAATAAAATTTGCAAAAAAATCATAAAATACAAAAATATTGCAAATTTGATATCAGCTTTCATTTAAGCAATTTCAAAAACATACACAAGCCTATTTTGGAGTTTATTGTAAAATGTTTGGACTTTTGTCCGTCTAAAGTGGGGTTTGGCCCCACTGTGCGTCACTTTAACTTCTTCATTACGTGTCTGATTATTCCAACCTTGATCTAGCTAGGTGATTAACCGTCGCATTATTCGTTCCTCTCATCAGTTTTCAGGATTCTTTCTTCTCAGAATGTGTCCAACAAGTTCACATATTCTACATCGCTGTGTTTTCATGAAGAATATATTTCACCTCAATGTCCTATAGGGTTTCTAAGTTGGTGAGTCTCCCAGTCCATTCGATCTTAATGATTTTCCAGAAACACCTAATTTCCAATGCTTCCAATCTCCTCTTTTATGTTATTAAGTTTCACCAGCATGATCCAAGAATATGGATTGAAGAAATACTTCCTTAATTCCACGATTTTGTTCCTGTTTCAAAAGACAAAAAAAACATTTCACGTATATTAGTTCTCTGACTTTTCATGGCAATCGAAGGGCAGTCGCATATCTCGTTTGTGCTCAGTCAACTAAGATTTTATAAGATGCATGCATAGTTCCCCTAAAAAGTTCGGCAATGCGATTTAGGAATTTTCCATCGCATGGGGTTCGTGCGCCTTAAAGTTTTCTCTTTCAAAGGCATTGTCCCTAGCACAGGTTATAAACAAGGCAGGATCAATCACTAATTACGTGAGGACAGATTTCCCAATTTTTCACACGCCAACGCCGCTGGAAATCCTTGGCCGTTGCGGCTTAAAGTGTCATAAACTAACAAACATTCAGCAGAGGGATTATCGATTCGATATTCCATCGATTATTCGTGCATGTTGATTAGTGCTCCAGTGTGTCTTGAACTAATCCTGAAGTTATTAAGTATTGTTTGGGAGTTAATACTCCGGCACGCAATCACACACAAATCTCAGATGACATTAGTTAACATACTCCATGACATTAGCAAACAACTCGACGAAATGTCTCGAATTTTTTCTACATAAGTCTCGAGTCTCTGTCCATTTGTGTAGCTACAAAATACATATATACTAACGGTCCCTCTCCATTGTAAGCATATCTGTAGTGTAGTGCATGCTTGTGAGGCTTCGCTTCGTGACAAGCATTAGCGATTTATGCTAATGCATAATTAGTCGTAGCTACACTAACTTTAGGGTATAATGTAATGCATGTTGGTGAATACTCACCCCCTGCCATACACCCCTGAGGTGGCTTCCAGGGTACTTTGTAGATGTAGATGAATTTACCATTTCCCCAAGGTTTCCAAGGTTTTAGCTATCGTTAAAATATACGTTTGTACTCGCGATGACTGATACCACGATATCATCAAACGAATATGAAAATCAAATGTCCGTTGGAATACAGAGCGCAGTTTAGAAACTAAATACCTTTACATCGAAAAAGAACCTTATCCCCGTGGTTATATCGACCATATGTTCGAAATACGAGTAGATTTTTCTAACAAACCGGTTTAAGTGTCAAATGACAAGCAGAATTTGATGAAAACGATATCACAGAAAACTGCAAAGACACGTTCATAATATTTTAACCTAAGAATCAATCACAGAGGATATAAGTTCGAAATGAGGCTCGCCGGTCGGCCGAAGATTTCTTCTCCATTTCGGCGCAATATGTCAACAATTTTAAATATTATGACTAAATATTCTACCAGTTAAGATAAGTTTAAATGGAAGTGAATCAAAAATCCTATAGATTTTTACAAGGTCCTCTCTACCAATAATACTTCTTTCTTCATCTTTCCAAAAGTCCTCCAAAAATCCAAGATCATTCTAAAAATATAAAAAAAGGGTGAACCGGATTACCAAGATACTCGTGGTAAGAAGCTGTGAACTGTTACAAGAAATCATTTGATGTCCAATCCCCTAAATATCGCATAAGCATGTGTTGGTCCAACATAGCATTTTCTTTGCTTCTTGTTCCCTAGTAACGCATATAAAAACTATTGTTGCTGAGATTAGCGCTTCAATTAGTAGCTCCTTCGTCAACTACTTGTTTCAGATTCAATTTTTATACTTTAAGTTCGCTATTTCTTGCAGAATAAAATGAATGCTCATAATAGCTGGTGGCAGGTGCCCCATGTGCGCACAGTGCGGTTCAGATATTTGAAGAAAGCTTTCCGCTTGTGACTTGAATTAAAATGTTAAGTGGAAATAAAACGCCGCTTTGTACATTAAATTTTAAGAGAAATTTACAAATTCGACAAAATGTATTTTAGCAAAATTTTGAAGTGGGACATCCACTAAATATAAACGAGTAAGAACATGATTATTTATGACGACACACGCTCTTCCAGCTGAATTACGGGAAATGCCTCAACTTAATAAACCTAATACGATATGTTTAATGACGAGTGTGGTTCTTTATCTGTACCCATTCCAGAGGGTCAGTCCACGGAAGCCTAGTTACTGACAGTAGATTAAAACTGGCCCTCTTACCCTCATTTCCTCCCCGATTCCCCTCATTCCTCGCTTATCTTTTGCCACAGACTCATTCCTGAATAGCCTGACACGTTCTCTACCGTGCATATGACCTTGCATATCACCTATGACCTTGTACATACATTTCTGTCAAGAATCCTTTCCCCCACACTTAATGGGAGCCGCTAGAGACTCGGAGGCTGCGCGCTAGGCTTAGATTACTTGAGCATTTAAGAATATATATCTTTAAGAGCGACACGGAGAACATCATATTAGAACCCCACTATATTTCCAGGTCCGACAGAAACGATAAATTAAGAGAGATATTTTGCCGAACGGATAGGTATGGGAATTCGTTTTTTCCCCCGAACAATAAGGGACTTTAATAAATGCTAGGCGTAATTTCATTGTAGCGTTTCCTTTTTATATGTAAACGGCTGGTGTCCTAACACCCCCCGCCACACGCCTATTGAGGCGGCTTGCGGGGTAGTATGTAGATGTAATCATTCACTTTCGTACTCCAGCCTCTTCTTACAGTTCAACAACCCTTCAATAGGAAAACTAAATCGCTTCCTTCCACGAAATTAATTCGTTATTAATATACCTGGGCAATAACGCTTGCAGAGTAAATATGATTCGAAGTAAAGGAAATGTGGTTTCAGAGAAAATAAGATTGGAAGAAAAAATGTGTAACCTCCAATCAAGTGGACAGGGAAAGAATCACCGACGAAGAATTACAACAAACAGTTGGATAAAAAATTAAATATAATAAAAACTCAGATAAGAAGTCTTATAGGATACATTAAGCTACAAAATAGCATCTTGAAAACAATAATATACGGAGAAATGAAAGGGAAGAATTATCGAGGAAGAAATGGCATACATCAAGCATAATATATAGTGATGACTTATTTAGGAATGAAACAGTTAACTAAAAGGAGAGTGGAGTGGAGAATTGCAGCAATCCAATCTTCGGAATCTTGACCGATATTTAATGATGAAAGATTTATCTTAAAATATTGAGAAAGACCGTCGCGAACGACAGAATATTTTGGGGGCATCCTCTGCGTACGTAGATCAACTGCTCACTTCCTAGGTATTAAGTCAAATCATTGATACATGGAATATATACCTCGTTATAAATACTTTTCACCATGAACATAACTAATAAAAGATTCTTTTGTTGTTTACAGGCAGCATTCTTATAATGAAATACAACAAGAAAGCGCGAATCGGTCCTCATTGTGGCGGATTTTTTATTGAATAGGAATACGTAATTCCTAATGAGTACCTACACATCAAAATCAAGACAACGTATTGAAATTCTATTTCTGAACTTTCAAGCGAAAATGTAATTATCAGGTCCAGGTATAAAAAGCGTATTTTCACCAGTGGGATTTCTTGGTGTGTTATCGCTTGGCGCTGAAGTAGATATTTTTTCCATGATTACCATAACGTCGTAATTAAATATATTTTATTAATCTAGCCCTTCATACCTGTCATCAGCGGTCTGTGAACGGAAATCTACCAAGACTAGCAACAAAAAGTTTCTTTTCTGAAACTTTCAAAATAAAAATATAACTCACACTTTACGAAAGAAGCCAAAACTTCTAATTTACATAATCCACAATCGGTAATAAACGATAGCTTACTGCGAGAACATTTAATTTTCAGAATCAAGGTTCGTTACCATGGAGGATATGTTTTTCAACAACTCCCAGGGTGGTTTAAAGTTTAAACCAACAATACTAACTACCCACACAGCACATTGACATCCCTGGGACGTCTGTGGGATATCCCGCCGGGACATTGTGACATCCATGGGATATCCATGTATGTCCCACCGACAACAATGGGACGTCCATAGGATATCCAAATGCCCGCCCATATGACGTCCCTGGGATATCCTCGCGGGATGTCCCACGGACATCTGTGAGTTATCTTGCCGGGACACTGCGATCTCCCTTAGATGTTCTGCATCTCCCACGCGCCGACCAAAATGTGACATCCCTGGGAAATTTAAATGTCAGCACGTATGATGTCCCTCCCTGATGTGTTATAGTCAATGTTTGACTGAGACTTGAGATTCCCGATCAAACTAACAAAAGTTCGACCTTTTACATGTAATTTATTTACAGCTACGGTTGTATAAACTCGCGAACATAAATCAAAACACGTTCCGGTAACAATGCACATGTAACAATGTGCATCTGTATGTACGACGCCATTTTCAAAACAGATTAATCGCTCGCAAGAAAAATCGAGCTCATTGGTCGAATGCAAACCGCAGATTACAGACCTCGGTAGAATTTCAGAAACAAAAAAATCATTGATTGTTGTGATGAAATGTCCCAGAGACGTCCATGGGATATAAGGAGTCTGATGTACATTTTCAGTATTATCAAGTATAAGTTAATTTCTAAGGCGATCCACGCATGAAAAGGATAAATATACGTTAGAACGTAAAAATATCTAAAATACGAAAATTCCGACGGGATATCCCAGGGATGTCTTAGGGATATCACGGACGTCCACGGGATATTTGAGACCAAAATGGTTATTCCCAGGGACGTCGTGTGCTGTATGGGAAAATGCCGTATCACACTAGCGTTCGTCGGGGCGGTTAGGGGAAGCGGGAGCGATTACGGGTGTCGGTACTTCCAATCACACTGTGCGATGCGGTTGTCGGTTGGCCGCCACAGAATTGGCCGCATTTCAATGAGATCACCCACAAAAAAACATTTCACGTGAAAACAAACCTTCGTTCTTTTTCAGTCCTGATTAATATTCTTTTATCTTAATGTGGATGGATTTATCTTGATTAAATCCCAATTAAATATTTATTTCAGAGTCAGAGATTACACACTTTAATACCGATCGTAACAACAATACAATACAAAGAATAAATAAACTTCTACCATATAAACAAACAGTGTGTTGCTAATGAAACTCATACATGAAAGAGGCCCCATGTTTTGTTTCACTCATGAACTATACCTGCGAGCAAAAAAAAAATAAAACAAATACGCGCACAACGACAGCAGATGACGTGGTCACGTGATTGAACCTGAGTCCGTGATTGGCTGCGGTTGCGATTCTCGGTCAGAAAAATACACGGTCGGCTATTCTCGCACCCGCTCACGCCAGCCGCTGCCTTCCTATTGGTTGACGAGTTAACCGCAACCGCTCCCGCTCCGACGAACGCTAGTGTGATACAGCCTTAAGGTGGTTTAAACTTAATTTGAGGCTACGCATCAAGATAGCAACAATTACCAAGTACGCATGGCGGGCATTATTTACACGGTGCAAACAAGACGGAAAACCAGAGGAAAGTTCGAATCAATACAAAAGTTGGAACTAACTGAAAGAGCTTTTCCCATTTCGCCGTGACAAAGACGTATGCGTCGGAGTATATTAATGAAAATAAAATACAAAAAGTTCAGCTTCGCGATCATGCATATTCTCGTGAAATATTAGTTTAATTTCCTTTTCGATCAATTGAGAGACGTACACTTATTTAGACAATGCGTTACTATTGTGCATACCATTCTGCACAGTACATTATGAAGTGAAGGATCATAAAACGCACAGCAATACCAGTGAACAGATTGAATATTATACGGGTTCGGAGCCGCTAGAGCCACGGAAGCTTAAACGATACGCTAAGATTTTAAACATGAAAAACTCAGATCACGCGAGTTTCTGAGTGACAGGGAGGATGTTATTTTAAGGCAGGTTAACATAATGGCGCAAATATAAGGTTATGTAACTAAAGTTTTCAGTAATTGAATAAATATACCTATTTAATGCTTTAACTTGACTTTTTTCAAGCCGTACGGAGAAAACGCCTTCACAACACAAGGCTTTTTTACGATTCTGTAAAAGTTACTGCGGTGAGTAATTGATTTATTTTTCAAAATAGTTAAGGAAACAAAATTCACACTTAAATTTCTGACGACATCTATGCGACCAAAATTCATCACTTTTAACCAACCTTATGGAGTACATACGCGTACCATTTCCAATGGAAAACGGCTTCTGTAGTTTAGCAAATATCTCGAAAAGTAGCGCGGTGAGTGGCTGATACTTTGTGGAAGGTTACTCGGGATTTCCACCGGGTCAGGTTCTCCAACTCCATCTCGGCCGACGTTTTGATGAACGAGTTGTCCATCGTCATCAGGGCATGCCCTGATGACGATGGACAACTCATTCATCGAAACGTCGGCCGAGATGGAGTTGGAGAACCTGACCCGGTGGAAATCCCGAGTAACCTTCCACAATTCTATACGCCGGGAAAGCCTGCGATCATTCTTGGCTGATACTTTGGTATCTTTGGAGAAGTGCAATATTTTTCTTTAAAAAGAGGCCAAACCCATTGAATTCTATGTGAAATTATATCTCGCTCTAACGACCTTAAATCTGCACTACTATATCACCAGAGTTAAAAACAGAAGCGAAAAACTAAAGAGGGATGCACTTCTTGATAGACATTGTACAGAATTTCTTCTATCCATTCCTTAAATTCACTCGTCACCAACTAAAACGGAGATAGGCACAAGATATTCTACTACTGTTTGCGGCGCTGCATTGAAGAAACCAGGGTTTATCAAAGGAAATAGTCCGAAGGTTCTCCGATAAAAAAGTAAAAGAGAGAGGCAATTATGCTCTAGTTAGGTCTCGATTACACCACGAGAATTTGGGACACTGCAGTGTAGGATTTAATTCGCAAAGTGAATAAATTACTAAGGGAAGCCGCACGCTTAGTTAAAAAAACTGTTACGAGCGAACTAAAAGTTTTACACAGTTGATGGAAGGACTGGGTTAGGATCCGTGAGATGCTACACACTAGCATCATCAAAAGCTTCTGGTTCTACTTTGTGGTATTTCATGTTAAAAAAGAATGAAAACACTTAGTATTTCCACGCGATTTTAATAGTTCGACCACAGATTCGACACATGAGCGTCATTATCGAGGCAGCATTTGTCTAGATAATGACGCTCATGCGTTGAAACCGCGGTCGACCTATTAAAATCGTGCGGGAATACTTCCATTTATTTTAACGAATTGGGGAAGGTTTTCGCTAGCTGCCTTCTCTTGCAGGTATGGCTAAAACATAAACTAACTTCATTTTGACAATCACTCAGGGAGCCTAAGCAGATAGTAAGCGAGACGATTTTAACCGCAAGAGCCACGATAAAAAAATTCACCCCAGTAAAGATGATTTATCTCACTGGACTTACTACTGCCATTCCGCTTGATTACCTGCTTCATGCGTACTCTATTATTCGAACTTAAAGGGAAACAACGGTAAACCAGGGTATTTCTTTCTTCAAGATGGATATATCATATTTCCAATCAGTTAGTTTCAATACTCTTACATAGGTAGGTACTTTATAATGAAAAAAAAATTCATTCTCAATAATAAAAAAACGCCCGACGATGCGGACCGATTCGCGTTTTTTTCCTCAATGAACGAAATTGGAGTATGGTAAGATTTTAATTCATAATCTCAGACGGGCCATGACGATATTCAAGCTATTAAGCAATAGGAAGAAAAAACATTGGTCATAATCGAACAGACGGGAACATATGGCAAGCAATTCCGCCAGTAACCTTTAGATTAGTGCATTTATATGTGCTAAAGACGACCTGCCACTGATGCAGAAGAATTACTGCATGACTTATCTTGAGCCAATTAAACTTTTTAAGCGCTCCATGTCACAAAAATGGAATTTTACGAAATTCATGATCCGCATGTTTTCAAGTATCCATTCTACTAGAGGCTAACCGGCAACCTAGGATCATTTCGAAAGATTCCGGGGGAAAATACCTACCGCAGAAGATGACAAAATCCGCAGGCAAAACCGAAAATGTCGATAAATTTAAAACTGCCGATAAAATTTCAACTATTAGCTAGAGAAAGTGCCACAATTACGATTCGCCATAAAACCCCAAACCATAAACCCCCACTTTCGGCATCGTAACATAAAAAAGCCGGAGCACGGAAGGACAAGCATCAGAAAACCTCAACAGGTGGCGACACGATTCATGGCAAAATTATCAAATACAGAGGAAAAATTGGGTATACTTTTATGAAAACGCGAAATACTTCGTGTAACGCAAGAATTTTTTTCTCGACTAGTTAGAAAATAACCGAAGGGTTGCTTCGAAAATGACTTACGCCGAAAATATTCTCTGCATTTCAACATCGCTATTTCTGAACACAGATTGTCCTTTCAACGCGAGTGGCATAATACGGCAATAGCTCAATCACGAATATCCTGAGTAGTATTTTCCAATAACTGCTGCAGCAGTATTTAAGCAAGACTCAACGCCCCCAAAATGGACAAAAAAGAAGGAAAATAACTAGCCTTATAACGCAATTTTATTGGCTTCCAGTGGACGATAGCACATAGTGACGTAGGCAAGCAGAAGATGGCAGCACCATTCAGTCGATGGGTGCTGCCATCTATGGACGATTTTCTAAAATACGTCCAGCTAGTAGAGGAAGACACTCGCGCACGAAATCCATTTTAGCTCCTAAGAGCCGGCGCCTGTCCCCAGGCGACACGAGAAAGAGGCCCATGTATTAATAAACTCCCGCCTTTCGTGTCTGACCAGTTTTCAAGACGTATTGTAAGAAGTACGACACGTCACCATCACACCATGCCACGTGACACTCCCCAGCCAATCAACGCACGCCAGGCAGGCATGGATCGGGATGAGGATCCCTTCCTCCCGGCGAGCCTTTCGCAGACGCAAGTCGCTCGCGCGCATGCGCGGTACGGGGTCTTTGCGCCGAGCGCCCGCTGCGTCATAGGCCTCAAGGCCGCCCAACCCGCACATGAAGTGTATCAGATGTGAAAAAGCAGTAACGGGGAGTAACGCCCTTCGGGTAAATAGCTATCTTCTCCGGTAGCGGTAACGTTCCTGCTAATAATGGCGGCGAATTAGTAACGATATCGATCACACAGCCCATGGATCCACCTATTGGAAACCACTAAGATCCCATTTTACATTATTAATTCTTGCATTTTACACAGACATTTCCGTGAGACCTGCAATTGAAAGTAATGACGTTTTAAAACAGTACGGTAATAAGTTCCTTTGCGACGTTAATTGCCAACAATCACGGACAGAAGAGAAAAATCCAACCCAAAAATGCTGTATAATAGTGCGAAGAGTTTGAATAGCAACACTTACTTCACACTCAACAAAATCAAAATGATTGTACTTCTATTGAAATCGTCCTATGTCACAATAATGCATTCGCTACTTTAGAATACGCTCAAAGTAACTACAAAGTATCTTATAACTATATTATGACTTCGTTACTAGGGATAAGAACAAATACTTTCCTGTAAATGGAACTGCAAAATGCTCGAGAATACTAGGCTACAGACTCGAACAGAATTAAATTGATATGGTGCTGACTTGTTAAAAAAAACACAGGCATGGTTCCAGGCAAGGCACCACAATGTACTTATACAAAACTACGAGGGAAATTTGAAGATATCCACCACTAGTGATATTCCAAACTTAATTTGTTGAATGAATATAGCAAGATCAAGATTTTACTTCGAGATATAAATGGGGTCTTCTTTGATTCAAAATAACGTCAATTGAAAATTATGGTGAATGTCAGTTCATTCAAATACGAAGAACCACAATCACATGAGCTGGAAAAGGAATGCTACTACAAGATGCAATTACTACTACAATCGCAAGTAAGTCTAGGACCCAAATAGCATTTCAAATTAGGCAGCCATAGATGATTTTAGATAGCATCTATATGCTCATCCGTTACTGGCATAAACAATCCTGTCAAATATTATCAAATACTTTGTTTTGTAAAGACTTCAAGATGGCTCAGGCTGAAAAAGTATGAACAGAAAAAATGAATTACCAGCCAACACGAGTTTGACAGGAGAAAGCTGAGCCCAGTTATACCCTCCACTTTAACATGTGAATTTATTAAATTCTAAGTAGGAGGGAAAGAGAGGCAATAATTCCGCAAAAACCTTTAGCCCTAGGTATCCCGCAAGTATGAATAAATTAGGGATCATTCCCTTTGCACAGATTTGAATGGCCCGAATGCTATATTAACCTACCGATGGATTACAATTAGATATTCCCAAAGCATGTTCCACATAGCGAAAGCAATGCCATAGGAATATTTCATGAAATATATACAACATAATTAATAAGCACCAGTTGAGAAACAAAAAATAGCATGCCTTCAACCACAAGTCAACACCCTTGAGGGCATGATATTCATTATTATTAGCGTCATTTGTGCAGATAGCCCATTTTTTCACTGCTTGGCATAAAAGCGATTCCACCTTCCAGTCAGTGGCACCTACTCTATGCCTCACTATAATACCATCCGCCCTAAACATGTTGAATGCAAATTCGTGGCATGCACTCTGCCCAAAAAGGGAGGAATCAGGTGAGATGTTGTGGAATATGAACATAATAAGAACTAAGATATTGCATTATGCACTCTGCCTGTGTCCACAACATAGTAGACCTCAGTATAAATAGACACCTTTAACTCTTTCAGCTGAAAGAAAAAATTTATTCATCCAAAATCATTACTCCAAATGATTTAATGAACTTTCAGTTTAAGTATGTGAATGTTGAGTGGTTGTAGGAAGTTCTAGGTTCTTGGATGACTGACTGAAAATTATTGAAAAGGATAATGTAAAGAGATAATCCCACTCAATTCAATAAAAAAGGAAACTGAAATTTTAGGTAAATCAGAATATGTCTAATCGATGAAGGAAAGTGCAGGCTGTAAGATAAAGACTTACATAATGCAGTCAAAGTCATCACCATACATTTACATAATAGAGATCTATATTATGTCTGAAAGATAAATGTTCAATACAAATTGACAACATTTTTAATGCTGACAAGAATGATCAATTGTGTATGTACGAGATAGCACATACTGGGCTTATTGTTGCTCAACTGTGCAACTAAGGTAAGCTAAAATAAGTTACAGCGGAGCACTTTGTCAAAAGTAAAAGACCGAAAGGCAACACTGATATGAGACTTCTGACCCCCTAAATTAAATATCTTCTTATCAATAAACAAACCCTCAAAATATCACAACGCTTTTATACTTCTAATGACGACTCACAGAAGTGACCTATAACCTTCATGTCAGTGGGCACTCTGCATATATTAAACATCCCATTCAATGCAACTGCAAAAGTAGTTGAGGAATTAGGTGAAATATAAACAAAAAATATTTTACACAGAGCAAATGAGCTGAATTGATTGCAATAGAACTAACTTAATCAATAAATATGAAGTTTGAACTACCCACATCAGGAAATTTTCTTCCACATATTTAGCCTTAGAAGATATCTCTGTAGATGTAGATATTAACTTAAGTAATGGTTGACAATTAGTCAACATGGTAGTGGAACAATTGGTGAGTTCACAGAGCGACTTATGAACCTAAGGACTCTCATGCAAACAAATATGTGCATTTTGTCTAAAATAAATAATTGAGACATGACATTATCGATAAGTCACAATATACGGCTTTTCAACAAAGGTAAATTTATGTAAGTTGCAAAATACATGAACACTAACGATCCCTCTAACATTGGTAGCATATCTATGGTGTAGTGGATGCTTGTGAGGCTTCGCCTCTTGACAAGCATTAACGATTGATACTAATCCATCAATAGTGGTAGTTATATTAACTTTAATAGGGTATAATATGATAAATATTGGTGACTACTCCCACAAACCCTTCAGGTGGCCTGCAGGGTATTTAGTAGATGAGTAAAAGGGTTTATTTCCAGGTTTCCACAAGCGAAAAGGAAGGAGATATCAAAAGATTACTGCTGACAACGACATTGGCCAAAATGCGATTAGCTCTAAATGTAAAACATAAGTACTACACTGGGCGAACAGCATAAGAAAACGTGCCAAAACAGTGTACGAGACATGAGATCCAGCAGTCACTCACTGTAGTAAATATAGCATAGCAGAAGGCCTCGGATGACAACTTAAAGGCAACAGCAACCATATTGATCTGAAAACTAGGGAGTGTGATTGAAAACAGATGTTTTGGCTGTCTCACCTTGATTTGATCTCCCGCCTTCTGAGCCGCCTTCCTCCTCGGTCTACCATGGAGGTTTTCGTCCAAATGAGGTTCTGCTTCCGGTGATCCATTTTCCAAGAAAGATTCCGATGGGCGAGAGTTCTTCCTCGGCCTTCCGGCCCTGGCTCGCTTTCGAGGCGCTGAGGTATCTTCTATTATCTCAGGCTTGTATTCCTCCTCCACTGCTTCCACCGTGCATGTGACATCGGGTGTATTATCTGCAATCACTTCCACATCATTAGCGTTTAAATCACCGCCATTCTTTTCCGCTGGTTTAGAAGGCTCCGAGTCCTTTACAGAATCCTCTGGAGAACCAGAAACCGTGTCAATTTTTGAGTCACTTATGTCCAACCTTACTCTTTTACTAAGTGGTGCATCATCTTCCAGATCAGCTTCAAGCGTAGAACTAGTTTCTGTAGGCTTGACGTTAGGTTCATCACTCTCACGCTCCACATTACCATCACTACCGCGAGAAATGTCATCTGTTATTACGCTAGGCGGTTCTTCACTAGGCATTTCAACGTCCGCTACTTCACTCGGCATTACAACGTCCTCTACTTCACTCGGCACTTCAACGTCCTCTACTTCACTCGGCATTTCAACGTCCTCTACTTCACTCGAGTCAACCACATGTTTAGTCTGTTGTATAACAGTCGATTGAGACCCTTCCGGTGCTTCTAGTTTATCTTCTTCTTCACTCGGTTCGTTCGCATTTTTTGCGCTAATATCATCTTCCACACACTCACTCCCGTCCTTGGTTTCACCCGCATTTTTTTCGCCGGATTCCACTGCAAGAGTATTATCCAGACCACTCTCAGGTAATTCCTCTTCATTAACCTTCTCTCCATCGGAGACCACTGAAGAGGGTTCTCCCATCTCCTCTTTATCACCGTCAACAACAGCATCCGCTTCTGAGTTTCCCGGGAGAGTGTCTTCACTAGCACGCGGGCTACTGCTTTGTTCTTCCATCGTCACGGACTCAGAATTACTTTTCGCACTAGCAGAATTATCGGCATCGCCAGCTGTTTCACTATGCTCCATCATTTTAATTTTACATTCGTTACTGTCTATTTAAAGAAGAATTAACTACAACGCTAAACAACATGCGAAACGCAATGGTCACTACTCGCGGTGAACCATGTTAAGCACAGTTAAAGACAATGTATGTACCGAATAAATGACAATTCAACAATAGCTAAAACGACATAATTATAAAATATTGCCCTACATTCAAAATTAATTTATAAAAACGAATAATACCAGGATTAACTTCATAAACACCAACAGCTGCCTATCGCCATTAGCGCTAAAACAAATGCAACATAAACGCGACATCTACAGTGGAATTGTGATAAAACACAAAACATGCGAAAAAAGGCGGGAAAAACAAAATACTAACGATAAATTCACCCATCTTGCAGTACTATATTTGCAGTTTCTATATTCATGTTGCAGTAATACGAATTGAACACAAATATGGATAGAATTAGAAGGTGCAGAAATTAGGAATGCGGTACCATCGGGTACAAATCATACCAATTCATAAATTTTGTTAATGCTGGTGCGTCGAGCTTAATTACCCGGAGAGTTAATTCTCCATTTAATCCTATCAAGCATTTGCGCCCTATAATGTATTGCCCCACACAGAGATTGGTATGTAAATGAAGCCAAAGGTTTGTGGAATATAGTGGTTAAAAAAGTCAGTTCTGTACAGTGATACTAATACTGTTAGAGGCAAACTTATGTATGTTAAGCGAGCCTTTAATGTGCACGTAAGCAGTGACTCAAAAGTTGGCATTCACCAAAGACTTGACCGTTCGTCGCGAATAATCGCGTTTTCGGTTAAGTTCATTTTCGTTGTGATCCTTGCATACTGAATACACCGAATACTGTTTCTCTTAGAGCTGTACACGGTAACTGCTTGTATGCACATATAATATTAATAAGTTGTTAGTATTATTTTGAATATTTATTTCTTTGGGACACCTAAGTTTTCAGAAGTTGAAAACTATCGTATTTAGTTGCTGTTCCGAAACCAGAAGATCATCTTTGTTTCCACGTTTTTAGCTATTTTTATCTACAGGTTCACTCGGGAATAATCTCAACCAGTTATACTTCCAAATTGGTCATGTTAATGATTTGAATATCTCTTTTTGACTAGTGGGAATTAGGGTGTTACCGATCACGTTCCTACCGTTCAGCGTTAGATACTGAAGTGAATTTCTGTTATATCGGAGCCACATTCAAAATGTTGGGAAACACCCCAATCGTTAAAACACCTGCCGTGCTTCAGATTTTACGGTTAATGTCCGCTTTTGTCCCCGTTCTTCACACTTAACTTATGATTTCTTAACACTAAGTATTTCCAGTCGAGAAATCTGTCTCGAATCGTTACATTGTGGCAATATTTGCATGAAACACTGGATTCGATGACCAGTGATCCTATAATGAAGGTTTCTGATGTGCGTTCATGTGAAACATTTTGCCAACAAACTTTCATATCAACTGAACTGAATGCTTTCCCATTTTCAATTCTGCTTTTTGAGGATATTTGTTCACTGCTTCGTAGCTTTCTCAAATGCTTTCTGGTTTAGGTTCGTTTGATCCTTTATGTCATGAATGAATCACAACTTACAAAATAACAAAAAAAATTGATTGATTCAATGTCACTCAATTTTTGGTCACCAGTTATCTGGTGTCTCCATAAAACAGTAGGTAAACCATTTACAGTTGTCCAATCTTAGTCACCATTATTTTTTGAGGAAGTATTTTGGCATGTGCTCCTACCTCTTGGCCCTCCTCCGCTCATATTTCTTGGTCCTCTTACCCAAAAAGTTTGCATTTGTTCCAGATTTTCTGCTGAAAGATCTTCTTTGGTATCTGTCTTAGAGGAGAGGCAAAACTAATTATGAGAAATTGAGTTATCCTATTATGTCACATTTAACGTTTCATTTGAGGTAATGGCATGTGAAAAAACATTAGGTGCCATTTTGCTCTCCTGTGCTCACGTTTCCCAACATATGACCTGGAAGACAAATGCTGCTCCCAGTAATGTAGCCAGGATTTTTGTTTGGGGGAGCTGAGTCTGAATCCTGGGGGGGGGGGGGGGGGGGGAGGGGAGGGGTGTCCTCTACTTCAGTGGTTCCCAACCGGTGGTCCGCGAGAGCCTCTGGAGTGGTCTGCAGGACATATAAATAGTTGCCAATAAATGGGGATTTTGAAAGCGAAGTGTGTTGAACGAGATGGGTTATTAAGTTGTACCATACACTGGTAATATTAGTTAAATAATGTGTTCTATAAACTATTTTACTTAATCACCTTTGAATTTGACTGGGGGAAAGGTGCTGAGGAAGGGTTACAACTGATAGGGGTGGATATGGGGATGGTCTGTACATGATTTAATTTCAGGCTGAGTGGTCCGCAGACTTCTACGGGTTGGGAACCACTGCTCTGATGGTACAATTAGAAAAGTTACCAGAGTTTATTTAGGTTTAGTGTGGTGGCATTAAAATAAGAAATCACTTATGCACACCTGCCTTAATTTATGAGGTAAAATAGAACTTAGAATAAACAGAAGATTGTAATAGTACATTTAGATGTGTGAAGAACCCCGCTTTTTATTATTTTGGTGCAAAACTTGAATTTTCCCATTGCCTTACCTTCCATTTAATGCGATTGATACTACTTTCTGATAAAATCAGAGGTATGTGTAGGAAGGTTTCAAATTGAAATGGCCAAAATTCCCGACATTTATAAATTCCTCCTGGACAGTCAAGAATTGTTCGTATCAAATGTGGAATGTCCAGAAAAATGAGGATGGATGAGCCCTACGTGGTGTTGCAAATTGAAATTTTTACTATGGAGACAGATGCAAAATTAATGTGAATGTTCACCAGAAAGTTGGATTGCAGTAAGTGCTAATGAGAACATGTTAGTCCATGAACTTGCAGCATTGACGAATATTCTTTCCTCAGGAAATAGTATCATTCAAGAATAGGTTTTTTGGTGGCTAAAATAGCTGCTTTCCATCTCTTAGGTTTTCGGTTTGCATTCCATTTAGCTAGATGCTGAGATTTTACATAGGATTTTTCATCCTATGCTTGGGTGTCACATGGAGAGCACTTAAAATGTATACTGAATGAATTGAAAAGAGTATGCGCAAACATGCCCAGCTTAAGGCCTGGGACTACCTGGGGTGCCCTGATTGTGAAAAAGTATTTTTTTTACTACGTAAAACTGGTGAATCGGTTTGATAACCTGGGGGGGAGGGGGCGTCAGAATACTGGCTCGCCCAGGTTAAAATATTGTCTTAAGCCAGGCCTGTGTGCAAATGTAACATACTCTGCCTCTTAGATGGGACTTAGTAGACATCTTGACATCTTATGTTAAGAGTAGACACCTGGTGTCCCTCCACCCTTCCTCCATTACCCAAATAATCCTCCGCTAACCATACCATCAACTTATCCTAATTGGTGGAAAAATGCCCTTGGTTGTAGAGGTGGCACCAGACCAGAGGTTCGGGGAAAGGGGGAGGGGGGCAACCACTGGCTGTGGAGTTTTGAAATACTTCCTAGGGAAAGGGGAGTCCGGGGATCTCGTCCTGGGAAATCGTAACAAACTGTGTGCAAAATGAAAAAGAAACTCTTATTTAGCTTAAGAAATATGCCTACCATCGTACTTCACTGCATAAAATAATTGTGGATTTTAGTTTTCGGTCTATGAAAAAACAAATAAAATACGCCCAGGTTTTGGGGGGGGGGCAACTGCCACGCCCCCCCTTGTAGCCACCAATGCTTCGTTGTTGGTCGTCTCCCCATCAAAGAAATATTGAAGAAGAGAAGAGTTATTAAAATATATACCTAGAAGTCCAAACGAGAATACATATAGTATAGTAAACAGTACAGTTCTCCTTGCCATACGCTCATGTGGCAGCTCTCAGGGTAGTATGTAGATGTATAACCTGCATTTCTTGGATATGGATTAAAGTTTGACAATTTGACATGGTTATCCATTCTAATAGTCTGGATGAACTGTTATTGGGAAGAGATGGAAGGATTTTAGGGTTTATGGTATTGACTCAACTAATGTTACCGATGACTGGGAACTAATTATTATGTATTGCCTTATAAAAACACAAAATATTCATTATGGGGGGGCGTCTGAAGGTGAGAGAGGGACATTGGGGGAATATTTTAGAAGTGGTTAGTGGACAACCTAACCACTTCTAAAATATTCCCCCAATGTCCCTCTCTCACCTTCAGACGCCCCCCCAATCCATCCGCCATTTTTAAAATTACCAAACCCCTGTCCAAATCACTCAAACCCACCAAATCCCTTCCCACCCCTTGCAACTGCCCGCGATGTAAAACTTGCGCCATCCTCATCACCCAGCCCTTGCCGGACAAGTTCCTCACTTTTCCCCTCCCTTCTGTCCTCTCACCCTCTTGCACCATGCCTAACATTGTCTACATCCTCCTCTGCCAACACTGCCCTTCTTTCTATATTGGCTTATCCACCACTCCTCTCAATATTAGAATGAATGGGCACCACTCGTCTTGTAACGATTGCCCCTCCCTCTCTGTTTCTCTCCCTGTCGCCATTCACGTCTCCTCCCACAACTCCACTTTAAAGTTGGTCTACTTGCTTCCCTTCCCCCTTCTTCCTCTAACCTTAAGCTCAAAGATCTTGAATCTTCGTGCATTCTCATCCACCAGGCTTTCTTGCCCCCTGGACTTAATAAATCACACTAGTTTCTCCCTCCCCCTCATCTCATCTCTCCCTGCTTCCTCCACTCTCCTCTTCCTTTTGCTCCCCTTTTTTCCTCTCTCCCCTCCGCCCGCCCTCTCCCCGCTCTTCGTCTTTCCCCTCCTTCCCCTCTTACACCTTCCTCTCCCCCCTCTTACACCTTTGTCTCCCCCTCTTTGCCCTCTCCTACCTCAATCTCTATCCCTTTCCTCATTCTTACTCTCTACCTAGAGAAAGGTGGAAGCTACTTTCCACCGAAATATCGGAAGTTTCAATTTGTGAGTGTCCTTTTTTTCTGTTTCTGTATTTTTATCGGCCATATATATATATTCTCTCCCCTCCGCCCGCCCTCTCCCCGCTCTTCGTCTTTCCCCTCCTTCCCCTCTTACACCTTCCTCTCCCCCTCCTTCCCCTCTACACCTTCGTCTCCCCCTCTTTGCCCTCCCATACCTCAATCTCTATCCCTTTCCTCATTCTTACTCTCTACCTAGAGAAAGATGGAAGCTACTTTCCATCGAAATATCGGAAGTTTTAATTTGTGAGTGTTCTTTTTTCCGTTACTATATTTTTATCGGCCACCCTCTTGGCATATTGTATATATATATATATAAAAATATATAAACACTTGACAGGGGGTGGGGAAAGAAAAGTAAAAAGGGAGAAGACTTTCTGGTACGTTTCGGGCATATAGGCCCTTCTTCAGCTATAGAAAAAGTGAGAAGTACCTCTCCAAGGTAGGGGAAGGGAAGCAGGGAAAGAAGGGAAGTGAGGGGAAGTTGTAGTATAGGGGAGGGGGGATGGGCACTGGTGTCGCACCTATATGTCTAGGGGGGAGTGCAACAAAGTAGGGAGGGGCGTGGGTGTGGGTGAACTGGGATGAGTGGAGCACCTGGCTGACTAAAAGACTGCAACAAAGTTGCTAAGTTGGGAGGGACGGGAATGGTCACGTGGTGTTGGACCTGGATGTTTAGAGGGGGGGGGGGAATGCAACAAAATAGGGAATTGCGCCTGGCTGTCTAGAGGAGTGCAACAAAGTTGCTAAGTTGGGAGGGGTGGGGGAGGGGAATAAAAGGCGTCGGAGGAGGGAGAAAGTAAATGGACAAGAATTCAGTGCATAAAATGAAGACCGGGAGGGGAAAAGGCGCGACAATACCAAATAATAGAAAGTTCAGTGTTCCTAAGTTGTGTGTTCGAAGCGTCGGTGGGGAGGGCGTGGAGGATGGTGAGAGGGAAGCAAAAGTCGAATTTGAGGTTATGAGTGGAGGCATGTTTGGGGACTGGGACTATATATATAGGGGTACATATTATTATTTCACTGGGGTGTTTATATATATATATATATATATTTATTCAATGAAAGCAGCATTTGAATAAACTAAGAATTATCCATTAAAATTTCAATGGAGGAACCATTAGTTTTACAGTATCATCTAGCACAAGACATTTTGTGGAAATTAGTACACCAAGTTTTCAAGAATACTTGAATAGAAAATTGCAGTAAATTCACCATGAAGAAATCATTTGACTTGACTGGGATTCCTACCCGGATCTTTTAGTTGCCGGTCAGATCAAATGTTTTTTTTCAGTGTGAATTTAATCCCTAGGTGTATAGCTTTGCATCCGCATATGTGACTGTCTGCCACGTCATTAGTAAATTTCACAGACATTAATAAAACTGGGAGGGGGGGGGGGGATTCAAAGAAAACAGCAAAACCAACCCAATGGTTGTGGGTTACAGCTCTTACCTGGGTGGAATGTTCTCCACCCAGTGCAAGGTTGTTTGAGTTTGTCTATCGTTGATTTGTTATTTATGTTTCTATTTAATAAAACTTAAGCATTTGGATGAAGAGTCTATGTGAAATAAATAAATTATCAAGTATCAATTAAATATGGTTGCATCAAGGATGCACTGTCTTCAAGGATGGATCCCAGTTTTGAGGAGAAACATTTGGAAAAAAGTATTGTTATTTCTAATTCCATTTCGTATGTATTTTTAATTTTGACACTTAGTTTATTTGTCATTTTGAATATGCATTATTAATTCTTTTAATTTATAGGTCACATACAGGAGTTCAGGCTGCTTAGTACCCAGATGAAAAAGATTTTGCTTTCCAATTGCTCTCAGACTTTTACTTTCCAATTGACTTCCATTGGAGCAAACTGAAAGTATTAAAGGAAAGCAAATAGATACTTTCCCTTTGCTTTCCTTATACTTTCCAAATTTAAATTTGATCTCTTCCGTTTGCTTTCCTCTCTGTATTAATGATGTCCTAATTTTAATCGTATACATGCACCCTATTTGGCTTAAATGCACTAATTTTTATAAACATAATATTGTATATGCATTATATGGATATGGTTTTATTTATTATGGATATATTGATTATAGACTGGATTCCAGCCACCGTATTTTTAAAAATACGGCAGGAGTTGGATTTGAGCCTGTGTCAGATGCCACATCCACCACTTTACCCCTTGGCCAACACCTCTCATGATATATTACAGGGAATTTAATGAGGCTATTTTTTTTTCGAAAATAAGAGTTAGTGCACTGACTGACAATCAGTTTTTGTAAAAGTGGAAAAAGAGTGCTTGCTGTATTTTTATCATACAGGCAAACAAAAACCATAAGCCAGCAGAAATAAAACTTGGTGCTTTAAGCTGGAATTAAGCCTAAAATTCTAGCTGGAATTGAGTGAGACATTTATTTAAGTAAAAATAGAGTGGGAATCAAGCTTGCTGCAGAAATCAAGATATATGTATATAGTGCTGATAACCTTCCTCTAGAATCAGCATAGACCTGTGAGTCACATAAGTACCTTTGGCCTGGAAGACTCACTTCAAATCTGAGAAACTTATTTGAGGTAAAAAAAACATGCCATTGACACCAGCAAATAACGTAATCTTTGATGTAAAAAAGATAACGTTAGTTCTTAATACAGGATTTTAATATCTTCTGGTCAGAGAAGATATGTTTTTGTCACTCCACTATTTTGGGGGGAGGATACAGAGGGTGCCAGTGCGGATAGGGTTACCTACCAGTTCCATTTATCTGGAGATGGGGAAATTTTAGTCAAAAAATGAGAACTTTTGAGGCTGGACACTAATTACTGCATTATTTCTCCATACTCGGGCATTCTATAATATCTATTGCATCTGAACTCCACCACTCTCACTTCCACTAAGTAAGCATGAACTCTAAGAAAAAATGATAGGCAGTCAGAAAACAAGATTTTTGCTCAAGGACTTAATGTACATACTTAATAGAAGCAATTCTGAAAAAAAAAGAACTGAAAGATAATAGATGAAAATCAAATCAAAATATGAAAGAGAGACAGTATTCCATTTCCACCCTATTTTAATACACACTGCTCATGATTTAATTTTAGCATGTATTGCCTCTATCAAAATTGTGGAAATGTACCTCTGAAATGTACTTATCTTTAGAAATGGACATCAAATGCATTTGAATGAAACAAATTTGCTGAACAGCAATGAAGCAAATTTGCTGAACAGCAATGTTTAAAATTTTGCAAGTGGGTAATTTATAAATCTATTTTCTTGTCATATTTTGATCTTATATGCCAATTATCTAGGTACTTTAATTATGAATTCTGTAACTTTGGGTGTTGGCTTTTAGCATGTAAATTTTATATGTATTCTTTTATTGGTCAAAGTAATGTACATTTATGTTCCCTGGCACTTGATTGATATGATGGCACATTTACGTTGCCATCATAATGCTATCCTTATCTTTAAACAAAATATCTGCGAATTACTCCATCTATCTACAATGTCACATTAATGTAATCATTCTTTTCTTCACGATAGCAATCCTATTTTACCGAAATGGATTCGGCAGGAGCTATCCAGCACTAGAATAATGCGCTGCGCGATCAACTCATTACACTAACTCTTCAGAATGGATGGACTCTAGCAAAGCTAAGCAGTCGAAAACTAAAAGAATTACCGACAGCTTGCCTGCCCTTAGTGCTATTCCCGCTGGCCACCAAACGGATGAATATAACGGATGAACGGACCATATATGCCTAGGAAACATTCTATTAACCTCTCTAGTTCTTGCCCTACTTTGAGGCATGATTAATAGCTAAACACCAAATTAGAGCTCCACTGGCTCATCCAGGCAAGGTACTAAAAACCTCATGTCCACACCTTAACAGAGTTCCTAAAATGGTACAATCCTCACTTTTTGAAAAAGATATTGACTTGGAAAATTAAATTTCCAAGCAGGTGATTGTATATTATCTGATACACTTGCTCACTGAGATTTTTAGCAGATAATTTTATACCAGTAGCTAAACTTGATCTGGTTCATACTATGTATTGTTTTTTGTACAAAATTAAAATTATTTTAAATGAAATAAATGCAAGTTGATCAACATGGGGAACAAATTTTGATTTTTATGTGAAAACCCTGGCAAATCTTTTAATATGGAAGTATAAAAATAAAAACCATTATTTGCAATAAAAAATGTTGACCAGAGTTAAGAAATGAACTGGAACTGTATCCTGAGCCATTCCCTAAGACCTAGGCTCTAAAGCCCTACAATTCACTTCCAGCTCATACAAAAACAATTGACAGCAAAATTACAAAAAAGTCGACAATAACTATATAAAAGTCTTTCAAAAGATAGCCAAGGAAGTTTCTCCTTTTCAAATGTTTTTATGATGTGGAGGACTTCTTTATGTACAGGTGACTAGCCACCTCTAAAGTTATGTCTTAGGTAGGTAACTGTTAAGGTAGGTCTTTCTTCAAAATCTACCTAAACAGTTGCTCTGAAAATCTGATGCTATGCCTACTCTTCTGTGACCAACATATTACTGAGGGCCTACCTAACAAAATGTTTTCAAACTTTGAAGAGTTGATGGCTCAGAGGCCAATCCTAACCAAAATCAGCTTGATATTCTTTTTCCGTCGCCAAAATATATCTTCCAGAATTGGATCAAATGGTTTTAAAAATCCTGCCAATATTTAAAATTGGAGGTTCATAACCTCATAATGGACAAACTGAGATAGACAAGAGCATTGGGAAAGACATAGGCCATGTATGAAAGGTCCTATGGCCTTCAGTTGGTTGTTGAATGTTGCTGAAGTAAGATTTCTCACACTATTGGAGTGATTGGAGCTTACAGAGGATGTAATAGGGTGGCACAGTCTAATGAATACAAATTCTATACAATGGTGGGGATATTGATATGACTGCTAAGTTGGGGTGGAGCCCTATGACTGCCTCTGAACCCAAAATTGGATGATGCTTTTCTATTTTCCAATGTCACACACCAATGAAGTCATTAACATGATATTTACTCATGGGGCAGAGAAGTATCTCTCCCTCATATGGCAGGCCTTCCTGCCATATGAGGGGGCATCTTCTATCCAAGCCTCCAACTGCACCACGAGCCCCATAGTTAGGTTTTTGATTAACTTGAATGTAATACATCGTTGGAAATGTTATGAAGTGGTTGCATGGAGTTTGAGCCTTTCCAGTCTCAGGAGGTGTTACATATGAGATGGGGTGCCTTAAAGTCCCCTATAACTCCATTTTGAGGCAAAATTCAGACTAATTTCATGGACAGTGGGGACTCATCAGTTGCTAAAATTACTGAGGCTCAGGACTTTTACCTTGATAAAACTAACACTTAAAACTAAACCGCTCCAAAGGCTGATGTGGTTGTAAATAAAAATATACATCATCATCATCCCCAAATATATACGGCTTAGGAGGGGCAATGGCCTGCCACAATGGTTCCCGATCAGCCATCAAAGTTACGCATCGTTGGGCTTGGCTCGAGTTTGGAGGGGTGATCCTCCGATTTGTCCAAGTGCTGTTGCTCCTGTATGCACGTGGCAGACAGTAAGTGCAAAATGACCTTAGCCATCGAAGAACGTTGAAATAAAATACTACTACGGCTTAAGAAAAACAACGCAAGTTCCTTCACCACTTAAGTATGTTCGTGATACATTTGGATTGATGAGAAAACATACGTACTAAGACTTTTTTCCACTACCATCTTATTAAATGGTACCCATATGTATTGTACTTCTAATGTGATATCAATGGAATATGCAATTTGAGAGACCCTTAAAATTATCACAGGAGTTTTAATCAATTTAGAAACTTTGAAGTTATTACTTAACAATAAAACAGACATTTCTTAACTATAGGCAGGTTCTTTACTGTAAAAATAAATACGAATAATTTCAAGCTTTCAGTGCAAAGACAGGAACTTCGGGTTGTGAAAATATGTATGCAAATCTGTCATTAAATATCATGCAAAAACAACAGTATAATATTGTAGCTTAATTAATACCACAGTCCTAACTAAATAAATAGGTAGTGATATAATGATAAAAAAGCGAGGCAAAGAAGGTTACACAATTAACCAAGTCATTTATAAAAATAAATTCAGCATACAATACACAAGTAAGTATAGTAACTTTTCTTTCTCAATATGAATTATCACAGATTGAAATCATTCACGCAATGATCACATATTATGTCCACAGCAGTTTTAATGTGCCTTATTCATATCAATATGAGTACCTATACAATGAATAGACTTCCAGATTTGGGAGGACTTTTAGCACCTGCCATTATCACATACTTCAATACATGTGGCAGTGCTAGGGTGGAAATCAGGTATAGCACCTTTGGTATGGGTGGAGTTGAAACAGTGTATCCTGAAGACCAAAATGGTAGGGGCCACAGCCATAGACCCCTACGACTACCATCACGGATGTGATGGGAGATGGTCGCTACAAAAAACATCCAACCTATTCTCTTCAACGTTAAACTCGTAAACTGAAATGTGTTAACCACAGCATGTATAAATACACTGATGATGATTACTAAAGTTGTACAATGCATAAAAGGCCGAAGGGGAAGACTGACTGCATCCTGAAATTAAGAACATGCATCTAAGTCTTGTAACTGTGTACAGTTTAATGAGGCTTGGTTTGATTCAAATTTAATGATTACATATCTGTACCAATCTGAATAAACGCGGTACCCTACCACTATTACATATAAAACTTAAGACATAGTACAATCAGGAAATTGTACCCGGCATGAGGATAAAAACTTTACTTGTCGGAAAGAAGTTACCAATGCAAGGCATATGCTTTACCTTTATATCGAGCGAACGTGCGGCAATGAAGTGATCGGCGTCGATAACTGATGCAAAAAATGCACAAATTAGAGATTCCAATAGTCTACGATTTGAATAACTGTCGGAAGTGATTATCAACCAAGAAAATAATCCGATTAGACCGTGGGTTAAGTTATCGCTCACAGCTTTTGCGAAATCATTGCGCGAAACTGCAGTGCAAAAATCTCCTGTTATCGCAATAACGCCAAGAGATACCGATAGAATCACACCATGAAAGCCACTTCCATGTGGAAAGCACAACAACGGTTTCAAATAGTCACTAAGGTATTTCATAATCCCACCATACGATTTATAACACAAATAACATCATCACAAACATTAATCGCTTCCCACCTCCCAGTAAAAACGCACGCCTTCCGACTTTCAATTTTTATACGCACATCAAACAGGCTTGCCATCAGTGAAATATTTTCATGTTGTACATTTCTCAGAAGTGGGATATCATAAAAGGCGAAATAATGAGCGGAAGATGTTCAGAAATTTTAAGAGAATGGTCTACTAATAGACCTGATCAGTTGCTAGTAACACAGTTTCCGGTCTCGCCATCCCCCCTGTAACAATTTTCTCCTCCCCCTTTACCGGTTTCCTCAACGTCTTGCTGGTGGTGAACTTCCTGTTGTTAGGTTCTTATGCTCACCAATTATATCTAACATATTTCCAATTTTGATTGTTTTATGCTTTGTAAATACAAAACACATTTCATGACCTCCACCCTCGGCCACCGAGGATAGCTATCATGAGTAACCCTTACAGACAAGTAAACACAAGACACCCAAGGGGATAAAATTTAGCTCCCCAAGCTAACTTGTCAGATTTCTAGGGCTTCTGTGTTAAACTAAGCACAATAGTAGGTATACCTACCTACGGGTACTTTTTATAGTCTTAGAACTGTTTCTCAACCAATTAGTTTGGATGGCTACAGAAGTACCTACTGCCTTCTCCACCTCAGGTGAATACGATGCTTAAGCCCTTATCATTTGTACATTGTATCATGCGTTGTATCTGCTTTCTCAGATTGGTATAATTCCAACCTAATACCCTCATACCATATGGAAAGATTATTATTTTTCACCACTTGATCACCAATCTATAATTACTACCTTGAACATTCTGGATGTAGACCATGGAAAATTTAATTTCAGAATTATTCATAAACAATATTTTGCGGGGAATATCATGTTATATGCTTCCACCTCATTGGTCAGAACAAAACCATTGAGCTTGTTTTCCCCCAATGTTTATGAGATAGATAAAACTCCCTCTTCGAAGATAATTGTGTATGACTATGGAATTTAATATTGCATAAATGATAAAAAGCTGCAACACTAGGACCCAAGTCAATTAGACTTAAACCATTCAATAAAAGTTGACATCAGCTTGCATCCATCTTTGGCAAGACCATCGTGCTCCCTCCCTATACATACTCATCAAGCGAAGCTATAATCCTGAAACAAGAATTAGAAGACGCCAGGAAATCCCATGAAGGATTGCAAATGGTTGCTAATACCCTTTGTTTAACACATTCTGCCAACACCCCTTATTTCACCATTATCCACCCATCACTATTTTTTTTCTACCCACAAGTATATTTTCTGCAAACGTTCGTGGTGCAGACCTGTGGCACAAGGAGGGGAGTGAGAAGTGGAGGGGTTGAGGGGAAAGGACAGAGGGGAAGAGAGGTTGGCAGCAAGAGAGAGTGAGGCAGGGAAACCAAACTATTAGCAAAAAAGGCATAAGGCACACACACATGGTTAAATTCCTATGACTTTACCAGAGACCCAATCTTGACGTCTTTGTGAGAAGAGCCAAAATAGGACGGCAGTTAGTGGTGGTGATTCATTCCACTTCTCGAAGCACTTACGTTGGCAGCAGTGGCGGATCCAGGGGGGCAAAGGGGGCAATTGCCCCCCCCCCCCCCCCCGAGACAAAAAACATACAGTTCTTGCACATACAAAAACACATAGTATATATGCTATCCATTGGGGGATATTCCATACCCCCCCCCCCGATGGGCGTATTAGCAGATATTGCCCCCCCCCCCCCCCAAGATATGGTCCTGGATCCGCCACTGGTTGGCAGATATTCAAAATGGTTTCTGACTGACCCTCCACAATTAACAACCTTCAGCCCCATTTTGTAGGATTTCTAAAGTTCCATAGCCCACATTCGAATTTTTGTCCACTGAGCATCGCCATGAAATTTTGCAACCTTGTGGTATTTCCAAAATTCTCTGCTTCTCCCACCTTTTTTTTAAAAAAAGCCTGATAAAAAAACTTTGAATACCTGTTTCCCTTTCCCCACTAGCCCATCCGTTGCACAAGAATGTCTGGTCTGGTCTCATAAAAATGATTTACTGGATAGTGATGAAAAAAACATCCAAGAAGTTGAAAATTGCTATCTCATTCATTATTTATAATACAACATAAGCAAATGAAAGTATGTATGTATATGTGGAAAAGTCATTAGAAAACAAGGTGAAAATACAGTAAGGGTGCATGCTAGTGGATAAAATATTCAAGAAGCAGAGAGAATGGGAAGAATGTCTGGTCTGATCTCTTAAAAATGATTCACTGGATAATGATGAAAAAAAATCCAAAAAGTATAAAATTGCTATCTAATTCATTATTTTTAATGGAACTTAAGCATATGAAAGTATAAGTAGAAAAGTCATTTGAAAACAAGGTGAAAATACAGTTATGGTGCATGATAGTGGATAAAATATTCGAGAAGCAGAGCGAATGGGATAAATATATCGGAAATAGCAGTGTGAGTGATGTAAGGGAGAGTTCAAAAGGAATAATTTGGGGTTTATGCCTGTAAGGAATGGTGCCTATTGATTATTTGTACTCTAGCATATGCTAAATAAAGTTTAAAGTATTAGGCAACAACTTGTGGAGATGAACGATTGATAGTATTACCACAAGAAAGGATAGTTTTTCACACAAGGTTGATTTCGGCAACATTTGCCAGGATCAAGGGAAAGAGGTTCTTATTTGTGAGTTTTATAAAAGTTTAGGCAGGATGAGGAGGGGGTGAGAGGGTGGGGGTGAAATGACATAACAGGAGTGACAGAGGAAGGGGGAGGGTTGTTTGGATGAAGGCAAGGATTTAGGGATGTTGTCACATGATGAATGAGTCAAGGTTATGGTTAAGCAACAAAGACAGTACTGGGGAGGAGTGACAGGGGTACAAATAGTCATTTACAATGGATACATTATTATTTTCACATGCCCAATATATTTGATAATGCTCTAAGGAATCTAGCTTTCATCCTTTACATCGTGTGTGCAGAACCATAGTCATAAAATCACTATGATGGTTGCAATCAATTAAATGTTTTGAAAGGCGAGGACTATACCCCACTGGGAGCTGGGTAAAGTCCTCGCCTGCTACTTCGAGGGTCACGAGTTCGAATCTCACCTGGGTCGGTTTATTGCAAGTGCAGGGCATGAGTGTTTCTGTCAAGTTCTGGTGGTTTGGCCCCTGAGAAATTTGAACACAGGCAAATGTCGTATCGGAATCGCAGGGCCATACGTAGAGATGGCAAAATTACTGTAATATTCATCCGAGGTAAATTACAGTAATTTTCGAAAATTACTGTAATTTTCCAGTATTTTTTTGTTTTAAACATTTAACA
Source organism: Pyrrhosoma nymphula (assembly GCA_963573305.1). Lineage (NCBI taxonomy): Eukaryota > Metazoa > Arthropoda > Insecta > Odonata > Coenagrionidae > Pyrrhosoma > Pyrrhosoma nymphula. The sequence goes on along the minus strand of OY754339.1, from coordinate 56,669,939 downwards.
GCAAATGTATGGTTAAATAAGAAAGCCAATTGCAAAAGGATGGGAAAAACGATGTTTAAACCATACCTAATGCAACATTAATCCATTAGAAATTTCTAAAATTGTAAAAAGGACTACGGCAGCAACACACAATCTGGCTTTCTTTTGTCAAAGTAAGAGAAATTTTCAAGAAGAATATTCTAATGCATTACTTTTATAATTTTAAAATTTAAGTAAAATATTCCAAAAATGAGTTATACATGCCTCAATTTATTATTAAACAAGTATGAAATGTGAACTTGGATTAAAAGAACATGTTGGGAATTTGTCTGTATGAAAAAATATCTCAAACATGGGCGAATTATCTAGAAAATTATGGTAATTTTCAGTGACCCATCTCTAGGCATATGGACCACCAGTATCGTCCGAGAGAAAAATAAAAGAATGTTTTGTTGGCCCTCTGTCCTATCGAGTGGTAGGGGTTTTCCCGTACGAGAGGTTAAAAATCTCCTTTTACAACCCCACAACAGTTGGGAACTTGTTTTTAACCCAAAGCAAAAACACAGTAATAAGGACCAGAGCCATGTATACAAACTATGTTGTGACACGCTTACTTGCAATGCTGTCTAGATTGTCCAATCTGGGCGTGCAGTAAACATTCATTTGAGTGAACATCATAAGTGTGATACAGAGCGCTGCAATTGTTTTTGTGTGGGGCAAACTGGACTAAGCTTTAGTGCAAGGATGAAAGAACATTTTGAATCTTTTACAAATATTGACAGCAAATATGTAAGTTATTGCTAATCATTTATCACATTAAAATCATTCGAGGTGTGATAAAAAATAACTGGAATTTTTAAATTTTGCAGGCTTCACAATTCTAATTTTCAATAATTTTGAGTTCCTGCGACATGGTCGTACGGTCAATAAGGAATACTACCTGGAAGTTATACACCATTAGCGTGAAGCAATCCGACGAAAACACCAAGAATTTTGGCAAAAAAACTCATGGAAATTGTACCACGATAATGCTCCCGCTGACACCTCACTGCTTATTCGTGATTTTTTTGTCTCAGCCACCGTGAAACAAGTGTTATTTTGTCTCAGCCACCGTATTCGACACACATGCCCCTTGTGACTCCTTTCTATTCCCAAGGCTGAAGAGAACCATGAAAGGATGACGTTTTGCCACCATTGATGAGTTAATAACAGAATCGCTGAAGGAGCTGAACTCTATACCAAAAAGCGAGTTCCAGAAGTGCTTCCAAGATTGGAAAAACTACTGGCACAAGTGCATTATACCTACGGGGGATTAATTTGAAGGGGGCAAAATTGATATTGATTAATAACTAAATATTTATTGAGAAAAACGAAAATTCCCATTATTTATTGATCACACCCTCGTATGTCCGATTTTGAAGTGGATGTTTCACATGTCTCTGAGAAAGGTGCAAAGCTAGATTTTATTGAGAACTTTGAAATCATGACACATGCATAGTATTTCGGTATGAGTTTGCTAAACGACCAGGTACCATTGAATAATTATCCTCTCTACCTACTACCTGTCCCCCCTCCTACAAAATTTTGTTACGTCGACCTTTAGCCTGATGCTTAATACTAGCCTCCTTACCTTATTCAACATATCCGCTACTTCCTATAACTCCCTACCCCTCTTTTCCGTAACAATACATAAATGCGAACTCGTCATAGGAAAGATTTGTATTGTCCCTTGATAATGACAAGCAAGTGTTGAAACTGGTCTGGATTTACCAATTAACTGGGTGGAAGATGCAAACTTTATTTAATTTCATTCTCTGATATGAACTCTAAATTCCATGAAGTCAGCTGGCAAACCAGTGAAGATATACCCAAAAAGTGAGTTTCCCTAATTTTTATATCCAAGTGAGAGAGATGCCAGCAGTTTCCCTGAGCATGGAATTGAAGTGTGAGTGTAGCGGCAGCACTCACATCCTGTTCAGTTGCAATGAACTACTCAAACGTCAGTAGCAATCTTATCCCTGCAGAGACTCCACTTCGTTTTGCTACCAGTTCTGAAATGAATTGTTATTCATTCTTTTACTTGAAAAAATCAATCGGTCATGGAAATTCACTGCCAGTTATGCAGTTCGGGGGTGGGAAGACTTTTGGGAGTGTAGGATTATTTGTGGGGGGATGGAGGTATTCATGAGGGGTGGGGCATTCACTGGAACAGGGGGTGGGAACTGTGAAAGGATAGGGGGATTCATAAGGGGGGTTTCGCAAGGAACTGAGAGGATTCGCAGGGGGGACCTTCAACTAAACACTACATAACTGATGTGAATTTCCCCAGCCAATTCATTTTTGCAGTAAAAAAAATGAATAACAATGCATATTCTAAAACTAGTGGCAAAAAAAAATGGATTCTTGATGGCGATTGGCTCGCTACTGATGTTAGAGCGGTTGATGGCCACTGAAAAGGATGAGAGTGCTGTCACTACACTTAAACTAAAATTCAATGACCCTGCGAACTACTTTCACTGCTCCCTCTTGGATATGAAAATTATGGAAACTTAACCTTTTGCATACCCCTTGTATAACAAAGGACTCTCACAAGCAACAACAGTATGCACTCACCCTACGTGCCCGAGTTTTTTAAAAGTAGTTATTGTTATCTTACCTAAGTGGTAGTTTGACAACATTAGGCCACATGAAGGCAGCCTTTGGTTATCCCTTATAAGGAAGAAACCTATCTGTAAATAGCCACAGGTGATTGTTTCTTCATATTCACCATTCCCTTGGCTTGTGGGATTATCTATCCTTTTTGGTGTTCATTTGTGAGTGTTATGAATGTATGTACTCAGGACAAAGTCAGCCATTAGAATTTAACAACTTGAAAACCACTGTCTTGAGTAATTTGGTCACTGGCACGATTAATTTCCCATCTAAACCACTTACTTGGGTGAGACCAAATAGTGTTGAACTCTGACAAGGTGGCAAAAAACTCCTCCCTAGATAAACAGTGGCAGATAGCATGAATCCACATTGCAGTTGATTGTGAGTGCATTGTTTTGCATTAATTATCTGGTGAATGCATCCCTGGCACTAGCTTATGTCCATATATTATTCAGCATCTTTTCCTTTTTGTCTCCATAATTATGAAAGGTAAAATTGTTTATGGCTATACATTTAATTAATATAATTGGGTTGTAAGAGTTCACAGGTTTGTTTTTAATGTACTTATTGTCATTCAGAAGTGTAGTCTCATGTTTGGGTTTTAAGACTTCTGAAGAGGGGTGTGTATGGGATATTTTGTGTTTATAAGTATGAACTTGAGAAGTACAGTTTACAGCACAAGTTTCATACAAAGAGTTATTGGTGGCAATGGCAGAGAGATCGGCAAGAAAATCAAAACATTTATGGTAATTTGTCTGATGTGATTTACAAGAATAAGAAATTTTTCAAATAATACCACTATTTCAACTAGCTAGGGCAAATCTTGATTCAATCCAGGCAGTGATTGGAGAAGAATGAAAGCCTTCAAGAAGACAATCATGTCAGATTTGGACATCAAACATTAGCAAGTCTGATTGGAGAATTAATGGATGAAAGGGCAGAAAAGGGTTGTAATGAGGAGCATCGTATAAGTAAAAGAAGCATTAACAATTAGGTCACATAATATGCCAGGGAAGAAAACATAAAAATTGAGAAAATGTGAAGTAAAGTGAGCAAGTCAAACTGAGATGCATTGACTATATGTTTTTATCCACAAATAAAACAAATAGTCCCCCACTGAACTTTGTGTCTTGCTTGTAAACCTCCACTGCAAGGCCAAAGAATGTGAAGGAATGGTACCATAAAGTGTTCTCTACAAAGTCAAATGCAGTTGTTGAGGACCCTATATTGAACAAAAATCATGAGCAAAAAGTTGCAGGACACAAGAGCACCAGAGGGCCACAAAGATCAGGCAAGTAGGTCAATCCACATTCTTGAATAAATCCAGATTCTTGAATAAATTGGCATAAGCCTGGCTTCTTTTCACTTGATGAAAGACTTTCATGACTGTAGAAGGCAATGACTTTTTGTCTATCCAGTCACTCATCTCACGTCCTTATGGCCAGGCTGATAGTGGACCTAGATGTGAAAATGCTCAATAACCACAGAGTTGGCAATAATTATATGTTTAAAATCTTTCGAATTGTCTATCATGAGATACTATGACACACAATTCCTCCACATTTTGGTCTGAATGGCATAGTAGATCCACAAGCTAACTTTAATATCAGTTTCTCAAAATTAAAGTCTTCACCATTTGGTATGACAATCCTAGGCTGCAGCACTTTTTATACGCCTGCACAGATTTCACTCAATCCACTTCGATTTAATCATCCTCAGTGAACAGCATTATAAAAAGCTCATCAAAATATGATTATTATGTGGGCGATCCTGGAGCTAATATGTTGTGGAAGGTTTCAAGATAAAAATTACGTTTGTCTTTTTAACTAACATAGTTATATATTTTTTCAATAATTCATAACAATAAAAATCATTTGCGATTATATTCAAAAATAGTTATAAAAATTATATTCAACACTAGTAAAAAACTAGTTATTTGCATAACAAGCCTAAATGATTACACAATGTGATTACTGATATTCTTTAACTTTAAAAATCTACACTAAACCATCAAATTAGCTAAATCTAACGGTTCACGCACTTTTCACTCTCCTCACAAGTGACAAAGTCACCTCAATAAATGACTTTTACCAACAGCACCTTCATTCACTTCACATGAAATTGGTCAGAATTTCAGTATCATTTCACTGTATATAAAATAAAACCATGTCTTACACATTCGTTATTGGTAACCAAATTCTTTCAATTGCTACGTGCATCATTCACCGTAGCAGGCACTGTAACTTCTAATCCATCAAGAGCCTTGCTCATTATAATCTGGCAGCCTAATCTCGATCTGAAAAGATAAAAAGCAAATATCAACATGAAGCTTCCCAGCATATTTAAAGTACTCACAAAAATGCTAACACGCAGAGAAAATACTATGATCTGAATAGCAATAAATAATCTGGATAATGGTGAGCATATACTTTGTACTGCAAGATAATGGATGTATTTCTAAGAATTGATGCCTTTCACCATTACACTACGACACACAGGAAACTTGTTTGCCAAAGAACGATATTTACATTAGTGTTTCAGAATACTAGAAGCAGAAAGAGAGCCTAATGTAATGTATTTTTCATTATCACATAATGATTAATCACTTGAATCTACTAAGCTGTGCGCTGAGTGTACCAACAGAAGAACCAAATGGTTTTGGACAAAGTGGATAAAACTTTATAGACTAAATTAGCAAGTAATAAAATCCTCAATACCCGAAATGTCTATTTTTGCAGCGTTATACAAATATTAAAGATTTATAGTAGAAATTGCAATAGTACTGAGTAAAAAAAGAGACCCTACTCGAACCAAGATATAAACGGCTGGTTGCTTTCCGCTGCTTTTTCTAAGCTGAAGGATTTGAACTGCTGATTACTCACAATGCCACAAATTGTTACGGAGCATGATAACACTAAATAATAAAAAAAATACTGATAGGGAAATCATCTTACGTGTCCGTTAGGTCAAACGCCAAATCTAACATATCCATTTCCTCATCGGTTGGTTTACTAGGGAGTCGATCATAGTCTTCTTTTTTCAATTTTAGATGACATGTAGAGCACGTAAGGGTTCCTTCACAGGCACCTATAAAATTAAGAATGCGTTAGAAAAAGCGACAAGCATTAATAATAATTTTACACCAAGAAGAACCACCTACCATAACCATCAAGATCCACCTCGTTGTTCACAACGATGTCCAAGAGGCTATCACCTTCTTTACCTTTCGCTTTGATTCGTTCCCCATTGGCTCTAACAAACGTAACTTCAACCCTGGAACAATAAGGCACACCAAAATTATACTAAGAAACTTATTCACAGCAGTACTAATTTAAAGAGGCGGGTAACAATGAAAACTTACTCCTCCTTTTTCAACTGTGGTTGGGTAACTGATACATTGCGTGATAACATGGAACTACAAGACTTTAACGCGGATTTACTTGATAAATGGCTTGAGGCTCTCATTGATATTAATCCTTTGAATAATGTTAACTTCATAACACCTGATACAGCCATCTCCACCAAGTGACTTCCGTCTGATACAACACGTTCAGCAGACTCGCGTATTTCAAAACTCCTCGGAGAATTGTGCAAACCCCGTTCACGAGACGAAGGCAGTATACTAGTGACACCAACGTACAAAATTGGAATTATCTCCCACGGATGCGCCAATTTTAGCGGCCTTGGGTATAATCAGATAACTGTGACTGATGATCAAAGGTCCATAAACGACATAATTTAAGCTGACACAAGATAACTTACCTCGGAAAATATTCTGTTCCCATTTAAACTGTTTGAAGATGGAACAAATAAGCTAGAAAATTATAGATTATTATGGTGAAATCATTTGGTTAATACTTCCTACACTTGAACCTAAGCGATATCGTCTCTTTTTACGCTGCATGTGTAGTTCCCCCGCAGGACTAGTCAAGCGATGATAGAGCATAAAATATCAAGCCTTGGAAATACAGGTACGCGCCTCATATTTTCCGTTAGCGAGCGGCCCGAGACTGCTCCTCAAATGTGTGACGTATAAACAGGGAATATATATTCTCTGGTATGAATATAACATTGACTTTTTAAATTAAGAATGCTTGAAAGTTCCCGCTTGGCTGGGAAGTTCTATAAGTCCCAGACTGCACAGGAAATCAACTCGAGCAGCTTCAGGATTAACCCAAATCATCCAGGGTCGAAGAAATTATTCAAAATAATATTTATTTCGAGGAGTTTTGTCCCCAGTGGGCATTTTAAGTCAGGCGATGGGAAGATCATATTGTTCAAAACACCATCGATGCAGTGCCGTCCCTAAGGTAGTATGCGACAGGTTCCGCTGCCCTGGGTACCGCGCTAAAGCAACACCACCTAAAGTAAAGTTTACTTTAGGTGGTGTTGGCTAAAGCTCTAAATAGTAGAAATACCCGGGTCCAGGATTGCATTTTTCAGACGGCGCAGGGACAGTGGCGTAGCTAGAGAGAGGGGGGGGGGGGGCGGGCCGCACCGGGTGTCACCCGATGGGGGTGACACCCGACCGTGAAAATAAACTTACGACAATTCCAGTAGGTAGAATTCATTCAAGTATTCTACCAGCTGATTGGTAGGTTCTTGGACAGTCCCCATTCTGTATCCCAATCTAATAGAAATTGTCTCGCTTTCCCTCCTAAGGATGGCCCGATATTAGATCCCTCTTCAATTCTTCATATCTTCTACCTCCTCTTATTTCGTCCAGAATTCCTATCCTCCTCCTTCCTCTTCCACGCTTCCCCAGTGTTCTCCCCTCTATCACTCTTTTCAACATGCCCTCTCCTCTCAAAACCTCCTCCATCCATCTCTTCTGCCTTCTCTGAACTTCTGCCACAAGCTTCCTCTCCTCTCCGACCATATCCAGTACCTCCTCGTTCGTCTTTCTCGCCATCCAGCTAACCTTCTCCATCCTTCTCCAAACCCACATCTCAAACGCCTCAAGTCTACGCACATCCTCCCTTCGCAATGACCAAGTTTCCGACCCATATAGCGCCACGCTCCATATTAAAGTTTTCACCAGCCTCTTCTTTACGTCTCTTCTCAGACCCCCCCTCATCAATGCCCTTCTCTTCGAAAATGCTTCTTTAGCGAGCGCAATTCTGCATCTGATGTCCTTACCACTAAACCCATTCCCCTCCAAAATACTACCCAGATACGTAAACTGCTCGACCTGCTCTATCTTCTGCCCTCCCACCCTTATATTCAGCCCCGCCTTCTTATTTCTAGAAAATCTCATTGCTTTCGTTTTCTTGTGATTGATCTTCATCCCATACTTTTCTCACTGCACCTCTAATGCATTCACCATTGACTGTAACCCCTTGGCTGATTGACTAACCAATGCTTGATCATCTGCAAATCTCACTGATTTTATCAGCTCCCCTCCTACCTTTATTCCTACCTCCTCCTCCCCCATGCCTCCCTTACCATTTCTTCTGAATACACGTTAATAAGCAACGGCGATAGTGGGCACCCTTGCCGCACTCCCCGTCCTATCGTGGCCCATCCCGATTCTCTATTGGCTACCCTAACCTGCGCAGTCTGATTCATATACAAATTTCGAATCAGACGCCTGTCCCTCCAATCGAACCCTAATTTCTTCAACACTCCCATTAATTTCACCATTCCACCCGATCAAACGCCTTCTCGAAATCTATGAAGCATGCAAAAACATCCTACCCATACTCTAGGTTTCTAATTATTAAGTTTCTAGGTAGTTAGAATATTGTCACAAAAATATTTTACGTATAAACACTGTCTGTGGTTTATATTTTCCTAGCTCTATGGCCCGGTCGGTCGGGGATTCTGCCAAAATTCTGTTGTTTCATTTTCGTTCCTATACACGGGAAAAATTTTGGGTTTTAGAAAGGAAAAACTATAGAAATGAGGCTAAAATTGCATAAAACAATAGATGACGCAGCCTTGCAATTAATGGATACCGAAAAACACAAGTGGAAGGATATTTTATCTAGATTATTGGATATCACTTTGTTTCTGGCTAAACAAAACCTAGCATTTCGTGGACACGAGGAGGGCCAAGACTCTTCAAATAAAGGCAATTTCTTAGAACTAGTCAAACTACAGTCAAAGAATGATATTTGTCCCCAGATATACAACATGAATTCTTAAAGGTTTTTGCGAACCACGTTAAATTTAAGCTTGTGAACGAAATTTAATCAGCTAAATATTTTGGAATTTATGTTCGATATCATGATGTGTGGTTCCCAAGGCGCGCTATGATAATGCAGCTGTTATGAGCGGCTTTCATGGAAGAGTGCAAGCTATTATTAAAGCAAAAAACAACAAAGCAATTTTTGTTGGATGTATAGACCATTCAATTAATTTATGTGGCCAACACTAATTTGCACAAAATTTATCTTGTATAACACTTTTCGGAACAGTAGAGACAATTTTTTACATTTTCTTCTGCTTCCACTAACCGCTGGGAAGTGCTTCTTAAACACAGCAAAGGGTCTATTAAAAGACTCTAAACAACCCGTTGGAGTGCTCATAATGCTGCAGTAAAAGTATTGGCAGAAAATTTTGACGGGATTGTGGCTACAATTGGAGAATTATGTGATCAACAAGAAAATTTAGACGCCAGAGGTGCTGCACAGAATCTTATGCTTTCTGTGTGTGACTTCACATTTCTTTGCTATCTTTTTCTTTTGGAATAATGTACTAAGAGAAATAAATGGTGCTCAGATTGCATTACAAAGTAAAGTGTTGAAATGAGCAATTTCTCATACTCTCCACAGTTTAAATGTGATGTAATCGGTGTTATTTTGTTTGTTTATTCCTGTTGCGTTTTACTTCTTCTTATCTATTGATGGTTGTTGATATATGTCTTCCTAAAAGTAAAGACGTGTTTCTTTAGAAAAGGTTATATAATTTGTCCTATGTGTATCTGCTCCCATTCTCATAACCACGAAAATAACTACATAAAGGCTTGAGCTTAAGTGTTGATCAATTAGTTTTAAAAATAGAGGCTCTTCGTCTTTATATTGACGAAAAACGGAATGATATTGAATGAAAAGTCAATAGATTGATTGATTACTGATTGCTATGAAAAAATCAGAGGACTACGATATTCCAATACAAAGACGAATTCATCGTAAAAAAACTAATGGCCTGTGAGTTGGCCACCGATGCAGGACTCACGATACACTGAAATGTCTTGACCGATTCAGTATTAAACTTCGAACTAGATCGAAGTCCGTTCAAGATGTAGCTTCATTGTTCGAGGTTGTGCAGAAAAATACTTTGTTTTTGGCGAATAATAAAGAATTGAAATTAGCTGTTTCAAAATTTACTGATTTTTATGATGAGGTGTCAGATACAGAACTCCTTTTAGAGAATCCAAGGTTGAGAAGACATTTAAAAGCGGCCAATGTTACAGTTTCTAATTGGGTGTCTCTAGATTTTTAAAAAAATTATCGTGGAATGGGATTTTACAGAATATCTTCCAAATCTTTGGAAGAGATTCTCTCCACATGGAATCAAAATTCCATGTGGAGAGCACTTCTTGCGCAGAACCTCTCACTCCGTGGAAGGGGTCGTTAAACTGTGGAACCCTTGACGCCTTTCGTTGATTATAAATAATATAAACATGTTGCTAACCTTTTTTTTTCTTCACCTGTTATTGCTCAAGCATCACTTCTGTGTACATAATATCATGCTCCTAATACATGCTTGAATCAAATGCTTCCTCACTTCCATGCTTCAGTTGTTGGCTATGAATAGACTTCTTCCGATAGGATGCCTTCTTCACTTGGTCTCTCTTTGATCACTGCACCTTTCTTGTCTTTTCCATCGTTAGTAGTTGCCGATCACCAACCCGAATAATTAACATAAAATTCTTCACAATCTGCTTTTGGATCTCCCCTCACATCTCCTGTTCCTCTTCCACGGAAACATTTCTCATTCGAACTGTTTCCAAAAATTTTCCACTCAATGAAGACAAGTGTAGATTACAATAGACGCCACCAAATATCGACCGGACTGCCTAGATTTAAACGTTGGAAAAATTAAACTTACATTCGACCTGAACTAGTTCTGCGTAACTTAAAATAATATTAAAATTAATCGATTGTGGCGATACTTTGTGGAAATTGAAGATAGAATTCACTGTCACAAAAAAAACGGTACAAAATCCCACTAATTATTTTATTGCTGTCGACCGGTTTCGACGACTAAAGCGTCTTTTACAAGACAAAAAGCAAGACAGCAATAAAATAATTAGTGGAATTTTGTACCGTGTTTTTGTGACAGTGAATTCTAAATTAATATTGTTCGAGAATTTGATTCAATAGCGCAATCAATATTTTTACAAAGGAGGGAAGGGTCGGTTGGAAGGTCGAAAACGTAAGATAATATTGAAGAGATACATACTAATTACGGCTGGTCAGATACATATAAGTCTCCAAAGACAAGAAAAAGGGTCAGCCAACCCGATGTAATAAGAAATGCCGGCATCTACATCGGTATTTCGAACTTTTGGGAGAATTGTTGGTCAGAGTGGACAGAGTCAATCGTAATTTTAATTTTATTTCCCTCCACAAGACCCAATCAGTCGGGTAGCTTTCATGGCGTTCTCGAACTTTATGATGCTCAAAATGTAATGCTCGCTATTAGATCTCCAGGTGAAAATAATTGTAGCATTAATAAAATAAATCGTAACGCACAATTTATTTACCTGAGGGAAAAATATAAAAGGCAAGTATAACATCCATAGATTCAAAATTTATATACACTATATCTACCTACATCAAAAAGCCAGTATCACGATGTCGACATGTAAGTAGCATATGCTAATAATATTATTATTGGATTAATCGGTATAACTGCTATCAAGTCAACTCTGATATCAGTGCTTTTTTCCTCAAACTCTATCCTGCATGCATGTTTTTTTATTATAAAACATATTTATGGGGTATTTATCGCATCTGATGCACTCCTGTTTAAACTCATCCCTAAACTCTTCTGGACTCGGAGTTTCGGTTGGCCAGTTTGATGAACGAGTTGAACCAGGTGCGAAACGAACCCGAAAGTCGATTGAATAAGCAATGAGTGCATCGATAGATTATACATTCGACGTTTCCTTCGTCCAATACGGGGAATATGTGAATGACCTGTCGAATAAAATCTTCCTATAGTGATCTTGAGGTAGATCATTTGATTCCAGTCAGCCTCTTCGCGTGTATGAAAACTCTCTCTATATGTCTTTCAGTGGTCGAGAATATTTGTTATTTTAAAGGTTAGAAACGTTTTAGGCTTTAAAAATAGTTGGTATAGCTGTTTCGGGGCCAGCCGTGAGTTTACGCGAATGTCTACGTAAGCGGGCAATGCTAACAAAGCCGTTGTTAAAGCTCAAGATTACCATAAGTTGTTACCTAAATTACATCATTTGTATTGGTAAACTAAGAGCTTTAGCCGTTGTTAGCGGTGCGCGCCACGTCGATAATCCGACGCTCTCGATGTCACCTCGCCTGTCCCTCCACAGACATAGCTGCATATTCCATTCCATTTGTTTACTACAGACTTAAATTTTTAGCCTTTATGTTCCCTTTTTAACTTGGAACTCCCTGGACTAGGGAAAGTTTTTAAGGGCGAAACATAGCTGCATAATCCACTCCACTTCGTTTATATAGTCTTCTTTTTGAAGACTTTTCGTTCCCTTTTTAACATTTTTCGGGCGGGGGCCATGGGCGTAGCTAGGGGGGTCCCGGGGGGGGGGGGGGGCCCGGCCCCCTCCAGAAGGCTCGTGGCCCCCCCAGAAAAATTTGACAAATTGAAATTTTGGAGACCACGCTTCACACAGCGCTGGCAACCGCGCGCCTGCGGCCGAGCCACAGCACGGCGGCGCAGTCCCTTTGGCCCCGTTCATACATTTCCGGGGAGGAAACACCCCCTCTTGAAGTGGGGGTACCCCCCTGAGGGTAGGTGGTCCCCCCCCCCAGCCTAATTCCCTGGCTACGCCCATGGCGGGGGCAATATCAAGGGCGGGGGTTGCGTGCGTGTAATTGTGCCTAAGAGTTTCTGTTTATTAAATATTTGTTTCTTTTATTATCATCATGTTCGGGATTTATGTTTTTTAATAAAAATACATTATTATTATTATTATTTATTATTATTTTTTTAAAATATATATTTAGTTATGTATATGCCAAACCCATTATTTTTTCTTTTCTTTTTTTAACTATCTTTTCTCAAAACATTGGTAGATATGTTGTGGTGATTGTTTATCAGGTTGTTTAAATTTATATTTACTTTAATATTAATCCGGTACGGGAGGTTCGAGATATCTTGGTGGTTGATGGGCTTCGGGTTGGTTGGTTGGAGATAGGCGGGGGGTGATCAAAAGGTTGGGTGGGTCCAGGTGAATTATTGAATGATGGATTTTCACTTTTTTCCCCTTAGAGGGAAAGTGGGTTGCGGAAGTGAGAATGTTTTGGGGAGGATTAAGGTGAGGGTCAATTTTTAGGTTCCATAGTTGGTTAAATAAAGGGTTTGGGTGTTTTTTAAGGGATTCTTTAAAGGTTTTGGAGTTTTGGATGAGGTGCTCTATATTGCATCGTATTGTATCCCTAGTTCATTATGAAGGCAGGAGTTGGAGTGAAACCATCTGGCGTTGGTGATCACACGGACTATTTTATTTTGAGAAATTTGAATTTTGCGGATTTCGGAACTGGAGAGTGAAGCCGCCCAGATTTGGTTGCCGTACATAGTAGCTGGCCTGATTATTGCTGTGTAAATGAGTTTTTATTTCAAATTAAGGGATACTTTAATATTTCTATTTATCAACGGGTACAGTGAACTATGTGCAGCGTGAAATGTGGTGATGGTTTTTTTTTAAATTTGGATGAAAATGGAGAGAAGAATCAATAATTAGGCCCAGGAATTTGGTATGCTTTACTGTTGGGATTAAGGTTTCGTTAAGGGTAAGTGGGGGACCCGAGAGCTTTTCGGATCTTTTTTTTCGGTTGCGAAAGAATAGGACTTCTGAGCATTTTGAGGGATTGACTGTTATTTTCCATTTTGTTGCCCAGACGAGATACTTGTTGAGGTGGTTTTGTACGTAACGTCGGGCTATGGCAAGCCATCTATGGAATGAGGTTATTGTTGTGTCGTCGGCGAATAGGTATAGTTTTGTGTTGCGGGAGGTAGGGAGGTCGTTGGTGTATATATTATAGATGGTAGGAGACAGGATAGCTCCTTGTCGAACACCAGTAAGGTTGGGATAGGACGGGGACTGACTGTTTTCCAGACTGACTGAGAAGATACGATTATTTAAGAATGACAGAATAATTTTAATGAGGTATGAAGGGCAATTAAGTGTTATTAATTTATAAATAAGGCCATGATGCCAAACCTTGTCAAACGCCTTGTCGACGTCTAGGAAGGCTGCAGTGATAAGTCGTCCGTAATGTTTGTCGAGGAAGATGTTGTCAGTGAGACGGGCAATTTGGTGGATAGTGGATGTGTGGGGAGAAAATCAGCTTGTTCAGGGATTTGGAGGGGAAGAAAAAAGTTTTTTAATTTGGTTAGTCATAGTTTTTAAAAATTTTAGAGAAGTAGCATGTGAGAGAAATGAGACGGTGGTTGCTTGGGTCGGTTAAATTTTTGTTAGGTTTTGGGAGAACTATTATTTTACTGCTTTTCCAGATAGTGGAGAAGTAGTTAAGGTTGAACATGAATTGAGCAGCTGTAAAAAGGAAGGAAGGAATTCAGAGGGTAAGAGTTTTATGGCTTTTAAGGGAATTTCATCGGGGCCTGATGCTTTGTGAGTCGGGAGGAGATTGATGATCGTTTGTAGTTCTTTAATGGTGCATAAAATAGGTGGAGAGGAGGGTGAGTTGATGAAGGAGGCGACGGTGGTTGTTATTTCATTGTCGAAGGCAGGATTGTTTTGGAAGTTATTCAGTTGAAATCTCTCAGCCAACACTGTGGCGAAAAGATTGACCTTGCCAGTGGGAAAGGAGTAAGTTTTGCTGTTGTGGTGGAGTGGAGGGGTATGAAATGTTTTCTTTCTAAGTTGGCTGGATAATTTCCAGAGGGAGTTGTCCAGTGTTTTAAGGTTTTGTAGTTTGTTTTCCCATTTTGAATTAAGGTGGTTTCTAAGCAGAGTTTTTATTTCACGGTTTATGATGTTTGTTACTATTTTCAGGCGTGGGTTACGGGTTTGGGAATATTCGCGTCTGGTTCTATTTCTGGATGTCATTAGCTCTCGGATCTGATTTGGAAGGTGGGTTGTATGCAGTTCTGGGGGTTGATTTGCGGAGTTGGAGGAACGGTTAAGAGCATTGGTGATACAGAGGTTGACGGTGGCTATTGCTTGATCTATGGAATCCGGGTTTGGTTCAAAGTTGGTTTTTGGAAGTTGAAAGTTGAGGTTGTTGAGGACTATTTTTTGGTAAAGTGGCCAGTTTCGATTATATTTGGGACAGAGGGAGGAGGGAGTAGGTTCGAGATCAAAATAGGTGAGGACTGGGAATTGGTCTTAGGAGCCTGAATGAAGTGCCTCACGGGAGGAGCTGGCGGGTGCATTTCGGCTGAGAGATATGTCAAGAATATCGGTGGAACCATCAGTGTGTGTATGCGTGGGTTCTGTTGGGGAGTTTACGGTGATATTGTGTTTAAGTATGTATTTGTGTAGCATGCGGCCTTAGGCGTTTGTAATTCTGCATCCCCAGTTTTTATGTTTGCTGTTTAGGTCTCCAAAGACAAGTGTTGATGTATTGGTGGGTAGTATAATGTTTAAGTCTGAATCTGTGAGTTTCTTATTTGGCGATATGTAACAGGATAAAATGTGCAGTGTATGTGCTCTGGTGTAAAGTTTTATGGCCGTGGCTTCTAGATGGGTGAGGTTTGGGAGGTGTATTTGTTCGTGTGTGATGGTTCTTTTAATGCACAACGCCACTCCTCCACCTGGATGTGGTGATGATGGGTGATCGAGTCTATACATTTTGTTACCTGGCAGAATATTGATTTCTCGGGATTCATCCGGATTTCGCTGAGGGCGATAACGTCGGGGGAGTGGTCCTGTACAAGGGGATGGAGTTCAGTAATTCGGGGTGCCAGATGGTTGCAGTTCCATTGTACAACAGTGAGATTGATTATTTTAGTATATGCGTGATTACTTGGATACATTGTAGAGCTGGAAGAATTCGGTGGAGTATTGGATGAGGAGAGGGAAGATTTCTGACAGTTGGTTTCTGGTGAAGAAGGAGGGAAGTTTGGAAAGGAACCATTGGGCAATCGCCCACCAGTCTAATGAATTGTCTGTTTTTCTGAAGGACAAGTTGATAGGAGTTGGGATGTGGTTTGGATAAGTGGATTTGAGCATAGTGGCAAGATTTCAGGGATTTCAGAGGGTGTGGGGTGAAGGATTTGAGATGCGGAAAGTGTTGAGTGAGAGGAAGGGATGTGGTTTGCAGGAGAAGGGGGAGAACCAGTATTTAAATTTAATTGAGTTGGAGTTTCGGAGGTTATATTATTTATGGGCTGTTCTGAACTACTATTATGGGATTTTTTTCTTTGGTCTCCCGGTCGGCGTTGGTGGAGCGGAATCAGTGTCGGAATCTTGGATTTGAGGTTAAGCATGACTTCTTCTTTTTTTGAATCTTGAGGCACGTGGTGGGGGATAGTTGAGGTTGGTTTTAGGTGGAGGAATTTGGGTAGAGGAGCTTTAATCGTCTGCATCATTGGTAAGGAGGTTGTAAAGATTCATGGTTGTGGGAAAGAGGTTGCGGGAGAAAATACGTTTGTTTGAGGTGGACCAGGGATTATTGGTGGGAGGCGGAGCTTGGAAAAATGATTTTTTTGGGGGTTGAGCTGCTTGGTTTTCGGATTTGGATTTTAAGGAATTTGACAGTTTGACATAGATGAGGCAGGTTTTATCTGTGGCTGCGTGTGGGCTGCGGCAGTTGATACATTTCAGATTCTCTCCAACCGGGTGGGTGCAGTGAGCGGCAAGATGGGGACCCGCACATCTGAGGCACACTGGGTCCAGCAGGCAGTAGTTTTTGGTGTGGTCATATCGCCCACACCTGAGGCATTGCGCCGGAACTTTGTATCGGTGATGCTGTTCGATCGTGACCGGGAGACCGCGGAGGGAATCTATTTTTTCTAATTTTCCTTCGTCTAATTCTTTCTATAATAGAATTTTAAAGAAATTAGTGGGTCTGGGTGGTGTTATTTGATTAGGGACTTGGTTTTCGGATGTTAAGGGGCGTGTGGTGGTGATTGTTTCGAACATTTCAATTTCTATATTGTGTGATTTTATTTCGTCTATTATCAATTCTGAGGGAATTTGGTTGTGGAGTCCTTTTATAAAATATATTGTTCTATTTTCGGAGGGAAATACATTTGTTGAATGGGGGGCTTTTCTTGAGATGATTTTATTTAATATTTTAGAATAATCAGAGATGCAGAAAGATTTAATTTGGATACATATGTCGATAACTGAATTTTTCAATGTCGATGCTTATTAAGGGATTCTTTACATTTTTTTGAATTTTGGATGAGGTGTTTGGTAACATATTGAATTCCTAATTCATCGTGGAGGCATGCGTTGGAGTGGAACCATCTGGCGTTGGTGATCATACGGATTATTTTGTTTTGAGAGGATTGAAGTTTGGTGATTTGGGAACAGGAGAGTGAGGCTGCCCAGATTTGACTACCATACATTGTTGCTGGTCTGATTATTGCAGTGTAGATGAGTTTTTTTCAAATGAAGGGGTAATTTACTTTCTCTATTGAGGATGGGATAAAGAGAACTATGTGCGGCGTGGAAGGTGGTTATGACTTTATTAAAATTTGGGTGGAAATGGATGGAAGAATCAATAATTAAACCCAGGAATTTGGTTTGCTTGACTGTGGGAATTGTGATTTCGTTGAGAGTGAGAGGAGGGCCTGAGCGTCTGACGGATTTTATGTTGCGGTTGTGAAAAAATGGGACTTCTGTACATTTGGTGTGATTGATAGTGATTTTCCATTTTTCTACCCAGGCGTGATAATTGTTTAGGTGGTTTTGTACATTCCGTCGGGCTACGACAAGCCATCTGTGTGAAGAAGTAATGATTGTGTCATTGGCAAAGAGATATAAGTTAGTGTTGAGGGAGGGTCATTGGTGTAGATGGTTATATAGGGTGGGGGACAGGACGGCTCCTTGTGGAACTCCAGCAAGGATAGGATATGACTGGGAACTATTATTTTCTAGGGTTACTGAGAAGGTACGGTTTTGCAAAAATGAGTTAATTAATTTGATGAGGTATGATGGACAATCGAGGTTTAACAGTTTGAATATTAGGCCTTGATGCCAGACTTTGTCGAACGCTTTATCGACGTCGAGAAACGTCGTCGAAACGTATCGACGTCAGTGGTAAGTCTCCCATACTGTTGATCATATAAGATATTATCGGTGAGTCGGGCAATTTGGTGGATTGTGGAAGTGTGTGGAGTGAAGCCGGCAGGTTCGGGGATCTATAGGGGAAGGAAATTTCTTTTTAATTTAATAAGAATGAGTTTTTCAAAAAATTTGGAGAAGCAGTACGTTAATGAAATGGGACGGTGGTTGTTAGGGCCTGTTAAGTTTTTATTTGGTTTCGGTAGTACAATGATTTTGCTGCTTTTCCAAAAATGCGGGAAGGGATTAGATTGAGCCTCTTGGTTATCGTACCACAAGGGAATGTTGAAACCATTAAATTGCACAATCGGCCATATCTGAATCAGTTGTGGAGGTAATAGGCCGATAAAGCATATTCGGAATTATCGCGGTACCGGTAATATCTATCTAGAAAATCGAGTGGTGAAATTGATACCGAGTGGCTGTTTTAAAGTGGCATTCAAAATTCAATTTAGTGTGAAGAACGTTTTCGTGAACTGTAAGGACTCCATTGACCCTCGGAAGAAAATTGGTGTTTACTTAATGGAATGCAGTGATTGCGGTGGACGGTATGTTGGGCAGACGTGAAGAAATTTTAAAACAGGGATTTTAAAGGGATTTTAAAAATTTTAATTTTAACGGAAGCAACTTTGCCAAACATCTTTTAACCCACGGATATAAAAGTGATTTTACTATTGTACCTCTCCATTTTACCGATGACAAGCGAAAGCTGAATGCTTTAGAACAGCTGGAGATTAAAAAAAAACAACTTGATTGTGATAAATTCCTTGTTAATGAATTTATGTTCCCGGCCTCTTCCCCCATTCTCAAAGCTTTAACCCCCTCCCCTTTGCCCTCTTAGTCCGTCTCTAGCATTCACCCCTACCCTCCTCCCGTGCTTCTTTTACCCCCCACCCTTTCCCCCTCCTCCCTCACTTGGCTATGTCATGTACATCTACATCTACATATTACCCCGCAAGCCGCCTCAATAGGCGTGTGGCGGGGGGTGTTAGGACACCAGCCGCTTAAAGATAAAAAGGAAACGCTCTAATGAAATTACGCCTAGCATTTATTGAAGTCCCTTATTGTTCGGGGGAAAAACGAATTCCCATACCTATCCGTTCGGCAAAATATCTCTCTTAATTTATCGTTTCTGTCGGACCTGGAAATATAGTGGGGTTCTAATATGATGTTCTCCGTGTCGCTCTGAAAGATATCTATTCTCAATTGTTCAAGCAATCTAAGCCTAGCGCGCAGCCTCCGAGTCTCTAGCGGTTCCCAGCCTAATTCGTTTAACATCTGTGTAACGCTGTCAGTACGCCCGTAGCTGTTTTTGACGAATCGCGCAGCTTTCCTTTGTATTTTATTAAGTTCCCGGACTAAGTCTTTCTGCACCGGATCCCATATGCTCGCTGCATATTCAAGGTGTGGCCGGACGAGTGCGAAATAGCACCGCTCTTTTACTTTTTCATCCGAAAATCTTCCCACAATACGCTTGACGAATCCTAGCTTCTTCAGAGCTCTGCCACAAATATTTCTTATATGTGCTCCCCACGATAGGTCCGAAGTTATCGTAACTCCTAGATACTTCACTTCATCTGTCGCCTTTATGTTAACACCATCCACAGCATATACATGGGAGTAGTTGGACGACTTCCGCAAGAAATGTACCGCCGTGCATTTGCTCAGATTAAGTTCGAGTCCCCACTCTTGGCTCCACACATGAACGTTGTTTACATCCGATGATAGAGTTTCAAAGTCAGAGTGATCACTAATTTCACGATAGATGACAGCGTCGTCGGCGAATAGACGTATTTTACTGCTAATTCGAGAGCATAGATCATCTATGTATATAATGAACAAAAGGGGTCCGATCACGCTTCCTTGCGGGACACCTGATGTCACTTTAACGACATCAGAGCTAATTCCGTCAAGAACTACCTTTTGCTTACGATCACTCAGAAAGTCGCGTATCCAGTTTACTACTGTTTCGTTTAGGCCGCATGACTGTAATTTGTATAAAAGTTTGTTATGAGGTACCGTGTCGAAAGCTTTCTTAAAATCTAGAAATAAAGCGTCTACTTGTCTTTTCGATTCGCCAGATTTGAGAACGTCATGAAGAAAGAGCGCGAGTTGTGTTTCACATGATCTACCTTTCCGGAAGCCGTGCTGACAGCCATGGAGGACGTTACGACTGTCCAGGAACGTCATGATATTGCTAACGACGATATGTTCGAGTATCTTGCCTATAATCGACGTTAATGAAATTGGTCGATAGTTCAAAGATGTATATAAGGGTTGCTTTTCTTTTATATTTTCGCCTGATGATGATGTGAACCCACGTCGAAACCCGGGTCGAGTTTCAATAAATATTCAGTGATATTTGTAAAAGTTACCTATTTCTCCCTTTTATGATGGAATACCACCAAGTAAACCTTGCAAAAGTAATTTCTCTTAACTTTGTCCTTTAATAGCTAAGGCATGTCATCAATGAAAGCAAACTTTTTTATCTAAGCTAACAAAGGGGTTGAATTGAGTGCTTTTTTTACTAACCTCCTTACATGGCACTGCTTATACACGGTAGGTCGTTGCGCCTCGTTTGAGTCGAACGATGTGACGTAGTCTGGATTACGTCAAGCTCTAGCTATGTACGGAGTGCATCGTGTGTTTGATACTTGGGTGGTATTTGGATACAACAGCAATGATAGGAAACATATTTTGAGGGACGAGAATTTTGTTAGTCATCCTATTGATACATCTACACGGACGAAGCGGGCCCAGGTTTGCCGGAAATAAGACTACTTGAATGCTCAAAATGGTAAGAGTTCCAACTTTCATTTGTAAAAAATTGTTGATAGAGTTATTTCCGCTCTAAACAAGATTGTTTTCTCAAACTACACATTTACTAAATATAGGTCCCCAAAGGTTGCCTGAGTGCTATAAAAGGCGCACGGCGCGCCAGGCAGCCGCGGCGGCCAGGCGGGAAGGAATATATCCATATCTACACAATACCCTGCAAGCCACCTCAAGGGTGTGTGGCAGGGGGTGAGAAATACAATACCCTGATAAAGTCAATGAAACTACGCCATTAATGCATTATTAAAAAACCTGCTAATAGAATAATCAGGATGTGAAATTTCACCAAATTGTTCTAAAATATAGGTATATTACCAATGTTAGAGAAACTATTTGTATTAATGTATTTTTCAATTACATACATACAAAAAAATACAATAGTAACACAGGAAAAATTCAAGAGGTAGTTTTAGTACTACGTGGCAGATTTAGAAACAAGTATTAGGGAGCAAATCAACTAATTAGCTACACTACCTATCAGCAAACCTATCGAAGTCTCACTGACAGCTATTATGATCTCTTATTGTTCGCGGGAAAAAATGTAATTTTAAACCTTTTCTGCCGTCTATATCCTCAATTATTCTCATGATCTAATCTACTGCAGTATTTTGGGTTTCGTAAAATGTTATTGACGTCGTCAGAGAATAGATAGACTTGGAACTTACATAGAAGATTAGTCTAAATTTTAACTGACGATCTGAAACGGATTACCATCCCAGTTGATGCAGAGGGATCGTAACATTAACGAAATTATCAATACGGCCTTTTACGTTTCAAGCCGATAAAAGTAAAAAAAGTAGGTAGTCAACATACTTGCAACGTAACACCTCGGAAAGCCAATATTGTAACCGTAGTGAAATAAAATATCATCACCATCGGAAGTTGGTGTTTCAATCCAAGAGAGTTCACTTCAAGTTACAGGTTAACGCCAAAGTAAACAATAGTGCAATTGTTATTTGTTCGTATGACTTACAGGCACACTATATGTTCTCCAGCTACTTTCAGCACTATTGGAGGTATCCTAGTGTTACACCATACATGACTATGAATATGGGGCGTTAATTTCCAGGGAAAATGGAAGTCAGCATGATGAATGCTTCGCCACCGTGGATGTTAACTTTTTCGTGGCTTGGCCGCGCGAACCACTTAGGAGGGCAAGTGTTCCTCACGCGCCGGTATTAAGAGGATGGCAGAAAAAGAGGGCAGCACTTCGATCTGTTCGTCAACAAGCGTGAGGGAGTCATTCCTAGACACGGCCTCCTTTTACCCGAATGCCTACCGACGCGACAGCTCGTCACCCACAACAGGATCTCTTTCCGTCGCACAGTGGGCTGAAATCGAAAAAAGCTGGCCAAAACCTTTAAAAAGTTTTTTTTAGACCGGAAGTTGAAACTTCGCATTAACATTCTTAAATAGTTTGTTTATGATACTCCGCATTTATTTTTTTCCTGTACTTGCACATTAACAATATATATATGGGGTCAAAGTAGAACAAATTTCGCAAAAAACGCCCGCCTTAGATTTTATGTGTGAATTACCAAAGTTAACCTCTTGCTGTACTTTAATAGATTAACTTATGGAAAAAAAACTATTATATAGTATTATTATAAATTTCTTTCTTTTTCATTTGATAATTTTCTGGAGATTTTATTTTATTATTAACCATAGATACACAACAAAGTAGCGAAGCCTATTTTCAGTCAATTTTTTACATAATTGTTGAGAAAAGTAGTTCGCGTGTCCTGGTTACACTAAGTAACTTTTACCACGCCACTTTACAAAGCTTCCAGATAGAGAATCTAAAGAAAAATCTTACGCATATTTGCGACCCCGAATATTACATCGTTTTTCGAGCGCGCGGTCGAGTCCGGTTCCGCCCGCCGCGGTCGTCTCGATCCCCATCACAACAACCAAACCAATAAGGTCAATTAGCGCTGGCGTTTATGGTCGTTTCTATGCTCACAATTTACACCGAACAGCTCAAAAGTGTTATTAAATCATTCGCATTTCTAAGATGATCCCCATTTGACGACGATGAGTGCATGTTTTTCACGTGGCAATTTCTACGTTTTGACGAAGAGTACCGAAGTCGAACCGGAGCATTTGTTATGACATCTACATAAAATCCTGCCAGCCACCTAAAGGTTGTATGGTAGGGGGTGAGTTATCACCAATATGCACTACACCATACCGTCATAAGGTTAATAAAACTGCGACTATTAATGCATTAGTAAAAACCTGCAAATTCATGTCATTATTTAAGCGGGAGGAGATTCTGGTAGTTGGGTAATTTTTGTGCCATGTTTTCAAAGCAAAGAGAGTTTGCAGTTCAAGATTTTGAAATTGAATCAACACACTATCTTGCATGCCGCCTCAGGGCTGAGTGGCATAGGGTGTGATGATTCCAGCCATGAAATATTTGTGGCAGAGCTCTGAAGAAGCTAGGATTCGTCAAGCGTATTGTGGGAAGATTTTCAGATGAAAAAGTAAAAGAGAGGTGCTATTTCGCACTCGTCCGGCCACACCTTGAATATGCAGCAAGCATATGGGATCCGGTGCAGAATGACTTAATTCGGGAACTTAATAAAATACAAAGGAAAGCTGCGCGATTCGTAAAAAACTGCTACGGGCGTACAGACAGCGTTACGCAGATGTTAAACGAATTAGGCTGGGAGCCGCTAGAGACTCGGAGGCTGCGCGCTAGGCTTAGATTGCTTGAACAATTGAGAATAGATATCTTTCAGAGCGACACTATGAACATCATATTAGAACCCCACTATATTTCCAGGTCCGACAGAAACGATAAATTAAGACAGATATTTTGCCGAACGGATAGGTATGGGAATTCGTTTTTCCCCCGAACAATAAGGGACTTTAATAAATGCAAGGCGTAATTTCAAAAGAGCGTTTCCTTTTTATATGTAAACGGCTGGTGTCCTAACACCCCCCGCCACACGCCTATTGAGGCGGCTTGCGGGGTAGTATGTAGATGTAGATGAAAGAGGGAGAGAATAGGGAAAAGGAGGGGGGAGAGGACAGAGATGAACTATATGTAAACGATGTGTCTTATGTTAGTGTAAGGCCTTTTTTTGTTTTAATCACTAATTGTTCGTGGAAAGGAGGACTTTTTGTACCTATCAGTTTGGAAGTGTGTCTCTCCTCTTTGATCGCTTCGGTCAGTTATAGAGATATAACGCGGGGACAAAATAATATTCTCCGTGTCGTACTGAAACTCGCGAAACGTGCCATGTGTCTTTCGAAAGAGGAAGGTTGAAATGGTAAAATAATTGGCCTTATACTAAATAATTAATAAAAACAATAATTCGAATGGATCGAGTCAACATAACAAAGGAGATGACCACCCGTAGCATCAGATACTGTCGTTGTCACCTGCGTAAAATAAGTATAGTTCAACGTAAAATCGTTCCGAGGTTTCAAACTAACCCGTTCCCCTGCTGTATTAGGATCTAGAGTATCGGGATATGGCGCAGCGATGTCTCGGACTGATTTGGACTCGTGGTTAGCAGGCAACCATGACGGATTCGGGTGACCATGCAAGACTACAGTGGAGCAATATAGTAATGCTCCAGAGCGGAGCGACGGCATGGAAGCCCCTCAAGTCTTCAAAGTGTCATAGCACTTCCGGGTGGTATAAGTCAAAATTGCCAAGGTTTATTTCATGGATGTGTTCTTTGAAAAATTTGCTGTGAAAGTTAATTCACATGCATGCATACCCATCACGCCATTTCCTTTCGGGGTAGGCAAAGTCAAGGAATTTCGTTATTGTCGTTATGCCTTGAAAACTAGGTCTCTTTTAATAATTTCCTCCATAATGCCCTATCCTAGCATAGCTCTTTCGCTTCTTTTACACTCATGGATGTCGCTGTCCAATTCTTACGAATCCTAATATTCCTTCTCATTAGAGTCTCTTCTAACACATTCACCCATGGATTTCGTCAGTGGCGTAGCCAGGTTTTGAGTCTAGGGGGAGCAGAAAATTTTTAGGGGGCGCCGACTCATAAATTAACCAGTTTACTAAACTTTACCAATTTTGGTGATGCAATAGGCGGATGGGTTTGTACAAAAAATGGTAATTGACAACGTATTATACACATTTATTTATACGTATTTTGGACTTAAGAGTGGAAAAATTCACGGAGTTAGAGGCGCCAGAGCATGGGGCGGAGGGCCCCCCCCACTCACCCCCCCCCAGCCTACGCTACTGGCTTTCGTAGTCAATCTCTTCCTCTCTCACACCACTCACTCTACTATCGTATATATGTTTCGTTATTCAACTCTCATCCATTTTCTCAACATGGCCAAACCAACGAAGCTCACTCACGTAAGTCCATTACTGGAGCATCCAACCAACATTCTTTCATCGCCCACTCATTAATAGCTCTATCCATCTTACTTCTGCCGCAAACACTTCTCAGGTACCCCATTCTCACTACATTCAGGAAGTTTTCTCGGGTACCCCATTCCCACAGCATTAGCAATCTTTAGCACTCCTATAGCACTATATGCTTATCCTGACATAGAATGGCAGGGTGTTAACGTAAGGCTACATATCCACAAACTTATGATTTTTATTAAAAGGAGAACATACTTAAGGTACAGAGTTTTCACGCAGAAGTATAATTTTTTTTATATTTGTGTTTTCATAACATGACCCGCACAAACAATGACATGTCTATCGTTGTTGACATTTTTCGCGCGAATAACTAGCAACACATGTTGGGTGGCTCTTGAAAGGTTTAGACGGCTTTACACATGGAAGTTTACTTCAATAATTGTCACGAGTGTATTGATATCGGGATGTGTATCGCTATCACGTATGTGGGGCATGTGCTTAAGCGTAACCTCCGACTTTTGTTTTTACAAAAACAAAGATTCACGGGAGTGTACAATTGATATGGCAATTGGGGAAATTTACGAATTTCGGCAATCAGTGCATTTGTACGCCTCTTTCTTCGAGTTCCACAGAAATTCGTGGAATTTATAAAATTGTATGAAACTTATCAAATATGTATACGTACAACTATGAATCGCATAAGGGTTCAGCATTATTTTATTTCTTATTATTCGATTCATGAACAGACAAACATTTTAATTTAGAAATCTATGACAACAACAAACATCACTTAAGTATTTTCATTTATAAAATAATATTTACTTCTGCAATTACATTACTTTGCTATATATTTAGCATTGTAATCTATGATAGCAGCCTAGTGACCAGGATGTCGACGGATATCATACGGTATAAATAGCGGAATCGTAATAGCACTTCTATGCAAAATAGAAGATTACTTTCCGTTTAATTGCATAAATTGATCGATAGTGTAGGTCAATTACTACCCCTATCGGCCCTTACTGACAAAGAACTCCGTGCTTACACATTGAAATGCTACCTACTTGAAAGTGACTCAACAAGACAACTATTAGGGAAGTTAATTACAACGCGTAAAGCCACTTTTCAATTTATAGTGGGCCGCTTCGCTTCCTATGGCTCTCCGGAATTGGAGCATTCTGCCATACTCCTCGTCGCTCCCATCATCTCGGTAGCACCGTGAGTCCTTCACTTCCAGCCTCCTTTGCTCTGCAGCTGCTATCGTCAAAGCTTCACTGCCGTGTAAGACAAATCCAATTTAAACCCTTCGTACATCCTACATACGTTCATTGTTTTTTTTCATTAAGTTTAAAACAGATTCATTTTATGACGACGTTAATATAATTTTACGACATCTGACATACTACAGGCGATCTACTACGTAGATCAAATCATTAGAAAAAATTAGGGAACTAGACTGCAGAAAGGACAGGTTTAAAGATGCTCTCTTAATCTCCATTTTATTTCGCTAATATTTTTGAGGTCTTTTAAGGTTTTTGGTAAACTATTAAGCATCATGGATATTTTTACATTTAATCTATTTTTCCCATCATTGTTGTAATACCTCAGTACAAAATATTTAGGGTTATTCCTTAAACTCTTAAAGTGTGTATTTTCTACATACTTCAGTATTCTTTTGTTAAAATAATGATCTACTACAACCACAAATTTTTAACATTAAGTATCCCCATTTTTGCATACATGGCTCTGTTACATTAAGGTTGCTGCTTTCTAGCTTTACTTTTTACAACAGTTTCCTTATTGATAGCATATCTTTCACTATTGTTTTGCAGCAGTTTAACAATTTTATCCTGCGTCGCCTGCAGTTTTGTTTTATAACACGTAGCCGTATTTCCCCCTATTGCATATACAATTTAAAGTATTTATCGATTATAACATCAAGATATTTGTACTGTCGCACTTGTTCCAGCGGCACACACATACAGGAAGACATGTAATATTTCCTGTGTAGACATTTATAACCGTACAGATAGAGATTTAGTGGAACTTTATTTAACCCACAGGGTAAGATGTGCATTACTTTTGATTTACTTGAATTGATGATCATATTATCATGATCATGAGACCAGTAATCTAGATTATTCAGGTCTTCTTGCATGTGAGCTATTGCCATATTTATGCCTTTATGGGTAGAAATTAGAACCACACCATCAGCGTACATCAGGATTTTACAGTATTTTATACATTACACAATACCATTTATATGTAAAAGAAAACGCGTAGGTCCAAGAATGGAGCCTTAGGGTACCCCATACTTTATTTATTCTTGGAAAATTTCATGTATTGTCCTTCAACTTTGAGTTAATTGATTTCTCGAGAATACTAGTGGTATAGAATTTTTGTAACCGTAATAACGGAGGCGAATGTCATACATTGTCCTTGGCGAACGGCCATACTGGCAGTGCCAGTCAGGTTTTAGGCTGGTAGATTAAAAATCTTGATTTCACCGTTCGATGCCAAAGCGATAGAGCATTAGGTAAATTTGTTGTTTTTAATGTTGATACTATGCATATCGGAAAGAAAAAAATCTCACAGTTCGTTAAAAATATACCAATATCAACAGAACACCTACTACCTATATAAAAGGCTACGCGTACATACGTATAATTCAGTTGATAGGCATAGTGATTTACATGTGTGCCATTAGATAGCAAGCGAGCTTCCTTATACTAGAGGCACTGTATTACCATAGGACCTCGACTTTATACATTCTCCACTAACTGACGCTTGGCTCGGGTATATGCATTTTTCAAAATACACAAGGGAATCTGCTCAGTAACAGCTCCGTCTGCTTCACCAAAAATGTTGCATGCAAAGAAATATTTGACATTTAGATATTATATATTGTTAAACATAGTTGCATCTATTGTTTTCATTCAAATTAAAAACCAAACATTATTTATATTTGATTGTATACTTAATTCATTTTTTTGTAATTTCGCCCATATTTGAGCCTGTTTCAGCAGGCACTTCAACTAGTAACTCAATAGTGGGAAGTGATACGAAAACCTACTAAGGTATGCGGCATACAATGGTCCCTCGCCTTTGAATTTCAATAATATCTTGAGAATGCAGTTTCCATAGCATATCTGTAATCGTAAGTACCGAGGAGGATGGCGTACGCCTTCTTTTTGGGGGCTGCCATACGCTGAGCGCCGATTACCGCTAGGGCCCCGCAGTCTACCCGAAGTGTCTCATGAAAGGTATGATTATAAGTAACATGTAGTTGCGTGACATCAGAGGCAGCTCTAATTGGAAATGTAACGAATACTGACTCCGCCTTATACGATCGGCCGATCAGCTTCATGACTAACCACTCGGTAGCAACGCCAGCATTATTACTATCCATTGCCATTTCAGAAAGGGTAAAACTTTTCCGAAAAAACACCATGCCATAAAACGAGTGCTTCAGAAATCATTGTATGGTTTAGCAACGTTATCTAATTTCTGAGGCACATCCAATCTGTCAGCCACGTACTATGCCATGTGCGATGATTTATCATTATTAACGTTCATCACGCGTCAAACTGAAGAAACTTTTTTGTGGCCCGAAACTTTCGTAAGGTTTCACCAGTGAAGGCCAACCTTCTTTCGCTGTTGTCGACCTTAGAACAAAGTCACCAGATTCCAAGATAGGATGATAAAGGACTGGGAAGAACTACATATGATGGCGAGCCCTAATCTGAGTGTGACCTCAATCGCGGGCACGCTTTGACACGTTTTTCCGGGACCCAATACTTTAACAGAAATCACTGGTAACTCATGGGAATAAACAGTGAGGTTTATTTAGTAATTTTTCGGATCCTAATAAAAAAATAATTTCGGTTGCTAACGGCTGTCATCCGCCCGGATGTTTTCAAAAATTCGGGCGGAAACAATGCAAAGTTTATCGGTTTTTGATGAATGTGAGGGTAATACGCCGGTTAAGGTATATACAAATGGAAGGGAGTGAAAATCCTCTTGGTGTTCACAGGCGAAGGCTCCAATCTACTGTCTTTCTCCATCTCAGCATATTCCCAACCTGTCTTCATCCCCTCCAGAAAGCCTATTCTTTTTCTTCCTCTTCCA
The DNA here is from genome assembly GCA_963573305.1 of Pyrrhosoma nymphula. Lineage (NCBI taxonomy): Eukaryota > Metazoa > Arthropoda > Insecta > Odonata > Coenagrionidae > Pyrrhosoma > Pyrrhosoma nymphula. The sequence continues at coordinate 56,640,567 of OY754339.1, read as the reverse complement.
ATCTTACCTAATATCCTCCCCTAAAATCATAGTCTTCAGCATCCTTTTGCAACTCATCACCTATTCTAACCACCTATTCTACCTTATCCTAATCTCCTCCAGAAATTTCCTCTCTTCACCTACCATACCAAGCACTTTTTCGTTTGTTTTCCTTTCCGTCTACCGCACTTTCTCCATTTTCCTCCACACCCACATCTCAAACGCCTGCAGTCTATTTACGCCCTCTTTAGTTATAGTCCACGTTTCTGTACCGTACAAACTCCACACTCAATATTGAACTTCTCTTCGTCCATTTATTTACATCCTTACACTAAGTCCCCGCCACAGAGAGTTACAAAACAGCAAGGTTAGCTCATTTCGATTGACTATGACGTAGATATCGATTTATGTCCTAGAAACCATCGGTTCGGAAGTTACAGAATAATCCCAATCGGGTCCAATTCGGGAAGGGCAGGAAATCACCGAAATCTTACCCCGACTCCTCTCGACTGACAACTTCTGTAATGGAGTAAACTTCTAAAAATCCTGAGAAAATAAACCTGCATACCCCAGTCATACTCACGCGAACTTCACGAAACTTTTCTGTTTCACAGCACAGCACGAATTTTGGCAAAAACACCACTATGGATCGAGTCCTCAGAATTACAAACCAATATCCTTCTATAGATTTCTTCAGCTGCTCAAAACGTAGTTTCAAAACATATTTGAATAAGGTAGTGAGGTGATCCTGTACAAATAAACAAGTATTTGTTTTATTTCAATGATATATCTGTTCAAAATATAGTTTCTTATCTATGTGTAGAATGCATTGTATCTGATGGCTAGTTATGTATGTTATGTTATTTGCTACTTATTATTTTTTCTTTTTTATTCGAGTTCTGAAACCTGTATAGGTATTCAATTCCTAAATTTACTTTTATTGTATTATATGAGCTGTAACTTCTGTTTCATGATGTTGGTAGTAATGAATTTATCTTAAATTGCAATTGGGCAATGCCAGCAATAAAGTCATTATCATTAGCATTAACTTCTGACTTTTCTAGGCTATGACGTGAACCTTTCGTCATTTTCGAGGACCGACGATTTCTCATCCTTGATGAATAAGTTCCCACATCTGTCACAGGCGGAATATGAGAAGAACGGTGAGACGGCGACACTAACTTATTATTAGTTGCGAGAGTGACCCTCCCAAGTCGACCCAAGCCGCTCCAAGCAGAGGGATTGGTGCATATTCGCAGCATTATCGAATCGGGGAACCAAGGAAAGGCCTCTTCTAAGGTCGTGTTCTAATCTGCAGTAATGGTAGCGGATACTTCTCAGCAATTCTAATTGAGATACCTACGCCAAAATGTAAAGGGTTAGCAGGAGCTGTGGAGGGGATGGAGATGCAGGCGGACTGCGGGGCCATGGCATGAAAGCGGTGTTGCAATACACAGCAACCCGCCGAGGAAGGCGTGTGACATCCTCCTCTGTAAACAGAGCTATTACTAAATTCCAAATTCAGTTTCGAAACATCACTGAATCACTCATAGGTTAAATGGCTTTCGTATTACTCCCAGTTACAGAGTACCTACTGCTCCGCGGAAAAAATGTTTATACAGAGAGTTCTCCATTTTTTTGTTATGATTAATATCAACTTAATGAACAAATACTTTCCCCATCTACTCCATTTTTGTAACGCCAAATGGTGAAAATAGGCTTGTTTTACCAAATATTACAGCATGCAACCGAGGCGATGAATTTCCTCAGTGGTCTGAAAATGCATTTTTGAGTGTAGTGCTACCCACTCCCCAATCATACTATCCATTGCATGTTGTATATAATGAGGTGCTATACCAGTTGTGGCACGATCTGGAAACCTTTTTAAAAATTCTGTCCTACTTCGGTTTAAAATCCAAAGTACTTCTCTTTTCAGAGAAAGTTATTTTTTTTTCGATCCGAAATAACCGCACCTGATCGTCCATGTTGCTGGGTTTTATATAAAATATTTTTTCAACCCATTTATTATTTAGTGAAAAACTTAATCATTAAAGTTTAATGCCAACTTTTACTATTTTACAGATTTAATCGGCGAGCAGGGATACAGGTGGCTTGAAGACTATAAAATGAAGAAGTGCAGGATGTATCGAAATCATATATAATTCTTGTATGCCCATACTTTTGCCAAAATTAGGTATTGGTACTAAATTAGGCAGAACTAATGAAAAATAGCTTTAAAACGTTATTGTTGTATCAAAAACTATTATCGAATGCGTGCATTAATGGGACTATTGAGTGTTTATGGTGCTTTGGCAAGTTTTCCCCCAAGTTCTAAATCTTCTTTGTGTGTTTTAAAAAATTTACAAGAGTGGACACACAACGATTGTGCTTGTAGTCATCGGTAGGTATACAAATAAAAAAGTGTGAAAAGAACCTTTCAGTATCAGGTTTACTCTGGGCACTTTCCCGCTTCACCCAATTCCGGTTCAACTACTACCTTTTCTGTGTGCGAGTCCCTGGTATAAGAGAAATCCTTGTAAACCCTGAGTGTGCGCGTAAGTGTGATTCACAAGGGTCACTGCTTTCCGACACACCCGAGGGACTTAAGTGTGTGTTTTTACTTTTAGGTTGTTGCCACGTTTTACCTGCCACTTTAAAAACCAGTTTCATTAAAGTTCACGGCCTTGGAGATTCTTATTTTTCCATTTAAAAAATCATAAGAACAAAAATAAAATTTAAGAAATATTGGTACTCTAGCAAAAGATATTGATTGGTTGCTTGCCATTTGCTCTTATAGTGCGCTGCTGACTTCGCAACACAACAGCGGAACTACTTTTTATTCGTTTCAGACCCCGCGCACTGCGCTCAAAGCAAAGCAAGGGGGTAATTTTATAATCTCACTTAAGTGAGAATACTTCGTAAAATACAGAAAGTTACGTCATCTTTCGTAGTTCTACTCCGCCATTCAGGCGGCGTGACCATCTTCAGCTCTGAAATGGTGATCTGCAGGTCTTTTCTTTGACTCACCCGCTCTTTCGACTCTTGATCCAAATCTTTCGACTCTTGATCAGTTTCATTTGCCTCTGCATTCCATTAGTTCCTTATGACAGGTGAGATGCCAAGCACGGCTCCTGTACTTCTTACAAGTACTCCGGTACTTTTTCTCATATTTTTTTAATCAACTTAAGGGTCATTCCAGGCCCTTAAAACCTCCCATTCCTTCAGAGCTCCGTAACTTCTTAACTTAGAAATTGAACCCTATTGGGAACATGTATTATGTTGAAAATTATTTGTATATGAAGTAAGTATTCTTAAATATACGAACCATTTATTTAATTGAATAGCAATTTCGTGTTATAAAAATATTCTTTTCACAAAATTACGGGCGCTTGGCAGCGTGGAGACACTACGTCTTCGGGAATCCGGGGTTTACGTCACGGAACGGCATTGCCTAAAGAAATACGACTTATTTCCTTGTGAAGTTCGGCTTGTCTTTAGTGATTTGACGATATTATCTGTCTAATTCCCTTTTAGGAGGACAATAAACTGATATGATTTGACCCTTCACATTGACAAGATTTAAAAGCAGAGAAGAGATACCGTGCGGTGACGTCAAGCCACCAAGATGCCGTTTTGGATCATGTGACCTTTTCCAATTCTTGTGCACTTTTGAAAGTGTTGTTTGGGGTTGTTCGGGTTTCCGACCGGGTCATACTCTCCATTTTTGCCGATGTTTCGGTGAACGAGTCGTTCATCACCCTCAGGATGCCCATGCCCTGAGGATGATGAACGACTCGTTCATCGAAACGTCAGCAGAAATGGAGAGTTTGACCCGGTCAGAAATCCCAACAACTCCCAGCATCGCTGTACGCCGGGAAAGCCTTAGATCATTCATCACTTTTGAAAGTTAATCATCATTGCCTGCGGTTCACGCGGAAACAGACAAATTATTAATTTTAGTTCTTGGAGAAATATTTTGTTCTTCTGTTCTTGAGAAAAAACCTACGTATTTTGTTACATAGCTGGTGGTAAAAATGCGTCCTCATGATTTTTCAGTGAGATAGTACTGGCATCTAAATTAATCAATAATCGTTTTCATTTTGTCGTGCACACTACTCAGTTGTTAGAAATAAATTTTATAAATGCTCCGCACTGAATACATTTTTCAAATCTGGCCTTTAGAATAAAATCGATGGTCGGCAAGTTTACTTCGTGGAATTTAGACAGCAATGAAAAATATTTATTCATTACCCTAGCCTTAAGAAGAACACAGCAAGCGTATTTTCCGCAGTTTTCATCGGACTACAAAATAGAAGTGGGTGCGGTACTGTCACGGCCTCTGTACCTCTCGAGGTCTACGGCTCTACATCTCCCCTCTGTCCCTTGCTCCCTCATTGTTCCGACAGAAGGGAGGATACCAGGTGGAAGGGGAATGGTTTCAGTCCGCCTTGGGGGGTGAGTAAATAGTGGTCGGAGGGGAGGGGGTTGGTATGGGGGTATGAGGGGGTAGTAGGGGGCTTTTTGGTGGGAGGGGATGGATGTGCGTCCCCCTCTCCCTTTACAGACCGCCAACCCCGTAGCAGCGACAGAAAAGGGGCGGGATCACCCGGGAGACCTCCGACCAATGGGAGAGGCGGGAATGTTTGGCTTGCGCCGGGAGTCGCGATCTGACGCTCTTTTTGAAGTGCTATAAAAATAACAAAACGAAAGCGAAAAAGAAAACTGGGAAGGGGTGTGAGGGGCAGAGGAAAAGAAGTGAAAAAAAGATGAAACTCGTTCTGTGGCGCCGCGCAGTTGCCGACGACGAATGTTACCTCTTGGCAACGATGACGCATAACAAAAATGTTTATTTATTTTATTACCGAGTCAGTGGGTGACGTGAAACTGAAATCGCCAAACTTGCGAAGTCAGCCGAAACTCGGTCGAGAATAGTCGTCGAACCGCTCCGAAATACGCGAAATAAGCAAAATACAAAGGAAAGCCACACGCTTTGTTGAAAACTCTTTATGAGTGGAGAGAACCAGTAACACAGCTGAAAGAAGGACTGGGTTTGGATCTGCCAGAGGCTTGGAGGCCACACGATAGGATATGGTTACTTGAGAATTTCTTAGAAGCCTCAGGGTTACCCGGAGGATACTATTTTAACCCCCCCGCTACATCTCTAGATCTGACTGAGGGGATTAACAAAGAGAGATGGCCGAATTATATAAATCCTTCTTTCCACGTACTATTGGTGATTAACTACTACAGATACAAACAAAACGAGTCACCAAAACACTCCGTTAAAAATACAAATCACTTTTCGTTTTTTACCTCCTCCATTACCTTTTTCCAATTCCCATCCTTTTTCATGACCTAATTCCCAAAACCTTCTGCCAAACGCCCCTTCAATGTCTTAAAGGGTAATACATAGATGTTAGCGGTATCATAAACTCAGCAGTTCGGTGGCAGTTGCATTTATTTATGATCTCACTCAACCAAAAACAACTCAAAGGCTTATTACATTGGCTGATGCAATAAATATAAATAGATAGCAGAATAACAATGAAAGAAAAACAAGAAGAATGAAATAAAAACAAGAAGTAACGCAACAACAAAATCAACTCAGGTGTTCAACAATTGAGATCTCATTGCATCGTGACGTTTGAGATACCTATGAGTTGGATTGGGAGAGTAGGACTGAGTAAGTTATTGGGCTTGAATTGGATTAGTGATTCAAATGAAAACATTGTGGTTGTTCCACAAATGTATAAGTTCAGCCATGACCAGCAGTGGTATCATCTTCTGGCAAACATAGACAATTTTTCCACGGATCATAATAATAATTATTTATCAATGGGAACAGTCACGGTTAAATAAATATAGTTATTTTGGAACAAGCAAACAATACTGAAGAATATTCCCACGCGGTGGGACCTCGGGATAGGCGTGGCTTTCTTCTTGGTTATTCATCTCTCTTTCTCAATTTTTAGAGTTGTGTGGAAATGCTTTTAAGTTTTCTGTAAGTGAAGTTTAGGCGTTGAAACTGTTGGCACCAATGCACTCTACGATGAGAGCTAGCTAATGGCTTATATCTCCACCCTTTCACTACGCCCTAGCCACGCCACGCCCCATCTAATCATATGGTCATTGTGTGCACATTTTAGGTAATAATTTTTCAAGTATGTCGACAAAAATACTAGGACCACATTTAAGAACATCTATATTAAGTGGTGGAATTCACCATACATGCAGCAACGGAAATGATACAATAATTATACTATAAATTTTTTGCCCTGATTGAAGTATGTTAGAACTTCTATGCCACTGATAGTTATCGGCGTGGTTCTCTAAATTTAGACGAAAATTAGATTTAAATATCTTTTTTCGAATCTTTGACTCGGCGTGATACTCTGATATTTGCTACCAACGATTATAATAGTTTAAAATGTATTATTTCGCGTTTAGAAGAAAATTTGTACTTGTGTAATCGAATTAACTAGAACATTTTGTCGGGGAGAATAATCGAAACTCAGGCGCTTGAAGGAAAACACCGAGGAAGTCCCTTGAAAACTGCGCTGGGATAATGTATTTAATTTCATACCATCAATAAATAACGACGCGAACGATAAGTGGCCATAATATTAGCCATGGAGACATTAAAATTAGGTTGATCGAGAAGTAATGTAGTTAATTAGTTAATTTGTATTACAATGCGTCAGAGTAAATATGCTATGTAGCAAAAGCAAATTAACGCATGCTTCCTGTATGTACAACCCTAAAATCTCTGTACATAAATGCATTTTCTAATATATTTGTACACGTAGTTTCTATAACAATTGTGGTATTAGCGTAGTGAATGTTAGAGGAAATTCGCCCCTTGCCACACACTCTTGAGGTGACTTACAGTATACATACCACTTAGATGTACATGAAATGAAGGATTTTTGTTTTAGATCATTGAGAACGGAGGCCATGGGAGGAACTGTAGGGAAGTGCGCGGGACCCAAAATGGCCATAATATTTGCCACTCAATGCCAATTTGCCACTTTCCGGCACTCAATGAAGAAACACGTAGTTAAAGTCAAAGCGTGCTCTCACTTTGGCGACTGAGTGATCGGTGCTTAGTGGTCTCGGTCGCAGAACTTTATCAGAAAAGAAATCACATCAACGCCATGCCTATGAAGTGAGGGTAGTAAATTTAATGGTGTCAGATGAAGCCTGGGAATGTCTGGGAATTAACGTTAACTTCTAAATCTAACATTTGGGAAGCACATATGGAGTGTTGCTGCGCTGCTGCATTAAAGAGACACTTAATTTATCAAACGAATAATAGGAAGGCCCAATGAGGATAACCAAGAGGAAGACATTATGTTACCTCGCTTTACTTATAGGCCACATCTCGAGGACCGAGATTTTTTTGACATTTCAACAAATTTGAATATCTCTTCTGAGATTCGTTGCTCAGGTAAAATGGGTATGCGAAAACATATTATGCAGGCAAAACAGCATTTTTTGTTGGCAACTCAAGCTGCCACTTGAAAGTTAACGTGTCACTTGCTTTATAAATCTGAAAAAAATACTACTTCTTAATAATTACGGTGTATTAATTACAATAATGACCTCGAAATACAATATTTTAACCCATCAGATACTATTTTACCGTGTATTTTATACCTACCTCTATATGATAAAGGACTGGGCAAAAATTATAAAAACTGAAAAATGTAAGAAGAATCACCGATGGTGGACCAGGAATGAATTTTTTAAAATGGTTGAAATATTTGGTAACCCATGTATGGGTATTAATGGGATAATACGCCCAATGAACCAAGTAGGTACAAAGAAAAGCCGCATGCATTGTTAAAAACTTCTGCGGGTGCTCAGGGAGTGTGTGACCCGGGTGACAGAAGGACTAGGCTGTGTGCCGATGTAGGCTCGGAGGCTACTCGCCGAACACATAAAAAAATCAAATCAGTCCAAACTGACCGAATAAAAGTTGGCATAAGGCTGGTTATAGAGGAGAGTCAATGTGACGAACTTCGATTGAAAAATCAGGATATGACCATCAGAAATTTAAAAGAAATTAAACGGTGGGTAGTTATGAATAGCTTAATCTGTGTTTAAAACAATTTATTTCAAGCAAAGAGAAATAATTGAAAGAAGTAAACATTGACGTTGTTAAATTCCGCAACGGTTTATTCACAACGTACATCCGGTTTCACCCGTTGGGGCATCATCGAGTATAATGAAGTTAATTTTTCCTTTCTTTTCTTGCCCTAATGGGCGAAACCGGTTGTATACTGTGAATCAACCGTTTTTACAGCCAATTTTTATTTTTTTTCGATATAAGAGAGTTCCACCAAATTACACCGAATGACATTCATTGCATACAGAAATAAAACGTAAAACAATCTCAACTCATTCTGGAGGTATTTTACAGGGTTCCACATGGTAGCGTAAGGAACTATAGAGCCCTTTTGAGATATATTTTGATGGTCCATTCAACGGTATTTGAATATGCCATATTGATATTAAGCAGAGAGGGCTGTGTTTATTAAAAACTTCATTCGATCAACGCTAAGAGAAAAATTACAGCAATTCCGAGGATGTGTTTACTTGAAAAATTAAAATCAGGCGAGTTTCGGGACGACATGAGTGATGTTATTAAAACTCCCCACTATATCTCTGCTTTCTTCTAACACACTACCAACGTCCTACAACACAAAAAAACGGAGTGAGGTGACGCTCCGTTAAACATACAATTCAATTATTCCTTGTTTTTCCTCCTCCCATTCCTGTTTTCCAATTTCCTTTCGTCACGGCTGGCGTCCCAACACCCCCTGCCTCACGCCCCTGCAACGGTATGCAGGGTGCCTTCACTGTAAAAAATATTAGAAAATAAAGGTTAGGCCGTTGCGGGTTGGCCGATAGAAGTGGAACACTGAGTATGGATATGGCTGATAGAGTACACAGTATTATATCTAAATAAACATAAATAATTGCAATAATATTTCAGAAAATATGAATATGAAAATTATAATTACATTGAATAAAACGTAGTCTTCAGAAACTTTGTGGTATTCCATCACAACAATTTATTACAGCGAGGAAACTTTTACAAACCACATAACAATAAACTCAACCACGACCCGGGTTTCAACGGCTAACACCTGATGATGACGCTTAGCCGTTGAAACCCGGGTCGTGGTTGAGTTTATTGTTATGTGGTTTGTAAAAGTTTCCTCGCTGTAATAAATTATAATTACATTCACATTAATGATAATTACATTACATTACTCGTGGCAGCGGATACTTCCGTCGTAAGATCCCTAGGCGATCAAGTCAAAGGAAACGAAGAGACAGAGAGGGATTGAGAGCAACAGATGGATAGAGGGCGTGGCGCAGGAGGAAAGGGGAGGAGCAAGGGGAGATGGGAGAGAGAGAGAAAGAGGGAGCTATTCTCCGTAGAGATGGCGATTCCGCACAGCGATAAACGACGCGAGATATACCCGTATGGCGGGCGACTTGCCGAGTCGTGTCCCCGAATTGATTCGAGAGGAAGTGAATGCGCTCCTGGGATTCCACGGTTGCGCTGGCCGGAAGGGAAAAGTGGCGGCGGGGTAAGGGGTCGGGGGGGAAGGGAGAAGAACGATCAACAGACAGAAGAGATTCCCATGACGATCATTGGCTCCCATTAGGTGCCCGATGGCCCTGAGGCAGATCGGAATGAATCTCGTATTCAGACTCCAGGTTAAAATTTAAACTTCATCTTCCAAGTGAATTTACCGTTTTATTTTCCATCTTATTTACTTATTTTTTTCATTTACTATTAACTACAGGATTGCCCATGCATTCAAAACGATGGCTAGTGCCATCCATTGTTAATAAAGCGAAAAATGTTTTGAAATAATCATATAAAAATGAATAAAATAACATAAAACAGTCATGTTCACAAAATCAAAGAATATAAGGAGAACATTTTTAAAAAGTAAAACATTAAGGAATGAAATATCATAATTATCACTAGATTTTTGAACAATCTTCATCCACCAATAAAGGGGACATGATGAGCAACCCACCAAGTGTAAGTAAAAGTGTAAGTGACACCAAGTGTAAGTAAAATGAGAAAGGCTTTTAAACAATCGAGTCACAATAAGTAAAGAACTTAAAATCACTCAATCAATTAACTTAGTATAAAAAGTATATAAAAACACAGTCACTAAAGACTCAGGTCAACTGCGTCATTCAACTCTTTCAAGGAACATTTAAAATGTTTTTATCAGAATTCTTCGGGACGCTTCTAATTCTGCAAGAAAGAGAACTCTTCAAGCACCTTTGGGTGAAATAATCAACGATTTCTAGCTTTTCTCTTTATTATAGAATAAAGAGATGAGCCTTTATAAGTAGAGTTATCATTTATTATGCTTCATTTGATGATGCAAACATTTTGTAAGAGAAATGATTATTTTTAATGCTTACAACCCTAGGTCTAGGTGTGATGTTTCCTTGGATACAATATTCCTCCCTCCAATGGCAAGTTGCATTACTCCTAAAAATTTACTACCACATTCATGAGAAAAAAATTAATGAATCTAATTTCTGAAACTTTGTGAAGCGCAGGAAATGCATCGGTGCGCATACATCTTCGACAATATCTGCCATTGAAAAATAATATCATTGAATCCAAATATATGAGAAACTACCAGAATATAAGCTTTCATCAAATTATGATGGCTAAGCTAAGTTAATTTAAAAAAAAAGCTAAAACCTATTTGAGTTCTTGTCAGCTGCTATGAATTCGAAAAAAAACCATTGGTCAAAAAAGAGAGTAAAAGACGTCTCGATGCTCGATAGTGAAGCCTTTTTTTTCGTGAAAAATGATCAACCAGACATTTCTATCGCGCGCAGTTTTTTCATAAATGATACGAATATTGCAGTGATTTTTTTAAATTAATTTTCATTTTTCTAAACAAAGCATTGTGGTAGTGCGACCATTCCTCTACCTATACATATTTTTTCTGCGCATTACCTGCACAACTAACCCATGCAATGTGGCTGTTTGCATATGTCCTAATGGTTTCAATATTCCCTTTTACGTGCTATTGAACCGTATCGTTCCATCTCTCTTTCTACGTGCTATTGTATCGTATCGTTCTATCTCGTATTCTCTCCTTCAATAAATGAGAAAAACAAAATATTTCACCTTGCGGATGTAAGTGGGTAAAAATATGATTTCTCCTTAGTGGCCGGGAAATCCTCTTCCTTTGCGCGAGTTTAATGCAATTGCACGATGTTCGAGCATTCTAGAGCAAAATTGAAGGTATGAAAGGTATCAAATGTGAGTAGGCCTAATTAAGACGGAAATTGCAATATTCCTCGGGTAAAATACATTTATTGCAACCTATGTTTCAATGTACTATGTCATCATCATAGTGATGATGATGTAGTACATCGAAACCTAGGTTGCAATAAATCTGTTTTATCAGTGAAAAATTGCTAATTCAGTCTTCATCTTTTTGAAATTCCTCCACACCACGCCTGATACTTCTCTTTTTGTAAGTATGCCAACGCATTAATGAGCCAAAGAACGAAAGATTGGCATCCACTCGGGAAATCCTTACAATTTCATAATCCCTAGGTGTAATACATCTCTTGTTACATCAATGTATATTTATAGGAACTAATACTAAGCTTGGATATTGATGGATCGATTGCTGTGGCAGAAAGGAGAAATATTAGGCTAGAAAAGCAGTACCACAACAAGAATGATGTGCCAATCAAAACACAGATATTCATAAAATTAGCATCGTCCTTCGGGGCCTAATAAAGACTTTTAAGAAAGAAAAAAGAAAAGAAAGAAAGCATGCATTACTAATCAGATATCAATAGATATCAACCATCAATGTCACGTCGTTGATCATGGAAATAATCAAATGCTTTGAAATTGTTGATAAGTTGAATAGATTGCTGAAAAAATTAAATCATTGGCAATGGTGATTAAGCCGCAGTCCCACAAATATCGAATATATCACATCACGAATTACTAACTGCATTAATGGAAGGTATTACATTTTAATTGACATTCGATATTATTGCAATGGAGTAAATAATTTATTCCACTCTTTAGCATGTAAAAATACCACAAAATAAAAAATATGACATGATCTTCGGTGAACAAGCGTCACCTTCAGGCAAGCAATACGGATGAAAATCCGGATGCCTTTCTCTTCTCTTTTTGTTCAACTAAATGTATAAACGTGCGTAACAAAAAATATTATCGTGAAACATCAAAGAGTTAAGATGGAGCATATGTTACGTGGCTTCCACCGTGCCCTATTTCATGGGAGAGTTGTCACTCGTTATCCGGTTCTGCAGCGGCAGACTTGTGATTCATCAAACCCTCTTGAAGATTCAACTATACGACAACAAAACCGATGGGGAGGAGATTTGCGATGCAGTATAGAGTTCGAATGCAACTACATCTGCGTGTTACCCGGTAATCTTGTGCAAGAGTATGTGGTAGGGGTTGTTAGGACACCAGCCATGAATAAATGGGAGGGAAGAGGAATTGTAAAAGAGTAAGGACGGATAAGTAGATTGTGCGTGAGTGAATTAGTGTATTGATCTGTATTTACTGTAGTCAGTAATTGCAAAGTGTCTGGGAAGAAGGAAATTAAATACCTATTAGTTCGGCAGTTTATCTCTCTCTCATTTTTTACGCTTTTCCCAACTCAAAAGATCGTGCAGAGTTAAATAAATGTCCTCCATTTCACCCTGAAATTCGCGTGATCTCGATTTTTCAAGTTGTCTTAGCCTTGTCGCTTTCCGAATCTCTAGTGACTCCCAACATAATCCTTTCATTAGCTGTGTCATACTCTCTGTTTACACTTGGCAGTTTTTTTAAACGAATCGTGCGGCTTTCCTACGCACTTTCTTTATTCATTAATACTTAAACCAATCCTGTCATTCGCGGAGAACGGATTTGCAATTGCCGAACACACACTAATGATATAGAGCCTTCCGTTGAGATATTCTTACAGCTTGCACAGCTTATCTTCGTAGTATATTGATTCACTGATGCCCAGAGCGCGGGGAAGTTACGGGCTCGGAAGGGCGGTTCGCCAGTTGGCGGCCCGTTGACGGCGCCCGGCGCCGCGGCTTCATCTGGCGCGGACGGCGATTCGAATTCACACCGCACGGGAATAATGATTTGACACTATTGACACTCACAAACTTCAAGTTCACTACCCACATAGCTGGAGATGAAGATGGCGTCCACATGATTTTCAGTGATATAATTTATTATTCCTGGGATATAATTTAACCAATTATCGTTTTATGAAAAATCTGAGCAGAATTTTAAAGCAAAACTAATGAATTACCTACTTATAGGGTTTCCTCAGGATGTAACACTATTGTAATAGGGAATGTTTTAGCCTTTTTCCTTGATTTGTTTTCTGGAAATATTATTCCTGACGAATAGCTCAGTAGGGAACACGAAGAGTTTTTCACGAATTATTTAAAAAATTAAAACACAGAGAGGCCGAAAAAATTCCTTCAACGATCAATCTAATTAAATTTCTTAAAATCTCTACTAAAGGTCGGCAACCGTCAGCACAGCAAAATAACGGGTTGTAATTAAATATGATGGTCACAATCAATAATATATGCAAATAAATTTCTTGTGTTTACTGAATTAACTGAGCGTAAAATTGTAAACAAAAGTCGAAACAATTTTGGAAAAAAGGATACTGAAATTTATCCGAATCCGACGTAAAACGTGAGTCATATATAGCAGTGTTGGAGGTGATTAATAGCTTTTGCCTCCTTTTTTAGGCAGTTTACCGATGCAGTAATTAAAAACTGCAAGAGGCTTTAAAAATTTTGTGATGATTATCTAATTAAAGAATGGCCAGTAAATAAAATCCCGAACAATTCACACGAAATGCTTCTACTCGACAGGTGTTATCGAATAACCATATGTTATTCATGAAACTATGAGCTGATATTTTAGTGGCAGGGTAGTTTTCAAAAGACAGTCGATTAGCACCTGACTACCACTTGCCGTTCAAATAAGAATGTGAAGATGGACTGTTAAAAAAATACTATGCAACACTCGCGTAATGCTTCCAAACTATACCTAGTCGATTAACGACAAGGTTGAAACGAACTTTGTAACTTCCACAGTTTAGTTGTAAATTGTGGAAGTTACAAAGTTCGTTTCACTATCAATATGACGACCTTCCACAAAATAAAACTTTCAACTTTTGCAATTATAACGACGAGGTATCTACTCACGAAGTAATATTTGGTATGGAAGTTGAAACCAGAGTAAAAGGTTAAATTCCAAAGTAAAGTCAATGTGTGCTAGATTAACACTTGCCGAACGAACTAAGAATGTAAAATTGGAGAATTACATGCCAAAAACACTGGACTTGTGGGATAGACGGAATCGAATATGACGGAATAAAATTTTTCGTGGGTTCCCGATTGCTAATCCAATCTCCATCTATCATTTCTAATCCCCTATAAAAGCACCCGCGAACCAATTAGCCCTGATGGCGATGACGCCAAAAACTATTAGCTCACTTACCTCACCCAATCACGAATAACAAACACCCTGTCGTCATGTTGCTATCGTAAACAACAGAAAACTCACACTAGCGCCTTGAGCGGAGCCGAGACATCTACAGCTGTCAGCGAGGCAAAACAATGAATTCTTAACTAATTCAATAAAAAATGGGTCACATTCGGGAGAGTGTGGGTCGCATTACGAGTTCTACCATCACTCAGTTCGAGCGATCGAAGGACGGAGTCCGGGCCGACACGAAAAATACCCCATGCTGCACATTCCGCCGTGATAATTGCACTGCGGCATTCCACTTCCAGCACCACCGTCTGGCCGGAATCGAAAACAAAACGAACAACAATCGGAACGATAACACGTGAGCCGCCATGCAGCCGGTGTCCACTTTGTCGCGGAATAGCGTCGATCCGGGCCAAGGTTGAATTTATGGGAGCGTCTGACTTAGATGGAAATCTCTGCTGGACTAGTGAGCTTTCGGAGAATGAGAGACGCCTTCTGAGAGTTGGGGTAAATCATAAAGTGGGCGGGGGGTGGGATTAGGATAGGAGTGAGGGGAAGAATGACAACAAAAGGGATTCGGGGAAGGGGAGGCAAGACGATGCGAAGCGACCATGGGGAACCAAGATGGCGCCCTTCATTCTTGCGCCGCCGCCATTTTATGTTCCATCCCCACTCCCACCCTTTGGCGACCCCCCCCTCAATCACCCCCCTCTCCACCAACAGCAAAAAAAACCCACCCCTACCCTTTTGTAAAAACTTCAGCCCTCCCATTCGGAAGAGCTCGTAGCTACCTTTTTCCTCTTCCCACCACCGAACGTTTGAACCCAGAGGGGTCGCTCCCCCATCCCACTCCAACCAGAGGGGGTCCTCCTCCGTTCCCACGCCCCTCCCCTCCCCTCCCTCCCCCTATTACCCGCACGGTTTTGTACCACCCTCTCTTACGACCCACCCTTTAAAAACCTTGCCCACCCTTTTCTCCCTTCCCCCCGAGCCAACCCTCCTCCCTCTGCTATACCCTGGCTACCTCGCACTCTCGAGCCAAACCAACCTCCCCCCTTCCCCCGCCTCACTCCCACCCCTAAGCAACTTTGTCTCCTCCCCACCCCCTCCACCGCCACCACCAACAACTCCCTCCCTGGTCACATAACGCCACCACCTTCGACAGTGCATCTTCACGTCTCGCTCGGACCAGCAGCCTTCGTCCGCCCAAAGGTCGTGGTGTATCGTGACACTTCTCCTCAGGTCGACTTCGATTTTTTTTGTTGTGACGTTCATCCGTGCCGTTTACACTGTTTTGCGACCACCCCTGACTTCCATCGAGGAACTGCCACAACGGTGAAGGATTCAACTTGACGCCCACATCAACTGCTTCACTTCCTGCGGTGGGATTAAGGGTTTCGGAAAACGGGATAACGCTAAAGGATACAGCGGTGAGTGTACAAAAAAATACCGAGTCGATTTAAGCCAAGTCTGTTCCGCACGAATCGGCGCCGGTAAGACTGGTTATCAGGATATAATCAGTGGAGTTGAAGAGAAAACGCGGCCTCGACATTAGCCTGATCTCGACGAAAGAGGGCCAGAGGATATATAATCAAGGTATGAACCCTTTTTCCATGGTTACTCCAAAGCGTCACCCACGTTCAACGATTACGCCGAAAACTAAACGGGATTGCCAAGAAGATCGCACTCACTGCTTTGACGTCGGGTTTGAGTCTAGAGAACTGGCTATCCACACGGAAGAAGCCGGGTTAGAATCCTTTCAGTGGCATACGATGGGTATGTTGGTTTCATCTTTGGCGAAATACGGAGATGAAATGCGTAGAAGTTTACACGAGAAAATTTTCACCCGACCGGGAACTGAACCACGGACCTTTGACTCGCAGAACATATACACACTCCTGTGTTCTACTTAGCATTTCTATTTCTTGGGGCAATGTTTGGAGAAACGAATATTATCAGATGTTACGACCCTTCAATCCTTCAGATATTGCCTGGAGGAGTAGGAAGTTCGTGTAGCATAGTGGACTGCCTATCGCCACAGCAAGTTGAAGGTTTTTGGTTCGACTCCCGCTCCAGATGAATTCGTTTCTGGCGGTAATGTCTACGTATTTCATCTTCGTGTTACGGAAAGGATGTAAATAGCTGTGTGTGTGTAAGGGGAACACAGTTTAAACGCCCAATCCGACGGAAGGAGGTAATCCAATCATTGTGCTCTCCAAGGTGCTCTGAAGTAGGGTTCGTGATTCCTGGGAAAAGTGTTCTCCGCCGCCGGTGCTCGAACCTAAGGCCTTTTGTGTGGAAAGCCATCGCTTTTTATTCAACATCAAGTGCGGTACGTGAAATTTTCTTGGTTGACTCGTTTTGTTTTTGACGTGATTGTCAAAAGCGGGTGGCGCCTTCAAATGCACTCGAAAAGGGTTCATGCCCTGGATGCCCTGGTTTTCACAGGGCCAGCACGTCATGCGGGTTAGGGGAGGTGGATTTTTGTATCGAGGAATCCAAGCCGGTGGCTCACGAGACTGCCCTCGTAACCAGAATTCAGATTTTCGCTCGTGTGAGACATTTTCAAAAATTCCAACTTTATCGAGATGTGTGCCCGGCAGAGAGAGTGGAATTTTTCGAGTGTTAGGTACCGTATTATTATGAAGAATGAAATTAAGGAGAAATAAAAATTAGTGAAATGTAAACATGAGGGGAATAGACCGCAGGACCGATGTATTTAAAATGTCACGTTTTCCACGTAAGATAAGAGATCATAAAAGCTCGCGTTGAGGTTTTTTTTATCACTTAGCTACTCGTAAGGTAGCAGAGCCAATTATTTGATCTGCTATCACATGCTTCCGTTTTAATAAGCTAAGTGGTAGTAACACGCGTCTCGCACGCTTACTTTATAACTCTTATATCTCTGTGCGTCTATGTAGCTCCGTGGAGGATTTTTAACCATAGTTTTAGTAATATTTGCGGATTGTAGAGTACTGCATGTTAGGTGAAAAATTACCACCAGCCAGGTATTTTCATGGTGAATTTAAAACTGTAGTTTCCTTTAGATATGTATCATGCGGTGTAGAGGATGTTGGTTAAAATTCAACCCCCTGCCACACACCAATGAGGTTGTCTGCAGGATACTATGCAACTGCGGAGGAATGGACGCACAATCATCATATATTTTATAGAGAGGGAGAATCTGCCGTCATATGTCAATGAGTAGTGATTTTCAAGCAACTTGGAGTGAGGCATCGATCTGATCACATTCGCACGGCAGTCCACGATCCGCTGCCACACGGGTGTGTGCTACAGGGTTGTTCGTTGCGTAGGATACGGTTCCTCAAGTGCACCCTTCCATTTTAGTGTTGTGCTTGCGATTTGCGTGAGGGATACTGCGATGATTTCTGTTCATCTTGGTTATTTCGTCACACACATCCAATCAGCCGCTTTCGTACGGAGATTAGATTGATCCATCCATGTTAATACAGCGACTTCTACATTGTACATGCCATTTGCAATCCAGGGTGTATGGTTGGGGCTGATGCACTACACTGCATGCTAGAAATATTATAAAAAAACTGATTAAAAGTTGCAACTTGTTTAATTCACAGTCATGTCAGGGTTGTATCTACAGGAAGTTTGCGAGACACGTTAGTACTGCTTATAAAATTAAGGCCGTGTTCCATTTCAATATTATGCGCCCTTCGCACTCTTTTCCGCTCTTTACGATCGTCACTTTTCTGTCGTGACGTCACGTAGTGCTGTTCCATTCCGTAGGGCGAATGTTGAGAAGAGCGCAAGGGCGTAGAGCAGGAAAGAGTTCCACCATGCTCCCTTATGCGCTCTAAACCATTGAGCTACGCTAGATCGGGACTATAACAGCTATAATTAAGAGTTTTTTTAAAGCTTATAGCGTGGAATGGAAGTAGAGAAGGAGTTTACTTCTTATTACGAATCCTAATTAAACAATAAATTTTATGAATATTTATTAATCGTTAATTTTTCCATGTAAAAATTCGAAAAAGGTTTTTCTTAAATCATATAGTATTGTAAGAAAGTTTAAGTGCTAGGATATATGGTGGGAAGTGGCCATATGGTATAGGAGAATAAAACTTATTATTTCTTGGTACCTATAATAGTTTTCTTTGGTGAGGTAGGTATTAATTTATTGGTAAGTCAAGTATTTTTCATTTTAAAAGGTCCTTCCTCGGAAGATGTCTTGTGTGTTATGGGTTTCCTTTACGTTGGGACGTTATGGGAGCCAATCACATAGGTTTTATGGCTTCATTGGACTTAAGATAGATATTTTAACGATTAAAATGTAATGAAACTAAGCGGTCACTCCACAGGCGATAGCCTGTGATTTAGTTAACTGGGAATTGCTTGGTTTTCATTAGCCTGCGATTAGTATATGCGGATGCGGTACATTGTGAGAGTGAATATAGACAACGTAGTGAGAATAGATTTATTTTGTGAGTGATATTTCGTTATTAGGGGATGGCGAGTGAAGCTTAGGTACGGTGAAATAATGGAAATAATGCTTAAAATGGTATATTTCTAAATAATTTATTGAATTCAAGCTGGTTTTCCCGTTGAATTATATCCAATGGATATAACTGAATCCGAAGTTTTGAGTTTAGGTATAGTTTTGTTGACTAGAGATAGAATAAATAGGTAGCGGAAGGATATAGCCATCTGATTTCAGAACGCCGTTGACTCTCTTGGCGTTAAGGTCCATGAGTTAGCATGTGTTTAGGTCTATGAGTTAGCATACGATTAATTAAATACCTAAATGGACTACAATAGGTAATTTTATACAATAATAATGCGAAAACTCATCGTCTCCTTTTCCGAATTAATAGCAATAATCCCTCAGTTACAGCGTTCAACCAACAGTTGGTCCAACGCCAACGCATGCTGGCGAAGGGCAGGAAAATCTCTTATGTCCGTATTTGACTGACATATCACCTTCTAAATTATCATCTAAACACCTTTCAAGCATTCGTCAACACATGCTATATCGAACGTATTCAACAAAAGTTATGCATCGTATTCATGCACATACTCTAGTGACCACGGAATGCGTACATCAATTATTCATAGTTGTCAACTCTGCCAATCGAAGACTCTGGCGCCACCGGCTGAAAAGAGCAGATAAGGGCGTAGAACATTTAAGAGCACAAGGGCGTAGAGTGTAGAGTGCACCCTACTTGAAATGGAACACGGCCTAATACTGGTCATTAACAAGCAAATCAACTAACCAACTACGATAAAATTAGCACAAACTGACTATAGCCTCAAAGGCAGCTATTAACGCCTCTTGTTGTTCGCAGGAAAAAGGACATTGTAACCCTGTCCTTTCTGCAGCCTTTTTCCACAATTTTATGCTCATGGTATAATAAACCGTAGTGTTCCGTTTTTCGTAAAGTGTTTTTGACGTTTTCAGAAGACAGATCGACTTGGAACTTCAAACATTAAGTCAAGATTTCCACAGTTTAGATCACATTAGAAGTTAATTATGCACGTCCATAACATATAGCACCAGCATATTTTGGCTGAAAGTAGAGGGATAATTTTATCTCTCCATAGATGGATAAAATTCGTAGTAAATAGTTAAAATTCAGTGTCCGTAATTCAGCATAAAGTCATTTATTTCCCCGAAGTGATACGTTTTTAGCTAACGTATGTACTTCAGCTTTTACGTTCGTTACTTTTTTATTTTCCGCATAATACATGCTTCTACATTGCCTCATTTAATAATTTAAATACATCGGAATAACCTTTATTCAGACACCACATGCCAGCATATGCATCGCTCATTTCTCTAAAATTTATCGATATGCCTTGTTGTTCTACGCGCTATATATTACTCTTACATTTAAATAGTTTATGGAATTCCGCTCAAACCAGGGTCACGTATCTGAGAAGCGATTCAGTTTACGCGAGAGGTAGTTTACGTTTAAAATGAGGTAATAATTAATGTAAACCATGTAAAACTAGCCGGGACCAAGCCCTTTTTTTCCGGATAGCCAAGGTTTCCGTTTTACTCGGATACCTTCTGACGCAGATTTCACAGCATATTGTTTATAACTGAAATTCACTCATCCTGATTTGGATACAAGATTTTCATGGCAAGCGCGATGTGTGGTATAACAGGAAATGCAGATTTATTTTACAGTCCTTAATCGTGAAACTCTTTCAATCATATTTAGATGATTCCCAACCGATTGGTAGGTTGTGCGCGGCCTCATCTTAGAATTCTCTAAATAGGAATAATCTTCGATATTCCCCGCACAAGACAATCAGTATGCCTATCTCACAAGTTTATTACACGTGCTACTTCATGTGATGTCAAGGATTATTATAATTTTTCTTTCTCTCCTGAGGTTACTTATCATTCTCTCCTCTGTAACCCACTTCAATGCTCCATTCCTGCTCAAAATGCCCCTATCCATCTTTTCTGCCGCCACCAAATCTACGCCACCAACTTCTTATCCACTCCCACCATATCCAACACTTCTTCGTTTACATGCTTCCCACATTTACATCTACATAATACCCTGCATGAACCTTTAGGATGCGTGGCAGGGGGTGACTTTTCACCAACATGCACTCTACTATATCCTTCTTAGGTTAAAGAAACTACAATAAAGTACGACTGTTGATGGATTAGTGAAAACCTGCAAATACATCTACAATCGCGTCAGGAGGTGAAACTTCACCAACATGCGCTCTACTATAGGTAAGGTATGCAACCAATGTTATGGAAACTATGAGTATGAATGAATCTTGCAATTACATAAATGGACAGAGATACAAGAGTTATACAGGGAACATGCTAGACGAACAAGTAGTTCGTAGCAGATTGAGAAGCAAGCATAACAACATCAGTTTAATTTCCATCTCAATTCCTTGCCGCATAATTTCATTTCATAAGCTTAAAATGTACGCACGTCTTATTCCCGCAATTTAGCACCGAGGATCGGACACATTTCAGTGGCGGGAGCATCCCTGGGTCTCTATGATGGACGACTTGGGTGGCGAGAGGCGGGTGTCGCGGCAAAATGTGTCTCGGGGCGAGGAGTCAGTAATCTCCCGGCTCCCAACGGACTCCGCGGTCATCTCGTCTGGCGACTAAACGGGTTGACAGCGGAGGCGCCAGATAAGAGCCGCATCTACGCCCACCTCATTCGTCCCGTGCATACGGGAAGAACATTAACTGTGGCGGGAGATAGGATGATTAAACTCATGCAGTGGACGTCGCATTTCCATCCAGAGAGATTTGACTATGAGGATGGAGATTAAACAATGTTCATTCGGTTAGACCTAATTCTGGATAGACCGTAATTGGAATGTGCCCCCAATACAATTTAGCAGATGAAGTCAGTACGTAAGGCTCTGGCTTCACTTATTTCCCTGTTATATTTTGAATCCCGCGCCCGGTTTAATATCGGGTATGCTCCATCCAATATTATTCAAAAGCCTTTCAATAAATTCAAACTAACGGCAATAGCGGGTTTATCAATGGAAGCGAGAAATTCCTACTTTTGCAACGGATTGATAGGATGGAGTGTTAAAAATGATTGTACTGAGTAGTTTGATATTGATTAAGGACTGCAAAAGTGTTATTTAAGTGTTACAACATAACATTTCAGTAATCTACCGGTTAAAGATAGGTTTTATTTGAAAATAAGAGAAAATCCTCTAGTAGATTTTTACGCATGCATGGCCCTATCTACCTCTTGTATTTCTTTCTTCATCCCGTCCATAAAATCTATTCTTTCTTCCCATTCCCCGCTTGTTCTACATCCTTCTCTCTATTACGGCCTTGAGCAACCCATCGCCCCTCATTACTGTTTCCAGCCACCTATCCTCTCTCCCCCTGATCTCATCCATAAGTTTCCTTTCATCACCCACCATGCCAAGCACCTCCAAGTTAGTCTTCCTTCCCGTCCACCGTACCTTCTCCATCCTCCTCCACACCCACATCTAATGGCTGATTAAGGTAGTTGGAGCGATAAATCAATTCACCTAGAATTTGATAAATGTGACGTCATTTTAAAGATAAAAGTCCCATTTTTTTAATGATATCAAAATATGAACCCCATGCTGACCTACTTTTCGAGCAATTTGTATAAAAATATCAGATTTTTTACATGGGATAGATTACGGCTGTGCGCTCCAGAGGGAGAATATTTAAAAAATTACCTACTTCTAGCACCTATATTTCGTCAAAAAACGCACGGTATGTAGTTTGGATGTTTTCTCAACTATTTATAAAAATTAATCAATCACTCACCGCAGAACGTTTTACAGAACCGCAAAAAACATTATATTGTGAAGGCAATTTCACCGTACGGCGTGAA
Organism: Pyrrhosoma nymphula; assembly: GCA_963573305.1. NCBI lineage: Eukaryota > Metazoa > Arthropoda > Insecta > Odonata > Coenagrionidae > Pyrrhosoma > Pyrrhosoma nymphula. The sequence continues at coordinate 56,617,668 of OY754339.1, read as the reverse complement.
AAAATGAGTCAAGTTAGAGACTTATGTGGAGATATTTTTTAACTACTGAGAATATTTGTCATACATAACTATTCTTTTGCACTATTTATTTTACAATATTTACTCCATACTTCTTACAGACGCTTAAATAAAAAAATAAAATTCGAATATGGTCTCTATTATGAATAGGGTACTATCTCGCTCAAACTACCTAAATTCAACCATTTGGCAGTGATTATAATCTACATATATTACTCACTAAGTGTTTCAACTCGAAGGTCGGTTTTGGTCGGTGAGAGTAGAGCTCACCCCATAGTTAGCCATTGGCGTGTGAAATTCACACATTCAGGGTAGGGGGGCCAGTTCCTTTCCCTGGGCCACCTGGGGATTTCGTACGAAGTTCTGACAATCAGAGTGTCGCACCGCGAGGATTTTCGGAGGGGGTGTCCGGAGAGGCTTCACCCGGATTTGAACCCGGAACCCTCCGGTCGGTAGCCCAGCGCTCTACCCACTAGCCCACCACCACCCATTAATCTAATGTGAATGAATTATTCAGGAGGGAAACCGTAGGGGGATTGGGTCGGTGACTGGAGAACTGGCTTCCCATATCAAGGGCCCGGGCTCGAATCTCGAAATTGGCGGCGATTTTTCATTCCTATTTGGGTGCCTTGTAGATGGCACTTCAAGTGTCGCTACTCCATTCCCCGAATGAGACCCTTAAACTGTGATCCTTTCGTAAAGGTGGTTCCACCGTGAAATGACTTAATGTCATTTTATTCATATTCTGTCTACTTGTAGAAAACGTTGTCCTCTATCTGATATGAACAACAAAATAATACCTTTCCATGCTATTTTATTCTATAATTGAACTTGAAATTACATGGTGTTCAATGGGAGAATGAGAGAAACACGGGGAAAAATAGTATTTTTCCATAAAATATAAATGCCATTTTTGCGGAAAACTATTTATAAGAAGGAAATAATCCTGAGAAATTGTATAAAAATGTATTATAGGCACCTTACCATCTTATTTTTTTAGTTATTAGGGAATTACTGCCGTAATTGAAGTCAAAATGCGGTAATTCGTAAGAAATGGCGCTGAAGTCGGCTCCTATGGCTGGAAAAAAGTGCTAATTTAAAATACATTCGTGGAATAATCTGCATTTTTTTTACAGAACTTTTGGTTTTCTGTAGGTAACGCATTTCATCAGCGAAAGCAGGATTTTTTGGACAAAATATAAAAAATGTGGAATTTAGTATTTGTTTTGACTCACACAGTCGCGGCGGAACCTCCTTAAGAGTAGGCTAGTGCCGGCGCCGATTTTTTCTCCACCCCTCGGGTTGGGCCTGACGTGATTTGGGCCCTTATATCCTAGTGGCGCAAATGACCTCACATTAGCTGTAGGTTGCCTCCCCCAAAGACAAAACGGACCAAAATCCGCATATCTTGGGTATAATTAATGCTGTCATGATTATCAGTATTTATAATAATAATTTTATTGATCCATATACATACAATATATGTCCTATAGGACATGTGGAAATTACATAAATTAGCCACTTAGTGGCAAATTTCAATCTTGTTCATTTAAATATTCCCAAACAGAGTAAAAACAGTTGTCAAGGAGGTACTGAAAAACATCTCTCTTAAAATTCTGTTAATAAGAGGTTTATTTAATTTGTGCTGGTGACTTATTATAGACATGCATTCCGATACTAGCTGGAGCCTTGCTGATGGCTTTAATTGGAGACTTTTCTAGGTGTGTCTCTTTCTCCTTATATAATGGTGATGGAACGAACTTTGTAAGCGAAGTCCACAATGTTCCTTTTGGTAAATATCAACAAATTAAATAGATATATACAAGGTATAGGCTGAGCTTTTTAAAGTGGGGTTTGTATGTCTGCCTGAAGGAAATATTACTAATAATTCTGTCAATCTTTTTTAGAATTACGAATGAATCCATTGGTCTAGCAGAAGAGCCTTATAGTATGAGTTCACATGAGACGCGCGAGTAAAAATAGCCAAATTACTTGGCTAACAGAATATCATGACTGACTGACGATTTTAAATCAGAGAATGGATAGGAAACGGAATGAAGTTATTTTACATAGGTTATATAAGTGGCTACACTAAGTTGCGGATCGAAAAAGAGTCCTGAAAATTTAAAGTTTGTGGTTAGAGCATAGGAGAAATAGACGAAGAAATTATCTCTATGTGCAAGCAGATCTACATCTACGAAGTACCGTTCAAGCCACCACTACGGTGTGTTGAACGGGGTGATTTCACACCAGGCATGCTGCACTCGCCCCAGCACAAATCAGAACCTCGCAAGCTCCCCCTTCCGCTAAGCGCAGGTCAAAAATCAGTCAGGAGAACAGTGCGCAGTCCAACCGGAAACTGGGAGAGTGATACGTAAATGAACATGCAAACATGCAAAACAATGCTATAGACACATCTAGTGATTGATATTACTAATATGTTAATTTATGAATGCTACGTGATGCTACTTCAAGCAGAAAACAAAATAAAATAATGCCGGACATATCAAGCGGTGTGAAGTGTTAGTAATGATGTTGTGTTATTAAGGTACTTTAAGCGAAAAATGACTTCACCTAGAATTTGATGAATTTGGCCTCATTTTAAAGAAAAAACTCCCATCTTTCCAATTATATCAAAATATCAACCCCTTGCCGAACTACTTTTCGAGCTATTTGCCAACAAATATAAGCTGTTTTACATGGAATAGATTATGACTGTGCGCTCCAGAGGGGGAATATTAATTAAATTACAAAATTGGGAACTTCTAGCACCTATATTCTAGACCAGCACCAGATAGACCGCAATTTGATGCCGTAAATTTAGCTTAATAGAAATAGTAATCAGCCCGTAATGGTCGACGCTGTTTGATTTTTGGGGAGTCAAATAAAGGCTATCGTTGTGCCCTCCGTGGATGGAAGCACCATAGAGACAGGGAGGCAGAGCAATAGAGAGGAGAGGGAAAACTATCAGTGGGGGAGGGACGGCCGCAACCAGTGCGAATCTCACGGGAGCCACCGGCCCTGGGCAAACACAATTCAAGCCATTTGGGAGAACAAGGACACGAGGAACCCCTAGGGGAGGTGGGAAGGTGCAGGAACCTTCAGCGATTCGTCAGCAGGCACTTAGGTAACATGTTGGCCCCAGCCGCTAAGTGTAATCAATCTCTGTTGACATTATTCACGTTCTTTGTGGAAGGAAATGTTCGAACGCACATGTTCCATTCTGTCAATTCGACAATATTAGATAAGTATCCCTTGCACTTATGTATTCCAGGTGGTGTGATCAGAAACGTTGTACATGCATTTCCATATTGGCAATCAATAGCCTATTGCTTTGAGAGTCCACTCTCATTATCGAAGTACAATCTAAACGATCGTGGGGTTAGTTAATTGAGGAGAGGCGGCCAACAGTTGAGGTCATTTGCGCTCTTGAAGAAAGGTGAATAGGTTGGCAAGAGGATTACATGGGGTGGAGGAAAGGTGGAGAGAAACCCGGCGTCGGCATTAACTAACTATAAACGAAATGTGCCAAGGGATCCTAAGTTTCGTCCGAGGGATCCTAAGTCTCATCCGACGGACAGAGTACTGCATTTAGAGCTCTCCACATGGCACCCACCCAAGTAGGGATTGGGATGCCGCTGAAAAAATCTCCGCCACTACCGGGATTCGAACCAGGGTCCTCAATATCTGAGGCAATGCACGTTATGTGCTAGCAATCAGCTGTAAGAACCACAGTCTTAGTGACACATCAGAGGGGAAAAGTACCAAGCGTTTGATTGCTTTAATGCCAAAGAGCGAAATAAGTTCTCTCACCAAGTATGGAATGATTCAAAATTTCGTCATCTACTCTTACTACTCTTGTCAACAAAATTTGTTGTGCACATAACGGTCTCCAAGAAAAACAGCGACATTGAATTTATCTACATCTAGATAATATTCTGCAAGCCATCTCAAGGAAGTGTGGCAGGGGGTGAATTGTCACCGACATGCATTAAACTATACCCTATTAAAGTTAGTGTAACTACGACTATTGATGCATTGGCAAAAACCTACTAATCCTTGTAGGGAGGCGAGATTTCACCAACATTCTCTTCACCGTAGGTATTCCACCAATGTTAGAGAAACTGTTTGTATTTATGTTTTTGCAACTGGGTTGACTTCTTGGGGGTGGGGGTTGGCTTCTGGTGGGAGGGTTTCATTAATATTTATGTGCATCATCACAAAATATTTATATTATTATTCACTAAAACGATAATAAATTAACATTCTCTTTTCGTGAAGACAATTCATCTATATTTTTCAGCCCAAAAAGCAAAATTCTAAACGCTAGTTCAGGTAAACGAACGAAAACGAATTCAGGTAAACATGTTTTAGGGGGATTTAAACCCTTAACCCCCCCGTCCGTACGCCACTGGATACCACACCACATTATTTAATTACCCATTACCTATCCCTCCTACTTTTACCACTGCAAAAGCAAATGATGTTGAAACAACTGAGCCACGTAGCAATACAATTAACCGTTTTTAGTGAAAGAAGTAGAATTCGCGGATTGTTTTCTTTTGACCGTGGAATTAGTCGTTTTCGTGATTGATATATAAATGCCTTATGGGTCAATTAGAGAAATTAGGTGGGCAAGAATATTCGGAAACAAGTGGACCTTTCGATATCAGCAATTTATAAGCATTCCCTTGAAATGGCCAATGCATCTTACCTACATACGTGCTGTGGTTGTTTTTACTTTGCCCGTGGGGATATCGCCCGGGCTTACGAAGGAATGTAGAAATGTTTTTATCAATAGCATGATATATATGAGATATATATAAGAGTTGCTCAGGGAGCACGCCAGATGAGCTGGAAATACAACGTACTAAATAAACAGAGAAGCATTAAATAAGAAACCCACCAATTATCCCTTGAACAACCTAATGACAAAGCCTCAATGGCACCTGATATGGTATTAAAATGACATTTAAACCTATCCGTTCTTTCTTATTATCTTTATTGGTCCTAATTTAGATGGCCGAGAATATTTAGGAACGAATAGCATCGTTAAACATTAGCGCAGTACCGCCGCTCCATCGGAATAACCAATGACTGTAGAATCTAAAAGCGTCTGCATAGTACCACGGAATCTTCCGCATAGGAGTGTGGTAAGTGTTGAAGTTTTACTGATATGCACGACACTATCTCCCATAAAAGTATTAGAAAATACGATTTTTGATGCGTTTTTCAAGCACATAAATGCACAGACAAACATGATTTATACAGGAAGCACTAAGAGTGAGTTGTCATTACTATTTTTTCCGTTAATAAACGATTATTTTGTAACATCAACTAATTATCTTCACCAGCTCTCAAGCATCCTAATAATAACGTCTCAATGGCAGGTATTGCGGATTTTTTTATCGTTCGCGGAAAAATAACAATTTACACTTGTTAAATCTGCAGCCCCTCAATTTCATAATTTTATGTTCATCTCCTAATATGGTAGTGGTTCGGGTTTCACAAAATATTTTTAACGCCCTCAGAAAATAGATTTCCTTAGAATTTACTTAAAAGACTAAGTCTAAATTTTAACCGACGGTCTGATAAAAATTGTTCATCCTAGTTGTTGTAGGTTTATACTTAACACTAGTAAGATTATCGTAACGAGGTTTGACGTGTGTTGGTGTTACGACTCTGCCAACCAAGGACGGCCGTGATTTTTGTTTTGAGCGGCGGAGAAAGAATCTTTCGCGGGGCGGCGAAAGTCTTTTCTTCCCCGTGGTCCATTGACGGGACAGCCGACAAAAGATATCCCGCGATCCTCGTAGGGGACTCAACGTCTTAGAAGCGGACCAAGCTTTGTTGCTCACAGTAATTTTTTTGTAGTCTGGGACGTCGGTTTTAGTCATAACAAATTATTATTTAAATTTGCTGACGCCAAAGTCATTTCAATAATCTAATAATAAAAAGATATTACACATTAGTCAGTCAATCTTACAATTAATTAATGAAATTAAATTTGAATATAGGATTAATTGGTAACAGAAATTCATCATAAAAACAGGCATTAAAGATGTGGGAAGGTGGTTCCTTTCTCAATAAGCAAAGTGATTGATGCCAGATTTTCTCATTTCTCAGGAATATAGCGATTGAATTTCTTAAATTTGAGCTCAGCATTGTATGTTATGAAGTGTGCTTCAATTCCAAAATATAACGTCCCGATGCCCAATGATAGAGTGGACTCCTATATGATAATTTTAATTAGTGTCCCGGTAGAAGGATTATTTCTGTCGATTCCCCAACAAACACCTGAAATATAATGTAATTACTCGTGGGTTTCTATCATGGATTGATTTTCCGATCACCTTGTTTACTCTCTATGGATAGTTTTAAAGGTTTATAATAGATCACCCCAGCTTTAATGAAATTGAAGGGTGACCACCAGTTAAGGTCAGGTGAACATTCTGCGTCTTCCATCTAACTTCACCGGTTGGATTGGGCCATGTGAATCATCTGTCACTTAACTCGATTCGCCTACGGAGCGGCTGCGGCTGCCTGCGGCTTGGCTTCCAGACTCCTCGGGCGAAGCTCGGCGCTGAGTTTCGTGAGCGTCTCCAATCATCTACATCTACAAAATACCCTGTAAGCCACCTCAGGGGTGTGTGGCAGAGGGTGAGTAGCCACCAACATGCATTACACTATCACCTAAAGTTAGTGTAACTACGACCAATTATGCACCAGCATAAATTGCCAATGCCCGTCACGAGGCGAGGCCTCACAATCATGCACCACACCACAGATATACTCAATAGAGTGGGACCGTTATTATATATGTATTTTGCTACTAAACATATGGACAGAGACTCAAGACTTATGTTGAAAACATGCACGGCGTGCTGTTATTACTAGGTATAGTGTAATGCATGTTGGTGACTATCAATCGAGCAAGCATGTTTAAAGGCATTCGGTGGCGTTAAAATACCTTTGGAAATGTTAGGGGTGGGGGATTCAGTAGCAGCATTGTTTCATTTGCCGGACTCATGTTAGTTTTCCATGTCTCAAGAGTGCTTTTCTATTGGTAAATGGATTTAGGACGGATAGCACAAATGAATGGCGTTGCACATCGGTATTTTAAGAACCCGTGCACTCTTTATTACTCGTGTGTATTTATATTAAAACAGAAGAACATATTGAAGAAAAATAGTGGAGTTAACAAAGCCTTAAAGGGTTTAAATAACGGGACGGGTGCAAGTGAGGTAATCTTCGTGAAACTTATATCTTGCCTTCAAATGCGAGCATGGAAAATATGCAATGCACAATCATAAGAAAGGAGAAGAAATGATCATGATCAGTGGTTATTTATTCTTATTCTCATTGTTCCATTTTTGCTTCAACCCTACAGTGTTATTGTTTATTCAGTATGTTAATAAGGGTTCCTATTTGTTTTACAATGAAATACTTGACATTTGTTTTTAAAATTTGACTGAAGGGAGGTATTTTTTTTCTGAAAGGGGTCTTGAAAGTATTATGGGTGTCTCCAACCGAATCAATGACGCATTAAAGGTGGTAAAAAAGAAGGATAGGATAATTAAATTGGGTCCTGTGCGTGCATAATGCAAAGAGAGCTTATGAAATAATGTTCTTGAAAATCTTGCATCAAATTCTTCAATGAAGCATTTGGATCGGTAGGAATCTCCTTCTTTCCACCTTCTTTTACAGGGTTGTTATTGTCATTTTTATGCGTCCAATTTCTAACTCTTCAGGTTACATATAATGCATGAATCATAGCGTGCTATACGTAAGCGGATATGATTTATTATGGCCAAAATATAATTTAGGATAACCCTAGTATGCTCAACGCAAACAAGAAATCTGCTAGCCTCGGTAGCAGTGAGGAGAAACTATTCATAAATTATCTTTCATTGGTCTTGAAACTTGAAAATGGTTCCTCGCCTGCTTGTCATGGGATTGCGGGTTCCAGTCCCGTTTTGGTGGATTTTTCACCACTTGGGGCATACTGGTAAATGTTCGTTCTTTTTTTGCTTGTTATCTTCCTCGATGAAGAGGATAGGAATCTTGGACGAAATAATAAGAGGTAGAAGATATGAAGGATTTAAGACGGATTTAATGGCCGGACATCCTTAGGAGGGCAAGCGAGACAATGTTTCAGAAACTGGGATGCAGGATAGGGAATGTCCAATAACCAACAATCAGCTGGTAGAATACTCAAATGAAGTTCACTTTTTCTCGATGTAAAAAGCCTTGGTGGTTGTGAAAATATACAGTAATGGCGGGCAGCCTCGGAATGGGCTGCCGGAACATTTTTAATGCTGTTGAGAAAAATACAGAATAATGTGGATCTCATGGGGTCCAATTTCATTAAAAATATTAAATAAAGCATTAGGGGGGAATGCCATGACAAATGCTAATTGGCACAGCAATGATCCCGATCATTGGTGAAATGTTTTACAAGAACTGGATGAGAAAAACGAGGGCGCGTCAATCTTTAGAGACAAAATTCAATTAAATTTGAAGGAGATTTCAACGCTTGATCAATAGTTTGGACCAGAAGAAATTTATTAGACCTCAAGTCCTTAGAATTCGAGAACAACAAGTTGGCTTGCCAACGGTTTGTGATTATATTGACTAGTATTTATTAGGTGTAGAACGACACACAACGTGTGCACAATGTCTTATTAATTATTACTCATATTACCATATTTGCTTGTCAGTACAATCTCAGGAAGTGGTGGAATATTTTTTAGATTATTTTGCGACAACAGCGTATGTCAATGCATGGCAAAGCAGAACATAAACTAAAAGGTATTAGATGATTGTTTCCATAACGCTTCAACAGATAGTTAAATTTTTGAATTATGAATACAAGTGAGCAAATATTTTTATGCCGATTACCTCTACAGCGGTATTATTCAACCAATAGCTTGAGGCTCCGAGAATATATCCAATGATCTGAGAAAAAGTTTTTCATTCACTTAAAACTTGATACAATTGGACCACATGCAGCCAAGTGCTGTTCAATCCACAACACTAAAGAGAAGGGGATCATTAAAAAATCAAAATTAAATCTCACTTTGTCATATGTTTCTTACCCCATCCTATTCCCATGATAATCACCAAATTATTCACGATCCAAACGGATTGGCGTCACGTCGCAGTGGTTACACAGATGAATTTCAAAGACATTCTGTCATTTCGCTTCACTAAGTCATCAATGGCAGATTCTCATTGGATAGTGTTTCACATTTATATTTTGATGACAAAAGCTCAACGCTGCACATTCGTAGTGCGATTATCATTGAGAATGGATTGCTTCATTCATGCGTCATCTTGGTTTCCTGCTCTTGGCTACAAGTTCCATCCATGAGTAATTGGCAGTGCGTCGACACACACGAACAATAAAAGAAATACATTGAAGTTATCTCGAAGAGACCGTTTAAAGCACAAATAAAGAGACCGAAAAATTTTCAAGTTGTTGCATTAAATTGTTTACTTGCCAAATAAAATGTTTACTTATAATTCACTGTGCTAAATCTCCCCTGGTGCACTCTAGGGAGGTTCTAAGATTTGTTCACGGTTCCTGGAAAATGATTCACCATACCACTATTAACATGTCGATACTATAATTATTTTTACCGATGTCTCATAACGATAGTTTTGTATAACGGTATTTTAGTTAATTTTCCTAGAAACTACCGCAAAATAATTGATTTCGATCCAAATAAATCCAATAACTAAACTTCCTAGTCTAACTGACCCCGATTCAGATTTTCTTGCGACAGATAAAGTACCTTTTTATACATCCAACGTTTTACCAACATAAAAGGACGAGAAGGATAGCGCAGTTTTGCTTTTCGTCTTCAGCTATTGAAAACGTATATAACCTAGCCAAAACTTTACGCCAGTGTTACCATAGCTGTATCCAAACAAGACCATGACTTTAGTAATACAGCTTTCGATAGAACTTCTACAGCTTTGGTACATTATGCACACTACCTATTGTTAGATAATTTTTTCGCTTCCATTATAGGGCACTTATTCAGAATAATGGGCATAGGAGCTACAAGTCACTCTCCTGAGATTGTGTGTTCACGGCCATTTTGCTCATGCACATCCTAAAATCAACTACACTAGCCCATTAAAATGAACTAACACCTGAGGCCTAAAAAGGCCTGATATTCAACACTGTATTTGCAATTGCAATTTCTTAACCGTTTCCGGACGGTTGCGAGAAGTGGGACAACATTCGTAGCAAACAATATATTAATAATAATTTATCTAACGCTTACAGGTATCCCCCAATTACAAGTGTTGTAATAAAAACAAAATACATTACAATACAAATAAGTCATAAATTAAAATATAGAATTAAAATATATATATTAGAATGGGGGGTGATGAGCAATGATCATTGAGATAACGGATTGATAAACTATCGGCGGTTGAAATTGCGCGCGGCACAAAAGAATGTACCCGTATGTTGGGCAGTTGAACAAGGTGGAATTGGAGTACTCGAAGAATTTTAGGGGAAGACAAATGAGGAAGTACTTGACCTAGTTTGTGAGGAAAGGAAACATCTGGATGAGATTAGGGGAAGGCAGGGTAGGTGGCTGGAAGCGGTAATGAGAGGCGATGGTTTTCTGAAGACCGTGATAGAGGGAAGCATGTTGGGCAATCGGGGAAAGGAAAGGAAGAGAATAGGTTTTATGGACGGGATGAAGAAGGGTAAGACTTACGCTGAGATGAAAGAAATACTAGAGGTAGATGATAGGGCACTGAACATGCAAGAGTCTGTTGGATGTTCTCTGACTTTCACCATAACCTGCCTTTAACTGGTGGATTACTCCGATGGTGATGATGATGTAATTAAGTTCAGTGATCGATCGTTATGCTAAAAACTTAGCATTTACTTTGCAGATACTGAATTTAGATAAACAAAGAATGGCATGAAGCATTACAGCTATTTAAGGGGTCAAATACCATGGCCACATAGGTTGGAATAGCTGGTTGGTTGGTAGTTTAGGGGAGGCAACCGACATCTACTTAGGGTCATTTGCGCAATTGAGGGTAGGTGGGTAAGATGGTAAGGGAATGATTATTTGGGGAATGGAGGAAGGGTGGAGAGAAACCCGGCGTCGACATTAGCCAACTCTTAAGGCGGTTGGAGCGGTTTTTGTTGGTGAACAGATTTGTGTGAAACTTTGCATACGTGTTCTTATTAGTGATATCTGTAGATAAAAGTGAATAAAAATTGCATCATACCGATTTGGTTTCTTAGGAACTCAAAGCTATTTTAACATGTATCTTTATGGAACATGAAATATAGTTGGTAGTACTTCAATTAAATATGATAAATAAAATACCCTTATTATTATTATCATTGTTGCTAACAATAATCTAGGTGTCGCGCCGAGTCCAATATTCGAAAAAAAAACTTATTTTAATATACTCGTAATTTCATCTAAATTTCGAATACCGCGCCACAAACACTAGTCATAACAAGCTTAAATCAAGGATAAAGCTAAAATATACCTACTTCTTATATAATTTCCAGTACTGCCTGCATGGTGAGTTTCAACGCATAAACAGATAAACTGAAATGAAATTTGATCCCAGAATCTTTTTCGACTTGCTTAAAAATTATTAAACTGTGCACTCAACGATCCACCAATACTCTCCAGCCACCTTAACGAAAGGCGCCAAGGGGACCTCAGTTTAACTTCCCATCCGATGGATAGAGTGCACTTGAAGTGCTCTCCACACATCACCCAAGTGGGGATCGAGATTTCCACAGAAAAATCTCCGCCACTCCTCAAATTCAAACCCTGAGTTCTCTAGGAAGGGAAGCCAATACTCTAGCCACAATACCTACCCGATCTGCGTCTTAAACTACTCTTGATCCCTCACGATACCAAATTCTCATACTTCTTTCGATATTTTTTTCAATTTCGATTCTTTCGTTATTTTTTCTCTATGAAGTTTCAGTGAGAGCCGTCCGTTTGAAAGAGCCACAAAACCAACATTTTAAAACGGTAAACATTCGAACGTTTATCATAAAAAACTTGATAAGCATGGTTTTATGCAAAATAATATGTGAGTTAAAGTTAGATGTAACTCGCTTTCATGTAGGTTTGCTAGTTAAATTTTAATCGGAATCCAAATTTAAGTCCATATATTTTTGCGCCGACGGTAGGCCTTGGCTTGAAGCCTTTGGTGAGTGTATGCCTACAGAAAATGGTGCTCTCTAGACGCAAAAGCATCGGTTGACCGTGGAAAAACAAAGCCAATGTCGACATGAGGAATAGGAGAAAGGACAGAAATGAGCGATAAGACGGGAGTGGATGGAAGGGAAGAAAGAAAGTGAAATGCACGCGGTAAGAAGTTGAGATTTTGGACGATTTTAGGGGTTTAGTGAGTGGGGAGGAGGATGGGAAAGGGATAAGGTCAGTTAGTGGGACTTTCCTTTTGGGGAAACCCCGTCTCAAGATGCGGACTGACCGTCGTGACGTCGTCGCGGCCAAAAAAAGGTCCCGAGGTTCAATTCGGAGGATCCCATCGCGAGAAGGGGGAGAGGTTGGGGGGGGGGGTCCCGCAAGGGAAGTTTTTGGGGCCCCTCTGACTTCTACTTCCTCCGCCCGCGCTAATAATCCCCATAATCCTCTCAGCACCGGGTGAGGGCCCTTGTGCGCACGGTCTAAAGGGGGATGATCGGACGGGTGTGGGAGGGAGAGGGTTGAGGAAGGGGGAGGGGCGGTGGGATGGTTCTCTCTGGGAGTAGGAAAAGCGCAGCTGCACGAGGAGAAGACAGACAGGACGGCGACAACGCGAGACCCTCGCCAAGGAGCTGAGCGTTGTGTGAACCTTCGGGGGAAACACAAGGGAGGGGTATTACTGGACGGGGTCCTTGGACCCGTTAAAACTTAAGGGACGCGCATCATTGCACGTGTGGGCGTCTTCATGGGAAGGACTCCTTAGGTCGGGTTCGTTCACATCTACACGAAGCCAACTCAGTGGTGTGTGGCAGGGGAGATTTTCACAAAACATACACTACCTACGTTACATTACATGATAGTTTTAGAAACTTTAAAAATAGTTAACCTGTTTCAATGGAATATACACATCATGTCTCGTGGAGATACCTCTTCACCCGATGACTTGCACGGAAATAAAGCACACCCGTACGCATAGCAAAAGTATTTATTATATTAAGCATAATTACAGAGGTATTACGTAAGATATCATATTAAGGAAAAAAGCACATTTCACCAAGGAGCATAGTTCCATTAAGCATCGTTCATGTGCGCTTAAGTGCACTGATATATTCCGATTTGCGCTAAATTCATCTCCTTGATCGAAAAGCTGTCATTATTTTACGTTGCCAAAAAGATGATATGCTTCCACCCACCTAAAAAGATTTTATTCTAAATTTTAAATTAAGACTAGCATATTTTTATTTTATTTTATTTTTTTTAAGAACCACCGAAAACAGCTCTTATTGGCCTTTACATCGGGGTATTAACAATTAACAATTGACGAGCACAAACAACCATACTATACCATATACTTGCATAGAGCATGCATGCACATTTGCATTTTTCCAACCAAACTGTAACAGCACCTGGGCTAACCATGAAACTAGAAATATATCGAAACGACCTTATACATATCTTGCTCTGGTCTTGGAGATACAGAATGCATGTGTGACTGAACGGGGTCTTTGGCCCCGTAAAACTAAGGGAAACGCTTAAATGCACATGTGCACAGGCAGGGATCCTTTGGGATAGGTTGGGGGAGAGCGAGAGAGAGAAAGGAAAAAAAAGCAAATGCAGTTTTTTCCAGGACGAGGGTGAGCGCTGGCCGAGGAAATCTCAGGATTCGTCACGGAGCGGCGACTCAACGCACGGAATCAGCGAGGAAAACTTTCCACCCGTTAAGAAGAGTCGCGTCTGTCTGTCCCTTTGTTTAGCGCAACTTCTCTGCGAGAAGCAGGGATGTGCGTGCATGTGTGTAATATCTTCGTCTTCTTCGCTCTACCAATCTGGGGTGAGGAACTGCTTTCGTTCATCGCCCAGAGGAGGAGGAAGCGAGCTCGACTGCCGAGGTCAGTCACACGCTGGTCTTTCGAGTCGCGTTGTGCCCACGGGCACGACGCCAAATAACAATAAAATTATTCTTTACAGAAAACATTTGCGTCATTAAAGATAATTAGGGAGGTTGGAAATAGAAGGGTAATATAGATAATGTAAAGGTTATGAAGAATCTAGATAATTTCTCTTCATGGGCTCTTTATTTTCATATAATTGTATTTTTTTCTTCTGGAGATGTAATATAATTGATCAATTAATGGACCTATATCTCCAGAATAAAGATACAGTTATGAAGAATGTGCATAAAGCAATTAGATTTCCGAAAGCTAAGAAGGAACGCAAAATGTGCTGTTATTAATGGTTAGCATATAATGCATGTAATATATTTATTTCACTGGTGTTAATTTATTTTACATTTCTCTTACAAGGTAAATTTCCCTTTTACATCAGGAACCACAACAGTCAACTACGGAAAAACACATGAAAACCATACCGTGGGAGGTGAATATACTGCCGAGACGTGACTCAAACCCGCGACCCATTAGTTGGGAGGAGAGTACTTTACCCCTTGGCCGCCACTCAAGCCACTAATCTTTGAAGAGCGATCATTGCAGCCAGGATATCTGCCAAGGGGCCGCAGCATCCAGTTATGGGCAGCTAATTTTGAAAAAAAAATACCTTGGGAACCTGTTCGTTTAGCTCAATCATGTAGGCGATCGAAAGCAGAGGTTATAATGTTAAGAGGCCTAAAGTAGTTTCTTCGAGGTATCACAACATACTTATAAAATTAAATGTTTTTCGCCTCACTGTGAAGAAAAAGACTTCATATTTCTAATTACACCAAAATATAAACCATTACCAACGTTACGAGTAATTTGCAAAAAATATATACAAACTGGTTTTCATATGAGATATACTTACGTATAACGCCTGTGCGCTCCAGTGATACGATACCATTGTTATTATTGTTAAAAATATAGTTAATACCTTCCGTAATACTTTTTATAAAATCGCAGAAATAAAAACCTTCGGTTGTGAAGACTTTCTCAGCGTTCGGTCTGAAACGAATAAGTGAAGTTAAAGCCACTGAGAAGTGGAGGTATTAAAAAAAAAACAAAGTTTATGCGTCATTATTACTTTTATATTTACTTCGTTCTTCTTAAGACTGATTAAATTATAAAATAATTTTATAAATATTTTCTCAAATATGACTGGAGAAAAATCTCGCTCGGAATATCTCAAACGCCAAAGATGAATAAGGAAGACGCAGGATGAAAACATTCGTGGTAGCCTAGTGGTGTCCCTAGCGTCATCACTCGTCACATATCGATGGGGTGGGAGATGTTGCCCAATAAATGCAAGGCGCAGAGGCGATCGGGTGCAACCAACCACCGGTTGGAGAGATAGGGAGAGCTCAGCACAGAACCTGTGCACCGCGATATATATACCTATGCATATATATCGTATACGTCTGACGTCCCGTCCCACCTCCCATCATACACCACGTGCATCGCGCACCTCCTCGCTCCCGTTCGTGACATATCGCTCGGTACGTGACTGTTCCGCGGGGGAAGACTCTGAGACACCTCGCCGTGACGCCTACTCCGTATATACATATATATAGATATACATTCATACATATGTACACCGGTATACATACGAGGGTGAGGCATCACTGAAGAGGGGAGAGGGGTTTTCGGGAGCGAAGGGCAACCGACAGACCGACTGCCCGGCGTGCCCTATCTCTTTCTTTTTGTCCTTCCCCTCCGCAGTCCGCTACGCCATTGTTTTTTTTTAATTTCATTACATTCCCCTCCCCCTCCTTCCTTCCCCATTCTCCTTCGCGAAGACCTCCGACTCCTCCACCCCCGCGCGCCCACTCGGCGAAAAAGAGAATAATTGCACGCGCGGCGACTGTCAGCTTTTTAAAAAAATATAAAAACAAAAAAATATAATGAGAGGCGAAGAAAAACGAAAAGCGCGTGGAGGTTAAATGTGCGCGTGGTAATGTGTGCGCTTCTGTGTTTGGCGTTGCTTAGCACGTTCGTCCCTGGGGAGTGTATATATACTCATTGCGGGAGTGAGCACAGAAGGAATCGGGTGAGAAGAAAGGGAGGTATATAAATACCTATTTAAATACGTCTACTATGTATATATGTACACACATAAACACATCCAGATGCGAACACTTGAAACAAGGCTCCCGTTCTTTCTGTTCACCTTGCGGAGGCGCTGTGCTAAATTAATAAGAAAGTATGAGCAAGATTAATCCATATTAATAATAGAGACCATACCAAAGATGACTTTAAGTGGGTACCGGTTTGGCCAGGACAATACTCGTTTTGGGGTGTTTGTCCAGGTGTCCTGAAAGGTCAAGCTTTCTAAGCAAAATTTTCTATTTTACATTTGATAAAAATCTCCTTCAAAAGTGGAACTAAAAATATATATCAATTGCATTGAAATGATAGATATAGTCTCGCCCCTTAATATTTTAATTTTCTATTGGCTTAATAAATGCTTGGTATATATTCCATACTATATTTATAATATCTTAAGCTCTTGAGAAAATTGCACCCATCGAGGTTCAGAAAAAGTGAGCCGTGTAGCTCAAGGGTGACAATTTTTCCATCGCTTCACTTGATTAAGGAAATATGTAAGGAAAATTGCCTCTACTCCAGGAGAAACGGAAGCTTGTCCCTGTTTAGCGGATCAGATATCTAGTTAGCTTAATCATACTTGACATTTTGAAACTCAATCAGCTCAAGAAACATTAAGTAAATGTAGAAGAATTAATGATACAAAAACTTGGTTCAAGTTAGTTTGAGCGAGATATTACTTCATCCAGTAATTGATGAATCTGACCTCATTTGAAAGGAAAATCCTCACATCAAAATATTAACCTCTTGCCGAACTACTTTTCGAGCAATTCGCCTAGAAATATAAGCCTTTTTTCATTGTATAGATTACGGCTGTGCCCTTCAGACTTCAGAGAGAGAACATTGAAAAAATTAGGAATTAATAGCACCTACATTTCGTCAAAAACTAACGTAGTTTGTATGATTCCTCGACTATTTTTTTTAAATAAACCAATTAATCACCGTAGTATTTTTTACAGATTCACAAAAAACCTTCAGTTGTGAAAGCGTTTTCAACTTACAGCTTGAAAAAAAATGAATCAAGTTAGAGACTTATGTATATAAATTTAATTAATTACGGAGAATTTTTGTCATATATAACTATATTTTTGCGCCATGACTATTAAAACATTTACTTCATTCTTCTTACAGACACTGAAATCAATAAATAAAATTCGAACATGATCTCCGTTATGACTAGGGAAATACCTCGCTCAGACTTCCTTAATATGACTGGAAATTTAACAACGCACATTCTTCATAACCTTTCCATTTCCCACATAATCCTTCAATTTCCAACCAATCCACCCAATCTTAATTGCACAAATACTAAAGTAAACAGCTAAATAATAATATAACGACATGCTCGATTGCACAGCGACACTCGAAAGACGTGTGACTCACCGCGGCTGTCGAGCCTACTTCCTTCTCCTCTACAATCTACCTAGAGATAAACAAAAGCATTCTGCGCCCCGGTGCGGAAGAGTGAAGAAGACGAAGATATTACGCCAATTCACGCACAGATACTCACATACTCATATTCGCATACTCTCTCTGCATTCCAGAGAGAGTATGCGAAGCAAAAGGACAGAGACAAACAGATGCGATTCTTTTAAGGTGGCTGGAGCGGTACCTAATCGTGGGTCATTGAGCGCACATTTTAATAATATTTTAAGTACCTAAGTTGAAAAAAATTCTTGGACCACATTTCATGTAAGTGTAACTTCTTATGCATTGGAACACACCATAAACCTGTAAAGAAAATAATTATACAATTATATGTTTTTTTTTAATTTTTCCTTAATTAAAGCACGACTATGACTAAAGTATTCGGCACTTTGTTCGAAATTTAGACGACATTATATTTAAATCTATTTATATTTAATATTGGACTCGGCGTGACACCTTAATATTTATTAGCAACAATTATAATACTGAAAAATGCATTATTTCGCGTTTAGAAGAAAATCTATTCATATGATATCGAATTATTACGAAATGTATGTCTTATGCCAGATAGCTACGTGTTAAAATAGCATTGAATGGACATAAAACCAAATCCGTAAGATGCAATGTTTTCACTACTATCTATACATATAACTAATAATACGAATTATGCAAAGTTTCACGCAAATCTGTACATGAACAAAAAATCGCTCCAGCCACCTTAGCGGGTGGAAAGTTCCCCTCGCAAGAAAGATTCTGTGCATGAGTCGCCACTCCTTGACAAATACTGAGATTTACATGGTAGAACGTATAGAAAATAAATAATTAATAATCCAACGAATTTCTTGATTGAACAACGATTCTGTCGCGGAATATTTCTCCACGGTTCCTCTTATTCCACAAAAAAACCCTACTCTCACCAACCTCCACACCGATCCTAAAGGGGTGCAAGTAACCTCAAGGTTTTTGGTTTCCTCCCCAAATAACCGGCCAACCAACCAGAATCACGCTTATAAAACCAGTATCAGTTGAATTTGTTAAAATGTTTTCGGGGAAATAAATCGTTTATCCTCCTCTCTCGAATTTGGGTAAGGTATTTGAACATATTATCGTAATTCAGATTGTGTGGCATATAAGCTGTCTTATATAAGCGGACAAAAATAATGGAATAATTAAAAATAACAGGAAAATGCAGATAAGGTTCGGTTTCACGTTGTGGTGCAAGTGGCTATCAAATTAATCTGATAAGTTTCACAATTATGCCGTTGAAACAGCTCGTAGATTCACTGCTTTATATTCTTGGTACTACATGCCAACAACAGTTCACAAATTGCTGATGCATGGCAAGGATATAATAGCACAATCGATCTAGCCAATCGGACAAATGTCGGAAGAAGCTCAAGAAGCTACCAACAAATGCATTAAGGAATTTCGGCGCTGTTTTCGCGAATGTGTTCAACGCTGAAAACTATGGAAGATGTCTTTTCGGTCTTCTAGAGCATTCTGACCCTATCATTTCCAGCCAAAAAATGCAAAATTCAAAAAAGTTGCATTCATTATCATCTGAAGCACGAGAACTGCTTCTTCTACCAACAGTGCATGTAGGCGAAGCTGCTGATTCGGCGGTATGATTAATCTAACCATTCCAATCGAGTGCTTCTAATTTTGAGCCGGATTCCATCAGCGATGATTCATCCAAGGAATAAATGATTTATTAAAATTTTTATAATATTTTATGTTCTGTTTATTGTATTTAATGTAAAATTTCCTCATAAATTATTATTTATTATAATATTCCAATTATTAAATTATTGAAGTATACTATCTATTTATATATCAACATCAATTTCGCATATTCCTAGAATACCTATTTCTATTAAAGAGAATTTAATATAAAATATACACTGAAACTTTTATTCGCATAATAGCTTACTTTGCTTGCAATACGAACCTTTTTTTATATAAAATACTGGCTGTGCCCGGCATGAGTTGCAATACATTTTTCTTTCTAAGTAGGCACACATGTACAACATTTACATGTAAAATATAAATGAAAGAAAATTATTTTTTGTGTATTAAATTAAAGTTGAAAAAATGTATTCAATTACTTAGAGACATAAAATATTTTTGGTCTTACCGCCCTCTGCAAAAACAAATACATTTTTCGGCTGTCCCACACGTGAGCATGCAACGTATAAACTTGACCGTGGCAGGCTTCACTTCGTAGAAGTTAATTATATTAGTACTCATGATTAAAGACAAACTTAGTACTTGGAATTTTTCCGCTTGAACCGCTTTTCTTGTGGGAGTAAATTTTAACAATATTGGGGTAAAAACAACCCCAAATATTCCTATTTTCATAATTCAGAAACCTTTTTGTATTCGAATGCAACGTTGTCCAAATTACATGTCAATTGACCGACTACTTTTCGAGTTATTATACATAAATATGCACTCTTATCATAAATTTGTAGGCAATGTTCAAATTTTGATTTAAATTTTTTCATGTGAGTAAATTAATTAATTACTAACAAACAATAAAAATTCAACATATTTCATTAAAATTGCGACATTGGGCTCGCAATTTTAATTTTCGTAATGCTTGACTTTAGGCATGTTCTCATCAACCTCATAAGTTAGTGTGTAGCGAATTTCAAACTATTTGGACAAGGTTTTCATATCATGGCCAACTTTTAGGGATCCTGTTCCACTGTGCAGCGTGGCAATGGGTGCCTTCCATTCGTTACAGACCCTGCGCACTAGGCAACGCACTTCAAAGCAGATCGGAAGGAAGGTTGATGTACGATAAACTACAAATGAACGTCGATAATGGCGTCCATTGTTGTTGTCAAGTTTGTTGATTTTCAGTAAAGGCGGCAAATATGCATATTATAAAGTTTTTCATTACTCTGTGATAAAAAGCTTTCGTTTGTAAATACTAACTTTGAACAAATTTAACTTCTTTGAACAAAAAATTCGGCCTTGATTGGCGTTCACCAACAGAATGCTACCTACTGGCAGGTTAAAAAAATTTAGCCGGCGCACATAGTTCCATTCAACGTAATTCGTGTGCGCCAAAGTGCGCTGATGTGTTCCAATGCGCGCTATATGCAACATCTTGAATGGAGAGCCCCCACTATCTTGTGACACATCGTTAACATACAATTCACCTCTGCCCTCTCCCTTTTCACTTCCCTTTACATGGCTGGTGTCCTAACACCTCCTTCCAAACGCCTCTGCGGCGGATCGCAGGGTAGTAAGGAGATGTAGATATATTTGTAAGCGCTACCGGAAATCATTAGCACATCCCAAGTTCTGAGGCACCAACGGATTTTCGAAATGAAGCTTCCGAGGGAACGCAGACAGACCGACTATACTCGAACTAATTGTCTCTCTGGGTTTCCAAATATTTTCGAGTTTCAAGCCGCCATAGTCCATTCCGTTCAGCTTCATTTATGTTTGGGAAGTGTGAGATGTAATTGGTTGAACACACACTCACACACAGGGCGGGAGAGAGTCTCGAATAGTTTCCCGGATCCATTCAAGGAGGAGGAACTAAGTTTACGAAGAGCTCCGTCTGTGGTTATCCATTATTGGTGCTTTTTTGGAGATATTTTGAGCCATTGGAATGCTGATGACGCCTTCGGAGTTTATGAAGAGCCCTCATGGGTGAGGAGTGTTCACTCCCCGTTCTTGCCGTCGTAGGAGCTTCAATAGCAGCCAGGTATGTCTTAGGGAATCATAAAAGGACAGAGAGTGTTACAGCAAAGTCAGGGTTACTGGGGTGGGAATCATTCCAATTGAGGAGGAAGGCAGATAGATTGTGTAGGATCTACAAATCGATAAAGAAAGAAAAGGCTTGGGGGGAATTCACTACAAGGTTATACAAACCCAACTATATAGATAGGAAGGACCATAGTTTCAAAATAAAATACAGGCCACAGAAATCGGATGCATGTACCAAAGAATACCTTCCTAAACCGCGGACTTAAAGAATGGAATGAGTTGCCTGAAGATATTTTTAAGATCTTTCCTAACAAAGTAAAACACTTTAGAAAGAAAATAAGAGCTAAATTACTACAGGGTGCATACAAAGAACTTGTGTGTATGAGTCATGAGTTTCACAATGAGAATATTTTTCTTTGATTGTATTCAACTTCATTTCTTATGTTATATCCTTGACCGTTGCCACCAGGCCAATTGCCTAATTGTAACGATCTATTAAATAAATAAATAAGGAACGAGAACGAAGAATACTTAGGCCCGATTTTGAAATGCCTGGCTAAATATTTTCTCGGCATGAAAACGGTAGCTAAGACGTTCTCCCATCGATTATGCTCCCGTCACCAAACCGACAGTCAAATGAATTATATGAAACTCTCAGTTAACATCATGTTAACGTTACGGCTACGTCACTTTGCGGATGACTTGGGCCATTATAAAAGCGGGAGTAAGCTAAACCATACGATGAAGATAAAACGTAGTGGAATCTTTCCATTAATAAAAGAAGAATACAAATTTGTGTTTTCCACAGATTTATTTCACTCGAAATGACCTATTTAGGCTGTTACGCCATCATCAGGTACAATATTTAGACGATGGCGTAACAGCTGAAACCCGTCGCGTCGTCTCGAATGAAATATATCTGTGGAAAACACAAAGTTGTGCTCTTATTTTAATCACGGGCGTAAGGTATTTTCCGAACTATTTTATCACTTCTACTTGACCGGTTTCGATGTTTTATGTTAATAATAATACACTTTTGCTATTATAAGGTAACGTAGAAATTATAAAATACAAAAAGTGAGCAATGTAAGAAACCTAAGAAACAATGTAACAAGCTATACAAATGCACAAAGGACAGTATAAACACAAAATAAGATCTTATTAAGCAACAAATGCAGTTATTTTTTAAAATCTGCAATACTTTAATATGCTTTATATAATGCTTCCACGGCGTATGATGCTGGTGAAGTCTATTCAGGTTCTCCATCGGGTCGCAATCTGCATTTCTGCCGACGTTTCGATATAGGAATCGTCCATCGTCATCAGGAATCGTCATCGTCAATGCAACCAAAAATTTTGAAATTAGAGTGGTAAATGGAGGTCTTAGAATAGATCAAAAAGTATTTTTATAAGTGACATAATTTTTCCAGGGTTAAGGATTATTTAAAAATATCCGATTGAATGACATTACTATTTGATAGGCTTGCGGTAAATGTAAAAACGGAAGCAAAAGAAAGTCTACAAGTTAGGTACCTGGAAAGGCATCGTTCTTCATATTCATCGCTTCCTTACAGCCGTGACAAGGATGAAAATAAGCACCCAATCGATAAATATCGATTCGATCGATCCAATCCAATCAATAAATCAACAAATACGGGTGGTTACGTTGATCTACTTTTTGGCTATAGATTGTCAGAACGGAATCGTTTTCAGAGGACAATAAGTCGTTAAATTCTTGACCAGCGCAAAACACATGTGAGAGGCAAACAAATACCAGTCCCGCTTCAGGCACGGCGGTGGCCTTTCACAGTTGTAATCGAAACCTAGGCAGTCATCCTCGAAGACACGTACGAAGCGAGGGCGCGATATCCCACTGAATCGATAAATCGATATATATATGTATCATGACGCTACGAGGCTTGGAAAGGTTGGGAGGGCGGGTGCGGGGGGAGTGGAGGGTGCAGGGAATGCCAGGGGGCGCGGCAGAGAAACCAGGATCAAAAGCTCTGAGAGTCGCGCGGAGACAGGCGATGGGATAAATATGGTTGAGGGAGATGGAGAGGGCATGGCGCCACAAACATGAAACTCCACTCTGCCATATTGGTTACCACCGCTTCTTTTAATTTTGCATACCGGAAAGTACTACACGCATGACTAACTGCTTTAGTTTGCCGGTTTCTAAAACGGCTATTACGTAGTTAAACTGGGCCATTAATCTAATAAACATTTTTGTGATTATATATGATTGTAATTAATTATTTTTGGAGTGGTCTTATGCTAGTGAACGATTATATCAGTGTTGATCATAAAATTCGAGATACATAATAGTTCTATTTATTAATTACTCAACATTTAAATGTCGCGGACAGTCTATAGTGCATAAATTGAGCACACATCTTATTCAAGGGAGCCTGGCTCCCGACAGATAGAGGAGCTATTTTCAAGCTGGGTCATATGTCAATAGCAATGATGAGTTATAAAACACAAGGAGGTACCTAGTCCAGCCTACCCAGCGAGTGTGGGAATTCCATAGGCATGATTTTATGCAATTATTATGTTCGCTTATTGTCCGTAAAAATACATAAAAAATCTATCGGTTCTACAATATATACACAGGATGAAATTCACAATGAAAAAATTATTTGACTTAACCGGGATTCGAACCCGGATCTCCCAATTGCCGGTCAGAAGCCGGTTTTCTATATTTAACTACCACCAAGCCTTACACCTGACCGACAATTGGAAAATCCGGGTTCGAATCACGGTCAAGTTAAATGATTTATTCATGGTGAGTTTGATCCCCTTGGAGTTTGTCTTCTTCGTCTTTGCACCCGTGCGCGTGACTGCGTACCACATCATTTGTGCAATTGTAATGATTGGAAAATTGGTTCTGCAATCTACAACCTTAATTTTACGCTTACGATCGTTTCTACCGTGGATTCATACCTTCCCGTGTTTCTTGCACCATTTCTTCCGCAGTAACGTTCGAAAAGCCATGGGCGTCCATATCTTACCCCCATGCTCCTAATATCGTATTCCTGCCCTAACCAACCTTCCCTGCCGTCCTCAATGGCGCAAATGATCTCAGTGGTCGATCGCCTCACTGAGTAATCAGTCAGCTGGAAGTAAATGTGTTGAGGTGACTCAATCACAGCTGTTTAATACGTATGTACCTAAGTCCCTCAACCACTTATCGTAAGTGCTCTTCATGCCCACCAAATCTTTCGCTGAACGGGGGTGGAAGTGTTGTGGGTTTGAGGGACCATTTCCCGGTCTGGCCCAGAATGGTGTGCGAACTATGCGAGATTACGTAGATGTCCGCAAAGCGTCGTGGAGGCGTGAGGGCCACCGTTGCCGGGGCAACCGCTCTCTCTGTCTCTCTCTCGCCGTTCGCGAGGAAATGGCCCCCTTAATCCTGTTGACGCACCGTGAGCTCGCTAGATCCCCTCTTTATAGGGGTACCAGAATGGAGAAGGGGGGAGGTGGTAAGAGGGATATCCGCCTTGATTCAGGGGTGGACTCTCCCACTTTACGAGCCCCTGGCACCCCGGAAAAGAGATTTTCCTCGTCTGCGTACACCGCGAAACACGACGGAAGAAGGGTCGTGTTTGATTTCCGGGGAGTGTCGGAAGGCAAGATGGCGGCGCGGGCGACATATGGGGCGGGAAAACAAAAGAACCACTGCGCGCTTCGGTTCTACTCTATGCTCCCATAAATCATTTGGCTAATCTGAGTTATTGGCCCGCGGGATTCGGAAAGGGAGGATAATGCCAAGGATTCCTGATACCCTTATTCACCAACTCTATTGATTAACAAGCTTTTCCGCGTCCTAAGTTCTGTTACTTACCCATTTGCTTTAGCCTACATTGAACGAAGTTGCAACTGGGATAAATGTGAGGCATAGAAATACTGTTGGCCACTATTTTTTTTCAAATTGATTAAACACCAGTAAATAGAGAGGGGGAACATATAAAATTATCGCAAACAACGGTGGTGTGACAGGTGAGGCGATATTTGGCGATTCCAGTGATAATCATGCCGGCTGGATAATTTATTAGTATGGGTATCCAACGCGACATTGAAAGTCCCGGGTTCGACTCTCAGGCCATTCTAAACTTATTCGTTAGGACTATCCTCCACCATTCAGATCACCGTTGTGCTTATCCACCCTCTTCTGTTCTACTTTCCTTCTACTAAGTTCCATTATCTTCTTCTTTCTTTCTTCTTCTGTTCGAGTTATTTGAAAATAATTTTCGATTTAGAGCAGTTGTGCAATTAAAGGTATCTCTTAGGATTGATTTATTCTCGTTCCCTGATACATCATATACCTAGTGTTCCGAAAAGATTGTGCGCATAAAACCGTTGTTTCATCGATCAATGAAGTAGGATGAATTATGATGGGGAATATTTCGTTATATTGGAAACTGAGGAAATTTTCAATTATTTCACTGCAACACTATTTCATGAATACTGATGTAGCCTACCTATTTAGGTATGCATGAGATATATAAATCTACAAAATATCTGCTTTCATTACCGAAAAAATCTAAAAACTGTTGAATTTTATTTGTTGGAACATACCAACCTAGTAATGAACTCCTTGTTCCTTGTTGTGGGGTGTTATTCCGTGCAGTGGGGATGCTTCTCCTTCCTCATCTCGTGATTCTTGATATCGCACGAAAGTGAGCCGGTGTTCGATTCGCGCATTGAGATCTCCCGAAAAAACCATCATTAAAGAAAGTCAGGTTGTTTTCTACATGCTTATTTAAGGTGGAAAAATCTTTAAAGTACTCCAACCAGCTCCTATGGGGCCACTAGATACTTATAGGCGACATGCTACTTGACTGAGGTTACTGGAAGAAATTAAGATTACGCCAATGTTAGGATGACACGGAGGATATTATTTCAATCGTGCACTATACGATGGTTGGATATGAGATGGACGGATTCCTTATACGTCGGTCCTGGTGGCGGCGGGTTTACGGCAGTAGTACGCCTGCCATCCCAAGGGTCATGGGTTCAAATCCCGCCTGGGTATGATTTTCAACTCCTAGGACATGGCTGTATGTGTTCGTTAAAAGAGTAATATGGAATAGAGGATTAGATAGTTCTAATATCGCTTGAAACAAGACATTGTTATTATTATCAGCATCATAATTTTAGGGTATAACAAGGCGCAGATCTATAATAAAGAAAGGAGGAAGAGAAGAAATATCAACTGGCGGCATTGGTCGCACCGCCGCGCAATTCAATCCCCCAATCCGGTAGAATAACGCCCCAAGACGGGTTATCAAAAGCCTCTCCATGTCCCCTTTGTGGGATTCTGCTCTCTTTGTGTGTGTCCAGCTGGTTGGACTGAGAGATAGAACAAGCACACTTCACTGCTCCATCTCAAGTGGCTAGGACCCCCCCTCCCCACCAATAGTCCCCGATCTCCTCCCCACTACACTTCCCCCCGTGAGCGATGACGCGAAAAACACTCCGCGGAATCACTCCCCCCACTCAACCACCCGCGGAAAAACAATTGCCTCACGCTCCACGCGTGCTTATTGAAAGCAACTATGGCGGCGCCGCGCATTGTTGAGGGCTAGTGCGTGCTGCAGCGCCGCCACTCGACGCCCAGAGAGGGCTTTTCGCGAGCGCCCGCCGAACGAAAACAGCGCAAAGCGGGGAAGCGTCTGCAAGAGGATTTTGGGATATAGCTGGTATCGGTGTGGTGCGGTGGGCGACGAAAGAGGGATCTACTACATCTACGAAGTGCCGTGCGAACCAACAACAGGGCGTGTGGCACGGTGTGATTCCACACCACGCGTGCAACATTCGTCCCAATTCTAAGCCGACCTTTGCACTGCTCTCCTGGTCGAAAAGCGAGGGTCATGAAGTAGTCAGTTGAACGCTGCAAATGTAGAATAGAAAATTATGGCATGGCTACGTAAATAAACATGCCTGCATGTGGGTTTTGGTACTGATTAAAGCATTATTAAAGGTGGTCTGCCATTTAGAGTAGGTACAACCACTTACCTAGATCGTAAAATTGTCGACCATCGGGAAAAATTAGGGTAAAAATGGCACTGGTGGCATTATATTCGCAAAATGTTTACTGTTACACTCTCACACTTAGCGCACACTCCCACTGCGTGACTGCGACAAAATTTAAAAGGTATTCATAGCTAAAAAAATTGTAAAAATATGATGGTAGCTCAGCGGCGGCCACCATTTTGTCGCTAATAAAGTTTAAAGACTCGTCAATTTAAAGTAGCTGGAGTGGTAATCGTGAGTCATTGAAGCCATTTTCATAATTATTTTTTCGTATTCAAGTCGGAAAAATTCTTGGACCACATTTTATTTAAGTGTACCTGTTTATGCGTTGGAACTCACCATACAGCCAGTAATGGAAATGATCCTAGTATTATATTTCAAATATTTTTCCTTAATTAAAGCGTGTTATGAATATAGTTTTCAATGCGGTATTTGAAATTTAGACGAAATTATATTGAAATATGTTTTTTTCGAATATTGGACTAGCGTGAAACATTTGGTATTTATTAGCAGCAATTATAATAATAAGAAATGTATTATTTCGCGTTTAGAAGAAAATCTGTACTTGTGCAACCGAATTATTACGAAATATATATGCCATTTACCATAATGCTATGTTAAAATATCATTGAATTGCCAAAAAACCAAATAGCTATTTTACAATTTTTTCCAGTATGGTCTATAAGATATAGGTATATGATCTCTCCAGTTTGATATAACTCATGAGAACACGTATGCAAGTTTTCACGCATATCTGTTCTTAAACAATAATCACTCCGACCACCTTAAGCCGACAATTTGACGTTCGTCGACGGGCGACAAATTTTAGATCCCTATGGTGTGAGTGACGAGACAGACTTTGCCGTGACTGGAATTGCCATCTCGAGTCCTTGTCCTAGCAATCCATTCGCTGACCGACCGTCGCCGTACCGTCGACCCTCCGGGTCCCCGCTCCCCAAAGAGCATCCAGGGGCGAGAAAGGTGGGGTGGGTTGGTGGGCAAGACAGGGTGCGGGGGGGATTAATGTTCGAGTGGGATGTGCCTTGGAGATTGAGTGAGCGGGACATGTGCTACGCAAAGCAATGCACACCACTCCCCCTCTCAGACACCCGCGCTGAGAAAACAAAGAAATGTGTGAGTCCTTGGAGGACGCACCCGCGCCCTCTCAATCACTTCTTGTCAGACACCCCCTGCCACCACCACATCCCCCCTTGCAGCCCTCCCTTTTGGATAATGGCAGGGGGAGGAAGGGTGGAGGGTCACCGATACGGCAGGGGGAAGTGGGAAGAGGTGTGGCATAGGCACACTTTTAAGGATTGTTTGTGACGTCCAATTTAAGATAAAGGTAATTGGAGCGAGGTTCTTCCCTATTCGTAATAGAGATCATATTCAAATTTTATTTTAAATTTCAGCAACTGTAAGATGCATGAAGTAAATGCTGTAGGAATAACGACGCAAAAAATTTGTTTTTCACTACCGAAACTCTGAGTAATTAACTAAACATACATGTTTAAGGTCTTCTTAACACTTGACTCTTTTTTAAATATGATATTTTTAATTTAAACCTAATGGGAGGGTCTGTCAACTATAAATATATGACCCAGGACTCTTAGCTAGAGTTGCAAAGGCCAACACTGTGCTGTGGAAGGCAACCTGGCGCTGATGTTTGGACCGACGTTTCCTTGCAAAGAAATCGGATCCTTCAACCAACCTTTGGTTTCAGCGTACTACTGTCCCTAATTGGGAGACTTGGGTCGATGCGTTTGGGACGGTTGGGTTGTGTAACGCTTGTACCTACGTAGTAAAACCAGGACTCTTTCACTCCCATAAGGACCCATAGTATGGGTTTTTTCTGTCTCTCTATCTCTCTAACGACGATGATGGAATCACGAGAAAGGACGTGTGAGACTGAAACTACAAGTATTCACAATCGATTGTATCAGCGAGAAAATCCCCCGATAGAAAACAGAATACGGTGGAAAACCGTGACGCGTTCAATGATCCCAATTATTCCTGTTCGTTGTGGGGATATAATCTTTGTTGTGAAGTTTCAGAAAAAAATGGATGTTCACGAGGAGTGTTCGCAATGGAATACACCACCTAAGTTCAATTTTTATCAGTAACTAGCTGAGGATACCCGTTGAACTTCAACGGATGTGAAAAACATTGAACTTATTTTATAAGAAAACCACAAAACCTGAAGAATGCTGTCAGCGTGATCATTTGAGGTGTTCGTACCCTATCTTGTTTGTTGTGATTCGTTCGTTTCCCTTTCGTGCACGGAGAGTTGAGGCAATAATCACGTTACTATCAAATGACAGGCTTAAAGCTTCAGTTCTCCCTCCCTGCCGCAGCTCTGGTTATACATCCTGTGCCGAAAGTTGAAAGATGGGCAACGTCGACGGAAACGCAGTTGATGATCTCGCTTCTGATTGGATAATCAGTGCCCGGCAGCGCAAAAAATGCTGCATGAATACATCTACATGTTACCCTGCGAGCCACCTCTAGGGTGTTTGGCAGGGGGTGACAAGTAACCAAAATGCAGCATGCAAGCGGACCGCCACATGCACACCGCACGGTCATGAATATTAAGGATACTAAACAATTCCATCATTAACTAAAAACCATCATGCAGCATGCAAGAGAATCCCCACATGCCCGACACAAATGTACGATGACACATAATATTCTACATGCTACTTAAGAGGGCAATCTGCCTATGAAGAATACGTAGCTGGACACTTCTGGAAGCAGGCGAAACCTTGGAATAGAACGGCACGGAAGGGGACAGAAGAAAGCTCTTGCGCTCTCTTCCCCGATGTTAATCCATTTTACTCACTCCCCTCGTCGCATCATCCAAAGATGGAAAACTCTTCTCTTTGACCCGGAAGCGATCCCCAAAACGTCGAGGCAGGAATGGAACGACGCCCCATAACACTTAATGCTTTGCTCTTTGTGGACTTTTGGGGTGGCCATAATAAAAACCAGAGTGGTCACCCACTATGATGTACGATTATCCAAATGGACAAATTCTCGAGAAGAGGCCGCCGCCCCCCTACCCGAATTCTAGGAGACCTCGTAAATCAATCGTAAATTGCTCAGTGGGGAAGATTTCCATTTACCCTAATTTGAGTTGAGTATTCCTCTCTGTTGACTAACCCATGTCATTTAATAAATTGAATTTCGTTGGGAATTAATTTTTTTTAATGATGCATAATGGAAACTCACGGCTTGACTGATTGCTCCTGCCATTGATTAAAGAAGAGAGTACATGGTTTCTTGCGCTAGACAATGAAGTCAGTATTTTTTGCGAATAGCGATCCAATTAACAAGCCTGAAGTAGATGCAAAATTTGTCCAGGAATTTTATGAATAACGCAGTGTTAAACAAAATTTATTTCTGTATCTACATATGTCTTTATAGACAAATCATTACAGTACCATGACCATTCCACTACTAATACCTACTAGTATGTTTTCAACGTATTTACTGCACAAATAGTCCATTCAATATTGCCTATTGCGCAATTTAATGGCTTCGTTATAACCCTGTGTCATCGTGCCTTATGGCGCGGTACCAATTGTTCTCTTTTTGTATCTATAATTCCTGAATAAATTAATTATTAGTCGAATTATATATTATATCGATATCGAATTATCGAAAGTTTTATTCATCTCAACAGACGAAAACAGATAATTAACCGAGTAGGTACCCAAAGAAACATCCAAGAAAAGCATTAAAGTTACAGCAGTAGCATTCATGACACTAATGGACTTGCGGGATTCATGAAGATAAACAATTCTTATTTTGCAGGGTAGTCGGATACGGACCAAACAATCAGATATTTCCACTCTGGGAAAGGTATTTACCTCTTTAATGATATTGTGGTAGGCAATGACTTAAATGAGCGGTCATGCGTCTCGATAAACAATATACAATCATGTACACCACATGTTTCCTTTTTTAAATATTAACTCGTCCTCGGACTCGCCAAGTAAATATTCCATGCGAGTTCGTCATCGCTGATGCCGTAACTTTCCTAATAATCGATTCAATGCAAAACAAACAAGGCGATCCATCGTTATAATTACGAATATCGTCGGCTTCAACCATAGTTGTAGAGGTCTCTATTCGTACGCGGAAAAAACTAGTATCTTTCTCTAAGTCTATGCATGTGATTAAATCTACCATAGTAGCACGGGGTTTTTAGGACGTTCTTAGTGCCTTCGGAGATGTAATTCACCTCAAATTTACTCAGGAGATTAAACTTATACTTTAACCTACGGTGTGAAACATTTACCATCAAAATTCTTCCAATGGCCTAACCATAATGCTAGACTTATCTTAATATCTCTTTACAAACCTTGCTGATTTTCACCGCACACGATATAATTCTGATATCAAGCCTGATTTATGAGGATCCTAATTTCTAACGGCGTGTTCTCTGTGGGGCCTAGCTAGTGATCAATAAGAATACCCTCATACTTTCAAATTGCATTTCATAATTATTCTTTTAACAAATCCTAGCTTGCGGATAGCTTGACTGCATAATTCCTTTTCATTAATATTTTTATTCCATGAGAGGTCCTTAGGAATCGTAACGACTAAATATTGAACTGTCTCGATGATGACTATTTCCGTTTTTTTTTTAGTTCTTGAGATCGCTCTGGTTCTTTGTTCCTTCAAAAATTTATCGCCACGCATTTTTTTAAGGTTTAGTTCATACTGCCATTTTTCGTACCCAACTTGGATTGGTACTACTGTCAGCACAGAAAGTATGCGACCCTGAGTTTGACACTTAATATCTGTAAAATGGCTCGGCCGATTTTTATGAAAATGACATCATCATTTATCTTGTTTCATTCCACGTTAAGCAATTACAAAAAAACTTTAAAAAAATTATAATAAGAGTTCGTTTTTTGGGAGAAAAGGAAAACAGTGGCCATTTTTTGGCCTGCGAGAAGCAATGTCCACCTTTTTGGGATTGCTACGCAAACACCATTAATTCGATGGCGGTAAAACTTAAACACCTTATTTATCAATCTTCTGTTAGTGCTTTTGTTAAATTTTAAAGCTCTAAATTTAATTGTTTAAATGTTGTATTTATTTTTGCGGAACACCGTTGGCTTTGTTGCAAGTTATGCATTTGCGATTCACGTATATATAAATCACGTATCATATAAATACATTATGGTAAATGTGTACTTTATACAACCACTGGCAACAACGCGTGAGTAAACGGAAGGGAATGTAAGCTCCAAGAGTCCCGCTCCGCCGCTCAACGCAGGCTGAAAGCAGACAAAAACGTGATATAAATAAAAACAGCAATAAAGTAAAACTTTAATTTAATGTATTTATATATATGTACGTGAATCGTAATGCAGAACTCGCGACGAAGCCAATGGTGTTACGCAAATCTCTCTACATGCCGTGAGAACGGAGATTGTATATTGACGTATATTATTGCATGTATATTGACGGTCACTCTCCATTTTGATGACATCTGTAGTGTAGTGTTGCATGCTTGTGAGGCTTCGCCTCGTGAAAAGCATTAGCGATTTATGCTAATGCATAATTAGTCGTAGTTACACTAACTTTAGGGTATAGTGAAATGCATGTTGGTGATTACTCACCCCCTGCCACACACCCCTGAGGAGGCTTGCAGGGTATTTTGTAGATGTAGATGTAGATTGTTCCGCAAAAATAAAGTCAACATTAAAAAAATAAAGTTAGAACTTTTATATTTAACAAAAGTAATAACAGAAGTAGCAGTATTTTTGTTTTTCGTACTGCGACGGCTAAGGTCATTTCGCACGTACTGTCTGCCACGTGCAGACAGGGGCAACAGCACTCGGACGAATCCGACGAATCACCCCTCCAAACTCGAGCAGAGCCCAACGATGCTTAACTTCGGTGACTGATCGGGAACCGGTGTTTCCATCGTGGCAGGCCGTTGCCCGTACTAACAGAAGATTGAGAAATAAGGTGTTTAAGTTTTACTGCCATCGAATCAACGGTATTTGCGTAGTAATCCCCGAAAGTTAGACATTGCTTATCGCGGGCCAAAAAATGGCCTATGTTTTCCTTTTCTCCCAATAAACGAGGTCTTATTATAATTTTTTTAAAGTTTTCTTGTAATCGCTTAACGTGGATTGAAACAAGCTACATGTTGGTTAAACTTTTTGGCCTTGCCGTTTTATAGATATTAAGTCTCAAACTCAGGGTCTCATACTTTCCGCGCCGACAGTAGATATTTTTCTAATAAGTTCCTATCGTTTGGTCTGGAAATCTCTCTGCGCGTAACAACTGCGTTGTCAGCAAATAATCTAAGTTTACAATTAACCATGGTACATATTTCATCAACATTTACGAGAAATAGAAGAGGGCCGATGATACTTCTTTGGGGAACTCGAAGCGACGTTAATGGAGTTGAATACCTACCTACTATCAATAAGATACCATAATTTCTCCCACTGAGACATAATAATTAGGTACATCGATAGTGTAGCTGATTAGTTGATTTGCTCCCCAATCCTCGGTTCTTGATCTGCTAAGTTGTACTAACAACACTTCTATCATGCTTACTGAATAACTCTTGTATTTCTGCGCATTTATATAGTTGCCAAATACTCTAATGCCCATAGTTTCCATAACATTGGTAGCATACCTATTGTGCAGTACATGTTGGTGAAATTTCTCATCCTGACAGGTATTTTCCGGCCTTTGCTAATGCGTAACTGTCATTTCATAAACTTTGTAGTTCATCATCTTAAGTAGAATATAGCGTAGTGCAAGTTGGCCAAAACTCACCCCGTGCCACGCACCCTTGAGGTAGTTTACTGGATATGATGTATATTAAGATGAATATTAAGTAAAAATAGAAGAGGGTCGATAATACTTCCTAGAGGAACCCCCAAAACGATGCTAACGGTGTTGAAAAACAAGGGGTTTCCCGGGGTACTATGCAGATGTTGGGAGTAGGAATGCAACTGTGTACCACGTGGATTTGTGGTCATGAAATAAAGACAGTGCCGTTCTTCAAATCCTAACCCATCCCTTCTCGAATTCTCTCCATCCCTCTGCTGTCTTTCTGCTGTTCTCGGGAATATTTGCCTCTTCCCGAGGGCGCACACGTGCTCCGCGAAGGAGCAGCGGGGGAGGGGAGATAGCGGGCAACGGGGCGGGTTTCCCCGCCGACACGAGGAGCTGACCACCGCGGGTAGAGCCCAGGGTGGGATAATTTAACCAACACAAACTCATAGTGAGTGCTTGGAGGTTATTTTTGCGATATTTCCTGCCTGAAAAAAAGAGTAGGGGCAGGGGGTGAGTTGGGGGTTGGGAAAGGACTGTACGGGGAGAGGATATGCGGCCGGAATGGCTAACGGCTCCCAACGGGTGTTGTTCCACGCCAAGGGAAAAACCCAGACTCTATGGGTGTACAAGTACAGGATAGGTAGATAAGGACGTGTGGACAACATCCCCCACCCCAACCCGCTTTGTGTTTGTACTCTCCTGAGTCAGTTGTACTTGGACCTCTTTCACATGTGCTCAAGTTCCAACAGTGAAACGGAAAGGAAATATATGAACGCGAAATATTCGTTCTGCAGTAGAATATCTAGGGATGAGACTTCTGCCAAACCCACCCCCAACTCTACTGTTGCCTACTCTATTTCTCTTTAAATTAAGGCATTTGTGTAAAAGAATAATGATATTAAGATGGTTTAAGCGAGATTTTCCGCTAATCACAATAGAGACAGAAATTCTCAGTAATTAACTAAATATACATACGTAAGGTTTTAACTAGATTCCTTTTCTTCCCGCCGTACGCCGAAAACGCCTTCATACTCGATCAATTACGCGATTTCGTAAAAATTACTGCGGTGAGTACTTGATTTATTTTTTGAATCTATTTTTTGAAATAGTTGAGAAAGCATACAATCTATACACTTCTTAATTTCTAATGCGATATATGCGAAAGAGATTCCTCATTTTTGAAATAAAGTCTCTCTGTAGTGGATTCCCGTACTAATTCCCATTGAAAAAGGCTTGTATTTGTTTGGCGAATAGCTCGAAAAGTATGATGGTAATTGGCTGATACTTTGATAATATTGGAAAGATGAGATCATTTTCACTATGATGAGGCCAACCTAATCGAATTTTATAAGAAGTGATTTCTCACTAAAACTACCTTAAGATCACAGTTCCCTGAAATACCTCACTCTTAGCATGCGTCTTTATACAAACTTTCTCATTCGTTGATGAACGGTTTCCGGATAGAAGCACAGTTCTAATTTTTAGCTGCTCTAACTCCTATGGCTTTATCACGCCACCTTTCCGAAGGCCATATTGCTTAGGCAAAGTGACATATACGTCCGAAGCTGTTTAGAACCCGTGTCGGGTCGCCGGGCGCGGATGTCACTTAGTATCCGAATCCACAGTCCATGAAAGACGATAAAAAATCTTTTTAAATCATTGGGTGTTTACTTTCGGTACGGATTCGAGAGAGCTGGGTTTATAAAGTGTAAATGACGGCTATCATGATATATAATCATTCGCGGTAAAAGTAAACATTGCAATATGTTCGTCGTGCAGTTCTTTGCCTAATTTTATGCTCTTGATACAATCAACGGTAGCATGTTGGGTTTCACTAATTCTATTTGATGTCTTCAGAAAGTAGATCGTCTTGAAACTTACGTAAAATATAGAAAAGTAGAATTATATGGAGTTAAGTACGCGGAAAAACTTATGAAAAGAGCTAGAGGAAATTCGGAAAAGACTGAAGGAAGAGAACTCTAAACGAAGTCAAAAATGGGGGAGAACGTTCGCAACGGAAGTTAGTAGGCGAGCTAAGTCAAGCATTCAAAAAAGCACGAGGGAAAATTTGAGGCTGGAAAAACGCATGGCTGGAGAATGTCAAGAGACGAGTGCTCAACGTTTGATTAAGAGCGAGATTGATGTGAAGGCAGAGGCGGTCCAGGCGAGGGACTGGGGAACAATATGCGCATGAGAATAAATATTCATGGCCACGACTGCAAGAAGGATGAAATATGAAATCCAGAGATGTGTCGCGGGGCACGCCACCACGCCCCCCACGGCAACTCAAGCGCCCTCTCTGCATTTCGCACGCGTGATTCAAGCAGACACACCACGGCGACGCGTGCGATTCCAACTATGCTGGACCAGAGTCATTAAGGGCGAGATGGACTGTCATACCCGGTGTGAGACGAACGGTGTAAGCTTCCTTTGAAAAGTACACACCTAAAATGAATATTCGCTGTAGTCCTGAGTACATATTAGCTAGTTAGCGTGCATTTAGCAGTATTCAAATTTATGGGTGCCATACCGTAGTCCCTTAGTGGTTAATAATTTTGCGTAGGAAAAAGGAGTATTTCAATGCCAGCCATAATCAGTGTTAGCTGTTTCATATTATGTATCAGGGCAGTTCATTTGCACAAGATAAATAAGTAAAAGGGTCAATAAGTAATTAAGTTCTGTTGATAGTTGCATTTATATGAGTATGCCAAGATAGACCGATTTTAAGACATTCAGGTTTAGAAGCATATAGCACAGTCGCGTTTCCCCATAATAGAGTCGCAATTGTTTACATGACTGTGTTCACTTTTGATCGGAATAGGGAGATATTATTGTTCGCATATTCGTTATTATTGTCCTCTAAAAAATAGTTCGCCATTATTTGCTAGGTATGACGCCCTAATCCCTATATTTCAATATTAAACCCATGACAGGAAAATGTTGCGTGGTTCCAGGAATATAGTTGTATTCCACTTGTTTGATCGTAAACCGTGCGTGGATTCCCCTTCTGAATGTGGGCGAGTTCATTTCTCGCGATGGGAGCCAAGAACGGGAGGATTCCACGGCTCGATCTACCGATCCGACAATGTGCGCATGCGTAATCGATTACTTCCAAACGGCTACACGACGGGGAACAAAATGGCGCTTCCAGGAGGCAACCTTTGCCGCCTCATTATTTTTTTTTCGCAACCGTGAGCTTTCCGGGACCCGTCGTGAAAGAGGAGCTAGCTGAGAGATCATTAACTCATCCGCCAGTCGCGTCACCTCGCCTGCATGACTTGCTTTATTAATTTAAATTGAAAAGGAAAAATATCACAGAATATGGCCACAGTTGTTACTGTGGCCCATAGCAGTCCCTCCCTAATTTTGTGATCATCGATGCGACACAATTGGCAATTGGTATTGTCGCTTGACAATGAGTTTCCAAAGCAATTATAACGCAAATCAGCTTCCTTAGGAGTACTATGTCTCAATATCACTAACCGTATTAATGTCAACAATGAACTCATACGAGTAGTTTTCCTACCCTGACTATAAGATTAGAGATCTACACGATACATTCATTTACCCTTCTTCATGAAAATCCCAACTGCACTGTAAAGTTGCCTCACGTTGAGCTAAGCTTTTTGTTATCATGACGTGATTGGTATTTAATTTTTTAATTATTTATGATGGCGAATGTTTCAAGTTTAAAACGTTCTGCCCTTTTGAAATGCCACGAATAAAATTTTCCCCACAAAAACGCTTAAGCAGGATATCGTATCGCGATTTTGTGCATAGCGAATGGCCAAAGTCTTAAGTAAGACTACTGCTAACTTCTTTTAACAGATATAATTGCTTTCGTTTCCCTAACATTGCTATGAAGAACAAGAAAATAGACAAAAATTAGTTTGAATACGAAATATTTATCGTCTTAAAGGTGATGTGCGCACTATTATCCGGGTGATATCTGGGAAATTAGCAGTAGAAATGCTTATGTTTACTGACTCACATGAATCATTCTAGACTTGAAACACCGAGTTTTCCAACTCCTGAGTCTGTTCGGTGTCTTTTCTAGAATTTTTGATGATCTTCACAAGTGATCTAAGCTTAATTGGAGGAGGAGCCAACAACGGGAAATGTGTAGAAAATTTTTGAATTACCAGCCAGATGTGGGTCCACCATTAAAGCCATTGAGAATTTTTGGAAGAAAAGTAAATCCCGAAAAGGGCGTTGGTGACTATCAATTTTACGTTCGTCATTCTTCTATAACAACTCAGTTACAATGGTTCTAATATTTTATATTTCGCTGCTGTCATTGTCCAAGTTTCTCTTACATATGAAATGAAACTATTCACAATTCGTGATTGCAAAAATCGATTAATATTTTATGTGTAGTCAAAATTGACAATCGTAAAATCCGATGTTAATCCAGAGTTTGATTCATCGAACGCAAAATGGTATTGGGGCAGTTATTCTCTTCATGCGATGTCCAACGCATTATTTGTTCTAAGTTGTTTTCCTCGTGTGACAGACTGTCTGATGCCTTAAAAAAACGTGAAATTAGTTGTCTTTGACAGATATCCTCTCTTCATTTCGCCTGAAAAGGTGATAAATCTTATTGGCTCCGAAAAACGAAGGAATATGGGAAAACGTATTTACAATAATCTCTCATTTTTTATTATAATTAGTTTTAATTCTGTTTGGGATGTTTAATAGAAGACATACTCTTGATGTCAAACGTTATTACGAATCTTCGCGGCCACATCGGCTGAGTCTAGATTGACACATGAAAAAAGTCATACACTGTGCATTCGGAGTTTCAAGCACGATTCTCACTGAAGCTCATTTCTTTTATGGTCTCCAAACCATTGAGTTGACAATCAACTCAACTCAATGCTCCAAGCCAGTGCGTTAAGGGGCATCATCACTGGACGACATCGCATCTTGCATCCCAAGCTGGACCCGCTCGGCGCCCCTTCCGCTATGCGCCCACGCGAACATTCCCCCACGGCTTCCCTCGGGCGCCCTGCCGCCCTCCTTCCCCTCCCCCACTGGTAAACGGACCCCCCCACCTCCCCAGTTACTGCGGACGATCCCAAAAGCGGCGAAAAGGGTCTCTCTATTTCCCTCCCTCTAGTAAACCCCCCCCCCCCCCCCCCAAGAGGCTAACACCCCCTCTTCCTCTCAAATTCTCCCCTTAGCGGGAAATACCACCACCCTTGTCTACAACCCCCATACCCTCTTTGAATGCATGTTCCCTCGTTTGTCCCTGTTCGTGTGTGCGGAATGGCAGAAGCATAAATAACGGCTAATGCAGCTGCGTTTAGGGGGGTAAAGAAGGAAGTTGCCCCCGTCGGAATGCAAGGCTGGGTTTTGCCGCGGGAGTTCGACGACGGGGTTGGATCTGAAAGAGTGGGTTTCCAACGGGTTAGAGGTGATCGCTGCTGGATTTGTCTCTCTCACCTCTGACCCCCTCCTTTCAAGAAACCAGTCGACCTCCACTCCCACAGTACCCTCATCAAGCCCGGAAGAGGCGGAGCCAAAAACTGGCGGAAATCATAATCCTCCCAATTTAGGGTAGTTTGAGCGAAATATTTTCCCAGTCATATTGGAGACCATATTCGAATTTTATACTTTTATTCAACTTCTATAAGAAGTGCGAAGTAAATATTTTAATATAAATGTAAATATTAAATTTAAATAAATCGGCAATATGCTGTATTTAAGCTTAAATCCCAGTGGCCGATAACGCCCGAATATAGGCGGAACTACCCGAAGAGCAAACTAATGGAGAACATCTTTTAAGGCCGGCTTCCAATACAGATATACCCGCTTAGGAAATACCATTCAGTACGAGCCTGGGCCATACTTGCGAAGTGGAACCGACAGCAACTGTTTGTACTTGCATGTGGACGAAAAATAACGTCAAAAAAATAAGTGGGCTTTGCCGTATCCTCCGCATTTCTCGTGCAAACGCCTATACATGAAATTTATCTTGCAATGAAACCTTAATAAGGTCACGCAGGAACATAATAACAGTTGATAAACTAAATTATTGCCGATTAATTAATATGCATTCAAATTAGCCCTCACTAAGTTCGCAACCCTAGCCGCAGCGGACGCCATGTTGAATTAGGACGTCTGGTACGGCCGGCTAGTAAGCTTTTTCTCTCTAACCCACACCAGCCCTTTCGTGGTCGTGGAGTAGGTCCAAAGGTTGAAATTGTTCGTCACTTTCTGAATTTGGGGAAAATTAAGTACGGCTAGTACACCTTAACGTGGATTGGTACACGGCCTAAGATTACCGTGAAGAAAGCGTTGTTTTTACGCTTGACTTTGGCGGCCAATCATGCCTAGGCTTTACCCGCAAGCTCCATTCCCTTCTGAGAAAGGGACACCACCCCTTCGACGACTGGGACATACGTATAACTGCGCGGGAGGGATTGAAGTGTTTAGAGTGAAGTGCGAGGGCAAGGAACGGAGAAGGGGAAGAAGAGAGGATTATGAGAGTAGTCCGGGGAATGCCAGAAATTGGGAGAGGGGTGAAGTTTAGGGGAGTTAGGTGCCTGAGAGGGGGGGAGGAAGGTGAAGGGATTGTCAGGGTTAGGGAGTGAATGACAGGGCTAGCTGGGATTCCCAACTGATAACCGTGGAGTAAGTAGAGTCAAACGGTGATTGCATACATGCATAGCTACCCACTTTCGTATGCTCAGCAGACCAACGAGTCGAACTGACTGCATTATTGCCAACTCCAAGGGAGTAGTACGTAGAGGTAGACCTTAAAAATTCACTAAGGACCTATTCCTATTCAAAGCAGACCTATCTGTGCCTATAAAATGGCGTCTATAATTTTTTACACAAGGCATCATCTACATCTACATCTACAAAATACCCTGCAAGCCACCTCAGGGGTGTGTGGCAGGGGGTGAGTAATCACCAACATAAATTACACTATATCCTAAAGTTAGTGTAACTACGACCAACCATGCATCAGCACAAATCGCCAATGCCCGTCACGAGGCGAAGCCCCACAAGCATGCAACACTACACTACAGATGTCATCAAAACGGAGAGTGACCTCAATATACATGCATTCCACAACCACACAGATGGACAGGGACTCAAGACCCATGCAGAAAACATGCTAGGCGTGCTGTTAGTATGTACTAGGTAACAGAAAAGGATTCAAGTATTAGGAGTACTACCACTACTAAGAGCTACACTACCTAACGACAAACCTAGATAAAAGTCTCATGGCAGCTATTATGGTCCCTTATCGTTCGTGGGAAAAATGACATCTTAAATCTATCCGTTCTGCAGTCTAGTTCCCTAATTTTACTCTCATGATCTGATCTACCGTAGTATGTCGGATTTCGTAAAATATTATCAACGTCGTCAGAGAATAGACCGGTTTGGAACTTACATAGTAGATTTAGTCTAAATTTTAATCGACGGTCTGAAAGCTTTTCCCATCCCAGTTGCTGTAAAAGGTCAGTAACACTAACGAGATTATCATAACGGCCTTTAACATATCTTGCCGATCTTCGCTGCACGCGTTCTAATTCAGTTTCCAAGCCTATCTCATAAGGATCCCAAATACTGGCGGCATATTCTAAGTGGGGTCTAACGAGGGAGAAGTAGCTGATTTCCCTAACTTTATCGTCGCACTTGCCAAGTACTCTTTTAACAAATCCCAATTTACGATTAGCTTGACCGGTAATTTCTCGAATATGTTTACTCCACGATAGATCATTAGTCAGTTTAACTCCGAGGTACTTAACCGATTCTACGGTGTCTAGTTTTATGTTGTTAATGCAATAGCTGTTACAAGGAGCGTTTTTCCGTTTCCAAAAATTCACAACAACGCATTTTTTCAGGTTTAATTCTAGCTGCCACGCATCGCACCACTCTTGTATTGCCTCGAGGTCCTTAGTTAGCGCTTCCTTGTCATTAAAGCTACGAATTTCTCTATACATCACTGCGTCGTCAGCAAATAATCTAAGCTTACTGTCAACTTTGTCACCGATGTCGTTTATGTACAAAAGGAACAGAAGCGGGCCTATGACACTTCCCTGTGGAACACCCGATGTGACTTTTACTTCATTAGAGATAGCGCCATCTAATACAACCCTTTGCACGCGATTACTTAAGAATTCTCTAATCCAGGAAACTACGTCGTCGTCTAAACCGTAGGATTTTAATTTCATGAGTAGCTTAATGTGGGAAACTTTATCAAATGCCTTTTTAAAGTCAAGAAAAATTGCATCAACAGGAGCGTTATGTTCACCCGAGACTAAAATATCGTGAGCAAAAAGTGCTAATTGAGTTTCGCAAGATCTTCCCTTTCTGAATCCGTGTTGTGTTTTTGTTAACAAGTTTTCTATATCGAGGTGTCTCATAACTGAACTAACAATTATATGTTCAAGGACTTTGCAAGAGATAGATGTGAGAGATATCGGTCTGTAGTTCGATGGCTGTTCCTTATCACCGCTTTTGAATATGGGAGTGACATTTGCAATTTTCCAGTCCATGGGTACTTTGTGTTCGTTGATGGATTTACTAAATATATTCTGCAAGTAGGGTGCTATTTCACAAGCTAATTCTCTATACACGCGGGCAGGAATTTCTTCAGGACCTGGGGATTTATTTGGACTTAAAGATTTTAGCAAGTTTTCTATTCCGTGAGTGCAGATGTCGATAGGCGGCATCTTTTGCTGGAAGTTATCATTTAACTTTACGGATGTACTCTGCATCACTCTGGAACGGATGAAAATTGAAGTGAGTATTTACAAGGGCATTACGTCCACCACGATAACTGATATATGGATAACTGATAGCATGTGTTT
The DNA here is from genome assembly GCA_963573305.1 of Pyrrhosoma nymphula. Classification (NCBI taxonomy): domain Eukaryota; kingdom Metazoa; phylum Arthropoda; class Insecta; order Odonata; family Coenagrionidae; genus Pyrrhosoma; species Pyrrhosoma nymphula. Next base: position 56,574,570 of record OY754339.1, on the reverse strand, counting down.
CTGAATTTTTATGGAATTTCATCGATAAAAACTCCGAAAAATCACTATGATCTTCGGTAACTCTATTAGAAAAATTCAATGGAATCTCCAGAAGTTATCAATCCGATGATTTGACTGCTGCAGCTCTTCACTAAACTCTCCAATCAGATAACCGTTTCATTCCCGTGAAACTGTTTATTATGACGTCCCTAATAATTTCTCAGTAATTCTTACCATTCACTTCTCCGACAATTATTGTTTTCAATAGGCCAATGTGTCGCAAAAAGGGTCCAATAAGATTGTCTCTCCTTTTCAGAGTTTTAAATATAAGATATATTTCCTCCCCAAGTCTCCGTAAGACTTCTTATGTTGATTCCTCGCAACCATTTGATCTTCATCATTCTTCTAGAATAACATATTTCCCTTCCTATCTGAAGGAATATCTTGCTCAAAAATGCATACTACTTATTGACCCACGTAGCTCTGATTATGGTGTCGTAACTTTCGGACAGTTTAATCGTTCAGGTAAATATCTACATCTACATCTAAAAAATACCCTGAAAGCCACCTCAAGGGTGTGTGGCAGGGAGTGAGAGGTCACCAACATGCATTACCCTATACCCATTTAAAGTTATTATAACTACGACAATTGATGCATTAGCATAAATCACTTATGCTTGTCAGGAGGCGAAGCCTCACAAGCATGCACTACACTATAGATACACTACCAAAGTTAGAGGAACCGTTAATATCAATGTATTTTGCAACTACATAAATGGACAGAGATACAAGTCTTATACTGAAAGCATGAACGACATGCTGTTAGTACTAGTTAGCAGGTAAGCATACAAGTATTAGGGAGTAAATAAACTAACTAGCTACACTACCTATCGATAAACCTAGCTTAAATTATCAATGGCAGCTGTTATGACCTCTTATCGTTCGCGGGAAAAATGTAATTTTAAATCTGTCCATTCTGCCGTTTAGTTTCCTAATTTTACTCTCATGATTTTATCTAGTATTTCGGAAAAAAAATATATCGGATTTCGTAAAATGTCATTAAAGTCATCAGAAAATAAATTGGCTTGGAACTTACATAATGAATAAGTCTAAATTTTAATCGTCGGTCTGAAAGCGATTCCCATTCCAGTTAATGTAATTATTTGGTCCCAGAGATTTGAAATGAATCGAATGGGTAATGAAATGTTAAGATTTATGACAAAAGATAGCACATTATTGGCATCTTATCAATTAATCAGAACCTCGGAGAGGGGCTAGATGGAAAACTATTCCGGAAATGCTTGATTTTTTTTTTTAAGTTTCCAAAGTCGGATGTAGAGTTCGGTGTGAAAGCCTCTACATTACCATTTCGCATACTGATGGAGTCTCAGTGGAAATAATTTGCAAGAAGAGAAACTCATATTCGTGAATTAAATAAACACAACTTAGTGTTTTCCGTTGAATCATATTACACTAGACTACCGGTTTCGGATGTTTCACCATCATCATATAGTTTCAGAGATTGTATTGGGTGATGGTGTAACAGCCGAAACCGGTAGTCTTGTGTCAAATAAATCAGTGGAAAACAATAAGTTGTGTTCATTTAAATATGGAAATATTCTACGGTTCAATAAGTCAGGTCTTCATCGTATGATCGGATTCGCGAGATTTGCAGTTCGAGATGGGAAGTGAGTGTAGTAGTGTACATATATAGTAGTCAAAAGTAGTATATTCTACTGCCACCTAACCAACCTGATCCTAATGTTTACGGCGCATTAATTAATGACTTATAAAAATAACACATTTTTCAAAACGTTTTTTTAAATTCTCGACCACTTTAGGAAGTTTGACGGAAATATCATTTCATGTAAAATTCAATGAATTCGGCCACATCATAAAGAATAATATCTGAAGTAGTTGGGTGAGGGGCGTGGTACAGAGGATCTACATCTACATACTACTCTGCAACTACCACCGAAAGGTTTTATGGCAGGGGGGTGTTAGTACACCAACCATAAACAGGGGAGGGGAATAGATTAAAAGAAATAGGATGAGGGAAAAAACGAAAGTTCATTGTGTTTTAACGGAATGTCTTAGTGTCTCACTCCATTTTTTGTTATAGTCACTAACGGTGTGTGAAATAGACTTTTTGTACACCCTATGAGCAGCCGCAGGGGCGTGTAGCGGGGGATGTTAGTAACACCAGCCATGAAATAGGAGGGAAGAGTAGATGAAAGAAGTGATCTGCAAGTTAACGGTGTTTCCTATGTTACTGTCATCTCTGTTTTTGTAATAATCACTTATGGTGCGTGGAAAGAAAGAAACCTTGTACTTATAAGCTCGACTGTGTATCTCCCGTATTTTCTCACTTCTGTAAGTTCTAGTACTCCTAATACTTGAATCCTTATCTGTTACCTAGTACATACTAACAGCACGCCTAGCATGTTTTCTCCATGGGTCTTGAGTCCCTGTCCATCTGTGTAGTTGTAGAATGCATGTATATTGACGGTCCCTCTCCATTGTGATGACATCTGTAGTGTAGTGGTGAATGCTTGTGGGGCTTCGCCTAGTGACAAGCATTGGCGATTTGTGCTAATGCATAATTAGTCGTAATTACACTAACTCTAGGGTATAGTGTAATGCATGTTGGTGATTACTCACCCCCTGCCACACACCCCTAAGGTGGCTTGCAGGGTATTTTGTAGATGTAGATGTAGTGCATATAATAAGTTAAAGGTTAAAATAATATCCTCATTTTCGCCGCCAAAACTCGCGTGATCCGAAATTTTCAAACGCTCTAAGCCGAGTGATTAGCTTCAATGAGATTCTAGCGGCTTCCAACCTATTCCTTACATCATTGTGTGCGGCTTTTCGTTTGTATTTTGTTTGTTTCGCGAATTAAATCTCTCTGTGCAGGGTCACGGATTTTACGAGATGTAGATCCCAGGCCGTAGGAGGGTTTATCAGAGGAGGAGGAGGCAGGCCCTTTAGGGAAAACGGGGTTGTCTTCACATCCCCATGCTCTGTGGAACTCATCATCGCTATGGACCCTTCCCTAAGGACATCCCTTATCCTCATAACCACCCCCCCTCCCTCCTTTAACAAGGTCGACAAAAAGGGGGCGTGGAGGGAAGAGTCGAATGGGGGGAGTGGTTTGGTTGAATGGGGCCGAGTTCTTGTCGACGCGCAATTACACATGCCCTCCCCCCCTATGAACGCTTTAAGTGCCGCCTGAGGGGGGGAGGGATCTCTCGTGTCCCCCAACCCCAGGAGGGAGGGGACTGCTGGAGTGGGGTAAGGGTTTTTACAAGGGGCGGCAGCCAGAAGGAGTAGTCCCCTCCCCACCCACCCCATTCCTACCCTATCCTCCCTTCCCTCCCCTGCACCCTTAAAGCGCTGACTTTTCTCGCTCCCAGGACACCCTCAACTATTTCCCCCCGACCCCTTGTGCCCACTCTCCGCTAATCCCTCCTTCCTCTTCTCCATAGACCTCATCCGTCCCCTAACCCACTTCCACGCTCGCTCCTAGGGTTCCTTCGCGGCCCAGTCTGTTCGACGCTTCCACGGTGCACCCAGCATTGCAAGTGATAACAATATTCTCAAGATGAGTTGAGAGTTTCCCTCGTCATAATAGAGACCATATTCGATTTTTTAAATTTCAGCGGCTGCAAGAAGAATAAAGTAAATATTGTAATATTAATGGCACGGAAATATTGATTTATGTGACTGAAATTCTCAGTAATTAATTAAATATGCATGCATAAGTCTTTAACTTGACTCATTTTTTTCCGAGCCGTACGTTGAAAACGCCTTTGCGACCAAAGATTTTTTTTACGATTCTGTAAAAATAACTACGGTGAGTAATTGATTTATTTTTAAAAGTAACTGAGCATTAATGACAGCTACATTCTGTTGAATTTTTGACGAGATCTATGCGTTAGAAATTCCTCATTTTTCTAAATAAAATCTCTCTGGAGTGCATATCCGTACCATTTCCCATGGAAAATGCTATTATTTTCTGTCAAATATTTCGAAAAGTATGACGGTAAGTGGCTGATATTTTGTTATAATTGGAAAGATGATATCATTTTCTTTATAATGAGACATAATTCATTGAATTTAAAGAAGTGGTCTCAGTCAAACCATCTTAAATAACGATGTAACCAAAGCAGTGTTTGCAGATGGCCACAGCCTTCCTTCCCGTGCTTGGATTATAAGGTTAAAATATTTTTCGCGACGTAATAACTTGACGGCCGTTTTTATTTTCCGAAATTTATTCTTCAGTCTTCATGTTAACAGTCACCCGCGGTGGACGACGATAACATGAGGCTATGAAACCGGAGATCGAAGAAGCTGGACGGCGATTGTCGACGCAAGTTCCCGTCGACAGGCGATCGAGAACCGAAATCGAGAACGCGATAGCAATTCACGGTGAACTTTTCAAGTGCATGTCAACTAGGCTTCACGCTCCCATGAAAATACTTTATTTGTTGCTTGAGTCTGGCCATCTAGGGTGTCTGCTTCCCTGGGACCACCTCTTCTCCACCCTTCGCTTCAGCCGAACGAGTCTTGGGGAATCAATTGCTTTTCTCCCGAAGTCTCCTCTTTTTAATGAGCCGGGAACAACGGCTCTTGGATCCCACCCTTACCCGCCGCTGCCTTTAAACTACTAGCAGTCGGCACGCTTCCGTGTTTTCTTTCTTCAGTCTTGGACGCAGAATGCTTCCGGTGTTTTATCGCACGCAGTGGCACTTTGTTTCAAAGAGGGTTGCATCGATGGACGTTGCTCAGCCTCCTAATGGCTTGGAGAACGACTGGATGAAAGCACGAAAGTTATAAATCACGAGGTGTCAATCAGCTAGTCGCATGGCTCTCTTCTTCCAAACTTGTGACTTCAAATAGGCAGTGGCGTACGCAGGATTGACTTCTGGGGGTGGGGGGGTTTGACTTCTGGCAGAGGGGTTTCGACTTCTAGGGGGGTTTCTTTAATATTCATGTGCATCATCATAAAATGATATTCAGATTATTATTCACTAAAACAATCATTAAATTAACATCTCTTTTCGTGAAGGCAATTCAACTATATTTTTCAGCCCGATAAGCAAAATTCTAAACGCTAGTTCAGGTAAACGAACGAAAACGAATTCAGGTAAAATGTTGGGGGGGGGGGGTTAAACCCTAAATCCCCCCCCGTCCGTACGCCACTGCAAATAGGATCCATGCCAAAGAGAGGTGATTAGCTTTTCCTCAGCCCTTAAAACAACATCAACCATAAAAAACCAGAGATAAAACCCAGCGAAATTATCCATATCAATTCTGATTTGCAATATTCCATTAAGTGTACATGAATGACTCCAGTAGAATATTTCACATTCAAATAAGAAGAACAAAGGGAGAATCAATAACTAGCAATTTACGCAGGCTGGTATCGTAGAACTTCACCCCAAAACCAAATGGTTAGCCGGCAGTTTTACACTTGAAAATTTTATCTCACGACAATTTCCGACGGCTGTAGATACATCGCATTCAAGCCTCAAGCTGTTGGCTCCACTTCTGAGATTAAAATTTATCAGGGGAAAACTGCCAACTATTCATTCATTATTGAATGCGGAATCAAATTTGTCAAAACAAGGAATTTTGCATGCAAAATTGACAGCCAGGTTCAATTAGTGATTTATTATTCTATCACCGAGAAAAGCCAGTTCAAAGATGGACGCAGAGTAGGCAAGAGTTAATATCCTTCCCTCAGCCATTTCTTCATATCGCTTTATACCCATATTAAGATACTCCTATGTGTCGCTCTTTTTCACTTTTCTAGAGGTCGTCCTAGAGAACTCAGGAAATCCTTCTTCTAATATCTCGACGCTATATCCCTTGTTCCTCATTTCAAAGATGCCTTAAAACTCCTTTATATAGCATGTTTCCCCAAATATTTTTTTGCCATCTCTAGGAGGATACGAGTATTGTATCATTACAAGAGTTGTAATGGAGATACCTCCGTAATGCCAGCGCGGTATTCATATTGCGTAGCATTCCGTAGCTATCGAGTAATCATTATGGCTTGTCAGCCTCCCAATGAATTTTCCTCGCCCTGAATAACAGTACACGTCCGTTTTTTAGTCTTTGTAGGCTAAGTTTTACAGATTATTATCAGTAAAAGAAATTTATTTTTTACCAAGTTAATGACAATATCAATTATTTAAGCTCATTATTAATTTTTAGTATGCATTTAAGCTAGATATTATTTTTCTCAGAATTATGATACCTACAATATTGCGCCACCGCCGATTACTTTTGAGCTTGCAAAACATATACATGTTTACCGGAGAATATCCCTCTGCGGAGGGTACCGGAGAATATCTCTTTGCGGTAGGAATACCAGAGACTTATCTAGACAGCTGACATCGATTTATTTTCATGGTTTTGATAATTAGGTAATGAGATTTCCCGTCTGACCTAGAGAAGCTTCCCTCGCAGACACCTCACTGGATGCTCTGAAAAAATATGAGCCCTGACCTATCTCTGGCTCGTTTTCAGCTGCTATGGCTTATATTCTGTTCCGTTTTTTTCACCGTGCGACATATGTCCGCATGGAACCATATCGAGCACTCTACACTGCTTTAAGATGGCGTGCCAACGGCGCTGCTTTCTACCCTTTTCTTGATGTCCGTGCCTTCTAGAGTAGAATAAACAAAATACAATCACTTTGCGCGAGCCGTTTTACGTTTGAGATTATGACATAATTCTCATTAAAACAATGAACACTTCACATACCTACTCACAATGCCAAATGCTTCATAGCTAACTTAACAGAAAAGAGGATACTTAAGCTGAAACATAGGAAATGATATAAGGTGACTATCGGTTCTTCCATTCATTGATCTGTATCTAATTTTAATTTTAGTTTATTATTTGATTTACCCGTACTTCTCTTGTTTTATTAAAATTTCGTGCGGTATAACTTCGTTTTGACTACTTTTTTCCTTTGGCGTTTAAGAGTTGTAGTTTTTTGCAATAAATAGTTTTTCTGTATCTGTACTCGTTACTTACCAAACGGAACTTACTTTCTGAACGTACCTCGTATTTTTAACTCATGAACTATGATTTTATCTAGTCTAAAGCTTCCAGTATTAGTCAAAACGTATAAATACAGCTACGATCTTGCACACTGGAGAAATGGAATCAATTTATAGTTTCACTTTCATTGCACCTCAAGCATTCTAATGATTTTCACTGTCTACACCCTATTCAACTGCCTCACGAGAGGTTTTATAGGCAAAATTTGAAAATAGTCAATACTTACTATATTACCAGCACTGCATGACCCACTCTACTGGTATTTCCCTCCTAGTATGCCCCACCTGGAGATTCAATTGGGGGACTATTTCATCTCCGGAATACTTGGACGGGAGGAATGCCATCACGTCATATGTTGCATGCAAGGCTGCATCTTCGAGGGAGACTAATTTGGTTGTTTCCCGTTGCCTTCCACATCACAGTGCTCCGGCTAACTTTGTACCAACATTACCGTGTGCTTACTTCTTTCACTACCAAATGATGTGGTCGGTCAGGTAGTTAAAGGTGCTATATCAAATATATTTTAGATACCGATGTTCTTGTATCTTGTGGAATTCATAAATTAATAGTATTACAAATACTACTCAGTAGTTGTATCATAGCCAGTGTATGCATGTTAGCATGCTTGTCAACGCAGCACTGTCTTGGTTTCTTATTGGCCTTGCATTGTTCATCTTACTGCTTCTTGGTCTGCGCCTAGCAGCCGGGGAAACGGTCGAGGTTCTGGTTTGAACTGGAACAAGCATTGCATGCCTGGTGTGGAATCACCTCGTGCCACACACCCTAGTGGTGGCGTTCACGGTACTTTGTATATTTAGATATTATCTCGGCGAGGTCCTACTGAGACAGAGAAAAGTACTACAAGTTCGCTAAACTGTCTTGTGCTCACGACACACGGGTCTCCTTCTATTTTTTGATGAATCAGGAGGAGCAGGGACCAAGTGGAAGGCACAGAGGAGGCCTGCTCCTCAATTGAGTGGCTAAGAAAAGCACGAAGGGCCCGTAGTCAGCACGTGCGTGTCTGGACTCCAGGAAAAGACTGCAACACGAGTGGTGGAATGGTCGGGTGGTTTGAAATGAAGGCGTGGAAAGGAGAAACTTTATGGGCGAAATTCCTCATTTGAAAGAAAGAGTGGGACAACGGTTAGGGGTGAGCGTGAGGGCTAAGGTGGCTGGAGCGATAATCTTGGGGTTACATTTTTATAATTTTTAAAGTGAAAAAAATTCTTGGACCAGATCATTTTATCTCTTTTCTATTCATGTATTTATGCTTTGAAACTCACCACACAGGCAGTAATGGAAATATTACAAGAAATACATACTTTTTTAATATTCTTCCTTAATGTTTTGACTAGAGTTTTAGTCGCGGTATTCGAAATTATTTTGAAATGCGTTGTTTTCGAGTCTTTGACACGGGGTGACCTCGTGATATTTGTTAGTAGGTAACAATTATAATACTAAGAAATGTATTATTTCACATTTAGAAGAAAATCTGTACATATTTAATAATATCTATAAGTAAAGAAAATTGCATCATACATATTTGGATTTTTGGTAATTCAATGCTATATAAATTTCTTGATCATTCGATTACATATGTTTATATTTTATTCTACACGCGAAATAATACATTTATTATTATTATTATTATGGTTGCTAAGAAATATCATGGTGTCACGCCGAATCCCATATTCGAAAACAACATATTTCAATATAATTTCGTCTAATTTTTCAATACTACAACGAAACCTTTAGTCATAGCATGATTTAATTTAGGGAAAAATATAAAATATAATTATTGTATCATTTTCCTTTATACGTGTACGGTGAGTCCAGCGCATAAACAGGTGCACTTAAACGAAATTTGGTCCAAGAATGTTTTTCGTCTCAAAAAGTTACTAAAATATGCATTCAATGACCCACAATTACCGTTCCAGCCACCTTAAAAAATATGAAGAAGTTCTGATATGATGCATAGACAACGCCAGAAATGTAAATGTGTATACTTTGTCTATATAACTTATGATGGTGTATTTTTTTAGAGTTAACCAGAAAGATGGCGCAGCGATTCTCGTAGCATTAATATTATTCAGCTCCATCTATTGGAACAGAGTGCATTTTAACATGGAGTCCAGAAAGTAATGAGACTGGTTACAAAAAAATAGTTTAATTGAAAATATGCATTCATGAAAAACTTGTTTAAAATCTCCAAATTACGACCATAGGGTATTGATACTGTATTTCCAGCGGGTCTGTCATTAGGAAATTTTAAGAGTCCTCTTTCGGAATCGTTTTTAGAGCATTCGTCACGGCTAGCTGGTTCAGAAGATTTTGACTAACGAACAAAAGGATCCCGTACCGCAATTCGTCGCAAACTTTCGGATTCTACGGAAAGTGATAGTGCTTTGTTGGAATGGGCGATAACGGGGCGATGCAACTTGAGTTTCCGAATACGACCCCGGGAACAAAAGACAAAGAGTTCTGAGTGGCACGAAACCCAATACCCTCAGCCAAAAAAGACCCGATTGATCGAAACAAAAGTAAAAACGATGCTCATTGTCTCCTTTTCCTTGAAATTTCATAAGTTCTATTGCAGATGATCAAGCATTGGTTTGTCAGTCAGCCAAGGGGTTACAATCAATGATGAATGCATTAGAGGTGCAGTGCGAAGAGTATGGGATTAAGATAAATCATAAGAAGACGAAGGTGATGAGATTTTCTGGAAGTATGAAGGCGGGGCTGAATATAAGGGTGGGAGGGCACAAAATAGAGCAGGTCGTGCAGTTCACGTATCTGGGTAGTATCTTGGAGGAGAATGGCTTTAGTGGAGCATCAGATTGGATGGGATAGTAGATACATTAAAGGGGCATCAGATGTAGAGTTGCCCTGGCTAAAGGGCAATTCTACATCAGATGTAGAATTGCCCTTAAACATCATTTGGATCCGTCTGAGACGAGACGTTAAGAAAAGGCTGGTGAAAACTCTAATAAGGAGCGTGGCGCCGTATGAGTCGAAAATTCGGTCATTGCGAAAGGAGGATGTGCGTAGACTTGAGGTGTATAAGATGTGGGTTTGGAGAATGATAAGCTGGGTGGCGAGGAAGATGAACGAGAAGGAATTGGATATGGTTGGAGAGGAGAGGAAGCTGATGGCGGATGTTCGGAAAAGGCAGAAGAAATGGATGGAGGAAGTTTTGAGAGGAGAGGGCATATTGAAGAGGGTAATAGAGGGGAGGACACTATACATGGAAGAATAAGGAAGAGGATAGGAATTCTGGACAAAATAAGAAGAGGTTGAAGATAATAGGACTTTAAGAGAGACATACTCATAGGACATCTACATACTACCCCGCAAGCCGCCTCAATAGGCGTGTGGCGGGGGGTGTTAGGACACCAGCCGTTTACATATAAAAAGGAAACGCTCTAATGAAATTACGCCTTGCATTTATTATAGTCCCTTATTGTTCGGGGGAAAAACGAATTCCCATACCTATCAGTTCGGCAAAATATCTCTCTTAATTTATCGTTTCTGTCGGACCTGGAAATATAGTGGGGTTCTAATATGATGTTCTCCGTGTCGCTCTGAAAGATATCTATTCTCAATTGTTCAAGCAATCTAAGCCTAGCGCGCAGCCTCCGAGTCTCTAGCGGCTCCCAGCCTAATTCGTTTAACATCTGTGTAACGCTGTCTGCACGCCCGTAGCAGTTTTTGACGAATCGCGCAGCATTCCTTTGTATTTTATTAAGTTCCCGGACTAAGTCTTTCTGCACCGGATCCCATATGCTCGCTGCATATTCAAGGTGTGGTCGGACGAGTGCGAAATAGCACCTCTCTTTTACTTTTTCATCCGAAAATCTTCCCACAATACGCTTGACGAATCCTAGCTTCTTCAGAGATCTGCCACAAATATTTCTTATATGTGCTCCCCACGATAGGTCCGAAGTTATCGTAACTCATAGATACTTCACTTCATCTGTCGCCTTTATGTTAACACCATCCACAGCATATACATGGGAATAGTTGGACGACCTCCGCAAGAAATGTACTGCCGTGCATTTGCTCAGATTAAGTTCAAGTCCCCACTCTTGGCTCCATACATGAACGTTGTTTACATCCGATGATAGAGTTTCAAATTCAGAGTGATCACTAATTTCACGATAGATGACAGCGTCGTCGGCAAATAAACGTATTTTACTGCTAATTCGAGAGCATAGATCATTTATGTATATAATGAACAAAAGGGGGCCGATCACGCTTCCTTGCGGGACACCTGATGTCACTTTAACTACATCAGAGCTAATTCCGTCAAGAACTACTTTTTGCTTACGATCACTCAGAAATATTACGATCGGGGACATGTATAGGAGGGAAAAAGAAAAATTGTTTCAGAAATTGCGATGTAGGATAAGGACTGTCCAAAAACATACGAATCAGCTGGTAGAATTCTCAAATGAAAAAGTTCATAATGAGTCTGCCCCTGCTGGGACGACCATCGATTCTGCTTTTTACAAAGAAGTGCTTGAACAGTTGAAGTGAAGAGTTTTGCAAATTCAACCAGACAGTTGAATTCTACATCACGATTCCAGCTCACGCGTCGCTGTTGGTGAGGGAGTTCCTGACTAAGATGTACGAGGAAACGCTGGCCCATTCCCCTAACAGTCCATACATGGAACCACCAGACTTCTTTTTGTTCCCGAGGATCCAGTACGAAATGAAAGGGAAACATTTTGGGTCCATTCCCGAAATTCAAGCCACCATGATAAGTGCCCTGGAGGCGAATCTGGAGGAAGATTAAAAAAAATGCTTTGACCAGTGAAAAATCTTGATACGCTGTATTGATGCCCAAGGCTCAAACTTTGAAGAGTATTAAGAGTGTTTGCAAGTATTTCCAGTGAAATCATTTTTATGGAACCAGACTAATTACTTTGGGAAACACCTTGTATATATAATTTGCCCTATCTGACCTTCAGAGGGCATGAAACTTATTTTAAAATTTAATGCAATGTGTCCGCTAAAAGTGAAAATCACTCTCATATTATGATACCTTGGATTAACACTCCATTTACTATGTTTTACCTTCCTTTCACATGGAAAATCTCGGTTGAATACCGTTATTACGATCTATTTATATAGTGTCATTACTAACTTTGAGTACCACAAAAATCTAATGAGATCTTTTTCTATATTTTCAGAGAGGATTGGCAGTGACGGAAATTCACATCGTGCTTGGCAACATTTCTTCTAACCACGGCGTCAACGCAAAACGATGATACAAAGGAGACACGAAATCCAAGAGCAATTCTATAGAAGGAGATAAACTAGTGAGTATGATATGAGTACTAGATATGATAAAAAATATTATCTATTAACTTGAGTAAATCATGGAAAATAAACACATTTTACACACACAATTCGAGTAAGCGGTAGCATTGGTTGTTAAAAGCTCATAACTTTGAGATTACTATTATTTTACTGGTTAAGGTAGATCTGTATGGAGGAAAGTAAAACATCTCCTAAATTTTACATATGAAGAGCCTTGACTCCAAACATATAATCCAATCATCCTCTTTTTTCACCTTCTCGATGTACCCAAAAACGTTCGTCATGGATTCACATTGAAAATACTGCTGGGAAAGGCAATAAAGAGCCCACCGAACTATATTTACCATAATAATTATGTTATCAAATTGAAGTCATAATTCAATAGAATAATTATAAAAAATCTCCGAATACTTACATGATTCTTGTTGAATTTCGCCGTTGACTTCATCACGCACGACCTATATTTTCACATTTAATATCGATAATATTCTTCAAACGTGTTCAAAGGCTGTGGTATTGCATGTTTAAACATTTCTATTCAAACTTTTATACCTGATGATGATAATTGTTTATTGAAGTCCGGGTCGTGTAAGTGTGCAAAAATATGGGGTGTGTAAAATTTTGAATACAAATTTGATGATAATATTGCCATCGATATTATTATCAACTCGTTAGTACATCTGTTCAAGAAATAAATGAACTAATTAATACTGGAGATCAGAATATTTTCCAAGTGTAAAAGACAGCAGCATTATAATATAAGCAATATATATATATATATATATATATATATCAGTCTCAATTGACATTACATTTCATAGTCCGGTGTTCACGCTTGACGTCACATGTATTTCTTCACTGAAATTCGCTTTTCCTTTTTATATACAAAACAAACATTTAAGATAATAATTAGAGCAATATTGGCGCACGATAATGACGGCTGGTATTTCTGCGAATATGTGATACACTAAACATTGCTAACACGCAAAATTCGTCCCGTTAAGTTGCATGAAATACTATGTTATTTGTTAGAGATATGCGTCCGGTAGAATGTCATTAAATGAAATATTTTTGTTGATCACTTTACGTTCTCGTGAGTTCAGTTGAATCATGAGTGTATCGCGACAATTCTTCTACTCTGCATTCGGCGCATTGACTGCGCATCTGTAGCATATAGTGTGGTGCATGTTGGTACAAATCAGTGGTTCCCGTCCGGTGGTCCGCGGACCGCAGGTGGTCCGCGAGAGCCTCGGGAGTGGTCCGCAGGACATGGAAAAGTTACCAATAAATGGGGATTTTGAAGCGCCGAGATGGGTAATTAAGTTGCACAGTACACTAATCAATAGTAAAAACAAATAAATAATGTGTTCTAAAAAACTGTTTTACTTCATCGCCTTTGAATTTGGTTATGGGAAAGGCGCTGAGGAAGGGTTACAATTGATAGGGGGTATGGTGGGGGGTGGTCCGTAAATTATTTAATTTCTGGCTCAGTGGTCTGCAGACTTCTACGGGCTGGGAACCACTGATATGAATGAATCCCCCGCCATACATCCTTGAGGTGGTTTGCAAGGCACAATATTTATACGTAGATGTGCCCAAGTTTATTGAGAATTGTGTCACGCCATTACGTATTGGAGGTGACGAGAAGTTTCTTGGAGTGTATCCTTTGATTCCTATCGATTCTTTCAGGTCGGAGTGGAAGAAAAAGGACGAAGTCGGGCGAAAGATAGGGCGTTGCTGCGAAGCGGGGTGGGAAGAGGTGGGTCGTGGGGGCAGCGGGGGAGGCGGCAGCTGGGGGCAGTGCCGATCGGGGGCGGCGGCAGCCGAGATGAAGGAGAAGAGCAAGAACGCCGCGCGCAGTCGGCGGGAGAAGGAGAACGCGGAGTTCCTGGAGCTGGCCAAACTCCTTCCTCTGCCGGCGGCCATCACGAGCCAGCTGGACAAGGCGTCCGTCATCCGGCTGACCACGTCCTACCTCAAGATGAGACACGTGTTCCCCGACGGTGAGCTGAGAGACGAGCGAACGAGAATAAACAAACGAAACATGAAAACACACACTTTCACAAGAAGCGCGAATTCTTCCTCACCGCTTTCTCCTTCACCATTCCCCCAATTCGTCAATTCGGCCATATGAATTCCACCTTGAGCCGTGACCCCCATAACAAATAAAGTATGGCATACAATGAAGCGCATGTGGCGCACTGTTTTCTCGGGTAGAATTTCAGCTGAGTGGTGCGTCCTTCTGTCGGACCTCGCGTCTCAATTGTTTCCGAATATTACGAATAAACACCAGAATGGTAGTGTTACGGACACACCTGTTAGTCCATAGGCTACTCCTTCCGACCTCCTGCATAAAGTCTCACGGATTTTTTGTATAGCTTTACTGACACAAGCTACAAGGCTCTGTTGGTAGTTAGTTAATTTACATATGTTCCCAAATAAATCAAGCAATTACGGCGAATGGAACGATTGCCTCGCTCCACCAACATCGCGCGTCGTTAAATTAACAAATATTTGTGAATATTATATATTTAAAGAGATCGCTTATCAAACAAATGGCGTCATTGCAGCGTTTGTTTGCTGAACCATTAAGCGCCAAATTTTTATCGTCCTTCATTAGCGAATCGCGCATACCGTGGTGACTCAGGGGTAAATTAGCTGGCCGCAGTACTTGACTCGAATATTTCCTCTGTTCCTCTGCATGACATTAACACGTATGATATTGGACGCTTTCCATTGGCTCTCCATTATACTTTTCGAGATATTTGCCGAGAAATACCAGCAATTTTCCATGAGAAAGGGTACGGGTATTAACTCCGGAGAGCCTTTATTTAAAAAAATGAGGGACTTATTACGCATAAATCGCGTCAGAAAATTAATAGATTGAAGTTTCTGTCCTTTTTTTAAAACTTTTTTTTAAATAAATCAATTAAGTACTCACTACAGTAATAATTACAGAATTTAAAAAAAATCTTCGGTTGTGAAGGTGTTTTCAGCGTAGGGCGTGAAAAAATTAGCCACGTTAGAACGTTAAGTATAGGTATGTGTATATTTGGTTAATTACTGAGAGAAACAGGTGTATAAACAAAGTTTTGGCGTCATTAATGCTACAATATTAACTTCATACTTCTAAAAATTGGTTAAATTTAAAAATGAAATCCAAACATTATGACATCATAGGAAACATCTTGCTCAAACTAACTAAAAGAACATCGATAATTGCTTCCACGACTCTTGTTAATGTGCCTACTCTTAGTAAAAGCGTCAAGCAAGGACAATGTTGAGTAAAATATTCATTTGTGGTTCAAAACGTTCTCTTTTTATGTATGTAGTTGAACATTTTTAAAAATATTTTTTTTTCATATGGCCTAATAATTTTGTGCATACAAAATGTTGCGATCGAGATTACCGAAATTTTCACCAGATCACATCATTCCACTCATCGTCGTTCGTGTGCGCTTAAATGTGTTCTTATCTGCGCGACATTCAACAACTCGAACGAAAAGCTTCAATGATGTAACTTTCGTGCGCACTGATCGTTTCTTTGGTATAAATCTAGATCTATCGTCATAGTAGAGCAGAATTTCGGAAAACCCATTGTTCTTAAAACTTTAATTTGAAAAAAATGTTCCCATCCTTTCCGCCCAAATTTAAAAAATCCCATTAATTAGTAACCGAATCTTTTTTTTTTCGATTCGGAACGGAAAAAGTAAAACACAAACCACCAGAGGCAAGACTAGCCCCCCTAAGGAATTTCTTCCACGATTGAGTGAGATGAAACAAATACTGAATACCACGTTTCGTGTGTATGAAAGCTGTATTTTTTATACTCTATACAGTATAAAAAATACAGCTTTCACAAATGGCATTCCGCAGCTATCGAAAAACAATATTAAGATACAAAATATGCCAATTATTTCAGGAAAATATTTTTAATGAGCATTTTTCCAGCCTCAGGAACCGACTGCAACCCCCATTTCTGTAGAATGAATGCATTTTGACATTAACTATCACAGTAATTTGCAAATTAGTGGTACATACAACATGATGATAAGGCTACTGAATTTTATTTTTATTCCCTTTGGGAGAATTTGGTTCTTACAAACAGATTTTATTTGCAAAAATAACATTTTTACCAGGTAGATAGATACAACTCTTCGCCGTTTTTCATCTATTGTCGCATTTAAAACCCTGTAATTTCTGGTTCAATTTGAGGTTAAGCTATCGTGGAAAGGTATAATTTTGTTGTGCGTATCAAACAGAGGACCGGAAAGTAGCCAGAGTATGAATTAAATGTCAATGAAATCATTTCAAGGCGAAAACACCTTAACAATGAATATTGACGACTTTAGACCCATTTACTGATTACAAAAAGATGTAGATTGTCAAAACGGTACACAGTGGTAGTAAGTGATGATTAGGTATCCACTGATAAATCTTAGCCACCGTTGGGATACGAGACAGGGTCATCCGGTTGGGAAGCTTGAACTTAAGCGAACACGCCAACCGACCCTATCCCCCCTTGATCCTTGTAGTTGCTGCATTGCTGCTCATACAACGAGGCTATTTTTCAATTCCAATTCGACCGAACACCCCCCTCGGTTCATAAATTAACATTAGCGAGGCAGAGTGTCAACACAAATTTGAAGCGAGTGAATTTCGAGACAAAATTTCACGACGCGTGAACCGCACGCCGGCTCTACAATGACCTTTGACCTCCGCATTTGTATCGATGAATGAACGGAGAAAGACGACGTCTGTGCCGCGTGAAGTCGAAGTTTATTTTTATTTTTTTACGACCGTCTACAGACGTCGGCGAGTTCTGGGTGGGAAACCCATGCAATCGCGGAAAAAATCTAACGGAACAGCCCTCGCAGACACCGAGGAAGGAAACAATTGTCGGGCCCCTTTGTCAAAGAGTCATTTTTGCTGCTCAAAGAGGGCCACGCCCCTTCCGAGCAGAGCTACTATGAGCGTGACGGTGTAAAATCTCACAGATGCTCGGGAGATCCGCGGGGTGTTCGGAAGAGGGCCGAGGGTCGCCTTGGATCTGCATCTCTACGTGCGTTCACTGGTTAACGCGGCTGGAGCAGGGATCGTGGGTCATTTAGACAGTGCACAATTTAATAATGTTTTCAGTAAGTTTCAATTTTCAGTAAGCAAATTCTTGGACCACGTTTCATTTAAGTTCATTTGCTTACAAACTGGACTCACCGTACCGGTATACATAGAAATACAATAAATTTTTACTTAAAGTATAAGTAATAATAAGTTTTACCTTATTCTGCTTAATTAAAGCATGTTAATACTTAAAGTTTTCGGCGCTGTATTCAAAATTTAGACGAAATTATATTGAAATATGTTGTTTTTCTGCATGGGATTCGGCGTGACACCTTGATATCTGTTATCAACAGTTATTGTAATGAGAAACGCATTGTAGGTAATATTTTGAAGAAAATCTACGCATATGTAATCGAATTATTACGAAATTTATGTAATGAACCTTAACAGTAGGTACGTGTTAAAATAGCATTGAATTTCCAAAAAACCAAACCGGTATGATGCAATTTATTTTCTTTTATATCTATATCACTTATAAGAATACGTATGCAAAGTTTCTCGGAAATCTGTACATAAACAAAAATAGCTCCAATCACCTCAAAGAAGAGAAAAGTTGGAGCCATAGGGTAAAATAGCTTAGGGAAATATGGAAGCCATTAAAATGCGCAATGAGCCATATTGAATGGGGTAATTGTGCAGCTAATACGCCGTAATCATAGTTATTAATAGCGGAAGCGTCACAGTACCGTAATGATTTATCTATAAAAATGAAAAAAAAACAGGAAATTATGTTTTAAAATCAACCGTCCTTACATTAGTTTTGACACATTTTCTCATCGCTTATGCCAAAGTTTACCTTCTCTTTACCGTATTTTAAGTATTTATCACGAGGACCATGTTTTTCTGTGCTAAAAACTAATTAGAATAGTGTAATAGTTTACCTTTAAGCAGAAAATAATAAAATTATCAATCCGTAAACTATTTCAGGAAATTTAGGCCCCCTAGAATCTTTTAAGTATGTCTCCCATCAAATTATTAAGCAAATCAGAAATAGAAACTCAGCATTTAAAATTATACTAACGAATCCGATAGTTTAGGGCTCAATTACAGGAACACTCCTTAAGTTGGCTGAAAGGAACACGTAGAAAATTCATTGAAATCTATGTTAACATTTTGGTAATAGTTGCATTCACTGAGTATGCGGAAAGACTAAATTGGATAATGACACCCAAGAATAAAATGTGCTATTCGAATAAGGAGATCCCGAGGAGTACTCTAATAAACTGAATGAAACAGCCATTTTATTTGGAGAGCAATAAGAAGAAATTAAAGAGGATAGATGGCAAAATCATAGGAAAAAAATCGACTGGTATGGTTGGCGATACTATGACCTTCATTTCCGTAGCTAAGCACGCATTCTCTACACCAGGGTTTCCCAAACTATGTACCGCCACAAGTATTCCGCGGAAAGCTTAAAACCTGGAATGGTTCCATATGATGCTACCTAAACGCAATGGTTTAATATTTGCAAGGTAAACAAGGTATTCCGTTAAAATTTCAGGATTCACGAAGTGTTCCATCGCAGGAAATGTTTGGGAAACCCTGCCCTACACCATGCTCCTATGTTCACACTGTGAAACCGTAGCTTATAGATAGGAGGTTATGTTTTAAATAGAAGTACATTTGTGAGGTTTATGTATAGAAGACAGCAACATGAATTGATGATGGTTACTCCGCAAAAATTACTCCATTTTCACGAATCTTTTTCTCATTATTTTGCTGAGTTCTGCCAATATTTTGGTGGAATATAGTATGAAAAATGTCACATACCTTCGGGAAAAATAATTAACCTCTCAGGAGGGTCTTTTTTCGACAGCCATCTTGCCGAAAATCTCTCGGGATATCAAATAAGTTGGATTTCTGATCCAATTAGATTACCCCATAAGCTTCTCGCGAGTGTTGAAAAGACGTATACTGTTATTTGGAAGCACGTTAGGAAGACACCACGGCGGTAACATTATATACGGCGGAGACAGCTATTCGGCGATGCGCACAAGACAGGGAAGCATCCGACAGACAAAAAATATATGTACACACATTTATATATACGTAAACATAATAGTGATACACGTGAAAAACACAGAAACGCGTTAAAAGGACATTTACAAACAATTTAATTAATCCATCATTCTCTCTTGCTCGGAAGAAGGCGCTTATGCCGCCGAAAATAAAAAAAACTGACGCGTGTGTTTCTTTGTCTCTGTCTGTGTTTTTGCTAGTCACGCCTGTGACGTCTTATTGAATCTATTTATTCATATTGAGTTTTATGAATCTTAACTAATGAAATCAACTCACAGACACCGATTCATATAAAAAGTGATTTAATTCGTATCACTTACAAATCTTCTAGTGTCTGGCTTTTGTGGGAATTCCTATTGTTGGAATTCCAATCATTGTGTAAACAAACTTGCCCTCCATGATAACTCTATTTTTTTTCAAATGTTAATTTATATGAACATTTTGATAACTAATTTAGTACTTCAACGAATTAAAATGGATTGTACTCCAAAACGCCTTAGATGTACCAATTACAACTGATGTGAAAACCAACTTTTAGTTATCCAGCAAAAATTAGATGTCTCGACGAACTTTTTTTTCAACGAAGTTTCTCGTTTCAAACAGATAGTATTATGCTATACACAGATGGCGGAGACCACCAGAACGGTACATCTTATATAAAATGTTTAAAATCCACCACGCGCGTCCCCTTGATTCCCCGTAAGGTTTGTACGTGATCGCGGCACTGTTTTCGGGAGGTGCATTCAAGCCACAGCCCAGCACCAACTGCCCCTCCCGTCATCACCACAACTCACTCACGCACACTCCGAGCACGGAAAACGAAGCCAGAGTCACGCCCGTCCTCACCGCGTCCCTTAAACACCGCACCCCACACCCGCTCCCGCCCACCCAACCGCTCCCCTCACGCACCCACACCCAGAAACGACGCCGTCACACCCTTTTGGGGAGATTCACGTCCTGCAGCCCTTTTCAACCATTTCGTCCCTCCTCCTCCGAGCGAACTCATTCGCCTCTATAGCCTAGGTTTTGTCTCCTTTAAGGTAGTTTATGCGAAATATCACTTCACCTAGATTTGACGAATTTGACCTATTTTTTTTAAGAAAAACTCTCATCCTTCCAAAGATATCAAACTATTAACCCCTGGCCGATCTACTTTTCGAGCAATTTTTCTAGAAATATAAGCTGTTTTACATGGGATAGATTACGACTGGACGCTCCAGAGTGAAAATATTGAAAAAATATGGGATTTATAACTACTACATTTCGTCAAAAAACCAACGGTGTGTAGTTTGTATGTTTTCTCAAATATTTATAGCAGGGTTTCCCTAACTAGTTAATGGGTGTTCCGGGAAACCTAGAATGGTTTTATATTCTGCTACCTAAACGCAATGGTTTAATATTTGCAAAGTAAACAAGGTGTTCTGTTAACATTTCAGGATTTACGAAGTGCTCCAACGCAGGGAAAGTTTGGGAAACTCTGATTTATAGAATTTAATCAGTTACTCACTGCAGTAATTTTGACAGAAATGCAAAAAAAAAACCTTCTATTTTGAAGGGGTTTTCACCGTTCGGTGTGAAAAAATGAGTCAAGTTAGAGACTTATGAGAATATATTTATTTATTTACTGAGTATTTTTGTCATATCTAACTATAAATTTGCATAAATTATATTACAATATTATATTTATACTTCTAATAGACGCTGAAATTAAAAAAAATAAAATTCGAATATGGTCTCCATTATGACTAGGGAAATATCTCGCTCAAACTACCGTAAGGTGGCTGGGACGGTAATCGTGGTAATCATTGAGATTACATTTAAATAATTTTTAAATTACCTAAGTAAAAAACTTCCTGAACCAAAATTTCATGTAAGTGCCTCTGCTTATGCGCTGGAACTCACCGTAATGGCTGTAACGAAAATGGTACAAGAAGAATATTTTTATTGTTTTCCCTTAATTAAAGCAAGTTATGAAAATATTCATGACTGCCGCAAATACGGCGATGAAATTCATAGAAATTGCAATAGGAAAAAATCGGGCTGGCTAGGGAATCTAACCACGGACCTTAGGGTTGCCGGGCCAAACCATTCATTCGTGGCATAGCACGGCATAAGTGCTGGTATAGGATGAAACCGCATGGGTTGTGGCTTCTTCGAAGTCCTCTGCGTCCTTGCGATGCCACCTTTGATGGACCGCAAGGGCTTAACATCCAGTTCCTTTGTATCCTCATTAATTGCCACTGGAAGTAAGAAGCCTGCGTAGCGCAGTGGTCTGCACATTGGCCCGGCAAGCCAATGGTCCGAGGTTTTATTCCCGGTCCAGGTCGATTTCTTCCTTTGGCAATTTCTAAGTAAGCACATTTCACTAGAGTTTTCAGCGCATAATTCGAAATTTTGACGAAATCATATTTAAATAAGTCATTTTCGAATATTGGACTCGGCGTGATTCCTTGATATTTGTTATTAACAATGATAATAATATTAAATATATTATTTCGCCTTTAGCAGAAAATCTGTCCACAGGTAAAAGAATTATTACGTATGTATCTATTATTTGTCATATGCCACAAGGCTACGTGTTAAAATTGCATTGAGTTGCAAAAAAACAAATGGTTATGATGCAATGTTTTCGATTTTTTAAAACAGACATCACAAATAAGAACAAATATGCAAAGTTTCACGCAAATCTGTGCATAAACAAAAATCGCTTCAACTACCTCAATATTTGTGGGAGATATTTACCTAGTCAGGATAGAGACAATTTTCAAATGTTATTTTTAAATTTAAGCAACTGCAAGAAACATTAAGTAAATATCGTTACATTAATGATGCAAGAACTTTGTTTTAAATTAATTAAATTCTCAGTAATTAACTACGTATACATAATTATATAAGATTATAACTTGACTCATTGTTTTCATGCCAAACGCTGGGAATGCCTTCACAACCGAAGATTTCTTTGCGATTCCGTAAAAAGAGCTGCTGTGAGTAATTGATTTATTTTTTAAATTGATTGAGAAAGCAAACTTGTTACCACCCACTAACCAACTAAACTACCCACTGTTAAAACTCTGATGATGTCTATGAGTTACATATTACGCCTTTTTTTAAATAAAGTCTCTCTGGAGTGCATACCAATACCATTTCCCATGTATAATGGGTTGTATATTTTGGCAAATATTTTGAAAAGTATAGTGGCTGATATTTTGTTGTCCTCGAGGAGATGAGATACTTTCCTTTATATTGTGGCCAAATTCGTCGAATTTTAATAGAATTGATATATCTCTCAAACAACCTTAGGGGCTTTAAGGTCGTTAACATAGATAATATAGTCAAATTGTTAATTCTTCAACAAAAATGACACAATTTGATGACAATTCATCATTGACGCTATTTTTAATCATCGTAAGACATGGAATGTATCTGTTAATCAAAGATGTGTACAGGTATGGTGCAACGCACTGTTTCGTATTCGCGCCAATCTATGTTTTTCTCTATGGCCACAAGAGGGCAATGACCGTTTATCGTGGAGGCTTTTCTTGTTTTTGTGTGTGTCCGTGGGCATGCATGTGAGTGCCTGTACAGTTCAGAACAAATAGCCGTCGAGGGAGCATCAGACCTCGAGACACCTATTGGCCATAGATCATACAGTCCGCTTATATGTCTTTTTACTGAATTTACCAAACTATCATTTCTCTCACCTTTGGCCAATCGAGGCGAAAATAGGGGACACGCACAAAAAAGATGAGTTAATATTGATTACTACTCATCCTTCTTGCATTTACGCACCCTCCATGAGAATTTCCTGAGATTTTCCGTTCATGTGCGACGAGGCAAGTGTTGGCGGACCTTCCCGTTGTGGGAGTTCGAAGCGCTGACTTTGGAGAGAGGAAGTGGGAGAGATAATCCTTTGGACACAGCTCTCAAGATTCGATATATCTCGCGAGGTATGAGAGGGAAAGGCTCTTAAGAAGGTCTTGGGCTCGAGAAAGGACGGTGGAAGGGAGCGATAAAAGCAGAGATCCTAGGTGTTAACTGGCGTGTCGTGGAGTGGCGACGATTCGCCCCGAGGCGGAGTACCGGCTGAATGGAAAACCAAGTATTATCTTGCGGATATGCTCAGCTTGCGGCAAAGAGCCAAAGGGAAATTTGGACGCACATCACGCGATTCATAACGTGTTTAGGATGACACGTCTGTTTTTGTTAGGTTATTTTTATGACAACACTCAAGCCTCCTTAGTCGGTATTGTGGAAAATTAGATCAATTATTGATTTTTTTACTATCAATACATCAAACTAATGCAGGAAAATGTATATAAAAGCTTCCAAAAGTACCACGATATTTGGAAATAATGATGCAATATACATAAAGAATTTCGTGAAACAACTAAGGTTTAATTTACACCCATATTTCAATATGCACAGCAAATTCCATAAGGTACTCCTGAGACAGCGAGCAATTTCAGGGAAATTATGAGTTATGTTCGAATCAACACTGATGAAGGAATAAAGCGATCAGTTGGAAGGAGAACGGAGTGGAGAGGGCTATAGCAAACCAATTTTCGTATAGTCGATTGGCATATATGAACTAGTACAATGATTATTCCCAGTCGAGTCTCCCATATCTCCAAACGGCTTGAATCCCTCCGAATTTAGTCCTCTTTAGTAATTTCTGCCCGTTATTGCCGTCACAAGGGACGGATTCCTGGAGGAGCACACACGGTGAACTTTGTAAAAGGTTAGGGGAGAATTTTATCGCCGGCGTTAAATCTCGGTCTCCCCCACTCCGGAGGGGAATGCGAAGCAGAAGCAGCAGTCCGGCCCTTGACCAGAACCCTGCGGTACACGCGCGCAATCTCGACTATCTGCAAGGAAGGAAAGGGCGGTTCTTTCTCTCTGTTATCGTGGTAGGGGGGGAGAGGGTGTGAAAAACACCCTTAAAGGGACAATCAGGGAGGGCCCGTGCCTCAACAATGGCAGGGTTTTGGGGGGCTTGTGGATTCGCTGAGGGGGGAGGAAAAATAGGGTAGGCGGGGGTAGCACGCCGTGTATAGAAGGGCGGTGGTCCGTATGCTTGCTGCGGTCTGTGTATACGCGCCGGGGGAGGTACCAGGAATCATTCTCTCTCATCCTCATTATACGTTCGACTCAATTCATACGCCAGTTTTCCTATTGTGTTTTTCCCCCTTCCCCTCATCTCTAGAAAGACCCCTCCTCCGCCGACCCCTCTTTAGTTACGGCTCACAAACGGAGACGCTCTTGTCCCATTCTTTCCAGAATTCGGCGTCTTCCCTCAGATAAACCACCCACCGGTCAACGCGTGCCAAAGCTGTTTTCTTCTGAGTTCCCTCCATTCAGAATGGGAAGGCCTTCGGTAGTGGGACAGTCTTTCACTCGGAGAGAAGCATTGATAATGACCATCATCATCACTCCTTGGAAGGATTTGACCAAGGCTGCCTCCAATATGGACAACCGTATTCGGAACATTTTTGAACCGTAAACATTAGAACAGCATTTTTCGGAGATTGAAAAGTAGGGTTTGTTCTGTCCATCAAGTACAATTCATATTTCATCAAGGAAATCAGCTGCTAGTCTTCAACAAGAATTTAGTAAGACTTCAGCAGGTTATGGAGCAGGACATCGGTGGATTGAAAATGCACTGCTTGCTTCATATTTTATAATGTTCTTTACCAGCGTATGAATCTAATAACATTATTAGTTCCAATTTCAAAAGCTTATAAACTTCCACCAATCTTTTAAATAATGTTAAATTTATTCATCGAATACATTAGCGGGATAGTTGTGGTTAGGATTGATCTAGAAAAATGAAAATTGGATATAATTTCGAAAAGAGAACTTCATTTTTCGTCAAATTTATGGACTAATTACGTGCGATAGCCATATTAGGTGGAACATTTTCCGCAAAAAACAGGCTTCACTTCCATGCTTCAATACTTTATCTACTCTCCTCGTGGTAGGAGCTATTTTTTGTCTATGTCCAGATTTGGGTGAAATTGTGCATACGTGTTCCCATTAGTGATATGTCTATAGATAAAAAAGGAAAAAATTGTATAAAACAGACTTGGTGTTTTGGTAATCCAATGCTATTTTAACACTTCGCCTAATGGCACATGATATATATTTTTCCACTCACTTATAAAAATTATTAAAATGTGCACTCATTGACCCACTGTTACCGCCCCAGCCACCTCAATCTATTGCTCAGCATATGTGGATGTCAAAATATTCACGGCTGGAAAACGTATCGTATGCTATGCAAGTATATAACTACAACCCCATAAAAAAGAAAAAGTGCAACTCTTTCTCTTGGCCAATTAGGACAGAGATAAACTCTTCCGACGCAGTGGCGCCATCCACTCGCGTTTCCCGGAATGATACGGCTCGACAACCGTGGCTCGCGAGCCTCAACGGTGGCTGCACCAATGAGGCAGGCGCTGTCGCGAGTGACTTGCTCCCCGCTATCTTCTTCCCCGCCAACGATCACCGTGGAAACGAAAAAGGCACGTCCTCTTTGTCGAGGAGATAGCCCGCGATGTAACAACAGTCCCGGACCTACCCCCACCTCCCTTGCTCTCGCATACTCCAAGAGGCGGAGAACAGTTGGAAGCAAACGGGACTGGGGAAGGAAGAGGAATGAGAGGGAAGAGGAAGGAAAGGAAACCGGAGTCGGAAATGGTGAAAGACGCTTTATAGTACGCCCTATGCGGCCGCATCCTGTGCGATTTTCAAATTTTAATCTTTAATTGGGTGCTTTCCATTCGCTCAAGTGCGCTAGTCACTTCTAAACGCAACAGCGCCCTAACCTTCTATTCGTTTCAGACCCTGAGCACTAGGCAAGCGCACTTCAAAACAGATCGAGAGGAAAGTTGATGGGCGCTAAAGAACAAAAGAACGTCGATAATGGCATCAGCGATTGCTGTCAAGTGTGCTGATTTTCAGATAAGGCGTAAAACATGTCTTTGGTAAAGTTTTGAATTATTATGTGATAAAAAGCATACGTTTTCAACGAACACAACAACTACTCACAAAACATTCCGCCGTCACTGTGGTTCACTCACGGAATGCTACCTACAGGTTACAAAATGCAGGTTACAAAGCATTTCGCCAGCGCACATCGTTCCATTCATCTTCGTTCGTGTGCGCTGAAGAGCTTGGATGTGCGCAAACTTCAACACCTTGAACATTCAGCAAAGCACGGGCGTTCGATATCTCAACGCGATACGAGATCGTATCGGATATCGAAGTGATGGATCACGATATCTCGCATTCCTAATTGTATGGAGACTTCCACGCCATGGACGCCCGCTTCAATTCGCACGCGGACGCCCGCTTCTCTTCGTACGTGGACGCCCGCAGTGTGCCTTCTCATTACTAATGACGACGACATGGGACGTCAACTGTAGTCGGAGGCGTGCGCGCGTCACCATAGAGCGAAGCGCGTGTCCTTTGGCTCCAGGGCACGACACCCCCCGACCCCCTTGTGTGAGCAGTAGCGCCCTCCCTTTGAGGGCTGCTGGGAAAGATGATGGAAGATCACTAATGAGGGCAATGAGACGAGAGAGGCGGGGAAAGGGGGGGAGGCAGGAGGGGGCGGATAGAGGATGGTTGGGGGTGGGGACGCCGTGGGAGCAGATCAGGGAAGAGCAGGAATGGGTATATAAAGCTGTCCACTATATTTCCTAGAAAATTAGGACAATCTTCTACAAAAAAAGACATTTGAGGACGTCACTTAACCTCTAAATACTCCTATTTGAGGCTTTAACTTGACTTATTTATGTATCGAATATGCATCAAATTATCAGGCTTGACTTGGTGAAACCACATCGCGATTTTAAAATATTTTTTTTGTAAAAATTCCACAATGCTTTCTATATATTCCGAACCTGGTTTCGACTTTACTCAGTCACTTTAAATGTTGATTGAAAATGGCTGAGTAAAGTGGAGACCAGGGTCGGAATAAATAAAAAGCATTGTGGAATTTTTTTAAAGTGAAATAATATTCAAATTGTCTAAATCGATTCCTACACCGAAAACGCCTTCTTAATCTAGGTTTTCATATCGATTTGATAAGAAGTATTTCGGTGATTTGTAAATTTATTTCAAAAAATAATTGAGACATAAAACGGAAACACACCATTAAATTTCTGACGCAATCTATGCGTTAGAATTTCCTCATTTATTTAAAAATATCTCTCTGGAACGCGCAGTCATACCATATCCCATGGAAAACGACTTCTATTTTTGGCAGATATCTAAAAAAAATAGTGAAATAAGAGGTTGATAATTGAATGTCATCAGAAAAAAGTGATATTTTTATTGAGCAAGTCCCCAAAATCATTGAATTTTATGCAAAGTGATATATCGGTCAAAATACCTTACATGATACTAAAGTAAGATATGTGGATTTAGACGTAGACAACGTTTGGTAAAGGGAAGTAAACATTGAAGAGGAGGAGGACGGTGGAGACGGAGAGTGGATGGAATTGCGTTCGTGGAAGCAAGGGGTGTGGTCTCGCTGGAGGACACTGGGGTGAGGATGGGGGGAGAGTTTGAATTCATTCGCGGTAGGGACGTTGTAGTAAGGGGAGGGAACAACCGCTGAAAAGTTAAGGGGTGCGGAGATAGGAAGGGTATGGAGTGTAGGGAGGGCGTTTGGGGGAAGACTTGCGGGGTAGAGCGAGCGCCGTTGGTTTTTAAAGGAAGTGGGAATCTGCGAAGGGATGGGTTCCAAGGGGTGCGGTCTGGGCCCGCCCCATTGTTCGGAGAGGTGATAGTTTTGGATGGGGGGAGTTTTAATGGCGATGTTTTATCTGGAAAGCGATGTGACTGAAGGGAATGAGGGAGGAGTATGTGAGGGGGGGGGGGGGGGGGGTGAAGCCTTGCGGTGAGGAGGAACCATGGTTTTTGTCCCTCCGCCCTTCCTCCAATTTACCCCCCCCCCCACTCCAGGACACGAGCAAGGGTCTCAGGGCCGGCCAAGGGGGTTTGGAGGGGATCGTAGATGTCCTACCCACCCAACTCTTAGACCAACACGCTCAGGGGTGGCGTGAATGGTTCGATAATGGGGACACAGTAGTAGATTCTGACCTCGTTTCTCTGGAAATACACAGAATTTCCACCTCAGGGATGACCGTTCTCCACCAGGTGTCGTCGAGAATAGTTCAAGTTGGAACAGTGTGTCGTGGGGCAATGGCGCCATCTTCATCTAAACGAGGAACCAGAAGAAGCCGCGCCCCCGAGAACCTATCTGGAGAAATGAAAATGAAAAGCAATCGAAAATGTTAATAGTTTATAATAGGTATATTTAAGTCATTTTTCTGTATAAATTCTTATTCCTATTATATCTCACGGTGACAAAGAAA
Source organism: Pyrrhosoma nymphula (assembly GCA_963573305.1). NCBI lineage: Eukaryota > Metazoa > Arthropoda > Insecta > Odonata > Coenagrionidae > Pyrrhosoma > Pyrrhosoma nymphula. Next base: position 56,545,669 of record OY754339.1, on the reverse strand, counting down.
CGACTCAGATTTCATTTAAATCGTTTATTTCGAAGTTAGCAGAGGCTTCCAACTTTATCCACAGTTCGTACAAATATTGGAATGTAAACAGTGAGTTTTCATTAAAAATCTTAGATATCATATATCAGAATCACCAATTAATAAATCTAAATTAACAGAATGACGTTAAAGCTGAGCCACCTATTCTTAAGGGATAGAAACGGTGTATTTTTTCCAACAAAATATAGTAAAAGTGCATCAATGACGGGAAGGAAATTTAAATACAAATGAATGAATAAAGAAATGAACGCCATATTAAATGCATTTTATTTCACTAAAATCGGCTGACTCAACTTGAAAATATAACATTTTAAGCACGATGTATGTATTTACTATACTATTTATTACAGGCAGTAGTCTAAGACTCCCCGTCAGTTTTACGCATTGATTGTGACAAGATGGGCCTACACTAACAAAACTTTTGATATTAAGTTGAAGAGAAACACGGGTGGTGGATGTACTATAGTACTTATGATAAGGCATTGCTTCTTGGGAACGTGCCATGACCATTCCTAAAGAAATGCCGCACAATTTATAACTTTTTTTTCCATACAAACCGATCTAGATTACTGAACTTATGACGGGCACACAGCTTATGAATGAGTATGTGTAATTGAGGCCCTGATTTTCGGCCATGGTGACGGCGGAGTAGAGTCTTAGAATGCTTATCTTTGGGTTGCGGGTATACCTCCCGCCGTGGCGGGGTGGTTTTTTCACCACTCACCTCCATTGTTATGAGTGTTCGTCCTTTTTCGAGGAGGAAATACGCATTCAATTTTAAATACTGTACTATTTGCTAAATTTCCTTCCACATCACAGTATTGATCTTCACAACATTCACATAGAACCGAGGGACATCTAGTTAAATGAGACAGCCAACTAGTTTGATAGCCGCATAGCTTTACAGAAAGATTGAGTTTGGCGGACAACGCTCGTGAGAGGTTTATACAATAGAATAATTTAGCGAAGTATGTAATGGACTTCTTAACAATAGAATTTTAACAAAAGATTGGTATACTCTCACAGAACAACGAGAAAAAATAGTGGAAATAGAGCGACTTTTGGCGAAGTTACTAACAACAGCTGAAGTAAGCCTCATCTAAGCACATTTACCAAACGTAAATAATCTTATTCCCAATGCTATAGCCAATAGTTTGCTCCGTTAAAAGAGGAGAAGCCAGTGTAGAGAATGCGCTAAGGTACTGAAGGTTGCAGGTTTGTGGTTCATGGTGGTCGAGTATTTCACCCGATATTTCCAACATCTGTTTTCTTCAATTTATTCAAAATGATATCCCTTTTACTTGGATGTGGTATCCAATTGAAATGGCCTACTTAACTACACTGATTCGCGTCATTTTCGCAATGACTTTTTTTCTAGCAACCTAAGCCTCTCGTGACACCTCTTAGTTCTATAGTCTCAGCCGTAACTTATTGTTAGTGGAAATCCATGTTAAGGAAATAACACCAACACTGTAAATGTCCTTTAATTTATTTATTACGGCACAAAATGGTGTTCAAAGCATAATGCATTATCTTCAGGAACTTTCACTCTCTGTCCCTCTCTTTACTTACCTGCACATGATAACCTAAAGTACCTGAATGCACTTAGTAACTAATTACTCCTATAAAACTAGTTAGTATCGAAAATAATCAATAAGTGGAAATGACCGTGTAATTTCTTCTCCGAGCTTCTGGCGACTCCCAGCACGGCCTTTGCTATATCTGTTCATTTTTAATGTTTTTTTATGTAAACAGGGGGATTTGCATTGCATTTTGTTCATTTCGTCTGCAAAATATTTTTTGCGCTGGGATTCATCTACATCTACATACTACCCCGCAAGCCGCCTCAATAGGCGTGTGGCGGGGGGTGTTAGGACACCAGCCGTTTACATATAAAAAGGAAACGCTCTATGAAATTACGCCTTGCATTTATTAAAGTCCCTTATTGTTCGGGGGAAAAACGAATTCCCATACCTATCCGTTCGGCAACATATCTCTCTTAATTTATCGTTTCTGTCGGACCTGGAAATATAGTGGGGTTCTAATATGATGTTCTCCGTGTCGCTCTGAAAGATATCTATTCTCAATTGCTCAAGTAATCTAAGCCTAGCGCGCAGCCTCCGAGTCTCTAGCGGCTCCCAGCCTAATTCGTTTAACATCTGTGTAACGCTGTCTGTACGCCCGTAGCAGTTTTTGACGAATCGCGCAGCTTTCCTTTGTATTTTATTAAGTTCCCGGGTTAAGTCATTCTGCACCGGATCCCATATGCTCGCTGTATATTCAAGGTGTGGCCGGACGAGTGCGAAATAGCACCTCTCTTTTACTTTTTTCATCTGAGAATCTTCCCACAATACGCTTGACGAATCCTAGCTTCTTCAGAGCTCTGCCACAAATATTTCTTATATGTGTTCCCCACGATAGGTTTGAGGTTATTGTAACTCCCAGATACTTAACTTCATCTGTCGCCTTTATCTTAACGCCATCCACAGCATATACACGGGGATAGTTGGACGACCTCCGCAAGAAATGTACCGCCGCACATTTGCTCAGATTAAGTTCGAGTCCCCACTCTTGGCTCCACACATGAACGTTGTTTAAATCCGATGATAGAATTTCAAAGTCAGAGTGATCATTAATTTCGCGATAGATAATGGTCGCGGATTCAAAATATACATGTTAAACGGCGTGCCCAAACGAGGGGGGCAAAGGGTACGAGGGTCTCCACAGAGAGGGTATGTGGAGAGCATCCAGAGGTGGATCACGGACCCATCTATCGCGTTGTCGTAATCGTAATTTTAAATGCAAACCACTATGGAGGAATAATGGTCACAGTTACTGTCCTTAGAACGCACTCCATCAACTAAAACTAACGAATTATGGCACCTGACAACATTTGAAGAAAGACGATCACGTTTTCATTCTCATGTGCGCACTGATTTATCACAAAAAAATAGGCAAATTCCACAAGTAAAATATATAAAAAGTTTCGCTTATTCCAGCATCACCAGGTAAGTATACCGTGTGTTCGCTAGCATATATGGGGAGGTGGTGGGAACACGCGGCCTGATGTTACTGTAATAAGCAAAAACTAGGTCGTAATAAATATTTTACTTGAGAAATTTGCCCATTTTTTTTTGGGATTTATTACTGATGTTTCGTTTCCACACAGTATCGCCAAAATATTCAGAATTTACTCATGGGTACAATTGAAAAATAACGGTAGCGTGAGTGAACGCGTTGTGGAGAACCGTGATCGCCCACCAACGTAACGTCGCGGAATCAACGTCCCTCCCGCATGTATACACAGAGGAGAACAGCGATGTTTATCTCTCCCGAATACATAAGGGCCTTACCGCGTTCTGCTCCCCTCCTCCCCCTCATTCATCGGCGCCTCCCACATTGCGTCATTGTCCCCCGGATATGCGGGGACATTGACGGAAAAAGGAGGACCCTTCTCTCCCCCCCATTCTCGAGGGCCACAGTAAAAGGACACCCACAACGCGTCCTTTTAGATGATACAACACGGGACCCCCGGCACCAAACCATCCCCCGATCACAGCGGAGCGATTGGCGCTTACGGTTATTTTTTCCCCTTCTTTCCATCACACTCTTTCTTTTCAGCCCTTTTCATCGTCGTTTACGTCCCAAAATCAATGCCTCCGCCCCGCCCACATTCAAGGGTGCTGCTGCTTCCTTGGCGTAATTAATTGACAGGGTGGGTGGCTTTAATCTTATCAACCGCCAACATCGTCGAAGGAAGCGGCCTCGTCCACCTTCCACCACTCTGGGGAGATTGACAGTGCACGAGGAGGCGTTCCGGGTCGGGAGTAGCTTTGTTGGGGACACTGCTAAGGGTTTTTACGTGAATATCTGTGCGTTAGTGGGTAATGCCGCGTCTACACTAACCACTTAAGTACGCATTTAAATCCACCTTTCACTTAAGTACACCGTGTAGACGCCATCTCACCACTTAAATATAGTGTTCATTTAAGTGGACCGGAGGTCTCATTTTTTAGCGGACTTGGATGATTTCGATAGTGTTCCATCGATGCTCGGTCGAGGCCTAGTCATCGATAGGTCGAGAAGTATCGGTAATCATACACATCATGTATATTTACATAATTCATTTGGGGAATTGAGTAATTTTTCGCGTGTTAGTCTTCTTTTACATTTGTTTATGCGGTTGCGTTACCGTTTGTGCGCATCTAGAAATAGCAAAGTTACTTCTCGAGCACGGGCACTTGAACGATTCAAATTTCATTTCATTAACACTAGGTAGTGCAGAATTCGATTTAATACCTGTGTCGACGCTCTCCTGCATTTAAATGTTGCATTTAATTACACCCTTCCTACGTACACCTGTAGTGTAGACTAGACATAATGTTCTCATCCACATCAATACAATACCCTACGAGTCACCGCAGGGGAGTTTTGCAGAGGGTGTTGGGACATCAGTCTTTGATAAAGGTAATGGTGAAAAGCAATTGGAAGAGGGAGAGGAGGAAATTTAATTGCATTTGAGTGTGTTATAGTATTTCGCTGTTTTGTTGATGTCATTTCGCGCTAGGCTAACATAAATTAAGGTGGCTTGATTGAGATTTTTCCCTAGTCATAATTTATTCGAATTTTATTTTTTTATTTCAGCAGTTCTAAGACATATGTAGTAAATACCTACTGTAATTTTAAAGGCGCAAAAATATTGTTGTATACGACAGAAATTCTAAAGAATTAATAAGCACCTCTTGACTAATTTTCTTCAAGCCGTACGGTGAAAACGCCGCCACAATCCACGATTTCTTTGCAATTCTGTAAAATTTACTGCGGCGAGTATGATTGATTTATTTTTTTAAATAATTGAGAAATAATACGAAATACAAAAGGAAAATTCTGACGTGATCTATGCTGTTAAAATTCCTATTTTTTAAATAAAGTCTCTCGTTTTGTCACCTTGTTTTCAAATAAGTCTCCGTAAAAAAGGCTGTTATTATTTATCATTATGAAGATGACATATCTTCCTTTGTGATATGGCCAAATTCATAAAATTTTATGTGAAATTATATTTCGCTCAAACTACATTAAGAAATTTAGCTGACGAAGCCTCAGTGTGAAATAGGGGATATTATTTCAACGCTCACAAATTCTTAAGAGCGGAGAAAAGTGACAAAATAAGAGAGACACAGCCGTTCTGATAGCTAAAAAAATTCTAATTTCCCGGCACCATTATCGACTACAACATAAAGCAGCGCGAGGCACTAATAAGATTCTCCTTTATCGTGCAATTCATTTTCGTCGTCTCCCAATTCCATTTCCCAATTCCCTCACTTCTTCATGTCTTCTCTACCACGCGCTCCTGCGGGCGGCGGCTTGCAGCGTAGTATGTGGTGTAGGATCAACAATTCATTAAAAATTTATAACACACCGAGAAATTTCTCACCCAGAAATCAATTCAACGCGAAATTAATTTAACCCGCTTTTTGGATAAATTCATTGCATTGCTAAGGTAGTTTGAGGGGTATATTTCCCTAGTCATAATGGAGACCAGCGCCAGATTACCAATAAGGCAAAGTAGGCAGTTGCCTATGGTCCCCGAAGGGGCCCTGAGAATTGTTTTGCCCTTTCTTCTCTTGCAAATTGATAATTAACGTGGGCCTCGTTGCTTGTACTGCCATTGGTGTTATTCCGTCACTGGTGGAGATAATATTAGAATTTTGTATTTTAATTTCAGCGTCTGTAAGAAGTGGGAAATAAATATTGTAATATCAATAGTGAAAAGTATAGTTATATGGGACAAACATTCTCAGTAATTTAATGAATATATCCACATAAGTCTCTAACTTGACTCATTTTTTCACGCCGTACTGCAAAAACGCCTACAGAACAGACGATTTTTTTGCGAAAATGTAAAAATTACTGCGGTGAGTAATTGATTATTTTTTATAAATAGCTGAGGAAACGTACATACAAACCACACACCTTTCGTTTGACAAAATCTAGTTGTTATAAATTCCTAATTTTTTCAATATTCTCCCTCTGGAGCGCACCGCCGTAATCTATACCCCATGTAAAACAGCATGTATTTTTAGGAAAATTGCTCGAAAATAGTTTGGCAAAAATTTAATATTTTGATATCATTGAAAAGATGACAGTTTTTTCTTTAAAATGAGATCAAAATCTTCAAATTCTAGGTGAAGTGATATTTCGCACAAACCACGCTCTTTTTTTCTTTCAACTTTCACTCAATTTAAAAACAAAGCGGGCTCACCGCTTTGTTTTTAAATTGCAGCTCTACAAATAATTTCTACAGTTTAATCACGTGTCATGGTTGAATTGAAATACTGTCATCCCTGACAATGCGCATTTCATGCCTTGTTTTTGATTCAATTTTTGAACAGGTATTTTTGACTCTTCATCTTCCTCAGGTCTAGGGGATGCGTGGGGTGCCGCCCCTCCCCCTGGAGCTCCCAGGGACCACGGGATCAAGGAGCTGGGATCGCATCTTCTGCAGGTAATCAACAGTTGATTCTAAAAAGCCACCCTCACAAACAAACAAAAAAGATATGTGCAATACGATTGGAAATAAAACGTCGCGTTGTACATTCCACACTTACACACTTTATTAATATTAGTCGATATTAATAAAGTGTGTGTGTGGAATGTACAACGCGACGTTTTATTTCCAATCTCGTGGTTCCACAAAGTTAAGCCTCAAACTGTGGAATGCGATTTCCAAAACTTTCCTTGCTCACAAAATCGCTCTTCCCGGTCCCCAAGTTTAATTTCCAAGCACAGTCGGTGTCGTCAAAAGGAAAACACAAAAACAGTTTTTATTTACGTCTCCTTGATTGTTTACGAGAGAAAACTAAGGGCTTGATTCTTTGGTCACAGCAACAGTAAGCCTATTTTCACGAATAATTATATAGACGGGAGTTAAATCTGCAGCCTTCGATTGGTTCAGCTTTTTCTAATCTTTTGGGTAAAGTGGTTAGAGAAATATTTGAACTGTTGTAATGACCAGGAAATATAATATTTGACTCATGGAGAGTTTTGTGAAATTTAACCTGTAAGAGAACTGACACAAACCATTTTGAAGGCAAGTATAAGCTTATTATTTTCCCTTCTATGTCTTTACCACTCACAGTTATACTCACAATCGTTACTTAATTCCATATGGCTGTTACTCCTGTTGCATATTACTCGTCACTACTACTTGTACTACAATTACTACTACTTACTAACACTTATTCATCATTTATTTGCAGACCCTGGATGGTTTCATATTCGTCGTAGCTCCTGACGGAAAAATAATGTACATTTCGGAGACTGCATCAGTTCATCTTGGCCTTTCACAGGTAAGGAGATAAATTTCACTTTGCCATCTTATCCAAGCCTTCTCGTTAAGAACCACATTCTCACCTCATCAATATCAACCTCCGATTCATTCTTGTCTTTACTCAAACTATAATATGAATAGCACTTTCAAAAATTGCAATTCATCATTGTAAATCGTATTACCATAGATAAAGGAAGCTGATAGTTGTGAATAAATAGATTATACATAAGTGTTTGTTCAGTTAACTTTAACCACGATTCCTAAAGCCACAAAAAGTAATAAATTCCAGTCATTGTTGCTTCCTCAATCTGAAACTTAGTTAGAAGATGATACGCAGGCAAAACATTAAGTGGTATTGTCTCAGGGCAGATGTGACGGTACATATTCATCGTGAATGAAAGAATTCTTGCAGGTTACCACTTTTATTAAATCATTTTTTAATGCAACCGGTTTCCATTCAGTTACATCATTGTGTATAATGTAAATACAATATAACCGGTCACATTGAAACTGATTTAAAAAGTGAAAAACTGCAAAAATTCTTTCATTCACAAAGTAAAACATTGATGATTGTAAATACCTACACGGTCAAAGACTCAGCTATTCATATTTTCTATTATGTGTGAACGGAAAGGAATACAAATTAAATTTGAACAATGTTTTCCATTCATACACGACCAGGTGATAACTAGCGTATCGTCAAACTAGCTTAACTCTGTTATGATTATCAAGATATAATGTAGTAGCTGTAAGTGCCACAGATTATTTGAATATAAAACGGTCGCGTGTACAAAAGGTTAGTTGAAATTCAAAAGCTTTCCCTATTCTTCACCAATCAGGCCAGCTCTTCTAAAACCTTTGATTCCTAATCTGTATATAAGTTATTATGCTGTTCTGAGTAGGTTTTTTATATTAGTTTTATTTGGGTACTTTTTTTTACATCGAATTATATATTGATTATTTACAGAAATTTCTTGACCTCATGGTAGGATTTTGTTCACTCTTACATTGCGATGCTCACTTCACATCACAACAGTGCAATTGCTTTCCACTCGTTTCAGACCCTGCACATCATAATACAAAGCGCATTTTAGCAGATCAGGAACAAAGTATATGAACGCTAGAAAAAGAAATAAAGTCGATAAACGCATTCGAAAATGTCGTTTTTGTGTCAATTTACAGTAAAGTCGTCAAAAATATATAATTTAAATTTTTTTTATTCCTGTGAGGTAAAAACCAAAGTTTTTTGAAAGCAGATAGTCGGAACGGATTCGTAAACTATTCAATAAGTTGTTCGGCCGTGAATATACCTATCACAAACCTATGTAGAATGCTCTAACTATCGGCAGATTACCAAACGTTTCGCTAGCGCACAGCGTTCCTTTCGTCGCCGTCCGTGCGCGCTGAAGTGTGCCCATATAAGTATTCCGATATGCACAGCACTTCAACGCCTTAAATGAAAAGAATCGGAAGTTGAAATAGTAAATGTCAAATGGGCATGGACTATAGGTTGTGCTCGAGAATATTCGAGAAATTCCTATTTTCTCCCTTCATAGTTTCGCGAGAAATGTTTTCTCCTCAATATTCGAGTGACAAACAAATTGCGCAGGACTTTGAGAATATTTATAAGGCATAAAAATGAATCCTCCGTTTAACAAGTTACTTTGTATTACTTCTTACTTTGAAAAAAGAAGTCAACGTGAATCTCATACAGCTACTAGAAAAGTGTCGGAAAATACCGTTTGGGGTAGCGACCTTACCAGCCGAAGGAATACATTTTCTTATCAATATTATTTAAAAAAATACTTTTGAAATGGAGCAGGTAGCTCAAATTACTATGTAAATATTCATTAAAATTGTTTTTTTATGAATATAGATATACTATCCTCCATTGCCACAATTAAGGAATTTTTAAAAGAACAATTGCACGAGCAATTGTTCTCACACTCGCGATTACTTAAGAATTATCGAGAGTAAGAATAAACTTTTGAGAAGTAAAGTTGTGCAACACGAGAAATTTCGAATCTTTTGACTGAAACTAAGTGGAGAAATCGCTATCACCAGCGTAGATATGCGCACCTCTCTTATTGCGGCGACCTTTTTGATTCGGGGCTCCGTCCGCAGGTGGAGCTGACAGGGAACAGCATCTACGAGTACATCCACCCGGCTGACCACGACGAGATGACCGCGGTGCTGTCCCTGCACCAGGCGCCACCACCCCCCGCACCTTCGCAGGCCGCCGGCATCCTGCACCACCACGGACACACAGCGCCGCACGTGGTGCAAGGTGAGACTAAAAAAAAGCTTACCCTTACACGGGCCAGGCATTTCCTCATATTGCTCCCGGGCATGCCAATGGTATCTCACGCTACACCTTATATTTACTAGTTATTAATTATTAGCATTTCACCCAAAATAAAAACGAAATATCAATTTTGAACACGCCGTTATGTATCTACATCTGAATGAAACACATCACTTTCCAATTCCTTGTTATTTTACTTGCATTAATACTCATGACATTGAAGTTCAGCCTAAGGTAACTCAAGTTACATAAAAAGGACATGATTAATCACATCATGCAAGACATATTCAATTTTCTGGTCTCATAATCATAGAATTAATGCAACTGCTACTCTTGGGACAATGTATTCACTATAAACGACATAGCAGGTAAAAACATTAGGCTAGTTTAATTTATTTAAAAAAATATTTAAGAAAATACAACACCCTGGTTGGTATGGTACGTTTCCATTTGATATTATCTTTGATATTTTAGCGAAACATGAGTCTGTAAATAGTGTTAAGAAATAAAAATGGTTTCATAAATGGTTTCAAATCAAGATATTGAAATAATTTATACTATTAGACCTTGTAACGAAAATAAGATTGTATAAATAAACGCACATAGAACTTTTGGAAGTCAGAAAAACACTTAGTAAATGAAGTATACCCAAATCAAAAAAGATAAAATAATTTACATGCATAGGATTATATGTTGTTATTTACAAAGAATATTATCGTTATTTTCATCATGTACAACTTTGCTACATACGTATATTGTAAAACATTTTGGATTCTCAAAAACAAAAGAATTACTACGGCTCACCTAATTTTACAATTTATGAGGGTTGGACGAAATTAATGGGAGTGTTGAAGAAATTAGGAGTCGATTGGAGGGACAGGCGTCTGATTCGGAATTTGTATATGAACCAGACGGCGCAGGTTAGGGTAGCCAATGGAGAATCGGGATGGGCCACGATAGGACGGGGAGTGCGGCAAGGGTGCCCACTATCGCCGTTGCTTTTTAACGTGTATTCAGAGGAAATGGTAAGGGAGGCATGGGGGGAGGAGGAAGTAGGAATAAAGGTAGGAGGGGAGCTGATAAAATCAGTGAGATTTGCAGATGATCAAGCATTAGTTAGTCAGTCGGCCAAGGGGTTACAGTCAATGGTGAATGCATTAGAGGTGCAGTGCGAAAAGTATGGGATGAAGATCAATCACAAGAAAACGAAAGTAATGAGATTTTCTAGAAGTAAGAAGGCGGGGCTGAATATAATGGTGGGAGGGCAGAAGATAGAGCAGGTCGAGCAGTTTACGTATCTGGGTAGTATTTTGGAGGCGAATGGGTTTAGTGGTAAGGACATCAGATGCAGAATTGCGCTCGCTAAAGAAGCATTTTCGAAGAGAAGGGAATTGATGAGGGGGGGTCTGAGAAGAGACGTAAAGAAGAGGCTGGTGAAAACTTTAATATGGAGCGTGGCGCTATATGGGTCGGAAACGTGGTCATTGCGAAGGGAGGATGTGCGTAGACTTGAGGCGTTTGAGATGTGGGTTTGGAGAAGGATGGAGAAGGTTAGCTGGATGGCGAGAAAGACGAACGAGGAGGTATTGGATATGGTCGGAGAGGAGAGGAAGCTTGTGGCAGAGGTTCGGAGAAGGCAGAAGAGATGGATGGAGGAGGTTTTGAGAGGAGAGGGCATGTTGAAGAGAGTGATAGAGGGGAGAACACTGGGGAAGCGTGGGAGAGGAAGGAAGAGGATAGGAATTCTGGACGAAATAAGAGGAGGTAGAAGATATGAAGAATTGAAGAGGGATCTAATAACGGGCCATCCTTAGGAGGGAAAGCGAGACAATTTCTATTAGGTTGGGATACAAAATGGGGACTGTCCAAGAACCTACCAATCAGCTGGTAGAATACTTGAATAGAAAATAGTCCTGATTTTCATGGTATTGTATCAGGATCTATAACGTCCTGTGCTTTTAGAAACATAACTCAATATGTATTTGAAATTTAAGCGTTTAATTTGTTCTTCGTAGGTAGATTGAAATTTGCTAAATATCATTATGATGCAACTAATTTGTGTAATTTAATTCAAACTTCAGCCGTCAACATGGGAAACCTTGCACTACAACACTCTCCGTGATAAACAGTTGTTTTACGCTTCTAACAGCAAGTAGGTCTAGCTTTTAGAAGCGTTTTTTTCAAGGCCCCAGTTTGGCTTCACGGGCATGGGATCTTTGTAAACTCGGATTATGCGATATGATGACTGACCGTTAGAGGCCCATAAAGGAACCTTTGAGGACAAGGACCAACCAGGGATGTCCGAAAAGCACAAAAGAAAAAATACTCGTATATAGGTAACAAATGGGACTGGTTCTCTAACGGGCCCAAGCACACAATAGGATCACTCAGATTAGTAAGGCGTGCTACACTTTATATCTACGGTTAGCAGAAATTACGGACCAGCTTTAAAACATCCGTTAGCTAAAATCTTTGAAAACGCAGGTTATGCTATCAGTAGCCATATTTGCTTTGTGAGTTCTCAGTGGCGTCTAAAGATAAGGGCTAATATTTAGAAGGGAAATTAGAATAAAAATGTGATTGGAAGGAACAGCCCAACGTGCAAGATCGAGGGAGAAATACGTAGGTCAACTAAAACGGGATATGAAACTGAGTTAAGGTACTACGACATACAGGAGTTAGGACTGCTGATTCCCTTATGTACGTTTTGCTAAGAGTTATTGAGACACAATAATAATAATAAAACGTCTTTCTTGGGGTGAGATAGAGTCTGGGGCAGTCCCTTCTTCCATCTAATCCCTCGTCAAATACATACGTAAAATATTTACCCATTGATCTATTGAGCATTTTTGACAAGTCAAACTGCACAAAAAGAATATAATGATCACATCGATGACCACTAACTCTCTTATGTCCTAGTAACTTAGCAGCTACTGGGACAGGGTTTGGAATAAAGGGCTGCTGCTATCTACATCTACAAAATACCCTGCAAGCCACCTCAGGGGTGTGTGGCAGGGGGTGAGTAATCACCAACATAAATTACACTATATCCTAAAGTTAGTGTAACTACGACTAATTATGCATCAGCATAAAGCGCTAATGCTTGTCACGAGGCGAAGCCTCACAAGCATGCAACACTACACTACAGATGTCATCAAAATGGAGAGTGACCTCAATACACATGCATTCTACAACTACACAGATGGACAGGGACTCAAGACCCATGTAGAAAACATGCTAGGCGTGCTGTTAGTATGTACTAGGTAACAGATAAGGATTCAAGTATTAGGAGTACCACCACTACTAAGAGCTACACTACCTAACGACAAACCTAGATAAAAGTCTCATGGCAGCTATTATGGTCCCTTATCGTTCGTGGGAAAATTGACATCTTAAATCTATCCGTTCTGCAGTCTAGTTCCCTAATTTTACTCTCATGATCTGATATACCGTAGTATGTCGGATTTCGTAAAATATTGTCAACGTCGTCAGAGAATAGACCGGTTTGGAACTTACATAATAGATTTAGTCTAAATTTTAATCGACGGTCTGAAAGATTTTCCCATCCCAGTTGCTGCAAAAGGTCAGTAACACTAACGAGATTATCATAACGGCCTTTAAGGTGGCTGGAGCGATTTTTGTTAAAATACAGATTTGAGTGAAACTTTGCATACGTGTCCTTATTTGTAATATCTATCGATAAAAGTGAAAAAAACTGTATGCTACCGATTTGGTTTCCTGGCAATTCAATGATATTTTAACAAGTACTCTTATGGCACACGGCATATATTGTGAAAAAAATCGATTACGTATATACAGATTATCTCTTAAATGCGAAATAAGAAGTTTCATATTATTATAATTGCTACTAAGAAATATCAAGGTATCATTCCGAGTAAAAATAGCGTATTTAGATATGATTTTCTCGTAAATTTCGAATTTCGCGCCGAAAATCCAAGTCAAAACAATACTTTAATTGAAGCAAATTTTTTAAATGTAACACTTGCATCATATTCACTACTGCATTTATGGTTATTTCCAACGTATAAACTTGTACTTGAGTGAAATGTGGTCCAAGAATATTTTTTTTTGACCTACTTGAAAAATTATTAGAATGTACCTTCAACGATTCACGATTACCGCTCCAGCCACCTTAACATATCTTGCCGATCTTCGCTGCACGCGTTCTTAAGATTGTTATTCTCAACCATTATTAAGATTGAATGACTAAAGTATGATGATGACTAAAATATTTCCTTCGTCTTCATTTATTGTGGTTACCGGTCAATCTAGTAGCATAGTTACCATCAAAAGGACGCCAGTATTGCTCTAATATAACTAAATCATATAAATTAATGGCTTTTAGTGTAGAAATCAGTGACTGATATAACATCATGAATTAATAGAAAGTAGGGATTTGTTTTCGCACAAATACGTAGTTGACTTGGAAATATCAGAGAAATATATGTGTAATAGAGCATCCGAGGGTATTTTGACCAAAGGGTATTTGATAATTTAACGTTGTTTTTTTACCATTGGAAAACACAGAATTGACTTTAGTTCAATTTACCAGCAAAGTTGTCACATATCATCAACGTAAGAGTAAAAACACAATTCAGCGACAAACTCAATACCCTTTCAAGATCTAAGATCTTCTACTTCATTGACGTTGGATCCTACTCGCCACCCTAATGGCATGTGACAGGAGTTGAACTTTCAACAAATATCTTCTGAATCATTTTCTATTTTTTTTTAACGAAATAAAAATTAACGCGTGCTTATTCCATGTTGAAATTCATTCGATTTTTCACAACTGATAATTTTACAATTTATACAATGCAGAATGGACATGTATGAAATGTGCTTGGTTTCTGTGCTTGGCCATGTTGAGGGAATATATTAAACTCGAATTACAAAACAGATGTATCCAAGTGAAGTAGTTGAATTGTGTGAGAGAAAGAGGTAGAGAACTTTATTAAGAGACGGAATAACACAAGGATTAGCCCACAAGTAAAGTCTCCAAAGTGCTAGATCCGCAAGGAAAATTATTTGGGTAGCAGTTGGCACCACTGCTATATTCCTTCATCCCCCCACTTTCAATCACAAGTTCGCCAAGCTCGATAGTGAGTTAAGTCTTGGCTTGTCAGACATTACAAATGGAACTTCCAATTCCCGTTCCCGCCAAGGACGGACTCCACGAAGTCATTCGATTTCTGAACGCCAAAGGTTTTTGACCTATTGAAATTCATGGGCAGTCATACTGGGACCAGGATAAACCCAGATGTATATTGTGAGACACTCAAAATACTCAAACGGGTGACATGGAACCGGAGAAGAAGAATGCTCATCACGGTCGTGTTCATTCTTCACGATAATGCTCGCCGACATGTCGCCCGCACCACCGTAAATCTTCTGAACCAGTTTGGATGGAACATTATAACCAACCCCACTAATAGTCCGGACTTGGCACCCATCGATTTTAATTTGTTTATAAATTGGATAGAACATAAGGGTGGAATGCGATTCGACGACGATGGCGAGGTAAAATAATAGTTCATACGCTACCTCAATTAGTTGGCGGCGAGCATCTAAGACAATGGCATACAAAAACTGCCACAGCGCGAGCGGCTCGAAAATTCGTCGAACGTAATGGCGATTATATTGAAAAATTGTATGCTGTTCTGTTTCACAACCATGTAAAAATTTTAAAATATATCTTTTTCTATTTAAAAAAAATATGGTGACCTTATTTGTGAGTCCTCGTAGGAGTCATAAAAATAGGAGAGAGTGTGTGAATCAATGCATGAATGTACATAATAGAAGAAAAAGAGGTTTAAAGGATAGGGCATTATAGATGACATTTTAAAAACAGAACCTGTTTCCTGAGCCATTACACCTATTAATTATAATAGTACTAAGCTCTTAGGACTGTGTCTTCCTTAAAAGAGAGGCGTAATGGGAGTAATTAATTTTAATATGTATTAAATTCGTGTCTCATAAGTAATTTTAACTTTCTGCCTTTCAACTGGTTTTTGGCAGACTTTCAATCATTCGACGAAAATGAATAACCTCAATAGCGTGATGGTGGTCGAGGTAACATCGTGGATTTTGTACAACTCATCAAAGAAAAAACTCTCAGTAATGTCCCTTGTAATATTTAACTTTACAATATAACAAAATTAAAACAGATGTGCAGTAAGCTTATGTGAAGCATATGTTCACTAGCTATGACGAGGTGAAATTATATCCTTTCCTCCACCAGAGGATCCAGAACACAAATGATCATTAAACGCTTCGTTGGAATGGAAGGTGACAAGGTCATAAGAACTTTATGGTACAAAAAATAGCATAACAAAGTACCCCAAGGATAATGCTGATTATAAGGTGGCAATACTGGCGACACTTTGGATTCTATTTCATTTTGACCAATCGCATTGTTACTGCATAAGCTTCCTGCATTTTATGTTCACCAAGTAGATAGCTAAAACTTAATATTTCGTAACTTCAGGCAAGAATACCAGTAAACTTAAAATAAACCAGTAAATTTGGGGCCGAAGGTTGACAACGCATTTTGTGGCATGGGAGCTTACCAGCTTTTTTCCCAAACATGAACAATATATCTTCATATTATCAAGTTAATGATGTTTATAGTGAAATATTCCTTTTTGTTATTACTCACACTATTATCATGTAATACAATTGTTTCTAAGGTTGTCAAAAGTTTGCCATGACCACTATTTTATTAGCTTCAAGTAGTTTTGACTTTCAAAAGTGGCCAGGTGTAATTCTTTCTTCAATTAATTATATATATTTTCTTCTTGGCGACATCGTTTGCTGTCAAGCTGACCCACACTGTGAAGATAAAGCGATTACTTATTTTGTTCAAAAAGTTTTTAAAAAACATTAATACTGCCCAAATGATGATTCATTAAAATCAAAAGCTGTCGGTACAAAGCTACGGTTAAATATTTCGTAGGATATTTCGCAGTGATCATTATTTAATCACATTTTCGAAAAGCCATAGAACGCAGAGGCCGTTGAGCCTGTGCGTGAGGGAACACATCTTTGAGTGAACATAACTAATGAAGCAAATCAGCGTCCCCATTTCAGCCTCATTCATCAAGTTGACACTTTGAGTTTGTACCTTTGTGCTCTGCTCCGGTCGGAGTTTGCAAGTTCGTGACATCCTTGTCCATTTCCTTTCCAGAGTTTGAAGTGGAGAGGGCGTTCTTTCTGCGGATGAAATGTGTGCTGGCCAAGAGGAATGCGGGACTCACGACGGGAGGTTACAAGGTGAGAGACATTGTTGCGCATGCAGATCCATGGGAAACCATGCTATTATACCGTTGTCTCCGCATATCCAGGCCTCATCTGTTTGTAAATACCAGGCTTAAAATTATCTATTCCCTTACGGAGGTGAAGGAAAAAATCGAACAGGAGGTAATTATGAAATTTAAGGCTTAGCATGTACCGTATATTTTTCATGAGAAAATCAATCGCCTCTGATAGCGACAGAAACTTTTAAACCGTTGAAATGCGCTGTGATAACAGTATCATCATCATCACTTGAGTAATCTACCTGTTAAAGATAGGTTATGATGAAAGTCAGAAAATATCCAACAGACTCTTACACGTGCATTGCTCTATATACCTTTAGCATTTCTTTCTTCATCTCAGTGTGTCCTACCCTTCTTCATCTCGTCCATAAAACCTATTCTCTTTCTTCCCCTTCCCCGCTTGCCCAGCATCATTCCCTCTATCACGGCCTTCAGCAAACCATCACCCCGGTCACGAAATGTAAGGGCACCTATTCCAGATGAAAATATTCTTTTGTTGCGACTTCTCAGGATCACATTCCTGTCAAATGAATAACACCTTGGGTAACATGAAAGCGGTAGTCCTTTGTTTTACAGAGGGTATCGCTTAAAGAGGTATTTTACTTTTTGACAAATTTTCCTTTTGTCTTCAACCAAACATTCTACCGCCTTTTTAACTCGTTGAAAACAAGACATTGAGAAGGAAATGTAGGTCTTTATCATCTCTTTTATCTATTACTTTGTGTCAAATTACCTTTTTATTTTATCGATGAAGAAAGTGATGGACTTCCTGTTACTAATTCATCAAAGGTTTTCCTAATAATTGCCTAAGATGCCTCGCTTAAATAGTACTAATGCTTTCCCAAATGCACATACATTGTTAATAAAGATAAAGTGGTCAAAAACGCGGCATATGATCGGAAATAATTACTTAAATTTTTGAAGCTTCCTCATAAGAAGATCACAGAAAGTGCATTTCCCGCGCTTTTCGTAGGGCTACTACATAAAAGTGCAATTCGGCGGAGTAACCTGTACATTTCGGAGGCTACACAGTAGAGTAGAACATTTCAATTAGCTACGGGTGGTGGAGGTAGCATCAACTAAACATTGTTTTATAACGAAGCTGTGTGATATCCTGTGTGGTGAGTTTTCCGCCACTTGTAAAATGTGCTCCTAGATCGGGGTAGCTATCTTAAAGTTGAATTGAAGCAAATGAAAGTTGAAAGAGAATAAATGCAGGGAGTTTTTGAAATAAAACAAAAATAGTTAATAATGTATGAAAAAATACGTAAACGTACGTAATGAAGCAATGGCTGCTGGGTAAACAGCGGACGGAAATCGAAACGGAGATTTGAATCGTAGGAATAGGTTCATCCTAGACTTTGGGCATGTATTTAGGTATGTCGAGTATTATAAATTCGGTTCTATTTTCAGTCCGGAAGAAAGGGTCGCGTAAAATGGCCTTAAGAGTGGTTCTAAGATTAAAGCGGAGAAATATTAATCCAGAATGACTGGAGCTGAAATTGTGACTTCATATTTACCATGACGTGTTACGGTAGTTTGAGCGGGATATCACTTCAATAAACTTCTATAAGTTTGTCCTCATTAAAAAGAAATAGATCTATCCTTCCGCTAATAAAAAATATCAGCCACTTACGATACTAATTTTAGAGATGTATGCCTAAAAGTACAAGTAATTTACATGGAAAATGGTACGGGTATGCACTCCTGAGAGACTTAGTTTAAAAAATGAGGAATTTATTACCGAATGATGGCATCAGAAATTCATCAATGTGGAGTTTGTATGCTTTCTCGACTATTTTTTAAAAATAAATCAATTACTCACCGCTCTCATTTGTGCACAATCGCAAATTAATGGATTGTGAAGACGTTTTCAGCGCACGGCGTGAAAAAAATGAGTCAAGTTAAAACCTTATACATGTATATTTAGTTAATCACTGAGAAAACCAGTAATTTGAAACCAAGTTTTTGCGTCATTAATATTACAATATTAATTTCATGCTTCTTGAAGTTGCTTAAATTTTAAAACAATATTTTAATATGGTCTATTATGACTATGGAAAAATCTCACTCAAAAACTCCCTTTAAGTGTAATCTACGCTACCTACCGCAACGATTACCTCCCAGAGTTCCTCGCGTCACTTGGAACGGACGGTATGAGTTTTTTTCCGCGAGCAATAGTGAGCGATATATGTACAATATAGTAGAGTAAAATTTCACAGAAACTTTTGCGGAGTGACATGGCCTTAATTGAAAACCCATTCATTCAAAGACTTTGATTATATTACTAAACTTTCTTTGTAATTTAATAATACAACATAATTAATTGCTTCCTCCATGCGAATAAATACATAAACATTTTTAAATGTAGCACGAAAAATGAAAGCTTTAGGTAGCTTTAAGGATCATTCCTGTTTCAAGGCTAAATTCATATCTATTTACCCCTTCAATGATTTAAAAAAGATTACAAATATAACAATGTGTTAAAAATGAACAAGTACTATACGTATTAAGATAACCATAAAGAAATCAACATAGTGCAATATATTAAAAAATGCTTTGATTTTATAATTTGATTGCATTTAATAAGCTATCAAGGAATGTATAAAGCGGTCAAAACGAGTAAAATATACCTGAGGGACGCGTCCTAGGGTATTTCATTTCGTCGTCACAACATCGTCGGCGCCCTCCTCACAAGCGATCAGCGGGGGACGAAAAGGATTCTCGAAAAATCACGACTCAGAAACGATTCCAGATTTCCCGCGTGTGCGGATACCTTATGACCCCGTTCCCCCCACCCCCTAGAGGAGGACTATTCTCTTCTTATACTTGGCGGAGGGAGGGGGAAGAAAGGAATCCCCATTCATCAAAAAGGAACCCTGGAAAGTGTTTCAATGGCGTGAAAAGCAGGAAACACTCTCGGCCGTTCGTTTTGTAAGTGGCCATATTGTCCCGCGGCCGTGTCCTTTCACTCAAATAAAACGTAATCCGTCCACTCCCTCCCACCACTCTTCCCCACAATGCAGACCTCAGCTCCTACCCTCTCGCGGCCAAATTCGATACTTAATCCCCCCTCCCCTCCCCTGTCCTTTTCATGGAAAAGCACTGCAGTCGAAACCAATACCCCTAATTTCAGGCACATTCTCATGTCTACAAGCACTATAGACAAAAAGGACGCAATAAAACACTTTTATCCTTTCATTTACATGTATAACATCTATTCCTTCATTTTGTCGTGAAGTGCCTTACAAATCTCTGTATGGACAAATATCCGAAAATCATGCATAGGAGTCTTAATTTCCTCTGCTGGTATTGACGCATGGTATTAATCTTTGATTAAATTTGACAAATATCGCTCCAACCACCTTAATCTGTACTATCTTCTGAAAGCGCACTCCAGCTTTTGCACCAAAACTCGAACGGGGAAAAAGGAGACAAGCTTGACGTCGGTCTCTCGGGCATTTTGCTCGCGAGAAATCGTGCGATTCCTGTCATACGATACAATATTTGATAAAGGCCGTAGTACGTAAGTACCATTCTTTTCCTAGGTTTCCTCGCAAATAGGTACTAGTGAAAATGGCATTCTATTAACTTTAACATTTTGTTTGTGGTCCCTTAAAGTTTATCCCCAAATAATTTCACAGTTTTGTTAGATAATTTGATTTTAAATTGGTAGGTACTCCGTTTTTAATTCATGCTTCTTCTTTCTTCTGTTCTTTTTATTCGTCTTCTTTTATTCCTTTCATATATTATGTTTTCCTCTCGCAAGTCCTTGCTTTACAATAGACTTCTTTTCTTCTTCCTCTTATTCGTATGCCCGTTCAGTGCGCGGCTCCCGAGCGAACTCTTTAAAGACTTTAGTCCCTTCTTTTTACCTAATAACAGCTTTTAATATGACTGTTAATTCTCCAAGTGACCTACCCACTGATCTAGTTGGAGATCGAATTATAATATTGTCGTGTTCCTCACACTCGTAGATCCTTTGTCGAATCGTGTTGATCCCGTTACCACGTACACAATTTGCCTGTTCGTACTATGGGAGAAAATCTCAAGATTGCCGCGGGACTTTATGGTGGTCTTCAGAGGAAGGGAAGTGGCGTAGGTATAGTATAGAAGGGGGACGTGCATTGCCCCTCTTTTCCCCACATATCCTCTCCCCCTCCCCTTCTGACCCAACTTCCCCTCTTCCACCCTCCTCTTCCTCCACCTCCCCCGTCGCTCTTTTTTGAGCCCAGTAATGTATGCGGGCCCGCGATGTCCCTCTTCAGCCACCCTCACCACCCCTCTCGCCCAACATCCAAAACATAGGAGTGTATAGGAAGGGGGGGACACCCATTAAACCCATCCCACCCCACACACATCCTCCCACCAACACCACCACCAGCAGGCAGGCGGGAAAGGCGTCGCCGTTGCTCTTCTGCGTGTCGTAGGACAAAAGACGCTCTCCCGGGTGCAAGAGAGAGAGTTATGCCGGATCACGACCCGCGGCGCGGCCGGCAGGGAATTCGGGTGAAGGAGGGGTGAGGTGGGGGGGGGGGTTCGAGAGGAGTATACTTTAGGAGGGGGGGGGGGGACAGGCAGTGGTAATATGGCGTGGAAGGGGCGTGCCTCACGTCGGTCTCTCTTCACACCGGCCAAAGGACCACTCACTCATTCCCTGCCATGCCTACCACTCTCCCCACTCCAACATATACGTATATCCATCCTCTCTCACGTGCCCTACTCCCATACCTCTCTTTTCGTCCTCTTTTGTCTCCACAGATTTGTCCTCAGCCCTACTTGCCACCCTCACCTATCGCACCCACCTTGCTCTCCCTGAAGAAGCATCCCACACGGTCGCCCTGTCGCTTCATTGCCATCAATAGCGCGAGCTCTGAATTCTTTCTAATTGTTCGCAATCGCAGTTCGTGCGACTCGCTCATCAAGGGTTTAACTCAATACCACTTAAGTGTTCATGTATCACCATTGCAATGTGACTGTATAATACCAAATTCTATTTCATACACGACATGCACATCGGGATGAAGGCACACTCGAGGCTACGCTTAAGGGATCGTTCTCCACTCGGGTGTCGAGTGTGGCTTGACAGTGCAATGACAGTGCCAGCAACTCACATTTCAAGCGTCACTCAACATACGAGTTTCATCATGGAGGTGTTCAACTTTCTTTTCCATTTATGTTTTTGTGGAAGGTAATAATATGATTTGGGAAGAAATGCAAAAATATACTAGTGATACAGCAGGAATTATTTTAGTAAAAGATATATATTATTCATTAAAAGTTGTTAAAAATTTAAAGATGAAACAATTATGGGATGAAATTCCGATTGTATGTATACATTACCGTGAAAAAGTTAGAATTAATCCGAGGTCAAACGGTTTAAGTAGGTTCCACCGTAAAGTAAAAAAATGCAATTCAGCCATATTCCTCTCTCACTTATGGAAAAAAATGGCATATAGGTCTACTAGATAACATATAGAAAACTTTCGTTTTCACAGTATTTTCTCCCCTCTTTTAACCTGAAATGAAAACGGAATATATTTTGAACAGGATAAATTGTAATTTTGTCCGAGGTGATGAGAACTGTCGTTTTGGGGGCTTGGAATTGTAGCTCGTTCGCGCAGCTCAGCAATACGCTCAGTAACTTGAAAATGACGATTTCGTGACACTTTCTCGGTAAAATAATTCAGGTCGTTTTTTTAAATATTCATTTCACTGACGAAAAAAAGTGTCCTCTACCTGATAATCACAACATAACAATGCCTTTCCAAAATGTTTTAATCAGCTAACTTAAAATGACATGGTTCTAAAGACAGAAATGGCGAAAGGGGATATATAGTATTATTACAACCAGTACAAAACTGATGTGAGGAGAGAATTCTTTCAGGAATTTAAATTTAAATTAATAGAAGGTATAAATTTAAAATTTGAGCTTTTGGAAAAAACTGCCAATGCATGAAAGTGCGATTCGTTTTTTTCAAAAGAAATAGCACTGCAATCAGTTCCTCGGGACGGAAAAGCATCCATTAAGATACATATTTCTTCCACTAATCAGCATGTTTATGAAATATATAACTATTATTTTCCAGTAGCTAAGGCATGTCATCAGTGACAGCAGTTTATTAAAAAAGGCACAATCTTGCGCAGTTTTTGTTGCGAAGTGAGCAGCAAGCACTATAAAAGAGAACGGAAAAGCACCCATTGTCCGTTACTTGAGTCTTCTTCTCAGCCACGTCCGAGGACTGAATAAAATAGACCAGACCAAATTTTGTTCCTGGCTCAACTTCGTGAAAATGAATTTTGTCCACGGAAAACATAAACCATGTATATTTTCATAGATTAATTAAATGCACCTCTGGTTTGGTCACATAGGCGATATCATCAGTTGATGATACGTGATGACGCCGCCAGTCTGACGAAACCAGTCGAGCATTAAATCAATCAGTGAAAATATAAACGATGCGTTTATTTGATAGACAAAAATGTCGCGATGAAGATCAAATGGATGGAGAGTATAACCAAGGAAGAAGTCTTGCGAATAGTGGGAGAGAAAATAAGTTTAATACAAACTCCGCGAAGAAGGAGAGACAAACTTATCGGACATATTGTGCGACAAAAGAGCCAATTGAAGACAATATAGGAAGGATGATTGAATGGGAGGAACAAAAGAGCAAGATCAAGAATGGAATACATCAGGCATATGATGAAGGACGTCAAAGTGAATAATTATTTATGAAACAAGCGGTTGGCAGAAAGGAGAGAGTGGTGTGGAGAGCTGTAGCTAACCAATCTTCGGATTGATGACAGTTGAGGATAATCGCACATTTATTACCAGAGAAGAAGGCATTCTGTCAGTCTACAAAACAGCTCCGCGGCTTTGATTCTGGCAACAAATGGCTGAACAAAGTTGGACGCAATTTCTCACTTGTTGCTGGGCTGATGATGATGAGATAAAATGTATTTTCCCATAATTCAATTAAAAATGTATTTCTATAAATATTTAACGATGTCCGGCGAGATTTGGTGGAATATCATTTTGAAATTCAGTAAAAACAACTTGGTAATGTCCACAGAATAATTTATTTACTGTACAACGCGTTTCGACGCCAAAGCGTCATCTTCAGTACCTGACAGGTAGATACATTCGGACCTGAAGATGACGCTTCCACGTTGAAAAGCGTTGTATGTACAGTAAATAAAATATCCTGTGGATATTACCAAGTTTTTTTTACTTGAGTTCATTCATATCAATGTTCTCAAATGCATTTCATTGCATTCGTTGTCGACGTCGTTGTGAATTTTCCTCAGTCTACAATTTCCAGTGTGACAAGGAGAATATCATTTTGACGGCGCACTACATCTATAGGTCCGAGAGAAAAGATAAATAAGAGAGATAAATTTCCGAAGAGATAGATACGAAAATTTGTTCTTCCCAAGCATAGTAAGTGACCATAATAAAAACTTAGATCCACTGAAAACACTGCCGAAATACACTTCACCTTTTCACCCACCTATAGCATTCTCCTACACACATTTACACGACTGGTTTCTGTGATGCCGTGGCCCTTTTTGAATTATTTACTCACGTTCTAAAGTTCAAAATCCTTCTTTATTTAATGCTAATTCATAATCGACCCTTTCTCTATATTCCCTCGCCCAAAAATTACTTCTTCTTCCTTCAAACTACGACCTCTTAACAACACCATTTAAAAAATCTACATTCAACAATTAAAAAATCCTCATTTCTTTAAAAACACCAATAAAATCATAATTAATAACTTAAAATAATGAACAGCTATCAACTAATTTAAGAACAACTAAGAACAGCAAAACTTCGATTTCAAACAAATCAACGCGATCATTTTAGTGGGGTAAGGGACGACACGACGTTACATGTCCTAACACCCCCTGCCATTTGACCATGCGGAGGCTCGCAGGGTATTATGTAAATGTAGAGTTTAAACCATTTCATCTTCTCGTTCCTGATCTTTCGCACTCCCTCACGATTCCCTCCCCCTTTGCCCACCCGCCCTCTCTCACACCTGTGGGAAACGACGCCCTTAGGGGACGTGACTCCACAATCGGATTCTTTCGTCTTTTTTGCGGCTCGCTCTCTCAACAACGCTCACTCACGGGGGTCGTAAACGCGAAAAGCAGTCTTCTCACTCACACGCTCACGTACGTACTCTCACGGGGATGTGTTGTATTGTATGTAGTACGCGTATCCCATCCACCCACACATCCGCTTGCCCTCTAACCGCGCTCGATGGGGGGAAAGTGGAGGTGTCTACTGGAGGAGGAAAGGGGAGTAGGGGGGGTGGAAGAGATATGAGTTTCGAGAGGCTTCGAGGGAGACACGAAAGGGCGTGTCCACCCATCTGAATGCTGCTGCGGAGCGTGTCCACGAAAATCGAGGCAAAACATGAAAACGGTTACGAAACCTGGCGGTTCTTTTGTTTTTTATTTTGTGAGGGGAAAACTTTGTTGGACATCGATAGCAATGCAGGGGGGTCGTTGTAGCCTAGTGGGTAGAGCGCTGGGTTACCGACCGGAGGGTCTCGGGTTTAAATCCGGGTGGAGCCTCTCTGGACACCCCCTCCGAAAATCCTGGCGGTACGATTTTCTGATTGTAAGAACCTTGAGGAAAATCGCAGGAGGCCCAGGGAAAGGGACTGGACCCCCTTCTCCTGAATGTCTGAATCTCACAGGCCACTGACTTATTACGGGGTGAGCTCTCTCTCTCTCTCGACCATCAAAACCAACCTTCGGGCACTGAATACGCCTCAAGAAGGGTTGGAGAAATAACACTACAACTCCGTGTAAAGTGAAACTCTTAGTAATTAACTAATTATTCATATATATATATAAAAGGTTTTAACTTGACCAATTTTTTTCACGCCATTCGCCTAAAACGCCTAAACAACAGTAGATTTGTTGGCGTTTCTGTAAAAGCTACTGCGGTGAGTAGTTGATTTATTTAAAAAAATAGTTAGGTAAGCATAAAAATTACAGGCTGATAAATTTCTTACGAGTTATAAGCGTTAGAAATTCCTCATTTTTTTAAATAGTCTCTCAGGAGTGAATACCCGTACCATTTCACAAGGAAAATGACTGGTATTTTTGCAAATTTGGCAAATATCATGAAAATTAGAATGGTAAGTGGTTGGTATTTTGCTATCATTGGAAAGATGAGATCTTTTTCATCAGGTTGAGACCAAAATCATCGAATGTTATTGTGAAGTGTTTGTATTCATGACTAATTAAAATACCTACTTGGTACTTTTATTCAAAATTTTGTTGGTAAGCTAAAACAAACTTTCTGCTCCTGACGATGCTGTAAATAGGTGAAACGCGTCGTACAAATAACATTTAGTAGAGAAGTACTAAATATTTTGATCTTGAAGGTTGTTACGGCTTCCCACCGGGTTAAACTCCTCGTCTCTGCCGACGTTTCGATGTACATACGTGTCGTCCATCGTCATCAGGGCGTCAGGCCATTCATGCCCTGATGACGATGTACTTACGACACGTACATCGAAACGTCGGCAGAGATGGAGAGTTTAACCCGGTGGGAAGGCAGAACAACCTTCAACATCACCATACGCCGGGAAAGCCTGATACATTTCTTCTACTAAGTATTTTAATTAGTTATGATTACATGGGTGTATTTTCAGCTTTTTAACTGGGGTGGCAAAGCCTAACGGGGGGTATGAAATACCCCCCAAGTGGCAGAGGGGTCCGGGGGTCCTCCTAAATTAGGCATGGGTAATGAAGAATCAAGAAAGTGTCGTGCATGTAGAATTGTATTTTTCAATTGTTTGTAAATTATCGATATTATTACTTCAAAATTCTGGGGTGGCCAAATACTGGGTTGGACAATTCTGGGGTGGCAACTGCCACCCCTGAATTACGCCACTGGTTATGAATGCGAGCAAATAACTTCCACGAAGTGAAGCCTGCCGCTGTCAAGTTTGTTCATGTGAAGTGATATCTCGCTCTTCGCTATCATAATTGTATTCATAGAAGTAGTGGCAATGCTCTTGGAGGTGAGTTACGCTGGTACGTACGATGGTTAAGCGTGAAGCGGGGCCTTATGGGGAGGGGAAGGGTGGAAAACGACAGGGGGAATAGCCCAGAGGGGGAGGGGTGAAGAATGATTGGCCAAGTGTCCCTCCCCCGCCCACAATCCTTCAAGTGCCGTCTCGTTTACAGAGAAGAGCCAGCTCTATAGCTCTCTTAATCCCGCTCCTTACTTCCGCTCCACGGAGTACGGAAGAGGGGGTGGGGGTGGGAGGGAGGGAGGAAAGGAGGGGGAGCGTTGGGAGGGTTGGGGAAGGGAAAAAGGGGGAGGGGCTGGAGGGGGAGGGAATGTGGGAGGGGAATAGTTTTAGGGGAGGGGGTGGGACAAGTGCGTGCTCTCCACGTCACGTCTCGCATTGTGACGACGGAAATGAGAGGAGGTGGGGAAGAGAGAATAGTTTTTCGGTCCAAAGGAAAGAGACATACAGGGAGAGAGAGTTCAATAGCAGCAACAACAAACCCTTACCTCGCCCAACGCGGATTTCGTTGCTGTCGAACACCTACCGAAGGCGTTCGCGGAATCCAAATACAGTCGAGAGGAGTGGGGGTGGTCAAATGTGTCTCCGGGGAGGGCGGTGGGTTGGGACGGATCGTTTTGACTGGGAAGTAGAAATGAGAAGGAGAGAACGGAATTCTTGTGTGTGTGAAGAGAGGAGGGAGGAGTTAGTGGAGGTTGACTGAGGGGAAGGGGAGTGAGATGAGGCGAGGGAGACGAAATCAAACGGGGAATGGCACGCGAAAGACCTCATGAGGCAGTTTTACACACGAGGCATTTTATGACACAATTTGGAGTAGCATCCGTTTTCGCAATGCGAGGATGCACGCTCAGAATTAGAGCGGGGGATACTTTCCCATCTCTCGTTGATGCATTTTCTCATGCATTCCAGCAATTCACCGGCTTAACACGACGCAATTTTCAATGCAAATCCATACGTAGTGCATCATATGGTGCAATAAAGTGCCTCGTGTGAAACGGCGTTTAAGGTGGTCTGAGTGAGATATCGCGTCATATTAAATTCGATGAATTTTAAAGAGAAGGACCACATCTTTCCAACAATCATAAAATATCAGCCACTCACCATTATACTTTTCAACTTATTCGTCAAAAAATAACAGCCATATTCCATGGGAAATGGTACGGGTATCACTACAGAGACTTTATTTAAAAATTAGGAATTTGTAACACAGGGAACTCGTCAGAAATTTAAGGGTGTGTATTTCGTATTTTTTCTCAAATATTAAAAAAAATCAACTACTCACTGCAGTTATGTTTGCAGAATAGTAAAAAAATCTTCGGTTGCGAAAGTTTTCAGCGGACGGAAAAATGAATTAAGTTAAAATCTTATATTTGCATATTTAGTTAATCAGTAGAAATTTCTGTCATATAAAACAAAGTTTTTGCGCCATTAATATTACATTATTTACTTTATGATTCTTTCATTTGATTAAATTGAAAAGTAAAATTCTTACATGGTCTCCATTATGACTGAGGAAAAATTTCGCTTTTAACTAGGTACTACCTTAACGTGTCCTCGGGCGGATTTTAATGGAGCTGGTGCAGCAGTGAAATCCTCGTGCTGGAAAAAGTATTCACCAGGAAATATTTTTGTAGAATTATATAAATATGGCCGTGCGAACTTATTCATTTCTTTTCCGCGTTTCGTGCCTCAAAAAGTTTGTATTTTATTCGTGAAATACTCTGATATATGTAAAACAAATACACGGTAGATACTCTCCCGAAATGATAGATAAAATTTTTTTTCTCATACCCAATTTCTTCTTTTCTGTTCCCTCCTCTTTTCATGGCCGGTGTCCACATTTCCCGCGCCGGATCGCCCAGGTAACATGTTGATGTAGATGAAGATATTACGCCGAAATTGATTTCTAAGAATAAAGAAAAAGGAAAAAGAAGAAGAGGCATGAGAGGGATTGGAAGGCTTGATGGTTCAAAACATGCTAGAATCTACGTAGAATTGAATCGAAATTGTGGATAGATGAAGGAAAATACTCAGGAACCAGAGCGTTCGCTTGAAACTAGTCCAAGACAGATCCACAACGATTGTAATAATACCGATACCACTCAGGTCGAATCCCGAATTAAGAAATGTAGAGGCGGTATTTTGTTTTAACGTGCTTCGACGTCTAAGGTCATTTCGCACACACTGTCTGCAACTTGAAGAAAGGGGCGACAGCACTCGGATGAATAGGAGGATAACCCCATTAATTCTGAGCCGAGTCCAACGATGGTTAACTTCTGTGACCAATCGGGAACCGGTGTTTCCATCGTGGCAAGCTGTTGCCCTTAGAAGATGTTCACGATTACTATAATCGCCAGAGGAGCAAAGCTATGATTTTCCCGCGAGAGGAACGCTTCCGAGTCTAACGACTGGAGGAATAATATTTGGAAGCGATTCACCGGTCAGTAGAGAAATTTGACATCCAACCAACCACTATAATTCCGGCATTGGGTCTCACCCAACAGGTCGTCAATACTGGAAAGTGATGACGTTTCCAACATCGTCTATTTCACAAAGTATTAAGCACATAATATTAAAATGTTCACTGCCGAAAATTTCATGTCGAATAGAAGAAAAGATGTTCGATGATAACGGACGACGTTTGCTCTTTCGTCAAAAGAGATTGTGTTCCATGTTTCGCTTTATCCTCGCGGACTGTGGCGCTAAGCGCACGCTTTGGACCGATTCTGCAACATCGTTCCTATAAAGCCCTCAAAAAACCACGCGTTAGAAGGACGCCTCGGTAGCTTAACTGGCTGAAAGCACTCGGCGTGATATCGAGGGATCCGGGGTTCCAGTCCCAGTCAAGGCGAATGATATTTCTTCTGGGCAATTTCGCACTTATGAACAATTACGGGTTACTCCGTAAATGTAACGCCGTTGATAGTCCCGGTTTCCTCAAAATTTGACTCAGCACTTGACATCAGCGATAAAGCATACCACAGGCGTCTTCAATACCTACTCCTCCATTGGAAATAACAACACTGAGTGGCATCCTCTAAAAGCTAAATTTCTTCCTCCACGAGGAGTGTCATCTCAGAAATTCTTCCAAAAACTAAATACAATTTATACCCAGTTCTTAACATTTCTTTGCCAGGCATTGTTTGGAATGCAAAAACATTATTATAAAGTTAAACCA
The DNA here is from genome assembly GCA_963573305.1 of Pyrrhosoma nymphula. NCBI lineage: Eukaryota > Metazoa > Arthropoda > Insecta > Odonata > Coenagrionidae > Pyrrhosoma > Pyrrhosoma nymphula. The sequence goes on along the minus strand of OY754339.1, from coordinate 56,515,422 downwards.
TTGATTCTTTTTTGTGAGTTTTTGATTATGCCAAATTTCATGGGTATCGAAAATGGACTGGTTGAAAATGTTATGTTTGGTTAGATGAGCATGAAAAGACTTGTATACCATTGCGGTGTGTGTAACCATGGAAACTACCCACAACAATATTCTCTGCACATAATATAACTGTAAAAAAGATTCTAATTATGTGGCGGTAAATATTTTATTCAGATCAAAGAGAGCTAAAAGTGTAACATAAAGAATGTGGAAGCAGATTTCAGAATGAACATTCGGGGCCGGTTATATAATGCCTGGATTAACATTTTCTCCGCATAATAAACAATGTGGATTCGCCCTCTATTGACAGCACTCACGCCAATTAACCGACCGTCTGAATGCAAAATCTGAAGTCTCAGCTAACATCAGTCTAAAGTAAAAGCTAACTTATTTGATGGGTTGACGTAAAACGTACTTTATAAAACCGGCCCCAGCTATACTCGTAATATATTTCTTTGGCAGATTGTGAAGGAGATCCTGAAGAACAACAAGACTCTTTGAGTTTTTGTTGAATTGAATCAACAGTCTCCAAAGAGCTTCTGGCTTCGTAAACACATCGGCGTCTTTTGCATAATCTGAACGTGAAGCAGCATCAGTCAGTAACTCCTCATGTGATAAATGATGCCCGTTTTATCTTAGAGATAATGTCTTATATGCCACTAATAAAATGAGATACAGAATCGAGATACGATGGATAATGAAAGATAATGAAGATCCTCCAATCAAACAGTTGAGTTTCCGAAATGGGCATTTCTAATCGGGAGATATTAGATTTCAACATTCGAGAATCTTAAAGAGATGAATAATAAATTGGGAATAGAGTATCTTTTTACTCTATGATTAATTGAAAAAGACAGGATTAATTATTCAATATCAATGGTATTCATTATTTTTATGTACTTATTTTAGTAATTTTTCTACCCACCATCAATCTACCCCAGGTGATACACTGCAGCGGCTATTTGAAGGTGAAGCAGTTGGGTGGCCCCCTGGAGGCGGTGGGCGGGTACGACGGGGGGCCGGTGGGGGCAGCGGGGACGGGAGGGTGCTTCCAGAACGTGGGCCTGGTGGCTGTGGGTCACTCGCTGCCCCCCAGCGCCATCACCGAGATCAAAATGCACTCCAACATGTTCATGTTCCGAGCGTCGCTCGACCTCAAACTCATCTTCCTGGACGCCAGGTGAGCACCTATTAGCGCTTACTTGTATTATTCACTATACATTAATGTATGAATGTATGTATGTACCAAGTTTATGAGTAAGTCTTCATTCCAAGGACATCTCGTGACTCCGATGCGCTATCATGTTGATTGTCGCAACCAAACGAAAGATCTCCTCCAGATCGGTGTCGCCAATAAGTAGTTGTCTTAGAACTAATGTGATGGAACATTCACATGATGAAAGAAAAACTTTTTTGCCGTTTTCCACCGTGATAAATACTTATTGCTTAATTTAATTATATATTTATCACGGTGAGAAACTGTGAAAACAGCTCTTCTTTCGTTATGTCTAAATTAAGTCAAGAAACTGACTTTCCAAAAAGTTTGTCGGTGACAAACCATAAATTAGCAATGAAATTCCTAATCAATTTTTATTTGACTGCCCATGCTCACCGAAAAGTCTAAATTGCAAACAAGATAATGCATATAATTGGAAATGGCGTCGCATGTAAGCCATCGATCAGTATGCAACGATGTCCGTGGCGGAACGGGTGAGAATACTGAGAATACATCGGGAACGTTATAAAATCGACGCGGCCCTTACCGCAAACGACGAAGCAAGCACTTATAAAACTAAATTATAGTAACATTTAGCTTCAGACGTGCACCCTTAGCGGATAACATAACGTCACCCACTAAGGGGGCGAGATTACGATCGACGTATTCTGCCGTGACGAAAACGGACGGCGGCGTTCGCGAAGTTTGGTGATTGTGATGTAGTAGAACCTAATACGAAGGCCGGATGTTGAGCAAAACTTGTCAGGGTGGGATTACGATCGACGTTTCCTGACGTGACGGAAATGGCCGGCGGCGTTTGCAAAATTTGTTTATTGTTATTCAGTGGAACATATTGCGAAGGCCGGACGTTGACGAATGGACAATGAGCGTACCTTGTCGAAGTCCTACTTTTCCGTAATGCTACGTTACTGACAGTCAATCAGAGGAGAGCGTTTTTTCAATATTTCAATAAGTTTCACCTCCACATTGGCCATATTACTTTTAAGCTTTACAATGAAAAATAGTTGACCTTCTTGAAGCACTATTTGCCAGTATTGTTCGCGGATTCTTCATATTTTGTCTTTAAAATATGAAAGTAAACAGTCTCTTCGTAACCATTTACAACTCCGTGGGCAAAAACGGTCAAAAATTGACCCTGATAATACCGTCAATCGTGTTACATTCCTCCTTGACGGGAAGACGACGGAAAACTGAACGCCACTGGCCGTAAACGTCAAGTCAGAAAACGTCGATCGTTATCCCGCCCTCAAAAACTCACTTTTCCGCCAAGCTACGTCAATCAGGGGTGAGCTTTTTTTTACAATGACAATATTTCATTTCCAGAGTTCCCATCTTAATTTTTAACCGTACAACGAAACATCTTGAAGTAATATTTGTTAGTATTTTTTGCTGATTATTTGTATTTTGATGAGAAAATATAAAAATAAACAACTGCTTTGTAGCCGTTTAAATACTTGTTTGCAAAAACTGTTACAAATTGGCAGTTATTGACCGGTCAATCGTAACACACTTCTCCTTGACAGGAATATAACCGAAAACTGAACGCCACCGTCCCTTTTTGTCACATCATAAATCGTCGATTGTAATCCCACCCTAAAGCAGACGCATCCACGTGAAATCCACGGCTGTTATCCCGCCTCAAAGCTACGCCCTTTTTACAACATTTCTTATTCACACATCCATATACGCAAGCGCACATCCTTCTCGTTCATTCTCGGCACCTCAATTTCTTTCTCTCTGAGAAATTAAAATTTTTAGGAATTAGAGGCAAAATGTTTATTTCAGGGTGGATGCTCAGAGGAATGGACGACTTAGAGATTGAAAAGACAGCACTGAGGCATTGACTGATAGCGGCGTTGACTTTGACTTCTCGGACAATGCATTTCTGACTCACAAAAGGGAGATTAGTGTAGAGATATCAGCTTATCATAAGATGCTTCGTCAAGCACGAAACATTATTCTTCCATGCAGTGAGGAAGAAAAACTTACGAAAGGTCTTTTAACCTTAGAAGAGGGGAAGACCACGGAAAAATGGAAGGAAAATACAGTCTGAAATTGAAAAAAAGAGGACTGAAACAAAGATACTAGGATGAACAGGAGAAATGGCACTTCGGAATGCGAGAGTTGGCAATAAGATGCAAATACTCGCCATACATCATTAGTGGGGTAATTTACCGGTAAAGGTAGGCTTAAATGGAATTGAATACAAATCCTCTTTGATTTTTACATGCGCTGGACCTGATCGACATACACAAATCATCCTTGGACGTGGTGTAATGGCATGCGCGTTCCAATGACCCCTAGAGCTGTAGTGGTGAGAGCAATAGTAATTACTCCTCGCAGGGCCAAACATGCCAGATAGGCAGACGAGTAACAGGACATGAGGTATAGGTGTAGCTAAACTTGGTGACACTTGCTTGTACAGAGAATGACGTCAGGGAGAGGAGAGTATAAAAGGGAGGAAGAATGAAGATGATTATGTTCTTTCTAAAAGACCCCACCTGAGCCCTGCGGTACCTTCAACCGCTCTCCAGCGCTTAATTCGCCCTATGGAACCTCAAACTCTCCGCTGTGGAGTGCCATCAAATTTCGCTATACCTATAGTTCACGTGGCGGTGTCACTTTACGTGTAACGGTGAAAATGTTGTTTGGCAGGACAATGGGAATCACCCCTCAACTATCAATATCCCAGAACATGGAAGTCAATCAAAGAGACTATGTATGGATAATTAATTATTAAAGCAATAATATAATAGATAGGACTACGAACGAGGAATCGGTATGTGAAAAAATTCGTGTGGAGTATGGTACTCTATGGGTAGGAAGCATGGAGCATTGGAAAAACAGACCAGATTGGATTAGAGGTATTTGAAACCCGGTGATGGAGGAGGATGCTGATTGAGATCAGATGGACGGGTAAAATAAAATAAGAAATGAAGAAGTTTACAGAAGAGAAGAAGAGGAAAGGACCACATGGAACACAAAGCAGAAAAGAGGAACCAGATGAGTTGGCAACACCATAGGGTTGTGAATAATATAATTGAAGGGAACATTGAGGGAGAAGTCCCAAGAGGAAGGCCAAGGGATAAATACATGGACCTAATAAAGCGGAAAGTACATACAAAGTACTATCAGGGAGAAAGGGAACCAGCATTTGATAGGGAAGAATGGAGGGCTGCAGTCAACTAATCGTAGAATTGATCGACCAATGACTAACATAATCCTCTACGCACAGTGATTTAGGTAGGCAGCGAATGAAAAGATGGTACCAAAGAAGTTAAACATGATAGATGGAAGAACTAAAAGACGAGCGATGACGCTGGTAACGGCTTGTCAGCGTTGTATTCCTTCATTCAAGCAGTCAAATGCCGTCAGTCGCTTCGACGATCAACCTTTTGCCATTACGCTCCGCGGCTGTTTCGTCACCGAAAGTGATTGTGAGGTTATGCAACATAAATCAACTATTTTAGATCAGGGTGAGAGAAAGGAGGCGATCGTGTAAAGCTCCTCCACACCTAATAAGCTGCATGACTCGCTAGGCCTGGAGATCTCTTTTTAACTTTCTCCCAACCACGGAGCGAAACGAGTGCTGATGCACCCGCACGCAACCTTCACTTCATTGGCGCTGGACGGAGGCGTTTGTTTCACCAGGAAGACTGGGGGGATGAATTCCATGTCCCCTCGGCACAAGTTTCTTTGAAAGTTTCTCTGCGAAAATATATCGCACACAATTCCTCGCACGATGATCACAATGAATGCGATGTGCTTATATGTACGTGTGCGCTACTGAAGTAAACGCGCAGAGGAAAGAGTAGCGCTCGTTGAAGTTGCCAGAATGGTTCCCATTGCCTCATAAAATGTTGCCCATACGGAGAAAACGTGTGTAAATCAGCTCTATAATCGAAAATATACATCACGGTCGTTAGGCACTTTTCACCATTCATCTGTGGGAAGACATGATGGATAAGTCCATTGTCGGAATATTTTTTGCGAGGAAGACAGTGATGAATCCATTTCTTGAGATCACATTTTTACCATGTCCCTCGGGACATTTTATATATTTCAACATATGTTTTTCTTCAACGCAGTACCATGACTTTTGTACATTTTTCACATGTGACGGAAGGAGCTACCACCGTCGAAGCTAAAATGTTGGATGACCTCGAGAATCCCAAAGAAAAACGTTCACAAGCAGTACCTACTTCCAAAATTAGATAACTTATGGTGGTTTCACCGCGACTGTGTGAGTCAAGGCAATGATTAAAATCCAAATTTTTGTTTATTTGGTTTTAAAAATCCTGCTTTCGCTGATGACGTCTTAGCTATTGAAAACCAAAATTCATGTACAGAATATTCAGATTATTCCAAGAACATATTTTTAGTGAACACTTTTTCATTGTCATTAAGACCGATTGAAGCGCCATTCCTATGGAATTATCACATTTTGACTTCTATTATCGCAGTAATTAGCATATAACTCATAAAATAAAGTGGTTAAATGCGTTTGTTTTTTTAGCCAACTTCTCGGGAGTTTTTGCTTCTTATATACAGTTTACCGTGCAAATGGCATTTATATAATATAGAAAAACACTATTGTACCCTTGTTTCTTCCCTTGTCGCATTTGATACTATATAATTTCAAGTTCAGTTTGCGGGGAAATTTGCGTGGAAATGTATGATTTTGTTGTTCATGTCAAATAGAGGACATTTTTTCTATTAGTAACCAGAATATGAATAAAATGACATGAGAGTCATTTCATGGTGGAACCACCTCAACCTGGCAGGTTTTATGTCTCTGAAAATGCAGTTTCTGGTTAAATTGCGTGCATTTGGTAACTGATTCCAATCGTAATTCCTATCCAGAATTTAGATGGTGAATTGCATTGACAATTGAAGTATTCGAGAGGAGGAAGAAATTGATGTGGGGGACTGAGCAAAATCATTAAGAAATGGTTGGATAGCATGGAGAACAGCGTCAAAGAGGTCGAAAACTAGGCCACTGCGGAAAAAGGATGAATTTATGCTTGAGGAATATCAGATGTGGGTTTGGAGAAGAATCGAGTGAGTTTGGTAGCGAGGAGGAAGAACGAGAAAATGTTGGATGCGGTGGGGGGAGAGGAAGTTGGTGGCGGAGATTCGGAGAAGACAAAAAAAGAAAGCGTTGAGAGGTGAGGGAGGGCATGCTGAAGAGGTTAGAGATAGGAAGGGAGGACGCTTGGCAAGTACGGAAGAGGATTGAAGAAATGGAGATAAGAATTTTTGATGACAGACGCCGATGCTGAATGCACGAGGACCTAAAGAGAGGCGCAGGACAGGGAAAAGAGTGATGTCAGGAAAGATGTATGAAGCCCCGCTATAGATTAAACTAAGACAATGGGCGCTTTCCATTCCCTCTAGTGAGCTGTTTAACTTCGTAACATAATACCGCACTTGCTTTCCATTTTTTCCAGACCCTGCGCACTAGGAACGCACGTCATAGCAGAGTAGAGTTGACGTGCGTTGGAGTGAGTTATTAGAAAGAAAATTACATCGATAATCACCACCACGATATTTGTTTTTGTGTTGGTTTTCAATAAAGGCGTTAAACATGGAAAAAGTTAAGTTTTTAATTAATCTGTGGTAAAATTCTTTTGTTTAAGGTAGTTTAAGCGAAATATGAATTCATACAAAAATCTATGAATTTGGTCACATTTTAAAGAAAAAGATCTATTGATATCAAAATACCAGCCACTTACCATTCTAGTTTTTAAGGTAACTGCCAAAAAATACCAGCCATTTTCCTTGGGAAATGTTACGCGTTACGCACTTCAAAGAGACTATATTTTTAAAAAATGAGGAAGTTGCAAAGTTAACAGTGTGTTCTTTGTATGTGTGCTCTACTATTTAAAAAAATAAATCAATTACTGATCGTAGTAATGTTTACAGAATCGCAAAAAATACCTTCGGCTGTAATGGAGTTTATAGTGTACTGCGTGAAAAAAATGTCAAGTTAAAAACTTATTAATGTAAATTTAGTTAATAACAGAGAATTTCAGTAACTTAAAACAAAGTTTTTGCGTCGTTATTGAAACAATACCAACAAACTTCATGCTCCCTACAGTTGCTTAAATTATAATTAAATATTACAATTATTAAAAATAAAATTTGAATATGGTCTCAATTTATGATCAGGGAGAAATCTCGCTCAAACTACCTTAAGCTCATTTTTGAACCAATTCGATAACTTTACTCAAAATATTAGGCCCCGACATTTGTGAACCTAAAGATTACTACCATTATCGGCAGGTTACCATACGTTTCGCCATCGCACATCGTTCCATTCATCGCCGTTCGTGTACGCTAAAGTGCGCTTAAACGTGTTCCGATCTGCGCTAACTTCAACACCTTACATGTGAAGCTCACAATGTTTCTCATTGTGAATTTTCACAAACCTGCAGGGTTTGGCGAGTTCTGAGGACGATGGCGCGCGAGCACTCGGCTTGCTTCATACTTCATTCATACTTCTGAGGCACCGATTGTCCTCGTGCACGCGGTGAAATAAAAAAATAAAGGGAGTATTTTTTATACTCCCGTCGGATCTTTATTTCGGGAATGCGGAATTACATACGTTACTCTCGTTAATGGGAGATTCTTTTGTTATGTTTGTCAGAAATAAAGTTGAAATGAAAGAAAGAAAGGTACGCTATACATAATATTTATTCATCGAAATCATTAGTACAAATGGCTAACATACCAACAATCGGTCGATAGTAACTAAATTATTTTTTGCTTTCCAATGTTAACTTTATATTTCTTGTGTTATTAACGTCTAACTCACGTTCTCAGCTCTCCGTAGACACCTCGATCACTAAAATCGACCAGCTCGTTCCGGAGATAACAACTGAACTGAGCGCGCTCCGTGCCCACACAAGCCCTAATTTAGACCCCCACGCGCAGCACTGTGACGTCACCTCCCAACCCCCCCTCCGCTCGCGACAAATCATTTCCGGCAATCGACAAAACGGGCTATCCAGTCATTGTTTTAGATATTCTGTAATCCTTATTGTTTTTTTCACAAGAGGCCCTCGAACGTACACAAATATTGGTCGCGGCAAAACCTTGACACAGAGAACTAACCATAGGATGTTCATTCGCATTCTCATCAAAATAAGCAACAGCTCCGAAGGCACCTCATTCGCAGGCCTTGTGAACCGGCGTTCCACTTGCCTAATCGTTTTTGAAACGCTTTCACGTCCGCGGAGACGGGCCATTGTTGCGTCGGTCCAGACGGCCGCTCTTTCAATGCGTGTACCCCCTCCCACCACGCCTGAGCAGATTAAGTGTTGATGGAGAGTCCCGTTAATTGGTGAGATTATTTAGCCCGGTCTCCCGCTCACCAGAGAAAACCTTTTTCGCGTCCGAAAGCCACCCGTCTGCCAGGCATACCGATCTAATACAGGAAACAGATCATTATCATCATCTATCATTAATCAGAAGATTGTTTTGCTGCAGCTCTCCACTGTATCCCCCTATTTTATTTCTTCATAAGTCTTCGGGAGCTTTCTATTCAAGTTCTGTTGAAGTTAGCGCAGATCAGAGCATATCAGCGTAACAACACCATGGAGTGGTGACAACACTACCTGCAAGTAGGTACACGTACAATAACCAATAGTGCTAATAGCAAATTGACTCATTTCTCCACTCAACTTAAATTTCTTTCACCATATGTATTTATTTGTCACTCATTAAATTCATTTTGCTTTCAACTTTGCTCCACGAAATAATGTAATAAATGTTTCATATGACATGAGCGCGCAGCAATTTCTCTGTCCATAAACCACGAATATCGAATAATATACCTACAAGAATATTTCAATACCATATCTACAGTATAAACTACATACACGGATATTCTATTTTCGAGATCACGCTACTGTTCAATTTATTCTTAACGAATAATTCTAGCAATCTTTGGAAGATTAATTACTATATAGGTACACGTAATGCCTTTTCTGCAACTAGAAATTCCAAATACAAAACGCAGTTAAATGTCGGATTTCAATCACACGAGTTAAAATGTATATATAATGTATATATAATTAATCAATATACAGGTTAAAATTGAAAATTTGATGGTTATTTCTGGATTCAAGCGATCACAACTGATTCATTCTCACTTCGCACACTTCATTTAATCTCGTAGCATTCAACATCTTTTATGAATACTTCATATTCTCACAGACGCAACTAGATATACGCCTTAAATATAAAGCACTTATTTTAATTATCAAATACACATTGTAACGCTCAAAATTCACATAAATTTATATACGATCATTCTCCTTTTGACATCGTCGATTTCTGTTGTTGTTGCCAACCCCAAGAGCACTAGGCGGCTTCCTGTCATTGTTTGTTTCTTCTATCGTCTTCCATTGGTGGGAATACAGCATGTGACCCTCAGCTCGAAAACACTCGGAAAATTGGGAGGGGTTGGGAACATTGAGTGGGAGGAGTTGGCCAACCGACTGGAATGGCATCGACTTGCATACAGAACCGCTGAAATACGCTCCGTTGGTAGCGGAGTCCAAGTCGGTACGGAATCACAACCGTTCGGCGGGTTAGGAAGCGCAACCGATCGGTACGGAACCGAATAAATACAGAATGACCCCCCTGAACCGGTTGAGTTGGAAATTGGTGGTCGCCCGCACGAGCGCCTAAGTCTCTGGGGGTGGGAAGAAGGGAAGGGCACGAGCGCCCAGTCAGTGCCCCCCCTCTCCGCTCCTCCCTTAGCCTTACCCCTCCTCCCCTCCACTCCCTAACGCCTTGGTGGAAACCTATATATGCATGACCTAAACCGAAGAACCCTGCACATGATTATGCCACAGTGTGGTGAAACGCGTCGTGCCAAAGAAATAAATCTGTGGAAGATTACCAAGCGTTTTTATTCATTATGAATATCGAGAACTTCCACCATATCCAGCCGGAAACAGTTACATTTATTCTGTATAGTTTTCAAATTTGTTAAAAAATATGTGTTTAAAAATGTAAGATTTATAACAAAGAGTATCTAAAAACATTACATTATCCATAATTAAAGTCTTTGATGAAAATCAACACAAAACCAACAAAAGTGGATGCAATTATCGAAGTTCTTTTGTTGTTTAGCGCACATCAACTCGGCTTCCGATCTGTTTTGAAGTGCGCAGGGTCTGAAACGAATGGAAAGCAATCATGCACTCTAGTGTTGCAAAGTTAAACAGCGTACTGGAACAAATGGAAAGCACCCATAGTTTGCGTTGCCATAGCTCCATAGTAACTAAGGAGTTGCGACCCCACGTCCATTGGACAGAGAAAAAATGGAAATCACATACTCCGTGATTTTTTACGCAGATTCCAATCCTGAAGCACCCGCTGTGTACATCCTATTCCAACCATACACGCACACTACCGATTTCCACCCGGCAGACGTGATCGGCGGCACGACGCGACGCCTTGGGAGTAAGAGAATGAATAGCCGTTTTCGTTTCGAGAGAGAGAGAGATTTAAACGTCCGAAAAATGCCTCCGAGGCTCAGGCGTCACCCACCGCTGCTTCCACGTATCCAATTGCATTCCGACGTTACTCAATCTCACACGACACATGAATGACTAAGCAACGTGTCGGATTGTGCTGGAATCTGCAGGGGAGCTTTCCATTAATACACTCGCTTTCAAAGACCTAAAACCTGTTTCGTAAAAAAAATAAGACTAGATCCATTATTGTTATTCGGTCACTTCCCTTTTACTTCCGTGACATAAAATGGCAATATTCTCGTCATCTATAACTGTAAAATAGACGTTGACGATGGCTTCACACGCTTGGAGTACTGGTGAGAACCGTATTATTTAACTCTGTAAACAACATATATACATTTATCAATTACGTTTAGGGTATTTTGAGCGACATTTTTCCCTAGTCATAATGGAGACCATATTACCATAATGGAGACCATATTAGAATTTTATTTTTTTAATTCCGCGTCTGTAAGAAGTACTATAAAGTATGTATCGTAATATTGACGGAGCAAAAACATAGTTAGAGTTGACAAATATTCTCAGTCATTAAATAAATATATCTACATAAGTCTCAAACTTGACTCATTTTTCACGCTGTTAGGTGAAAACGCTTTCACAACAGACGGTTTTTTTTTCGATTCTGTAAATATTACTGCGGTGAGTAATTGGTTAATTTAACAAAAATAGTTGAGAAAATATACAAACTATACACCGTTAGTTTTTTGACGAAATCTAGTTGTTATAAATTCCTAATTTTTTCAATATTCTCCCTCTGGAGCGCACAGCCGTAATCTATCCCATATAAAACAGCTTATATTTTTAGGCAAATTGCTCACCAAGTAGTTGAGCAAGGGGTTAGTAATTTCGTCATTGTAAAGGGGAGGGCTTTTTTTTGAACGAGGTCAAATTCATCAGATTTTAGGTGGTCATATCTCGCTCAAACTACCTTAAGAGGCACAAAAACATTGAACATACCCTATGAACATTGCATAAGCTGCTCATAGAAAAAAAAGGATGATTAATGAATTTTATTATAGCTTCAATTAGTGTTTCGGAACCCGACTTCTTGAGCGATAGAATAAAGGAAGTACCTACTGTGATTTCACAAGAATATTTGTTTATACACGATCGTCTTTTGGAAGATGTGCGGTTAGTAATCTCTTTATTAAAAACAACAACCCCTTTCTTTTAATGACTAGTAAATATCATGACTTAGTACAATGAGGACGCTAATTTCTCACAGTTAGGTTATAGGAGGACAAATTAAAAGTTAAGAGTTTAAACTGATCTATTCATAGAAAAGCAACACTTCTTATAGAAGCGGCACTGTACTAGTAACTGAATATTATATATCCATAGACAAATTTTGCGTGATCTGGCAGCAAGATTTTGTTTCTCCTTCTCGCATTTGTCGTGACAGTGCGAAAAACATTCCTCACCATTTTACTCGTGACTCGGAAATTTTCCTCGATTTTTTTTAAATTTTGCCCCCAATGCAAATAGCCATATTCATGTTGAACAAAGTAACTTTGAAAGTTTTCACGCCAAATTATTTGGTACCAACTCAGTTTCATAATGGACGTTGTGTCATTGCTACGGCGTGTGTCAATGTGTAGAAACCGCAGTCACTGTATGATAAATCACTCTACTGTTAACAATTAGGCGTCATTCAACATGAATACCAATAATTTTTTATGAGTAATACCCGGTACTCGAACGCATTTTAACCTTGTTTCAGCAAAATTTTTCCCTAATCATAATAGAGATTATATTAGAATTTTTTCGAGAAGTTGCAAGAGGCATGAAGTTATGACTTCTCAGAAACTAACTAAATACTCGTCTCACGCCGTGCGCTATGAACACCTGCCCACCAAACGGTGGTTGGAGTGGTAATCTTGGGTCACTGAGGGCGCATTTTAATAATTTTTAAGTAAGTCGAAAAAACATTCTTGGACCATAGTTCACTCAAATGCGTCTGTTTATGCGTTAGAATTCGGTAAACAGGCGGTAATGGAAATGATAAAAGAATTATATTTGATTTTTTTCCTCAATAAAGAGCATGTTATGACTAGAGTTATTGGTGCAGTATTCGAAATTTATACGAAATTATATTGAAAAATGAGTTTTTCGAATATTGGACTCGATGTGAAACCTTTCTCTGGTCTCCATTATGAATAGATATAAAGTAAGATGATTTTACATACTAGGAAGTAAAAAATCTTGTTCTTGAAAGAGAATTCAATATTTTTTTGCAAATCAATATCCCTGAAGAACTTTCCTCGACCTCGTTGGCAAAAACGTCCGGCAAAAACGTTCCCACACACACCACATTCAAAGAGTCTAGAGGTTGACATCCCCTATTCGCAATTCCCACCCCCGCAACACAACAACACCAGATCACCTTTCGGGTCGCGCTCGGAAAAGTCCCCCGAAGGAAACGAGCGCGCCGACGCATAAATTTTCAGGAGCAATAAAATTCTCGGGTATTGGCCGCGCGGACTTTTTGGTGTTTTCCCACGAGACCCCTTCCTCTTGAGCAAGAAGCGTAAGCTCCTTTCAAGAGCACCCGGGCGATGATTGTAGGTAGAACGGGTTCCCTGTGCCATGCGACACCGTGCCCGCCCGCCCCCGCGAGCTGGGAAGTCAGGAAGGAACTTGTCACGAGGTGCCGTTTCCGTGAGGGCCGTGGTGGAGGACACGGAATGTATGGGTAGAAGGCGTAGGGTCTGTCAGTCGTTTGTGCATGTGAGTGTGTGTGCGTGTACCTGACTGCATGTAGCAAGTCCTTAACCCTCCTCTGCTTTCTCCAGTCCGCTCTAAGCACGGGAGATTACAAAGGCAATAATCCGGCCCAGTCGGGTATTTCCCAGGAAGCAAGAGGTGGACTCCAGGGGAGGTTTTTGGTGGTCATAATTATTGCGCCGTGAGAAACTCGGGAATTCCCCAAGGGATGCTTTCCCACAGTTTTTTCCCCTCTTTCAGGGACCGCTTAAAGGTTGGGGGAGAGGGATGTATATATCCCAGCGCCTTCCGATGACGGTTACCATGAGAACAGTCAGCTTGGTGGTGGGGGAGGCTTCCAGGGCGGCTTTTTTTCGTCCGCAATTACTATTCTTTCGGGACGCTATGAATGAAAACGTAAACCGGGTCGTATTTCGCCGGAGTCACGCTGTCTACTTCCTCGAGGAGAAAACCTCCTGAATCACATTCGCCGAAATCAGGAAAGTTCGCGAACTCGCATTCACTCATTCGGGCGTTTCGCGCAAAATTTGAAAATACCTTTGGATTTATATTATTATAAAAAGGTATTTACTGTGTTGTTTTTCGTAGAGACATAAACTGTTCAGAAAAAATTCGTTTAAAAAGCGTAAAAAAAACATGCGCCGATAAAAAGTTTAATTCGGATGAATGACTGTGTTATTTCATTTTATAAAAAATAATAAGGTAACCTGAAGTTATATTTGAATTAGCCAGCAATTTACGTGAGGAGTTATTGTCCACGCACGCGTTCATACCACTGAGTTTTTGTCAATACAAAATTGAAACAATACAGTGACATAGCCTTTTATTCCAGCGCCTTGTTTCTCGATGACGGAGAAAATACGACCACAAAATCAATAAAACAAGTTTATTTAATTGGAATTAATCCATTGGGCGAACTTTGTAAGGTATTCTTTAACGATTTATAATCCTACTCAACTGATGTCACCAATTCATTTGGTATCATATTCATATATGATAACCCTTAGTGGTGGCAGTGGGGCTTTGAAAATATTTTTCGAGGGCTTAAAGGATACGACAAAATGAATGAAAAATTACACTGATTCCTAAGCGGAATATAACATTTGGCGTGGGAGCGGATGCAACTTAAAATTGAAAAAATGTAAATCTTATACATCCGGAAAGAAGGGAATGTGTAGCCTTAAGTTAGTTGGAGCGAGATTTTTTCCTCGTTATGATGGAGACCGACTTTGTTTTTATGAGCGAATTCAGGAGTTAACAAAATATACGTAAAAAAGGCTTAAACTTGACTAACACATTTGCTTCACTCCTTGCACTGAAAACGTCTTCACAACAGAAACGATTGTTTTGCGATTTCATAAAAAGTATAACGTTGAGTTTTATCTTTATTTTTGAAAATAATTAATGAAACATACTAATTACACACCGCTACATTTCTGAGGCAATCCACTCGTCAAAACTTGCTCTTCTTACGTCTCTCTGAAATTATCAGCCGTTCCATATGGAAAAAAGGTTTTAATTTTTGTTTTTTAATATGTAGGTACCTGGAAAATTAGTGCAATATTTGGCTGGTATTTTGGTTTCCCTAAAAATGTTTGAGTTATTTTCTTTGCAAAGAGATCAATGTTTCTGCATCCTATGTGCAATGATATATCACCTTTCTCTCTTCGTGACTGTGCACGTAAGTTCACGTTGGAATCTTCTCATACACATCCGCCATGCAATACCGCAGGAATATGGGGCACCCCAGACGCTTTGACGAATGAAAGCAAGGAGTGATTAATGAATGCTCCTGAATGAGATCTTTCCCCTCATCTCCTAGCGTCGTGTTAATGAGAGGGTTTACAACTGTTAACTAAGGTGGTCAACCTCACCAAACCGGAATATTTCTTGAAATAAGTTTTTTTTAAATATACCTACCTAATTATTTGGCATACTTACAATGCCCGACCATTTTCATTCATTGGCGTACCATTATTTTGTCTCTCAATTGTTTGTAAATACATCGATTTTTAACTCTGATTAAAATATGCATTCGTGTTATTATGGTAGATTCATTTCAGTGAGAGTTTTTAAGGTCGTAAATATGTTGTAATTTTATTTATTTCTATCCTATGTTTACAAAGGCATATTAGAAATTAAAAAAACTATAAGATATCAATAAAACAAGTAGGAGAAAAAATTATCCTGCCTTAGTATGCTATGTGGGATATTGAGCGGATAAAAGAATTATCGAAATACTTGATCCAATTATTGATTCGAAAATATACGTCAAGTATCCTCAAAAAGGAAACAAATAAGAAGAAAAACCCACTCCACTAGCAAGGCTCTCATTCATAGCCTTAAGCTTGCAACCATGATCATTGGGATTATCTTAAGGGCTAAACGATAGTCCCATCATTGCCATAGTAACACCCTCTATAGCCACTTGTTTTCATTAAAAAACGCGAAAGAGATGTAGTCATGTTCACAAGAGAGGGTATTTGTCTTATCAAGCTGGAAGACTCCGTGGATATCATTGCCAATGCCTCCTGATAAGACAGCATAGCGCTCTCAGTTATCTCAGCTAAACGTCGCTTATTCGATAAGATTCCCTTGAAATAAAAATGAAATGCTATTGTCAAAGTGAAACTTATTTTTAACGCATGTCATGGAGTAAATTATTTTAAGTACTTTACTGATTGTTTCATGAGTTTTTCCTTCAGTGGAAATTGAAAATATGTGTAAGATAAATGGCAGGCATGTACAATAATTAAAACGTAATGATTTGAAAATCATCCACCTAAGCCAAATCTTTTACTATATAATAATCATGATCACATTATATATATTATAATAAACAAAAGAGCTAACTAAATCATAATTTTATTGAATATATTTCATAAGATGTTAAGAGTAAAAAACAGCCACAGAACGGTGCGAATAAACCATAGTTTTTTACGTTGCCATTGAACTATTCATGAGTTCATAGTCATTTGTCCGAAATTTCAAATTGAATTGATCGTGAAGACCTCTCTAAGCTGAGGTTAAATAATACATTAGACGTTACATAATACAGGTACAATAATACATGATGTATTCAGTCCTGATGATGCTGAGAAACATGTTGGCTCAATAAATAATTTCTCCAGTGGAATAGTGCAAAGTGTTTTATCCTTTTCCTTAAATAATACAGGAACTGGATGCTGACGAGTGGGAATATCGTCTGTGGCTGATGACACAAGAGGTTTTAGCTGATTCGGCGATGTTGGCTAGATTTTACTAATAAACAAGCTCATCTTCTAAAAAATTTGATTGTTTCAGGCTTGACTTCGTGGAAGTGATAGATGTACATTTTTGAATAAAATACCTTGTGCTTTTTCAAACTTATTTAAAACTGCCAAATAAAGTGAAGCTAAGCAGTTTCATACTTTAAGCACTAAGCAGTAAACCTAAGTACATTCAAATAAAGTGTGGAAAAGTACAAAGTTATTTTATTAAAAAATGGTCATCTTCTAATATTGCTCATCGTTTTCTTATGATTTCTCCCAAAGGGTGGCGCAATTAACCGGATACGAGCCACAGGACCTCATCGAAAAAACACTCTACCACTACATCCATGGCTGTGACATAATGCACATGCGGTATTCACATCACACACGTGAGTATAAAAAAATGGGGAAAAGTTGGGAATTGGACATAAAAAAGAAGTTAATGTAGAGGAACGCCATTGATGCATCTCTCAAGTGATCTGTTGATTTTCAATCTTTTAGATACATTATTGTTTTTTGGGGAGTGAAGATAGGTAATATGACTTATCTTCTCACGAAGGAAGGAAATAATACATTCATAAGAAATGGATCGATAAAATAAACCATGTAAATTTCCAAATAGTTTGTGCGAGATTTATCTCTAGTGGTGATGGCTACCATATTCAAGTTTTATTTTCAAATTTGAGCAGCTTTAAGAAGTCATAAGCAAATATTCCATGAATTAATGACAAAAAAACATAGTTTTCTAGTGTAGAACTTCTTGGTAATTATATTTTAGATGATTTTAAAGTTTTCTTTTCACAATTAATTGATTATATGTTATAATTTTACCATTTAAAGCCTTAATTGTGTTAGACAGAGAATTGTTTGTTTCACGCCGTACACTGGAAAAGCATCTAAGCTATCGGACTTTTTTATGATTCTGCAAAAGGTATTACGGTCAGTATTAAAATTATGTAATTTTAATGATTGAGAAGACATAGAATCTACGTAAACAATCATATTTATGACGCGATCTATGTAAAAAATAATTTTTCTTTAGAGCGAGAAACCGTACCATATCTCACGTGGAACACGACTTCAATTTTTTCGGAAAGTATCAAGGAATGCAGTGCGATAAGAAGCTGATAGTTTTATGCAATTTTAAGAAGACATTTTTTCTAATAAGACCAAATTCATTGTATTCTATGTGTAGTGTATCACGTTCAAATATCCTAGGGCGCGATTACGGTTCCCCATAACGCGTGGGCTTACGTTATCCTTATTTTTTAATTGCGATCACGAGAACGAAATATTTATCGTTATTTTAAAATAAACTTTTCAGGTTATTTAAATAACTGGCGTGAATTAATGAAGTGAAGTCAAAGGATAGTAACGGTGAGCTTGCCTTTCATGAGCGGTTTGCGTTTTTAATAACGTTAACGGCAACCCGAAAGAAGGTACCGTAATCCTACACATGCTATGCTATTGCATCTTATTGTAAGAGTAAACCGCCTTGCCCTTGAAAGTAAGCGGTGCTTATCAGATTGCTTGGTCAACATTTAACAATGTTTAGGGGGTTTATTTCTTCGGTTTGATTAATTTTTGACCTTGGGATCGACCGAGATAACATTCCAACCAACAAAAAGAAAGCAGAAGGTGGCGGCGTGTCATGGTGTGTCATCGACGGCGTTTATTACCTTCCCTAGTGCTCCCAGTTTGAAAAGTGAAGACATGCAATCCAAAAAGAATAATATTTACGCCCAATCTGAGAGATAAATTCGTGGAATTTAAACGTTTATTAGTCACCTATTCAGTCCATTGCGGTTATGCTATAGCTATGGCACACGATCTAGGCTTTCACGTGCCTGAACATCAATATAATGGGTATTGGTGAAGTAAATCTCCTACTTTTTTGTTAATTATAATGTACTTATTATCTTTTACTGTGTATCTGACAAAATGCTACGATAATATCTGAGCAAATATTTTGATTTATGTGTACTTGTTCTTATAGAGCGTGCCCTTTAACAATAAATAAACAAATCTATCTAAAAACCGTCGGTAGTGAAAGCGTTCTCAGCGCACGACGAGGAACAAACAATTAAAGTTAATGCCTCAAACAAGCATAACTATTTAGTTAATTACTGCACATTTTGGTCGAAAAACAATTTTTTTCTCATTATTACATATTACTTCTACTTAATGTTCCATAAAATCGCATTAGTTTTAAAATAAACATCCAATATGATCTCCATTATGGCTAGGAGAAAAATCTCGTTTAAACTATACACTTTAATGTAGTTTTAGCAAGATATCACTAATCATAAGAATCGATGAAGTTGACCTCGTTGTGAGGAAAAAGATCTCATCTTTCCAATGATAACAAAATATCATCCGATGAAGTTATTGGTGGCGGCCGATACTTTGTGGAATTCCATTATAGGAAAAGGATAAATTACTTTGCACTTATTCCACTGAAGAGTATTATTTATTGAGCCAACATGTTTCACTGCACTGCAGCATCATCAGGACTCTGCATCATCAGGACATCAGGATTCACTGCACTGCAGAATCATCAGGACAGGAGTCCTGATGATGCTGCAGTGCAGTGAAACATGTTGGCTCAATAAATAATACTCTTCAGTGGAATAAGTGCAAAGTAATTTATCCTTTTCCTAAAATATCATCCACTTAACGCAATACTTTCTTAGATAATTAAAAAAATACCGGAAGTTTTCTATGGCTAGTAGTACAGGATTGCACTCCTGAAAGGGAGAAAGATTATTTAAAAAATGAGGGATTGTTAACGCATAGATCGCGTCTTAGATTTAGCAATTTGCAGTTTGTTTACTTTTTAACTATTAAAAAAATCAACTACTTGCCATAGTATTTTTTACAGAATCGCAAAAAAATCATCAATTGTTAAGGCCTTTTTCAGCGTACATTTTCATTTGAGTATTCTACCAGCTGATTGGTAGGTTTTTGGACAGTCCTTATCCTATATTCCATTTTCTGTAACCTTATCTTGTTTTCCTCCTATAGATATCCCACCAGTAGATCTCTCTTAAATCCTTCACTTATTACCTCCCCTTATTTCGGCCAGATTTCCTATCCTCTTCCACGCTTCCCCAGTGTTCTCCCTTCTATTATCCTCTTCAACATGCCCTCCCCTCTCAAAACCTCCTCCATCCATCCCTTCTGCCTTCTCCGAACCTCCACCACCAGTTTCCTATTCTCTGCAATCATATCCAATACTTCCTCGTTCATCTTCTTCGACACCTAGCTCACCATCTCCATCCTTCTCCAAACCTACATCTCAAACACCTTAAGTCTACGCACATCCACCCTTCGCAATGACTAAGTTTCCAACCCATGCAGCGTAACGCTCCACATTAGAGTTTTTACGGCGTGGAAAAAATGAGCCAAGTCAAAACCTTGTAAATGTAGGCATACTTATTGAATTACTGAGAACTTCAGTAATTTAAAACGAAATTTTTGCGTCATTAATGTTACAATACTTACTTATCGCTCCTTATGGTAGCTTAAATTTAAAAATAAAATTCAAATATGGTCTCTATTATGACTTGGGGAAAAATCACGTCGGAGTGGGAGGATCATGAAGACCCTCTGCCTCTCTTCCCTGTTTGCCCTCTCTTCGACAATTGCTCCACGCGCATGCGCCCCACGAACGATTCGGCGATTCCTGCTCTGGCTCTCTCTGTCTCTCTCTCGGTCTCTGATCTCCTAAAGGCGACGCGTCGTATAAGTCTAGCCCGGTGATGGACAAAAACATTTATTATTCAGTACATAAAATAATCACAGGGTCGGTGATTGTTAACCAATTTAAGCCTGAATTCTATGGCCTGGATCCAATTATCATCCCAAACAGATGGATAAGCTTCCACTATTGAAGTAATTACTGCCAGTAATTTATTGAACTATCAATATGTTTATGGCATCGAAATGTTAACAGTTTCAACGTGATAGTCAGCAAAAGATGTCACGAGTTAAGATAAGGCAGTCAGCGATCTTTAGCGGTGGAATTGAGGCATTATCTACTCAATCAAATCAAAGATAACACTTCGTAAGTTCAACAATCCATGCCGGTGTCAACAACAAAGAGGTAGTACTCTTGAAAATAACGAGTGCTTAAGGTCGAAACCGGTAGAGGTTGATGAAATTAAGTGAGGAATTTCACGAAGAATTATATTTGTTCTCAACAAAGTCGTAAGAATCCGAAAGCCTTAAGGACTGTTTATACGATGCATGCACCCGCGCGGGTACACTTGCACGAACACGTTCACCGAATTAGATCAGGGGCTATTTTCTGGACGTGTGTCCGTGCATTCGCGCAAGTTTTTCTGGTCTCACGATGCATTTTTTGAAGGGACATGTATTTACGCATGAACCCGCGCGGGTAAATGCACCGTGTGATTAGGCCTTTAAAATTAATAACGTCGGCACCATCCGCTACCGCTTGTCTTTCTTGGGTTAAGTTTCCAGCTACATATCCATCTACAGATATTTTAACCATTTAGCGTGCAAGATAATACTTAAAGACTACACGATAGGCTAGAATTACTAGAAAAATTAAGATTCCACAAGGAGTTGCAGGGTGACACGGAGGATATTATGTCAACCGCGTACTAGAACTCTGGAGCCGATAGAATCGACAAAATAAGAGAGATGGGTACAAAACAGGTAAGTACAAAATTTCTTATTTCGTAGTGTGCGCTCAGTGATGTTTATCAAATTTTATGTTTGGAAGTGGTATTAAAGGAAAATAGCACAAATTGCACATTCAGATCTTTACTTTATTATACAGAGATCATTACTAAAAGCAATGATCTCTGGGCAAGAAACGGAGGCAATTCCGATTTAAAGATAATAGTGAAATGCAATGGAAGAATACAGGAATACAGCTCCAAAATAGAAATACAGGTCCTCTACAAAAAGATGGTCTTGCATTTGAAAAAGTAGACCATTTTAAATATTTAGGAGTAATTTTAACAAATGACAACACGGTAGAGCCAGAAATACAAAACAGGTTAAACCTCGCCAACAGATGTCTGCATGCATGCAACCGAATTCTATCTTCTAAAGCCCTGTCGTACAAAACCAAAATTAGACTCTATAAGACAATAACATACCCAGTACTACTCTACGGATCCGAAACGTGGAGGCTGTCGAAGAAGGATGAGAAAAAACTAATAGTGTTCGAGAATAAGATATTGCGAAAAATCTACGAAGGCCCACTTACGAAGAAGGACAATGGAGAAAGAAACACAACAGAAAAATCAGGAATCTATATAAACATCCAGACATAACAAGTGAAATAAAGGCAAGAAGAATCAGATGGGCTGGACATATTCTAAGGAAAGAGGAGGGATGTTTGCTGAAGGAGATACTAAATGGGATTCCTGAAGGAAGAAGACCCCGAGGAAGACCACGACTAAGATGGTGGGACCAAGTGAGAACAGATATGCAAAAAATTGGAGCAACAGAAAGAGAGGCAGAAGATCGATCCAGGTGGAGGGGATTTGTTGATGCGGCTAAATATCGCCTAAGATATAGATGGCCCTGGGAGTAAGAGTAAGTAAGTGAAATGCAATGGAATGGAAAAACCTGCAAACCCGACAATTTTTAAAGTCCAGTTTTAAAGTAATGAGTTTCTTAACTATGTCTGGCTCACATGAGGGAAATGTGAAGGAAATATTTAAAAAACTCTGTTCCCCAGGTTATCCCTAAGCACCTCGTCAAACATCAGCATATTTTACTTCGCAAAAATTGTAATGGAGTCCACCATTTTTTTAATTAGACAAAGAAGCATCAAATGGGGCATGATATGATTTATTAGTAATATTTTCCCCTAAAAAAAGACATTTTCTCTCACTGTTCGCCATTACTTAACTATCGGCTGGTCAGGATGGAACACGAATGGAAAGAACATAGCCGATTGCTCAAAATATTATTACAGTAATTGTCGCTTTTGACCTCTCCGTATGTACAGTGTACACTGTGACCGTAGCTCAATATCAATTCATCGTTGGTCATTCAATGCTATGATTGGCTGACTGCAGCTTTCCATCCTACCCTATTTAATCCTAGTTCCCTTACTCCCGGGTAGTTCTTCTAATGTACTTTCCTCTTTATTTGGTCTATGCATTCATCCCTTGGCCTTCCTCTAGAAACTTTTCCCTCTATTTTTCATTTACTTTTATTCCTCACAAACCTCAGAGTTTGTCCAATCCATTTGGTTCTTGTTTTCAGGACAGTGTTCCTTACGGCCCTTCCCTCCTCTTCTGTAAACTTCTTCATTTCTAATTTTATCCGTCCATTAGATCTTCAGTATCCTCCTCCATAACCAGTTTTCGAATGCTTCTAGTCTTTCCAGGATTCCATACACGTTGAGTTTCCAATTTTTTTTCAAATTTTTTCCAATCTTTTTCCAATACTCCATGCTTCCGATCCATATAATGCCACGCTCCACACGAATGTTTTCACATACTGTTTCCTCGTTCGTAGTTCTATCTTCTTTCAATATAAATTATCAATTCCAATTCTCAACATCAATCAACATGTTATTAATAGCGTTTAAAATTCATACGCTCATCGTTTACGAGTTCGGGGCATAAAAGTGGGCGGGGCTAAACTTGTAACGGTGCGCGTCGCAGTTCTCTTAGCAACAGCGCCCCTCCATCAAATCCATTTGGGCGCATCCATCGTCTCGACGCCTTCCATTCGCACGACCTCTGCTCCGCGGCCGCCATTTTTAAGCGATGGCTAAAGCGCTAGACAGCAAGAGTCGACGCCTTTCCACCCGTGCGAAATTTTTGATCGGATGACGATGGAGTCTGCCTGCATCCCCTCTGCTTTTCCACCCTCCATCCCACTAAACCAACCCCCACACAACAACCCCTTCTGAGAGAATAAAATAAAACAACCCAACTAACCCCTTCCACGATTCCCACCACCCCTCACACCCCTCTCCTCCACCGAAATCCACCCCTGAAGTCCTTCCCCCCCCCTGCTCTCCACCTCGACAATCCCTTCCTCCCACGCCAAGTGAGACTGTACATATACAAACCCCCCCCCCCCCTATCCCCCCAACCGGCAACCCCCCTTCATGCATCCATCGACCCGTTGGAAGTAGTGCTACCAACTCTCCCGCATTCTCCGCGACCATCCCGGAATGGGACGAGTATTTTAATATCTTTCGCCTCCGGGATTCATGCGCGTCAACATACACTGTCCGTTTCTGAATTCTGTCACCCGAGTTTGAAGCGTAATATTTAAAAAAACAGCCGGGAAAGCTATTTCTATCACTTACACATCAAATGAAAGCTTAAGCTCGTTCATTACGATACATGATCCAGCACAAGCTCGAGGATACTCGCTACAGTATGATAGCTTTCCAGTATCGCGTGATATAGAACCAGCATGCTGGCTAACAAGCATTATCGCAATCATACTGGCTGAGCTACTTGATCTCATAATTGATGAGGTACTAGTTCGCTACTAGCTCCCTGTAGGGCCTAGTAGCCGTCGACCAATCACGTTACGTTTCACAGACGCTGTGCGATCTTCACTTTCTGAAATCAGCTCCATCTATACCTCCTTTTGACTATCAGTAACTTTCAGGCTACGAAATCAACAATTAATTAAAATTCCCCAACTGCTGTTTTGGTCGCCTGCAGTCATTGATTGGTCAATTTAATACTTTAGTAAGCATGCTTAAAGATATGAATGAAAATGTCGCTTCCCCGCCAGTAAAAGTTCATTGATAGTGCGAAACCTTCTAAGACGGCACCAATCATACTGGATTCCGTCCTCAATATGTATCAGCTAGTATTGTATTGGTCTTGTGCTGGATCATGTATCGTGTGAAAAATGCTTCATTATTATCTGCTCTGATTGACAGCGGGCAATTTTGTTTAACACTGCTTTCGTTTAGCATTATTACGTTCCCCTCACGAGCTCTTTAACGAATTCAGCGTGTTCGGAGCTGCATTGTGTCGAAACTGGGAAAGAGGGCAACATCTCCCGAGTACAATTTGTAGCTAAAGCCTTACCAAGTAGGTGATCGCATCCAAGTGCAAGTACATTCATCTTACGTGCCACCACAGGGACGTGTGGCAGTGGATGCTAGTGCACACCAGCCAAGAAGAATGAAGTTGGAAAAGGAATTGGAAGAGGGAAAGGAAGAGTACTGACAATACGTTAATTTTATTTTAACGGAGTGTCCGGTTTCATGACGTCTGGTTGACGTAAACCATCAAGTGACTCAGCATTTCATTCGATGAGTTTCTAACAGCGAGTTCACGTTACGTGAAATACCCCAGGAGCGCGATCACGGTTCTCCATAACGCGTTCCCTCGCGTTATCGTCATTTTTCAATATCGCTCAGGAAAGCGAAATCGTGATCGTCTATTTTCAAATTTTGTCAGATGCTTCAAATCATTGGTTTTAATTGATGGATTGCGTTCTTAGAGAAATGACTGTGAGCATTATCGTTCGAGATCTGTTTGCATTTTGTGCTTATATCGATAACAGCACGAAAGAAAAAACCGTCATCCCACCCCAGACTCGTCTGTCAGTTGGCGTGAGTGTTATCGATGGGATAGCGTATGAACTCCTGTTTTCATACCTAGAAAATATTTACCCAGAAATTATAAAACTGGGCCCTAGTGCCTCTGTTTCTACTGCAGTGATTAATTTTGAGGGGAAAGAAGGAATTTTTGCACCCATCAGTTCTATATCTAAGCGTATCTTTCTTATTTTGTCGCTTCCATCAGTTCTAGAAACATAGTGAGGAGTTAATATAATATTATCCGTGTCACCATGAATCACGCATGACCTAAACTTTTCGAGTAATCTAAGCCTAGTAGCGTAATAGCCTCCGAGTCTCAAGCGGCTCCCAATCTATTTCTTTCATTAGCTGTGATGCATACACTTTCTGCTTGCGGCATTTTTTAACGAAGCGATTCCTTCGTGTTTTGTTTATTTCGCGAATTAAATCTTTTTTACACTGAATCCCAAATGCTCGCGGTGACCTCGGGACGTGACCTATAACCAGAGTGAAATTGCATGCTTCCTTCACCTTTCATGCGAGGCCATTACCATCTGCAATTCCCTCTATGATTCCTAGTCTTTCTGATAAGGCACCGCAAATGTTTCGTATTTGTAAAATTTCTTTTGAATATGCACTTGAGGTGATTTCCTACCGCTTACACTCAACAACGTGATCATCTTCCGTGCTGAGAATTAATTTATGATTTCAAAAGAATTGCTATGTGGAAGGAGCATGGGAGGAACGCATAAGGAATTTGAACCATCTTCTGAGCATTGTACTTCATGTTTGTGCGTCATATAATTTCCAATGTTTGGTTGAAGATATCGTGTCAACTCATGCACAATAATATTTCTAGATAGAGCTCATTCAATTGCGATTTTGCGTTTAAGGTAGTTTGAGCGAGTTAACATTTCACCTATAATTTGATGAATTTGACCTCATTTTAAGGAAAAAGCCCTCATATTTCCAATGATATCAAAATATTAACCCCTTGCCGAACTACTTTTCGAGCAATTTGCCTAGAAATATATAAGCTGTTTTACATGGGATAGATTACGGCTCCAGGGGGAGAATATTGAAAACATTAGGAATTTATTGCGCTTAGATTTCTTTAAATAACAATGTGTAGTTTATATATTTTCTCAACTATTAATAAAAATTAATCAATTACTCGCCATAGTAATTTTTACAGAATCGCAAAAAACCTTCTGTTGTCAAGGCCGTACGGCGTGAAAAAATAAGTCAAGTTAGAGACTTATATAGGTATATTTATTTAATTACTAAGAATGTTTGATATAAAACAACGAAATTTCTGCTCAATTAATATTTTAATATTTACTTCATACTTCTTACAGACGCTGTAATTATTAAATTCCGAATATGGTCTCCATTATGACTAGGGGAATATCTAGCTCAAACTACCTTAACGTAGGGAGCTTTCAATCCTATACGTTAAAGTTAGCACATATCGAAGGAACACATTTTGAAGCACACTTCAGCGCACACGAACAACAAAGAATGGTACATACAATGTGCGCTAAGGCGGAAAGTTCGGTAACTTGCCGTTTGGTAGAGATTTCTGCGTAGGCTAACACTATAATTCAACAGATTCAGGCTCGTGATGTAGGGGAAGAAATCCATATTTAGTCAAACACAATTCGCACATTTCCACAGGTTTATTAATTATACTACTCGCTTCAACTATAAGAGTTCAACTCACAGATTTGAAACGCGAAGCATAATTGAAAATCCCGTGGAAAAGCGCGAATTGTGTTTGATTTAACATACAATTATTGACATTATTTCTTCTCAAGCGCACATCAACTCAGCTCCCGATCTTTCTTTGTGAAGTGCGCTGTGTCTAACAGCGCGCAGGGCCGGAAACGAAAGGACGGCAACTGCGCATATTGTTTTGCGAAGTGCACTAATATGAGCAAATGGATAGCACCCATTTCATCTCCCGGTAGGCATCTCCCGGAATTTCCTCCTCTCCCGGAACGAGCATCACTCGGAATCAACTATTCAGGAGTTGGCGACCCTAGTCGAAGTGAGGAGGTGGTGGGTGCTTGGGGAGGAGGCGAGACTTTATAAGGCTGGTGGCGGGTGATAAGGGAAGCTCCCGCCACGGCACCTTCCCCCCTTTCCTTCTCATGCGACAACCCCATTATTCCCCCGTGTTTCCTACTCCTCCCACATCTTCGACCCCCCCCCTATCGTATCCCCTTCTCCAATGACGGAAGCCTCTCCCGTAAAAACCCCTCTCCACACTCCACCACCCCCTTTTCATTTACCCTGTTACCGGATGAGCGTGCGAACTGCCAAGTGTCAAACCCTTACTGAAGCGGGGGGAAGTATTACTACCGCTGTCGAGGGGATGGGGTTCCCGGAATAGGGGGAGGATGTGAGGAAGTTGAGTGGAGCCTCCGGTGGAGGCAGGAAGGAAATGGGAAGATGATTGGACCAGAAGGGGGAGGTTATGCACATCTACGAGCCACCCCCGAAAGGGTGTGTGGCAGGGTGTATGTTAGAACATCATAATTATCATCATTATAGAGCATTCATCAACGCGAAGATTGGATTGCTGCAGCTATTCACTCCATTCTCCCATCAACTAACAGTTTCATTCCTACATTAGCCTCGATTTTAATATCCTTCTTCTTCCTATGGGGCACTCCATGCGTTGTGGCCCCTTTAACTGTTATTGCCCATCTTCTTCTACTTTTATTAGCTAATTCTCTGCAATTATTTTATGATCATTTTTATATTCCTCTGCCACATCATTTCTCTCTGGATATTCTTCTTGTCCCATTTCAATTACGTCTCCAAGTACATATTCTCTCTTGTTCTCGTGCTCTCCATGCCTGTTATTCCTCCCTGCCATAAAAGTCTTCGTGATTTAATAAAATGCGATGTAGTTTTTTTTCCTTTGTAGGCTCACTCGGCTCTGAATTTCTCTTAATTCTCCAAGTACTTTCGAGTAATTTATTATTGAGTTGGTTCAAAAACTCTCCTCTAGATATTTCTCTCCAACTTTTCATTTTTTCCATGTTTTTATGTGTTAATATCTATGTCTCCCATGCTTACGTCACCACTGGTCTAATTACTCTTTTTCAACATGCTTGATAAGTTACTTCATGCCCTTCCATCCCTGGTCTTCCTCGGCTATTCTTCGCATTCCTTGAACCGTAGACTGCTGCTTTTAGTTGGCATTTACGTCCCAGAATGAGCTCAATAAGTTTCCCCTTTCTTCCGCCCAAAGTTTTCGTCATGCATATTTTCTCTCCAATTCTTCGAAGGGCCTCTTCATTGGCGATTAAATTCGTCCATTTCATATCATTCTTCTATAGCACCACATGTAGTAACACTGGATAATCTCTCCACGTGGCGCCAATTCGCGATTCCACTGAAAAATCTTCGCCTTCACTACCGGTATTCACAAAACAACACTCTAGCTACGAACACAACTCTACAAAAAGTTATTTTTTCTACAAAATTCTTTTCAAAAAAATATATTCTCTACAAAAAGTTAAAAGGTTTTTCCCACTTTGGTCGTGTATTAAGGTAATATTATAGCTTTCTTCTCATCGAATTCGACGTATTTCACCTCATAATGAAGAAAAAGAATCCTCCTGGGAAATAATACTGAAATATCAACCGCTTATTGCAACGATTTTCGAGGTATTTGCCAAAAATAAATGGAAGATGTTTTCCATAGGATATGGCTCGGTTATGCGCTCCATAGAGAGAGATATCAAACCAATGATGGGATGATAAATAGATCGAGTGTAACAATGTGTAGTTCGTATGTTATCTCAATTATTTAAAAAAAGTTAATTACCAATTCACCGTAATGCTTCTCGTAAAATTGAAACAAAAACTGTTACTTCAGCGAACTGCGTGAAACAATTAAGGCAAATTAAGTTAATTGGAGCGAGATTTTTCTCTAGTCATAATAGAGACTATACCTGAATTTTATATTTATATAAAAACACCTTTAAGAAGTATGCGGTGTATTGTAATATTTATGATGCAAAATGTTTTTTATACATGACTGAAATCCTCAGTAATGAACTAATTATACCTATATATGGATTTTATGTGACTCATTTATTTCACTTGATGAGGTGAAAACGCCTTCTCAGCCGAAGGATTTTTTCATGATTTTTAAAAAAAGTATCACGGACAAATAAATGTATTTTTTTTAAATAATAGTTGGAAGAAAGCAAACAAACTATACACATTTCTGACGCCATCACAGCCTCAAAGCTAACTCATCTTTTTAAATTAAGCCTCTCTGGAGTCCATAGCTGTGTCATATCCCATTTGGAAAATGCCTTCTAATTTATGGTAAATATCTCTAAAAGTAGTACGGTAATTGGCTTATATTTTGGTATTATTGAAAATAAGGTACTTTTCCGTCATCATGAGGTGAAATTGAAATTTTTGTGAAGTGATATGTCGCTCAAACTACCTTTAAGACTCAATTATGTGAACTTCGTTGATTACTGAGCAGTACAATGATTAAAAAACATTACGGCATCAAGTTCGCTGTAAGTGCTTCATGCTTCTTTAAGCAAAATTCGAATATGGTCTCGATCATGACTAGGGAAAATTGTCTTCATTTTGCATATACATGCATGCTATACCCAGCGAGCCACGGCAGGGGCGTGTGGTAGGGGGTGTTAAGACACCAGCCATGATGAAGAGGAAGGGATTGGAAGAGGGAAAGGGTGAGAGTGAATAGCATGTTTAAGGAGTATCTCAGTGAGACTCGCTCTGGTATTTTTGTCTAGTCATTTTTGAAGTGATGTCTCGCTCATAGTAACTCAAAAGACTCAAATATGTGAATTTCGTTGATTACTGAGGTCAATCATAAAAAAAACAATTTTTGTGACACAATTCTTTGCTATAGTTACTCCATTCTTCTTGGAGCTGTTCAATATAAAAAAAAATTAAATTCGAATATGGCCTCTATTATGTCTAGGGAAAACTGGCGCGGAAAAAAGACCTTAAATATTTAAAAAGTTACGAAATTTCTAGAACGGGGGAAGAGAGGAGTAATGGTGCGGTGGTGTTTTATGTTGGTGGGACAGGGGGGAGATTTTAAATGGGCGGATATAGGTGGGAGGAGGGAGGGGAGGATGCAGATGAGAGGGTGGTGGAGGAAGCGAAGGATCGGAGGATTGGGGGGGGGGGGAAGGAGGAACTAATGGGGGATGAAGAGTGTGGGAGTCAACAGCCGCCATTGGCGCCTCTTCTGACCCGGGGGAGAAGACGAGGCGCCTGCGCCAATGCGTTGGTAGACGCATGCGCCAACCTTCCTCCACCCTCCGCCGACGCCGGCCCTTATTGGCGCCTGCGCCACGTCGGGGGAAGAAGGCGCCGCCGCGTAATATGTCCCCAACACACAACCCCCTTTCGAAAGGCTATGCGATCCTCCATTTGGAAGAGAGATATTACGCTTCGCACGGCCAGCGGACGACTGGTTCCGATTCTCACACGTTTTACGCCCGTATAGTGGTCAATGTACAGCGCCGATTCCTTATGGGCGAAGGAATAAACACTTGAGCGAGATTTTTTTGTATTCATAATGGAGGCCATATTTTGTTTTTAAAATTTTAGCCATTGTAATAAATTATTTAGAATATATACTCGCGGAAACGAAGCGGAAAATTGGTTTTGTTTGACTAAAAGTCTCACAGTAATGAGCGAAATATACCTACGCATTTGAGTCTAAACTTGACTTTTTTGTTTCACGCCGTATGCTGAAAACGCCTTCACAAACGAAGGTTTTATAGAAATTTTATACGCAGTATTTCCGTGAGTAGTATATTTTTTAAAAGATTATTAAAACATTAGAAGTATATATTTATATTTTTAACACGATTTGTGAGTCAGAACTTTCTAACATATTTTTTATTAATGTCTCTCTCTCTCTCCAGTGATCTTTTTCTTTAAAATGAGACCTAATTCATTAAGTTTTATACCTCACTCTAAACTACCTTTAGTCAAGGAGAACGAACGTTTTGTCGGGCTACGGCGGCATAAAAATGCATGTACATACATACGTGATTGGGGAAGGGCGCGCGTTCCTCCGAAGAGGTTAAAGACTGCGATGCCTACTTATAGCAACATAAAATATATTACGGCTAAATAGTAAATCGTTTAGGCTATTTTCAGCGAAACAATTTTCAGAGAACAGCAAGGAAACTAATTTTGGAGTTTATATTCAATGAAAGTTCCAAATAAAATAAATCAATCCTTAGTTACTGCCTATTCTTTCCCTTATGCCACTGGCGTTGGGGCATCGCTGAACTGCTACCACGCCTTTCAAAATCACCCGTCATTTTCTTCATCTCCTTCTCTCTTCTCTTTCCATTCTTTTCAATTGCATGCATCTGTGTGCCTTTCTAGGTTGAACTACACGTCTCCCATTTTGTTTTGCTTCCAATACTTTCCTTGGGATTCTATTTTGGCCCATTCTATTGATATGTCCATAACACCTAAGTTGATTTATCTTAATTTCTGTCATTTGTCAAGGGTTCCTGCAGCAGTTTTCCTCAAATTTTTGCACATTTTTCAAGTTCAATGTTGGTTTAATTTTCTATTCTTCTCAAGAATATCATTTCCGCCGCAGTTAGTTCGCTTTTTGTTTCGGTCGTAATAGGCAAGCCTCCATAACTATACGTGAGAACATGAACAAAAATCCTTAGCTATTGCACCTCCATTAATAGTGCTCGACAACGACCAATTTCCCCAGCATGAAAGAAAGGGTCTCTAAGGGAAATATTATTATAAGGGACACTATACCTGATATACCCTTGCATGCACTCTACAACGGGAGAATATTCTCCGCACTGTGTTAGCCAGAAGGACAAGGCTACGGCAGCAGAAGGGTTAAGGACAAATGACCCAACATTCCACCACATTGCTTCAGAAGTACACACAGATTCTCTGATATTAACGCTTAATGGAATTCCATTTCATCGCATCACCTTCGTGAAGTGACAGAATTACTGGCATGATGATACTGGAATACTGCCGTCTACAATGGGCTGGAAAATAGATGAAATTCATTTGATGAGTAGATGATAAAACATTTCAATAGGAACTACTCAAAGTTGCAGTCGCAAATTAATGCATCATGCAAGGCAGTGTTGCCGTTTAAGGTAATGCCAGCAGGTTGTTTTTATTTGCGGAAGATGCCCTTTTCACAAAAGAAATAGAAACTTTTACTGGAATGATACCGTCCTCTACTCTTTCAAGTTAAGTAAATGAAATAATGCTTCGCCAACATTTGAATATCCTAACATACATTCGAATTGCTCGCGTAATTAGATATCCTTTTGTACACTCTTCAATTAAATGTAAGAATATCCATTTGTCGCTTGTTACGCTATTAAACTAATCTATTACGCAACATTTATATGTAAAATGTACTTATTCGTCCGCCGGAACCAGTTTTCGAGTAAATATCTAAACGCATATCATAAAAGTATTTATAATCTGACATTAATAGAAGGATCTTCGGTTGTGAAGTCCTTAGATCATATCAGGGACATTTTTAGCAAAGCGAGCAACAATAATAGCAGATATCATGTCTTGTCATTGACAAATATGAGTGTATCCTTACCGCTGGTGGAAGACACATCAGTCTGCCTTTCTATTATAACTTTCAATATATTCCTTATAAATTCGTGGATTCCCAAAGTGTGGCCTATCCATTTGGACGTTGCCCTTATTATATTACTGCATAAGGTTTTCTCCTATCTCCACTCTTCTGTTCACCACCTCGTTTCTGATCCTAAACGTCCATTTGCCTACAGTATCCTCTTACAACACTGTTTCGAAATCTTCTATTCTCTTCTGTTCCAGCTTTCCATTGGCCTATATCTCTCAGCCATTTGGCGCGACATTTCACGCGATTGTTTTCATGTAAAGTTCATTCGCGATAACTTGGCCGACACTCAGTAGTCTACTGCGCAGGTGGGCCTAGTCCAACTCAGAAAATAGGGGAAGCAGCGCTTACTGAGAGGGGAGCCATGCGCGAACAGTTTTCCCGCGGTGGAACGGGAGGGGGAAAGTAGGGGAGGACGGTTCCCCTTCAAATCTGAAGTCAAATGGCTGTATCGTTATTGACAATTCTATTTTCTTTGAGCCCAAAATGTTGTTTTTTTCATCATGATGCACCTTCACATGCATGAATGTACAAATGAAGGGCTAGCAATTGAGTAATAATATTAACTTCTCCCCTCTCTCTCTTCCACAGTGCTGTTCAAAGGCCAGGTGACCACCAAGTACTTCCGTTTCCTGGCGCGTGATGGAGGATGGGTGTGGATGCAGAGCTACGCGACGATAGTGCACAACTCGAGGTCATCAAGGCCTCACTGCGTCGTCTCCGTCAACTACGTCCTCAGGTGAGAAAACAAATAGTACACGTACAGAGAGACAGACTCATGTTTCCCCCCCCCCCCTCCTTTTTCACCTCCAATTCTTCTCCTTTCCCACAGTTGCTCTCATGAGCCCTTCCTTGAAGAAAGCTAGGATAGTACTAGCAGAAAATGTTGAATACATATGCGTGAGGACCCTTTTCTCACCGCGCCAATAATAGAGGATTAGGGTGGTTGGAGCGATTGTTTAAATGTGCATATTTGATTGGAACTTTGCATACGTATTTTTATTCGTAATATTTATAGATAAAAGTGAAAAAAATTGCATCATACAGTTTTGTTTTTTGGCGATTGAATGCAATTTACCACGTATCCCTACGGCACATTACATAATTTCGTAATAATTCAATTACACATGTACAGATTTTCTTCTAAACGCGAAATAATACATATTTTATTTCTATGATTATTGTTGCTAACAAATATCAAGATGTCACGGCGAGTCCAATGTTCGAAAAAAGCACATTTCAATATATTTTGAAATGTTGAAAGCCGCGCCGAAAACTATAGTCAAAACGTGCTTTAATAAAGGAAAAAATTAAAAATATAATTCTTGAATAGTTTCCATTACTGATTGTACGATAAGTTACAACGAATAAACAGATATCTGAATAAACAAAAAGATGTCGAAGAATGTTTTGCGACTTGCTTATAAAACATTGCTAAAATATATATTCAATGACCCACGATTACCGCTCCAGCCACCTTACGGTATTTTAAGGGAGATATTTCCCTAGTCATAATGGTGGCCAAATTCTATTTTCATTTCTTTATTTTAGCATCTAAAAGAGTTATGAAGTAAACATAATAATATTGATGGCACAAAAATAGTTATATATGACAAGAATTCTCAGTAATTCAATAAACATAACTACATAAGTCTCTAACTTGACTCATTTTTTCACGCTGTACGGTGAAAATGCCTTCATATCAGGAGTTTTTTTTGCGATTCTATAAAAATTACTGTGGTGAGTGATTGATTAATTTTTATGAATAGCTGAGAAAACATACATACTACACACTTATTTTTGACGAAATCTAGGCGTTAAAATTCCTAATTTTTTCAATATTCTCCCTCTGGAGCGCAAAGACGTAATCTACTCCAAGTAAAACAGCTAATATTTTTAGGAAAATTGCTCGAAAAGTAGTTCGGCAAGCGGTTACTAATTTGATATCATTGGAAAGATGAGAGCTTTTTTCTTTAAGGTAAGTAGTTTGAGCGAGATAGTTCCCTAGTCATAATGGCGACCATATTCGAATTTTATTTTTAAATTTCAGCGTCTGTAAGATGTATGAAGTAAATATGTTAACATTAATGGTGGAAAAATATAGTTATATATGTCAAAAATTCTCAGTAATTAAATAAATATGTCTACGTAAGTGTCTAACTTGACTCATTTTTTCTCACCGTTCGGCTAAAAAGCCTTCAAAACAGCAGGTTATTTGTGATTCTGTAAAAACTACAGTGGCGAGTAATGGATAAATTTTATAAATAGTTGAGAAAACATAAAAACTACACAACGTTAGTTTTTTCACGAAATCTAGGTGCTATAAATTCCTATTATTTTCAATATTCTCCCTCTGGAGCGCACAACCGTAATCTATCCCATGTAAAACAGCCTGTATTTTTAGGAAAAGTGCTCGAAAAGTAGTTCGGTAAGGGGTTAATATTTTGATATCATTGGAAATACGGGAGTTTTTTCTTTAAAATGAGGCCAAATACGTTAAATTCTGGATGAAGTGATATTTCGCTCAAACTACCTAAAACGGTAATGGAGAAGTAAGTGTAATGGATCGTTCCCTCTCTTTTCGACAGCGACCTCGAGGCGAAGGAGATGGTGCTGAACGGGGAGCAGCAGTGCTGCGGGGGTTCGCGCGAGGACGTCAGCACCCCGTCTTCAGCTGCAGCAGCGGTGGCGCACACCGCCCCCTCCTGCCCCTCCTCCGAGTCTTCAACGTCTTCATCTTCGTCGTCTTCGTCTTCATCGCCCGCCTCGTCCTCCGGCAGACCCTCACCCACGCACGCCAAGGCACGACACCCTAGGGGTGCCGCCGCGGCGGCTGCTGCTAATGCTGCTCATGCCCACGGTAAATCACACGGTCCTTATTCATATTTGCATTTTGTTTTGACAATTTTGCATTTTCTTTTAAATTTTACATTTTTTTGTAAATCAGCTTGATGTTACTGTAAACAATAGTGTCAACAACTTCCTGTTCTTTGGTTCGAAATTTTAATACTCAAGAAAAATCCGTAGATTTCTTGCAACAGGAAAACAATATTGCACTTTGGAAGAGTTAGTACAAATAAACATGGAATGCTATATTAATATTTTATAAAAGCCACGTTAATTCTTATTGGTGAATAAATATTATGCTAAAACACAGCGATTCGCAAAAAAAGGTAGTGGGCTGCAGATTCCGAATGAGTTCCAATCACTCGTCTATGTGTGATACGAAAAACGAAAATTCTCTGGTCTCTTGTCACTCTTGTCTCAAATTTTCGATTTTGAGTTATTATAATTTTCTTAAACAGCAATGAATTCTGAACAATTTGATATCAAAGTCGCATTCATATATATATAAAAAATGGGGAAGTTATGCCTACATGAACATAAGGACGGAGAAGGAATAACGGAGGGATCACCCATGCTATTTCTCCATGACGACAAAAGGTCCCTTTTCTCTGACCTGACATCAGTCGCTTATTTGTTATTTGTCGAGTATTTATCGATTACAAACGACTTTTCAATCGATATTAGCTTTACTAGCATCAAATTCAGCAGGCAAAAAGTTTCCTTATCCGTCGTCGTCGTCCCTGTCGAATTTGAGGTGGCATCCATTTTAAACATGCGATTTCCACTCGTCCGACTGAACAGTAGGTCGATAATCACCTCCACAACAAGGACGGCGGCTACTCCGTCCAAGTATCGAACTTCGCCACTATCGATGGCAAACTCGTATAGGAGTAGGCAAGGGTCTGACGGAATTGCGATATCTCGTATGAATTACTACTAGCGCCAATTGTTTCAGGCGCAAATGGAAAAATACGTATGCGTGAAAAAAATAAAGATTGTATGGTTTTGCCATAAATCTTTTATTTTGTTGTGAAAAAATGTAGTAATTATTCCTTTTGTTGTAATACGTTTATCAGCGTCCATTTAAAATACGCCTGGGACCACACGAGACATCGCCATCGCAACCGTAAGTAAACAAAGAAGATGGCCGAGAAAGTACACTGCGAAAACGCCAAGAGAAGGACTGGACGACATTATTGCGCTGCAATCTGATTCCAGTATTTTTCAGGATGCATAGTTGATTGAACAGTTACCTTTTTAAGTTTGCCCTGAGAAATAAATAGGTAATTTCCCACTTAAATCTGCAAGATATTCAATCAAAGAGTATACCTGTCGCGCTGATAGTTAGCGCCTGACCACTAGAGCTATCTGGGTGAAATGTATAACCATTGGAGTAATGTGAGTGTCAGACCCTTGGGAGTAGGTATACGTCCGAGTACAACTTCCAAGTGGAATCGTATAGGAGTCAACTCCTATGTGTAATCGGCGCTTTATGGTGCTTTTCATTTACGTACGGCGATAGCCGACTATCGAACGCTGGTGCCGTCGAACGCCAGGATGCAAATGAAATGAAATACTGCTGGCAGCGGCTTTTCCCGCATGCTCAGTCAGTTCATAGAAACGGATTTACGATTTAAAATTATTTCGTTTTATTCCACTCTATTTTATTTAAACTAACCGACCCGGGTTTCACCAGCTAAGTGCCATTATCAAGGTAAAACATTATCAGGTGGCCAGGTGTATATATGGTTGAGGATAAGAAGAAGATAGGGGGGGTTTGTTTTGCATATGTTTTACCTTGATAATGGCACATAGCTGCTGAAACCTGTGTCGGTTAGTTTAAATAAAAAAGTGTGGATTAAAAAAAAATAATTTTTAATCATGAATGCTTGTGACTTCCAAAAAGTTAAGCCTGATACAATTTCTTACATATAAATGGAAGTAAATATAAAAGGTCGCAACGAAGGGAATCGCCAAGTAAACTTCTAATCAGCCAGATAATCCCCCAAATTCGCAACGTACAAGGTATTAGGATTGATTTTATTTATTTTTTTACGTATGTTAGTGGAATGTAACAGCAGTATTTTTTTTTGTTCTGATTGATAAATGCCGTAGATTACCTTTTCCGTATTTGCGAGTTAACAAAAAAATAATGTTGATGTAAATCATACTGAATTATCTAATTCGGTAAATGTATCCTTTGGCGTCGGTATTTGATGCCATCAAATCTTCTTAAATAATCTTCATTTGTTGATCCAGTGTTTCACGCATCATGGTCTCACGTGACATCATATTACGCCAACAGCTTTTCATTTGTTCGACTTACCTCGGAGCAGAGAGCCACCGATAGCCGGAGATAAACGACTATTTCATTAAATCGAAAGAACCATCAGACAACAATAATCGACAAAAAAACCGAAAATCGATGTTTTCGACTCTGAAACTTTTTTCGATTGTCCTGAAAATTTTACTATGCCGACAAGAGGTCCCTTTTCGTTTTCCGCATCACATGTAGTGATTCAGTTCAGTTGAATCATTTCGCTGCGACACGCGGGGATGCCCGCAAGAAAATTATGGCCATTAAACGCGACGTGCCAGGATATTTCCGCTCGATTAGTCGATCGCTCGATTCGGCTGATCGTATTCGAGTATTTAAAATCATGCTATTAATAATGAATAAATGGATTTCAGTTTTTCTTCGTTGATATTAAATACGGTTCTAAAGACAGTGACAA
Organism: Pyrrhosoma nymphula; assembly: GCA_963573305.1. Lineage (NCBI taxonomy): Eukaryota > Metazoa > Arthropoda > Insecta > Odonata > Coenagrionidae > Pyrrhosoma > Pyrrhosoma nymphula. The sequence continues at coordinate 56,476,806 of OY754339.1, read as the reverse complement.
TAAAGCCTTTTTGGCAAATGAATAAATGCATTCATTTGTTTTGCATAATTGGGAAAGTTCTGGGACACTTAGACCCTTCCGTTTTCCAGGTGGGTAAGGGATAAAAGCAAAGGAGCGACGTATCGCACATATATCGTATAGAAAACTTTATCGATAGTGGCAAAACTGAGAAGGTGGGGTTAAAACTGAGGGGGAAGAAAGACCGTGACCGGTAGAAGCGCTGTCGTTGAGTGTTTCAAGAGCACATTTGCAATTTAAAATATATTAATAGTATTTATTTGTAATTAAATATAACTCAGTATTTTGCATTATTTTAAGGCCAATGCGTAATATTTTTAATTTTAATACGTATAATTCATGAGGGGGTTCAAGCTATTATAGTCTCGGCACCAGCTATTTTAGTCTCGACACCAGTGGTAGTTGTGAAGTTGAGCGCATGGCTGACTTGTGATTTTGATGTGTTTTACACACGAAGCTGAAATACTGTATTAATATCTGCTACAACCGGGCTGAGAGATTGTTAGATATGGCGAAACCTGTGCATAGTAAGCGATATGCGGTGATTTGGTGCAACAGAGTGTATGAATGTCGTTTATACGGAGATCTATTTTCTCGTTTTTCAAATAGGCTGTCAGGTATGTTGCAATTAAGTTTTCGAAGAAACACGGTGCCATGGGCCATTTGTTAACCACAGAAAAATACTGCAATACGCGTGGATTTTAATGATTCTTCGCAACTGATACGAGTGTTCGGAAGTATTTTGAATTCTGGTAATGTTGCAGCAACACAGGGCAGAGAGGTGGGCAAGATTCTGTCCCCGTACGGATTACCTTCGTTAATGATTACAGAAGTTCAATAATCAATATATTTTTTTCTTGCTTTTATGTGAGAAAGTTTTCAACTCTCATTACGCCAACTGCCGTTCCGAGCATTATCGAAGGTTAGAATATTCGTGATGTTTACATGATTTGCATTAGGTGCCAAGAACTGTGATGTGATTGTCTCGCCATCAAACTCCCCATTGTGCATTACTGTGACTTTTGATTTGGTGCCCTCCCCAGACCATGTGTGGTGCATTATATACCCTGGACTGTGATGTGGATGCATCGCCATCAATCACCACCCTTATGCATTACAGTGACTTTTGTTTTGATGCCCTCCCCAGATCAAGTGTAGTGGGTTGGATGACCTGAACTGTTATCACGTTGTCATGTCATATTCAGTTAACCTCACCATCACTTGGACTTTTTGGATGGATGGATAATAATGGGTGAATGTAATTTTTCCAAATAACATTGGTAATTCCAACCTACTCTGTGTTTAGAATGACTATGTTTAAGTTTTAAGAACAGGCTACCGTTGAATTCTGGTAATTTGATTCTATTTTGAATTAATAAATTTATAGTGAATATGGTAAGCGGTGTTTTATTGTGTCATGTATTCTCATAATAACCTGACCTCAACCTTTCCTATTTCATAAAAGTTTCCCAAGGTTATTTATTGTGCAATCAGGAATATCATTAAGTTAATACGAGTGAATGATATTTTTTCATTTTCTTGCAGTACTCATTAAAATTACATTTTTCAATGCTTAATTTCAAATATTGGTTTATAATCCATTGAATAGGGATAATCCTGAACTAGCGATTCAAACCCAGCGCTAGTATCACGATTTAAACCTCGCGGCAGACGAACGATCCCGTATCGATGCCGGGGTCGTGACGCTGATGTACAGAAACCTATACGCATTGGGCTTATGCCTCTGTCACCCTTGTGATAACAGCCTTGAGGTCCATCTATTTTTCGTTAGATGCAGTTCAAAAGTTTGCAAATTTCAAGTCTTGATATGATAATTCTTTGATTTTTCCCCACCAAGCTTTCGTCTATCAAAAACAAAGAACCGCTACGCTTCATTTGTATTTTCACTTTATAACCTTTGTCCTGTTCCTTTTCATGGACATGCTGAGTAGGAGCGGCCACCGCCCCCGTTGTAGACCCCAAGTTCCGTCCGCCTCCGCCACCAACGACCATCGAGGACCAACCATTCGTTCCAGAGGCCGCCATGAGGTTCGACTACCAGCAGCCACATCCACCACCACCGCACCAACCACCGCAGCACCAACATCAACACCACCACCACGACCCCTCCACCACAATCCGGCACCCCCATCACCACCAGCAACACCAACAACAACAAGGGGACGTCAGCAACGGACCCCAGCACGCGGAAATGTACGCGCAGATCTCCCCTCTGGGACCAACCAATCGCATGGCTAGCATGCAGGCTGCCGGCACCAATCACCACCATCACCAGCACGACGAGCACCACCACCACACTCATCACCAGCACCAGCACGACGGCGTGTTCGCCGCGGCGGTGCCCGAACACCACCACCATCACCACAACCACCACAGCAACAACCATCACCATCCGCACCACGGGGAGACCTTCGGCGGTGGTGCTGGTGCTTATGATGTCGGCGGTGACTCTTACTACGGCCGGATGCCGATGGAAGCGCTGCCGTCTCCGAAAGGTTCCAAGGAAGACCTCTTAATCTTCGGGGGATTCTGCGGCGAGGATGGATACAGCACCATTCTGGACCCACTGCACCAGCATTCGCACCACGCTCAGCACCAGCCCCAGCAGCAGGAGAGGCCGTTCAGCTCCGCATCGAGTAGTTGCAGCAGTACGAGCAGCTTCGGATCGGAACCTCCGCAACCTCTGGTGCCCTCCCACCACCAGCACCACCAGCGACACCACCAGCACCAACATCAGCACCACATGGTGGCCGCCAACGGCACGAGGTTGATGATGCCGGAGGGCGAGAATGAGGTCCAAAGAGGAGTCGGCGTTGACGACAACGGAGGTCACCTTCCCGTTCTGGACCTGGAAGCGGCGGCGTGCCTCAAGAGCCTCTACGGGGGCCTTCCCATGGAGGAGGAGGCCTCAAGAAAGGCCCCCGCGCACTCGTACTTCGAGGGCGGGGGCGTGATGGTAGGAGGCGGGGCGGCGGTGGAGGCAGAGAAAGGAGTCGTGCCCGGGGGCCTGGGGTTCTGCGGTGCGGCGGCGGGGGTCCTTGTCGACGACGGCTGTTCTCCGGACGGCCCCGGGGGCAAGGAAGTCCTCCAGCAATATTTTCCGGACACGTGCAAGGGGGGCGGTGGGGGCAGGATCAAGGACGCCGCCCACCAGATACACGTGGCTCAGCCCCCGCAACAGCAGCCGGGCTACACGAGCGTCATCGTCGACGCGCAACAATACAGCCTGCACCACCAAATGGCGGCGGACGAATACGTGCACTAAAAAAGTTCGCCGTTTTGCTAATTATATATTTTTCAAAACAAGAAATAAATAAAAACGATGAAAAGGCCTCTTGTAGGTTGGTTTATGTGTGGTTGTGTTTGTTTATGAACCACGGTATTTACGCCAAAGATGGAAGAAAGCGCACGTGGCGAAACCAAGGAAGTTAAAAAAAAAGAAATGCTGCGTGCGCGACTCCAGTGATAAAATGTGTAACGTATATATGTGTTTGAGACGGAGGGTAGGTCCTTGGTATGAAAACCTGGCCGACTGTTTTGTATATAGGATCCGTGTTGTCCCTTTTTTCGAAGGGTTTTGTCAGTGGCGAAATAAAATTTCCACTGCGGTGACAGTGTATTGTGTGCGACACCCTCCTATCTCATAGCCTTAAACTGTACAGAGAAAGAGATATTAAAAGATGAACGAACCACTCCTTAGGTTATTTATTCACGAGATTAAAAAAGGATATCAAGAGTCTGTAGAGGAAGATGGCACTCGGCTACTGAGAGACGCTAACATTACGCGAGATGGATGCCGGAGCTGATTGTGCCAGTGGCGATGATAAAGCGACGGTGATAACCGACTACGCAGAAGCACGAGACGCGAGAGACTAAACACAGCAGACGGCATTTTCATGTGACGAGATTCGTAGCAAAAAACAAATGAAAGATTTTTAGCAACGGTGTCACTCGAATGAAAAAAAAAACATTTTCTCGTGTGCATTGCTAAAAGTGCCATTAAAAAAAAGCACACGTAAAGTGGAGAAAAAATAAGTGAAATGACACTACTTCTTTCAATAAAGTGAAGAACGCTGTGCGATTCGTAAAAAATATGTGATGTAATTTATTAGTAAATGAATGACTGATATTTTGTACATAAGTATGTTCATTTCCAAAGAGTAATAAAATATTTGGTTTGACATACCTAAGAAGCTCAAGTTATTTGATTCCCCATGGTGTATTTGGCGTAAAAATAATGGAAACATGTTGGCTAGAACCAACAAAAACTGATTAAATGGAAAAGATGTTAATTTCCTTTTTCGGCCAATACATCCTCATCACACGTAAGGATGGATGTTTGATGTCGACTTCAGTTGGATTACATGGTAACTAATAACTTGTTTAGGAATAAATAATGAACTTAAGTAGGTACTTTTAAATCTCGATAAAAATATTAAGTAACGGAGAGGTGAGAGACATGCTTAAAGAGAAAGTCATCACCTTGAAGATTGAAGGCATCATTCCGCTTAGGACTCAAGATTAATCATTCACAGAGAATGAATAGACGAGTGGTTTGAGCAACAGCTATTTTACAAGTCTAAGGTGAACTAGTGGTAGACTATGGGATTCATAATGCGGCCATGCGATATGAAAGCGAAACCGGATATCCTCACCTCACAGAGAAAGCGTTCAATTAACTCGAACCACTTCCGTCAAAAGTAAAGTTAATCATTGACTATCCATCCCGTGCATATCCAGCTCCCATCTTTTCTCAGCCTTCGCACGAAGCACATATGCTGTACTCTGGCGCAGGCAATTTGAAAGCGTAGCTGAGAAAACTATGGTAAAACCGAGGTATAAATACATGTATGTATGTACTATGTACCTCTTAAAATTCTGGTTTCAACATTTAATTCTCCTTTAAGGGCCTACAGAAACAAAAATTATAATTGAGAGCCTTTACTGGTGATTGAGAGCAAAAAAAAATGGTTTAAGATACATTTTAATGTATGAATTTTCAATTTTTGATTACTCTAATAAACCCATAAAAATTACTTTTCGGAAATCAGTTCACCTCTGTACGTTCACAAAAACATCTTAACTGCAATCATGCAAACTGCAACCTTAAACCATCGTTTTTTATCCAATTACGAAGGGAGGATGTACATTACGTAGACTTGAGGCGTTTGAGATGTGGGTTTGGAGAAGGATGGAGAGAGTGAGCTGAGTGGCGAGGAAGACAAACGAGGAGGTGTTGGATATGGTTGGAGAGGAGAGGAAGCTTGTGGTGGAGGTTCGGAGAAGTCAGAAGAAATGGATGGAGGAAGATTTGAGAGGAGAGGGCGTGCTGAAGAGGGTGATAGAGGGGAGAACACCAAGTAGGCGTGGAAGACGAAGGAAGAGGATAGGAATTCTGAACGAAATAAGAGGAAGTAGAAGATATGAGGTATTTACCTAAGAGGGACGTAATGGCAGGACATCCTTTGGAGGGAAAACGAGACAATGTTTTACAAATTGGGATGCAGGATAGGCACTGTGCAAGAACCTACCAATCAAAAAATAGAATACTTTATAAAAATCACCAGTAAAGGCTCTCAATCATCATTTTTGTTTCTGTAAGCCCTTAAAGAAGAATGAAATGTTGAAGCCAGAATTTTAAGAGGTACATACACTCATATCCCAGAATTTTCAGAGGTACATACACTCATATCTCGGTACATACTACGGACTTAAAGGGGGAACAATCGGTCCGATAAAGCCGATTGCCCGTAGGTACCGACAATAAGGTTACGTTAGGAGTGGCTAATATCAACAATTACATTATGAAAGACATATGAATGAATACTGTACTATACTTTTAATCAAGCACAATATCCAATCTGAGAGCGTAAAATACCTGTACACTGTATATATTACACAATAATACAGTAAATTCAACATTTTTAATTTTAAATCCAGTGCTCCAGATTTTATCTACCGCTTTCAAAATCTATTAAAGGGAGGTCCTTAGTACCGAGGTATGAGTCCATCTCATTCAAGTAGCTCTTAGAGTCATCAATAGGAGGCTAGAGAGCAAGGCTAGCGAATACCAGAGTAGCGACCAGTTAGGATTTAGAAGAGGGACGGGAATGTGGGGCGCTTTGGGAGTGATGAGGACGCTAGTAGAACGAAACCTAAAAAAGTTTTGACTCGCTCCGTGGGTTTCGAGAAGGCGTTTGATGGAGTGGATTGGACGAAGCGCTGAAGAAATTAGGGGTACATTGGAGGGAGGAGCTGATGAAGAAAGTAAGATTCGCAGATCACCAAGTGTTGGTTAGCCAGTCAGCCAAGGAGTTGCAGCCAACGATGAGTACGTTAGAGGTACAGTGTGAAAGTTTTAAGACGAAATTTGTCACAAGAAGAAGACGAATTCTCACAAGAAGATGACGATTATGAGATGTTATAGAAGTGAGAATGTGGGCTGAATATTAGGGTGGATGGGCATAAAATACAGCAGGTAGAACAGTTTACGTAAGTAGGTTGTATTTAGGAGGGAAATGACTTAGTGGTAAGGACATCGTATGTCAAATTGCCGTGGCTAAAGAAGCATTTTCAAAGAGAAGGGAATCGATGAGGGGTTGCCTGAGGGTATACGTAAAGAAATGATTGATGAAAACTCTAATATGGAGCGTGGAACTATAAGAGTCAGAAAATTAGTCATTGCGGAGAGAGGATGTTTGTAGACTTGAGGCCTATGAGGTGTGGGTTTGGGGAAGAATTGAAGCAGGGTGCGCTGGGCGACGAGGAAAACGAACGAAGAAGTATTGGATATGCAGAGGGAGGAGATGAAGTTGGTGGTGGAGATACGGAGAGGCAGAAAAGGTGTTTGGAGGACGTGTTGAAAGGTGAGAGCATGTTGAATGTAGGGAGGATGATACGTAGAGATGAAAGAACGGTGGGTAAGCGTGGCAGAGGAAAATAGGAATTTGGTGCAACGTAAGGAAAGGCACTGGGTATGAGGAACTTAAGAGAGACCTGGTGATGAGCAATTAATATGAGGGAAAGAAAAAAGATATCTAAAAATAGAGAAGCCAGAATAAGGACAGTCCAAAAACCACTCATCAGCTGGTGTAATACCCAATGATGGTGAACTCATCCACACTACAGACACTCAGTCAGCATTTATGAAATTTAATGGGAGGGGAGGCAGAGCCATTACTGCTTCGTGGCGAACTAAGCCACGGCCCCCGAGATACATCCCCGGCCCCGTATCTCGGGGGCCGTGACTAAGCACGGAAGAGAAAAAGGTAACTTTGAAAAATATGAACAGCATCAATGAAAAATGGGAGATGATCCAGATAATCCTGACAAAAGATTTTGTGTGGCGTGTTTAAAAATGACACATAAATTCAATATATAGTTCTATTACCTCTTTGTTATTTCCCAAAATTTATTTGATTTTATATCAGGTAAATCAATGGATAATAACGTATGAAAAGAGTTTTTCTCCGATTTGAAAATATTCTTCGAATGACGGGAGACTTGTTCTTCTAGCTATGGGGAAAATAATTCGTTTTTCAAAGCTTAACTAACCATGATATGTTTTAATGGTGTGATATAAAGGCTGAAAGAGCAGTTTGGTCAATTACATTAATAGTGCACTCTCTATAGACGAAGAGCGGAAGACGTTTTTGTGGCGGGTTTTTAATTCAGGAGCACTGACGGATTTCAGTTGACAGATTCGGAGGGATAGGAGGAGACACGAAAAAGGAAATATCAACTCTAGCTGAAGGGTAATTCTGTATAATAATGCATCATCAAACAATTTCTAATTGTAATAAAATATAAACCGCTGTATGTACAATAATCTTCTTGGATTTTCTGATAATTTTTTAATTCCATAAATTCATCTACATTTTCAAACCTAAATCAGCAAGAGTTAACGTTGTTCAACCTGCATAAAATTAGCATCAAAGTAACAACTACCATGTAAAATAGACTTGGGAAAAAGCATTGAGCGAAGGCCAAACTAATGTTTTCAGCAAAATAAGGGACGACCTAATGAAGTAAAATGTAAGTAACTACACAGTTCGAAAGCTTACGACGTCGATGTTGCCAGATTTTCAAGCAAAAACCACGAAACACTGCGGAACTCTAAGTAGGACGCTACAGACTGCATCACTATGTTACGATCGATACTAAGGAGTAGGCATGTAGGACAGTTCTGGAACCTTACTTACTAATAACATCTTACGATCGAAAAATGGGATTTATTGCGAAATGCGAATTATTTATATACTTCACTGCAAAACAAGGTTACATTAATTTTTGGAAATAGTTGTTTTATTAATTCTCATGTACTCATGTGCTGAATTCTAATCGAATTCTTCTTTAATTCTTGAATAATTCACAAGAAGATAGGGCTTTTAAAATATTTCCAAACTTTTATAACAATTTATTAGGCTTTAGACGCGGGTCATGAGCCAAGCCGTGGCACACTATGGTCTGGGAGTACTACCTGTAATATGCATACCCTGAAAATATTACTAAAATATTGATAAATATATTTTTCAATAGCTGGATTCGAATCTCTGCCCAGGTAACTGAATTTTTTTCCGCATTGAACTTCACGCTTTCGAGTGAAAACATATGCATTGAAACAAATTTCCGCAGTTCAGATATGCCTCCTTAAGGGGGCCACCAATACTATACTACCAACAGATGCCAAGAGCAACTTGATTAGTTCCTTTCTATGTAGCGATTAGTTCCTTTCTATGAACTATTTTCCTGAAGTGGAAAAAGATCCGGGGTCATAAGGGGTTACGAGTATCTCGGAGTTTTTTAGTATAAGTTATGAAAACTATTTAGTATATTCTCCGGGGGAAAGGAGGAGGTTTTTTCGATTTTATCTTCTTAGCGCTATTGACAACAAACGGTTCTCAACTATAGCTAAAAATGATGAGAATATTTCTTGTACATTACTTGTATTGTAAATACAAGTAAACTTTTCCTGATGTAATTTTCAGTATCAACGATATCATATTTAAAAAAAAATTATTTTTGGTTTGTAAGTTTGAATTTCCTGGGTTAAAAAGCGGTCACCTGCTAATTTCCGTATCTTAAGAGTGCTTATGCCAATGGCTACAAAGAATACCTTGTACGAAATACTGAAATACTCTAAGAAGACTTCAATTTTCATTGTAGATGCCTACATAAACAGATTAGCTTCAAATAGCAACACCTACTCGTAATTTTAGTTAACGAGGAGAATTTATCGACAAAATATACAGCACCCTTAAAAAAATAACGTAGAAATCCCTCATTAATAGAATGTGGGGAATGTTAACTATGACAGGCGGTGATGTAATTACAGCCCGCAAGCCACTTCATGTGAGCTCAGATAAACATCACTATGGGGTCCACGTTGGAAACTCACGAAATGATAATGTTTAACTGGCCACAAATATCTTATCGAGGCTGCTAAAAATGCAAACTTCATTTGCAACGACCTCACTGGATAATGCGTAGCACCTTTATTCAATCCCTTTCCCTAATTTAGAGACGTGTCAAGGCAGCTAAAAAATTACCAAGTCCAGACTAGTGATGGAAAAAATTCGGTCAAAATCGATTTTTCGAGCAATCGATTTTTAATCGAAATGAAAAGCTCGACCTTTCAACAAAAATCAAAATTTGAACCAAAAGATCGATTAATCGGAAAAATCGACGGCTCTATTAGAAAAAAATACAGTTGGTACTAAAACATGTTTATTATTCATTTGAACAACGCTCATAATACATATTTGAATAGTATAAAAAATACCTAAAAATGTACTTAGAATAAATTCTTGAATTATTAGTAGTAAAAATTTACAAATGCACGCACATTAAAGTTTGGGGATCACCGCTTGGAACCATTCGGCTTCACTAAAATTTTTAAGAAAGATCAACTGATTTGAGATGCTTTCTTGATGGTCTAGGGCGTGCCTTTCCAATTTTACCGGCCTTAGAGAAAAGTCTTTCACATGGGACGGATGGCGTTATCATACTCAGCTCTCTGATCGCGAAACGGTACGAAATGGTCAAGATCGAAGTTGAAAAATCGAGTTTGGATCGAAACTCGAAGATCATGACTCGATCTCGATTTCCTCGATCTTTGACTATTAAAACTCGATTTTCGATTTTAAACGAAATCGATTTTTCCATCACTAGTCCAGCCTGACCTCATATATGGGGACGTCATAACGTTTATCGTATCACTTTGATACAGCTTAAAATATATTTCCGCTGCTATATGGGTCGGATACTTGGTCATTGCGAAGGGAGGATGTGCGTAGGCTTGAGGCGTTTGAGATGTGGGTTTGGAGAAGGATGGAGAAGGTTAGCTGGATGGCGAGAAAGACGAACGAGGAGGTATTGGATATGGTCGGAGAGGAGAGGAAGCTTGTGGCAGAGGTTCGGAGAAGGCAGAAGAGATGGATGGAGGAGGTTTTGAGAGGAGAGGGCATGTTGAAGAGAGTGATAGAGGGGAGAACACTGGGGAAGCGTGGGAGAGGAAGGAAGAGGATAGGAATTCTGGACGAAATAAGAGGAGGTAGAAGATATGAAGAATTGAAGGGGGATCTAATAACGGGCCATTCTTAGGAGGGAAAGCGAGACAATGTCTCTGAGGTGGGATGCAGAATGGGGACTGTCCAAGAACCTACCAATCAGCTGGTAGAATACTTGAATGAAATTAGGAGATTGCTACAAACCAGAATGCGAACATAAAATGATGTTTGATCTACCATTGAGAAATCATTTATTAATCAGTTGGATTTCATCGTCTTCGTACTTAGATGCAAGGATTTAAATAGTGAGTTTCTCATAAAATGTGTTATAAATAGAGCAGATCGGAACCAATCAGCGTACACGAATGACGAGGAATGGAGCGATACGCACTGATGAAACGTTCGGTAACCTGCCGGGAGGTATAGCAGTCGTAGGTTCAGAATATTTTGTCCTTCAGTAATTGAATGCTTTCAAAATACTTATTTAAAAAAAGAATTTTCACCATATACTAATTGAAAACTTTGCGTTAACCATGCTTGGCGACGAAACTGAAAACCAACGCAAATAAAACAATCGTGGATGCGATTATTAAAGAGCCAGCATTAAAAGGCAAGGCCAAGAAAGTTGACCTCTTATCTGAATCCGAGAAACTATGGTGATTTATTAAAGACTTTTACAAATGTGTAATCATTTTATGCAAAGTTCAAGTATGTCTCATTCTGTTAGGTACTTTCTGTATATCTAGTTCAGTAATAATATTGAAATGATATGAATCCACCCAATATTTTCTCTTCTTTATCAGTGGAAACAATTATGTCATGAGACCAACTCCATCTCTGTAATACATATTTTGCTAATCGACAATATCTTCATGAATTGCATTCATTACTATGCACTTTGGAATCTCTCTGCTTTTTAGGAGCAATTGTTTTATACATTCAAGACTTTCTAACGCGAATAAAATATACAATCATTTATACTAAAATTGATTATGCAATAAAAGGAATCACTCACACTTAGCGATTTTGGAGCAGATTACAAATGAAGTTATGCTGCTCACGAGTAAACGAATATAGAAAAAGAAGTACACAGGGTGCGATTGCAGACATTGGTATACTTGAGCTGAATCATAAGTCATTGGGGAAATGCCGAGTGCGCCGGGCTGAATTTTTCATTGAAACTGACCTCGTAAAATGATTAACGTGGACGTCCTCCAAATGAGCACTATTGAACTATCCCATAGTTTGTTAATACCATTCAACATGAAGCTCCTGCAGAATATGTCACCGTAACTTGAGATCTAGAAAGGCCAATTAGCCATTCGCAGGACACTCACAAGTTTAAGCAAAAGAAGTTAGAAATATGTGTCTGTAAACACGTACGTGTTTATTTACACCACGGGGATGATATTCGCCATGAAAAAATCATTTCACTAAAATAAGATTCAAGTCCGGATCTCTCAATTGCCGGTCGTGTTTGTTTAGCCAGTTACACCATCAAGTATTCTTAATTTAAAGCGATTTTCGTCGGGGTTTTATGCAAAATAGGTGATCTCGTCTCAAGTCAACATTATACCCAAGGTCCTTATATAGGGACCTTGATTATACCACACCGGTGTGCGTGACTGCATACCATATCATTCGCGCATTTTCGCAGTGATTGGAAAACTTAAATGTTCATCGAAAAAAATTAAATAAATTGAACCAGAACAAGGAAATCAAGTTAGCCATTATTCAAACTACGATGAACATGCGGAAAGGCGACGTAGAGGTGGCCAATTTCTTCGATAGCTAAATTAAACACGCGAATGATCATTTTAAACGCGTCTCATCCATGTCATCCAAAAAAAACCATGAACTACATCTTTCCTTCCAAGAGATAGAGAATTCCATGCCCTCGAACATCATGCTCGTAAAAAGGCTTTGAATGGCGAGCGAAACGCATATCTTCAGACTGGCGTCATCTTAGGCGCGCGCCGGGTGCTCTTCAAGCATACATGCCGACACATGGGCGAGCTGCTATAAGAAGGCCAATGATAAGGCGTGTGCGAGAGAGAACTTCATACGTGGCGACGCGCAACTTACGGAAGAAGGTTTGAGATTAGCTCTTCATTTCACTAATGGCGCCTCTAGAATTTATCGCCCGTCATCCATCCCATTTCATTCTCCACATACCGCAATTAGACTTGAAATTACAATGCCATGGTGCCAGCAGGGGAGTTGAGGTTGCCACTTTATAGCCCCTCATGAAGGGAAGCATTGCTCCACTCGTTCCATTTTTGCTAGAGGCCACGACACAAGTTCCTCTGAGATTATTAATACATTTTTCGCTCTCGGCAGCAATATTTTGATGCTTTTAGTTCATCATCAGTAGTTATCAATCCAAAGATTGGTTTGCTGAAGCTCAACACTCCACTTTCATATCGGCCAACCGCTTCATCCATATAATTTGTTCACTTTGACATACTTCATAATTTGCTTGATGTACCTACTCCATTTTTGTTCTTCCTAAGTAATTCTTCCCATTTATTGCTCCTTCCATTATTGTTTTCAATTGGCTGTTGAGTCGCAAAATGTGTCAAGTAAGTTGTCTCTCGATCTCAGGATTTTTCTTATGCTTCTTTTCCCTTCAAACTCCTCGCAGGACTTCTTCGTTGGAGATGCTCTCCGCCCATTTTATCTTCATCATTCTTCAGTAAGATTCATTGCTTTCGATCTCATTTGCTCTACTCTTGTTACTGCACAGGCTTCGCTATCATATACGAACCATAGGTTCTTTGCCACTGCACTGGCATGTGAGTTCCATGTGCAGCAGGCTAAGTAACTAGGTGGAGTAAGACGGTCGTAAGCGAACGCGATTTTGACGCTCGCAGTCATCCTCTTCCAGATTTTCTCACGTCATGGAAAAACACGAAGAGAGTCATCAGACGAAGTAGGTATAGTGTGCGACACTTTGTCGCAGATAATTCGATTAGAGACGGCATTCCATCGGGAGACAAGTCCACTGACAGTCGGCAAAATAAATTCTAGTGTTGGGAGGCACCACATTTTAACGTATACTTGGGGCATGATCTTATTTGGCCATTACATGTGGACGATAATAAAGTAGCAGATTAAAGAAGATGGGAAGGAATGGCAATATGTTGCTATGTAAGGCTGATAAAAGATAAAAGGACGGGCAGAGAATCACCAATAACGAAATAGTATGAAGATTTGGAAAGAAGGGAAGTGTAATGGAAATTCTGCTGAGTAAAAGAATCAAACTTAATGAAGTACGATTTTAGAAGGTGAGGACGCGCACTTACCTGGACATGCGTTTAACTGATACTTCTAAAAAATCTAACATTATTTCTTCAAGTTAATATAGTAGAAAAACCGTCCATGCATTTTTAATTAAATATTGAAGATCTTGGGAAACTACCTATGCTTATTCTTCCAAGATCCCATTTTACTTTATTTCTTTTTTAATGTTTTGAACGACCTTATGAAACACGTGACTAACGTAGTTTATTATTCTAAATGATATGTATGTACTATTACTGGCTGTGAGAGTTATCCACTTCTTTGAGGGCAAAGTATTATGCATATCCAAATGTCACTTCGCATACACTTCATGGTTTTTCTATAAATAGCATGGAATGCTTGGAATCGTATTTAGTGATTAATACATACTTAATTACATATGACTATTTGACTATCATTCAAGAATGTAATTCAAAACCTGAAAGCAAACCAAATGCCTAACCACTCCATGATGAAAACCAGTTGTCTACATCAACATATGTAGTACCCTGCAATCCAGCGTGGCAGGAAACTGAGTTTTCGCTAACATGCAGTAAACGACATGCTACTGATGTTATATGAAGAAATCCTTTAAAAGTATTGATTAACTTTACAATTACGTAAGTGCAGTGGGTTACAAAAGTTATACAGGAAGCATACGACACGTGCAGTTAGTACTGCTTAGAAAATAAAGACAAAAGCATTGCAGAGCAAACCAAATAACTAATTAGCTGCTCTGCATAACGAAGAACCTAAAAATAAAGTTTCAATTTAAGACATTTTGGTCGGTTTACTTCTGCCTATTTTAAACCTTTCCGATTTGCTGTATATTTCCATAATTATATTCTAGTGGTCCAATCTACCGCAGCATGCCGGCTTTTGCAAATTATTATTGACGTCGTCAGAAAATGGCTAGGCTCGGAAGTTACTCAAAAGATTGATTCTCAACTTTAACCGACGGCCTGAGAGGTAGATATCCGTAGAGCCACACGGATCCCGGACATAGCTCGAAAACCCGGCCACCAGGGTAGCCAATTCAAACCCGGACCTCAAGTTCCCAATTTCTTAGTGTATCGCTCTGCATTCCTGTTCATTATCAGTGTGTAGGAAAAAAGGAATATTTGTACCTATATGTTGAACAGCTTATCATTCTTATTTTGTTAATTTGATCTGCATAGCTCTCACAAAAGTTCCTGGCGCATACATGCGCGGGAAGGAGGGAAGGTCGAAGTGGAGGAGGCGAGGGGAAAGGACGGAGAGGAAGAGAGGGAGGCAACGAGAGAAATAGGGAGAAAGAGAGAGAGAGAAAGAAAAAGGCAGGGAAACCAAAATAATTTCCGAAAAAGGCACAAGGCACACAAATCCAGGGCTAATAAGTAAGTGGTTAAAGTCACCCATAGATATGACTATACTATGGACCATATTTTGAGGTCTTAGAGTGATAATAGTCGAAATGGGACGTCAGTTAATGGTGAGACATCCCACTTCTAGAGGCGCTTGTGTTGGCGGCAATTAGAAAGGTTTTCTGACTGACCCTCTACACTTTTTCAATTTTTATTTCATTTATTGATTACCAACATCCCGAAAACAGCACCGTAGTTATTTTACATCGGGCGTATGAACAACAACGGGCGAACACAAACACCCATGCCCTAAGTGGTGAAAAATCCGCCCATGGGGGACTCGAACCCGCGAGCCTTGGATTAGCAGGCGAGGACTTTACCCCATTGCCACATTCTCAAAATACCGTTGCCAATGTCTCATAATCGTCAACTATGCAGCACCAGGAAAGTTTGCGAGAGGTTTACCAAACGCATATTGCCTGTTTTGGCAAGTGGTTAAAATCATCCATCGCTCTGACTTTACTAGGAGCTCTATCTTGAGGTCTCATGGTGTAATGAGTCAAAAAATGAACCCAGGTAGTGGTTAGACATCTAACTTCTCGAATCGCTTGTTTTTGGCAGCATATTGGAAAAGTTTTCTGACCGACCCTCCATACTTAACAACCTTCCTCCCCAATTTCGCATGATTTTTCAAAGTTCCGCAGCCAATGCCCCAAAACCCCGTCCACTGCGCAGTGCCAGGAACTTTTGCGAGATCTATACTCGTCGCCATTCCTCACAGAGACTCAAGGAGACATGGGCGCTGGGAGTGAGGAAAGCTATCCTCATCCCTAAGTCTTAATCTTTTATTTTCCTTTTGCTACGCTTCGGCGAGTGAAACAGACCGGCGGACGTTGGTGGGGGGAGAAGGGGGAGAGAAAGGTGGGGCAGGAGAGAACTGGTAGGACGAAGAGGAGACGGAAAGTAAAGAAGCAAGAGGGGAGGAGGAAATGAAGTGGTGGGCGGAGATAGGGGTGGAATGGGGGGGGAAGAAAGAGTCCTGGGTCAGCGAGATTGAGAGAAGAGACTATGAAGGAGAGGGAGAGAGCAGACTATGAGAGAGAGAGGAGACTATGAGAGTGGAATGGGGCAGAGAAGGAGTTGACGGCCGAGAGTTGCCCACATCGATACACCCTAAAGGTGGGTTTACACTGGCAATTTACTTCCACAAGTTACTAGCGCAAGTTACTTCTGCAAGACCTGGTGGGACAGTTTACTGTGACGACATATTTTTCACAAGTTAGTGCAGAGCCAGATCGGTTTCCGTTTACACAGGCAAAAATACGTTTCTGCAAGAGACTTACAGAAAATTTCAAAAGTTCTGCAAGCGGACTTGGCAGAGCCGTTTACACCTGCAATTTACGTCGAATCTTGCTGGCTGCAATTATATTGTGCAATATACTTGACAGTGTAAACCAAACTTAAGGAACAGTACGTCAACAAAATCACCTGAAACCCACCTCAATGGTGTCTGGCAGGGGCAGAGTTTTCACCTACGTACGTTTCACTATATTCTACTAAATGGAAAAACTATTACTTTAACATATGCGAAAACCTGCAAGTACCTGTCAGGATGTGAAATTTCACCAAAATGCACTAGACTGAGCACTGCTACCAATGTTACAGAAACTATGAGTATTAACGTATTTTGCAACTACCAATATTAACAGAGTTATGCAGGAAGTATGCAAGGCGTGCTGTTAGTACTACGTTGCATGTTAAGAAATAAGCAAAAGGAGGCAAATCAATTAATTATCTACACTACGAATCAATAAACCTATGTAATTATAAAGTCTTAAAATTTATATAAAGTATATTAGCCTTGTAATTAGTGGTAGCTATTACGGAAGTATTGGGTATCCGGGCCCTCTCGTTTGACGCGGGCTCTCTGTATTTGAATTTGAACAACGCTAACTCGTTGTGTCTTGAGTAGAGACTTGGGGTTAATTTTTATTAAATGCACTTCAGTACACTTCTTACGAAAAAAACAATTATGCCATATCTGTGGGTGGAGTGAATATAAATTCATCAAATGATATCAAATACTACAATATCACCATAACTTCAGACATACCGGGGAAAACACATAAATACGAAACATTTTCGTACCGCATTAAAAACTTGGATTTATCAAGCAAATGGCAGGAAGGTTCTTAGATGAAAAAGTGAAAGAGAGATGCTACTTTCCTCTGGTTAGGCCACATCTCGAATACGCCGCGAGCATTTGTCACCCTGCACAGAAATATTCAATACGAAAAGTAAATAAAATACAAAGGAAAGCCGCACGCTTCGTTAAAAACTAGTACGAGCAAACAGAAAGTGCAAAAGAGTTGATGGAAGGATTAGGTTGGGAGCCGTTAGAGACTGAAAAACTCCGATCAGGTGAGTTTCAGTACGACACGGAGGATAATATTTTAACCCCACGCTATATCTCCAGAACTGATCATCATCAGTGGTCGCCAATCCTAAGATTCGGTCACATTAGCTCTCTGTTCCACTTCTTTCTGCCAACCTCTTCATTTCTACATAATAATAATCCAGCCATAGTAGCCGACTGCCGCGCCATTTATTTTAATTTTTTATTTTATTTTCCATAACCACCTAAAACTGGACCAATGGTCTTTTGCATCGGGGTACTTAGCAGTCAGCAACGAACGAACACTCACAACCCTACCCTGTTAGGGTACAGGAAAGAGAGGGAGGGAAAGTCCGCCCAAGCCGGATTCGAACCCGCGACCCAAAATTAGCAGGCGCGGACTTTACCCCGCCGCCACCCTGGCCAACAAATTCTTTCTTTCCGAAAAATTTCTATGGGATTACCATATTTAGACTTTGATTATTGCAGTTACTTGCTCATCATCATCAGTAGTCATCAATCCGAAGATTGGTTTGCAGCAGCCCTCCATTCCACTCTCCTCACTGCCTACCGCTTCATTCCTACAAAATAATTTTCTTTGACGTCCTTCATGATTTGCCTGATGTATTCCATTCTTGGTCTTCCTTTATAATTCTTAATTAATAATCTTCCCATTTATTTCTCCTTCCAAAACATTTTCATTAGGCTGTTGTGTCGCTAAATGTGTCCTATAAGTTTGTCTCTCTTTCTTCGCACAGTTTCGAAATTGAGCCGATAGAAGC
The DNA here is from genome assembly GCA_963573305.1 of Pyrrhosoma nymphula. Lineage (NCBI taxonomy): Eukaryota > Metazoa > Arthropoda > Insecta > Odonata > Coenagrionidae > Pyrrhosoma > Pyrrhosoma nymphula. The sequence continues at coordinate 56,458,457 of OY754339.1, read as the reverse complement.
GATAACATAGGAGAGATACCCTGCCGAACTTATAGGTACAAAAATTCCTTTTTTACAAGAGACATTAGTGATAAAAGAAAAAAAGCGTGACGCTAACATAAGACATATCGTTTAAACACAATCCACCTCGGTCCTCTCCCCCCTCCCAGGGTCTCCAATAGCATTTGTAGCATATGCTGCGGTACATATTTGTTGAAAATTCACCCGCCTCCAATTCATACCTTGGATGGGGCTTGCAGGGTACCACGTATAATTTAAATAATACCCAGTACATATAGATGTATCTACATGCTGATTTCCGGTCCTTGCCTAGCAGCCGAAATCACGAACTTGAAGCGTGGCGAGTATAGCATGCCCAGGTGTGTTTTTTTGAACCGTTTGAGATAATTACAATTACGTAACTAAGCAGTTACGTAGTACAATTGCCGATTATTAATATATTTATAAGTAAAAGTGATATCAAGATAATTATTGATGCTATGGCCTGTACTATAAAATATTTTATTGAAGATTCTCTTTCTTAAGGGGTTTTATTTTTGTTTATTATATGAATAAAAGATAATAAATTTATTTCTAGACCGATTCATATAATAATTCATGATTTAGCTCTAATTTTAATTATTGTTCATATTATTGTTTTTTTATAGTAGAGATCTTGGTGAGTTTGAACCACTCGGATGACTAACTTAAGCATCCGATATGGTGTTTGTTGCGTCTCATATCGGGATTTTTAACTCCATCAACAGTATACCGGTTAGCAAAACCGATCGGGAAGGCTGCGTGAGATTTTTTACGAGCGATTTAAAAGCACGCAAATCTCGAACCCTTCGTGATTGTCCCACGTGACTCCTTTAGGTACATGCTCGGAATAATCTCGAACGTTTCAAACACAACCCCCTGGTAAGGAATCAACCCGTGCCACACGCTTTCTGGAGGCGGCTTTTTTTACGGTACTTTGTAGATGTGTAAATGCATCAACCGCGAAACATTGGTATATGGACGCTCACATCTCTACCCCGAATGTATCGATGCATCTAAGCGCACGTATCGACCTCGAAGCATCGATATATCGCGCGACCCTTGATGGAAGAAATATTGTCCTTTTTCCTCTCTGACCCTTCCCTCTGACACACTCCCTCTTGAGTCACCCTCTAAATGTATCCCTTCGGAGAGTCCTCAGCCACAGTAGGTGGGAGAGACCAACCTCCAACCCCCCACCCTCCCCTCCCCGTTGTACGTTCCGGCTTTGAAGGCGCGAAAAGCTCTCTGTAACATAATAATAATGACGGGGGTGGTGGAGGAGGGATGGAAATTGGAAATGGTGACGCAGGAAAGAAGAAAGGGGTGGTGGTCTGGCTGAGTTTTGCCTCACTCAGCACTTCTTCCCTCAACCTCCTAACCCCTCTCTCCCCCCACCTTCCCCTCAAGGCAAACGACGCCACCCTTCCCTCAACAGTGCCCTCGTCCCTTTCAGACCACTTCTTATTATCCCTCAACCTCCCCCTCCCCCTACTACAGACCATTATTCTTCTCCCTTACCGCCCTCCATATCTCCTCTTCAACCCACGACCCAACTCGACTGCCTCCCTCCACGAGGCCGCCTCCTCCTCAAGAACTCAGCCTTTAAAAATTTTTTACGCCCTTAAAAGAATGAAAAATATTAAAACGTCACGTAAATAAACTCGCCCCTACTCCTTCTCTTTTCTAATTTTTTTTTAAATTTAATCTCTCTTCCTTCTCGGTTACGTCACCGATTTTCACGGTCGCCTAGAAACTCGGGAAAACGGGAAGTGCGGAAACATAAAAGGAAGCTTTTTACATCTACAGCTACATACTATGCTACTAGTTTCTCTAAATTTGGTAGCATACCTATGGTGTGGTGCATGTTTGAGAAGTATGACCTCCTGAGTCCTCACAAGAATTTGCGGGATTTTGCCAATGCATTAGGTAATAGTCGTTGTTGGTGGTTGTTCGGGTTTCCAACCGGGTCAAACTCCATTTTTGCCGACGTTTCGTTGAACGAGTAGTTCATCATCCTCAGGGCATGTGCAATGCAACTGGTTCGCATCATACAGGCTTGGCTCCTGGTCAAGTGTCGTTCAGCGGCTGACGGTTCAAAACGGCAGAAATGGAGAGTTCGACCCGGGCGGAAACCTGAACAACCCCCCAACATCTCTATACGCCGAGAAAGCCTTAGATCTTTCATTATTAATAATCGTCATTTTATAAAGAGAGCAAAAATTAGTTTAGTTGATGTTTACTTCATTTCAATGTGAGAGAGTTCCATTCAATTAAAAACCGAAAAACATTAATTTAATGAAGTCGTAGTTTAATTGACGCTATTAGGGTATGGTGTAGCGAATTTTGGTGATAACTCACCCCCTGCCACACATCCTTGTGGTGACTTGCAGGGAATTATGTATCGGTAGATATATGCCCCGCGGGCCGCCGCAGAGGCGTGTGGCAGGGGTGTTTGGAAACCAGCCATGCAAATGGGAGGGAATAGGGAAAAGGAGGGGGGAGATGACAGAGGTGAATTGTATTTTAACGGCGTGTCTTATGTTAGTTGCATGCTCTGTTTTTGTTATACAAAACTACAAACTAAAGTCCCCGAACTATTCCTCACTACAAAAATTTACGCTCAGTAACAAACTAATAAGTCGGGGGGTGGATTTACACTGGACTGGTAAGTTGATTTCACAAGTTACTTGCGGGAGCTTTCGGGAAAGCTTACAGTGACGAACTATTTTTCACAAGTTAGTGCAGAGCCAGATTGGTTGCTATTAGAAATTGGCAAAAATACGCTTCCGCAGGCGACTTGCCGAAACTTTGAAAAGTTCTGCAAGCGGACTTGCAATGTCATCTACACCTGCAATTTACGTCGAAAGTCGCTTGTTGCAGGTAAATTGCGCGATAAACTTGTCAGTCTTAACCCGGCCTTATAATAAGAAATGTAAATATTTATCTTTAATTGGAGTCTTTTGTTGCTGTCACAATTAAATTATAAAGGATATATGTGACTGTTCTTGCCTTTAATGCTAACCAATATGGAAATTCCAAAGCTTAATACGCTCCATTTTATATTTCAATCAATTTATTTAAAATTTATTTATTCCCACGAACGCCTAAGATTTCAATGCGCCACCGATTTGATTGCCGAAAGCCGGCAATTTTGGAAATAGCAATATCATTATTTACTCCTATCCTTCTTTTTTTTAGTGGAAAGCCGTTGGTAATGTGTAAACAGAACGTTGCCGTACTAGTACCGTTACACACCGAGATATCGCTACATTCGCCTCTTCGATAGAAATCAACTTCCATATATATGAGGTCGCTTTTAGGTGATTCTATAGCAAAATTACTTAAATATCATTTAATTCATATTTTGGTTAATTATAGTTATACGTCCTCTACTTGATATTTAAGTAATTTAAAACGAAAATTTTGCGCAATTAATGTGACAATATTTAATTCAATCTTCAGAAAGTCGATTGAATAAAAAATAAAAAAAATGAACGTGGTCTCAAGGGAAACTAGGTAACTAGGGAAAAATCTCGGCCAAACTACAGTAAAACTACAATTATCCGAACTCCAAATATCCGGATCGCTTTTAGGGGAAAAATCCTAAAAAATCATTTTTACAGTCACAGCAATAAGCTATTCGAAACCTGTATTGTATCTTATATACTGTTGATTTCGTTTGACAGTTATTGGTTACAGCACATACGTTTCACTGGCGTTTTTAGGTCAATCCGAAGCGAATACGTTAAGAAATTTCCAAAGAAATTACCTTTTTTTGTGAGTGATCCATTTATCCGGATGGGGTCCGGTCCCAATTGATCCGGATAATTGGAGTTCCACTGTACCTCAAATGCGGCTGGACGTAACGTAGGGTAAAGACTGAGCGTAACGAGGATAAAATTGATATTTCTTCATCTACTAGAAATCCTATTTTCGCTGTTAATAAGAATGATAACTCCAAAGGAATTTGATGGTAACCATTCAAACAAAAAAAAGAGTTCATCTAAATTTAACACGGTTTTCCACATACATTTAATCTTTAATTAAACTGGATTTAATCTAGGTAAAGTATTTGTCTTGTTTATCTGTATTTAAAATTTAAATTAAATAGGGCTTTAAGAAGTATTTTGATATCTGGAGGATTTCGTAAGAAATTCCAAACAATATAGCTTAAATCATTTCCTGTTCCATAGGGAATGAAATATAGGCTCCAAACCACCTTAGTTTTCGAGTTATTAGCAAAAAAAATAGAGGATGCGAAATCAAATTGCGTTTGTTTAATAGAATTGGTGATGCGATCGTCACATATAGAGAGAAAAATTGTTTGCTAAATATATAATCGTCTAATAATTTGCATATTTTGCATCTTAATCTTGTTTCTGAATAGCTAAGTAGGTAGTGGAAATGGAGAAAAACCTTTTTAAACAGTAAAAGAGAAAAGGTGGAATCCAGCATTTGTTTTGAGTTATATAGTCGGAGGACTGAACACAAAAGTCCGAGGCACGTCTAGTTTGTCCACTTTGCTCGCGGAGCTTTGCAGTGAAAAGATAAAAAAAAGAAATGAAATATATTTAAAAAACAAAGGAATAAATAAACGCGTGCATTTTTCTCTCCCATTCGTGACGACGAATGCACGAGGGATACGCGAGAGGCAGTTTTGCCCGAGTCCCGTTCCGTTTCCAAGCAACAGATGACTCATAAAAGCCTGTGTGTGTGCGTGTGAAATAAAGCACACGCGGAATAAAACAAACAGCTGAGGCGCGAAAAAGCGCACGGTCGGCACGGCGTCGGCTTCCAACGCGCGCGCGTGTGCTCTTATTTTTTTCCTTTTTCTGTCAACTTTTCTCTTTCTCCCTCACACTCGGAGCTTTTTATATCCTTTGAGCGAATGGCGCCTCAAAAATAAATGAACGCTTTATACTACCTTTGTTTTTTCCATCGAAACATGTAGCGAAAACATGTTTTTCTACCATGAAAAATATTTGATATTAATCATCTCAAGAAAAGGGAATTACATCCTCGAACGAGGTTATCACATTGTTCCACGTTATATTGTTAAAAGAAGAAAAATAATAATATATATGAATGAAATGATCAAATCACAATATTATGTACAATTAATTACATTGACATGACCTGTACGAACATATTTTTCTAAACATTGTACAAAGAAATTCAGAGGAAATATTACAAAAAACTGATAATGATGGAAGAGTTAGTATTTATATTGTGCTGAACAACAAAAAAATATGTAATATGAATGGTATAAACTATTCTAACAGTTTTAGTCTCTGTTCTAAGAATGACACAGAGTTATGCTGAAAATATCAATATCAGAAATATTTTGTTTGAGACCCTGTTCAACACGTAAGATGAAATTCGAATCATACATACAGAAACACTGAACGTTTATACATAATTTACCGGGAACATAGAAAGGTTTTTGCTCCTAGATGAATGTAGAATAAATGTTGTTATGCATACATTTATGAAGAAACAAATTGCCTGCTGCTGCACCTTGTGACTGTAGTATTTTAATATTTTGTATTGATGTGAGTTATGCAGACCTACTATTACCTATTTTTCCCACACCAAAACCCCCTTACTCTTGAAAATACTCTTTTGTTCTCTATACACCATACTGATAAATAATGAAGCAGCTTGGAGCGAATTAATTTCGTAAGGTAATAGAAAAGAACAAGCGTTAAAGTGAAAAAAACCCATCAGTTTAAAGTTAAATTCAGATCCCAAAAATCGGACATGGAGAAATACTCGTATCATACTAAAATGCTAGGTTCATGCCTTTTTCATTGACATTTCGTAAAAAAATGGAATAACCGCAAAGATAGCATCAAATTTGCCAGTACGAGTAAATATTGAACCTTGTGTTGTCATTTAGCTGCCGCTTTTTAAATGATACAAGATACCCCAGTCAGAGGGTAACATTTTAAGCTCGCTGTAAAAACGTAAACTGTTGAGCCGTGCATTGCGTCCAAGGTCTGATAAGGAAGGTCTGCTACGATGTGGTCCTGTAAGAGTAGCTACATCTACCCATATCATCTCCGCCGAAGGAGAGGACGACTGCCACACAACTGAGTATAGGTATAGCGAAACGTGGTGGCACTCGCCAGTGGAGAGTTTAAGGTCACTGAGGACTAATTAAGCATTGATGAGCGGGCAAAGTAACTGAGGGCTCAGCTGTGACTGAAAGAGACAACCTATGCATCTTTATCCCTCCTCTCTTGCATGCTCTTCTCATTTTCTGTACGAGCGAGTGCCACCAACTTTTACGACACTTATAAATGAGAAAAAGAGAGAGAGCCGAGCAAGAGATGCAGTCAATGAAGCCTATTTAAGCTTCGTCATCTTTGACTATCTCAATAGAGATCGCGTTCATTTCGATAGAGTGGTAGAGGAACATGGTGGCAGTTGCGCAGAAGGTCATTCACAGTGGAAGACACCATTTTCTTCGAACCGGGTCGGCACGGGTGAAGTCTGGAGCTAAGTTTTGAATGGAGTTCCTTTACTTGTATGACATCAAGTGAATGGATACCAAACCGATCGTTCATTGTTGTGTTCTTCCACCTGATACGTCTAATTGCGAAGGACTACTTGACGCCTGTTCATGTACGCATAACTCTTCTTACGATATCTTCACAGCAGACGTTGCCCCGCATTGACACGGTTAGCGCGTGACCAGGCAATTTAACTAAGTATTCTATTAAGTACATTTCCCGAAATGGCTGAGTTCTATCTTCATTTAACTCGACGCTACGAGACCGCTTCTCCTACAACATCTTCACTAATCTACTGAAATCTCAAGTAAAATGTGATCAATGTCTAGGAACCACGTGTTTAAATTGCAACATCTACATCTACAAAATACCCTACAAGCCACCTCAGGGGTGTGTGGCAGGGGGTGAGTAATCACCAACATGCATTACACTATACCCTAGAGTTAGTGTAACTACGACTAATTGTGCATTAGCATAAATCGCTAATGCTTGTCACGAGGCGAAGCCTCACAAGCATGCACCACTACACTACAGATGTCATCAAAATGGAGAGTGACCGTCAATATACATGCATTCTACAACTACACAGATGGACAGGGACTCAAGACCCATGTAGAAAACATGCTAGGCGTGCTGTTAGTATGTACTAGGTAACAGATAAGGATTCAAGTAGAGGAGTACTACTACTACTAAGAGCTACACTACCTAACGACAAACCTAGATAAAAGTCTCATTTGCAGCTGTTATGGTCCCTTATCGTTCGTGGGAAAAATGACATCTTAAATCTGTCCGTTCTGCAGTCTAGTTCCCTAATTTTACTCTCATGATCTGATCTACTGTAGTATGTCGGATTTCGTAAAATATTATCAACGTCGTCAGAGAATAGACCGGTTTGGAACTTACATAAAAGATTGAGTCTAAATTTTAATCGACGGTATGAAAGCTTTTCCCATCCAGTTGCTGCAAAAGGTCAGTAACACTAACGAGATTATCATAACGGCCTTTAACATATCTTGCCGATCTTCGCTGCACGCGTTCTAACTCAGTTTCCAAGCCTATCTCATAAGGATCCCAAATACTGGCGGCGTATTCTAAGTGGGGTCTAACGAGGGAGAAGTAGCTGATTTCCCTAACTTTATCGTCGCACTTGCCAAGTACTCTTTTAACAAATCCCAATTTACGACTAGCTTGACCGGTAATTTCTCGAATATGTTTACTCCACGATAGATCATTAGTCAGTTTAACTCCGAGGTACTTAACGAATTCTACGGTCTCTAATTTTATGTTGAACGTGGATCGTGGATTTTATGAGCAACGTGGATCTTCGGTACCCAGCTGTTTTCCTCCCTCACCAAATTCCGTCATATCTCCAGTGATTCCCTGTACACGAGCTAATTTGACAGAATAGCTCGGGAGAAGCAATAGGATCGAAAGAAAGAGTAAAATCACCGACATCAAAAGAGCTGTTGTGAAGTACAACATGCCATCATTATGAGCATTTATCATATCTTCAGTCTTTCACAGAAAACAATGATGCCCATAACATACTAAAGATAACACTTTAAAATCATTAATTCCATCTAGCTACCTACCTCAGGCACTAGAAACGGTGGACAATTTTCTCCTTTGTTCCGCAATAAAAGCAGCATACAGGTGTTTTCTCTTACGGTTATGTAACAATACACTCTTTTTCATCCGAATACATACTTCATTCAGTTCAGGCATCTGCTGCATTAAAATATTACACACTAGATTTGTGTGCCCAAGAGTATTGGACCAACACTGACGTGTACGCTACGAGCGATCAATTTCAAAGTAAAAAAATCAAGGTCTCGAAAGTGACATAAGTCATTGGCTTCAAAAATAGTAACACGACATGAAAGTTGAAAGCTTGCCTGATACGGTGAGGCATCTAATTACCAATCGAGCAAGAATATTCACGATCGCAAAGTCTCTAAATCTTCGTTCATTAATCGTTAAGTTCGAATTCGAAACGGATTTTCATATTAAACCTCGTAATATAATGACTTCAAATAGCGCCCATTCTCACGGAGATCTGGATGTTTAGTCAGCCAGTTTCCTCATGGACATAGTCATTTCCTTTTGCTGGTTGGAGCTATTTTTGTTTACGTACAGATTAGCGAGAAAGTTTTCATGTACGTTTTCATTAGTGATATATGAAAATAGAAAAAAGGGAAAAAATTGCATCTTACCGATTTGGTTTTTTGGCAATTCAATGCTATTTTAACACGATGCCAACACATGAGTTTTTTTCGAAATAATTCGGTTATACATGCACAGGTTTTTTTCTAAACACGAAATGATATATTTCTTAATATTATAATTGTTGCTAACAAATATCAAGGTGTCACGCCAGGTCCAATATTCAAAAGAGATACATTTCAATACATTTTCGTCTAAATTTCGAATACCGCGCCGAAAACTCGAGACATAACATGATTTAATTAAGGAAGAAAAGTAAAATATAATTCTTGTATAATTTCCATTACTGCCTTTGAGTTCCAAAGCATAAACAGACGCACTGAAGTGAAATATGGCCCAAGACTTATTTTTCGACTTACTTGAAAAATTATTAAAATTTGCACTCAATGACTCACGATTTCCTCTTCATCCACCTTAAATCCAAAGATATCCCTTCAACATGAGTGGCAGGTTATTCTGATCAGGGCTGATTGGTTTAATCTCGCCTTCGTTGCAACTCGGAGTTGCACTCCAGCATTACACGTGCGAAAACTCCAACGCTTCGTCATGAACGATGAGATGAATCCCACTTCTAAAGTTACACTCAGTATTACGATACCGTGAGATGGATGAAATGAAATTACTTAACATCCGAATAATGCATGAATTCAAAGGAATGAGAAGAGTCAGAGTCTATGATGAGATGAGGAGAGATTCAAAACCAGGTAGGGTCACACAGACAATCACCTATATTCAAGAGAAAGAGAGTACACAGGCAAGGCAATGATCTACATCTACGTTCTTCCCTGCGAGCCGCCACAGAGGCGTCAGGCAGGGGGTCCTAGGACACCAGCCATGGTAAGGGGAGGAGAATAGGGCAAAGGGAGAAGAGGAATGAGGAGAATTGTGTGTACACTATGTCTTAAGATTTATCACGCTGTTTTTGTTATAATCACTGATAGTGCTTGGAAAGATGGAATATTTGTACCGATCAGTTCGGCATTATATCTCTTTATCACTTCTATCAGTTATAGAGATAAAGCGCAGGATCAAAATAATGTCTTACGTGTCATAGTGAAACTCACCTGATCGGAGTTTTTCCAGTAATGTAAGCCTTGCGTGTAGCCTCCGAGTCTCTAGCGGTCCCAAACTAATCCTTCCATCAACTGCGTGGCACTTTCTGTACGCTCGGAGCAGTTTTTAACAAAGCAAGCGGCTTTCATTTGTATATGTACTTTACTACAAGACACCACGCGTGAACGTTGCTGAGGTCCGATGTGTCATTTTCGTTTTCCCCAGTTTCGTTTACCCCAGTCCAAGTTTCTAAGTCAGCATTTGTGGCAATTTCTCGGTAGATAACAGCATTGTCTGCAAACAATCTAATTTTACTTCTTACTCTAGAGTTAATGTCGTTTATATAGATGAGGAATTAGAGGGGGCCGATCACGCTTCCTTGAGGGACGCCGAATTTCATTCTGTCCATGCTGGAACTAACGCCTTCGATTAGTTACTACTTTTTGCTTTCGGTCAGTTAGAAAATCACGCATCCAATTCACCATTTTTCGTTTACCCCACATGATTGTAATTTGAATATTAGTTTTTTGTGACGAACCTAGTCAAATACTTTCTTTAAATCCAGGAATAACGGCTCTCCTGATCTCCACCAGACAAGGACACACACAACGATATGTATATGTCTACTTATGCAAAGGTAGCATAACCCGACCTGAACCTCGCGCATGCTCGTGTTATCCGTTCCGCCGCGTCAAATAGTCCCGTACAGCTCCATGGGGTGCTTTCTATTTATTTATAGCGACAGACGGCCACCGACGGTTGCAGTTGGCGATCGTCAGGCGACCAAATGAAACGAAACAGCTCCGAGCGGCTATTCACGCATGCGCATTCCGTCTGGAGTGCAGATAGGCCACAGGCAAGGAGGTTAGAAGCGAGAAGAATATGGAGTTCTCTATTTTTCGTGGTTGGAGGTAAATGGAGGCGACAGGAGCGACCGTCTCCCCTTCCCCCTTTGGAAAAATATCCCATATTGGTATGCTCTCGTGCGCGAACCTCAAAGGGACATTGTGAAGTACATTTCGGGTTTTGTCATTCGGAAGTTTGAGTCTTCAACTGCATTTTACCAGATTTAGCCGCAGTTTCCTTTAATTTCACCATTAATCAACGCTCTCCAGCACTTTGTTTTGAGCGTAGTGTGCGTGGTTGATCCTTCCTATCAACCCCCGTTCCTGCCGCCCGTTTCCCCGAGTCCTATGGCACTCCTGTCGCCTCCATATACTTCTAACCAAGGAGTATAGAGTATACTCTTATGTTTTAGTTCTGTATACTCCTAGTTTATAACCTCCTTGGTCGTAGTAATGGCTGTGAACAAATGTGCATATTGTTCTTAATTTGTTCGGCTCACCTCAAGACGTATCGGAGAGGACAGCCCGCGATTGACGGCTATTCCGCAGAATTAAAAGCACCGCTGTCTATCGTCGAATTGTCGCTAAAATCAATCCTGCAACTAAGAGGCCAAAATTCTTAATTTTCTCTTCTTTCCACTAGCCTTTCCCAAAATTCTTCCTTCCGCCACCATCTTCACCACGTCTATACCCGAGTTTCGGCTTTAACTCTGTGGAAATAGGAGTCGAGCCCTGCGGTGCTTCACTTCGGTTTTTCCTTCGTGGAAAGCTGGTGTCCGGTTGGTAAAGGAGGAACTGCTAGAAATAATGGAGGAAGGGAAGCGAGAAACCCGGCGTCGGCATTAAGGCGGCTTTACTCATTGGAGGTTGTTATACTCCGAGGATATATGGGTCAACTGAGGAAACTATTTCTGGCACGACTTCACTTTATTGCAGTTAGATCCAGACTACACGAGACTTACAAATCATTGCATTGACGAGCGGAAAAAAAACAAAGCAGGCGCAAAAACAAAAGCGCAACGAAAAATCAGAATTCATTACGAGCTTAATTAGAGATATAAAAAAACATGAATTTTGTTGCCGCAACACTACCTTGCAACAGAGGTACTTCAATGACAGGACCCACAGAAATCGCTTGCAAGTAGTACTTCTATGTGTAAGCACAAACTTCTATGGCAGTGAGGGGTCGATGGCGGTAGTAATACACCGTGGTTCGCCCTTGCACGGTAAATAGACTAGCTTCAGTATATAGCACACAAGTAGCATATCGATTACGAAATAAGAGAGAAAAACGTTGTATCTTTCCAATGATATTTATTATTGTAGGTACAAGGTACAACTAGTTTCAACGCATAGACGTCATCTTCAGGCATGAAGTTCCTTGTTTCAAACGACGAACTTTATACCTGAAGATGGCGCCTATGCGTTAAAACTAGTTGTACCTACAATAAGAAATATCCATGGAAAGATTGGTTTATCTCTCTCTCACTTTGAAAATGAATTGCTACATACGAGTATTTAAGCCTGAAACTTTCGAACATTTTGATTATTTGGTAAAATCGCATCGCATCCAGTGAAATCCTCATCATACTACCGTAAGCTGGGATCAAAAATGTAAACAACGAATACATTAGCCGGATGAGGAATCAGTGTTACATATTTAAATAATTAATAATGTGAAGAGAACACTAAGGTGAGACTTATGGCATTTATACCGATGAATAATAAGAAGAATAACTCTTTCCATAATTGATACGTTTTCAAGATTCACATATATGTAATTTATATAAATTTATAAAGCCCACGAATGCCTGTGGAACTCGAATAGTTCGATGTAGTTCATACAAACGCAATGATTTCCGAAATTAGGCGATTTTTCAAAATTGCCACTGTATTCATCGTTTACTTCTGTCAATCATTTCTTTGCGAATATACCAGAGGTAGTGTGTTAAGCGATGCCCTGCAGGTAGCGATACAAATCAAGACATCGCCACACGAGCTACTTCTGTAGAAGTCAACTCCCATGTGTAAAGCCACTATTAACTTTTTCCTTGAAGTTGAGGCACGAAGGAGTCTATTGTGTTAATTCTTTCAACCGGTAGGTGGAGTACTCCACTTACAGTATTCTCATTGAGTTTTATTTTAAGTAGGTACCAGAGGCGTTGCGTAAACTCGGCCGTAGGCGAAGGTGAAGCTTCCGACATCTTGAGTGTTCGTGATTTACCATTAGCGTAATAGGTAGGCCTAAACGTATTTATCTACAGGTTTGCTGTACATAAAATGTTGAATTACTGAGAAATTGGTACAGTATCGGTTAAGTTGATAAGTGAATATACGTTCATATCCTCCAACCTATCTCAAAGAGAAATACGCTAGCAGGGGCAATGATGAGTGCATACTATGTACTGTCTTCAAAATAAAAAAGAATAAAATACCGGAAGAGATAAGAAAAAATAGCTAACATAACTATTTCCACGAAAAAAGCATTTTTTCCCGAATTATAGCACGCATTTCCCTTTGCAATACATTTTAAAATTAATTTAAAAATGAACAGCTATTCAGCACCTCAGGTATTTCGTGTACAGTTGTTGAATTAACAGTTGATCAGTACATCAATTTAAAGCAGGAAAAATACAAGAACTCTTCGTTAGAATATCCGTCCAGTCTCACGATCTCATACGCGGCAATCGCAGTATTCAAGGGATTCTCAATATGGTGGAAATGGTAATCCTGACGTTCATCACGCCACCTCTGTTGAACTACATATACTCTGAGAGGAACTCCAAAGGAATTTAAGATCGGAATACTGAACAGGAGGTAAAAATCCTCAGAACAAGTCGGGAATCGAATTCGTAACATCTGGATGAGAAGCCAGCCGCCAAATAAACTCGATCCCCCCGTTAGTTATATTTCCAGGGGCTCGCTGATGGCATTAATTCGTTGCTCCATTTCGCACGGGGCAATTTGACTCCCGGATAGCCAATTGTTCAATTGTTTCCCCCAGTCTAACATCACCAGAATTCACGCCTCGCGATCATTAATACTTTCACCGAAACGGATTCTTGGGAGTTCCCGTAAGCGTCCCGCGGTTGAAAATTACGGCCACTCACCGCAGTAATAGACTCCTTTTTTTCTCTGGTTTCTCCCGCGCACCGCCGTGAATTGAGCTCACGTCAACCCGCACATCAACACGTCACTCTGTTGCGTCACGTCCGGCCCAGGGACATGTTTACTCACCTCACCCCTCATTGCGCCGGGGAGCGGAACGGCCGGACGGCATTGTAGACTGGATGTCAAGCGAGTTTATTTCGCGGAACGCGAAGGGACCTTATTTTAAGGTAGTTTGAGCGAGATATTTCCCTAGTCGTAACGAAGACCATATTCAATGGCGCTAAAATATAGACATATATGACAAATATTCTCAACAATTAAATAAATATATCTATAAGCCGCTAACTTGACTCATTTTTTCACGCCTTACGGTTGAAAACGCCTTCACAACAGAAGGTTTTTTGCGATTCTGTAACAATTACTGCGGTGAGTCGGAGCCATTGATTAATTTTGACAAATAGCCGAGAAAACATACTTACTACACACAGTTAGTTTTTAGACGAATCTAGGTGTTCGTTCTATTTTTTTCAATATTCTCCCTCTGGAGCGCAGAGCCGTGTTCTATCTTACATTTATCCCATGTAAAACAGCTTATATTTTCAGGCTAATAGCTCGAAAAGTAGTTTGGCAAGGGGTTAATATTTTGATACGCTTAAGATATTTGTTGCCGCTTGATTTTTTACTTCATTTGGTTCACAAATATTCCTCAATTGGGGTTTCAGTGGTTGGTTATTCTTTTCAAAACGCTTAAAAATATGTACGTAAGTTTATGTTGATGACGTTGTTTGTCTCTTTCGGTGAATCAATACCAGTTCCATGCATGGCAGAGAGCCGTCGATCAATGCGCTCATGTGACATTACCTTTTAATATGCCATATCTCATCGAAAAATAAAGATACGGAAATAATTTTACCAATTTAGAAATTAAATAAAATTTGGATCTTTTTTTTGTTTCATGTAAGTTTTTCGCATATATCAAAATAAAAGTTATTCTAAAAAAAGGTTTTTTTAAGTGAAAAAATTTCAATTTCAGTCACCATCATGGGAATTGGTGTCAATAAGCGTAAATTTCGACGGAATAGAAAAATACAAACCTTAAGTCCAACTTAGACCCGTTTTTCTTCGTTAATATTGGTGAATGCCACTGCTGTTGGGCGTTTTAATGGTAACTGTATAATTCTTCAGACAAAAGTTTTGCGTTGCCATAGCTCCATGACTTAGGAATTGCGACCCCATGTTCTCCAGAAGTTACGCTCTTTCCTCCTGAAACACCCATATACAGGAAAAATCATCAAATAGCCTTCACAATTAGACGTCCTAGGCGGACGAACGAATATATCAAAATTAAAGTTATTCTAAAAAAAGGTTTTTTTAAGTGAAAAAAATTTCAATTTCAGTCACCATCATGGGAATTAGTGTCAATAAGCGTAAATTTCGACGGAATAGAAAAATACAAACCTTAAGTCTCACTTAAACCCGTTTTTCTTCGTTAGTATTGGTGAATGCCACTGCTGTTGGGCGTTTTAATGGTAACTGCATAATTCTTCAGACAAAATTTTTGCGTTGCCATAGCTCCATGACTTAGGAATTGCGACCCCATGTTCTCCAGAAGTTACGCTCTTTCCTCCTGAAACACCCATATACAGGAAAAATCATCAAATAGCCTTCACAATTAGACGTCCTAGGCGGACGAACGCAACAGTTGACGATCGGATAAATATCCATCCGCTCGACGTCACACATGGAACTATTCAACTTAAAGAAATCCATCTATCACGCGCGTTGCTTCGCGTCGCGCGTCCTTGACGCCCCAGTCTGCAAGTGGCAGACAGACAGACAGGAAGTGCGAAATGATCGCAGACGTCGACGCAAGTCCAACAAAATCACTACTACTACCTTACTTAACCTTGCCTCTTCAAACCAATTGAGAAATTGGCCAAGGTTGTCGGTCGCCTATTCAAATACCAAGATAACTACCGGCATGGTAACTAGGAGAATCCAGTGGAAATGTGCTACTTAACAGGGAATAAAAAAGTGATATTATTTTGAGAGAACGTACGTGAAATATGTGAAGTTCTTTGACATGAGTTCGTTTATAGACCCTCATACATGTGAAAAAAATTATGAAAATATGCCGCAAGAAAATTGTAACATCACAATTTTTTCCACGGTTCCCATAGAATATATAGTCCCTTGAATTCGATCATGAAATAGCCACTTCGCCGATTACACTCGTTAAAAATTGCAGCGAAAAAAATGCCACCAGAGAGAAAAACTTATTGCAAGTAAATAAGACGACTGTACACTAACAAAATGCAGTTCATTTCTTTTTGAAATTCCACTCCACACACCATTTGATTGATTAATAATGGACATAATTAAGCTTCATGCATAATAATTTCATTAGATTGAGCTATATAGATCTGTTAATTTTTTGCCGGGACTATTAAACTGGGATGGTTCTGGAGTTATTTAGGGGTATCCAGAGAACATGTACTCCAAGGGTTTCCCTTAGTCGTGGGCCATAATTGCCTCGTCCGGGCGTGCGTCGTGTCGTCGGGGCGATTTTGGTGACGAGGCGAGAAAATATTCATCTGTAAAAACGAATACTTACCACCATAAGGGCTTATCCGGCCATGAAAAGCAATCGGAGTAGGAAAGGGGGATGATTATTATGGTGTTGTTAGGTAGAATCTCAATTTTGTAGAATATAATTTCGATTTTCCCTTGTCACAGTCGTGATTGACGCTCCCGAAGAAAGGAATCTCGACCCCATCAATTCGAAAAGAAATATCTTATTTTGTCGCTTTTATACCCCGTACAGATGTATCACATGGAGTTATTATAACACCAGATTTTCAACCTGAAAACCGAGAAATGTGAATTTGTTCCGTGATCTTAGCTTAGCGTGCAACTTCCGATCTTCTGGCACCTTCCAGTGCAGTCCTTCCACCAGCTGTGTCAAACTTAGCGGTCGTTCGTTGTAGTTTTTAGAAAAACATGCAGCTTTCGTAAGTATTTTGTGTATTCCGAGAATGATTAAAACAAAATGATCACGGCGTATTCAAGATGGAATTTAACACAAAGGAAGTAACATATTTCTTTCACTTTTTCCTCATATTCTTGAACAATTGTATGCTTGATGAATCCCAGTCCCTTATTAAGTTGGTTAGAATTACTTTTGTGTATGTACAAATTTGCGTAAACTTTGATAATATCTATAGATAAAAATGAAAAAATTGCATCACACTGCTTTGTTTTTTTGGCAATTCAATGCCATTTTCACACATAGCCTAATGGCACATGACATATATTTCGTAATAAGTCGATTACATATGCACAGATTTTCTTATAAACGCGAAATAATGCATTTATTATTATTATAACTGTTACTTAAAAATATCTCGTATCACGCCAAGTTCAATATTCGAAAAAAAAAATTTCAATATCATTTCGTTTAAATTTCGAAGGCCGTGCCGAAAACTCTAATCATAACATGATTACTATCAACTAACAGTTTCATTACAACATAGGTAATCACTTCGAATTCATTCGTAAATTGTGCCTAATCTGTATTCCGTCCTTGGTTTTCATCTATAAACTTCCCCTCTCATTACTCCTACCATTATTCTTTCCAAGAGGATGTTGTATCGCGCAATGCACCGAATGTTTGTCTCTTTTTCGTATTCTCAGAGAACTCAGATTTTATGGAACTTTCTTTATCCCCAACACTTCGAGGGACTTGTTCACTGTGTTCCGCACTGCGCTAAATTCAACACATTGAATGAAAAGCTCACATAATCAGGAAGAGATTTAATAGAGTTGGATTTAAATGAATGGAATTCCGCCGTGAACCAATTTCTAGATTGAACTGGTGTTGATGAATGACCCTGTAATACTTTTGCCAATCTTTCCGTTTTCACGCGGCAAGTTCCGACAAAACACGCGGCTTTCATTCAGTGTTTTCTCGAGATCGCCAGTTCAATCTTTTCCGTTCCGGCCCCAAAATCTTCGTGACTCAATCGCGGTGTTGGGTGGCCATCAAAAACGAATTAAGTCACAGAGGCGCACGCGACGGATATCGCGACTTCTATTCGCCACCTTCTCCGAGCGTAATTCTTTCCAAGGGAAAACCTTGACGAAAAAAACTTGTCGCCCGAGGCAAGGGCGATTCGTGAAAGCTCCTATTGAATGACCGACTCATTGTTATATATGTTTTTTACATTCCCTTTCGCGTCGAGAGCCGTGAAGTGTAAGCGTTTAGATATTTCCTCAGGTCACGAAAGTTCCCTCTATTTTTTCTTAACGCGAGTAACATAGAGCACGCTCACTTCTAATTATATAACGGTAATTAACTCATTGGAGTAAAGTGCCGGCGATTCGCCGGTCTGTCTTACTTTGTCTTAAGGTAAAAAGCCGGCGATTCGCCGGTCTCGTTACAAACGAATTTGTTGCTGCTTCTGCGAGGGAATTCAATGGTCTAATGCTATTTTTTTCTTCATCGATGGTTTTCATCAGTACTGTTTTTTATTAAGTGAAAATAAGCTTTTAATATTTATTTTAAAAATAATTTAAAAAAACGGTAAATATTGCTCGATTTCGTATTTTTTCGTGGCATTGTTTTTATATTTACATTTAGATACTCAAATATCTTAGTAAACCATACTTGGTATTGTATGTAGGTTTGTTATCTTTTACTTCCCTACCATTCTCTTATATTGCACTTTTTCTTCTTTCTATGTAGAAAATTTTATTTTGAGAGCGAGATATGATCGCAAACATATGCTTGAGTCAGGGCGATGTTTCCGACGACGCGCAAGCGCCCCGTCAAGTCGCTGAGTATGAAACCAATGCTTTGCGGTAGGGGCGGCGTGGGTGCTCAGGGGCCCGGGCCGCTGCACGTCCAGAGGGGCCCGGTTTTTGTGACCCCCTCTCCCCCCTTCTGAAAAAATATGTACATTAAAAACGCGTTAAACTACAATTTCATAGGTATTTATGTACAGTATGACAAAATTGTCCTTTCACTCAGAGATGTTTGGTCTGCTGGCTGTTCGAAGTTCGGGGCCCGGCCCGCCGGGCTCTTCGGACCCGAGCCCCAAACCTACTGTAGTGCGTGGCCCGGGATTCGGGCGGGAATCCCCGCCTTCCCGCCCTGGCCACGCCGCACAGTGGGCTGGATCGCGAAAAAGCTGGCCAAAAACCCCAAAAACTTTTTTGCTCCTGCATTTCTTTTATATAGCCTATCTTAAACACAAATGTCCAGTGCACGCCTGTTTTTTTAATTTTTTTAATAGACCTCTTACTTAACTAGAAATCACGGCCGTAATACGAGGTTATAACCTTTAGGCGTTTGGAGCGCTGGCGAGTAACACTTGTAAGATAATATCTGACAGAAACTACAGGCAAGAATCCGAAAATAATTTTACTAATAATTAATTTAAGGATATTAGGCTAATTATTTGTAGCTAGAGTGCTGCTGGAGTGCTGCCGAACTTTACGTTCAGTTATATCCATGGTACCATATGCCTCCAACAGTTCATAAAATTTTAATTCATGGGGCAGTATTCGTGCGTGAAGCATTATTGCCCATAGGCCAGCTAACAGAAGAAGCCCTTGAATCCAGACATAAAGACTGCAAAAGATTTCGCAGGGATCACAGTCGGAAAAGTTCTAGAATAGCTTCAAATACTGACGTTTTTCATCGGTTACTTTTGACATCAGATCCTTTAATATCATCAAAAGGAGAACTTCCGCGGCAAAAGCAGCGAAATTTACCAGTTGCTGTCCGTGAAATGCTAGATGATTTCATTTTGTCCGAAGAGTCTGATGATGAGTTCAATGATGAAAGTGAAGATGAAAAGGAAACAGATTCTTCCAGTGATGGATAACCTTCGACTTGTAAGGACATAATATTTCATTTAAACCATATAAGATTTTCTTTAAATTTTACTTATGCAACAGATGACATATGTATGATATTTTCTGATTGACCTATATTTCTATAAAATCATTCAAAGCATGAAGTAGTGAAAGTAGCATGAATCATGTGTGAATGCAGCGTTAAGTGTGTCATCAACGCATCTACGCATAGCGAAAAGTATGCAATTAAATAAGATAACTTTGCCGTCAGAGGCATGATCAACCGATATATGAGTGTGTATATGCAGGCATGTATATGAGGTCAACCGTTTGCGTAAATAATAACTTCAGAAGACAAGAAACTAAAGCAATTATGAATTTTCTGAGTTAGTATATAGTGTCCGCCATTTTCTTTTTTGTAAAAATGAACTTTTGACTTTTTATTCGTAATTATCAACCCAAGAAACCCTTTAATACCAAATTTCACGGGAATCAAATGATTATTTCTGTTTTTGGCTAACTTTTTCCCGTGAAACTGGAGAAATTATGAATTTTTTGAGTTAGCATATAGTGTCCGCCATTTTGTTTTCTTGACAAATGAATTTTTGACTTTTGATTCGTATTTATCAACCCAAAAAACCCTTGAGTACCAAATTTCACGGGAATCGAATGATTATTTCTATTTTTGGCCAACTTTTTGCCATTTCAGCCCACTGTGCGCCGCCCCTACGTTTGCGGTGTACGTGTTTTTGGTATATTTTACACATATGCAATTATATTATTTTATACATATTGTTCTTTCTTTGTATCAAATCTTATTTGTTTAGCCAAAATCTGATCGCTACAATATACTTGAGTCAGCGCAATATTTCCGATGACGCACCAGCAACCCTTCTAGCCACTGCGTATGAAAGCCATGCGCTGATGCACGGCCCCCTAGATACATGTATACAGGGGGTCGTGGCTGATGACGGCATTTTATTTCATTCGATAAATTGTAAGAAATTTTCTACGAAGTCATATAAAACCATGGAGAATCATTCCATCATTCAGTCCTTCGAAAACATTTCCTTGAACCAGACGCACGTCAATACGTGGAAATGGGGAGTAAGCTGAATAGTGCGTTTGTGATATGGATTATCTTCTATAAGAAAGCGGTAATTAAAGTGACCAGAGTGGCAAATATAGTCCCGATTCTGTTGAAGTAGAGTCAATCAGCGAAAGCTGCAGTGAGGATGAAGAGATCTGCAGTGAAGTGGCGTCCGTATCTTCCGTTCAGATCATCCGGTCCTCAGGTCTGAATACGAAGAATGTCCACCAAGACCAAGTGGTCCAAAAATAATGAGACAGAAAATTTTCAAATTTATTGCTTCACCAATGGAGTGAATACACTATAGGAAGATTTTTGGAATTCTGTGCGTAGGAAAACTGACAGGTATGCGGAATGCTATTTGAGGTCTCCTTCAACCCGCATAAGTACTTTGACAAAGGAATGGTTCAAAACTAGTGCCGATGAAATGCAATCATGTTTTACATTGTGTACTGATGGCGCAAGTAAAAAAAATATTGGAGTCCCCGTGCATTTACCGAAACTCCATTTTTCAGCAAAGTGATGCCGTATAGGCGGTTTCTACTCCTTTCAAAATTTTTGAATTTCGCCGACGATGAAGAAATAGATGAAAACAACAATCTACGAAAAATTTTGCCTACGATTGATTCTGTGAACATAAAATTTTCAATAATGAATTGCCCACAGCAAAATCTTGCGGTCAATGAGTTTGGGGACATTTAGCGGAAGGCGTGCAGTACAATCCTATAGTAAGCGTGCGCTTTTTGGAGTAAAGTTTTACAAAATCTACGAAAGTTCTTCCGGTTATTGCATGCAATTTTCCATGTACACCGGGCAGAAGCCAGTTGCAGCTAATGGAATACCATCTAGTGAAGCTATTGTGCTGCAACTAATGCATCCCTATTATCACATGGGGTACACAGTGGCTTTGGACAAAGGGTAGGTACTCATCACCATCCCTCTTTCAGAAATTGAGAAAAGAAAAAGTTTACGCCGTTGAAACGGTACTTACGAGTAAATCGGAAGAATATGCGTAAAGAGATAAAAACCATGAATTTGAATAAAGGAGAAGTGAAAGTGCTGTACTGCAAAGGAATTTCCGCCTATAAATGGAGGGACAAAAAATAGGTGCACGTTTTGTCCACACATCGTAAACAACCAAAAATGGCTAAAACAGGCAATGTGTCTAGGAAAACAAAACAGGATATTACGACTGACTGACTGACTGACACGCTACAAAATTAATATATATAGATGCTTCACCGGCAGGTTACCGGACGTTTCGCCTGAGCTCATTCAGCGTCGTTCGTGTGCGTGTAAGTGCGCTGATGTGTACCGATCAGGGCTAACTTCTAAACCTTGAATGGAATGCTTCCTTCTTCGGGGTCAAATTAATTGAAAATTGTCAAATAATTCCATCAAACTACCTACTTAATATTGTAAGATTTTTGACCGCACAGTAATTGAAAATGTCACAATATGCATACTTGATGCATCTACTGTAAATGGACAAAAAAACCAAAATTACGGACAGGATTAATGAAGTTATTTTTCTCTCATGGGCACATCAACTATATTTCCAATTTGTTTTTAAGTGCGCTACCCAGTGCGCAGGGTCTGTAACGCATGGCAAGCGTAATTGAAGAGGAGAGCAATTGACAAATTAATTAAATTAAAGGTTAATCCAAATTGTAAGTAGAAGCAGAGGAAATAGACTCCTATGCATGCATTTCAGTCATCCGGGTGACCATCCACAGGGAGAAGTTTTTTATCTCGTGAACACGTGTGTGTTGCCCGATGCTAAAAGTCCACGTGTGTTTTAGATTAATCTTTAACTTAATAGCATGGAAAACGACCGCGCTGTTGTGTTGTCACGTGAGCATCTCGATGAAGCGAATGGAAAGCACCTTATGCTAACTCTCGGTCAAGATGTTCCATAAATGAATATTGGTGGGCTCAAGGACAGCTCCTAAGTAATTCCCGACCACCAAATTCCATGAGCAATTTTAATCCAATCCGATCACGGACCAATTACACACGTCTCACGTTACTATTCCCGTCATAGACTCCTGTATTATTTTTCTTTTTAACCCGCACCTCTATATTTCTTGGGATCCGGCACCTGGGTGGAGACGGGTGCTCTATGGCGGCGTGACACGGGGTCACGAGGTTGTGGTAACCAGCCCCTTCGGAGTGACCCTACCTACGCCTGCCCTCGTCGAAATCCGGGTCATCTGTCCTTGCAGAGCGTGTGATAAAAAGACAAGGATCAATAACAATGGAACTGTACGATAAAAATATAAAAACGATGAAAAAGATGCACTGAAAAAAGTAAAAAGAAAAAAAATAATAAAAGAAGTAAAATGAGGTGACGATGAGAGAATAAAAAACCGCCCCTACAGTTCCAATAATAATAATAATTGAACTGAGAGAAGCGACAAAGTAAGAGAGATACGCTGCCGATCTGACAGGTACAAAGTTCCTTTTTTCCGTGCACCATTAGTGCTTATAACGGAAACAGAGGGAGGCATCGAGGCACTTCGTTAAGCATATTCTTATTCGTCCATTTCCTCTTATAAACCCTTCTCCTTATTTCCTCACCTTTCATAGTGTTCTAAAACCGCCTGCCACACAACTTTGTGGCGGTTAGCTAAGCAGACTGTACGAGTATATGTATATAAAAGCAAAATTATATAGGTATTCATTTCCATTATTTACGAGGTAGTTAGTATTTATTTAGTAGTTGGAATAATACAGAGTGAATTTCTTCGCGTATGAGCGACAATGGCAATCCGGATAGATAAACTCCGTTGTCTCGGGTGTGACTTCGTGGAATTTGCTTAACACTGCAAATGTTAAGTATAATCCCTCCCCAACGTCTAAACTCCCATTTCCCAACTCCTCCCTCCCCACCTCTACCTCCCCCAATTTTGAGTGACAATATCTTCTATGTCTTCTCCTTCTGATGTATCTGATGATGACGAGCTTCGTCGAAACCTAGGTTGTCTTGCTGTAGTAAATGTGTGTGGAAAACTAAATTATACTTATCGTTTACCGGATGGATAACTTAAGCGTCCGATATGTTGTTTATTACGTCTCTAATCGGGATATTCAACTCGATCGACAATATTCCGATGATAGAAACTCCATCGGTAAGACTGCGTGAGTTTTAAAGAGTGGTTCACACACATTAAAATCTAGAACTGTACGTTGTTTTACCACGCGAATTTTTAGTTACGAGATCGGAATTATCTCGAACGGTTCAAACACAAGCCCCCTGGGTGGTTATGCTTGAACCGTTCGAGATAATTTCGATCCAATAATAAAGGAGTCACGAGGAAAAATAACGAAAGATTCGCGATTGTGGTGTGCTTGAAACATTCGGATGGAGAACTTAAGCGTCTGCTATGTTGATTATTGCGACTCAAATCTAGATACCTATTCCACTCAATCAACGATACCCCGCTGAAAAACTCGAAGGAAAAGGCTGCGTGAGATTTTTACGAATGGTTTGAATGCACCAAATTATTGAACCATTCGTGATTGTACCACGTGACTCCTTAGTTAATCGGAATTATCTCGGTTCAAAAACAACCCCCTTGGCTCGATTTTCGTCCAAGATGGGCATTTACTCAGTGACAATATTCACGCAGGAATGCTTTCCCGAAAAACGTCCATGTATGCCAAATCTCCAAGATATTTACGATTGAAACGGGAAATACATTCACGACAGAAGAAAAGTGAGAAAATGTTCACCCTTTTTTGAGCGTCCGTCTGTACGTCTTGATCTGGCGCACGTTTCGTGGATGCCGTTCAGAGGCACGGCCTTTGGGCGTAACGACGTCGTCATTCATCGAAATGTAGCTCCGAAGATTTTTTATGTCGTTCATAAAACGCAATTATGGTCCGGTACAGCTTTCATACGCACGCTCAATTGTGTCTGCAGCTGCGAATTGCTACACTCCAATCATTCTCTCGCCGAACACCAAAGCGTACCGTTGCGAAATCAGTTTTCGGGAGCCGTGAAGCGCTCGCAGCGGCATTTATAAAAAAATTCAAACTCGCAAAATGAAATATCATTCATTCAAAATGCCAGGAGGCTATTTCAACGAGCGAAATTCCCACTTTCCTTTAGACACGTTAGACAACTCATGTGATAGGTAGGTGTACCTACTTCAAACGCTTCTGTCAAGAGTAAGGTTTGACGGAAAACGAAACGGCGATACGTCAATCAAAAGTATTAGTTTCTGACAGGTTTGAGAGTTTTCTTTTGGCTGGCCAATCTTCCCTTTTACTCCTTCCATAGTCCCTCGCACCGTTGACCTTCGTCACTTCTAGTGATTCACTCAGCTGGTCATCCTCCGAATGTTACCCCTTCTTGCACACAAGGCCATTTTCAAGAGTCTCTTTAAAAAATCAAAGAGTCTGCTACGAAGTTTCCGCTCAAAACATTTCTCTTCCTCCAGCCTCAAGGTGGCTGGAGCGGTGATTGTGGGTCATTTGAGTGCGCATTTCAATAATTTTTCAATTCAGTCGAAAAATAATTCTTGGGCCACATTTTAATTAAGTAAATCTGTTGATGCGTTGGAACTCACCATGAAGGCAATGCTATGGAAATGACAAAAGAATTAAATTTGAAATTGTTTTCCTTGATTAAAGCATGTAATGAGTAGAGTTTTCGGCGCTGTATTCAAAATTTAGACGAAATTATATTGAAATATATTTTTTTTCGAATCTTTGACTGGGATTGACACCTTGATATTTGTTAGAAACATTCATAACAATACGAAATTTATTATTTCGCGCATAGAAGAAAATCGATAAAAGTGTAATTAAATTATTACGAAAGATATGCCATGTGCTAAAATAGAATTGACTTGCCAAAAAAAATGATAAGATACATTTTTTTTCACTTTTATCTATATGTATATATCACCATAAGAACACGTATGCAAAGCGTTAAGCAAATCCGGGCATAAAAAATCGCCCTTACCACCTTAAAATGAGATGCCTTGTATCTGTCACCTGCCACTATTGTTCCTTACATGGTCAGTCTCTAGGTACCCACGCAATACTAATAATGGAAGCGCTCTAAAACGCATAGTACCATGGTAGATCATCTCATTACTGGTTCAATTTACTAGCTATTTACCATTGTAAAGAACGATAGTAAATTATACCAACAATCGCACCTGTCTTCAATCGCCATGACATTACTGTATGCATGGAATAACTATTTTAATTTGGGATTATTATGAGGTAGGATTAAAAAACCGATTAAGAATGCGTGAAGCGAAGATTGGTGAGATAAGTAAAGGGCCGAAATGATAATTTTGTTTGCGTTACAAGCCTTATGAAACAATTGGAAAGGGAATCGCTTTCAGCCATCGATTACAATTTAGACAATCTTTTATGTAAGTTCCAAGCCGATGCATTATTTGATCAAGTCAGAAACATCTTACGAAACCCGACATACTACGGTACATTAGACCATAAGAATAAAATTAGGGAAATAGACTGCAGAACTGAAAGGTTTAAAATTTCATTCTTCCCGCGAACGATAAGAGACCGTTACAACTGCCAATAAGACTTTTAAAAAGGTGTGTCGTTAGATCGAGCAGCCAATTAGTACAGGGCTCACTAATGTTTTTATCCTTATCGGTTATCATTATCCTAACAGCATGTATTTCCTGTATAATTATTGTATCTCTGTGCATTAATGCAGTTGCTAAATAAATTATTATTAATAGTATCTCTAACATTGGTAGCATAACTATAGTTTACTGCATGTTTGTGAAAGTTTTTTACTCGGAATGATGCATTGATATATCTTGGCATCCATCATAATAATATGAAACGTATTATTTCGCGTTAAGGAGAAAAAATGTAACTCTTCAATATCTTAACAAAGGAGAGCGTAACCAAGAAATAAACTGACATATCTGGGGGTTATTTTGTTATCTCACCTTTTTCATGACTTTGCGGGAAGGCGGGAGATCCGTTTCGCTCTCTTAATGATCGGCTCACGATCGGCCAAGTTCCGATGGTGGCTCCATTTCACGTTCCTAACGACAGGTGAGATGGAACTAATGAAATGCGGAGCCAAATGAAACGGATCAAGAGTCGAAAGATACGGATCAAGAGCGGAAAGAGCGAGTGAGTCAAATAAAATACCTGCAGATCACCACTTGAAAGCCGAAGATGGTCATGCCATGGTCATGGTGGTGGAGTGAAACTACGAAATATTATGTGATTTTCCGTATTTTATGACGTATTCTCACTTAAGTTGGTTTGAGAGAGATAGTTCCCTAGTCATAATGGATATCTACCATATTCAAATTTTATTTTTTTATTTCAGCGTCTGTAAGAAGTATGAAATAAATGTTGTAGTATTAATGGCGCAAAGATATATTTATATTTGACCAAAATACTCAGTAATTAAATAAACAATGCTACATAAGTCTCTAACTTGACAAATTTTTCACGTCGTACGACTGAAAACCCTTGTAACCCTTGCGATTCTGTGAAAATTACTTCGGTGAGTAATAGATTAATTTTTATAAATAGTTGAGAAAACATGCTAACTATACATGGTTAGTTTTTTGACAAAATATAGGAACTATAAGTTCATAATTTTTTTAATACTCTCCCTCTGTAGCGCACAGCCGTAATCTATCCCATGTAAAACAGGTTATATTTTTAGGCAAATTGCTGGAAAAGTAGTTCGGTAAGGGGTTGATATTTTGATATCATTGGAAATATGAGTTTTTTCTTTAAAATGAGGCCAAATTCATCAAATTCTAGGTGGAGTGATTTTTCGCTCAAACTACCTGAAGTGAGATAGAAAATAACCCCCCTGACAGGAGACGTTCGGAGCTTTCTAATCATATACCTACAAGTTCTAAGCTGCTTTAATCTGCCTATCGCAGGGCGTGTTCCAATAACATTGGTGACGTCATCTGCGCTAAGCAGATTGAAAAATATCTTCCCGGTAGTTCGTCTGCGTAAGCATGCGCGCCCAGCAGACGAAACTTGCGATGGTGGGGAAATATGTAGCTATAGAATCAGGAATATCTCAATGTAACAGCTAATTGTAATGATATTTTGAAAAAAAATATTCACTCGGATTTTAATCTTTCTAGAGATGAGTTTGACCATTTCTTTATAAAAGATGAATATTTTTCAGCCATTTTGTTAATACTTTAGCGTAGATCGTTCCAATCGCCGAATAAAATGTGCGATCGCGTGTTCCTATCTGCTATAATGCACGCTAATCTGCGCAAGGTGATTGGAAAGCACCCGTTACGCGGGCAGTGCATCGGTTATTGGCGTGTATGTGAGACCATTCAAGTCGTCCCTGATGATAACAAATAATTGGCGTAGCGAAGTAACGAACAAACATAACAGCGGACGTCACGCGGATGATAATACACTGGGAATCGGCATGAAACGACAAGTAGAGGCCATGCCAAGCCATTCCATCCTGCGCCCATACAACTGGGGCAGGGATCACCTTCGTAAAAAATTTTGTTAATCATCGTCGCCTCGTCATAAAACTCTCAAAGAGTGAGTGTGCCGCCCACATCCTTATCACGAAGCTCTTTCATGCGACTTTCAGGGAGGGAGTGGAGTCTACGACGTCGGTGCTGCCACCACTCATTCCAGCGGGGAAGTGCCTTCATAAAAGGAAAAGTCCCATCCTCCCGCCTCCGGATCAAGTTACACGCAATCACCCGAAGGGAGCGACAGGGAAGGGATTTTTACGAGAGGAGAGAAGAGTAGAACGCTCTAGCCCTTTAAGGGGTCGTCTTGTGTATGGATGGATGTGTATGTGTGTAAAAGGGGATGTTTGGGGAGGGAGATTTGAGTGGAAAAGGAGCGGGAATTGTGGGTGAGGGGTGGTAGTATATGAGTGCATATAGGGGAAGCAATAGAGTGGAGTGATTTAAAAAAATATGGGGGGGGAAAGGAACACAGGATATTATGGAGAGCGACAGGGGCTGTTCTCTGTGTGTTTTCTATTAAAGAGGAAGGATTGACAAAACGGACGAAGACTAAGGAGAGGAAGAAGAGAAGGGGAAGAAGAAATAATAAGAAACGAGAGCGCCGGAACAAAGATTGGAGTGGACACGAAATAACTCCGGGGGGGGGGGGAACAAATGGTCCCACTGTTGGACTCAAGCCCTAGTTTGTCTTTAATTGGGCGAAGCAGACCATTTTTAAGGCCGTTTTACACGGTTCATTTATTTGTATAATCTATCGTGCGAACGCATGTACAGTCAAGTGTGCAATAAAATATTGTACGAACGACAGAATCAGACTGAATGTCGCTTTACACGATGAGTCCAAACGCACAACATTCCGTGCAATTTAGCGGTAGAAATCGATCGGAATTTGCGAGTCTTTTGTTTATCATGTTTATGTTTAACTCAAGAACACTGCATATATACAGAGTTCTTGGTTTCACTCATGAAAATAAGTTTCACTCACGTATTTGGCACCTTGAAAAGCTGATCACCTGAAATTCGGAACCTCGACTCGACCATCTGCCTACTGATTATTCTCCCGGTTTAGACAAAGCTCTCTTGGACTCTTCTCTCTGGCTTTATATTCGACCTTTGCATCGTTTCGTTTTTTCTCATCTGGATTTTATTGCGAGAAGTCATTGACGTTTCTCGCTGGATCTCCACTCTTGATAGACTCATTTCGTAGGTTTATTTTGTGTGTGTAACAGTGTTATTATCAAGTGGTATAGCCGAACACGGCACACGTTTATTTTGTCCCTCCAAATTTCCTTCCCTTTTATTTTTACCAGTGTCTTTTTATGATGATTTCTATGTTACTTGCTAACCAACAGAAATAAAATGGTTGTTATTATATCACACGGGATATCAAGAACTCTACTTGAATGCGCGACCGCAGTCATAATTTTGGGGGAAAATGACACAAACGCTAAGATTACACTGCAAAAATAGAACACCAAATAACACGACGAAATGACGATGTAAACATTTGAGCAACTCTGAGTTAACTCTTCTCGGGTTCTCAACTGGCTAAAACTATTCATAATTCCCGACGTAATTAATTCTTGCCTTGAAAATGAGTGACGAGTCGTCTCTCGAAACGTCGACAATTATGAATAGTTTGAACCGGTGGAGAGCCCGAGAAGAGTTTACTCATTAAAGATTATATACACAGGATTTTAGTTACTCATATTATTCGACGGGAAAGTGTTAATCTTTTTTATAAACCACTTTATTTTCAATCGTAACACAGGCACCACATTTTTCGTCATATCTGCGCCATCAGTTGAATAACAAATGGATCGAAATTGTATGATTGTCTGAATGGAATTAGAACAGGTTCTATTTTCCGTTCAGTCACTCATACATTCGCACAAGCGTTCGCACAATTTGCCGCTTTACACGGTACAATTTCCTGATACATGCGTTTGCACGATAGATTGTACAAAAAAATGTACCGTGTAAAACGGCCTTTACGAATGGGAGACATAATGAAAAAATTTAATGTGTCGGCTCCAGTTCCGACTGGACTTTCAATGATATGCTGTCAGGGCTGATATGACTGTAAATGAATGCCGTCTGATTTATTCGTCTGGTTGCATTCCATCTCGTCCGTGAACCAAACGCATCGTGACGTCACCGTGAAAATGAACGAGGGCGAACGCTGAACAATTTACGCCTACATCGTACTCTTCGAGCCATCTCAAGGGTGCGCGGCAGGGGGTAAGTTTTCACCAATATGCATTACGTTATAACCTGCAATGTTAACGAAACTATGTACGGCTATAGATGCATAGGTATAAAGCTGCAAATACCGGTGAGGAGGTGAATTTTCACATGCACTGAACTATGTACGATCAATACTATAAAAACCAAGAGTGATTATGTTAATAAAACTACCAATTTTGAGGCTACCGGGACTAGCCACGATATATACCTTTACGGAGTCATCCGAAGGTGCACATCAGTGCGATATTCCACAGAGGAAATATCATTCACCTTGACCGGGATTCGAACCCGGTTAAACCCTGGTTAAAGCACTCGGCGCGAAATCGAGGGATCCGGGTTCGATCAAGGCGAATGATTTTTCCTCTGTGGAATCGCAATTAATGAAACTACATAAATACACAGAGAAAAAGAGTTTACTGGAATTAAGTGTTTGTCTTGACTCACGCAGCCGTTGAGGAACCTCCTTAACATATAAGAAGTAGATAGTTTTTGAAGGAATTGTTAGAAAATACTCATTGTAGTTCAGAATATTATTCACAAGACTGCCTAAGAACACAATCACCCATTTCCTAGAATAACTATGGGAGCTTCCCATGAAATGTGTTGAGGTTAGCGGATATCAGAAAAATTTATCACACTTTAGCTCACACGAACGTAGATGAATGGAACAATGTGCTCGAGCGAAACGTTCGGTAAATATTGTTCTTCAGGTTCATAATTGTCGCGGCAAAATGTTCGGAATGTTTTTATCGAATTTGTTCAAAATACGAGTTTAAACGTAAGCTTTTTGTCAAAGGGTAATTATAAACTTTCCATCACCCATATTTGACAAATTTACTGGAATTCAATAAAAGCAAAACCACAATCGCGGATGTCACTATCGAAGTTCCTTTATCTGTTAGCGCGAATCAACTGTGCTCCCAATATCTTTTGAAGTGCTTAGGGTCCGCATCCAATGGAAAGCGAGAGCGCTGTTGTGTTTCGAAGTGAAGACCGCAGTAGAGCGCATGGAAATCAGTGTTTGATGACGAAGATCTAGCAACGTGCGATTTTTTCATCGTGTTAACGTCGCAGGGTCCATGGTCGACGGTATTTACGACCGCAAAACAAGGGTTTCCCCGAAGGATTGGGCGTTCCTCTTTAAGGTAGTATGTTTAGTTGAAATACCGGGACATATAAATCAAAATAAATTTTTATATTTGGTGTGATTTTCAAAATATTATGGAATACCAATTTTAAAAATATACATTTAACTTATTGATTCGATATAATGATGCAAAGTTACAATTAAAGCTTGTTATGCCGAGAAAAAAATAATCCTCTTTACCATTCCTTTAATCCCTCTTATCTTTTGCTCCGCAATTCTCTTGTTCTCCGCAATTCAATTGTTCGAGTAGATGTGCTTACCAACACTACTCACAATCTATGGCAAACTTAACGATAACCAAAAAGAGGGCAATGCGTGGCTGTTCATCATCGCATCATCGGCATGTTTATAATATCTCTTTACGTCGGAGTGCTTATCTGACGCGATGGATTACAACACCCGCGCGCGAGGACCGCAGCTCCTTTGAAACCTTCAACTGCATCACACTAGAGCTATCTCTGACGAACCGCAATAACACACGGCACTACGTTTTAATAGATACTATTTATAAAAATTGTTAATGTGTTTCTTTTTATTCTGGTTGGCGTGATGATCTGCTAA
Source organism: Pyrrhosoma nymphula (assembly GCA_963573305.1). Classification (NCBI taxonomy): domain Eukaryota; kingdom Metazoa; phylum Arthropoda; class Insecta; order Odonata; family Coenagrionidae; genus Pyrrhosoma; species Pyrrhosoma nymphula. Next base: position 56,426,301 of record OY754339.1, on the reverse strand, counting down.
TTTCCCAGACAGTCACGCCATCGTCTGTGGTTTGTAACTCTGCCGGGTGTATATTTTCATAGTACTTTACAACAAAAAAATGAAAACATTTGGGTAAAATTCCCACAGTAACTACTATACCAGCGTGTCACTTGTACTTGCTGATGCGACAGTAATGAAGTGCTGCCCATCGGATTGAATGGGTGGCGTTGACGCGTTGATTCCGCGCTTGAGGCCGTGGAAGTTATCTGTGCAGGTCAATCAATATCGGCGCGGATCTAGAGTTTAGGAAACACCATTTCATATCTGTGACAGCTGCTGCTGCGTCCATGAGCATACTTCTTGCTCAATCTTCCCGGAGTGACCGACTTATAGTAGCATCACTAATTTTGTGGGGAAACTGAAAAAAATGGCTGTATCGGTTCGTAGACGCGCGACAGAAGTGGATCTTCTAATAATGTATCGGGCCAGAATATACACTGCAAAAGAAATATCATCGCTTAAAATAAAGTATGAAACAATTAAACTTAATTAAGCTCCTAAAATCGCTCTAATATATGTTCCTCGAACAAATTAATCGTACAATTAGACACACGTAATCTTAGTTTATGAAAAAATCTGAGTTTTCGAGGTCAATAATGGTCGTTGCCATAGTTATAATCGTGGAAGAGGTTGAAAAAACGCTCAAATCATACGTTTAACTAACATTTGGCAACTTAGAGATCACTACGTAATAATCGAAAGAAAGAAAATAAAAATATATTTCAAGGCATATTTCAGTCCAAATCTCGCCGTTTTAGATGTATTTTTCTTAATTTAATGATCGAAAGGAAATTTTTCGTTTCTCGAAAAGCAAAGAAATTTTTCCCAATGTCCATGCATTATCTTCAAGTTTTGAATATGATGCAGTAACCATGAATATAGATACTGGATGGGAATCAATGGCCCGGATCTGTTGTCGAAAATTCCGCAGGCTAGGCTACTGCGACTGAGGAGATGGCTGCGCTGTAAACAAACGGGAATTGGTGGAACTATTGTAACTTATGTCCAAGGAGTATGCCAGGGTTTACCAAAATGCGCTACTTATACGTTCCACGCGGAAGAAGTACGATATGAACATACGTTCACGCGATTAACAAATTAAAAGATATATGATCACGATTGTGAAGCCTTTCACGTCAAAAGGTCACGAAGGATGAATAATAATAAATAATTCATAATAATAAAGGCGAAAACGTCAACAGGTCTCTGCGAAAAACATGCAGTTTGACGTTAACATCGAAGGAAAGTATTAATAAGGATATGCGAAAATGAGTTTGAGGGTTTTAAAATTATTTCAAAATAATTTTCCAATTATTTCTAAATAATTTTTAATTTGTTTAAAATAGTTTAAAAATAATTTTAAAAAAAATGAAATAAAATTAACATATTATTTTACTATGAAATGTAAAAAAAAACTTCTCATGCAAAACATGTCTCAGCACTTCCTACATATGCATATATATGTTAAATAAACATAATGAGATGACAGGAAACGGAACTTTAAAAGAACATTGCCTCATACATTATTTTAAAATCTTGAAAAAGTCATGAATTTGGCCATCTTATGACATTTTGGTTTTAAAAGTATTTTAAATAATTTTAAAATAATTTTTCAATTTTCTTTTGCTACTCGGGAAGCCATAATGTAATTTGTTGACGAAGAAGCAGAGTATGCCAATTTGTACAATATTTCACAGTTATTATCCATTTCAGAGAAGCATGGAACGCGTGGCCAAATTCAGTGAAGTATTATTAGTGGAGGATATGGTTTAATTAATTTTTTAAAATTAATCTGCAATAATCTGTTCTTGCCGTCTGTGCTTCCTCAGGCGTTAATAAAAATTGGATAGCCGTCTCGATGGATACTGAAGGATAACAGACTCCTAACTTCAGCATGAATCCTTTTTTGAAGCTGCCAACCGCGGCGACACTGTCGTACTGGATACATGGAATCAGATGATCCCTATCAACCCAATGTAAACAAACGCGGTATTTACTTATTTTATTTCGTACTGTGGGAAATTACGACTAGTTAGGAAGCAACTAATCGTTCTTTCCATCACATAATAATGTTAACCACGTACGATATATAAATTGAATAACAGAAAACCCTTTCATTAACCTATCATGGATCATTCGAGAGTACCAACGATCTACGTCAGCCGTGCGACTGCGATGATGTCGTAACCAGATCTACGTTACAAAGTTTCCATCATGTGGGTTCAACAGATGAAAGGAAATCCTTTGAAAATGATGGGCGTTGGGAAATATGTTTATATAGAGAACGGCTACAAAACAAAAGCATTAGCGTCGGTGAGGATAATGAGCGTAATTCACGAGTACTTGAATTCGGTAATTTCGAGGAGGGTTTTCGAGTTTCGAGGTTTCAAGGAGGAAAAATTGGCAAAAGGTGAAAGGCCTAGAGAAAGAAAGTCGCTGTTTACAGTCTTTTCTAGGGCGAGCCTTTCATTGTTCATCACACTGGGCTTGGCACCACATAATTAACAAGTCTGTGTGGACGCACATGCAGTTAGGGCATTACAGAGTTTGCCATTAATCATACACAAAATCATTGCTGGGTTTACTAAGACTTCCGTGTCATTTGTTATAATTTTAATGGGTGCCAGTGAAGTTACTTGCTGTTCTATTTTATCAAATTCACTTTTAATAAGATCCACCGTTTCCTTGGCAAACACAAACTTGATGGAGCGGCAATATCTTTCAGAAGACGGTAAAGGATTTTGCCACACAATGTTTTTAGTCTTCTGAATACATTTGAATAGGCACCATTGATATGCTAAACAAGCTTTCGTCGCTGCACAGTTCTCCTGAAATTTTTTTTGGTATCGATTTTGTTCCGCTCGATCACAACCCCATTTCACAATTAAATTTAAACTCTCCAAATCAGTAATTGTTATCAGGACCTCTTCTTGAGCTTTGCACAATCTGGTTATGGTATGATCTATTAAAGCCTGCAGTTTAATTTCGGCATGTGTTTCAGTGACAATAATCTCATCAGGGTAGCATAGCTGTTTTTCCGCTTTAGCTTTATAATATGGTGGATACAGTTTGCTGTCATCATCTTTGGTTGCTGGCGTATCTCATCATATTGATGTGTCGTTAGATTCGCATCGACCATTAGTGCGAGAGCTTGATGTTCCGAGAGTCCAACTTTTTTATGACTTACCAAACCTTTGCGCGCTTTCTTTATGGAAGTGGTAGGTGAACATAGACAGCGCTCTTTAACAATAGCTGCCGAATTTCTTTTTCCTTCCCTACGAAGCTGGACTTCGGTTGCCATCGATATCTCTTTCTGACTGGATGTTTCTAGGATATTTTGTATTTGCCGTCCTTTTGTCTTGGTGCTGGAGCTTGCAAAGTCTTTTTGTGGTCTTCCAGTCCGATTACTCGCTTCAGGAAGTGAGACATCTTTGACAGCATCAGGGACAATATCAGGGAGTGATATGTTTTCTTCCAACCACGTTGAATTAGCGTTCAAAAATAGTTCTCAATGTCCTCCCGACTTCGACCATTTCTGTTCCATTTTTTGACAAACACTTCGGATTGTAACTTTCAAACTTATCAAAATATCTTCCGAAAAATACGGGTCACCTAGCTCTTGTAATATATGGTGTCACATAGCATCCGTCCTGAATTCTTTTGTGTTAGCGAACCAAACGTCGAAAAATTTTCGACGCGAAATATACGAAGTGTATGAGCGTCGCAAATATTCGCAAGCAAACAGACCTATTTTGCCGAGCTAATAAGTAACCCTTTCCGAAAAATCCAATTAGAAACCTGCATTATGTGATATAACGTACTAAAACTCAAGTAAAAACTGACTTAGTATTTTTTTAGGCAAAAATTAACATGATCTGTCCTATAGTAGTGCCGCTCACGATTAAGTTTAATAATTTAAAAAAGAAAAAATGTTTTCAAGCTTACCTTAAAACTCACAAGAAAACAAAAACTACACACAATCACTACCAGCAGCAGAAACACGAACGTTTTCATCGAGTAAACTCAGACGAATCTCTGCGCGGTCGCTCGGTAAATCCGATCCGCCGAATTCAGGTAGTCGGTTGTTCCGACCCTTTTTTCTATTGTTCGGCGCGACTTCATGGAAAACAAACTTTATTTCCAAGAAGTATGGTTCGTCTACCTTAAATATAAACAACTGGTTTTTCTGAATGGGCAAGTATGAAAATAGACTTTTGTCCGGCTATATCATGAAAATACCATGCTGTGCGTCGCGAGGAGAACACTTTTGCACACTGCGATTTTCGCTTGCCTATACAAACACTCATTCCTATATATGCTCCACATACTACCTACGACTTTCCAACTGGCAATTGCACGACTTATAATCTCTTCAACTATCCTTCCAAACATTATTGATCGGCCAAGATACACAAGTTCGTCTACATGTCCAATTACTTCATTTATCCTCATTATACAATCATTTTTATCACTCTCCTTATCAAAAACTACTACTGTGATATTTCCTTGAGAGCCAGCATACTGTTGCCCGTGACTAGGAGGTATATGCGGTGTACTGACCATGAACTTGACGCACCGGGACGCATAAAATTTTAAACTCTACGTAATCCATTTTTGACGCTTTTACTGACAATAAACACAAAAACAACAATGTCGTATAAAATTATCGATGTTCTTTTATTGTTTAGCGCACATCATTTCTGCCCCCGATCTGATTTGGAGTGCTCTGACTCTAGTGCGCAGGGTGTGAAACGAATGGAAAGCAAGTGCGCTGTTGCTAAGTGAGCAGTGTAAAATAAAGCTAATGTAAAGCGCCCTACATCACCATCTATAGACAAACACACACACGCCGACTAACCGCAGCAGCTCGATGCGACGCGCTGGTTGCGGGGAATACGGCCGGAACAAATCGGCCCCCAATTTAGAGGGCGGTGTCTTCCGTCGGTCGTCTCGGATGACATGTGCAAACACGAATCCATCGCTGATTGATCGGAGATTCGTGGGAGCCAATCGATCGATCGACTGGGTCGATGCGTGTAGGTATACGGTGGAGGGAGGAGGTGCTATCACGCTGGCCGGGCGCCGTTGAGGGCACGCCGAGTCCTCTCAACATAAAGACACGGGCGCCTGTTTCAAAATTATCGACAGAGCTGCATCAATTCATAGTCGGCTTGTCTCATGACAGTTTGAATCCTGTATAAGTCTCGATTGAAGCGATATATCGACATGCATCGTTACTTGCAGGGCATTGTTTAGCTTAGGCGTCACTTCCAGCTTTTCCACACAATAATAGAATAACGGAAGTAAACAGTGAATAGTTATGCATTGATATAAAGTTTTTTTAACTGGCAGTGGATCACTTTAATTAATTCATTTATCAATGAACACATTTTGGTCACTTTAATTTATTAGGTGCCTTCCATTCACTCTAGTGCGCTAATCACTTCGCAATACAAGAGCGCAATTGCCTTCCATTCGTTTCAGACCCTGCGCACTTTTAAAGCGAATCGAGAACAAAGTTGATGCACGTTAAACTACAAAAGAACGTCGATAATCGCATCCGTGATTGTTGTCAAGTTCGTTGATTTTCAGTAAAGGCGTCAAGCATAATATGTATATTGTGAGGTTTTAAATATTTCTGTGATAAAAAGCTTACCTCTTTAAATACTTATTTTGAACGAATTCAACAACTTTAACAAAACATTCGGCCGTATCAGTTGTTCACCCACAGAATGATACCTAACCGCAAATTACCGAACGTTTCGCCAGCGCGCATCGTTCCATTCAACGTCGTTCGTGTGCGCTAAGTTGTGCTAATGTGTTCCGCTGTGTACTAACTTCTACACCATGAATGGAAAGCTCCTATTGTTTATTTATTGTTAACGTACTTCGTCATTTTATTGCCATAGACTTCTTGGTTCCCAAGTGATGTGTTTGTAAAGGAAAAAAAGCATCGTTACTTAAGGAGACATATTGAAGTAGGATGGTTGTGAGCTAATAGCCCTAGGTTGTGAGCTAATAGCCCTAGGTTGGAGAAAAATTGAAACTAATTATGACAATATACGTATTTGTAGACAGCGTAAGATACTCGGAATTTATCGCCGAACGACTTCATTGCATTTACGATAATTGCCGGATTTCGACAGTCGGATTTTGTTCGCGCATCGCGCCCCTCGATTTCCACAAGAATTCTTGGAGTTTATGAATTTGTCTAAAGAAACATTTTAATTAATATCTATTAAGTATATTAAGTTTTACTATAAGTTTATTTAACGTCATTCAAGACCGAGCCGCGGCCGTCCGAAAGGGCAGCCGGAAATGAGATGAACACTCATAACAATCGGGATGTGGACCGAACCATCGGCGCTCATATTCAGCAATATTCATTTACATCTATCATTACAGTCTTAAGGCTGTATTTTATTCATAATATTAAATGTTGAGACCTAGGAAATGGTACAAGCGGCGATTTTTTGCGGGTGCGCGCTTCAGGAGATAATGCAGTTCCGTAAATTGTTCAATACTAGCTAAACGGATGAAGTTCATAGGGCGTAATTTCATTTGACCTCATGCAATGGCTTTAGCTACAAAGTGTATGCAGGAAATTTAGCTCACTTTCTTAGTTTCGTTATGATGAAGCACCAAACTCGCTGCATTCGTTCACGGGACCGAACAATAGTCTGTTTATCCGTTCTAAACATAAAAATGGCTAACAAAACTAACATTTAACAAAAGTATTTGAAATCAATCAACGCAGGAAACAATAAGCTTTTATTAGATGTGCAGGTGACAGAAATAGCTCTTCCGGGTTTCGAGATATTACGCTTGAAACTCGGGTTACATAATTTTGAAACGGTCAGTAGAGATCACCATGATATTACTCTGCGTACTACCGAAGGAGTTTGCGGTATAGGGGTGTAGGAACACCAGCCATCAAAACTATGAGATAGACGGCTGAATGTAATGACTCTTAAACAACTGAACCGTGTTAAATATAGAATCCCTTTGAGCGTTAAAACTATGGGAGCTATCCCTTCAAGTTGTTGAAGTTCGCACTGATTGGAGGAACACATTTGAGAGCACACGGACGCCGATAAATTGATCAATGTGTGTCGCGAAACGATTGGAATTCTGCCGGCTGGAAGCAATCAACAGGTGATAGGTCAACACGGTCAGGCCCGATTTTTTTGTAAATAGATAACGAGCTCCTTTAAACTGCATTATTAAAAAAATGAGCTTTTTTACATCATGGTAATTAAATATCAATACAAATAGAGACATCTCTCGCTACTTCCATGGAATGAAATAAGACAGAATCGAACTTTTCCACAAAATTTAATATACAATTCACCACGCGTTTCAACTAACAGAGTCTTGTGCCGGATGATGACTCTGAGAGTTGAAACGCGTTGTGCATTGCGCATTACATTTAGTGAAAAAGTGTAATTGTTTGATTTCATAATGTCGAACTTCGAGTCTGAATCTGTTGACCTTCCATAGAAGTCAAATTCCGTGTTTAAAGCCACATTCACGGTGATATTTTAGTTGGGGTATATTTCACTCCGAACACTCCTACGTTCGACGAGTAGATATGTGAATTTTTCGCGTTTCTTTGCGAGGATTCTTTGAATCGCATGCTATAATTTGAAACTTTTATTCTTCCCGCTGAATTTCAAAGAAATGTCCCCCCATATTGTACACTCTACAATATCAAAATGTATTAATTTCTCTACGGAATCGCCAATAACTGCTCAAGAGGTAAGCGTCACACATTTTTCGCACAGTAGGAGATTGAGGAAACGAAGAGACTTTTACTCCACCACCATCCACGAATGCTAAATGTGTCCAACGGACCGTGGAGGGCATTGGTTTTGATGAGAAATTTCACACTTTCTCGCTAAACTAATTAGATTCGTTCGGAAAATTCAAATGACCTTGAAAAAAAATAACGGGAATTTTTACGTGCCGCCGACCGATCCTGAGATTATAGGAGAGAACATATGGTGTACTGTACGGCAGGAGAGCATAAATCTATTTCTTTCCTAAATGGGATAAAAATAAATAGAATTATGCTCTATGGGTGCTTTAGGAGAGCATAAGAGTTATGCTGAAGGCGTTTAAATCCACAATCGGCCAAATTTAGCGTATCATTTTTGAGTTTATACGCCAAATTATCGAGTTGAACGCTGAAAAATGTCACACTACGGTGCTAATTCATCCGGACCCATATAAACAAAACATATTATTTTTTGAATGACATTTTATGTCACATTAGTAATATGGTGTATAAGACCACAAGAAAGATGAGCACTTCAATGGCCGTGTAAAGTAATGTGCACTGCACACCAGGGATCGCTCGAAAAGCAAAACAGCCGGTCACACACCAGAGACGGAAATCATTCTCAATCAATTACCCAGTGATGGTTTAAGGGAAAACCGGCCAGTGGTCAAACCACGGGTCACTTTCATTCAACCCAAAAAAATAGGAAAGGGAGACCCAGTTCAGGGCGTCAGGGCTGTGATCACCAGACACACCTTCACAATAAGTGAATGTTTAAGGTTATTAGCATTACACGCGAGGGACAGTCACAGAGCACAGTATTACCTCCCATCAGCAGTGCCTTACTGTATTGTTTTGTGGTGCAGATATGTTGACTCCGACGAAAGAGGATTAGAATAAGTGGAATAAAAGTTTCTTATGTGCGTGTGGAGTAGGAGAATGAAGATAAGGTTTAATTGAAGAGAAATAAGGATGACGAACAAGGAAGTGCACGGCATATGGTGGGAGAAGAGAGGAAACTAATTGCTGGAGGAGGAAATTTGGAGGAGGCAGAGTAGGTGGTCGGGACGAGTGATAATTAGACGATACTAGAAAGGTGATTCAGTGATGTTGGGTAAGCGAGGCAGAACAGGGTTTAAGGATATGGGATGATGAGGGAGGTAGGCCATTTACCGAGCTTAAGAAAGAAACCGTGCGGTGAGACAAATCCCTTCGTCTGTAAAACTCTCTATGATATTTTTAATTTGTTCCGTGTAAACCTACTTTGAACGGTAGATCGTCCTAATATCGTAGCAAGTCTACTCCTTCGCACAGTTTTAATTATACTTATTTTCTCTCTAACTCTTCGCAGGACTTCTTCGTTAGTGATTATCTCCGTCCATTTGATCTTCGAGATGATTTGATACGAGTAATGAAAGATATTATGATGACTTACGCTGGCTTCTCATTCTCATGCTATCAAAGAGTTCAAGAGAAAGAAGAAGTTCTTACTTATTGTTAGAAGCGTTACATATAAAATCTGAAGATTCTTGCGAAACTGAGTGGAATTTGTACATTGTGAAGACATAACACGGGCAATTTTCCAAAATTCAAATAAAATTTAATTCCGACCCGGGTTTCAGTGTTGATACATCATCTTCAGGTGACTTGAAGATGATGCACCAACACTGAAACCCGGGTTGGTAGTAAATTTTATTTTTTTGGAAAATTGCAAAAATGTTATTTCTTCATTACTTAGAAGCAGTATGAGTCAATACAAATGTCAACAAGTCATGTACTTAGGATATTCCAGTTTAGGCAGTCCACTCCTCAACATTAACAACAGCCGTTTTCATGATATACAAGGTGCTATTTACTAGGAGATGTATCCGAGTGAGACAAATCGCAAATTAAAATGACTTCATTTAAAATAGGCGTCCTTAGATTTTGCATGCTTACCATGCGTTAATATAGGATTCCAACGGTTTATGAATAACTGCAGTAATCAGTTACGATACATGGTCTGAAAAAAAATTACGGTCTAACCAATTGTTAGCCACCATTATACCTAACCTTGGAACAGTTTTCCCATATTATGGGGAATTAACAAGAATATGCTCTGTCTACACACACTAATAGTAAAAATATGATTATGTTAAATATGTAATTAAATTTATCAATATATTCTACCCATGGATACGTACTACCCACGGATATTTAAAGAGACTACAGAGTCACCAACGCGGAGATCAAGAACTAAGCCTAGGTTGACTATCGGGCGACGAAAATCAGCGTTAGGAAATACCAAATAGAAAGAACAAAAAGTATGAGGTTTGAACTAAAATGCTAGGCCTGTCCTTTTCTGGGAAGGAAAAATACATCAAACCATGTTACAGAATTAACACAATGGAAATAGACAACAGTGAGTCCGTTAAATATTTAGGCGTCACAACTACTACAGGCGAGTATGTTTACTCGAGTAGTATGTTGTCAACCGAACAGGAAGCTTACATTTATTTCAAGAACAATAGAAAATGCGATGATAAATTTAATGAGCGCTGCTATTTTTCACTATGTAGGCCACACCTGGAATACGTACCTAGCACGTGGAATCCGTGCGAAGAAGGTTTGATACCGGAATAAGATCGTATGTAGCGACGAGCAGCTACGTCTGCAACGATTGATTATGAAAAGTCTTGTAGTGAGTCGAGGCTAAATAAAGGATTGGGATGAGAACCACTATCACAGCATAGATTAAGGAATAGGCTTAACCTCCTGAGTAAATTTGAGGCGAGTTACTTCTCCAAATATATAAAGAATATATTAAACGCGAATGTATAGCGACATACTTCCTATGTATTACAAGATTGCATGCAAATCATAAATATTTGGTCTTATACATATTGTGTGATGAATGTTGAGTATTATCAGCATATGGAAACAGAATTTGTAATTACGGTCTGTTTCTTAATTATTATTATGCACTTGTTCTTCATTAAAAAGAATATTTTATTGTCTGTATGTATACCAATCAGCTGGTAGAATACTTGAATGAATGAAAATGAATATGTAGCCACTCACAGTTACTCCCTCGCACTCGAGGATAATACAAATACGACATTTATAAAACCTAAAGATTGCCTTATTTAGTATTTTTTAGGTTGAAAATAACGTAACCACTCCTAAACTTTCCTCAAATAATAAACCTTCCGCCAAATTCACTTAATTTTACGAACAAGATATGCACGAATGTGCAAGGAGTGTAGTTAACTTGAGGGTCGGACACGTTATTAAATAAGATATTAAATATCTTTAAGTACAGGTGCGCAATCTACTAGGACGTAGTAAAACAAAGGTCATACTGAAAGATATACTTAACTATTACCGATAGACATTAGGACGACTATTTAAAAACAGATGACGATCGAAATGCACCGTGAGTTGCACGCATACATATTTTCCCATTGGTTAAATATTTTTCATTGTACAAACCTCATGATGGCCTAACTGGTGAAACCGGTTGCACTATTGTTAATAAAAAATTGTGGAATTTACATAGTTAATATTTAATTCCTTTCACCTATTATGCTGCCTAAAGATCCGAATAATTTGTAAAAAAATGTACCGTACATGTGGTGTAATACATGTATATATTTTTATGTACATTTAAAAAAATATTTCTTCCCTAAGCTCCGCATGGGAAATTAACAATCTTATTGTTAGTTAGACTCAAGGAGTACTCCTTGGTCAGCCTATTTAAAAACAGATGACAATCGAAATTCGGGTGTTAAGGCCTTTAAATCTCGGGGGGGTTACGCTTCATTGTGTCCAGGTCCCTGGTTACTCGGCAGCGGACTCACAATCCAGTCACTTACGTACTACGTCAATGGTCTCCCCCGTTCACCCCCCTCCCTCCTAATCCCCTCCCTCCCACTCCACCACCCACAATGCACTCCACCTCTCGACTCGACATCATCACCACGGAGACGGCACGAGCGACAACCTCGCCCCCCATGCCCACCTCTCTCCACCCCTCTCACGAAGGGGGACAATCTCCACCCTCCTCGCAAGTTCCGTTCATACTGTGTGGGGGCGGCGGGAGGGGGTTGAGGGGGGGCGGACCATACTACCGCCAAACCATCCCACGTCCCGACCCCACTCCAGATATCGCCCGCCCCCGGGGAGTTTGGATGGGGTAGAGAAGAGATCTGATCTGTTTGCTCGGCGATTTTATACCAATTAGGGGCTTACGGGGGGGGGGGGGGGGGCGATTCCCCACCCCACTCTCTTCCCCTACTCCTCCCCCTCTACTCCACTCCATCGCCACTTCTCCTCCCGTCTCTCTTCCATCCCCCCTGCCCCCCGCCTCCGCCACGTTTCGGACGCACGCTGTCTCCGTTCTCGACCCGTAAAACCCCCACGGGGCACGAGGCCCCCTATGTTTTGCGTTTCGGCATTCTTCGGAAAACGCAAAACACGATCCACGCTTAACATTAGCGTGCATATTATTTTATTTATAACACTTATTTAATCATGTTGATCAGTGGTTCCCGACCAATTTCATTCCCCACACTCCTAAAAAATTTAATATGCTCTCGCACCCCTTAAAGTAATACTCGATATAGATTATTCCTCTTCATAACCTCTTATTTATTTAATTATTTTTTTATCTTTCAGGAGATATAGGTCCGTTCATTGTTTCATTATTTTTTTTCTCTTTACCCATGTTTTCCATTCATACTTCTTCAGGGCTCAGAGAGAGTTCATTCTGAATGTACTGTATAACGATATCTATAGGTATCATTATATGTATAGAGAAATCATCAATATAGAGAAATATATAGAGAATAAGTAAAATATAGGCACATCATATAATATAGAGAAATATCATCTCTTATATATAAAAAAGAATGCTTGTCTGTTCGTTTTTTATGGACTCTAATACCATTCATCCGATTGCGATGAAACTTTGGTGAGTTGTTGTTCGAGTGCCCATGAAGGTTTCTGAATTATAAAAATGACAATTTTTGGGGTTGTTTTTACCCCAATATTGTTAAAATTTACTCCTATAAGGAAATCAGTGAATTCGGTGCAGGTATTTCTTTATTTGCTTTTTTAAATTACTTGTACTCAAGATACTGGATGGAAATTTATATCATAGAACACATAAAAGAATGCAGTACTTAATTCTTTCATTCAATTTTCTTATACACTTCGTTTTGTCCAACTATTGCGTTTTATCTCGAAATTTATCAATTTTTCTTCCTTTTCAACAATAGAAATTTCCTTGGCAACCAGGCGTGAATATCCATTTAATAGCGATTTCATGAATGGCTATTCACTCCTGCTGCATTGCCAAATGAATACAGTTCCCCGTTCGCCTTGCTTTCTCAATGACCATCAACAAGGCACAAGGTCAATCGCTTCAAGTGTGTGGATAAAATCTGGAAAATCCATGCTTTTCACATGCTCACGAGTGGGACAGCAGAAAAATTTAATTGTTTGTGCCGAGGGCGGTAAGACCAAAAATAATATCTATCCCAAAGCACTTGATTAAATGTATTTCCACTTTAATTAAATCCACAAAAATCACTGTATTTCATTTATTTTGTACATGTAAATGTATCTGCTTTGTATATGTGTGCCTACTTAGAAAGAAAAAGATGCATTGCAACGTATGTCGTGGAAACTTTGATGAGTTGTTGAGCGCGCGCCTGCGAAGGTTTCTGAATTATTAAATCCATCGTACAATAGGTAAGTCGTTACAACAAATGAGTGTTGGCACGTGCAAGGAGGTTAAAATGAAATGGAGGAGGCATGACCGTGAACGCTCATGGGCGAAAGTGAAGCAATAATAGGGGTGCTTGGGAAGGGTTTGTGCCGAGTAGGTGTTGCCAAACCAGTCACAAAACATTGCCTTGTCGGTGGTTTTTAACTTAGGTTTGACGAAAATCGAACGCGATAGCCGGACACGTAAGCCAGAGGAAGGTCTGAACTGTGCCGACTGCAATGGCGGAATTGGCTTCAAGAATCAAGTGGTATGTCGCCTCCATTTCTTTTATAACCTCCTTGGGCACGTGAGCCTCTCAAACAAGCGAGGAACGACAGGCAAGCAACGAAGCAGATCGTTTACGAGTTGCTCAATCACGTGCATCATATTCATATCAGTGAGACAGAATTTGTGTTTAAAGGTAAGTAATTTATTTCTACGTAGAATAATATTTGGCGCAGCGGTCTCTTTGCTGGCTTTTTTTTAATTGCTTGCAATCATGATACGAATTTTAAATTCTTATCATTAGATAACTTAAAATATGGCTTTTAATTCTTGCATTCGACTTTTCGTATACGCTTCCCTTTTTCCTAAAATTGTATTTTTAAGCTCAAAAATCTAACATTTTTGCACTACTTTAGCATTATAAAATTTTATTTACTTTGAAACCGCAGCATTGGCATGGAATAGAAACTCATATCAACATTTGTGCGTTACGAATTCCTGTGTAGGTACGAGTAATTCACTGGAATAGGTTTCTAATTCGTTTAGATTGTGAACCCAGAAAATATTTGTGGGCCAATCCATGAAAAGTATGGAAATCAATTGGAACTTCAGGATAGAGTATTTTATTTTGCGAATACACGAAAAATCATTGTCCTTCAATTATTTTGCACATGTCTTCTGTGCATATGTGTGCCTACGTAGAAAGAACAAGAGGCATTGCAACGCATGCCGGGCACAGCTAGTTATACATAAAGAGAAATAAAACTATTTAACAATTAGTGGACCAATCTCCTGAAAGATAAAAAAATAAAAATGGTAATACTTTATTTAAGAATTAAAGTGAAGGTGACCAAAACAAATTTGTATCATTAATATTAATAATATATAAACATAAATAATAAATATTTTTGAACAGAAGGGCGGATGCATGGAATGGCTTTGCAAATGTTTTCAATGCATTCCCTAATAATGTCAGGTGCTTCGCAAATCTGATCAATGCTCTAATCCATTACATGTATTTGTATTGTTTTTTATGAATGTTTTATGTAATACCTTTATTTGTATTTTTAAGTTACCACCTAACCATAGGGTCAACTTGTAACTGCATCATCTATAGTAATAATAATATGGAATATAAAAAAATATTACAAATTAAAAGTTGCATAAATCCCTATAAAAAGGTAGATACCCTTGGTAAAAAAAACTGAAATGTTATCTCGCACCCCGTGGGATGCTATCTTACCCCATAGCACCCCTGGTTGGGAAACACTGATTCATGATAAAGGAATGAACAGTGGATCTAGCGAGAAAATTTCTCGTATTTCAACTTTTCAGGTGGCTGGAGCAGTAACCGAGGTTCATTCAGTGAACATTTTAATAATGTTTTAAGTAAGCCGAAAAAGAATTATTGGACAACATTCCACTTACGTGCGTCTGTTTACGCGTTGGATCTCACCATACAGTAATGGAAAAGATGCAAAAATTATATTTTTAATATTTTCCTTAATTAAATTATGCTAAGGTTTTCGGCCCGGTATTCGAAATTTAGGCGAAAATTATATTTTAATATGTATTTTTGAATCTTTGACTCGGCGTAACACCTTGACATTTATAGACAACCATTAAAAGAATATGAAATTTATTGTTGGAGCAAATGCTTCCGACTGTGGCTCGACATACTGGATGCCATGTTTTCAGGTACAACTGCGTATGTAGCTGAAACGCTGACATACGCAGTTGAACCTGAAACGTGGGATCCAGTACATGAATTGTATCACTCCGCGTTTAAAAGAACATCTGCACGCATGTAATCAAACTATTACGAAATTTGTGTCACGTGCCATAAGACTACGTGTTAAAATAGCATTGAGTGGCCAAAAAAACAAATTGGAACTGTGCCATTTTTATCTACCAATAGGTATCACAACTGAGAAGACGTATGCAAAGTTTAACGTCTGTAAATGAAGAAAATCGCTCCAAACACCTTAAGGTGGCCGGAGTTTTGAATTTAATATTTCATCGTCTGACATGGGAATCGCACGATTTCTCGCACGCTATTTTCTGCGAGTTCGATTTCAGGGATTTCATGTTCGGCTCTATGTTTTCGTAAAAAATTTGATGTAACCGCCGATCAGAAATAAGGGAGGAGATCCAGCGTCACCAGTGGGAAGGAATCGAACTAAACACCACAACACAGTTAATTAGTTAGTAACAAACAAAAACCGCTAATTTTACCAATTTCACAATTTTTCGGCACCTGCATTAATGATGTGAAGCACGGAAGAAACTACGAGCTGGTCGTCAATTAAGGTACTTAAAGGGAGATACCAATTCCGATTAAATTCAATGAATTCGGCCTTATTATAAATAAAAAGAAATCAACTCTCCAATTATAGCAAAATATTAGCGTCACTTACCTTACTCATATTATAATTTTCGAGATATTTGCCAAAAATAACATTTTCATCGTTTACATGGGAAATGGCACGAGTATGCACTCCAGATAGACTTTATTTTAAAAATTAGGAATTTATAAGGCATAGAACTCGTCAGAAATTTAGAAGTGTGTAGTTTGTATATTTTCTCAACTATTTTGAAAAATAAATCAATGACCGACGACATTTTTTCAGAATCGAAAAACAATATTTGGTTGTGTACGTATTTTTAGCGCGGCATGAAAAATGAGTCAAGTTAAAACCTTATACATGCATATTTGGGTAATAAATGAGAACTTAAATAATTTAAAACAATTTTTACATTATTAATTTTATAATATTTACCTTATGCTTCTTACAGTTGCTAAAATTTAAAAGTAAAATTCGAATATGGTCTCTCTTATGACTAGGGAAAAATCTCGCTCAAACTACATTAAACGACTTTCTGAAGATAGCTACGATTTCCATACAGTGTTTCTAGCATCGTGAGGACGAACGGTAGGAGTTATTGTAAGAAAAATTGTGTGCGATATGCTCTTGCGGATATACATTCGACAAAACATGTTCCCTGAAACTTAGAATTTCCGCGTTCTTCTAGAAATAAATGTTGTCTAATTTGACTAAGAGGAATAAATTAAATAACTTAAATGAATACATTTCACTGGAAACGGAAACATAAATATTACTCCAGGAATTTTGATTTCTAACCCTAGATATTTTGTAGCAAAGGAAGAGGCTTCTAGATAATGTTATTGCCTTTTCGGTAACTACTCCAACTGATCGAAAATTGTCAGTCATAAGGTAGCATTTTATACAAATGTCCTAGTGGACAAATATTCTAGATTTTATAAAAGCATTAATACGTCGCTTGTTTAAATGCCAATCCAAGTGACACGATGAAAGTAATAAATTTTCCTTACTTAAAAATAATATTCATGCATAATTCGCTTAAAATGGGTTGCCTGCTGCGAGCTCCTGAATTCCCTAAACTCCCACATTCGATTCAACTTTGCCAAATGCACCTCAAAACTTTAGCTGCGATATTTGAAAATGTAACAAATATTTAATTCGTTTCGTATACACGGAGGAAATAAGTCAATAACACTGGTTGATTTTGATGGAATAAACTTATCGCCAATATCCACATCATTTCAGTTTTGGTGAACACCTATACGGTGGAAACATAAACAATACATAATTGATCCTTACGAGCCGGGATGCGCCACAAGGCCCCATGTTAAAAAAACCTAAAACTTATTAAAAACTTCATTGAAAACCCCCAAATTTTTTCCGTAGAATTTTAAACATAAATAAAGGAACAAATACTACAATCATGAAGAAAATCTATGCACTTTCAATTTTCGAACCAACCACCTT
The DNA here is from genome assembly GCA_963573305.1 of Pyrrhosoma nymphula. Taxonomy (NCBI): domain Eukaryota; kingdom Metazoa; phylum Arthropoda; class Insecta; order Odonata; family Coenagrionidae; genus Pyrrhosoma; species Pyrrhosoma nymphula. The sequence goes on along the minus strand of OY754339.1, from coordinate 56,408,714 downwards.
AAGGGTAGATTGTTGGCCTTGTATCGGTCGGTGGGCTTTTTCTAAACAGACGGTCGAAAAATACATCAAACTCCATCAACGCGCGCCCGAAATATACCTCTTTCAGGCATATTTCGGTCTCCTCGGAGCTCGTTTTTTTCAATATAAATGTTAAAAGTTATAAATATCGTGGTTATATCAGTCTTATGGTTACATTTGATTTATAATAATGAAGTTGAGAACTATAAAACGGCGGCTTTCGCGGAGACGCGGTTCAGGAGTAAATGTAGTTCCGTAAATTGTTTAACAATTACTACGATAATAAAGTTAGCGGTAAGTAATTTCATGTGAGTACTTGCAATGGATTTAGCTACAAAAAAAGGATGCAAGAAATAAAGCCCGCTTTCCAAGTCTCGATATAATGAAGCACCAAACACACTTTTCGTTTACTAGCTCGAAAAATAGGTCGTTTTTGCGTTCGTAACATTTTTAAACTAAATGATATTAACATTAAACTAATGTGTTTTGCTATCAAACACCGAGAAAATAATGAGCTTTAATTTAATGTGAAAGAGAGAAATAGATTTTCCGGTTTCCGTGATATCACGCTTCAAACTTACACAATGTTGAAACGGACAGCAAATATTACCCAGCGAGCCACCTAAAGGGCGTGTGGCAGAATGTGTTGGGACACTAGCCGTGAAAATTGGGAGGGAAAAGGACTAATAATTGGGAAAGGACGAAAAGTATATTGCACGATAAAGAATCCGTCCTCGAGTGTCCCAATATCATGCTCTGTTCGTTGCTGTAGACATCAAAGGCGCGTAGAGTGTGAGGAATTTTTGTACCCATCAGTTCGGCGGTTTATCCCTCTTATATCGCTTACAGGTGGTCCTCAATGAATCTTGAACTCCTCTATGACAATGGAGCCCTTTATTAATTTTCATAAAAGGAAGTTATTGGAGCGGAACACTTTTTATGAATTGGGGGTAATCTCGCGAAAGCGTAGCGTCACACGACACCTGACTCCCGTACGGTTGAGTCGTTCCGTGGTTAGGTATATACAAGCGCTTTATGTATAAACAAGCGCTTCGAATTAATTCACAATACTATCACATGAGGGCTGGCTATATGTGATCGTACGCTCGATGCTGCATGATTTTGACACAACTGTGTAAAAATAAGGCGTTTGTATTCGCTTAGCAGCATCGATAATTTTCAATAAAGTTATTTTAACGGGCACTTAGAAATATCGTTAGAAAAGCTGTAACAGAAATTTTAATAAAATTATTTATGTTTATTTATAGATATATATAAATGTACTATGTACTCCCCACTGCCAGTTATATCCATACTCAGTGTTCAACTTCTGTCGGGCCACACTTTTATGTATAGGTACTTACATTATTTTTGAGCTTTTTTTGTAAACGAATGTGTAGTTGAATACATGAATCGGTTGGAACAATAAACATAGATATGTGGAAGGTTTCAACATGATTTCGCTCCCTTGCTCTTTCGCCTGAGGGAAGTGCGAGAAAATGGTGGAGGATCAAACATTCGGGGATTCAGAGCGTCTTCTCACCTTTAACTTACCGGGGAGCCGTTTCCACACAATAGCCTTCCATTCGTATCACACGTTTCCCATCCTCAGCCCCCATATATCTCACCTAAATGAACACAACTGGCGCTTTCACCAATCCTACCCCGTCCATCCTTGTAACGGTAAATGTTAGCTAATTGACTCCGACGACAAATGAGAAGACTGAACACCACGACTGTCTCTCTCACTCAGTAAAAAGGTCATTCACATACGTATGTATCTACTCTCCTACAATAAGTAGCAGTAAGGAATGAGGTGGCTGGATCGGTAATTGTGACTGAACATTTTCATAATTTTTTCAAGTAATTCGAAAAAATGTAATTTCTGACGAAGTTTTTCACGGCCGCGGCGTTCAGGTTCACAGTTTGGCATGTTTTCGGGTTCCGTCCGCGTCGGTATCGTTCTTGATGACGAAGTTTCACCTGCTGTGCTGTAGGCGTCCTCAGGCCAGTCTGAAGTGACTTCAGCCTGACCTGAGGACGCCTACAGGACAGTATGTGAAACGTCGCCATCAAGAATGATACCAACGCGGACGGAACCCGAAAACGTGCCAAATTGCGAATTCGAAAAAATACTTAGGACAGCATTTCATTTAAGTACATCTGTTTATGCGGTAGAGCTCTACATGCAGAAATGGAAATGATACAAACGTTATATTTTACATTTTTGCCTTAATTATCGCATGCTAATGACCTTGACCTCAATAGATACTTTCGGGGGCGATATTAAAAATTTAGGCGAAAATTATAATATGTTTTTTCGTATCTTTGACTGGGCGTGATTCCTTGATAATTGTTATCAACAATTTTAATAATAAGAAATGTAGCATTTCGTGTGTAGAAGAATATTTCCATATATTTAATCGAATTATGACGAAATATATCGCATGTGCCATAAGCCAATGTGTTCAAATAGTGTTGAATTGCCAAAAAACAAATCGGTAAAATGCAATTTTTTTCACTTTTATCACCAGTCAGAAAACGTGTGCAAAGTTTCACGGAAATAAAATTCCACGTGCAGCACAGAATGAAAAATATACGTAAAAAGTGGTTTCATGTTGCAGTGCAACAAGCCTACTACGACAGCTTAGGTGGAAATTGCTACAAGACCATAGGTAAAAATTTAGTTCTAATCCCTTAATTAGGTTCCTATCTATTCCCGATCTACTTTATGAAGACTAAAGGAATATTTTGTGGACGAAAATATACTACGGTAGATTAGATCGTGAACATATAATTAGAGAAATAGACTGCGGAACGGACAGTTTGAAAATGTAATTTTTTCGGCGAATGAGCTGCAGCAAACCTATCTTCGAATTTATGACTACTCTTTGATGATGTAAAATGTCGGGGAAAGAGGAATTATTGGATACATTTGTTCGAAAAGACGTTTTATTAATACACTCAGTCGCTTTTTTCCGCTTTACAGATATCGTGTGTGGATAAATTAATACTCCCTTTGTTACCATGAAAATCGTTTTATCTGATTTTCTCTGTAGCATTAGCCACAGAGCGCAATTTACAGCTGCAGCGGAGCGAACTTATAGCGTAAGTATTAACGATACACGAAGTAGGTATAGTCCTTCTCCTTTACGGAGTAAGTTTGGGAGACCATAATTGCTCATATAATATGGCCAAAAAGCAGTAAAAATAATATAATAATACGCGTAAAAAGCTCTCTCTCCCAAGTTCATGTTCACTTTTGTTTAGATAGTGACTGGCTAAGAACATGGAGGAATGCTCAACAAATAATTACCAGCACTGTGGAATTTGACCTCTCTGTTTGTGCTCTGAGCCTTAACCCTCGGAGTGTCTAGTGGTCCCCAACCCAATGGCTATCGTCAGTCAGTCTAACTCTTCCAAATCCTCTCTAACCAATTCCTCGCTAACACGTCTATTTATCGGTGAGAAATAGGTCACGCATCAACAACATTTTTTCCCTTTGATTTTCTGATTTCGAAGTGTCAAATCGACGGAGCGAACCAAGCGGACCGTGGTCCGGAACACGATCGTCACTTGTAGAGAGTCCATTGGGTCGAGTCGAGAAATATTTACCCAATCCTTCGCCGTGATCAACCAAGGAAGCTTCCGGATTCAACTCCCCCATTGGGATACCTGACTCCAGCTTCCCCCAAATATTAAGGACCGTAAATCCACGACTTTCGCGTGAAACAGTTTATGCAATCGCCACCAGTGGATTGCCATTTGCTGGGTTGGTTAATCGGGTAAGCGATCGACCACTGAAATCATTTTAGCCACCAAGGATGTGTCGGTAGAATTCGATTACTGTTATAACCTAAGTATTCCAGCGTGAGAAACAGCCAGTTATGAATATATTCCTACTCATATGAAAATAAAAATTTACCTGTACTTGCCAGGGCACTTAACAAAATTTATGGCAGTGTAAAAAAATACAATAGTGAGTTCAAATAATTTTTGTTAAATAAACTTCACTATTATGTTAATTAATTGATGAGAGAATTTGCTTAAATTAAGGAATTATGTTATCAAAATTAATGTATTTTTATAGTGGCACTTACATTATTGATTAGTTCATAACGAAGGAACTCTTTCAATATTATACATATGCTTTTGTGTTTATATAGTACCAATGACTCCGTATGTCACAAAATGGACATTAATGAGGGTATATTTAAAAAAATACGATAAGGATACATTTGTATCTTTAAAATCATACTAATATGCCGCAAAAGTCGACCGGGTGGTGAACTTTCCTTGCTTATTTTTATACACAGTGAGATATGCTGTTTTTCTTAAGAGAATGTGTATCTATAAATATTGTTATGTGTCAATTAATATCATTATTATTATGATAAGATAGGCATTATTTAGGAGAATGGAGGAAGGGTGGAGAGAAACCTGGCGTAGGCATTAGCCTGCTCTCAACGAAAGGCACCAAGGGGACCACAGTTTAACGTCCCATCCGACGGATGGAGTACTCTCCACATAGCACCCAAGTACATGGATTAGGCTTCCAATCAAATATCTCCGTCTCTGCCATGTTACGCTCTCGAGAAGGGATAATAATTACATTGATGCCGATTTTCTAAGGACTTACCGATGGGCAATCGTCATTAGTCGTGCTCCACCCTCGCTACCATCCTAATCCGACACTTTCCCACGACCGTAGCTGTAGTTCGAAACTCACAGGGACTCAAGACTCAGGCAACTACATCAAGGTAGTTTGAACGAAATACCACACCGAATAAAATTCGATGTAATTGGCCTCATTATGAAGAAAATATTATCATCCTTCCAATAAGAGTAAATTAATAACAGCCACTCAACATCATACTTTTCGAGATATTTGCCACAAAAATACAATACATTTTCCATGGGAAATGGTACGTGTATGCACTCCAGAGAGATTTAATTTATTTTTAAGAAATGAGGAAATTATAAATAGAACGTCAGAAATTTAACAATCTATACTCTCCATACTTTCTCAGCTACCTTTAAAAATAAATCAATTACTCACCGCAGTAATTTGTACAGAATTGCAAAAAAATCTTTGGTTGCGAAGACGTTTTCAGCGTTTCATTTGAGTATTGTACCAGCTGATTGGTAGGTTCTTGGACAGTCCCCATTCTGCATCCAAATTTCTGAAACATTTTATCGCTTTCCCTCCTAAGGATGTCCCGCCATTAGATCCCTCTTAAATCCCTCATATCTTCTACCTCCTCTTATTTTGTCCAGAATTCCTATCCTCTTCCATGCTTCCCCAGTGTTCTCTCCTCAGCCCTCCCCTCTCCCCATCCATCTATTCGGCCTTCTCCCAACCTCCCCCACAAGCTTCCTTTCCTTTCCGACTATATCCAATACCTCCTCGTTCGTCTTCCTCTCCACTCAGCTCACCCTCTCCATTCTTCTTCAAACCCACATATCTAACGCCTCAAGTCTACGCACACCCTCTCTACTCAATGACCAAGTTTCCGACCCATACAGCGCCACACTCCAGATTAGAGATTTCACTATCCCTCTCTTTACGTCTCTTCTCAGACCCCCTCATCAATCCCCTTCTCTTTTAAAATGCTTCTTTGGCCACGGCAATTCTGCATCTGATGTCCCTGCCGCTAAACTCATTATTCTCCAAAATACTACCCAGATACGTAAACTGCTCAACCAGCTCTATCTTCTATCTTCTTCTCAAACTATCCTCCACCCTTATATTCAGCCCCGCCTTCTTACTTCTAGAAAATCTCATCACTTACGTTTTCTTGTGATTTTTCTTCATCCAATACCTTTCGCACTACACCTCTAACGCATTCACCATTGACTGTAACCCCTTGACAGACTGACAAACCAAAGCTTGATCATCTGCAAACCTCACTGATTTTATCAGCTCCCCTCCTACATTTGTAGGCATATAAACCTGGATTATAACTAAATTCGTTGGATCTGCCTTTAGTTCCACGACTATTATCCTATCACTCACTTGTTCTGCATACACTAATTTTTTTACCAAGTTTCCTGTTCATTACGAATGCAACCTCATGCTGGCTTTCATTACCTCCGCTATCTATCACTCTATAACCATCGCTCCAGTAGTCCCCGCTATCTTTCCATCTTACTTCTCCCAGACCCATGATGTCAACACCCACCCTCTCCATTTCTTGCTTTACATTCTCTAGCTTGCCCGCCCTTACAATATTCCTAACATTCCACGTGCCTATTCTGACTGTTGCGCTCCTCTTTTGTATCTTCTTTTCCTCTGCTGCTGCATCTGCCTCTACATCAGATCAAGGATTTCGTGTGATGACGTCCGCAGGGGCCTTGCTCCCACCGCTGGCGGGGAGGACAGTGTGCCGGCCCAGTGGGCCGAGTCCCGTAGTCGCCAGGATTTATTCTCATATGAGAAATGTCCATAATTTCAGGTTTCATTTATTGAGAAAGTATACCGTGTTCTTACTTAATGGTGTTTTTTGCGTGACACCATCACTTGAGAGGCCGCCCCACTGGGATCAGACGCCTTTTGCATCCACCTCACTAAGGTACAGATGCTGCGCGGAGTACCATTCATTCGCCTGTCTCCTAACCTTCGACCTATCTGGCATGGGTGGCCCTACCAGGAGCATTGCTCCTGCCAGTTCAGCTCTAGGGGTCATCGGAGCACGCAAGCCCTTCCACAAAGAGAAGGTTGTAGTCCAAGGGAAGAGGTTTTCGGCGTACAGATTGAAAAAAATGAGTCGAATAAATACCCTATACATGTAAAGTTACTCAATAACTGAGAATTTCAGCAATTTGAAACAAAGTTTTTGCGCTAGTAGTGTTACAATATTTGCTGCATACTTCTTTCAGGTGTTTTAATTAAAAAATAAAATTCGAATATTATTACTCAAAAATTACGCTATTATTACTCTCGCTCAAAATACCTTTTCTCGATCCACCGGTTATTGTCTGTCAAAGGGACCTTTCAGCAAGTACACGTCATAATAGAAGCTGCTACTCAGACAGAGAGTCCAACAGGTTGCGCATTCATGTTGGATTGCCGCGTAAAACTTTTCTTCAATACGTTATCCACCAAAGAGTCGGCCTCCCATGTCGGCTTTATCCTCAAAGTTCTTGCATTTCTATGAATGCTGGAATGTGTACAGACCATGAACACATTCTCACTGCGAAATAGTTGTAAAAGTTACATACCATGTAACGTAAGTACATAGAGCATTTTCGGATTATGTCCTCCCCTGCCATTTACCCTTGAGAAAGGTGGCCTACATATAGTTCCATGTAGATATAGTTTGTCCCGCGCATGTCAAACTACCGATCCCTGCGGCCAATGTAAGCAGCATAGGATTTTCAAAGGTTATGCCCATTCATTCCGATTCATTAACCTCTTCGATATTCGCCGAATAGACTGGAATGGAGAATGGAACCGACAGATACCAGCCAAAACACAAATGTTTGCGTCGTCTATCAAGTGTGAAATACTTGGGATCTGATAAGAGCTCATTATGGAGATGGCGTCTTCATTTTCATTCGCCGTGATGAAAAACCATTACCCTAACATGAAGCGGAAATTGGTTTCGTGCAGAAGTAAAACTGGAATTTCCGGCTTCTTTCATGGACTTACTGACTGTTGATTGACCAAATCAGGTGATTTTTTCATGGCAGATTTCTAAACATTGGTTTTATGTCTCGCGCCAGACTGCGGAGAATGTTTATTTATGCAATTGGAAAATGAATCATTCATAATTATTGCGTCGCTCAAAAGAGATTAAACAGATTTTCTTCTCCAGCCACCGCGGTTGTCCAAAACACGACCGTGTACAATGTACTGAAAGCATGCCGAATGCTGTAGAGTGAAGGTGAGAACATAAACCCATAAGCCTCCACGAAAATTCGTTTTGAATTGACAATGAATAGTTGAGTTGAGAGAACACGATGCAAAGGTTTGCGTTAGCAAAAGAAGTACAGACAAATATGCGAAGAACAGAGCAATGATTAGGGGACATTTGAGCGAAAAATCATTTAGAAAAGATTAGCAAAATACCCTCTTGTGAGCCCTAAGGTCGTGTGTTGCAGAAACATGGTCGCTGCGGAAGGAGAATTAAGATACAAGGTGTGGAGAAGGATGGAACATAATTTGGGAGGAAAGTGAAACAAATCAGAGAGCGTTCAAAGTGGTAGGATAGGAATGAAAGCTAATAGTATGCAGCCGAACAGGCTGGAGGACGCATTGAGGGAAAACGACCAAATGAGGTGTGGAAAGGTGAACATTTTTTATCGAGAGGATTTCCATGACGTCTTCCATGAGTGCTAGGCTGCATCTTCTCCAAGGGGAATGGTATCGTGTTCGCCGGCTACCCTCCACATCACCGTGCTGCGGGCGTATCATGAACGTGTTAACTCTCGCCCAAAGTTGACAATGAACCGATCATCTTGGTCCATGCAATGGTGCAGCATATATGCACAGCGCGAGAGAGATCCGATCGTGGGATCTCATTTAGGAATAATCCTCCCCCCCTTGAAAGCATAAATTTATTTTCCATCCCTGAGTCGTCCCTCGGAAGCCACTGGTTTCGATAGCAATACTTGCATGGAGAAAATATCTAAAGAAATCGTTGCATATTAGAGGGTTACCAACTTTGATTCCCCGGAAATGAGGTCAAGTTGGGTTTAAAAAAACAGATCTCTTGAGGACGCATTTCCCCGAAATACCGTAAAAATACAAAACGTCTTTATGCGACGTGAAGACTTTTTATTTTTTGGAGAACGGATTTCCAGGTAGTAGTATAGGTGTAGCAATACTTAGTGACGGTTACTAGTGAAAATCATGACGTCAGGGAGAAGAAAGCACGTTCGGGAGGTGGGACAAAAGAGCAAATGGTATCAAGTGGTCCACATTCAAAAGAGTCCTCCATTACCTCTGGCTGCTCTTCGATGCTTGACTAACCTTCGCTGGCATCAAACTCTCCACTGTCGAGTGCTTGTTGTACGCCAAGGTAGTTGGCTTCATCTTGCCATTCTATTGGTTGCATACGGGGATGAAATACATTCGCGAAAATTGTCCTGAGAAAATATCGACCCGGACCGGGAATCGAACCGCGGATGTTGGCATAACGCCTTATTGTTAATATTTCCCTTGAATCCTCCAAAACTGCCATGAGAATTGGGAATCCTGGGTAGCGTGGTGGTATGCACATTGGCCCGGCAAGCCAAAGCTTTGTGTCAAAGCAAAGGTCTGTGTTTTGATTCCCGTTCCAGGCCTATTTTTTCTCATGGCCATTTTCCCGCACGGATGGGGTTTCAAATTTTAAGGGCCGCAATTCCGGAAATTCACAAATTCACCCTAGATTTAGTTGAGGATCAAATTGCCGAGGACTCAAATTCGGTAAAGCCGGACTTCCTGCAGAAGAGATACTCTACAAAGGCCGTTTTACACGGGGCACGAAATTGCTGCATGTTTTTCTCAATCGGGCGTGCAATCATTTTCGAATTAGAGCAGGGGCTATTTTGCCATCTCGCGCTCATGCATTCGCGCATGCGTCCTTGCAATTCATGACTTTACACGATGTAATTTGAAATGCACGTTCGTACGTAGGTACATCAGATTGTGCAAGAACGTGCCCCGTGCAAAACGGGCTTAAGAGGGTCCCGCTAAGAGAGATGTGACGCTTAAAGTGTGCGAATATCTACATAAGCACACTCGTATGAATTGGGAATGAATTAGACCTCGCCAAGAGCATTCGGGTCCACGCGATGCACTTGAAGGGAGAGGACATTTCACTTTCCCTCTAGCTCTCTTTAACTAACTGACCCTCCCTCTCCCCAGCCCCCCACGGAGAACAAAATCCTACGAGGCCTTTTTTTCCTCCTACGTCAATCAGAGAGGATGTCCCCATTGTGTTTCTCCTATTCAGAATCTCGACTCGACACACACCCTCCTGTGCCTCCTGTCGACAAATGACTGAGGCACGCGGCAGCTCCGTCGAGAAAGGGACGACCGACGTTGCGTCGCAAAAAGGACGCCCGCCGGGATATCAGCGCCATTGGGGGTCGGGGAAGGGAAGGGGCATTGAAACATTACGATGGAATTAATTTGACTGCGGAGAGAAAATTGATCTGGAGCAAGAAAGAAGGGGCTTCTGCCACTTGAACGCGCTCTATCGAGCGTGAGAAGAAGCACTTCACCCCAACTTCTGATAGACGCAGCTGGGAGCCACGAGCATGCTGCTCTCTAGCGGAGATATTAGTCAACTACGCGGCCTGAAGCACACTTATATGAAACAGCTTAAACTTCGCACAATTTAAATTCTCTAATATAACATGAAAAATATTTTTAAGATTCATCAACCTGAACACACGGAAATGAGGCGATACATATACAATGGAATGGAGCTGTATCCAAAATTTCCCGAGATTCCTTTCAAAACAATTGAGTCATAAATGTTCTCTCTTCGAGGCGATGGACTTAAATTTAAACCCAGCGGAAAATTATCGCCACAGGAATAATTGAAAGCTCACTTAGGGTCACGAAGATTTGAATGGATGCAAAGCAAAAGTGGCTCTGGATTCCTCAGCCGTAATTCAAGTCATCTGCTAATAATATCACTGAAGCATACATACTTTGGACGTAATTTTGGTTTAGTTCATTAACACCATAATTTTCATGGATGCCTTTAATTTTCCATCGGACCATATCTACTGACAGAACTTTACAAAACAAAAATTTCGGTTCTTTCGGCTCAACCGTCAGAAATGTTAGACCTCGAGGGCATAAATCCTGGGAAGTTATATTCCCCATGTCCTCGGAATGAATTGATCGCATTATACACCAGTGATAATGCAACATAATGTCAAAATGATACGATTTAGTGAATACAAAAGTCATCAATTAAACAACATCCATCATCACGCCTCGAAAGCGGCACATTTGATCACTTTTGAGTAGCCCGCCAGTTTTCTTATGTTACAGCTAAGAGTAACCATACGATATAATCATACTTTACTCGTAGTCTGCGAGATATACAGGCCTGAACACTCGAACTTCGAACATCATCTGTTTTTATATATTAGGCCTCAAATTTTCAATTACTTTACGGAGCTAAGGGAAAAAATCCAACTAGAAGGTTATTATGGCATGTAGGACTTGGTTAATATCGTCAATTTTCTTAAAATAAGATTGTGAATCGTCACTGGTAGCTGCAGAAAGTCTTCAAATGATGAAATACCGTTATATAATACTATAAGGGCACGAAATTTGAGGACACCTATTCCAGGTGAAGATTTTTGCGACTTATCTTACCACAGACATCGCAAATTAATAAATGAAATACTAAATAGCACCTTGAGTTTCATGAAGGCAGCCGTCGGTTGTGCTGAGGAGGGAATCATTTAAAAAGGTACATAACTTATTAACAAATACAAAATAATTGACTCGTACTGCTTTCATCCAAGGACTTACACCTCTTCTTCAACTGAGTACATTGCATGACAATAAAAGCCAATGTAAGTCTTCATAATCTCTTTCATTACTTGTGTCAAATGGTCTTTTATATATCATCCAATTTGGTGCCAGGGCGTGTACATCGATCAAGAAAGTGATGAACACACAGTTACTAGTTTCTCTAAAGTTTTCCTTTTAATTGCCGGAATACCACGCGAAAATAGTGCTAATGCTTTCATAAATGTATATAATCGTATAGGTACTGTTGATAGAAGTAAAGTGGCCCTTGAAATGCGGAATATGGTTAGAAATATTTTCCTAACATTTTGGAACCTCACTATAAGACGATAACAGCAAGTGCATTTCCTGCGCTTTTCGTAAGACTACAAAATAATAATGGGATGGTAGCGTTACGGCCATAGTTGGTATTAACGATTAAAATTAATCGTTAAAATGTAGTTAACTATTTAAGTTAACCGTTGCTTTTTAGAAGAGTTAACTTATAACTTTTAATCGTTAAAATTATACATTAACTGATGCAAAACTAACTTCAGTTAATTTTTTTCGTTAATTTTTGGCTAAATGTCGACCTGTTTGAATTTGGGCGCAAAGCTTGATCAACAGACAAAAGGAAACAAACAGGGGAAAATAAAACAGTATCTAAAAATGCAAAATAGCTGGGTAGTTGTGCAAGAATGGAATGAATAGGCCCTGACGAATACATACATCCAAACAAAAGTGGGGTTGAGTGGAGTGACCGCCAAAGTTTAGGAATGCACCCTTAGACGAGAAAACACGAGACCACTCGAAGACCATGCCTACGAAGGCACGAATGCCTTACTCGGCGACGTCATGTTTTCAATACTAAACTTACTTTTAACGTAAAAGTTACTTTTTTTACTTTAACTTACTTTTTACAGAGATTAACTATGACTTTAATCAGTTAATTTTTTTGTAACTTTCCCAACTATGGTTACGGCTCCTTTACATCTCGGAGACTACGGCTTAATCCATGGTTACAGGAAGGATATGTACCGTGCCGCCAGATTTCCGAATCTTGAAAACCGTATGACGAAGAGAGGTAACGAACTCCAACTATTAAATGTCATGAAAATAATATAATTTCCATTACATTCCACTGAAGTGAGAATAAACTGATTGAGTTTACATTGAATTGCCGACAATTAATCTTAAGGGAGTGCTACACAAAAATTACTGAAACGCGAAAACAATCCCTCAGTTTACTTTAATAACGATTGCAAGTATGTTGTAATAACTGACTAAAAACTACGCTATCAAATTATTGCGAACTTTCCTTTCATGCTATTTCATAGGATGGAACTAAAATGCAAATAAAGTTATTGCCCCGGCCGTACCTACCGGTTGTTTACTCAGTAATCTTTGATATGAGTGCCTCAGACTAGACAAGCAAAAGTTCATCGTTAATCTAATGTCAAAATTTCCATTCCGTCTGGAGGTGAACCGATAAGGTGATGCATATTAAAGTGTTACTCTCGCATTGCTTTCCTGATTATTCCAAAAACGTAACCGCTATTTTACTCTTTTTTTAAATCAGGCATCCGAAAGTTGCTATCTGACGACGAGGCAGAAGAGGTAAGGTGCGCGGATTCTCCGAAGAACAAAACCCACCAACCAAACAGCCAACATCACCAGAACAGGAACTCCTCTCAGAGATTAGAATGGAGACAAGCTGCTGACCAAGGAAATGCCACAGTAATTCTGCCCAAGCAAAATTACAACGTCAGCAAGGTTAAGCGGACCGTTTTAGAAGACTCCTACCGCCAGATCGAGAATGAGCCAACGCCAAGATTAAGCTACTTACAAGAGCAGTCATCAAACGCTAATCTCTCACAGCGGCGAAACAGAGATTAGGCATTCATGCACCACTTAAACCACCAACGCAATATGCGCTGCCAAAAATTCATAAGGAGAGAGACCCACTACGTCTTATCGCGAGCGCCATGCCATGCACAAGGGTACAGCCAAGTGCATGGCAAACAAGACTATTCATGGCAATTGGCGGCCCCAATTGCCTCCCCCAAAAACCCGGCGTATTTCTTTGCCATATACCTTAAATTCATTCATTCATTACAGTAATCTACCGGTTAGAGGTAGGTTGTGATGAAAGTCAGAGAATATCCAACGAACTCTTACACGTGCTGTGCCCTTTCTACCTCTTGTATTTCTTTCTTCATCTCAGCATAAGTCCTACCTTTCTTCATCCCGTCCATAAAACCGATTCTCTTCCTTCCCCTTCCCCGCTTACCCAACATCCTTCCCTCTATCACGACCTTCAGCAAACCATCGTCCCTCATTACCCCTTCCAGCCACCTACCCTGCCTTCCCCTAATCTCATCTATAAGTTTCCTCTCCTCGCCCACCATGTCAAGCACTTCCTCATTTGTCTTCCTTTCCGTCCAACGCACCTTCTCCATCCTCCTCCACACCCACATCTCAAAAGCCTTAAGCCTATTTTCGTCTTCCTTTCTCAAGGTCCACGTTTCTGCCCCATACAACGCCACACTCCATATCAAGCTCTTTACTAGCCTCTTTTTTACATCCCTACTTAAGGTAAAAGCCTAAATTATTTTGTTGCTTTTTTGTTATTGAAGTTTTGGTTATTTTATTTTAAATAGGGATAATTTTATTAATTATTTTAAATAGGGCCCCCATCCAAATCCGGCGTATTTCTTTGTCATATTCCTTAAATTAAAAGCCAAATTTATTTTGTTGCTTTTTTTGTTATTGAAGTTTTGGTTATTTTATTTTAAAATCCATATATATTTTCCATAAACTAAAACTGTTTTTAAAACCACAAACTACATGCGAATGAAAATCTAAATAATTTTGGAATTAGTCGAAACTTGGAGGTACCTAATCTAAAAGGGAAATATGTATGTATTTAGTAAAAACTTGCTCTTCTTAAAAGGCAAACTTTTGCTTCCAAACCACTTACAACGCGCCACTTTGCACATAGTTACGAACTTCCGGGACGAGACCCACGAACCCCCTTTTCCTGGGGGGCATTCCATACCTTAAGAGCCGCTGGTGCACCCCCGAACCTCTGGTCTGGAGCCGCCCCTGTACATGGCCAAGGCCCTCCAACCGTTCACCAGGAAATAAGAACATTTCATGAAGAATTCTTCTAATTTCATTAAAATAATTAAAACCATTTAACTTAGACCTAGCGAGCTGATTGCGAGCTTTGACATGGTCTCTTTATTTACTTAACGTTACGATCGATGACCCCACGGAAACAATGAAGAAGCTTTCATAGGAAGGGCTACCGGAGGACTACGCAGTAAATAACCCTTCACAATCCCAGGCGGACGATCACAAAAATTGACGATCGGATAGGTATCCCTCCACTCGATGTCACGCACTGAACTCCATTCAACAGGCGCGGATTGTACCAAATATTACGAACCCAAGGGTTGTACCAAAAGAAATTCCCGTTAAACTCTCGTATAACCGTTTAAAAAGGGGTGGGTGATGCATTTTACAGGCACAGTCAAAGGACTCCCCCGTTTTACCAAGACCACCGACATATACAATCTCGGTGGTCTTGGTTCTACTCCTCAGCCGGATTACCAACAAGGCAAAGTAGGCAGTTGCCTATGGGCACCGAGGATTTGGCCCTGACGATTGTTTTCCCCTTTCTTCTCTTGCGACTTGTTTATTAACGTGGGCTCCGTTGCTTTTACTGCCTACAGGCCCCCAAGTGCGTTAATCCGTCACTGGACTTCTACTCCATTGCATGGCTGTATCAAAATCGACAAGGCCTGAGTAGCCCGAGTGCTTGAGGTTGAAAAACGCGTAACGTCAGCAGCCGAGGTTTCTAGCATGTGAGTATCGTGGTCGGTAAAATTTGTTGTAGCTTAACACTGCATTTTGCGAAAGAAATTTAAAGACGTGAGGTTATCATGCCAGTGAAAAATATACAATTCTGGAATACCGTGTGTCATATATTCTCACAATGGTTACAATTGCTGTGTACAGAATTCGTGAGCACATTTTTGGGACACCCTGACATTGCTAAGATTCATTTGCGACGCATATGTTGGGATGCCCTTTCACGCCGAAAAGTAATATTAATGACTTTATTACTCTAACTCACAGTCTGAGCGAAGTATTTTTATCATAAAGATGTTTTATGGGAGAATTCCCAATATGATGTGCAGACCCGAGGAGCAGACTGGCAAGCTACTAAGATCCTAATTACCTGCACCCAAACTGAGGACTGTTGCTATATCATCGTTGTTCCTTTCTAGTCCTTCGTACTTATCGTCAAATGAAGATCCTCGTGAAGGTCCGGAGGAGAAGCGGTTGAGATGGGAAATAGCCCAACTTCAGCAGCATACTCAAGAAAGCCAAGAAAGAAGGATGAGGTTCGAGGAGTAAAGGAAGGTCGAAGACCTGGCTGAAATGCATGAGAGGGCTAAAAAGTTGTGTGCCATTAGGTAACTTCTCCATTGCTATGAAAGAAGACGAAATGATTTGGTCTTGCAGCAACGGATCTAGTGCCAACAATTAATTCACGTCTTTTTGCCACAAGTGATATTCAAATACAGCCTTTTTAAAGGAAATTTAACGCACTGCAGAAAATAGGCAAATATGATTTACAGCGTAGGGAGATAACTTAAATGTCATTAGTTCTATTTTGAATTAACTGCTTTAATTGAGATACCTACACAGTAAAAGTGCTGATACTCGGGAGTTAATTTCGCAACCAATAGTCCCTACGGCCAGATGAGCAGAAAAAAGACCAAGGGCGTAAAGAGCGGATAAAGGTGCGAAGGGCGCATAACAGTGAAATGGAACACGGCCCAAGTAATTGGTTCCGCAAGTGAAGCTCAAGATCACTAAGAGAGGCGGTTTTCACTACCGTATAAAAACACTTTTATTTTGATGTATTTTTCTCCCCATGCATACATATTTATGAGGAGTTCTGGGATATTACTTTACCTCACCCAACTACCATCATTCGCCAGTTGTTCTCAAGCTTTAAGTCCTCAAAATCATCATGGGACTGAGTTAACTTATGCACGAAAAATGCTCTCCACTGTTCAGTGCTAGGAAAAAAATGTATTCCTATGTATAGTCCAATAGTATGTACCTTGACAAGGAAACGTGGTGTGGATTGATTGGAGCTCTTTTAGTCGTTTTAAATTACGCCTGTTGTTCATTCGCAGTAAAGCGCTCAAACATACAATGATAATGCATTTCGGGTGAAATGACATTTTCTGCAGTAAACTGATTAGTCCGAGCATTGCGATTTAATTTACAAAACTACATAAACTTCCGGAAGGTACTTATTTTAGCGTCGATTGAATAAGTATGTGTGTCATACTGTCTTATGTACGACTGTCTAATATTTAATGACGCTATGATAACGACGCTAACGACACCGCGGGCTTCCGGATGAATACGTCACAGCGGAGAGCCAGACCTCCTCTGGGTGGTGTTGGCTGTATCCTCCACCCCTGTGTGCGGGGGGTGGGATATTTCGGCCGCTCTCATCTGGACCACATGGCGGGCGACCTTTCCTGATCGGAGCCGGCTAGCTACGAAAGGAGTACCATTGTGTCTTCCGAGAAGAAACCTCGAATCTGGTTGAGATACGTAGACGACACGTTCGGTATCTGGCCACACGGGAAAGAGTCCCTGGAAGATTTTCTCCAGCATCTCAACTCACCACACCCAGCGATAAAATTAACGATGGAAATCAAGATAGAACCCTTCCTGGATGTAGAAGTATCGAAGATAACGAAGAGGGCACCGCGTGTACAGGAAGCAGACACACGGACAGATACCTGCGCACGCCTCATCCAATCGTCATTCGCTGACATCAAATGTCGCTGGTGAAGACTCCCCTGCATCGTACCGACGTGGTACCTATCACATGAAAAATCTTGGAAAACGGAGGACGAACAATCACACATCTGCAGCACTCATGAAGAATGGTTCTCCAAAGGGCCTTATCAGATTCATAAGAAGGAAGCACAGCGCCGAGAGGATCCCCCAACACACTCCGCAGATGAAAGCCTAAACTACGTTTCCCTTCTTCTCCGGAGCAACGGAGAAAATCGGTAGAATCTTGAAGAAGTTCAACATTCTCCGTGATTCGGCACCGCGCAGAAAACTGGCGAACTTCTCTCAAAAGTTTATATGTCCCGCATCATTGAACAAGAGGGTTCATCATATACCTCGCAGCTGCGGCCGAAATAAATCGGACAAAAGGGGAGGGTAACGTACAACAGACTGAATGAGCCGACCCAGGCGAACCTAGTTTCCAACCCAGGCCACCTAATTAAATTGATGAAGCTCGAGTGCTGGTCAGAGATAATGCTTATTTCACTCGCTTCATTCGTGAGATGGCTGTGCCATGATGACATGCAGTGGACGCGGAGTTATTTCCTGAACCAACTCTATTGGCTTACACAAGTGTCCCATTGATCGTGTGCCATTTATATCCTATAATTTCAGTCACTTTCTTTCGTGCCACATGGATGAAATTGGGTACCTGGGTAGAAAAAGATCGTAAGTTTTGTTGAGTGCAAGCTAAATTTTGTAAATACGAACTTTTGACCCCGTGAATAGGGTGCAACCAAAAATCCAAATTTTTCCTTACGGGCTTTCAATGTTAAATTATTCGAAATACAAAAAAGACAATTTTTTGGTTTTTGGGCACGAGAAACACGATGGAAGAACCATCAAGTTCGAAAATGCAACCGTGACCCCTGAAAGGACACAGTCAAAGGTCACAGGAATGAAAAAAAGCAAATTGCCTCCACAAACCTGTCGAATCACAGGTTTTAAAAGGTGCCAAGATCAATGGTAAGGTCTTCAGATCCTAATTGTCATCCCTTGACCTTCAAGGGTCACTCAGGGGTCATTGGGGTGACAAAAGGTGAATCGGGGCTACAAACCTGTAGAATCATAGGTTTAGAAAGATGCCAAGGTCGATGGTCAACTTGTCACTAAAATTGAATTCCAAGCCAATTCAAGTGGGAACTGTACGTTCTGGGAATCCCGGTTTTTTTCGTAGGTACTTCTGCTTTCCGGCCAGAGACCTTTGACAGAGAATTTTAAAAGCATCACTGTACATCATCCAAAGAATGTATGTACTACGAACGAGGAAACAGTATGTGAAAATATTCGTATGGCGCATGGCATCTGGCGTCATGGCATGGCGTCATGGCAGCATGGACTATCGGAAAAGACGACCAGAAAAGATTAGAAGCATTCAAAACCTGGTGTTGGAGGTGGATGCTGAAAATCAAATGGATTGATAAAATAAGAAATGAGGAAGTTAACAGAAGAGGAGAAGAGGAAAGGAACACTTGGAAAACTATACAGGAAAGAATAACCTGATGGATTGGGCACACCGTAAGGGACAATGAGTTTGTGAATAATATAATTGAAGGAAAAAGTGAGAAGTACCAAGATGAAGGCCCAGAGATAAATACATGGACACAATGAAGAAGAAAGTACATAATAAAAACTACCAGGGAGTAAGGGAACTAGCATTAGATAAGGAAGGATTTAGGGCGGCAGTCAACAAATATCAGGATTGAACGACCAATGAATGAATGAATGCAATGGTGGAGTCGCAGTGTCCTGGTGAAAATGGTTAGATCATGTTAGGGTAAGAGGAAGGATTCTGGTCATGGGAAGGTAACATGGGTGACAGCTAAAGGGCAGTAGTCCTGGGGATCGAGAAGTAAGGGGTTATTGGTTTTGGGTAGGGATAGTTAAAATTGGTATGAGGAGTGACAAAGGATTTGGGCGAGGTTGGCAAGATTGAGATCTTTGTGTATGGCCGCACTACGGAGAAACCAGGGAGTAAGCAGTATTCTCCAGAGAAGGGCGTGAGCCTATGACAGACAGAAAAACGCAAAAAAAGAAACACTCACAGTAACAAATTTTCGACCAGCAATGGTCTGGGATTCTTCGGGTTTTGAGAGGATCTGCGAGGAAGAGGAGGGTTAGACTGTGTGGAGAAAATAAGGTGGGGGAGAGGGAGGGGAGGGGGAGAGTAGTAGGAGAAAAAAGAGGGGGGAAGGAAAGTGTGTGTCTCTGTGACAGGGGTAGGGGTGTCTCTATTGTAATGGAGGTATTGCTGTTTGTTAGTAGGTTTTATGTGAACAGAAGTACTGACTCTTTCGTTACTTCTACTGCATGTATCACTACTTTCTAATTACCTTCCATTGAAAGTACATACTATACATAGACTAAATAAGCTGTAGAAATATTTATTTTCATTCACACATACTCATACATAATGACAACTTACTACAAGGAAGTGGTACGAAGGCATCTTCAAGGAAATTTGAATGTGAGGTGTTTTCACCAAACATCAAATGCAGCCACACAACAAAAAAACATAATTGGAACATATATTTGAGGAAAAACAACAACATTATGCCATTATGTCCATCGAAATACATTTAATCAAAATGCATACAGGGCACCTGAGGCACTGATGCATCAGAAGAACAACATCAAGTGTTGTACAATACAACTATCAATGAAATCATTCTGGTAGAATGCACCAGGCATTACAAAATTAAACAATACTAATACAGGACTCAAATGTCCTGAATGACATAATAACTGACTAGATATTCTTGATTTTTATAAAATCATGAGGGGGCATTCATTTCAATTATTGCTAATTATTTGATTGACATAGAATGCTGGCAGATAAAAAATTAAGAATAACTAGAACTTAGCACACAGAGACATTTCAAATTAAATAAATTGATCCCTGCTCTATCTGTGTTGCTAATTTACAAAAACTTTAAATGATAATATTCCCACAAATATATCATAAATAATAAATACATACATAGTCATAATACATATGTTCATCATCTGTTCAAATCAGAAAATCTTAAAGTATCACATACCAACAAAATATAACAAATTATAAGCATTAATATGCTTGAAAGCAGTAATGAAACATCTGCAATGCATGGAAAATGCAACAAAGGGTTAATTAAGAGAAATATCCACCCAATCGACAATTGGTCATGCTTTTACATAGTGTTCCCAAACCTTTTCAATTCCAAAATATGAAACCTTGTTTCTATATGGTTTTACAAAAATAGTGTGATGAAAAAATAAACTATTCATTTTATGATAGTTATTTCAAAAGTAAATCCTTCCTTTGCTTATCAAGGAGCTCCTTAAGTTGCGAGCATTTCTTTAAAGCAGCCTCATACATTGATTTCAACTGGTTGATATTTTCTTCTTTTTTTGCAATCGCTATCTCCACCCTGATTTTTAGAAGTAAAATTACAAAAATATTTAACAAAAAACAACCTCCGTAAAAATAAAAATTCAAAAGGTTTTCAAAATTCCTTGCAAAAATACCAAAACAATATTGTAGTAATGATTATGATAGCAGAGCATAGCATATTCAACCAGATAATTTCTCAAAGATTGGAAAATTTCAAAATTTTAATAATCCCTTCTTAAAACTGAAAGATACAAATGGGAAGGTTATAAGAGAAGTAGAGGTGTTTTTTACATTGACACTTAGATAAATATTCTATGAAGTTTTACTGCACCTGAAAGGGATAGCTCAACAGAACTAAATTAATATAAATATGTATGCATTATCTCAATTAATTAAAGATTACCAAGCGGAACATGCAAACAGCTATGACCACTTTGTATAGCACAATCATGATTGCAGACAGTGGTGTGCCGACACAGTGTGCAGTGTGTGGTGTACCAAGGTGCAAGGTGCCAGGATAGTAAAGGGACAACAAAATTCAGGCTAGGAGGAATATATTTTTTTTAATATGTATTCTCACTAAGTTATTTGCATTAAAATTCCATTTTTCATTTCTTTTATATTCTATGCAATTGTCTCAAACAAATCATTTATCATTGCTTCTTTGTTATAATTACATATCTACATTTTTTTAAATTCTGATCCTAGTTGTTTCAAGTGTGTTTAACAAGTGCTAACATGAAATTCAAAAGTTCAAATGATTTTCTCAACGAATACCTAGCACAAATTAATTTATTTTCTTCCCAATTATTTTTTATATTTTTGTAGCCTTTACGTCCCACTAGAGCACTGGTTCAACTCTCAATGTGACATGTACCCAACTTTAAGTCTACTCTGATTGTGTCCACGCCTTTATAAAGTATTCACACACAAATTTTACCCTACATACAACTTCAATCTTGCAGAAACAGTTCTGTGAGAGCACTGCAACATGAACTGCAAATGAAATGATGAATTTTAACAGAAAGAAGTGCTACTCTGGGACGACAATGGGAAACTTTGATGTCAACTGCATGACTGACGTGTCTATGGTGGAACAAGTGTCATTATGAACAGTCATCAATCAAAAGATTGGTTTGCTGCAGCTCACCACTTCACGCTCTAATCAATTACACTGCTTCATTTCCTCATAAGTTTTCCTTTTATACCTCATAATTTGCGTCATGTATTCTGACCTTGGTCTTCTCATTTATTTCTCCTCTCATTGTTGTTTTCAAGAGGATTTGTACAAAAATGTGTCCAATAAGTTGACTTCTTCAGCTTTGCAGTGTTTCATTATGTATATTTTTCCCCTATCTCTTCTTAGGACTTGTTCATTAGTGATTCTCTCAGTCCATTAGAATTTCTCCATTCGTCCACAAATCCACATTCCCATCGCTACCCATCTTCTTTGCTCTGCAGCTGCTATAGTAAAGGCTTCACAACCCTACACGAGCATGCACCAAAATGTTTTAATGAAGTATTTCCTTAATTTCGAGCTTATGTTGCATGCTTTAAGTAAATTATACTTCTGGAAGAATGCCTACCTAAGCTTGAGCTACTCTCCTCACAAAATCTTCCTTTCTCATTAACATTATATGGTTAGCGAAGTTACTTTGTAGAATTGTAACATGCATAAGAATGAATCACTTGGAAATATTCCAGGATTTTTTTAACACAAAAGACCAGTTTCCATGCTAAAACATCATCATCAGAGCTCAAATACCTTTTATATACCAATATTTGAACTTTGATGATGTTTTAACATTGAAATCAGCCAGTTGTATTCAAAACTGTATGGAATTCTTGCTGTACATGGAATTACATTACCAAGTGATTCATTCTTTAACATCTTCCTTGCTCCTTCAATTACTGGTGATCCTAGGTATGTACTTCACAGATAGCAAAATTATTCAACTTGCTGCAGTTTTTGTTGTCAAGTCTTGTGGTAACTTTGTCATCCAGAATTCTTTCACAAACAAGGAGTCAGTAATACAAGATGACCAAGTCTTTTCAGAGAATACCTCGCCAAATACATAGTTATATACTAAATCAGAAAGCAAGACTGAAAGAAAATAGACCAAGCCCATAGGTTGTCTACCATAATACATGGGTTGACACTGGGAATTGTATAATTGATCTTCTTTCTTTCTTCAGTCCATAGTAATTTGTTCTCTTCACTCCAAGCTAAGAGTGAGTCTTTTATACTTATGAAAAGGGCACATAGAGGAAGCCTCTGGAGTGAGGAAGGTAGGGGAAACATCTGTTCCATCAGGAGAATGAGCTGATTGGTGAATACTAGGTGTATCCAGTTACATGCATATTTATTTATTTGATCATTAAAAACACCAAACACAGCCACTAAGGCCTTTACATTGGGTTCAATAAACAGAATAAATTAAATATTACAGTAAATGATAACAGTATAAACAAAAACAACAATATACAATGATGCGAGTCTGAGGTAGGGAAAAAGAATGTTACATAGTGCATTTCAGGTTGGAAAAGGTCAAGGGTAATGTGACTGTTAGCAAGGGCATTAAATAATAAAGGTAGGTGGTAGAATACGGATTGTTGGGAAGTGTAGAGACGGAATTTTGGTATGTGCAGCAGACTCACATTACGAGTGGTGTGGGATGGGATGTGGAGTGAAAAACAGGAGAGAAGATGATAAGAGCAGAAAGACCCATACATAATGGAGTGCAGGAATTTAAGGTCCTGAAGTTAGCCGAAGATGGGGGAGGTGTGAGAGGCCTAGAGATGGGCCTCTAGAACTAGACATTCCTCACGTGAGGTGAGGTATGTCTAAGGCATAGTTGGGATTAACGATTTAAAAAATTAACGATTGAAATTTCTTGTTAAAATGTAGTTAACTATTTAACTTAGCCGTTACTTTTTAGAAGAGTTAACTTTTAACTTTTAGTTGTTAAAAGTATACATTAACTGATACAAAACTAACTTCAGTTAATTTTATTCGTTAATTTTTGGCGGATGTCGACCTGTTCGAATTTGAGCGCAAAGCTTATCCAACAGACAAAGGGGAAAATAAAACGGTATCGAAGAATGCAATATAGCTGGGTAGTTGTGCAAGAATGCAATGAATAGGCCCAGACGAATACATCCAAACAAAATCGGGGTTGAGTGGAGGGACCGCCAAAGTTTAGGAATGCACCCTCAGACGAGAAAACACAAAGACCATTCGAAGACCATGCCTACGAAGGCACGAATGCCTTACTCGGCGACGTCATGTTATCAATACTACATAGTTGAATACGAGAAAGGGGGTCACCAAAAACCTATGATGGGTAACGAAGGGGACAGGTTCATTCAAAGTAACGTATCCGTAAAATGTGCCAGTACACTCATAACTTACTCGGTGACATCCCGTCACCAGTGGGGTTGAGTGGAGTGACCGCAAAAAGTTGTCGACAGGGACGGATGTCTGATACAAATCCTAATTGCGAAAAATAGCTTTAAAAGTTTCTAAAAAGTAACTGAAAAAGTAACTTTTCACGTAAGTTACTTTTTTTTTAACTTCAACTTTAATCAGTTACTTTTTCAGAAGAGTAACTTTTAACTTTAACTAGTTATTTTTTACAGAGATTAACTTTAACTTAAATCAGTTAATTTTTTTTGGTAACTTTCCCAACTATGGTCTAAGGGAGGGCACGTGGTGATGGACTATGGCCAAAAATAAATCTAGGGGGCAGCTGATCGAGTAATTTAAGAATGGTGGGGGATCCAGTTGACCAGATGGGGGAGCAGTAATCAAGAATGAATAGTGCACATCCAAGAAACACAGATTGTAAAGAAAATGGTTCTGTAATTTCATTCAGTCGATAAAGAATCCCCACAATAAGCATAGCCTTTTTAGAAATAGCTGTAATGTGCTCATTGAGTACTAACTTTTAGTCAAAGGTGACCCTGTCATTGTGGGAACTGACAGAAGGTGCTTGGCGAGTTGGTAGGAAGAGGAGACTGTTTTGTGTTTTAAGGAGAACATTGCAAATGACTTTTCTGAATTCACGGGTAGTTTCCATTTGGCACACCAGTTATCAATGGCATTAAGAGAGGACAGTAAATTACGGGAATCATCCACACTGTCGATTGTTTTAAACACTTAACAGTAATCTGCATACAAAAGAATTTTACAACCCGAGGGTAAAACATCTTTAATAAGATTGTCAACATAGAGTGTAAAGAGAAAAGGGCCGAGGATGCTGCCCTGGGGACGCATGAGGTGACTAGCAAGAACGCTGAGAAAACTAAATCAATTAAAACTCGCTGATTATGAGTATTAAGAAAGTTTTAAATTAGAGATAAGAGGGTGCCATGGATTTTGTCACGAGACTGAAGTTTGTATAGAATAAGGCTGTGGTTGACGGAATCAAAAGCTTTAGATAAGTCTATATAATAGACGTTGATTTATGACCCATTTTCAAAGGCAGAAATTATCGAATATCTCAGTATATTTCTGAGGTATCCATCATCATACTATCCTTCTAGTAACAGAATGACGCCTCAGTTACAGTAATAAATTTTCCCTTTGTCAGATTTCTCGAGTACTCTTCTGTTTTTCCCATATATTGGGCAGTTTCAATGTGTTCAAATTGAGAAGAGAGACCATATTGGTAATGAACTAGTATTCAGTGAATTACAAGCAGATGCAAGTTATAATCTTTATGATCTACGTACATACATAGTTTTTTCTGAAATACATCTTTCAGCGCATTACACGGAACTTCTATAACTTTTAATGAATGCCTTCATGTACTCTCCAAAAATCGGTTATTACTCCTGGTTTTCTTTTATGGGCTTACAAGATACCAGGAAATTTACCATGGCATTTTATTTTAATGCCGCTGCATTTAAAAGAACTTACTACCTTTCATGCAGCCAGCAATTCATTTTTATTTAGTTTTTCACCACTCCTATGTCTTTCAGAAGAATCGGTATTCTATTACAATTCACATAATCAAAGGCTTTCTCCTGGCTGATTTAAATCAATTATTGACTTGCCTTTTTGCATCCTCTATGAGAAGCCTCAAGTGTTAAAATGGCTTCCCTTGCTCCCTTATTCTTCCAGGAAGCAAATTAGTCTTCATTCAAGAATTCTTGCATCCTCATGCAAGTGTTTTTGACACTATTTCTTATGTTTCTCAATTGATAGCAGCAGCCACATGCCAAGAGATTCTAATATCACATGTTTTCATAGCATTTTTAGGCCATCTCATCCAAGGTTAGCCAACTGTTTCCTCTGCATGCCACCACTTTTTATCCACTTCAACTTATTGGTCTAGTAAACACACTTATACTGCGGTGAGCCCCTCTACATCTGGAGTTTGAACAGTCATTAGCTACTTGGAGGATGTACTTGGCAACTGTAAGCATAGCCCAGAGTACTGGGATGGCCACAAGAAAAATATCATTGGCTTTGACTTGTTCACACAACTTCAGTGTTATAGACAAAAATACTCAACAGACTTCCTTCGATCTTCAAAAGAAAAAAAGCATGTAATGATAGTAAGTCTCGGCAGGTGGCTGCTGCTAGCAATTGACAAACATTGGAAATATATGCATTGCCAAAAATTACTTGCATGAGGATGCAAGAATTCCAGGATGAAGACGAATTTGCTTTCAGGAAACGTAGGGAAACAGGAGAAACTTTTTTAACATCGAGGACACATGGACAATAGGATGCAAAAAGGTAGGTCAAAAGTTACCTTTAATCAGCCTGGAAAAAGCCTTAGGTGAAGGATTCAAAAATCTTACATAAGTTATCAATCCAGCAGGATACTTAAAGTTAGCCATGTAGGAGTAAATTGAGGTTTATCATTTTGTTACACTCAATCTTGACAAATCTAAGATTTCCTTAAAAAAAAGGCAGGTATAACAAAAAAACTTCTGCAAATAATGATGGATGTCAGGACTGCTTTTTGATTTATAATCGTCAACAAAAAAAAATTAAATTGATAGGCAAACCTAACTGAAATTATGTAATTACATCATTATCAATTATTAGTCAACAGCTATTAGACTTCCTGTAATCTTTGACAAAAATATACAGGGAGTATTCTTGATACTCCCGTCGGATCTTTATTTCGTGAATGCAAAATCACATACGTTACTCTTGTTATTGGGAAATTCTTTTGTTTTTTTTTGTCAGAAAGAATGTTGAAATGAAAGAAAAAAATTACGCAACATAACATTTATTCATCGAAATCATTAGTACAAATGGCTAACCTATGAACAATTGGTCGATGGTAACTAATATTTTCTGCTTTCCAATGTTAATCTTATATTTCTTGTGTTATTAACCTCTAACTCACGTTCTCAGCTCTCCGTAGACACCTTGATCACTAAAATCGACCAACTCGTTCCGGAGATACAACTGAACTGAGCGCGTGCCTAGCCCACACAAGCCCTAATTTAGACCCTCACGTGCAGCTCTACGACATCACCTCACAACCATCCCCCCAATCCACTCACAAGAAACCATTTCCGGTAGTCGATGAAACGGGTTATCCAGTCATAGTTTTAGATATTCTCTTATCCTTATAGTTTTAGCACACGAAGCCCTCGAAAGTACACAAATACTGGCCATGCCAAAACCTTACATGACACCGAGAACGAACCATAAGATGTTCATTTGCATTCACATTAAAAAAAACGAAATTCAATTTTATTTGGGAGCATAACCTATTGAAGCAAATTTTAAAGAGGGAGGTGGGAATGATTTCATGGTTTTACCAAACAGAAAACCAAAGGAAGGGTTTATATGAACTACATATTGAAAAATGATGGCAAACCCAATAATTCGTGAACCCATTAAGTCATTCAAGCTACCTACATGCCTTATTTTTAGCACACAAGAGGTATAAGAATAAGCAATGCAGGCCTGAAGAAATAAAGTACCAAAATACAGTTCTAGACTGAAAGGAACGTGACAGAGAATTGGCACAAAGTCTAAGGTGATAGCTACAAAGAGCCAGGATCAAATAAACTACACACGTACATACCAGTTAGACTGTAATGCAATAAATTGAATGACTATGAGGAAACATTCATAGATACTGTGGCACTCTAATTAATGGAAAACTATATAACAGGAAAAGTAGAGCATGATAGAAAAAGTCTTTGAAACCTGATGCTCCAGGTGGCTGATGAACATCAAATGGACAGAAGCATAAGAAACAAGGAGTTAACAGAGAAGTAGAAGTGAGTAGATCATAAGGAGCGCTAGAGAAGAGAGAAAAACCTTAATAGATAACATAAATTTGCTTAACAATGTATACTAAAGGCATGAATAAATGTTGAATGAAACTTTGTCTTTTTCCACACAATTTTTGAAGAGAAACTTCTTCATGGACATTCTATCACTGGCCTTTCATTGCCTGGGATAAAACAGCAGCCTTATCCATTAAAGTCTATCGGGATCACTATTAGGCAATTTCTTCTTCTGAAAATGAGCCTCAATCAGCAGAATTAATCTGCCCCAATAATACTAATGCAACATTTGTCAATATAAAATGCTTTGTAAATAAATTTGCTTGGTAAAAAATATTAATCATAGTAATTTAATTTATTTGATAATTAATTAATAAAGTTAATTTTTGTAATCTTATTAACAGAGAATTAGGTATCTCTACACCATTTCCACATTTCCTAATTTACATGCCCGTGCAAACATTGTGCAATTTGTGATGTCTTTTTTGCAAGCACCCAGGTTTTCATAATCATCATGGGTTCACTCAAATGGCTTCCACAAAATGACACCCACAGGAGGACAAATAATTCACGCTGTATGGCTCAGCAGGGAACCCATGATAAACATATACATTTACGGATTGAAAGAATGGTTGAATGACAATAAAATTGAGTGGAAAAATTCAAAGTTTCTTTTAACATTTTGGCATGATGAGCTTCCACTAAGTTACACCCCAAGGAGTATAAATAGAGACAAATCTAGTTCATATGTGTCACAGAACTTGATGGTACTCTCTGGTGTAGATAGTGGTGCCAGTGGGAGGAAAACAGATGTGAGCTGTTGAACAGAGGAACTAAAAGTACCTCAGGTCCATGCAGGAAACAACTGTTTGCTTGGCCTGCTCACCTGCCCTTGCTCCGCCCTACCTTAGCACATGGTTTCCCATGGCGAGTGCAACCAAGTTCTGTGATGCCTAAAATAATGGGTTGTCGATATAACGTTCTACCAGATCAAAGGTTTTTATTTCATTACCACAGCTAAGAAAGAAGTCTGTCTGCTACCCATTGTTCTACCCTTTGAATCATTACTTTTACTAGACTTTGCAATCCATATTTTAAAACAGAAACAATTTAATATGTACTTTCTTATTCTCTTTTAGATCTAAATTAAGAAATACACTCCCATGATACCAGAGTTTTTAATGAAATAGGTACACAAAAAATTTTCTCCTCTAGATATGGCACTAATACCATCTGGTATCAGGTGGAAATTTATTAAATCATTTTCATACCTCTTTTGGACCTGGATCAATTCATGTTCTCTTTCCTTTCGAACCTGAGCCAGCTCTATTTCTCTTCGTTCCTTTTCACCGACAACTTGAGCTTTCAACACGCCAACCTCTTCTCTAAGGGCTGCAACTCGAGCCGACCACTCTTCCACCACCAATTCCCTTATCTGATTCCTTTCCTCATAAAGACTTGTGGTTAACTAGGCAAAAAAATGAAAAGAAATTCAAGCCAATGTTCATAAAAATATGGTAAGCATAACAAAACTGAGGATATTCATGTTAATCTCTTAAAATTCTCAAAAAATATAAAACCAAAATACTTAATGTATACATATGCAACGTACACAATAACTAAACAAAATTTAAAATAGCATATGGCAGGCATCTTTTGGGTTGCGGCCGCGTTCATGTTTAAAATACAACAGTTTCACCAGCTGTCTTGCTGGCATCTTCAGGTGAATAAACTGTTGTATTTTAAACATAAAAGCGGTCGCAACCCGAAAGATGCCTCCCTGGGGACAAAACGAGTTAAAATGAGTTGGATTCAACTCACATGTTTTTACCTGTTTCCAACTCAATTTAACTCGTTCTTTCAACTCGTTTCAAGTCGGTTATGGCCGCTTTTCCTTGCTTTAACTCGTACATTGACCTCATATTACCTCGAGTGACGTTGTATCAACCAGTAACTGTCATTTATGGGCAGCTTGATTCTTCTTGAATCACCTTGTCTTACCTAGAGAGGAATAGCTTGTTTCATCTCGTATTGCATGGTTTCAGCTAGTAACACGCTACCTCGTTTCACATTGTATTAACACGTTTCAAATGTGCAAGAATCAACTCGTATTACCTAGCATTAGCCAGTTTTATCTAGAACAGGCTACCTCGATTCATATCGTATTGCCTCGTTTGACCTGTATGACAACAACTCGTTCGATCTAGCATTAACCTGTTTCAACTGGTTTCAGCTAGTATCAAGCTACCTCGTTTCACATCGTATTAACTTGTTTCAAATGTGCAATACTCAACTCGTCTTACCTAGCACTAGCCCATTTTATCTAGAACAAGCTACCTCGATTTATATTGTATTACCTCTCCACAGACTTCACTGCTCTCTCAAAATAAAAAAAAATGATAATTTGCAATTAATCACTTTGAATGTGCTATTGCGATGACATGCTATAATACGTTATATTACACTACCTCATATCTACCTGATGTTACAGTACCTATATATCATTTTTAGCAACCCTACGACTCTACGCACCTATTCTCGCACCTATTTTTGAAGGATCGGTGTTGAGAAAGTCGTATATATGTAGTCACTTCCGTGGATAAATGTGACTTCGAGAACTATAATTATTAAATAATAATTCCGTAATAGTTTGAAAAAATACCATAACATCTCGATGACAGTTATTTGGCATTAATTAATGCCTAAGAGAGGTTAACCTATATTGCCACATAGTTGGAATATAAATGCAATATTACTGTGAATAAACAAGATTGTTCCAATTCCCGCACGTTAGCTTCAGCGTCATAGCTTGGGGTTGGCCAGGCAGGCGGCTGCCAGGGGCAAAACCCTCAGGGGGCGCACTTTGCTGACCCACAGCCAGCGGGCCGCTGGGGCACAGGCACACAAAATTAAAACATGATGCTAACTCACATCAAAAACTTGTTTGGCACAGTGCAAAATATTATTAATTATTTTTCCCGATCGAATGAACGTTGGCAACCTTTATGAAATTTAAAATGGACTTTGAGGGTCATTCTGATACGAGATATAGTCATCAAAATATAATTCAATATTGTATCTACAATCAAAAATGCATACTCAATTACCGCCAATAATGAAAACAATACATGACATTGCAGAAGGAAATGATGAAAGGAGGACATATACAGCTGATTCTGTATCTTCAGCTAATTTCAATTTAAAAATGATTAATTTTGTAATTATTTGTTCATTGGTCTATGGGATCATATTCTTAGAAGTATTAACAACGTTAATTGCATTTTACAGGAAAAAACAGTTTCCATTGAGGTTGCATCGAAACACTTGCGGGGCCTTGTGGCTGTTTTGAATGATTTCAGGAAAAAATCAAATAAAGCTGTGTATTGATTCAGTAAAAATCTAGCAAGCGAGCTATTGATAGAATCGGAATTTTCTAAAAATACGTTACTAACTTGCGGAAATGTTGAAAGGAGAAAATTGCTGAATGTACCAATAAAGGCATAGAAATAATATAATGTATAGTGGAAATTTTTTACGCATAGCTCGGAGAAGTGTTTACTGGCTGAACTTAAGTCTCTCTGAATCATTTGGAAGCTTCCTATTTTTGCCAAACTTTTGGGCGAAGGATGAACCACGGGCTTAACATACCAGGAAGATGCTCCTTCTAATTCGTTGGCAATTAATAATGGAGCTTGGCCATGAACCACTAATAGAGAATAATTTCCTTTATACTAACAAGTGATAGTCTGGTAGTTTTGAAGGGTGATTTCATTTCCCTGTACAGTTAAAAAAAACGTGGATTTCAAGGTGATTAATTCAAAGCTTCGGATTCCTAATTCCGTTAAGTGGTAAGGCCTAAAATATACTATAATCATTGAACAGTTACAAATAAAATTTAGGAGGAATTGCAGATCATCGAATAAAATACTAGAGCTGTGTGTCATATCTGAATGCAGACCAGTTAAAAACCATCGAATATTGAAGCACAGTTACAGAATAGAATCCAGACCAGGTGCAGACCATCGTATGTTTTCCATTAGTATTCATGATTAAATATAATATGTACTCATATCTCATTAACTCAAGAGTAAAGACAATACTTAGTACTTTCCTACAAAAATTTTTATTGTACGGTATGCGTTTAACTGATTTACGTCATTGTCAGGTACAGAAGTTTGTCTACTTCTCATAAACGTCTGTACCTGAAGAACGTAAATCGGTGTAATGTGTAGTACAATAAATATTTTTGTAGAAAAGTACTAAGTATTATCTTTACTCATGAGTTAATGAGATATAATTTCCTTCTACGAAGTGAAGCCTGCTACTGTCACGAATATTTTCCAGTTACCAGATCAGTTAAGTACAGACTATTTTCGTTCGCCTCTGTGGGAGAAGGCGCCAAGAATTATATACGCGGTGATGTTAAATTTATTTTATTGTCTCCGATACAGTTAGTTCTCTTAAGGTTCGTACAGGTATCTCTCTCTCACTGGCGAGAAGAGTTGCGAGAAGAGTTGCGAGAGAAAGCTTATATACACTTTGGCTAGGTTCCGCAAACCTCTCCCGACTTCTCTCGAAGATTCGGAGAGGATCCGGGCGAACAAGGTCGTCGCAGTTGAATGGCGCCACGTCGAGGGTTCCACAAACCTCTCCCGTCCTCTCGAAGGTTCGGCGAGGATGGGCGGATAAGGTCGTCGCAGCCAGACCGGGCGCTAGTTAAATGGAGCTACACCAGCCCCCTGCGGAGACTGGAAGTCCGTCGTAGGCGAACGGTTATGGGAGATAGCGATCAGGAAAATGCACTCTGCGGCCGTATCGCGTCGTCACTGTAGGCGGCTTGTCCGGTGGTGATAAGGCGGGTGTGCGTCCTTCAGAGGCTGCTTCGTCTCCGGGGTCGGGCGCCGCAGGAATGTCGTCGGCCAAAATAAAGGCTGGTTTTACCCTGTCAATAGAAACAATAATATTATTGTCTTTTATACGCAGCGTGAAATTCTTGTTGTCCCGGCTGAGCACTCGGTATGGGCCGGTGTACGGAGGTCTTAAGGCGCCACGCACGGTGTCGTCTCTTAAGAAGACATGCGTGCATGTGGCAAGGTCCTTAAAAATGAAGATCCCAGGTGTGGCATGGCGTGAAGCAGGAACAAGTCTCAAACGAGCTGCAATTTGCCGAAGCCGGTCCACGAATAGGGTGACGTCCAAGGGATGCTCGGAGTTGGGAGTTGGCTGAATGAATTCCCCAGGGAGTCTTAGTGGTTCGCCGTACAGCATCTCCGCGGTCGACGCCTGAATGTCCTCTTTGAAGGCGCTCCGGATTCCGAGGAGCACTATTGGCAGGGCTTCGTACCACGATGAGCCGGGATGGCACATAATTGCTGCCTTTAATTGCCTATGGAGACGCTCTACCATGCCGTTTGCTTGGGGGTGATAAGCTGACGATCGAGAGCGATGTGCGCCTATGTATGCTGATAAAGCGTGTAATAGCTTTGACTCGAATTGGCGGCCTTGGTCAGTTGTTATGCGTTCCGGGCAGCCGAATCTGGATATCCAGCCACGGGTAAATGCGTCTGCGACATCTTCAGCCGTGATCCGCTCCAAAGGAAAGACTTCTGGCCAGCGGGAGAAACGGTCTATTGCTGTGAGGCAGTACTGGAAGTGATTGGCCGATGGTAGTGGACCAATGATGTCCAGATGAACATGCTTAAAACGGGCGGACGGTGGTACGAAGTGTCCAAGTGGCGAAGAGACGTGTCGGGTAATTTTGGCTCGTTGGCATGGCACACAGGCTCGGCTCCAAGCGCGAACATCTCGTTGCATAAGGGGCCAGACGAAACGCTCCGTGACATGCCGGGCCGAGGCATTAGGACCAGGGTGACTAAGGCTGTGGAGAGATTCGAAAACCTGTCGCCTGTGTGACGCAGGGACATATGGTCTGGGGCGACCAGTGGATGTATCGCAGTAAATTTCGGTATTTAATCCAGGTACATGCATGCGTTGCAAATGCAATGATGAATTTCCACCGAGTACATCATTGAGTTCAGAATCTTCCAGTTGAGATTGTGCAAGAGAGGCTAGGTCAACCGGTGACGGATTAATGGCATCGGTGCGGGAAAGCGCATCTGCGACAATGTTTTCTGACCCGCTAATGTGGCGGATATCGGTCGTAAATTGTGCAATGAAGGTGAGATGGTTTAGTTGGACAGGAGGAAGTTTGTCTCCCTGTTGTTGGAACGCGAAGCACAGCGGCTTATGGTCCGTGAATATTATGGCGTGCTGCGCTTCAAGGATGTGTCGGAAATGTCTCACCGCCAAATAAATTGGCAGGAGTTCACGGTAATACGCCGGCCACTTCGACTGTCCGGTGGTGAGCTTCTTGGAAAAGAAAGCCAAGGGTTGCCAGTTATTGTCAACGCGTTGTTGTAAACTAGCTCCTACGGCTGTTTGGGAGGCATCCGTAAATAAGCCCAGGATTGCTTCTGGAACTGGATGCGCCAGGAGTGTGGCATTAGAGAGGGCAGTCTTGCAGTCGGAAAAAGCCTTTTCTAAGGTCGGTGTCCATTCGATGCGCTGAGAACCGCGAAGTCCGGAGAGGGCCGTGTGGAGCGCGGCCTGGTACTCAGAGGCATGTGGCAGGTACTGACGATAGAAGTTCATGACTCCCAAAAAACGTCGAAGAGCACGTGCATTTGCTGGTTTAGGCAATTCCTGTAAGGCAGCGACTCTCTCAGGAAGGGCTCGAATGCCCTCTGTAGTGATTTGGTGACCCAAGAAGGTCACTGATTGTGAACCGAGAACGCTTTTGCCGAAATTCACCAGGATGCCGTGCTGCTCCAATCGATGAAAGACTGCATTAAGATGTTTCTCGTGCTCACTGGGGTCAGAACTAAATATCAGGATGTCATCCACGTAAGGAAAGCAGAAATCAAATCCTTGGAGTACCTCGTCTATAAATCTTTGGAACGTCTGGCCGGCGTTACGAAGTCCGAAGGTCATAAACGGAAATTCGTAGAGACCAAACGGAGTGGTAATGGCTGTTTTTGGCACGTCATCAGGATGCACAGGTATTTGTGTGTAGGCCTTCACGAGGTCGAGGACGGAAAAAATCTTGCTTCCGTGCAGGTTGGCTGCGAAGTCCTGCATATGGCGTATTGGATATCGGTCCGGAATGGTTCGAGCGTTGAGGGCACGGTAATCGCCGCAAGGGCGCCAACCATCATTCTTCTTAGGAACGAGATGTAATGGTGATGCCCATGGGCTCTTAGATCGACGCGCTGTTCCATTCCGGATCATCGCTTCGAATTCCGCTTTCGCGATGACAAGACGCTCTGGAGCCAGGCGGCGCGGACTGCATGACACTGGTGGTCCAGGTGTAGTCTTAATATAATGAACGGTCTTGTGGCGAGTCTCCCGCGGGATACCAGATGGGCGAGATAGTCCCGGAAATTTCGCGATGAGCTTCTGATAGGCAGATGGTGACAGCAAGACCTTAACGCTAAGCGGAACCGAAGATGCAGGAACACCTGAGACAGTGCGTCCAGTTTTTCCGTCTATCAGGCGCCTGAAGCGGCAGTCAGGTAGTAGCTGGTAGTGGGCGAGGAAGTCTGCTCCGATTATGGGCGTGGCGACGTCGGCAATGATGAAACGCCACGAAAAATCGCGGCGGAGTCCGAGATTCAATTGCAGTGGTAAGTAACCGTAGGTCCGGATGATCGTCTGGTTGGCGGCGCTGAGGTCCAATCCGGTAGGAGAGAAGTGGCCATTTAATAGTCGCCGCGGGAAACAGCAGAGGTCGGAGCCCGTGTCGACGAGGAATCGATGCTTGCTGACCCGGTCTGTGACGAGCAGGCGGCTTCCTGTAAGTTGGCAACCGGTTTCCGCCACTAGCGGCTGCCGTCGGGGTTTTCCGCCTCGTAAGAGCAGGGCGTCGTGCAGCGTCGGGCCTGATTCCCAAATTTGCGGTGATACCAACAGACACGGCCTGATGTGGAGCTTGAGCTGGAGCGAGATGCTGGAGAGCCTGAGGGGGCGGTAGGATAGGAACGGTCGCGGGACCGAGACCGTTGGTGATTACAGTGAGAGCACGCTTGAAGGGCGGCTACCTTCTGAGTTAAGTCCTGCAACTGTATGGATAGCGAAAGAATCGGATCGGTGGTCGGCATGCTGGTAGCGGTGTGGATGGCGGCAGGAACGCTTGGCGGAGAGACCTCAATGATGCGGTCCGCGAGTTTGGCGACTTCGTCCAGCGGTAGGTTCAGTTGGACTTGAAGAATAGCTTGGACGGTTGCCGGCAGACGCTGCAGCCATAGCGTCCGAAGTAAACTATCCTGGACTTGGGTGGTTCCTGCTAAGGAGCGAAGATGGCGCAGGAATTGAGAGGGGGTCCGCTCACCTAGCTCTTCCTCGGTGAGAAGTTGCCTAACCCGCTTTCCTTCTGACAGCGAGAGACGCCGAATAAGTTCCTCCTTCAGGAGTTGGTACCGACCTTCACTGGGAGGATTAATAAGTATATCCTGAACCTCCGCCGCCCATCTGGCGTCGAGATGGGAGGCGACGTGTCCATATCGCGTGGCGTCTTGAGTGATGCCAGACAGAGCGAATTGAGCTTCCACTTGGGCGAACCAGA
This sequence comes from Pyrrhosoma nymphula, assembly GCA_963573305.1. NCBI lineage: Eukaryota > Metazoa > Arthropoda > Insecta > Odonata > Coenagrionidae > Pyrrhosoma > Pyrrhosoma nymphula. Next base: position 56,372,078 of record OY754339.1, on the reverse strand, counting down.
CGACAGGATTATCAGGCCAAAACGGTGGAAGCTTCGGGGACACGCGGTGAACGCCTGGAGTGTGCGCAGCCTGATGTTGTGCAGCCTGATGTTGTGCTCCGGCGTCGGTGTCTGCGAGATGAATTTTCCGCTGCAGCTCTTCGTTTTCACGCTTGAGGAGAGTAAGCTGCCGTTGAAGCTCCTCCATGGCGCGTACAGTGAATAGCACCTTCAATTAATAACTATGATCACGTCGGGGTCACCACTGTGGGAGAAGGCGCCAAGAATTATATACGCGGTGATGTTAAATTTATTTTATTGTCTCCGATACAGTTAGTTCTCTTAAGGTTCGTACAGGTATCTCTCTCTCACTGGCGAGAAGAGTTGCGAGAGAAAGCTTATATACACTTTGGCTAGGTTCCGCAAACCTCTCCCGACTTCTCTCGAAGATTCGGAGAGGATCCGGGCGAACAAGGTCGTCGCAGTTGAATGGCGCCACGTCGAGGGTTCCACAAACCTCTCCCGTCCTCTCGAAGGTTCGGCGAGGATGGGCGGATAAGGTCGTCGCAGCCAGACCGGGCGCTAGTTAAATGGAGCTACACCTCTTTGAAATCCAGACCTTCCTCTAACAGACCAAAATTTAGCCTTTTAAGAGCGTAGGATAGAGCGTAAAAGAAGTTGATATGAGATCCACATTGGAAGAGGAGAATCAAGTTAATACGAGAAGCGTGGGGTACTAGGTAGAACCACATGATACAAGATCCACATCGGACGAGGTGAATCAAGTTAATATGAGGGGCTTAGGATACTAGGTAACACCAGTTGATACGAGATCCACATCAGACGAGGTCAATCAAGTAAAAATGAGAGACGTGGGATACGAGGTAAAACCAGTTGATACGAGATCCATATACGACAAGGTGAATCAAGTAAAAACGAGAAGCGTGGGATACGAGGTAAAACCAGTTGATACGAGATCCACATCGGACGAGGTGAATCAAGTAAAAACGAGAAGCTTGGGATACGAGGTAAAACCAGTTGATGCGAGATCCACCTCAAACAAGATAAACCGAGTTTAGACAAGTTACCTTGGGTACAAGTTGAAACCACTTGAAACAAATTCCACATCGAACGAGTTGAAACTAGGTATTTCGATTTTTCACCCGGACTGCTTGTCATGCGTGTTGCAAATGTTTGCGGGGCTTGAGAGTTAAAACCATGTAAAACGAGGTGACAACTCATACCTACGAGTTGATCCGAGTTCAAATGTAACTGGATTTACCTCGTTTTAACTCAGTTTTTTCCTCAGGGCTACCACAACATTGCATCGCCGCGGAATCCTTAGACTGACCAAAATAGCATATATAAAACTAAAATGCTAGGCAATGCCATTTGTAAATCTCTATTTATATCAACATATTTATTTTTAAGCATGGCAATTTATGGACTTACTGAACCTTTTCTCATAAAGTCTACCACAGTCATTAATTATTTTTTTTACCAGTAATCAATGATCGTATTAATCAAGGCAAGATACTAGACGAAATAAATGCTACTGTTTCAGTGACTTCAACAGCATCAAATAAACTCCAGGCTGAAGTTGGTCGGATGTTTGTCATGGAAGCCAAAAACCGGGTGTTTGTCTCGTCTACTGTTATTTGATAAAATACCAAATATAAAAGGCTTGTTGATCTGTTTTTGGCATTGTGGAAATGAATAAAAATAATAAAAAAGAAAGAAAGAAAAAAGATAAAATTCAATATGAGCACAGTTAATTAACAATCACATAATTCTGTAGAAATAATAGCTTTAAGCACAATAAGTGACACTGCTATTTTGTTATTTCTCATGAATTCCATCTGTCCATGGACTTTTAGCCAAACAACGAAGGCTTAGTATATTATACGTACATGATTGTGGGAAATTCACAGTAAAAAATCCCAGTCAAGGTGAATAATTTTATTCACTGTAAATTTCACCCAATTGTGTGACCTTCAGGAGGTGACTCTCTAAAAGTTACTGCATGGCCAGTTCCACAGTTTTTTGAAATTGTCTTTGTATTCTGGACGCAACATAATGGACTTTTAATATCTTTTTGACACATCATACCCTGAATAACCTCATTTCCTGACCCATAGGACACACTGGCCCATAAGATACACTATGATTTTTGGGGTTAGATTTTAGAAGAAAAATTATAATCAATAAATAATTATAATGTCAACAACTTAAACGAATGTATTCATGATGGATTAAAATACTTACAATAAGTACTTTTCAGCAAATTTAACTTAAATGATGTAAAATATTTAATTAATTTTTATTTTTTTTTCAATTTTTCCCCCTCGCCAGCTCTTGATCAACGTGTTTTTCTCAACCCTGCCTGCATTTTTGTATTTTCCCCTCCTCCCCTGTAACTACAATAACAATTAACACATAAAACAAACTTTCTGTACCTGACGATGCCATAAATCGGTGAAATGCATCGTAGAAATAGAAAAATTTCATGTCATTCCATGCCAAATCAACCAATATATTACCTAACCAAATGAAACCCACCGACTTGGATTTTCATGAAATTTGCTATGGACATACATTTTGATAAGAATAGTGACCAAATAGAATTTCGGCCTCCTACTGTCATAGTTTCTGGAATGTGGGCGATTGAAATGTGGGCATGGCTCCTATAGTGCCGCAATATGCATCACATGTTTCTTTTTGTTTTCACCCGTAACGCTATTTCTATTGCATAAAAATCATCAAAAGTTTTCCTGGAGCTAAGAAGTCCAAACAGATCACAGAAATATCATTAAATATGCCATACATGAAATACTTCTGAAGAAAAAAATAAATTCGACAAAAAAATCCGTGTACCAATTTCAATTGACTGTATCCACAGCTAAAGGCAATAGGAATCCAGACTCATAGTTTTGTGTAAAATAATCCTTAACGTACGAGCTAAGTTTCAGTGAAAAAAAACTTATGAGCCCTACATTGATTTTAGTAGAAAAATGACTTATTCTTACACGAGGGAAAAAATGGCATCTTTTTCAAGGGACACACAATGCAAATGAAATTACATGATATTGGCAAATATACCGGCCGATAGAGAGCAGCACTGAAAAGTGTCATAGTGGATATAGAGGGGATTGATATGTCAGTACGAGTTACGAACGTGAGACATCGTGAGCGTCGGAAGAAGAAATTACAGAGGGGTGCATTCATTGGCGGCTCGTGACCAACAAAAAGGGTGTTTCACAAGTGTTAGTTTGCTTCCAACATTACCACAAAAAATGGGTAGGATGCATAGAGAGGAAAGTATTCAATGGTACTTACATTAATACCAGCATTGTCAAAAACAAATTAATTTAACTATCATGTTTTCAAGACTGGTTGAGCATGGATCATAAATTTCTTAATCTTGGACTTCGTAGTAAGATGAACAAAATCCCAAACTTGCAAGAATGTTAACTAAGTTTTTAGACGCAAATCTTCTGTGAAGTAGTAGGGAGAGGCTACTCAAATGGAGGACAGGAACATCAGTGGTCGAAGCACAGAGGTAATGGCGGGTGCAATAGTGATACATTTCTTTGTGTGATACAGGTGGGTATGTGTTAGTATAAAACACTTAACTCTGGATGTTCTTTTTCCCAGTCACTGCAGCCATTAATTCGTCCATGGAAAACTGGCAGTTACTGATCTCTTCCATGCACGAATAAATTTCTTCCATTCCTCTGGAAATGTAGTTATCAGATTTTTTTGGTTTCTCTAGTCAGGTAGAGAGGCCTAATAAAATTCACACGGAATTTATCATCGTAAATAACTTCCTTGGCGACTAAATCATTTATGGAGGACTGCCGACCAATAACTTTTTCAGTCCACTAGTCATTCCTCTCAAGACCAGCCTCATACACGTTTGTTGTATAGTAGCTAATTTTTTAGGGTTATACACCACTTCACAAGGGTTATACATGCCTTTAAAAAGCCTTCTTTTTCTCGTTCTCTACAGGGTCTGCTCAGAGAAAGCAGTGATTCTTGAAATTGAATTCTGTTAGTGAAGACCTCGAGCTCATGATTTCAATTGATTCAGATAATGTTGATCCAGCCTGCCTCTTCAAATCCACCTTAAATGCTTTGTGTTCTGGTGTTATTTTTGCAATATGGAAGTGAGCTAGTGAGTGAGAGATTTTGTTAGACTTATAAACGTTTGCTATACTCGTATTCGCATCGACAGCATTTATAAGTGTCCGAGAAAATAAATCAACTTGAGCGGTCAAAAATTATGCAGGAGCCCAATAATTGAAGGATGGCAGTTTCAAAATCCACCAAATTCTTTACAAAGAAAGAAGATTTAGCCTCTTAACAAGAACAGCTTGGCTTAAGGCCATTTTACATGGTACATTTGTTTGTACAAACTCTTCCATGAACTCTTGCATGAGGCAAAATGTATCGTGTAAAGCGGCAAATTATATGAACGCTTGTGAGAATGTCTCAATGCCTGAATGGAAAATAGAACCTGCTCTACTTTTGTTATTACAAACGTACAATATCACGAACATTCGTTTGTACAAAATCTTTCAACGTGTAAAACGGCCTTTAGAGTAGCCGAAAATGCACAACTTGCATGTCCTCGCTATCCCCTCTCGAAAGCCTACGAGATTGACCACCAGATGTCAGCCACTTCAGGTGGAAGACCAAATAGAAGGGAGAAAATCATCTATTTTTGTCATGAAAGCAATAATTGAGCATGCATATTCACACCATCGTCAATGGTAATGGCCTGGTAATGGTATTCAGCCTGAAACAGTTATATTTAGGTCGATGCTATTTTATTCCAATATTGGAATGCCTAGGAAAAAAAAACCTTACGATCCACTCAATCATGAACTTCAGCCAGTACTCAATTATTGTTTCGCGGTGGAAATTGGATTAAATTTCCTTGTTACCATAAGAGTAACCTCATGCCAATAATTTCACTTTCCTAGTCTCTCAAATTCCTCTTTAAATCTACTCAGTTAGTGAGTTAACTCTATTAGCGAAGATCTTTGCATAGAGGCACCACCCATTTGGTCCGTCCAATATTTCCTGAGAGGACCAAAGGAAGCCCCTTCCATCACCCTCACATTATGTGGATGTGTGGAAGCGGCCCATAAATGTGAAAACTTACATGATCTCTCGTTCACAGCAGCTAGGAGGCACGGAAACGAAATGCCCACTTCATTGGCTTACATGCCCCTTGCTCGTTTCGTTTTTTATTAGTTTCCTACTTGTATTAATTAGCGTTATAAGCTTACAATTGGTTGATCCTAAATATATAGCATTTAGATTTTCTTTGTCTGGGAGTCCTTGAGGTATCAAAATTCCTATTACTTTCAAAACGTCATAATTAATTCTACATGTTTTACAGGACATTGGTTCAATTTTCTTTACTTCGCCATAAAATTATGCTGCTTAGGTAATTAAGTTAGGAAAAAAGCCACAAAATGCATTGTAGAAAGTGCTATTACGAATGTTTTTCTATGAATCTCGCATGAGAAAAATCTGACCTATGGCAAATAGAAAACGCAGTAATGGCAGTGAAGCAAGAGGGTGACGAATTGAACCTGATACAACCACTAGTCTAAGATCAGCCAGCTCAAGTCATTCATATACGGTATAATGTCATTAGGGAACACATAATATACGTGTATTTGAAGTTCTGCATTGGATAATAAAACGACTGAATTCACAAGAAGGATGAGATGAGTGCAAAAGGTGTATTTTTCAATCTGCACGTCCTTCTTTCTGAGCCTCAAATCGTCACGAAATTATTTGCTAAAAAAATGTGAAATTCAAAGCTCACCATTTTAAAATTAAACAATTGTTTGCGCAGAAATATATCGTCCATAGAAAATGTTTTCCCTTAATGCTTTGCAAGGACAGTTGTGTGCTCAAATTCGAGCCTGACATTATCGGTTACTTTAGAGCGAAATTGAGTGATCTAGTTTCAATCCAGAATATATTACACCATTTCAAATATAATATAGGCTGCGATATCACAAGGACTTCCAGAAAACGAAAATGCGTCAAAAATTTGAAAATTTTTTACGTTAATGAATACGGGTATAAATTAAAATGATCATAAGAAACGAAAGGAACTCCGGGGATTGAGACCTAAGATTGGCTTTTGTTTTCCGTGGCTGCTTGCATCTGTCGTGTGCAAGGGATCTTGGTGCGCCTGAACTTCGCAGATCTCTGTCTTCCTTCTTACTCACACATCACAACAAAAGAAACACTAGCCCTCCCCTCGAAAATAATCCTTTTCGCAGGTCAAAATTTTCCTTCCGGGGGTGGTTCAACCTGCCCAGCTACGGGCAGGAAGGGCCGCTTGGAGAGGTTATTGCTCTCTCAGGGGGGCTGCGTGGTTCTTCCATGTTGCCAAATTGTCATAAATTCCGGACTTAAAAATTTTCAGCAGTACAATTTTTTTGAACAGAACTGTACATTATTATGCAGTAAACTTCTTGTAATTTTGGGCCATAGTCTCATTTTGTTGCATTCAGAGATGAGATCTAAGCCATATCCTGCACGATGCTATCTCTTCATTGCCAATAGTAAACTAAATGGCATGATAGAAAATGTAAAGGCAGCAGTCGAGCCTACCAGCAAGTTTTTTCTGCTTCCAGTTCCAGTCAAGTTCATTTCACTCTTATTCATAAGATTCTGCCTGCATTACTTTGTGTGAATTTAAAAAAATTGAAGAAAAGTACCAAGTGCTTTAATTAATCATAAATACAAACATAATGAATTTCTACTAAGTGAAGCCTGCCACTGTCAAGTTTAACTTTCATCAAGAAAATTTGCATCATTAACTTCCAAAAAATATCGACATACTGTATTAAAGTTATTGAAGTCATTTTAGGCGCACCTTCAACAGCAACCCTAATACGAATGAATGAAACTGTAGCTTTACCCTCAGCCCATAAGATGCAGACTGATTTTACAGCATAGTTTTTAGTAAAAAAATAACACTATATTGGTGGTGAAATATGATAAACAGAAAGCTGGTTAAATGGGAAAAATACCATGGTCTTAAGAGATTCCACTGAAGACATGTTTTACTGTGATCCTATAATTTTAGCTCAGTAACCCCAGACAATGGTAGAGACAAGAGCTGGATATTCTAATTTCCTTGAATCAGAGTGATGGAGTAGTACCTTGTGGGCAGCCTCCAGTTCTTTTTCCAGTCTTGACACAGATGATTTCAGGGAGGCATTTTCTTCCAACAGAGCAGCAGCCTGCATGCGAATATCAGCACACTGTCTTCTCTCCTTCTCTGCTTCTGCTTCAGCGTTCTGCACTTGCTCATCACAACGCTCTCTCATGCGCCTAGCAGGGAACAATATTTTCATTTTTATTATGTCTAATTAGTTATATATATTCTCTCTACCACTCAACCTCTAAAGCATGCTTTTCAAAGAAAAATTCCAACAGGTGAAGTTTCTTGTGATTACTTTTGATTCATGGGAATTCTAACATGCAACAGAAGAAAACTAAAGGCAGAAAAAAAGGTTGTTCCAAGAAGTGAAAAAATGGTTTTCGTGGATTCACCCACTTTAGATTTAACTTAGATAAAATAATGATATCATATTAAAGAAAAACCTAATATTGCCACATAGAAAAGAATTATCCAAGCAAGCACCCAAAAAATCATCAATGACAAAGAAATGATGATTCTTCCCAAAGAAATTGTGTCTGAAGAAATGGTTCTGGTTATAATATGGTTCCATCTGAAAACTTTTGCATAAATTGCAAAACTTTACAGTTAAATAACAGTTTCCGTAAATTTCCACTCATTGGATGGCCCAGCTAATGATTTCCCGGATTATTCGTTTTCCCGGATTCACCGTTTTTTTCGGCCATCCTCTTAAAAATCGATAGATTGAGGTTCCACTGTATATTTCAACTGCACTATTATCTTGGATGGACTTAATAATGAATTTGTTACTTTTTGGTTCCCTTAAATTTTGCTTTACAGTAATTTTACTGTGTGTGTTAGAACAAATATGCTCAGAAATAAACAAAATTCCAATTCATAAGTATCATTTACTAAAATGTATGACAAACCTAATAGTCATTTCTGTACGAGCTTCCAGCTCATGCTGTGTCTTCTCTGCTTGTCTTGTTAGGTGCTGAACAGCCTTCTCAATGCCCCTGTCTCTCTCCAATCGAAACTGCTCTTTCAGCTTTGACTCCTTTTTCCTCTGTTCCATCTCCAATTGCTCTCTCTCTTCCTTCCTCGCAGCTTCAGCTGCCAATTCCCTCTGAGCTCTCTCCTTGCTCACAGCAACCTGTGTTTTTGAATTTAAGGAGTAAACACCTATAAGTGTGATCTAGGCAAGTAGGGATCGATTCCTCCCCAGCTAGCACAAGGGATATGGAATCCCAGATATCAAGGGGAAATGATAGGGAGAAGATACACTTAAGAAATCATTACCGGATAATACACGTATAGCATGCCGTCAACATATCCGTATCAAAGAGCATGCCGAGATTCGGACACTGAAGGATGGTAAAATTTGATGGTACATTCTTTTATATAACAGCCAATGCTGCTTGCAGGCAGGAACATATTTCCTCCCTCTCGTGAATTAATTTTAATTCTTGCGGTCATTCGGTAGCAGACATAGCAGAAGTTGTTGATACACTGATCTCACCCTTGCGGGAATTTAGAGAACCTAAAATGTGAACAAGCGAACGTCGCTTCCACTCTGTGAAAATCGCCATCTTAGGATTCCCATCTTGATTGATCGCACGCGTTATTGTGGTTTTGCTGCTTTGCTGCACTAAAATCTGGTTCCTTCTGATATTCATTTGATACAACATGTTGGTATTTTTGTCTTTTTCTTTCTTACTGTATATTGTAATATATCTCAGTGCACTGATGTTCAACTTTGTTTTAATTTATATTTCTCTGCAACATTCTTGTTATTTGGTGCTGTCGCCCGTATGTAAGGATAATTAAAATCTTGATTAAAATTTTTTTTTCCTTTCCACAGCTTCTTTATTGCCAGGGTGTACAGGTTATTTAATTGTTATGTTGGTTTTCCTGTCGTTCGATAATTATGGTTGGAAATTAGTTTTGTTTTGAGGTGGGTTGGTACTTTTCCATTGTTATTTGCTTTAACGAGGTAATTCATAATGGTCGCTTTTACTAAGTAAGTTTAAGATTGGGGGGGGGGGGGGGAGTTGTTTTCTAGAGCTGACGTAAGAGTTACTTAATAGCATGATTATTGTGAACATATATAGGTAGTCTGCAATATTGTAAATGGGTGATATCATTTACGGTGTTTATTTCTTGGGAAGATTATTTCTTCCGCAATTTGCCACAAGGAGGCATCATTATTCACTTGGGATACCTTTTCCGTTGGTAACCGGTGGTAGATCCTTATTTTTTCCCTTTGTTATCCCCTTCTTCTCTTTCTCATGCACGGATGTTACGCGTTGCGGGAAATGATATCCGTTGTATATTGGTGTAATTTCATGATATGAGCGGGATATACAACACCTTGTGCTAGCTGGGTCATTGTCCTGACTTACATTGATCTTGCATAATATTTTTTCCAAAATCTACTACATTCATTAATTTTTACTTAACAACCAGAGACATTCCATAAAATAATGAGACAGGTTCAAGTTCAAAGAAAACTAAATACAAAACTATTCTATAAACTGAACTTTGAATTAAAAATTCACAGCTACCAGAAAATTAACATTAGATTCAACTAAAAGGGATTATCAGTATCAAACAAACGTATGTAGGTACATAGTTAGAAAAAAAATTAACCAGACACATGGACCTACTCAACATTGTTACACAAATTAGCCCTAAAAATGGAATGAACTCTGCTAATCCATTTTTTCTCTGGATACTTATAAAGGAGGTCTTTTGGAACAACCCTGGGACATTTTCATAATTCATAGACTGTCTCTTGAAAAATGGTAACTCTTAAGCTTTCATTGCAGGGAGAAAAGTGTGAACTAATTTCTATAAAGTTCTCTTCTGCTTCTTTCAAATAACTTTCTTCAGTTTATAAGATCTAAGTTTCATATGCATGTGAATCAAAATAACAAAATGTAAAATATTAAAACTACATAGTTAAAAATGTATTTAATGAAAAACAGGGTTTCTCTGGGGCTGAACTTAAAAGAGGTATAATAGCTTAAGTTGCCCATTTTGCTTTTTTTAAGTTATTAATAATTTGTACAACATACAAAACACTGGATGACCACGACAGCATAGCAGTTGAAAAACAAAATGTCAACTTTTGGGAATAACTTTTTAGTTAAGTAGATTAAAAAATATCTGGCCATATCACAGATTTCACTCAATAATTTCACCAGAGGTATTATCGAGCATATGTCAAATAGTGTTAAGCCAATGATTCCTTGAAGTTAGAATGAAATAAGACCCAATAGTTTATGTAGAATTTCAAGAATGATTGTCCAAATTGTAAGTTATATCTACAAGAGTTTATCAAAGAAACAGATGATCTGACCTGTAATTTATTCTCAAACTCATAAGTGGCTTTTTCAAGGTTGGCTTGTGTACGAGCTCTTTCAGCAATCAAATCCTCAGCACGTCGCTTTCTTGCCTCCTCCTCTACATCTCTCACTCTTCTCTCAGCTTCTTCTGCCCTCGTACGCAGCACACACTCTTCTGCGAGAAACTTACGCCTCTCCTCCTGATGAAGCCTATCCATTTCCTCCACTCGTTCTTCTAATCTGATGAAAAAAATTTCCATAGTTAGAACATCATTGCCAACATCAGCACAATAAGAAAATGTCCGACACTGCAGTAACAAGAATCGCAAATTGAAATCTGTATTATGAAGAAAATGTATGTCCTTTAGATTGGTTTGAGGATTAGTCAATTTACATTTAACATTATAAACAACATAAAGTCAACATAAATTAACAATTAATACATTTTTTCGATCTCTTTGCCATCAAAATTTTACCTTGTGAGCCACTGTAGGGATGTTGGGAAATCACTTGTGAAAAAGGGAGGAAAAAAGAATAGGGAGGGGTAAAGGATGAAAAATGAATTGTTTGTAAAAAAAAAGAGTTCTTAGGCCTAGTTTTATAGTCTGTGATTAGTTATTTTTTCAGCGTGAATGTCAGATACTAATGTGTTCTCCCATTGATAACGCTCACATCAGCTAACCAACAGTCTGATGTATTACACAAAACTCAAACTATCAGGTAATATCAAGTTGAATTAAAAGCAATGTCATCTTTTTGTTAACATTAACCAGACATTATAAAACCCGGTCTCACAATCAGTGTCTCGGTCAGTTTTCATCTTAGTCATAAATGGCTGTGTGGAAAGAAGGAATTTATGTCCCCATCAGTTTGGCAGTATATATATATATCTATTATTTAATCAATTCTATCAGCTCTAGAGATAAAGTGAGGGGATAATTTAATATCCACCCTGTCATCCTTGAACTCGCATGATCTGAATATTCAAAGTACATAATTCAAGCAGAGTGATATTGATGCTTGATATCGCACCTAGTGCTTTACCCAATTAAGCTGCCAAGGCATGCTTTTCCTCCGTGGATTTTTATTCTGGGCTTCAACTTTTAATCTGGGGATTTTAATTCTTGTGGGATTCGGGATCAAGTCCCAGTCAAGAGGAATAATATTTCTCCTGTGAAAATTTCACACTTCATATAACTGCCTAAGGGAAATTTGAAAGATTTTGTGAGAGGCGACTTTACCTTCTTTACATAAGTCATGATTTTGTTGCATTCAAGATCTAGGCCAGGGTTAGATGATTTTTTACATGTATAAGTATTGGAGAAGTAAATGTCCTGGTTTTGAAACCAATATGTATGTGTACTTGTTCATATCTCTTGTGACTCATGAGCACAATAGACATTTTGATTCAATTAGTTCAATCCTGTGAATCCTCATCACAATTATTTTCTCATTTAGATGTGTTTCTGACTGGGTGTCCCCTGTAGATTTGTACCATGGGCTTTAATTTTTGTGGGATCCAGATTCGAGTCCCAGCTATGACAGATGATTCTTCCTCAGTGGAATATTTTCACTTACGAGTGACTCTGTAAATGGAATACCCTAACTAGTTCATGGTACCCTTAAAATTTTTCAAAACAAAACACCTCAGTGCTTAAAACTCATCTTTAAGCTCATGGATGGTGGCACTGTGCTCACAATCGGACTACTTCACGGCATTGTATGTCTGGCAGTCATGAGTGTCTAGCTCCTTAAAAGCCCACAAATACCTAAAGAGTAGAAGTTCATGTCTTGGAAGATTGACAGGCTAAACCAAACATTATAATACTGATCGAGATCTGGGTTCAAGTGGATGATTTTTTTCTGAGGATTTTTTAAAATCTTCTTTGCACTTAAGGGTGATTCTATAAAGTCAATACTGTTCACAGTACCCTTGAATATTTTTCTCCATTTCCCTCATTCCCTTCTTATCATCCCTTCCTTCCGTATTCCCATGCAAAAGGCCAATGCTACAAGCTTAGGTTCCCTCAACACATCTCACTGCTGTAATGGAGAGACATTTCCACGGACAAATGTATCAACATACCTCTTCCTGGCCAATTCCCTCTCTTTGGCCATCCCTTCTTCAGCTTCCCTCTCCAAACGGCCCCTGAGTTCATCTAACCTTGCTTTCCACAGAGCCTCAATTTGATAGGCTTGCTCGGATACCAACCTTTTAACCTCTCCCTCTGCACCTTTCGCAGTTGCTGTCTGTTTTGATTGAGAAAAAAAGTTTATTTCCATTAAGTAGATAGACTTATTTTGATGTTTTCACTGCCTTCAAAATATAACAGCAAGGGAACAGCAATAATGCACAATTAAATATGCATTAAAATTTACAAAGTTGAATTACAGAAACTGAAAAAATGACAGCAATAATATTAAACAGCCATAAAATTAATCATAAAATGTACTCCTTGTCTCACTCTTAGGGCAATGATGCTATGATAAATTGACATTGATTAACTAATTGAATAACCAACCTGGATTTTTTGAGTTTTTTCCCGAATCCACTTATCTCGAGTTGCACGTATCTCCAAGCGGGCTCGCTCATGTTCACTGCGTAATTCAATGGCATGGTGCTCTTCCATTGCTAGCAGCGTGGCTTTATGGCTTTCCTCAGTTCTCTGAAGCTTTAAAATAAGAGCCTCACATTTTTCAGTGATAGCTTTCTTTTCTGCCAAGAGCTACAAGTGGATCAAAATTTACATTTTTATTTCATATGAATACACCTGCATAGAAATATACACAAATATTTTGCACTGCACCAAAATATTGCTAAAAAATTCCAGAGTTATAACTTTTATAAAGTAATATCATCATGAATACAAACTTTTACTAAGCATTTCTTGATAAAATATCAAACCTTAGATTAGTACAGCTAAGGCTAAAGCTGATGGTAGACACATGTGCAGAAAACTATGTCTCAGAGGGAGTTTATCTAGTGGCAGAGGAAATGAGAAGGAATGGACGGGAAAGTAAGGAATAGAAGTCAAAAAGTCTTCATCTCCAGGGGCCAAGTCTGTCACCTCTCGATAAATGTTAATTGTCTTTCATCATTGTGGAAAGTCTACGAGTTTTATTTTCCTAGATCAGAGCATTAGTTCCACACTGACTTTTTGCACAAGTAGAATTTAGTTTTCACTCCAGGTTCATGAAATATTTCATGGTCACTCCCTCACATTACCTTAATTAGAAAATTTAATAGGTGTCAATACTCACTGCTCAAAAAAATTGCAAAGCTATTAGGTGAGCTCAGTGGCAGCTTTCATGTAGTAAAAAATGATGATTATAGACTTGCCAATGAAATTGGTACGGAGGCTTCCGCGGTGATTAATTGGAAAAGTATTTTCCGGGTTAAGGCCAATGATGACTTTATGATGAGTTTAGACTTGCCAATGTTGATTTAGGTCGCAAGAGAGAGGCAATTGGCATTAGTTGATGGGGGGATGAAAGTAACAAACTTTCCCACCCCCCTGAAAGTCTGATTTGCTATCCTGTTAATGGTCAGTGCATTGCATGCAGGGAAGTCAAATAAAAACAAAAGCACAGAGCTATGACACAATCCTCAACAGAGACTTAATTTTAGAGAATAGATATGTACTTCCAGTCCCAAAATTATCAACTGTACACTGGTCATAAGCTTTTGCAAGGCCTGTACATGACTGCTGATAAACATTAACTGGTGACACTCATTACAGTCCATGATGGTAGAAAGGTCCAGTCCATCAACAGTTAAAGCTCATTAAAAAGTCAGTGGTTTCCGGCGTAACCTTGTGGAATTTGCTATACATTTGGAATAAAAAGGTAAAACTTTGTTATTTCCACATAAAATTTAATACAGTATGAACATGGTTTCAACATTACGTCATCTTGAGGTCACAATTTTGGCATGCTCCTCCTCCAACTTTTTTCTCACCTTCTCCTTATCTCTCGCAGATTTTTACCCGAAGATTACGTGAAGTCGAAACCATGGTCAATACTGTATTAAATTTTATGTGGAACCAGCAAAGTTTTACCTTTTTATTTAAAAAAACATTAAAAAGGTCCTTCACCAACCTTTTCAATGAACTCTTGATGTCTCATCACAATTTTGGCATGCTCCTCCTCCAACTTTTTTCTCAGCTTCTCCTTATCTCTCGCTGATTTTTCCCTCGTCTTCTCTAGTTCCTGTTTCAGAAGTGCCAACCCCTTTGCTTGCTCCTGTAGTCTCATCTCTTGAATTTGACTGCGAGACATTGAATCACTTGAATCTGGATTCTCAAAAGGTTCACTTGATTTCATTTCTTGAGGTAATATCATGGTGAAACTAAAAATAAAAGTGTTTTTATTTCATTTGGATTACTATACTATTTTTTTAAACACTAAGACAACGCCCCAAACCTAATTTGAGAGAAAATGAATGAATGTCTTCTCATTCAATGCAATCGAGCATTATGAACAGGGAAAAATTATGGCTGCTTCAGTAAAAGCAATTTCTACCTTGAGCATTTGAGAGCTCTTAGTACCACTTGCTGCCCTAAGGTTATGTATTAACATTCAAACCCAGGTCGGAAGTAAATTTTATTTTTGGAAAATTGCATGTGAAATTTCTTCATTATTCTCGTGTTATAAGTATACACAGATAGTATTCATCCATCCTAATTTCTATTCACCCTATCTCCAAGGATTTATATGAAACTCTCCCTAGGGCTCAAAGCAATGATCAAGTAGATCTAGATCACAAAAAGTTACCACATTGATAATAAAATACTTAAGGTGCATAATAGAAAATCTGCACCAGCAAGGGAGTATTTATATACAGAAAACAGGAAAATGAACTCGGTTCATTCATTCAAGTATTCAACCAGCTGATTGATAGGTTCTTGGACAGTCCCCATTCTGCATCCTAACCTCATAGACATTGTCTCGCTTTCCCTCCTAAGGATGGCTCACTATTAGATCCCTCTTCAATTCTTCATATCTTCTACCTCCTCGTATTTTGTCGAGAATTCCTATCTTCTTCCTTCCACTTCCACGCTTCACCAGTGTTCTGCTCTCAATCACTATCTTCAACATGCCCTCTCCTCTCAAAACCTCCTCCATCCATCTCTTCTGCCTTCTCCGAACCTCTGCCACAAGCTTCCTCTCCTCTCCAACCATATCCAATACCTCCTCGTTTGTCTTCCTTGCCATCCAGCTCAGCTTCTCCAAACCCATATCTCAAACGCCTCAAGTCTATGCACATTCTCCCTTCACAATGACCAAGTTTCTGACCCATATAGTGCCACGCTCCATTATAAAATTTTCACCAGCCTCTTCTTTACGTCTCTTCTCAGACCCCCCTTCATCAATTCCCTTCCCTTCGAAAATGCTTCCTTTACAAGCGCAATTCTGCATCTGATGTCCTTAACACTAAACCCATTCCCCTCCAAAATACTACCCTGATATGTAAACCGCTCGACCTGCTCTATCTTCTGCCCTCCCACCCTTATATTGATCCCCACCTTGTTACTCCTAGAAAATCTAATTACCTTTGTTTTCTTGTGGTTGATCTTCATCCCATACCTTTTGCACTGCACCTCTAATGCATTCACCATTGACTGTAACCCCTTGGCAGACTGGCTAACCAATGCTTGATCATCTGCAAATCTCACTGATTTTATCAGCTCCCCTCCTACCTTTATTCCTACCTCCTCCTCCCCCCATGCCTCCCTTACCATTTCTTCTGAATACACGTTAATAAGCAGTGGCGATAGTGGGCACCCCTGCTGCACTCCTTGTCCTATCGTGGCCCATCCCGATTCTCCATTGGCTATCCTAACCTGCGCCGTCTGGTTCAAATACAAATTGTGAATCAGATGCCTGTCCCTCCAATCGACCCCTAATTTCTTCAACACTCCCATTAATTTCGTCCATTCCACCTGATCAAACGCCTTCTCGAAATCTATGAAGCATGCAAAAACATCCTGCCCGTACTCTAGGTTTCTTTCTACTAGCGTCCTCATCACCGCTATATCATCTCACGTTCCCGTCCCTCTCCTAAACCCGAACTGGTCGTCACCCAGGTATTCATTTGCCCTCTTCTCTAGCCTTCTGTTTATAATTCTCAGAACACTTAGGCCGCGTGGGATATTAAGCTTATTGTCCTGTAGTCTTCGCATGTTTTTGCCTTACTTTTCTTTGGTATAGGATTAAGTACAGTCTTCGCAAAGTCTTCCGGCCACACTTCATTCTCATAAATCCTACAAATAAGCGCAAAAAGTTTTCCTATTCCGTTCTTCCCCATGCTCTTTAAAAACTCTGCAGGTATGTCATCTATTCCCACCGCCTTATTCCTTTTCATGTCTCGTAGAGCTCTTTCGATTTCGCTATCTAGGATACTTGGTCCGATGCCATCTCTGTCGATATTGTCTTCCCTTTCTATATCTAACCTATTGGGCCTTATTTCTTTACCATACAGCTCTTCAAGATACTCCTTCCACATCTAGTGGATCTCTTTCGGCTCTATGGTCAACTTTCCTGTCTTGTCTGTTATTGTTGCAATTCCCCTTCCCTTATTACCACCCGTCAGTTCCTTTACTTTCCTATAATATGCATCAGCTCTTCCCTCTTTTTGGTATTTCTCTAACAAGTCGATTTGTTCTCTCCACCACCCCTCTCTTGCTTTCTTTGTTTCTCTTCTAAGCCTGTTGGTTAATTCTCGGTATTTTCTCTTACCTCGCTCTGAGTTTATGCTAGTCCATTTCCTTCTCCCCTCCATCTCCTTTGTGATCCACGGTTTTCTAATTTTAGTTGCACTGACTACGCCTACCGTTGCTTTCGCCGCTTCTACAATTGCATTTTTCAAACTTCCCCATTCATCTTCCACTGATCTAACTCCATGATCCTCACCCATTATCTCATCTACCTTCTCTCGATACTTCTTCTTCATTGCCCCAGTTTTTGCCTCCGTATTCCACTTTTGTACCCTCCTTCCTATTCTTATCGTTTTCAGTTTTACCCAACATTTCATGACTAATAAGTTGTGGTCTGTGTCTGCGAGTTTTTAACACTATTCCTGTATCTGTGACAAACCATTATATAATCTATCTGGAACCTATCTGTGTCTCCCGGCTTCTTCCAAGTGTACCTACGTTGAGGATGATGTCTGAACCATGTATTTGTAATTACTAGGTTATTTCTATGGCAAGACTCCACTGCTTTCTCGCCCCGGTCGTTTCTCCTTCCTAGCCCATAATCGCCCACCTCCCGCCCATCTCTTCCTTCACCCACCACCGCATTCCAATCCCCCATTGCTACCAAGTGCTTACTCCCAGGTATCCTACCAATTATTTCCTCTAGCTGATAGTATACCCCATCTACCTCTTCCTCTTTACGATTAAGAGGTAGGCATATAAACCTGAATTATAACTAAATTCGTTGGTTCTGCCTTTAGTTCCACGACTATTATCCTATCACTCACCTGTTCTACATACACTACTTTTCTACCTATTTTCCTATTCATTACGAATGCAACCCCGCGCTGACTTTCATTCCCTCCACTATAAATTACTCTATAGTCATCGCTCCAGTAGTCCCCGTCATCCTTCCATTTTACTTCACCCAGACCCATGATGTCTACACCCACCCTCTCCATTTCTTGTTTTATATTCTCTAGCTTCCCCACCCTCAGCATAGTCCTAACATTCCACGTGCGTATTCTGTTTCGTTCCTCTTCTTTATCTTCCTTTCCTCTGCTGCTACTACGTCTGAGCAAGGATTTCGTGTGATGACGACCGCAGGGGCCTTGCTCCCACCGCTACCAGGCACAACACCCAGCCCTCTGGGCCGAGTCCCATAGTTGCCAGGATTCATTATCATTTGAGAACTGTCCATAATTTCAAGGTGTTTGTTTTAATTGAGATAGTATTTCGTGGCCTTACTCAATAGTGTTTTTTACGTGACACTATTACTTCAGAGGCCGCCCCACTGGGGTCAGACGCCTTTTGCAGCCGCCTCACTGAGGTACAGACGTTGCGCGGACTACCATTCGTCTGTCTCCTAACCTTCGATCAATCTGGCATGGGTAACCCTACCAGGAGCATTGCTCTCGCCAGTGCAGCTCTAGGGGTCATCGGAGCATGCAAGCCCTTCCACCACAACAGGGTTGTAGTCCAAAGGAACTCGGTTAATGCAGGTCGATTTATGCATGAACTTATTGCCTGATTCAAATATTGCATATAACAAGTATTATTTTAAAGCTAGCTGCTTTTGTAAATATTTATGCAACTTGGAGTTTCAAAGGATAAATACAGCACAAAATTAAAGAATCAATGAATGCTAGGTAGTTGAGAGAAGTTGAAGAATATTTTCAGAGATTATTCTCAGACCGAGTTTCAGAGGCAAAAATAATGCATGATTTTGACTGCTATAAAATACATACAAAGATATCCAGGAACCAAAATCAGCATGTGGTGTGTAAGAGTAAAATAGTGTATAGTGTAGTGTTTGCTAAGAAAACAAGGATGGAAAATAATCAATAATAAAAGGAGAGGAAGATCAGAACTTATTTACTTGTTGGTGGACAGCACTTATTTACTTGTTGGTGGTTGGTTTATACTTTTACACTCATGCAAAATTATAATAAATTGAAAAGAGACAACATAACTCAAATTAGGTTTAATTCACCCAACAAACCTTTCATTATCTGGGGTTGGCTGGCAATCAGCAACAGATTTGATGGAGGAGCTGCACGATTGGTCCACATCATCCAAGAAGGAGAGAAGTTCTCTGAAATAAAATCAGCTTAGAGATATTGTTTTATTTTAATTTCCCAAAAATGTAGCAAAAGTATTATTTCCTTACCTCAGCTTAGCTCTGGGTGTATGATCGAATTCAGATCCAGTAGGGGGTGGCCTAGATGACAGCAAAACTGTAAAGAAAATATTGTACAAGAAAAAATAATATAGCATGTAATAGTAAGAATGTATTTACCATGCATAAAAAATTGCTAGGAAAACTGCATTCCCAAAACAAACAAAAATGTGTATAATTCACAGTGCACAGTGAACAAAAAGCATCCACAATGGTCTTGTATGATTCATTCCGCCAGCACCGGTAAAGTCCTCGCCTGCTTATCTGAGGGTCGCAGGTTTGAGTCCCACCTGGGACGGTTATTTGCTTGCCCAGGGAATAGGTGTTTATGTATAGTTTTGGTGGTTCAGCCCCTGAGAAACCTGAAACACAAGCAAATAGGGATCGCAGGGGCATACGAACCACCAAAATCGTCCGAGAGAGCAAAAAAAAAATAAAAGCCTTAAAAAAAGTTATGTACTTGTTTCCAAAAAAAATAATTGTTATGAAATGATATACATAGAATAAAACGCAATTACTTGTATTGAATTAATGGGAGTAAATAATTCAACAGATGATCCAATAACAAAAAAAGTAATAGACAGTATTGCTTGAGATGATATCAGGGGCCGCCTAGAAACTCTCTTTTGCTGAGTAGTGATTCATACAACAGTTTAGCAACGGGATTAATGAAAATAACCTGTATTCTTGAGGGCTAACAGGTATCTAATGCATAAAGACCATAATTTCATCAAAGGAGGTGCTCAAAGTTACCGCCATGATCATGTATCTACATCCAGTGCAAAGCAATGTAATCAGCAATTTTTGGATGCACTTACATGCATATTTGCATTTAATTATTACATGCAAGAAAAAAATTGGCCACAGGTAAAAGGAAGTTCAAGCTGCAGAAATGAAAATTCTGCAATTTTCATTTCTGCAGCAAGCAAGAAAAACTTCACATTAACAACTTTGCCATTCAACAGAATGCGTATTTTCATTATTCCGACTAGTTTTGCTAAATTGCAACATCTTGAGGAAACAACTCCTGACTAGATTGCTTCTTGAGCTTGGTTTAGTACAGTGGAACTGTTTGTAAAAATAATAATACATTCTGCTGAATAGCAAAGGTGTTAATTAGAAGGTTTTTCTTTATTTTAAAATGTAAGTCCACAAAGTTTCAGCCCCAACCAGTACTCACGAGAACATTCTGAGGGGCTGTCCATAAATGATGTCCACACAATTAGGTGTGGGGGGGAATCACCTCCTTGTGACAATGTGTGACATGTGCTATGCTTCATGTGACATCCACACTTCCACTGTATACTATGCCTTATTTTTACTCAGACTGTGGAGGGGGGGGGGGGGGGGGTAGAAGTTTTTTTTTTCATTTTTGTGACATCATTAAAGGGGGGGTGACACTATTTGTGACCAACTGTGACAGGGGGGGGGGGGGTCTAGTTTGGTCCAAAATTGTGTGACATCATTTATGGACAGTCCCTGAGGTGTGAAAAAGGATGCTCCCTCACACACTCACAAAAAAGTAAATGAAGAAATTATATAGAAAACAACTTAAAATCCAACAAGTAAATGAGAATTTCAAAGAAAATACACGGAGATGATGCCAACATTTAAATTAAATTTTGGAAAGCAGACTACTAGCAGCAGCCCTAGATCGTAGACTTACTCATACACCAGCATTGTTCCAGACGGTATCAAAATACACAACCAAGCAGGCCACAGGATCCTCACTTCAATCAACTTGAGTGACTAGGTTTATCACATTGCCTCATAGACATATATCCTCATTAGCTTCTGCAATTCCCATTGAACTCAAAATTTCCTCAAATGAGACAACTTGGAATTTCCTAATTAGCAATACCAGAGGCCACATGAATTTGCACTCCATAAGTACAAAGTCAGCCATATATCAGACGGAAACAGCATGAAGCTCCTTACAGTAATTCAGACATCCTGCAGCATCTCCCATGACATTCTTATAAAAAACACCAAAAAAGCTAGTTGGGGATGAGGCTTCTATGAACTGTCATTACCAGGAAGAGGCAACCATGGTATAAACATACTTTCAATGACATAGGGAAACCTGTGATTTTTAGTGTTGAACCAAGACTATACCTGCAGGAACTTTTCTTGGGTTTCCCACTGGGTTAACCTTTAAACGCCAGATTTAAATTTCGTGAGAAGTCCCTCCCTACCGGATTTTAAAATGTCATTTAAGGGTTTTCCTTGTTATGTCCAAGCCAAAAATGGCACATTCGGCAGTGAGAAGCACCAAACCACGTGCCAATATTGGCTTTTTAGGCGTTTAAGGGCTCAATGTTCCGATGTCCTACTTGGGTATCATCATCAGGACAGATGAGTCTCATATGCCCTGATGACGATACCCAGAGTCAGACGAGAAACCCTCCTGAATATTATTCCCCAGAAAAGCACCAGATCTTACTACAAGACTATGCCTATGTATAAAACCATTATTTTGTGCTCTACAAGAGGTTGATGTGAGTGCTACCACTTGCTTACATGTCAGTTTAACAAGAGAAAGTTTAGTAAACAGTTAAGGTTACCTGGCTCTCTTTCTTCTTTCTCCAGAACCTTGAGTGTAGTTATTATATCACCATATGTGGAGTCTTCATCAGATGACTGATCATTCTTGAAGTAACCAGAATTTTCCACCAGTGATTGTGCACATGACTTATCCTCTTCATTGAAGTGATCATATATTTTATCTGCACTAGGAGGAGAGGCAACAGGGCGAATGGGAACTTCTGATGTTTCACAGGGGGATTTCATGCCATAAGAAGTATTTATAGCACCTGAATCAAACATATCACCAAAAAAATCATCACTGGAACTTGTATCCAAATATGGAGCAGTGGTCTGTCTGTTTTGACTCTCAGTAGCTTCATTAGATTTCATTGAACATTGTGATGAGCCTTCTACACTCAAAGGTCTTTCACTGATTAACTTGGTGGATTCATCCGCTTCACGTACGTTTATAAGCTTGGCATTATTCTCATGAATACTAAATATATCCAAAATGTCTTCATGCAGGTGCTCTCTAGACACTCTGAGAATTTTGTCAACTTTCTCAATCTGTGAGGCAATCTCAGCACTCGTCTCTTCAATAATATTCTTGTCCAATGAGTCCGGTGACATTCCAGAGGAGGATGTTTTTGATCCCGCTTCCTCAAATCCCTTACCCTCATCCTGAAAGCTACCATTCTTTTTTTCCTTGCTTGGAGAAACATCACAAAGGACTTGGAACATTTTGATTTCATTTTCGATTTCTAGATTTGAAGTGGGGAAGTCACTCTCCAAGAGGCAAGGAAGATGGTTCAAAGAAGGAGAGGGACATTTTCCCCTTCCAGAGAATTTCAGGCCATTTTGGGATTTACTATCACAGGTGGAAATCATGTCTTCTTCTATATCTACCAGTAATGAAATAAGATTATTTTCCATGGTATCAACTTTCACTGTTTCATTTTCACTTTTTTGCACAGATTCTCTATCAATACATTGACTTTCAGCAGAATTCACAGCAAATTCCCTCTCCTCAGTTAGCATTTCAGGATTCTCAGTTATCATTGAATGTTTTGAGTACTTATTATGGCGAGGAGTGGTATTTTCTTCATATTTCATGAGGGTGGGTGACCTACTGACTGCCTTTGTAACTTCAGGCGAGTTGTGAACTATTTCTGTTTCATACTCAAAGTGTTCAAGCAATGAATCAAATGAATGATCTTCACCATTGAGCTGTTTTTTCAGGTTAACTTTGTTGAATTCAAATTCATCTGATACATTTTCAACTACTCTGCCTATTACATGCCTGTGGCAGTTGCTGCTTCCAACATTCTTGGGTGGTCTGCATTCCACTCCTTGAAAGTTACTAAATTGGTCCTCTTCTTGAATGCCATTTCTTACATGAATACCTGTGGACGACTGAAAGGCCTTCATGATTTTACCTTCAGGTGCATTCAACAGAGTGCCTTCCGCACACTTTGTAGACTTTTTGGATCTAAAACTGGCCTGAAAATTTTGAAATTTCATGCTGTTCATTGAAAGTTATCAAGAAAAAACTAATCACAAAAAATGTTAACAATGCAAGTCACATAATAAATGGAGGCTTATTAGGTGATGATTTGAAATGTGTGATCAATCCCAGTACTGCATATAAGATAGCTGGCCCTGGTGGTGGCAGGGTCAAGTCCTCGCCTGCTAATCTGAGGGTCGCGGATTCGAGTCCTGCCAGGGTTGGTTTTTCGCATGCCCAGGGCAATTGTGTTTCTGTCAAGTTCTGGTGGTTTGGCCCCTGAGAAACCTGAAGACAAGGCAATGCCTTATCAGGATTGCAGGGGCATACCACCAGGACTGTCCGAGAGCAAAAAAAGGTAGGGACACTTAATGACAGCAATAAGCTGAGAATTTTTATTTACACAATCATATATTGAAATAAAAGACTGCTTACCCTCACATTGTTTACTTAGGGTGGTACAATGCATATCATCAACCTATGGCATAATCATATGTAAATTAATTGCTTTTTTCATAGAAGTATTGGCTTTGACTCTTCAGCTACAGCAGCCTTGTTTCCACTCTACGACTGAGAGAATGTGGGTAAGGTTCTTCCCCTCTGTTGCAAGAAATTATCACTTATAAGTAAGACAAAAGTAAGAGGTAGTGGTCCCATATAATTGAGGTGAATCTTTTTTCCACAGGCCATTCAAATATTCTAGGAAGGTAAGGACCAAAAATTTGGAAAGTGATGAGACAAGAAAAGAAGGTGATTGCCAAGTTGACCAGACCATTGTCCCAAGTATTGTCTTATTACACAAAGAAATGTATTTCTTGCAGAAAAGGATGAAGGTGAGCGAAGAAAAATCTGAGGATGATAGTGCTGGTAAGGATAGATAGATATATTTACTATATGAAACCTTTTCAGGAAATCTAGGGTAGATGGGAGAAGGCTAGCATCAGCATTAACGCATTCTAAATAAAACAAAAAACAGATCAGAGTTTTCTATCCCATATATTGCACCAGGCAGCAAACAGCTACTGATTCCAACCTCATTGGGGTTGGGATTCCACCGAAAAATGTCCTAAACCTAAACTCCAAGTATGGGAAGCCATAGCCATTCCCCTGCATCAACCTGATATCATTTTCCAAATACAATTCGTAAGAAAAACTATCAAGCATGAAAACATATCCTTAGCAATGCCCCCACATCTAACTGTTCCCAGTTAACTTTAATTTAGGAAAAAAATATGGGGAAATTGTAAATAAAGACTACACGTAGAGAAGAAGTAACTAACTTGACTTAAAATGTATCACTACATCAACACCTAGGGATTACCATAACTATGATAGCTTAATACATGGCATACCTTACAATGACCAGCCAATTTCGACTGCCTATTCAAATTACTTTTCTCTTGAAGAGGAATTTCACTTGCTGATTTGGGCCTTGAAGTTTTTTCCCACTGTTTACCTATCTATAGTGGATAAATTGATTAAAGTAATTCGGTATTCACATCGGACTCAGTTAACAAGAAAGCATATAAATCATGCATACCAAGCTTTTGTAGCTTTCATTAGCTGAAAAAGGCCTGCCATTATTCTTGACGATTTTTGAAGTTGACTTATCATTAAAATCTTTTGGTCTTGGTTTAGGGTAAACCTAAGAGCAAAAAGTGAGGGAAAATATATAAGAACATGGCTAAGACGCCGGGAACAACTGAATTTTGTACATTCATGACCATCCATGGGCAACACTAGTGATAAAACCAAACATGCCTGTTTCCCCCTGAGACACAAACCAGCGTCTTCCGACATTGCTACGCATAGAAAACAAAAACGCTAAACCTTATTATGCTAAGCACTAACTGAGAGCACATACAGATACGGCAAATACCCGTAGGATACATTAACGTTGGCAAATACTGTGCGCATCACGCGCCAATGAATCAAACAACGGTATCATAGCAACAAGAGCTGCGACCACTGACTAGCCATGTCCAAAAATGGCGCCACATGAATACAAACGCACAACCCGCAAGCTACTCTTGCGTTCTCTTATGCACTCTTATGAGATGAGCCTTCGATACGTTTCTTGGTTTCCTTAAACAGGTTCATTTTTTAGGAAACTGATTTAAGACTTTTAACTGGTTGAAACTCCAGCTAAGTTCACATGGACACTGAACGGCTGCGGAATGCATTGCATCCCTTTGAACCCTGCTGTTTACACTCGGTCTCCAATGATTTTAGTGAAATAGCTGGCAGAACCATAAAATTTATTAATCCCAACTATAAGAACTAAAATAATCCCATAGCAATGAAGAGGATACTTAAAAAAACGAACTGGCAAGTGCTAGCACGAGATCCCAGCTTGAATCCTTCCTTACTATGGAAAATAACTCCGAAAATGATCTCATAATCAAAATATGAGACCGGAGTTAAAATGTTTCTGCAATCTCTACCACCTGTCACTTAATTAACCGTATAATTCAATGTATCACATGGTTGAATAAATATTTCCCTCGAAATTAGTTATGAAGTGAGCGTCGAAATGAGAGCACCTTCCACTATTTTTTCAAAATGACCAACATATAGGTAGAAACACTATTTTCAGAACTAAAGAAAGATTATGATAACTGACAGATATTTTCAGGTGATTCCGATAATTGATTAAACCTTCGATAGTGGATGACATAATGATTTTCTCTTCCCTTTTCCGAATAAAATTTGTAGCATGTGCGATAAATGATAAACATTTGCATGTTGGTATTTTCTGCAAAGTAAGGTTGTTCTTGTTGGTATTTTCGAACGGAATGGATGACTTGTGTTGACGCAAGTAATTTAGCATAATGAAAATCACGCATTAATAGGTGAACTACGGGTTGGTCTTTTGATAATACTCAATATGCCCATTCCTTGTGCCACGAAATGCGGCAGGAACGCCTTATTGAAGGTGAGGATGAAGTTACAATCCTGAAAAGTTTGAGATTTTTGATGAACACTCTTGACAGTTTTGTGATAAATAATTCCATTTTAGCGACCAAAGACAGGTTGTGCCCTTTGCAAGGCATGCTTCTTTATAGCATTTGAGTCGGAAGTGCATGACACTATAGTAAAGGGGCAACTATTTAAAAAAGGACAACACGTCGCCGTGGGAGCATCGGGTGGCAAAGATTCAACAGTTTTGGCATACATTATGCAATTACTTAATGAGCGGTATCAATATGGAATTACCTTGACGTTGCTTTCGATTGACGAGGGAATAACAGGTTGGAATAGTGCCTATATTGGTTGTTATGTCGGGCTTGTTTTAAAGTATGTCACTTCTCATTACTTGGTGTTTGTATTTTTTAGGTTACAGAGATGATAGTTTAGAGATGGTAAAACAAAACCGGGATGACTTGAACCTGCCTCTGAAAATACTTTCGTATAAAGATCTGTATGGGTGGACTATGGACTCAATTGTTCAAGAGGTAACGGTCATGATGCATATATTGGTATTTTTCCCCCACAGTATATTTGTTAAAATTGTTTTTTAAATGAAATTCTTGAGGATTGTATTACCTGTGGTCCAAATAGTAAAATATATCAATATTTCGATGTGCCTGTTCGTTCACCTTTCGACAGGGGAATATTTTATAAGAAATAAAAATATTTCTATTGTTGTTTATATAATTTTTTGCTTAGGCTTTTCTGTACCTCTTCGTATATTAGGTCGGTAAGAAGAGCAACTGTACTTATTGTGGAGTTTTTCGAAGAGGTGCTTTGGAACGTGGAGCAGCCTTAATAAAAGCCGATATAATAGCAACTGGGCACAATGCTGATGATATGGCGGAGACTGTTTTGATGAATATTCTGAGAGGTGATGTCGCTCGTTTGCATCGTTGCTGTGATAATATCACTCAGGTAAGAATTACTTGTGTGAGTCCTTATTCCTAGATCATTGCTGCACCATTTGTGGATATTATGAAGTAATAATTTTGGGCTTTAGTGGTGGAACTGTAGTACGTCGAAATAAGTCATGAAATAAGCTTATTTCTTGTTGAAAACTGCAACACTTTTTTTACGGTAATACTATCCAAGCGTACAGTCTGTGGATTCCTCGAATTCACCTGATTTCCCCTGCACAAATAAAACCTACTTCACATATTTTCCTATGCCACATATGTGCATTTATACCAGCCTTTCATTTCCTTCATTAGCCCTACCTTTCCAATACCATTCGCTAAAACCCGTGAAGTGGATTTATTTCTCAACGCCATGTTCGAAAATCAGACCTTTTCCTCCTACTTACCCGAGATGGCATCTCCTCTTCGCTTCACACACCTCTCCCATGACTTTTCCCGCCTTCAATTTAAACTATCCCCGCTTTACCACACCTTTCACACAAACACTTACCCTACCATTTCACACATTTCTCTGCACTTTTTTTTTTTCCCATTATTCCTCTTCCCATTTAGCTTCCATGCCTTCTTCAATCACCCAACCCACCCACAAATCACCAACCTACTTGGGGAATTTTTTTCTTTGAAAAAAAACCCTACAACATTCACCAAACTATAACTACACCACCCTTCAATCATCAACCCACTCGGGGGAGTTTTTTCTTTAAAATAATACGCTACAACTTTGACGACACTACAACTAAACCAGACTCCAGCCACCAACCCACTCG
Source organism: Pyrrhosoma nymphula (assembly GCA_963573305.1). Classification (NCBI taxonomy): domain Eukaryota; kingdom Metazoa; phylum Arthropoda; class Insecta; order Odonata; family Coenagrionidae; genus Pyrrhosoma; species Pyrrhosoma nymphula. The sequence continues at coordinate 56,344,014 of OY754339.1, read as the reverse complement.
GGGGGATTTTTTTGTTAAAAAAACCTGCAACATTCACCACACTACAACTACACTTCCCTCTAATCACCAACCCACTCGGGGAATCTTTTTCTTAAAAAATAAAAACCTACAACATTCACCACACTACAGCACCCTGCAATCACCTATTCACTCAGGGGATGTTTTTCTTAAAAAAATACGCTACAACATTGACGACACTACAACTACACCCCCCTTAAATCACTAATCCACTAAGGGGATTTTTTTCTTCAAAACATATGCTAAAACATTCACCACACTACAACTACACCACCCTCTAATCACCAAACCAACAGGGGATTTATTTCTTGTAAAAAATATTCTACAACATTGACGACACTACAACTACACCCTTCTCCAATCAGTAACCCACTTGAGGGATTTATTTCATTAAAAAATTACTCTACAACATTCGCGACACCACAACTACATCCCCCTGCAATCACCAACCCACTCGAGGTATTTTTTCCTTAAAAAAATATGCAACAACATTTACCACACTACAACTACACCACCCACCTATCCACATCCAACTTGGGGAATTTTTTTCTTTAAAAAAATACGCTACAACATGGATGACACTACAACTACACTCCATCACACCATTTCTATTGACCTCCTTATGCCTACATTTTTACTTCTCCCCATTTTTACCACTGAAAAATGCCTTTTTCCGCCTTTACCTCTTCTAAAACTGCATTTTGCCTTTCCTCACCACCTTGAAATGCCTTTTTCACGTTAGAAAATGGCCATTTTGAGGCCAGGTACCATCCCACCCTATCACTCCACAGGCCCGCAACCTTGTTGGGGTATGGCATATTTTAGACGTGAAATTAGTCCATATCCCTCTAACGGCACTTCCAGAAACATCACAATATGGTGTCAAAAAGTCATGAAAATATCTCCTTTTTCATACTTTCAATCTGTAATTACTCCAAAACCAAGTATCCCACGCCTTTCTTTCTTACATTTCATAAATACTCATTCCTTTCACTTTCCTCTCAGTTCCCTTTGTTTCTCTATAAAACATTTCTCCTAGACTGGACCCTTCGATAGGTTTACCTTTTTTACCTTCATTTGTAGATCTTTATCATGAAATCGGGTTAATTGAAGGTTAAAAGTCAATCTGTGTGCTGATCAAGGACCTACATTACAACTAATGCTTTTCAGGTAATGAGGCTATCTTAGTAGAAATTTGTTGCCGGGAAGAGGTGGCGTATGGGCCAGGCGAAAAAGGGGCAGGGACTACAAGCAATTAGTTTTCAATATATACCTGCAACTCTTGTTGAAATTGTGACATCCATGAAGAATCTGGGATTTATTTTGGATTTTGACATAACGTGGGAAATCTTAGATTTTGCTGTCATTTGGGTATTTCTGGTGTAATATTGCACAAAAAACATGGTCCTGTATAAATATTTTGTGTCTTTTTAAATTATAGGAATTATTAATTTGACCAACACATGATCCCTCCTGCTCTGGACCTATTTATTTCAAATTACAACATGATACTATAATTTTTCTGAGGTTTGCATCAAAACATCTCTGTCGTTTGTTAGAATTGTTTATTTGCATACTTATCCATGCAGAGGCAGTCTTCCATGTAACAGCAACATGCTTTGGCGCCTATTCAATATTATTCTAATGCCTTTAGGCAGGGCTTTTTTCTGGCGGTACGCGGCAGAACTGCGTTCCGGCACCTTTTTTGGTTGAAGTAAATTGTGTATAAATTAATCTAAGGCCATTTGGATTTTTTCCTTAATTAATTCTTAGATTTAGGGCCGTATTTATAGTCGTTACCTAGCAGTCCCCTTCTCCATCCCCTACCCATCAGGCCCCTTGAAACTGGTATCCAATAGTCAAAATAAAGGGAGCTGCTAATTAGGGGATGGTTGGGGGATAGATCTGGTAACTAAGGACTACAAACGGCGGGAAATGGAATTCGCAGCTTAAATGTTCCAGCGGTAATGCTCGTGATCAACATGGATACAGATAAATAAATTGCTAGACGCAGCATAAAAACTGTTAAGATGGCCGCTCGACATGCAAACAGCTTCAATGGTGTGGAGAAGAAGATTTTGTGTGACCTGGTGTAGAAGCCTAAAGATATAGTGGAAAGTAAGAAAAGGGATGCAGTTTCCTGCCACAAAAAGAAGAAATTGCGGGGAAAAATATGCTGCGGGTGTATATGAACATCCTTGGAATGAGTGTGGTGTCACATCAGATATTTATGGATTAAGAGCAAATCTTACCGTTGTTTTATTAACACCAAATCTTTGAAATTATTAATTTAAGGCTATGCACGTTCATTAGAGTCGGTTTAGTTATATCTGATGTGTCATTTTTTCGATAAGGGGGCCCTTGGTGGAGCATGCATCTCCTGCCAGAATTAGGAGAGGCTAAGGGGGCTGCTGGGTGTGGAAATTTGACTATAAATACCGTTTTTGACGAAGGGGCCTGCTAGGGGCTGTGGGACTGCTGGGTAACGACTATAAATTCGGCCCTTAATGTGGGAATTAAGGGTGCAGTTCAATTTCCACATAGTGAGCACATTACCGAAGTAGCACTAATGGGAAATGCAACTCTTACGGATAACATAACTCTAATGGAAAATTGAGTTCCAACACCTTTTTTTCCAGAAAAAAGCCCAACCTTAGGTACTAGGAAGGGGGCCATACATACTTGATTGGCTGGGACAGTTACAATTTTTAGGTGTTTGTCCCGGTGTCTCAAAAGATTAAACAAAAATTCCAATTTGTACCAGTGTTTAAATTCTTTATTTGCATTCAATGAAAATCTCCTTGAAAAGTGTAATTCAAAATATTTACCGTTAACATTATAATGAAGTGTTTACCAACACTTCAAATGATTCAAGAAACTTACATGGAATAATGCCTAAGCTCCAGGAGACCTGAAAGTTTGTCCCCGTTTAGTGGATCGGAATGAGGGTCACATTTTTAATACACAATTGTAATTTTTTGAAATGTAAATTTTCACAGTCATCGTATTTCCTTGTTTATATAATTCCCAGGTTTTATTTGAATTGGAATAGAACACCATGACCAAGATGTTTCAGGGAGGCTGTTAAAGAAATTATAAAATAATTTAGACTTGCAAGTAAATGCTATGCAAATGAAAAAAATTGGCGTTGACTGGATGATTGACTGGTCTGAGGTAGAAAAGGGTCAATAACACAAAATAAAGCAACAGCCTATGCAGAGAGCTAGTGCATTTCCAAGCCTACAGTATGCACCAGTCCCGTGAGATGCACTGTGATTTTTCGAGTCAGATTTTTGAAGAAAAACAACATTTAAATAACATTTTCGATCAAAAATTCAATCAAGAAAAATTACATGTAATCAACATCCATCAATGTTAACAATTTATTGGAAGAAAGTGAGTGTTTACTGTCAAAAATAGCAGCTGTATGTATTAAGGTATGTTTTCGTAGAATCCCAGAGACAAATGAATGATGGAGAGGATACCATTAGATCGCTACTGCCACACAATCTGTGGTGAAAGTAGAGAAATGGTACCTTCTATGGTGCCACAATACATGAGAGCACAGCTTTACTCTTGGCCAATGAGATGGAGGTTGATTTTAGACTGCATTTTTATGTTAAAAAAATGAATCTTTTTGGCTGGGAAATATTGATAAATAACAATACATATGTGAGTGAAGTCTTCGTGTGCTCCCCGAAAATGTGACGAAATGATTGTCTCTCCCCTTTACCCCAGCAGTCACCGACGCTCAGCCCACCCGCCTTCTCCTTTCTCCCTCCCTCCCACCCCCATCCACCCTAAAGCTATTCATATATTTAATCAGAAGTAAACACAAATCAGATCAAGCTTGTTGGCAAAATTTGCTATAAAACTACAGGTTAGTGGTACTAGCGCTGGGCTTATGCTAAGTATAGCAATGAGTATGTAATCAAATTGCACTGCCAATGAATCTCTCGAAATACATCCATCCGGAACAATGGAATTATCCTCTTTGATATCCAGGAAGAGAGGTCTTCAATTAAGGGTTGTCGGAAGTGTGGCAAAATAAAAAACATACCCTAATGTCTATTTGTTTGACTTAGTTTTGATGGAAATAGAAGAGGTTTGGAATCAGAATTCATCATTACATCCAATAAGTATTGTATTACATTGGTATTAATGTAATTTAATTCTTTCCAGGATACCCAATGTGCTAATCAAGATGCATCCTCGAGTAATGGCAGTAGGGATCTCCCAAGAGTGAAACCCCTTCGTTACTGTTATGAAAAAGAGATAGTCCTTTATGCTCACCATGCAAAGCTTCCTTATTTTTCTACAGAATGTATATATTCACCACAAGCTTACAGAGGGCATGCACGAACCTTCCTGAAAGATCTGGAAAGAATAAGGCCATCTGCAATTATGGACATTATTCACTCTGGTAAGTTTTGTAAAAGACAAGGAGAAGGCCTCGACTGTAGCTGCTATCTTTCTGTTTGTCCGAAACTAGTAGAAATGGCAATTGATGCTGAATTAATTTAATTTTAAACTGCGCCAGTTCAAATCAAGCTGTCTTTTCAGGGAAAATCAATTGCCTTCTTGAGCAGCATATTATAATTTGGCATCATTTTAATCTGAGAAGTGTTAAGCCCCATTGATATGACTAATAAGAAGTATCTCTGTGCCAGAATCAAGTACCATATATTTCCGCAGATAAGACAACCATCAGATAAGATGGTGTAAATTTTCATCACATTTTTATAGTAATGATTTTAAATAAATTCGACAGTGTCGGGCGATATATGGTGGAACAGCATTTTAAATAAAAACTACAGTAATTGTATTGTCCACTTAAATTTAATGTGAAACACGTGTTGTGTATTTCACATTAAATTTAAGTGGACAGTACAATTACTGTAGTTTTTTTTAATGATTTTAATTTATATAAATTTCAATCTTAGTTTTCTGTATCTGTCCTATATGACGACCCCGGAGTTTGGGGGCGTTTTTTAATGATTAAACTATCTTTTCTGCCAAAATATTCGGTACTTCAATTTTTGCAGCTCAACTTCAAATCTTTTAGATAATAGCAAAAATCCTATATCCCTGCAAACCATTGTTTTGACACCTATAATTTTATTATCAAGGTATGATGATGACATTGTAGACTTCACTAAGTGAGAAATCATTTCATGTGAGTCAGTTCCACAAAATGAAGCATGAAACATTATTCCTTTGAGTGCCTATGTTGCTGTGAGCAATGCTGACATGTTATCCCAAAAGTGCTAGCGTTTCTCCCAGTGACTCTCTTCTGGATAATGATAGAATAATTCATGTTTTTAATTCCCTTTTTTGTACCTTAGGCTATAATTTGATATAATGTATGTAGTCTCATATTGATCCAATTTACAAATCTTTATGCTTATTCATGTACTGCCCTATATACATACTATGCACATATTTATAATAATTTAAATGCCCCGGCAATTTTCACACTAATGTTATCAATTACGCTTGACACTCAATGGGTTAACTTGCATTATTTCCCTGTGTCAATAATGACTACGAGTATCAGTCATGTTTCAGTGGATAACAGTCATATTCTTGGTTTTCATTAAAAATGATGGCTATCCATTGAAGTTGATATGTTGTGTAGCGTTGTTGAATAATACTAGCAAGTGTTTTTGTTTTAACAACTATTGAGTGCATTATTTACTCTTACTCCTGTGGCCATTGAAAACCTAAATGGTCTTCGGCCTTGCCAACCACTCGCCTCCATGCCCTTCTGTCCTTTGCTGTGTCGAGTTGAGCTCCCATTTTTTGGAGGTCCTTCTTCACTTCTTCGCTCCAGCGCATTCTTGGTCTTCCTGGTGGTCTGGTGCCTTCCGGTTTTCCTTTCCATATCATTTTTAACATTTTGCTGTCACTTCTTCTGTGGACATGGCCTAGCCATCTTATTAGTCATCTGCTTCTGACTATACCCACAATATCTGGTCCTTTGTATAATTCCCTCAACTCTTTATTTTTCCTTATTCTCCATGTCTCTCCCTCATTAATGGGGCCCAATATTCGTCTCAACACTTTATTTTCAAACGTTATCAATTTTTTTGTGAGCGACCATATTTCGGAACCATACAGTAGTACTGGTTGGACAATTACTTTATAGATACGAATTTTTGTGTTTCGTGATAGGAGTTTGCTCTTCAAAAGTTTTACTAGGCTCCAGTAGGTTCTCTCAGCTGCCGCAAGTCGGGTGAGAATTTCGGTCTCCCTTTTGTTGTTACTTGTTTTGTTACCCCTAAGTACTTGAACTGATTTGTTTTTTTGAACAAAAAATTGAGTATTTCTAAATAATCCTCTTCATATCTGCTTATTTTCATGTAGTTGGTTTTGCCTTCATTTACTTGTAGGCCCACTATCTTGGCTTCCATTAAAAGTATTGTAGTTGGTTCTTTAAGCTCTTCTTTATTTTCGGCCACAATCACTACATCGTTTGCAAAGGCCAACAGATTAATTTTTTTCTGTAATCCTGGCTCCTCCTGGACCATTTCTGGTTTTCTTTAGCGCCTCTTCCAGGGCTATGTTAAAGAGGAGGGGTGACAAGCCATCTCCCTGTCTCACTCCTGTGCTTATTTCAAACATATCAGTGTACTCTTTTCCAACCTTGACTTTTCCTTTAGACTCACTCACACACATTTTTGTCAATCCAATAACTTTTTCAGGAAATCCACATTTCTTCATTGTTGTCCTAAGTTTTTCTCTATTTATCGAGTCATAGGCTTTGCTGAAGTCTATAAACATTAGGAACAGATCATTATTATATTCCCAATATTTTGAGTCCAGCTCTTTCAGAATAAACATTTGGTCTGTTGTTTATCTCTCTTTCCTGAATCCCGCCTGGTGGTCTCCTATTACTCTGCCATAATGATACATAGTTCTTGTTAAAATATGTTTTGATGAGTGCCAGCATATCGGTGGCACTTGTGCATGTGCTTTCAGTACTGTGCTAGACATCTCATTAAGTTTATTTGTTGCAGGGGAAACATTGCGGGTAGGAGTTGTGGAGCAGTTGCCTAACAGAGGACATTGCACGAGGTGTGGACAGGTGTCGAGTGCTGCTGGTGGAGTGTGCAAAGCATGCATGCTCTTGGATGGCTTGAATCAGGGAAAGCCGAAGGTTTCATTAGGTAAAATGAAAGGCAATGTGGACCGAACAAGTGTTAAAAGTTCTACTGGTGCAGATTGTGATACTTCTACCGACAGCCAGGCATTGAGGACTATTAGTGATAAAATGAGGGACAAATCTATGGCCTGGTGACAGCTGTTCTATCTGCCCTATTTTAATGCAATTATGTGAAGTTTTTTTATGACTTAAAGCCTTTACCTTTGTTTTAAAAAGCTTATGTGAAAGTTGCTAAAATCTGTAATGAACTTAAAGTGAAAATGAATTTTTACCATTAAATGTTAATTACCCAAGTTGCTAATTATTCTCAAAATTTTCTACTTACACACTAACAGCCAATTACAAAAAAGTTCATCACTTCACAATTATTCAAAAACTGTCAACCTTAAAACTGGGCATCACAGTGGGATTAATTCAATGAAAAGAAAGCAAACTGCACTTTTCCTCACTTAATGGTACATAGTTTAAACCCATAACTGATTTATTTGTTTTCAAATCAATATTAAAGGTAATTTATTGATTAACCTCGGTAGGGTCAGCTTACACAAGAGCTATTTTTATCACAAATAAATTGCTTTCATTCCCACCTTGTATCGAACCCAGGTGATGATTTTATAAGGCTATAGGTAATTTTAGTTAATGAGTAGTGAGTGATAATTCTAAGTTATATGCCCTTTCATTGAAAGATCTTTCACTAATTGTGAAGTTGCAATATCTACATCTTCTCAGAAAAATGCAGAACCCAATAACTAAACGACATAATTCGGCTGTTATGGGATTATAGAGCTGATTACACAAGACCATTAGTTAAGACGATGATAGGCACAAACTCAGGTTGACTTACGTTTTACCAACCACTGGCAATCACTTTTAATTCCTGAAAAGTCAGTCTTATCTGTATGGTAACCCAATAACCATCCTTCAAAGTTCTTTGTTCAAAAATTATGCTCAGAACTCATAAATAAACTTGGATAAAAGAAATACTTTATTCAGGCACCCTTATCCGAGGCTTTCATGGCTGCCAGGGTTTCCTTGATTTTCTCAATTCTGTTTTGAATATTGGCACAATCAACCGAGAGAGAAACAGATTTCTCAAAAGCCTTTTGAGCCATCTTAAGCTCTTGCGGTACTAAGACACCAAACCACTTTAAAGGCTCAGTGTCTGCCTTCTTCACCAGAACAAGTTTCGTCTGCTCTTCTTCAGCAAGAGAAGTCCTTGCAGCTTCAGTGTCACCGGCTGCATCCTGATTTGTGTCACCTTTTCTACGCCTCAGTTGCATATCACTATCAGATTTCCCGATGCCATCTGTGTCATTGGAATCGAATTTAAGAGACGTTTCAAATCTCTTTTCCAACGGTAAAATCTCTTCGCTACTTGACTCACTATGCACGCAGTATCGCGCTGCCATTAGTTCGTCGTTAGATGGAAACTGCATCATTGAAACTCGCTCCTTGCCCAAAATCATTCTAGATTTAGCCATCAGTATAAAGCCTTCGCTCATATATTTTTCCATTTCAACTTTACTTTTAACCAAATCATCCATTGACCTCAGAAGTGAAAGGGATAAGGAGTCCATGTCTTCACAGCCAGCCATAACTAATCGTGAGAGAATAGGGATGATGATCATTAATAATTTTTTGCGATGGATCAGCAAGACAGGTCTTCACCAATACAAAAAAACATACTTCACTGCTAATTTAAAATCTTCAAAACAAAAATCCGGTGTGACCCGCCTTCCGTTTACGAGAAAATGCTGGAAATATTTTTAATGTCCTTAAGTTTGAACATAAGCAAATTAACCATACGATTCGGAAGAAATACTGCTCAAGGCCTTGGTTGCTATTCCCAGAGCTCCAATGTAAACATTCTCCCAAATGAGTTTGGATGACAGGAGAAAGTTGAGTCAGGTGATCACTCACATGCGCTCACATCAGTTGTCAACTTAAAATGAAAATCGAAATTGTTTCGCAAAAGCATCGACTTTTGTTTTTATTTCGCGCCATCACAAATGAGGGTTCGTGCATGTTTACATCTTATGTGATACAATGACAGTCTGTGTCTTTGCGCTAGCTTATGAAAATAAGGATTCCTTTCAACGCTTTCAACTTATTTAATGGTTACTGACTATAGTACGCCTGTAAATATTTTCGGCCATGGATTTTCCCGATCCAGATGAAGAATTTGAATGTATGCACGCTGATGAGCTCGAATATATCAGGGATATAGAAGAAGAAGACGATTTCAGAAATGGTGAGTTTGTGTTAGTTTTGGTTTGCATATAAATGTTACGTGGACAGATATTTCTGGGCATGAGAAGTCCATGCCGGAGTAATTGCTTAGCCTTTGTCATTTAAGTTAAATTATGTGTTTCCTAGATTATGCCGTCCCTATCCCGGATGCTGGTAAATCAGCGAAGGTCGAGGATCTTGCAACACCTTTGGTGGGTGAAATAACTAATGAAACTGAGGGAAAGAGAAAAATAGGCGAGCTGTTCGGTGACGTTCAAGATGTGTCATCTGATGAGGAATGCATTGGTGTGCCAGGTAAGAAATAATTTTTAGTGAAATTGAGTGGTTGGCTTATCTGTAAACTCCACCTTTTCAAAGTATTGAATTGATATCAATGACATGTGACAAAAATAGTTATTAATCCTCGTTTGTAAAATATCCATATTCATCGAACCTGAAACAATTAAATTGACTTTAATGCTACATAAAGAAGATATGTTATAATGTATTCAAGTGGTGGGTTTATTGATAAGCTGAGGACATTTAGACACTAAAAATGAAGAAATAGGCACTAAAAATTTCAAAATAGGCACTTAAAATAGGCGCTTAAAATATTATTTAATCCAAGATATGAAAACAAAAATTAAATAAACTGATAAATCGACGAAAGTTCAATTATTAACTTTGGCCCCCAAGAGTTGGTCGATACCAGTAACAGCTGTCACTATTCTAGAAGCACCACTAGTGGAATAACAGATTCATTAACATGAAATTTGAAGGATGCAAGAAATGAATACGTGGCATCACTCACAATTTAAAAAACTCGAAGTCACTCAATACAGAACGGCCATGACTTAACCCAACTCTCTAGTATAGTCTCCTTACCCAAGTCTAAAAAAAACCATATGAGCTTCGGCTTGGGAACCTAGGATAAGCTGCCTAACCTTTGTCTTTGGAACCAGACAGATAGTTACCCACCCACCAAAGGTGTAGCAAGATAATCTGTGATGGTCGAGCGGGGACTTGGCATGGAATGACCCAATAGTGTACCTGTAAGTGGGTGAAAAAGACATTCGAACTGATGAATCGGAGGCGCACATTATTCCTGTCACATACCTCACGTATTTCAATAATTTTATCTGCAGAGTATAATGCAGTATTTAGCCATGTTCCCCATAATATCAATACTGGGAGTGAAGGCAGATCAACTTCAGGCATACTGCCTGAAGTTGATCTGCCTTTAAACTCGGCAATACTGAGTGGTACCTTCAAAAACAATTTTTTGGCAATCGAAACCATCGCATGTACGCATCACATAAAATTACCATAGTTGTTTTTCTACTCTTTATTTAATAATACTTGGGATGATTTTTTTTATGCATGTTTAATGGCATTATTTCAACCTTGATAGATTAAAAAAGGAAATGAAATAACAGACAAGCTCTGCACTTAAGAGAAGTTAGGCGACGTTGAAAAGAATATTGCTTTTTTAGGCCCTTAAATAGGCAATATCAGCAGAAAAAGGCATAAACAGGTAAAATAGGCATTTTTAGGCAGTAACAAATCACTTTAATTTTGCCATAAATTATCCTAAATGAACTTATAACTTCATATTAATTGGTTTCCTAAGTAAAAGAAAAAATAGGCATTTTAGGCAATGTCCTCAGCTTAGTAATGACTAGGGGATATTGTTAATTAATAAGAAAGTTACAGCCATTGTGAATGAAATTTTATTTCCTCACAAATTACATGTGACAAATTTTCTTCAAAGCATGAATATGCAAGCTTTGTACTACATATTTACCTTCACTACTCCTCATCTGAGCTTGCTTCCATTTCTCCGTCTTCCAAATTGCTATCTAATTCATCCTCCTCTGAGGCAACCTTCAGTTCTTCTAGTTCTGGGGAACGAAAACTACTAACGGGGGATTTCATCTCAAATCAGGCAGAGGGGTGTCAGGTGACCATCACCGATTTCTCTTAAAGTTATATATGTGAAAGCAGTATCCTTATGGTGAATTACGATCACTTTATCTCAGCTCAGAACCGAACCAATATAAAGATATGATCCTTTGAACATTGCAGAGTCAGGCCTCAAAGTAAAAAGTGAAAAATCACATAAATGCTAATAACTAAGGAACCATGGCCCATAAAGCAGTGGTTTTTGTTTCATTGTGAAGAAAATGCATTTATGCACAGTCTGAAATAACTTTCAAATAATTTGAAGTAATTATAAACAAATAGGACTTATTTAAACAATAAAAATTAGTGATTATTTAACAATTTATTTCTCAAAAAGGCCACCTTTCATTTGCTTTAAATTTTCTCAGTGGCTAGTTTAAATGTCTTGCTATCAATAAAAAAAATAAAAAAAGGTAGTATTTTTATATTTTTTGTTTTAAGGCATGTCAAAGTTAGGCATGTTTTCGACCCAATCTGTTTATGCACTCCTCTCGTACACCAAGATTGCATACCTATGAGGGGGAAAAATGAAGATTCATTCTACTTAGCATGCGTAATGGATAAATAGTACATACCTGAATCACTGGTTACATCCACTGACTGAATGCAAGTTCAATCTTGTGTACTTCCATGGCATCAAATGTATGCAAACGCCCACTGCTACTAACTGGAAACGGTTGATGAGGCAATTTGTGCAGATCATTTTTCAGTGGCACTTCACATGAGTCTTATAATTTGGGCCACCTGAAACCATTCGATGGACCATGTGGATGCATAAACGAGACACTAATGTCATTCTCTTCTAAAGACACTGCAGTGATTTTAGCAATCCACCAGGTTTTTTCGAAAACACACCCAATGAAGTCATTTATGGTGAGATCTTGAATATTGTATGTCTTTATACCTGAATTTGTTAGTGCCACAGCCAGACTGACAATATGCATGGGACTTCTTGTACATTGTAACCCACCTCAGCATTGTCCTCTCAATAACCTAGCATAAGATCAGGTTACTAAGTATCAACTAAGAATGATACTATGTACAAGAAGTCCCATACATATTGTCAGTCTGTTATGTGCAGCCATTGAGAAGACTACCTCTCAAGCAGTGCTATATTAGCCTCTCTCTTGCCTCTCTTTATACATTACCATATACCATTTCTCTCCTAAATGTATACAGGGACATATAGTGCAAAGAGGATTTTTTTGTGCAGACTATGAGAAGAGACATAATACAAAAGTGCTATTGAAAAATGAGAAGACATTTAAACCAGTGGGGGAGATGTCTGAGAAACTCCAAAAAATATTGCAACATGTGGTCATCAAAGCTAGTGATGAACTCTGCTTGAACTGCTACAAGAAGTATGAAGGCCTTTTAGTTGAACTTGAGTCAAACTGTGATGCCTATGACAATCAGTATTTGTCATTAGAAGACAGTGTGGATATAGTGAATCAGACAGTGACAAGTTTAGGCAGTGAACCAGAACAAGTTGTCTCCCCCCAGAGAATCCCTACGAAAATCCGACCAGATCGAAGGATTTCATATGGCAAAAGGAAGCTGACTCAAATTACTGATTCCACAAAGGCATTAAGGGCAAAGGTTAGTTTATTGTATGATGTTTGTCGGCCTCGGTGGCGGCGGGGTAGCGTCCTCGCCTGCTAACCCAAAGGTCGCGGGTTCGAATCCCGCCTGGGGAGGATTTTTCACTTCCCAGGACATGGTTGTTTGTGCTTGTCCGTTGTTGATTGTTGCAATACCCCGATGTAAAGGCCAATATGTGCTGTTTTCGGTGGTTATAAAATAAATAAAAAATAAATATATAAATAAATGTTCAGGATGAAGCTGCTCCCACTGAAATTGATAAATGTGAAACATGTACTTCATGAGAAAATAATATCTCAGCAGCTTTTGATAAAGCGAAAAGTGAAAAATCTATCAGTGACCAAGTTAAAATTTTAACACTCTTTCCCACAAGTTATTCCAACACAAGAGATTATGGCTGCTGTTCCAGGTTCAACCAAACATACGATTGACAAACGAGCAAAAAAAAACAGCAAGGAATATGGGCCAATGCTGATGTATACTGGGGCATCCTCTTCCTGTTGAGCATATCAAGATTGCTCTCTCATTTTACTTGGATGATGACAAAGATTGCTCTCGTCAAAGTCCTAATCAGCGAGATGTGTTGACTGTCATTGAGAATGATATTAAAGTGAAGAACAACATCGTGAAATAAAAATTGGACTGACCAAGTTCTACTCAGTTAGGCCAAGATGGGTCAAAATTCAACCAGTGCATGATGTTTGCAGATGTATTTATTGCTCCAATTTGAAACTTATATGTAGCAGTTTAAGAAATTTGACCAACTCAGCCATTGAAAATGATTATTTATAAAAGTTGTATCTTTGTGAAAGCCCTAAAGAAGAGTGCTGGTTCCAAGAATGTGGCCTGTGTCCAGGCATTGAGGGCCTAACAATGACCACTTTAAGATTGGATGACAAAGAAGATGAAGAAGTGACTTATGGTTTTTGGGAAAAAGGTGATTTGTTAAAGATTGTTTCAATGGAAGCATTCATTGCTAAAGTTCAGGATTGCAACAAGAAAGGTGTGTATCACCACTATATTCGGAAAATACAGTGGGAAGCTATTCATAAAGAGAAGTTGGTTGCACTAAATGGTGTGAAATTGGTGCTTCATTTCGACTCTGCCGAGAATTGGAGTGTGGTTCTTCCAGATGAAGTACAAACCTATCATTGGCAAAAAGTGCAGATATCAATATTTACCTGTGTGGGATATAGTGACAAAGGCATGCAGAGTTATGCAGTTATTTCAGATGATTTATCACATGATACTGCACATGCTTTGCTTGGGATAAATAAGATAGAAGAACACTTGTCTGAAATGAATATTATATGGAGAGATAAGACATATTTCAGATGGGGCAGCAGCTCATTTTAAAAACAGATTTCAGGTTGTTCAGTGCAACTGAACATGGAAAGGGGCCCTGTGATGGAGTTTATTTATTTATTTCCACATCCCCGAAAACAGCACAAACGGCCTTTTACATCGGGTGTTTTAAACATGTAATAATTGACGAACACATACATCCATGTTCTGAGTGGTGAAAAATCCACTCAGGCTGGACTCGAACCCGCGACCCCCAGTTTAGCAGGTGAGGTCTTTACCCCGTCGCCACCGGGGCCGGGAGTTGGAGGACTAGTCAAGCATTATGCCACAACTACAACCTGAGAAATTTTAATTCTGGCGAGTACATTCAGAACAGTGTCCTTTGTGGAGCATGTAAGTAAATTCTTGCCTTATATCAAACTTTTGCATTTGCCACATGATGAAGTAGCTCAATTTAGACAAAAAAAGCATAATGTTTGGGCAAAAGTGGCACCTGTACATGGCATCAAAAGCTGTCATGTCTGGGTTCATAACAGACATGAGACAACTATTGCTCGCTCTGCGAACCACACATGCATACACGCTGTGACACTAACAAATTTAGATATAAAGACATACAGTATTCAAGATATCACCATAAATGACTTCATCGGGTGTGTTTTCGAAAAAACCTGGTGGATTGCTAAAATCACTGCAGTGTCTTTAGAAGAGAATGACATTAGTGTCTCGTTTATGCATCCACATGGTCCATCGAATGGTTTCAGGTGGCCCAAATTATAAGACTCATGTGAAGTGCCATTGAAAAATGATCTGCACAAATTGCCTCATCAACCGTTTCCAGTTAGTAGCAGTGGGCGTTTGCACATAATTGACGCCATGGAAGTACACAAGACTGAAATTGCATTCAGTCAGTGGATGTAACCAATGATTCAGGTATGTACTATTTATCCATTACGCATGCTAAGTAGAATGAATCTTCATTTTTCCCCCTCATAGGTATGCAATCTTGGTGTACGAGAGGAGTGCATAAACAGATTGGGTCGAAAACATGCCTAACTTTGACATGCCTTAAAACAAAAAATATAAAAATACTACCTTTTTTTATTTTTTTTATTGATAGCAAGACATTTAAACTAGCCACTGAGAAAATTTAAAGCAAATGAAAGGTGGCGTTTTTGAGAAATAAATTGTTAAATAATCACTAATTTTTATTGTTTAAATAAGTCCTATTTGTTTATAATTACTTCAAATTATTTGAAAGTTATTTCAGACTGTGCATAAATGCATTTTCTTCACAATGAAACAAAAACCACTGCTTTATGGGCCATGGTTCCTTAGTTATTAGCATTTATGTGATTTTTCACTTTTTACTTTGAGGCCTGACTCTGCAATGTTCAAAGGATCATATCTTTGTATTGGTTCGGTTCTGAGCTGAGATAAAGTGATCGTAATTCATCATAAGGATACTGCTTTCACATATATAACTTTCAGAGAAATCGGTGATGGTCACCTGACATGATTTTGCACTATCTGCCTGATTTGAGATGAAAAGGCCCTAACCTTGCCCTGTCCTACTGGTGGCAGTAGCTTTAAATTGTGGGCAACATGTACAAGCTTTCCAGCTCTTTCTATTATAAGCCTCTTCTGTTTTATGGTGTGTACTACAGAGTTCGAACTAAAGCTTCTATCAGTTGCAAATTGTTAGTTGCAAATCTATTGTAATAACCGTAACTTATGCAGTCTGTTAATAATTGTAACTTCGAGCCAGTGCAGTCCGCTTTCCACCAATTACTGTGAGTTTCTCTATGATCTTCCACAGGAATTGCTTTGACCAAGCACCTTCTTTTTCCCTAAAGTGGGCAAGGTCGACCAAAATGTCCACATTGAACGCAGAGTACATTAGTTTATGGAAGTTAAGTTGTCAATATACTCAACACCCTCCATCTGCTGTTCAAAGGTCAAGTCTTTCCCAAGCAATTATAATAACATCTTCAAATTGTGATCACTGTCGACAACTGTACTTCGTAAGAATGAAAATTTTAGCTGTTTTAGCATGGACATGTACAGATTTCTTTTATATGTTAAATAAAATCTTCATATTTTCCCTTCATGATTTTCGATACACAACTGTGGCTGAAGTAAAAATAATAAGCTCTACTCTGTCAACCAACACTCTTCTCATAAAACTGATAATCTCAGGCCTGACCTCGTGGAAATTATGGACTCTTCTCATAGGCGTGCATGGTGCAGTAAGTGACTGATATGAGTGATGAGGCCGAACATTCCACTCCTTGACTCGAGTGAATATAGATACAGCTAATTTTCTTCGTAGGCATTTCTAATAGAATGCACCAGCGTTAATATGTATGCACTAATGTTTATGTAACCATGCTAAAACAAGTAATATTGATTAATACTTGGAAAACAATGTCTTTATTTAGTAATGAATATCATCCAGATTTACTAACACACAATTCACATACAAAAAGAGAAGTATTTCTCAAACTTTTCGTCAAGTGTCGCATTACTTCCCTCAACATTTATTTCAATAGTAAGTACTTAAAATTGGAAGTCACCCCCAAATATGTTTCCATCAAGACAACCTGTGCATCAGCAGCAGCCCAACAAGCAGTATGTACTGCGAGGAAAGTGTGGGTCCAAATGGAGCTGAAAATGTGGTACAGCAAACGAGACTCCATGTGCCACTGCCTCTACCTTCTTCATGCCAAACTGTGCTCCAAACTTCACCCCGCGGAATTCCATGTGTTCAGCGTGAATGTTTGGTCTCTCACCATAAAGATCGCTGAGCGGAAACTTGAAGTGTTAAACCAAAAATTGTTACGTCTCTCGAGTACCAACTGGGATCCTCCTCCTCCGGAACTGTTCCCCCAACCAGTTGGTAACCACCCATTTGCCCCTAGGGTGGTTAATTTATCCAAAAGTGAACTTCCACCTTTACTATCTCACTCCTGAACAAAGGTTTGAAATTTTCCCCGTCCCTCCTTATTTCAACCAACATTACGAAGACCTAATGGCCGACTGCGAAGTTGCAATGTACAATCAATCCAGAGGAATCAAGCAGTTAGTGGCCAATACCATATCAGCTGACCTGAGGAAGACCTCCATAAGTGCTTTTCATCAAACAAAGGATGTAGAGACTTTGAAGATCCTCTGGATTTTGGTGATAGAGGAACAGCTCTCCATCAACAAAGCAGACAAAGGGAACTGCATAGTCATTTTGGACTAGGACGATCATGTCAGTAAGTTTCTCGATTTCATTTCCTCCAACGATCTTGAAATTCTTCTTAAAGATCCCACATCTGCAAACCAAAAAGGAGTGAAAAGCGCCGTTGCGTCTTGTGTGTACCTGTTTAATGATAAAGAGAAATTCTCCCCATCAAGTATGAACCCATTGCCCCCTAGATTATATGGGTTACCTAAACTTCATAAAGAAGATGTGCTAATTAGAATGGTAGTTTCCAGAATTAGTGCTCCTGCACTCAAACTAGCCTTTAAACTGAATTCTTTTTACCGTCAACTCTCCAACTTTAACCCCAGATTTGCTAACAAGAATTCCGTCCCTTTGGCTGAATGACTTAGGACTATTACGGTGCCGCCTAATGCCAAGTTGGTGTAATTCGATGTCCAAAGTTTGTTCACTTCTATCCCAACCCAGGAAGCGTTAACCCACACTAAAGATGTGCTAATTAAGGCTGAAATTAACCAACTCCTTATCCCTGAAATTTTAACTTTGCTCAACGTGTGTGTGGATCAAAATTACTTCCTTTTCAATGGCAAATACTGCAAACAGAAAGATGGATTAGCCATGGGTTCTCTGCTGTCTCCCCTTCTCACGGATATATTTATGGAAAAATTTGAAGAAAAGCTATTCGATTCCGGTGACAAACTCATTAAGAATATTGCGTATTGGTTTAGGTATGTGGATGATGTTTTGTGTTGTTGGGCAGGGAATGAAAGACTGTTGGATCAATTCGTTCTTTTCCTAAACACGCTGCACAACTTGTTAAATTCACCGTAGAACTGGGAGTGAACCAGAAGATCAATTTTCTAGACTTAACTATTGAAATCAGTGAGAACAAGCATGTCTTCTCGATCTTCCGTAAACCCACGTACTCCAACCAAGTGATCCCGTCCGATTCATACCACCCATTGTCCCACAAATTACTAAGTTTTAATATTGTATGATTCATAGGCTAATTAATATCCCCAAGATCAAAACCAATTTTGACCGGGAAGTCTCCACCATCAAATATATTGCAGCCAGGAATGGCTACAGCGGAAGTCTTATCGATTCTCTCCTACGGAAAAAGCAGATGAAACGTGCGATCAATCTCCACACATCCCTCCTGCCATGCCCCAATACCCCTCTTCGAAAGTGGTGTAAAATCCCATTTGTGAAATCTGCGTCTTACAGAATTGCCAATATTTTACCCAAGGAAAAATTCCGTGTTGCCTATTACACTCCCTTTTCTTTGTCAAAAGCACTGTGCCTAAACAAGGACACTTTTGGAAAACACAAGCAGTGTGGTGTATATGAATTAAAATGCCAGTGCAAAGCCAGTTATATTGGCCAGACCGGTCACAGTTTTTCAACTCGAATAAAGGAACATAAAAAGTTACACGTTAGGGAACACCACTTCCGTTTCAGCGGAACATCTCATTGAAATGAATCACACCTCCGACTTTGATTTTAAAGTGTTACACATGGGGAAAAAGGGCAGAAAGTTAGAGGCTCTGGAACAGCTGGAAATTATCCAACAATCAAAAAAGAAGACGGACCTCCTCGATGATATGCAGTTTCTCTCCTCCCCCTCACCTCTTCTGTCCATCACTTTCCCCTAGTGTGTTTTCCCAGTGACCGTGCGTCGAGAAAAAATTGTTCCCTTTCTTCCTTTCCCTCCCGCCCCCCCTGCTGTGAGCCATTTGGGCACTCCTTCCATTATCTTCGGTGTCCGAGGATGAGTGGTCTACCCCACCCAACCCCCGGTTTTCCCAGCTAATCCATCCTCAACTATACCTGTGACTGTGCTTTAGCTCCCTAATGACACCGGTCTACACCCAATCTGTGCCTATGTCTTGTCTTTGTTTGTATGCTTAATGGTGACTCCACTTTTTTGATGCTTCCTTTATACCTTTTGGTGTGTTTCCCTACTATTCATCCCCTTCTCCCCCACCCTTAACCTTCCTTTGCTCGCTTTCCCCATATCCCTCCCCCTCCCTCACTTCACTTGGCTAACCTTCTCCTCCTCCCCAACTATCTCCAACCTCAAACCTACCATCCCCTCCCCCCCTCACCTCCCTACCCCACATCCTCCTCCTCTGCAAAATTTTTATGCATACCCTTTCTGTTTTTGTGTATGTACCTGATGATGATGCAGTGCATCGAAATCATGGTCGTATTAAACCTTATCTAGTGGAAAATTGTCATTCTGTTATTCATCACAAATCACATTTTCTTAAAATAGACAAAAAGTAGTCACTTTCTTCGTAATTCAGGGATAGTAGATTGCAGAACATATAATTTAAGCAATTATAAATTGTTAGCGAGTATTGGACACTTACTTTCCCTATTCCATACGTTAGAAATTCGTCAAATTGTATTCAATCAGTGTGAACTACCCCTCCAAATTTTTTAAACCAGAGATACGCTACTTATATGGCTATATATGCGAGCAGTAAAGAAAACAAAATATTTTGTTACCATGGTCACCATGCCAGTGACCCCATTTTAGGGCCCTTTTTAGTTAGGGGTCCCCTGACTTTGCATAGGGCCCCTTATCCCTTGGGATGGCCATGATTGGAGTATGCTGTTTTAATCTTGTCTTTCTGCAGCTTTTTGCAAATTTTGTGTGAAATGTTATCTTGATAAATGATTCTTTGCTATTTGGCTGTAGAATCCTTGTGTGGTTGGGATTCGTAGATGTCTTTCATTGCTAGTTTTTTTAAGTTGTTGAGGTACAATCTGCCAATGAGATGTTCACTGTTACCATCATTCTTAGCTATTAATTTTATGGTAGCCAATTCCTTTTTGAAATTTGTTTGAGGCATAGGAATGTTCACCAGCCTGTGGATCATTGCATGAAAGGCAGATAATTTCTGGGAAAAACAATGTTTGGAAATGAAATGGATTAAATGGCCTATACATGAACTTTTCCGGAAGATGGAGAACTGAAGACTTGCTGATTTTAGAAATATTTACATCCGGATAATTGATTGAACTGATGCATTCTACCTTGCAAGTGGATTTCTGATTGTGATTCAATGAATGAAAGTGAGAGATGATTTTAAGTTGCCTGTCAGAACCGGTCCATACACAATACACATTATCCACATATGGATACCAACACAATTCATTTTTTATTAGCCCATTACCAGAGGAGAATAAGTCTTTTTCAAACTAATTCACAAATAATAGTACATAACTTCCAGGAGTAGGGATAAAGGGGATCCCATGGCTAAGCCCTTGAGTTGCTCAAATATTTACCATTGTTTAGGAAATAGTTTGTGAAATACATGTCTTTGGTAGTTCACACAGTTCACTGAAGATAGACACAGACTTCTGGTAGAGGATGGTACTGCACTTTCTAATCTTATTATGTTAACAAATTCCACAAATTTATGCCTGAAACCACCAATTATGTAAACAAAAGTTTTTATAAAGGGGCAATACAAATTCATGCCATGACATAAAGGTGGTGAAGAACTATGTGACATGATTGATTCAAAACAAGTTTCTCTGGGGGTTTATGTGAACTAGAAGCCCAGTCCAAATGTGAAGAAATAACACATGCAATTTTCCACTAAAATAAAATTTTCTTCTTACCCGGGTTTCAATCGATTCAGCATTAATTTCAATCAATGATGATGTATCAACATTGTAACCAGGGTCAGAATTAATTTTTTTTAATGGAAAATTACGTGTTATTTCTTTATTATAGAGAAGCGGATTGATGGTGAATGCATGAAAGACCTAAGTAGTGGTTTTTAAAAAGAAAAATGGAAAGAATAATTATGTATAATGTAGGTGAAATTGTTCAAATGCCACTCAATTTTGCAAGAATCTTCAGATTTTATACCTATTCTCCATGTTGCTTCACAAAATTTATCCAGGAGTTTCTGTAATCCTTGTGTGCTCTCTGACAGCCTTACAGAGACATACTTATACATATAAACTGTAGAACAATCAACTCATATTACAATCAACCATATTCGTTAGTTCACTTAAACTCAGAATCGAGCCTTAAAATGCATCTTCATCCTACTCTGCTAGGCACAGCAAGGACATATGGCAGGGGGTAATAGGACAACAGCCATGAAATAGGAAGGGGATAGTGGAAAGGAATTAGAAAAGGTAAAGGTTGAAAAAGAAAGAGTTACTGTACCTATCTGTTCTGCATTGAATCTATCTGATTTTGTCGCTTCTAATCACCTATAGAGATATGGTGTAGGGTTAAAATAATATCGTCCATGCCATCGTAAAACTCATGCGATTTGGAGTTTTATAGTAAATTAACCTAGCGTGCAGCCTCTGAGTCTGATTAGATGGAGGCTCCCTGAGTCTCTAATCAGATGGCTTGGTGGTGTAACTGGTTAGCACACCTGGCTGGCAGTTGAGAGACCCAGGTTTGAATCCTCTTTAAGCCAGATGATTTTTGCATGGTGTCTTTCCTCACCATGCACCATAGCACTATCTTTGCACGCATGTGCACTACTGCAGAACCACATAATTTTTGTATTTTTTGCAGTGAATATAGTTTATCTTTAGACTCTTCACTGTGGCTGTTTTGAAATTTTGTGTATTTTGAAGTTATATGTTTAGATTTATGATAAATAATTTTTATTATTTATTGTATTACACAGCCAAGAAAAGCTGCCATTCTTCTAACAGTAATGAAGAGATGTGCGATGAAATGCTTATGGAGAAGATAATTTTAAGGAGAAAGCTGAATATGGGACTTGAAAATGGTCCTTCTCCAGAAGCTCAGCAGAAGTAAGTGCCCAGGAGGATTGTGACTACACATTTATAATCTCTCTTATCTAACGCCAATGATGTCCTTGATTTTTCCTCTCTTACACTCATCCCTGCTTTTCTTATTGTCATATCTTTTGGCTTGCCACAGTGGCGACAGGTTAAGAGTCCTCACCTGCCATTCCGTAGGTCAGGAGTTCAAGTCCCACCTGTGTGGGTTATCTTCAACTAGGGCATGGGTGTCAATGTGTGAGGGTTAAATGTAAGAGGGGGCTGTGCATAGCCCTAATATAACCCTAAAGAAAGTCATCATTATTATATTTAACTCTTGCCCATTATGGACAGAGTGTCAATATCAGTCATTGAAAGTTACATACTACAGCTAAGGGATTTGTTTTGCAGGCTAAGACCTTTCCAAATCTTTTGTTTTTCTCTTCTTTGAGTTATTAAATAACTTTCTCTGTAAAATGATTCTTCATCAAAGTTAATGTTTTTCTTGTTCTCAAAATAGTCAAGGATGAAAAATTCATGGAATAATATTGATGCATAAACTTCTAATTTACTATCAAGAAAGAGTTTCAATTTCATTTTGAGTGAAATACGTAAAATTGTTGGGAAAATAATTTTATCCATGACTTCACTACCTATTTCAGTTCAGTATTTATCAATGATTCACGTCTTAATACATGATGTTTCAAAGATTTACATATTGGTATTGTAGGAGAGAAGGCTGCATTACGAGGAATTTGCCCCCTTGGCCATTTGTTCCTGCCACCAATGATGATGGCAAAAAAGTTTATGTTCGACTTCTATCAGAAGACATCTTTAAACAGCAGGTAAAACCTGTACATTCTCCAGGAAATTATTTGTTTTCCATTCAGTCATAGTTAATTGTACATTTTAGGATATTGTCTTGTTGTATGGGTCAAATTTTAATTAAACAACTAAAGCAGACATAACCAATGTTTTGCAACTTCCTCAGAGCTCAAAAATGAAACATAAAACCAGGATATTATGGATAACTAAAGCCTGTTTCCCATGATACATGATCCATCATAAGACCTGGTATACCAGCTAATGAGGATGGAATACAGTATGATTGTTGCCATCGTCCCCCAAGTAATGTGTAAGCAGAGCTATGCCCTGTAAGTAGTGATAGAAATCGATACTTTGCTGCACTTGCTACTTCCATAGAAGTAAACTTCCACGTGTAAAGCCGCCTTATGCCTGAGAAATGGTGGAATCGAGAGTCGACATTTGGAATCGACTCATCCTTAATCTTAAAGCATGTCTACCAAAAATATTTAATTTACTAATCAATGGCATTAGGCGACCAAAACAGCAGTTGGAACAATTTTTTATTGTTGATTTCATAGACTGAAAATTACTGATATAGCTAAAAAGAGGTATAGATGGCACTGATTTCAGAAAGTAAAGATCGCACAACATCTGTAAAAGCCAACATGATTGGTCGACGGCTACTAGGTCTTACTGGGAGCTTGTAGCAAACAAGTACCGCATCAATTATGAATTCAAGTAGCTCAGCCAGTATGGTAGCAATCATGCTTGTTAGCCCATTTCGGAGTAGTGTCCATTTTATTTTCTGTGACAGGTTGAGTGAGACTATCCTTCTCTTTTTGGAAACTATTCGAAATGCATCTGCCTTGTGTTTCAACAGTAACTAACCCATTATGGACTATTGTAAACGTGCAACTTATCAGAGTCCATCTTGGAAGAAATTCCTGAGAAATAAGTGTTTCTTCTCCTCATCCTAACTCTGCTAACTTTATCCTCATCACCAAATGTTAGGATGTATCTGATTGTATTCAAAAGCTGAAAATGACTTGTGCACAAAGATATGTATGATATTTTTCTTAAGTTTCATATTATTTTAATCATATTTGTTTAAAGTGGTCATTGAAAGTTGTCCTTGTACTACTGTAGTATGAAGACTCTTAAGTTAATCTATGACCTTGATGTGTTTTTTAGGTTGCCTCTGTGTCTACTTCTGGGAAATATCTGACTCTTCTCTCTGATCCTATTCAATTACTGATTAGCCACGCTGAGAATTATGTAAGTACATATATTTTTACATAAGAACTTTTTTGTTGCGAAGGCCTACATAATATGTAGTCAATAAAATGTGTCCATTTCAATAATGTTTTGTACTTTTCTACACTTTTTATTTTTTAAATCCACAATGTGTTTCACCAATTTTTGGCATCGTCAGGTAATGTGTAGAAAAGTGCAAAACATCATTGAAATGGATATAAAAAAGATTCTAAAAAGTAGAGCCTGAAACTGTGGATTTTAATGAATTGTGTATCTGTGAAATGGTTGCTTCATATTGCGCAGGACTTTAAAAACTGATCAACAGGACCATTGATCATTATTTGATAGAATATGTATGCCCAATTATATGCAAACTTACAAACTTGTCATATATTTCTCCATGATTAGGAAGGAAAATTGAACACCTGGAGAAAAAATTTAGTGGGCTATTTGTGTGAATGGAGGTGAAATTCATTATATTGGCATTTGACTTCAATTTTCTGTTAGTCTATCTTTTTCAAAGAATATGCTTGTCGCTATAGCATCTATGGTTTTCATGAAATGCAGTTTTGAAAATTTCTGATTAACTGAAAAAAATTACAGTATATGTACTGTAATACTATAGACTATAGACACTATTATTGTGAATGCAAGGATAATAATTTTTCTGGATAGTCGGAAATCCCATTTAATTTACTTTTCGCTTGAAAATGTTCGTGCCAGGCATTACATGTATCATCAAGGCAATTATTTTTTTTTTTTTCATTTTAAGGCCTCTTGAATGTAATTTTTTGTCATAATTCAAGGACGAGCACTATCCATCAACCCAACTTACTTGCTAACACAGTGTTACAAGCCAGTGAACATTCTACCTGAGGAACTTTCAGAGATAAGAGTGTTTATTATATACCAGACATGAAAAAACTTACCAAGTGGAATTGTTCCAGGTTGCTTACACTCCAGGATATGGATTTTGCGATATCTATTTGGCGTAGGGGATTATAGAGTTTGAAAATGATGTAATTTCTCAAGATAACCATTTTTGGGGGCATCTCGGTTTATCCGCATTCTGGTTATTTGAGAGTCTGCTGTATATGCAATTGATATTCCATGATGAAATTGTGCGAAGGTCCTCATTGTTACACATATTTCACATTCGGCTGTGAAATAGTTTTCTCTTTTCATCTTTGCATGTAGATGACATGGTTCAGAATGTACGTGAAGTTGTTGCATTTTTGTGTATTCTTACAAATTTCGGTTCACACCTCCATGTTGCTTGAGTTTGGTGTAGTTGTTAAGGGAGTATTTGGTCAAGAATTAGGAAGCTTCCAATTTTTTATTATCTTAATCAACAAGCATATGGAGAAGATGTGTCAGAAAAGACTACTCACTTCTAGTGTAGATCAATGAAAACTTCAATCCTAAAGATACTGCATACTATTTTACTTTCTATTGATTTATTATCTCAGGCAGCCTCTGCCCGAAGTGCATTAGATAATGAAGATTGCATAGTTTATACTTACAATTAGACGCATAGCTTTTGACCTTAGTGTAATACACTCTGTTTTAAGTTGATAATTATTTTGATGTTATTTGATAATATTTGAAGGAGTTTTTTATTTAATGTGTTATTAATGTTTTTATCCTAATGAAAATGTGAAAACTGTCCTTTTATTTGATGTTCTAATGCATAATGTTCTGGGTTAATGTAAAAATTTCTATTACTTGTGTTAAGGAAATTCTTTCTTTTGTTCAAATAGCTGGAAAAGAAGAAAATTGATGCCCAGGCTTCTAAACCTACCGTTCAGTCTTCTCAGCAAAAGAATGGCATCATAGGAAGTAGTGATCTTTGGGTGGAGAAATATCGCCCCAAGTCTTACATGGATCTGCTGAGTGATGAAGTGAGTTTCATGGGTGAACATTTTTTCCCCAAAACATCGAATGCTGATTTTATCCAGAGTGGTGTTTAGAAAGAACGCAGTTGTGATAAGAGCTGGATTATTGCTTTCTAAACGGGAAAATCTGGTGAATTAGAAAGTTCATATTTTGTGGGCAAAGTCTTGTGGTGAAAACAGTCGCAGTGATAAATATCTTCATGGTTTACCTCCTGTATGTCTTTTAGCCAAATGAATGAATAGAGGCTACAATTTGAACCATTATGGCCAACACTTGCATACTTCTGTTATTTCTATGAATTCTTCTCAATGCATGCTGTCGTATTTTTGATAATCTTAATATTTTTCCCCTTCAAAGTCTCCTCTACCATTTGCACCTTTTTTGTTAGCTCCCTGCTTTCACACCATCCAATCTTCTGTCATATCTGTTTAGTGATTTTACCACCATGCAATGTCTCAGTGTGACCAGATCAGTCAGCCTCAGTCAACATAATCCACTTCTATGAATGTTCCGTTGGTGCACCGTCTAGGGCCAAACAGTGCCACTTTTTGGAGATATCGTGAACTAGCTACAGGTATTACCTATAATAAGTCATCCACAATTGCTCAGAAGTGCTAAAATTCCACCTAGGATGAATAAAAAATGGGTTTAAGCTCATGGATGGTGGTTTTGTCTGCACAAGTAGACTTTTATGATACTGTATGTCTGGCAGTCTTGAGCATCTAGCTCCTTAACAACTAGAGGTGGGCATATGCATTTACTCAAAAATCTAGTTTTCTTTTATAAGGTTGATGTTCTTTGTGTGTGCAATATTGTACTTAAATTCATCAGCATTCACAGTCAAAATACTTTATCCTTGATCTAGAATGTTCTCTACTCTGGGAGAGGAACTATAATAGTCAGCACATGATGGGAGAATTGATATGTGATATGGTACATAATAATATTTTATGCTTTCATTATGTACTGGCAGCCATTAAGGAGTTAATGGAATTTCTTTTATTTGCTTTGATTTGATTAGGGCACCAATCGTACCTTATTGAAGTGGCTCAAACTATGGGACCATGCTGTTTTTAAAGCAGAGATTAAAAAGCCAAGGATTAAGAAGGAAGAAAATAAGTTCAAGAAGGACTACCAAGGTATGTCAATTAGCTTTCTTATCTTTTGTGTGCTATCACCCTCTTTTAATTACTTTTTAACCCTTAACCGGTGACGTGCGGTCTGAGAGACCGCTGTGTTTTTAAAATTATGAATATTTTCAAAATGACTATTTTAAAATGTCTATAATTCTCGTTAGCTTCATATTTTTGTTTAATAGGATATAACACTCTTAAAATTTAAAGTTTTTATTATTCATTTCTGTAAATTTGCAATTGAATTCGATTAGCGGTCTGAGAGACCCTTCTTTCTTAAGTTGGAAAAATCAATAAACGTAATGCTGGTTGACATGATTCAAAAAGTTGTTAAAAACAATTCGTAGTAACTTTTCAAGTATAAGAATAATTAATAATTTGTTAGAAAGCATCTTTAGTTACACAACGTGGATAATAAAGTACCTAATTTTTCTAAAATACATTTAGTAAGAATAAATGACTATTCAAGTTGTTGCTGAAGGTGAACGCAAAACAAATGAAATCCAATTTTTATTGGAAATATCATGCATTTTGTTCTTTATATGTTAAGCTTCTTATAGATTTTATAAATAATTAAAATAAAACAGTGGTTAATTTATCGTACCCCTTGCAGGCAGTAGGTATGCATGTAATGTATTTTGTAAAAATGACGGAACTCATTGAACCCCGAAATTTCGCGCGCCCATGCTTGGAGTGCAACATTCATTTGTGCCTATCTTTTGCCAGTCCCTTTAAGTATTTGGGGACAGAACATCTAAGCATAGAGTTTTACCGCCAGACGATATAAAAAGGGCCTGGGATACACCAAGAGTAAAACGTCGAAATGCTAGTGCCATTACGTTTACATATGTCCGAAGCGTATTTTTTACTATTTTTGTCAGCTATTTTTTTTAAAGCAACCAGAAAAACCCTTGAATGCGTAGTTTTTAAAGTAGTGCAAAAATCTGTTGACTTCCGCCGTCCTCGGTTTGTTGACCATACCAGTGATTGCACCAGCTCCAGTGATGTCATCTCCCTTTCGAGCCCACCGTCCTTCCTCCGGGCGGTCGCCTGACACAATGGCACGCGCCATACGTGAGGGAAGGGTATGTGTGGGAATTACCAAAGAACGGAGGGTAGATATTCATCGGCTTTCTGCATTTTTAATCCTTCGCGCACCAAAGGCAAGAGTAGCATAAAGGGTTCATGAACGTAGCCTGAGCGGTAGGTGCCCGGCAAGGGGATGGTCCTTCGCCCACCCTCTAAGCGATCGGCATTAGAGCTTTTAGTGCCACTTGAGGAGGATTATGCCATAGGAAGTGATCACAATACAAATACAACTGATAGTGAAGGAGGGAGCACAGATGATGACAGAAGTGATGTAGTGAAAGTTCTCCCCAGGCAAGGACAATTTTATTACAGGAGAAATCGCTATAAGTGGTCATCCAGTGAGCCAAAGAGGAAAATTCGTACACCCTTCCATAACATTGTTACTCAGAAACCTGGTTTGAAGGATTGCATTACATCAATAGGTAAGGATGTTGAGCCTCTTGATTATTGGTCTCAGATTTTTGATGTACGAATGTTGCAATTGATTTTGCACTGGACAAACTTGAAGCTTCAAGCAATAAGAGAGAAGTATAAAAGGAATAGCAGGCCGGAGCTACAAAACGTTGATTTGATGGAATTAAAATACTTTCTTGGTCTTTTGGCTTATTCTGCGATTTTCAAATCTAATGATGAAGACATTTGCAGCATATTTGCCACAGATGGCACTGGCAGGGAAATTTTCCGATCAGTAATGTCAGGACAGCGGTTTACTTTACTTCTTACGAGTCTCTGTTTTGATAACTCTGCGGATCGAATGACCCGATACAAAACTGACCCAGTAGCTCCAATTTCTGAGTTATTTTTTTCTCTAGTAAAAACTCCCAACGCTGCTATTCATTGGGAACTGTAACTTGCATTGATGAAATGTTAATTGCCTTCAGGGGCCGATGCTGTTTCAAAATGTATATTCCAAGTAAGGCTGCCAAGTATGGTTTAAAAATGATGTGTTTGACTGATGCCGAAAACAGTTATCTGTTTAACGCATATTTGTGCGCAGGGAAAGACAGATGGGATAGGTTTGTCAGAGAAAGACAAAAAGCTATCAAAACCAACCCAGTCAGTTCTTCGTCTCTCTGAGCCAATCATGGGGTCCCACAGGAATATCACAGCGGATAATTGGTTCGCATCCATTGAACTGGTAGAAAAATTAAAAGAAAAAGGGCCGACGTACGTTGGTACAATCAGAAAAGATAAAAGGGAAATACCTAATGATTATGCCCCATCCAAAGGGCACATAGTGAGTTCTTCACTTTACGGATTCTCGGCCAACATGACTCTAGTATCCCAGGTCCCCAAAAGAAATAAGGCTGTTTGCTTAGTTTCATCAATGCACTACAAGGTGAGTGGCGATATAGAGTCAGGGAAACCAGACGTTATTGCATTTTACAATGTGACTAAGGGTGGCGTAGATACTTTAGACAAAATGTGCTGTAGCTACACATCTGGCCGAAGGACAAGGAGGTGGCCAATGGCAGTATTTTTCAGAATATTAGATATTTCCTTTGTCAACTCCTTTGTGCTTCAGCAGTCTGCGAAAGATAAGAAAGATATGACATGATTTAATTTCATTAAATCGATAACTGCAGATCTTGTTAGACCCCATATAAGAAGGAGAATGTCAAATCTTAGACTCCCGAGACAGGTACGATTAAGTCTTGCGCAAATTCTCCATTTACCGTTGGAAGAGGCTGAAGAAGTGGAAAGGCTTGAGAAGCGGACATGTAGACTGTGCTCACCATACAAAAAACAGAAAACCTCTTTCTTATGTTTCCGATGCAAAAAGCCTGTGTGCTTGGAATGCACGAAGAAAATTTGTAAAGACTGTGTGGAAACGGAGATATCAGAGCTATTGTGAAAAAATGTAATTTTAATCACCTACAGAATGCATCAAGAAAAGGAATAAATGAGATAAATTCAATTGTTTCTTATTATTTAGCCTTCCTACTTTAACATTTAAGGCTTTATTTTTAAATTTGGTGAAATATTGATTCTTAAAAACAATAATAATAACTCAAGTGTTTTTGACATCAGTTTTTTGATCCTGTTTCAAGTAAATATTTTTACCGAAAAATTGGTTCGTATTGGTTATGCATAAAGTTAAATATAATTTTTAGAATAATTAAGCAGATAAAAAAACATTAAACTAAGCAATAAAAATGGCGTTGCAACATTTTATGAATATTTGTTTTATTGTGGTCTCCCAGATCGCACGTCATTGGTTGTGAAACAAAAATTGCACGTCACTAGTTAAGGGTTAAATACCATAAATGTACTCCTCAATGAATAGACACGGCCATGATGGGAATAGAATAGGCATGAAGACAGAGTGTCATTTTGAAATGGCCACTTCAATACAGGAAGGCCCTATATTGCTTTTGTCCCTTTGTATCAGTGCAAGCTAACTTATACTGCTACCCTCTTATCATTCAGGTCCTGAGATGAGAAAATACCCTTTTCATTCAGTGCTGATAATGTCATTGCTTAACACATTCAGCGTGGAGCACGTCTATTGACGTGTTCACATCTATGCCGATCTATCGGACGACGTCAACAGACGTGGTCTTTTAACTTTAGGCCCTTTTAAAAATTGAGTTCCGTTTCTAGTGTTTCTTTCAAATTCGCGACCCGCATTGAATGTGTTAAGGGGGTCATTCTTCATTGACTATATATTTCCAGTGCTATAGCCTCTGATGTAGCCGGGGTTTTGTTTCGGGGAAGTCCATGTTGAGTATACATAATGGTTGGGATGGAACGGGGAATGGGCATCAATTCATTTATCCTTTTTTCCCTCAAGTATCATCGGTTTAGAATAACTCTTCTGCTACCTCTTGTGAATGTGATTTATAGTTTCACGGATTAAGTTATTTGCTTTGTAGAGCTGATATAGTCACATATATTTTTACTGGAATAATTCTTTTATTGTTGATAATCATCATTACTGCTGTCCCTCCAGAGGTCTTTTTTTGTAAATTACACTTCCGGGGGCTGCAGCTAGATAGGTCTGTGATTTCGGTCTTTTTTTCATTTTGCCATTTTTATCAATTTCAGCTTTTTTTACATTTTACAGTTAGTGCATGTTAGTACTGAGTTTTATGCCCTATGCATGGATTAGCAAATGATGCACTGGAGGAAACATTCCCAAAGGTTGTGATTTGTGGAACAAAAATATTCACTTGTCACTTTATGTTTTTATTAGATTGATGATAAAAGCCTACTTTTAAACATTCTTGTAAATTCTAACCTTTTATTAAAATATATGTGCCCTAGGATGTAAGAGCTCTTGGGTTTTCAACCGGTCAGAATTCAATTGGTCTGAATTTTCCTGCTCTTTTTTTCAGTAGTCTTAGGGCTGGTTTCCACTCACTTTTCAGCTGGAACTAGAGATGGGTCACTTTGAAAATTACCACGGTAATTTTTGGAAATTACCATGGTATTTTTCGTAATTTACCGCTCCCCTTGAAAATTACCGTAATTTTCGGTAATTTTCTAGATAATTCACCCATGTTTGAGACAATTTTTCATACAGATAAATTCCCAACATGTTCTTTTAAGCCAATTCCATATTTCTGACGTGTTTAATTATAAATTGAGGAATGTTCATTTCATTTTTGGCATATTTTACTTAAATCATAACATTATTGAGTAATTATTAGTAGAATATTCTTCTTTAAAATTTTTCATACTTTGACAAAAGAAAACCACATTGCGTGTTGCTGCCGTATTTCTTTTTACAATTTTGAGAATTTCTAATAAGTTAATGTCGCATTAGGTATGTTTTAAATATCGTATACTCTCCCTTTTGCTATTGGCATTCTTATTTAAACATACATTTTCTGTTTAATGCTTAAAACTGAAAAATACTGGAAAATTACGGTAATTTTCAAAAATTACCGTAATTTACCGTGGTAATTTACCTCTGATGAAAATTACGGTAATTTACCCATCTCTAGCTGGAACCCCTTGTATTAGTTCGTGTTGTTCTTCTCCAGCCTGATTTCCTCAGTCTCTTTTACAATCCAGTCCCAGTAGTCTTTAGTGTGGTGAAGAAGTTTGGTTTTGGGGAAGGAGAGCTTGTGGCCATTGTCAAGGCTGTGTTCTGCAGTAGGTTTATTGGGGTGGAAGAGCTTGGTACACCTTTCATGTTCTTTCATGCATTTTTCTGTGGTGCACTCCATTTTATGGATGTAAACTTTCCCAAATTCATATGGGATGCGGTAAACACCTGCTGTTTTCAGCCTCAAATAGTAGTCTCTGGTGGTTCCTAGGATGTTTTAAGTTTCCCCATTGGTTAGTGGGTAGTTTCAAGCTTGTGCTTAGCCTGTATTCTTGAGATCTGGTTTGAGATTATTGTTGTTGTCATAAGTGCCTTATTGGGACGTAAATGGTTTATCTACCACATATGTCCATAAAATTATAAATTATCTTACCTCACAAAAAAGTAGGATTTTGAACAACTCAGCATTTAATTCCTATAAAACTATGTCAAATGCAACTTTCGACCTTGAAAAACCGTAAATTTAGGTGAATTTGAGT
Organism: Pyrrhosoma nymphula; assembly: GCA_963573305.1. Taxonomy (NCBI): domain Eukaryota; kingdom Metazoa; phylum Arthropoda; class Insecta; order Odonata; family Coenagrionidae; genus Pyrrhosoma; species Pyrrhosoma nymphula. The sequence goes on along the minus strand of OY754339.1, from coordinate 56,311,040 downwards.
TAGCTGAACGTGTGGCCACCATGCTTTATTTCTTTACTCACTTTTATACTCATTTTCTTTTAGCTGAATTTGTTGAGGAAGTTGATGAAGCTGGTTATCCTGTGAAAAAACTTGCTTTGTTATGTGGACCACCTGGACTTGGAAAAACTACTCTCGCCCATGTGGTTGCTGAGCATGCAGGTGGGTTAATGCTTAAGTTATGCTTTAAACGGTTGAAGAAAACCATTATAATAACACAAAATGACTCTATTTGTTGCTTGGCATACCTGAATGAGCATGCTAAGTTAGTAAGCAACATCTTCATTTTATTTTAGGGACATTAAATTTATGAGGATTTTTGCTATCATCCTTTTTGTTGAAACTTCTTATCTAAATTATCTTAAATCAGTATGGTTTCAATGCATAAAAAAGTGACATATTGCACAGTGCTGAGATTTCTCCTATGTCTCTCCCTCTGAGCATGCTATTTTCTGGTCAGAAATGTTTTCTACAGTGGAATTTTTACGATCATGTTTACATATGAATAGAGCATCCCTCATGCCAGAAAGATTTTAAAAGCTTAAACCAAATTCAACAGCAGCCTGCTTTAAAGGATTTAAACTATGTAAGTGTATGTGAACTCTTCTCGGGAAACAATATTGTAAGGCATGATGGCCCTTCCTGCCAGGATGGCAAGTTTATGGAATATTCCTTCCCCCCTCCTCCCCTCTTCCAGAATGACGGAGGACGTTGCCCTTAGGGCTACTCCTTGGCCTTGCCTTCAAATCCTCCTGACTCCTTCCAGAACCTTCCACGCGTGCTGAAATGGTGGGAAGGGGCCTATTGTCCTACAACCCCCTCCCCCGCATTCTTACTCGGTGCTCTTGTATAAAAGCAGGGCACCGAGGCCGACTCAGGGGGAGAACCATTCCTTCCCCTGGTGACCCTAGTCGGACCCCGTTCCGGACAACCCATAGCTGGACACCGCCACCACCCTTCCTATGGAGACCCATGATTGGACTCCGCCAACCCCTTCCCCCGGGAGACCCTCGTTGGACCCTGCCACCCTTCCCTCAGAGACCCACGCTCGCACTCCGCCCACCCTTCCCCTGGGAGACCTGCAGTTGGACTCTACCAACCCTATCCCCCGGGGGACCCTCGCAGACCCCACCATCCTAACAGGGAGACCCACGCTCGGACTCCGCCTCCCTCTCGCCGCTCGAGTTCCAGCCCACCCGACCTTGGGGACTCCCGTTTGGACCCTGCTGCTCCCTCCAACCTTGTGGACCCACGGTCTGCCATTGCTGGTCCACATCCAATTAGTACCTCTCTGTGAACGCCTTCCCTATTGCAAGGCCTCATTGTATATAACGGCAAATAAAAGATCGTTAACCTATCGACTACGGATGGTTTTACTTTGATGTTGCTCCCCCCTCCTTAATGCGAGGCCACACGATAACAAATCGGGTTAATTCTTCCATTTCATACGTCACAACATCATATTCACAAGATCATCAGGGCTATGATAATTTTCATTAACAATTGACCAACTTATAACCCATCTAGGGAACTCAGGTGCCTGCTGAGAACATCTCAATGAATGGTAGAAAATGGAGTCAATCTATTCAGGTGGCTTATATTCAGACAACTACAATTTATGTCAGCCTAATATAAAATAAACATTTTTCTTTTATTTCAGTTATTATTTTCATGCCAAAATTTTTTTTTGTGAAAAACAAAATCGCCAGGATTCAGATAATGAATGTACTTGATGAAGTCTTTTGTGGTCTATGTATGTCATTAAATGATAAATTAATAAATATGTTTAAAGATAAAATTTACTTGTACAGTCCTGTTCATTAAAAAATTACCACCTCGGAGCCCTGTTCAAAAAAAAGTTACCACCTCGGAGCCGAAAAAGTTCTAAGTCCGCACTTTAGGGAAATGTGTCAACACTGCGCCCCACCCCTCACCCTGAGGGGGGGGGGGGCGTGAACGAGAACCCCTCTTCCCCGTAGTCGGGCAAGTAGAAAGGCCGACCGAAGGAAGATTTTTGCCCGCGAAAGGATATTTTGTGAGGGGAGGGGTAGGGTTCGGGCTTCCGTTTGCTTTATGAGAGGGCGAACCGACCGCACAAAGACCTCTCGCAGTCGACGACTGATACATGACGGAAAGCCCAACATATCCCCACGGCTCGTTTCGTTCTTTTTAAATACTTTTTTCTTACGCGAATTTATCAGCGTTAAAAATGACTGACGTTTTGATGTATTTTCGTTGTTAGTCATTCATTGTGGTGCCGACATTCCTATTATTATTATTTGTTGAGTTTGTGCTTCTTCAATCCTCTCAATTATTGTGTTTAGCCTTCACCCTATTATCCAGGATCTTTGCATAGAGGCAACACCCTGACGACTCCATCCATTTTTTTCTGGGCGGGCAATAAACTGTACAGCTGTTGAGGATGGTTGAGTTAAATCAGTCTAAGCAAGTATAAGCGAGAGAGAGGAAATATAATTCTAAGTATATGCAAGAGGGAGGAAAATTTAGGTTGTCGTTACACTCACATATGTATGAAATATCGATTAGAATGTTGAAGTAGAATGTTTTCTTTGGAAAACGATGAAGGCACGACAGTCTTTATGCAACGAAAATGGTATTATGAATACCACAGAAGACTATTTAAGGAAGTGGAATAGCATATTTTCCCTTCTTTAATCAGGTAGACCGAGGAGTAAACTGTGGGATGTGGGGGAACCCCTGCCCTCACGAAACTCGGGTGAAAAGACCTACCGACCACGGGACCTCTCCTTCTCTCCCACTCCCAGCAGTATACAATGTCGCCGCCTCATTCCATCCAAATTCCTTCGCAGGTCTCGCTGGGAAGTCCACCCTTTCCGACAAGCTGAGGAGGTGGAAGGGGCTTTCTTTCACTTCTGAGCATTTATTGCCCACCCGGTGTTTAAGTTGGCGAGTGTGCGAATCCAGCACAGCCAGTTGTTAGTCCACGATAGATTTACGCTCGAAATTGAGCAAAACAAGCATTGAAAAACAAATTGGTCGATTTCACCAAACGCATAGGAAGAGTGCGAAAATTCATTTTTAAATCCGCACGTCCCTCCTCTTCCTTGCTTTTATATGAAAAGATTCGCAAAATAAATGTTGAAGTCCAACGACCTACCCGCGAAACTGGGACACGTATCATTTCGTATCTGCCACAGCTCTTCCCATTGCGGAGTTGGAGGAACGATGATAATTCCACATGCCATTTTGCCATCAATCGGTATTGCCATATCGAGTTACAGGGGGCATAATTAGAGATGGGCAACTTTGAAAATTAGCACGGTAATTTTCGTAAATTACCACGGTATTTTTCGTAATTTACCGTGCCCCTTGAAAATTACCGTAATTTTCAAGATAATTCACCTATGTTTGAGATAATTTTTCATACAGATAAATTCCCAACATGTTCTTTTAAGCTAAGTCCACATTTCTGACGTGTTTAATTATAAATTGAGGAATGTTCAACTCATTTTTGGCATATTTTACTTAAATTATAACATTATTGAGTAATTATTAGTAGAATATTCTTCTTGAAAATTTTTCATACTTTGACAAAAGAAAGCCAGATTGCGTGTTGCTGCCGTATTTCTTTTTACAATTTTGAAAATTTCTAATAGATTAATGTTGCATTAGGTATGGTTTAAACATCGTATCCTCTCCCTTTTGCTATTGGCATTCTTATTTAACCATACATTTTCTGTTTAATGCTTAAAACTGAAAATTACTGGAAAATTACGGTAATTTTTGAAAATTACCGTAATTTACCGTGGTAATTTACCTCTGATGAAAATTACGGTAATTTTCCCATCTCTAGGCATAATGAACTTAGTGAGGCTAGGTAGTAACATAGTGACAAATGTGAATACCTTTTCCCTACCTTTCCCTCGTTTCACCTTTTTTTAATTCTTTACGTTTCCAAACTATAATATGCCAGGTTTATTTCCTTACCATTCTAAACTATTTCAAACCTTTGGAAACATAGTATTTCTATGATACGTTTGGTGATAGTTTCATTTTTTTATTTACAGAGAAAGTATGTATTATATGAAATGCAATTGACCGTATTCATAATGGTTCCGCTGCGATGATTCGGCGTGTTTGAATGCGCTTTTGTTTCATTGCGGTTAATTAATAAGAGTCACTTGTATAGTCATTGTAAAAAAATAATAAAGACTATTTGCTACTTTTTTCAAATGCGATGTAAACAACACATAGTCCGACTGTGAAAAGCGCAAGAGTTGATATTTGAAGGGTGTCCTGGGAAATCATTTTGATAAAAGAGTCTCTGCCTCTCAACACAAGTTCAATAAAAATTATGGAGAATTAGGTTGCAGTGTAATATACGCCGGTGAGACGTAGTGGTGCCAAGCTGTTGTGAACGAGGGATATTTACCCCACTGAAATTCGCAGATATTTCCCTCTTTCTTCCTCACTCATAAGCAAACGGAAGCCTAAAACCACCAGATCGAATGGAAGGGGCGATCAGCATAAACACCACTTCTTCCTTCCTTCGGCCTCCAGCCGAAAAAGAAGCCGCAGGCCCCTTTCAGGTCACTTTTTAGAGGGGTACAGCCTTTCCTCAAGCCAGGATGGAGGGGAGGGTTGTTTCGTTTGGAATATTTATTGCCCGCCCAGAAAAGAATGGATGGGGTCGTCAGGATCTTGCCTCTTTGCAAAGATCCTGGATAATTGAGTGAAAGCTGAACTCACTAATTGAGAGGACTGAAGAAGCATTAGAGATTTTAAGGTGAATTCATAAGAGTCACTTGCAGAGTCAAGTTAAAAAAACAAAAACGAGAGAAAACATGCGATGCAAACTCCAGTAGCTAATGCCACGTTTTTCAAATGCGATGTAAGCAACACATAGTCCGACTGTCAAAAGCGCAAGGGTTGATAATTGAAGGGTGTAAAGGGTAATCATTTTGATAAGTCTCTGCCTCTCGATACAAGATCATTAGGAATTATGGAGCATTCGGTCATTAGGTCGCAGTGTAATAAAAGCCGGTGAGACGTAGTGGTGCCAAGTTTCGACATTGCATGGCAATAAGATGTGTCTGTCCGGCAACCAGTAAATTTATTCCCCAGTAATTTCTACCTCAATACAAAAACTGAGCGCAGGCATAATTCAAAGATTTAGTTGTTCGAAATTGGTGTCCAAAGCATTCGATAAGCATTAAGCTATTTTAATCATTATTTGAAGTAAATAAATCTCCTAAGTGAAAGTTTCATTACTATTCGCAGGGAAAAATATCTAATTAAATATCGAAGACGCGTAGTCGCATTATTCCAAACGCGACAAAGGAATAAGAACTGGATATGAAAGAAAAATTCATTGCTTTTTATTGAAACCATTAAGAGGATATTCCTAGCGCATTTATACATCGCCGCTAGAAACATTTTGCCCGTAATTTTCGCGAGAATGGGATGTATTACAATTCGAGCCTGACATCGTCAACTACAGTACTGCAGAATCAAGGGATCTGGTTTCGAATCCTAGTCCAGACAATTGATTATTCTCATTAGAAATTTGACATATTCGTGAAGTAAATTGCGTCATCAAATTCCACTCATGCCGCGTATATCCATGCACCAGGCGAGATTGAAGAAGCACTTAAATGCACTATCTAAAATGTTAAACAAACTCAACAAATAATAATAATAATAATAGGAATGTAGGCACCACAATGAAATACATATAACGAAAATACATCAACACTTCAATCATTTTTGACGCTAATAATTTCGCGTAAGAAAAAAGTATGTTAAAAAACTAAACGAGCCGTAGCTTGCTGGGCCGTGTTAGGATTTCCTTCATGTAGCAGTTGTCAACTGCGAGAGATCTTTGAGCGACCGAACCAAGCCATTGCCCTTTCATTCTCGCCCAGTCATAAAGGAAACGGAAGCCCGGACCCTACCCCTCCCCTCACAAAATATCCTTTCGCGGGCCAAAATCTTCCTTCCGTCGGCCTTTCTACTTGCCCGACTACGGGGAAGAGGGGTTCTCGTTCACGCCCCCCCCCCCCTCAGGGTGAGGGGTGGGGCGCAGTGTTGACACATTTCCCTAAAGTGCGGACTTAGAACTTTTTCGGCTCCGAGGTGGTAACTTTTTTTTGAACAGGGCTCCGAGGTGGTAATTTTTTAATGAACAGGACTGTACATTGCTTGGTAATTTTTACCTTCATATTGATGTAGTATTTCATTGTTTCTCACTCGTGTACTTTCTTATCCACAGGTTACAATGTGGTGGAGATCAATGCTAGTGATGATAGGAGTCCAGAAGCTTTTCGTAACAAATTGGAGGCAGCGACCTCAATGCAGGCTGTGGTGGGGAGCTCACCCCGTCCAAACTGTTTAGTCATGGATGAAATTGATGGTGCACCTGCCGTGAGTGCTTTTTGTTAAATGTCATTATTTTCACATTGCTGTGAATACCTATCAAACTAATTTAAATATCCAATATACTATATAGTATACATGTGTGTATGTACTAGATAAAATATTAACATTACCCAGCCTATACATTTAATCTCCATTCTTATGTTTTTTCATTGCAAATCCTTGTTATTTCAATAACCATTTAGGAGCACATAACTGCAATACCAGACATTCAAGTAAATTAAACATCACCTTGCATATGAAAACACTTAGTGAAAAAAGTGCCCTCTTTTTGGAAATAAAATCCTACACCATTTAAAAAAATAAGCTGAAAACGCAATACATATTTTCATGCTGTTTTTCTGCAATGCTCAGATTTTTTCCAGTAGCAGAAGTTGAAAAACTTTCCACATTATTAGCTGTTGCCACTTCACAGATAATAAACATTTGGTACTATTTGCAAACTCTCTTCTCACAAGTCTCAGATTCGACTCTGTATCGTTCACGTCAACTTCCATAGGAAATGAATGTAAAGTTTATTTTTTTGCTTGCAGCCTTTTGCTTCTTTTGTCAAAAAAATTATAAATAGTGATTTCACACACTAAATATGTATCAAGGGAAGAAATTTCATTAAATTTCTTGTTTTTCATCATTAAATTTTATTTTCGACTTGAAATAGCGAGAGTTGATTTGAAGTATCCTAAAATTCAGAGCTTTTTTGAAAAGTGTCATCTTCACAATCCTTATGCCAAGGTTAACCCAAAAAGAATCAATGGAGAAATCAGTTTTATTGCCTGCAAACGATATTTCTTTCCCAAAAATAAATTAGCTTCAATCGCCAGACAAAATCAGAAAAAGGGCCATATGAAAGATAATTCAATGTTTATTTTCTGTTATGATTGAACCACTTGTTTCATACTCTAGGTTGTTATTGCGGTGTGCAAGTTAATTTTAAAGTTTAAATTAAGGTATTTATCAGTAACGAATAATCATTTCACCTAGAATTTTATGAATTTCACCTCATTTTAAAGAAAAAACTCATCTGTCCAATGATATCAAAATATTAATTCCTTGCTGAATGACTTTTTGAGCAATTTGCCTGAAAATACAAGCTGTTTTACATGGGATATATTATGGCTGTGCACTCCAGAGGGAGAATATTGAAAAAATTAGGACTTTATAACACCTTATAGATTTCGTCAAATAACTAACAGTGTGTAAATTAAACCTCTGGAGGAAATTGTGCCTTGAGATGTTATTATATTATTAAAAATTCAATACTGACATAGGCGCAGGAATGCCCATTAGAAAATTCTTATTTTTGATGTAATCTAAATAATTATATTTTCATAGTACAAGCAGTCACCTACCTTGATTCTATCATAGAGCATTATTTTCTCATCTACACTGCTAGCTTCATTCTTCACTGTTAATGCATGCAGTGTCAGAAATTCAATTATTGTGTGTTTTTGGTGCTATAAGTTTTCAATGAGGTAATGCTACTACATATATCTCTTTATTTGATGCTGTAAAGTTATGATAAAAAATTCAATACTGTGTAATTCTCCTAGGCAACCAATAGTACAGCACATCACTATTAGGGTGTGACAGGAGTGCCAGTGAACAAGTCAGCATCACTATCATATGTAATATGTGTCGTACACATTTTAAGCCTTACGCAACACTCTCTCTTCTTTCAAAAAGGAAAACAATTTAAATACATGTAACCATCATATGTTGCCATATGTTAACATTCATTGAGATAAACCTTAACATCAAAATCAGCATAATAATTCTGTGGTTAATGAAAAATTTTGCTGAGGCAATCAAACAGTGCAATTAGACACTTAAGGAATACACATTGAAAATGGGAATCACCCAAACTAATCCCCTTTATTTTGGAATTGTAATTACTTGAAACTAAACAGGTTAACAGTGATATCTAGCTGCTTTTTGAACTACCCTGCTTGAACGAGTGGCAATCTGTCCATTGTCCCTTGATCTTGGTAGTTGATTATCTTCTCCCCTAGCGTCTACAGTAGCATCAGGGTTTGCCTCAATTTCCCACTCTGACTCACGGTCCTCCTCTTGTTGGTCACTGTGGTCGAGGGCCAGGAAATAACTGTTTCGACGGAGTCGTGTTTCTGTCAACTTCTGGTGGTTCGGCTCCTAAGAAACCTGATGACAAGCCAATGGCTTATCAGGATTGCAGGGGCATACAGATCACCAGAATTGTCCGAGATAAAAAAATAAACCTGTTGAGGTTTGGATGTAATAGGATTTCAGCACGTACAGGTTTCTTGTTAAATGCTCTAATATCATATGAGGCATCATTATTCTGTCCCATGAAATTGAAATTGAAATTATTTGGCTCATTCGAGGCCAATATCAGTTGCAGTCTCACAAACAGGATTTTGAGAGGTGTCAAATTCATGATCTTTGATGGCTCGGGCCCTAACATTCTCAGTGGGGAAGCATCAACTTTGATTGGTCTCCTTAGAGTGGGACCTAAGGAAAATGAAACTGTGGTAAACACCTTGATGACATACCCACTGCTCAGCGAGTTCCAAGATTTATTTACTGGCGTTGGCAAATTAAAAAATTTCCAACTCACCATACCTGTGGATAAATCTGCCAGTTGCGCAACCAGTTAGGCGCCTTGCATATAATTTAAGGGAACTTGAGAGACAGCTTATTCAAGAGCTGTTAGAAAATGAAATTGAGCCTGTGGAAGGACCCACTCCCTGGGTCTCACCCTCTCACTTAGTTCCAAAGAGACAGCCCAAGATCCTACACTCGGCACTGAACTACTTCTGAACTCTGCACTAAACACAGTGTTCTGCTTAATCACTTCTTCTGCCTGACACACTCTTTGTTCCGTTAACGTGAGTGTAAAGTCTGGATTCATCTGTAAGCTCTGCGACACCTCTTCAACTCTCAAGCCTGCTTGGATTTGCTTCGTTTGGTCTCCTCTTTAATGATGCCATATCTGCAATAATCAGCGAGATGATGTAAATCTGCAACAAACTCGTTCTCTGATTCTCCCACTCGTTGTACATATTGGTTAAATTTTGCATGCATGTACACTGCATTCATTTTGACTTCATAATGGTTATCAAATGTCTGGAAAATCCACATGTACCTACTCTATCTTTTCTTCTTTGGTCAGTCCTAAACCAACATGTCATCCGGTCTTTCTCCCATTGTGTAAACTAACATGTTCACCTGCTCTTCCTTGCTCTGACAAATGAGACTTGAGGTTCAATGATATTATTCCCAACATTGTGACCAACACAGGCATTCTTCAGACGAAAAGGAGAACTATTTTAGAGGTTCATCAACGACTTGCTGCATAAAATTCTATATGACCTTCTGAGGTACTCCTGGAGCTGGTGATAATGCTTCCACCTTCATCTTTTCATTCTTCTCTTTACCTATGATTTCGGCACTGATCACTTAGTTAATTCACTTTCAATGCAGCAAAACTTTTATTTATTTCTTTCAGTCACTTAGCCTCTACCACCATGTTAAGTTGCAGTCAAAACTTTAATATGTGCTTTATAATTCTTCTTGGCAGCCAAGAGTACAGCGCATCACCGCTAGGGGATGACAGGAGCACCAGTTTACAAACCCACATCACTAACATAATATGTCATACACATTTTAAACCTTACACAGTAGATGCCAAAATTGTATGCATTTGGTTTTGATTCAATGGCTTGAGTTCATTGCTATGCAACAATGGTAAAGATAAAAAGAAGGATGCCAATAGTCATGTCTGTTAACAATAACTGGTTCCCTTGAAGGATTTATGATCACTATCAATGCCACTCAATATTCTAGATCTCATTGGGAAATCCTCCATTGTATTTTCTGTGAAGTGTTTATCCCATGCATGAATCTTATTCTTTCAGCCAGCTATTGATGTACTGATAAAAGTGGCCTGTGCCAAGGATACAGCCAGAAGTAAAGACAAGAAGGGTGGTAGGAGGCAAGCCGTTTTAAAACGACCTATCATATGCATATGCAATGATTTATATGCTCCAGCTTTGAGATTACTGAGACAGCAAGCACTGATAGTACATTTTGGTTCAGCTGCCAACTCAAGGTAAGTGTTTGTGATTTTTGTGTTGATTTTTAATTTTAAACGGTTCAAATCTCCAGCTTCTATCTCCAATTCCACTTTGAAGAGCCTGATCTGTAGTAGATATCCTTGCAAATGTCTGATTATAACCCCCCTGTTTTTGATCAAATATTAGTGATAAGGAGGGGGTGTTTTTCCTCTAAGAAATACCATCACTAGTGGCTGAAATTAGCTCAGAAAAATTGATAATAATGAATTAATTTTAATCAAAATCTGTAAATAAAGTGTCATTAATTGAGAATATGTAGATAATTTAATTATTATCTCATTAATTTTTCTTCATGATGATATCGATATAATTTATTACAGCGAGGAAACTTTTACAAACCACATAAAAAATAAACTCAACCACGACCTGGGTTTCAACGGTTAAGCGTCATCATCAGGTGAACAAAAGTGTACAGCAATCCCTTATATACCTTCAGTCATTTGGGGGTGGGGTAGTGGGTTGAGGGGGGGGGAGGAGGACGGGAATGGACAACTATAGAGGAAAGGATGGGGGAGTTGGCCCCCATCCTTTCCTCTATTGTTGTCCATTCCCCCTCAACCCACTACCCCACCCCCAAATGACTGAAGGTATATAAGGGATTGCTGTACACTTTTGTTCACCTGATGATGACGCTTAACTGTTGAAACCCGGGTCGTGGTTGAGTTTATTTTTTATGTGGTTTGTAAAAGTTTCCTCGCTGTAATAAATTGTTGTGATGGAATACCACAAAGTTTCTGAAGACTACGTTTTATTGATATGGATATAGCCATATTACTACTCGTTAAGGACTCTGTGCATCCTGCATTACAACTGCATCTAAAAAAATTTTCCACCCATGAGAACTTCTGAGGTGCAAGATACAGATAAAAGACGAAAAACTTTTTGCATGCATACAAATATTCTGGGTGAATGTTAGTGAAAGTGTGTTTTGTATTTTTAATGAATTTAAAGTTGGTTTAGCATGTAAAAGATTTCTCATGGCAAATTAAGTTTTTCCAAAAGTGTAGAAGAAAAGTTATGGCTTATGTTTATATTCAGAGGGAGGTTGCATTCAGACAAAGTATGTGCTCCGGATGCCAGGAAAAAGTGGATCTCTTTTGTTCGTAGTATGTAATATTTCGTTTGTAATAATGTCTGTTGCATTAATTAGATGGAGTCTTACCACTTGCAATTTACAGTCTTATGCAGAGATACCTATCTTTTTGAAAATTTATAGCCCTAGTTGTTCTTTTTTAAGACTATCATAATGTAGGTCATGTGATATATGCTTGCAGGTTAGGATGGTGCAATGAAATAAAATTTAACTTCCAAAGTGTGCTTTTAAGTACTAGAAGATATCCTAACATCTGGTGATGAGCACAAAGTTAACTGAGTTTAGATGAGAAGGAGAAGAACTATGTAAGTGATTCTTGGGAATTTCTCACAACATGGGACTTCAATAAGTTCCCTACGTTTGACATACACATTGGTCCGTTAGCAGGTAGTTACTGTTGGAGCACATAGTTGAACTATTCGAATAGTTACCGGAAGAGAATGATACCTTCATTCTGTTTGCCACAGAAAATAAAACACATAAAATGACATTCTTGAAGCTAGTGTTGAGTCCCTTGTGTATCATGCACTGGGAAGCTTGCAACGCAAGCCCATGAAACTTGACGTCGCGAACGAATTGACTGATTTTTGGTGGGCGTAACGAGAGAAAAAACAATGAAAACAACCTTAGCTAGTTTGAAATAACTTCAATGACAGTATTTATATATTTACAATTATTACAGTATAACACAAGCCCGTAGGCTAAATACCGTTAGCCTTGTCTTTGCAAGACGATCACAAGTGGAACCAAGCCATCACGTCCTTTCATCGGCGCGGTCAATTGCAAAGAGAGCTGCTATGATGGCGGTACACTTTGCCAGCGCAGGAGGGGAAACAGCTGGCCAGTGGAGGAGTGGGGTGAAGAGGGGAAATGTTATCACACGTTGGATTGGTGGGAATATCCGCAGGTCGACTCGAACGTGGAAAAAGATGTCAGCACCAGCGCGGACAGTATAAAAAGAGTGTTTCTGTAGAAACCGCGATGACCGGAGCGATCGCGCTGACCAGGGCAGATCGATGCACTTAGCTCTTCGCTCGGGCACTTTGCAAGACGCGAAGTCTCCTGCGGTTTATAGAGTCTCCGTGGATTTTCGAGTCTCGAGGTTTCGAGGGGGGGGAATTTTGGCACAAGCTAACCAGGCAATCCAGATTTCACTTTGAGAAGTGTTATGTTGTCATTTCATCTCAGTTGTGAGTTTCCACCTATTTAATGTAATTTCTCTCCCAATTTTTGATCAGTAACCATTGGGTGGGAAGAAATAGTGGGTTGGGTTCAAGATGATATCATAGGTGAGGCTTAAGTTAGCAATCGGAGCAACAGGAACTGACTTCTTACTCTGTTGGCACAATGCTGGATTTTGGCCTCTTGTGCCATGCTCTGAGTGGCCTTGTGAAAAGTGTTGCATTCAGTGCTACGGTCTCTAGTGAGGGAAAGGCAGTGAAGAAATGGTACTGTGAAGGTGGCAATGCATAAAAACTATTGGCGAATGCAATATTGGGTTGTAGGCTTTGCTGGCCCGATGTTGTCCAGCCAACTCATCACCGCAACAAGTCCACAGAGGGGAACATATCTGATTAGTGAAGATTAATAATACATTAAATGCTGTAAGAACTATTGCTTGGTAGTCGCATTTAATTACTTCAAATTACATACATCTTACATGTATAACCTTAAAACAGTTTTTAATTAATTAAGGTACTTCATCAATGATTATTATGTGTTTTAATTTCCTTGATGGCAATTGATGTTCCTTGTCATTCTCAAGATGAAAATATCAAAGATTGTTATAAATTGGTTGGAAATACAAGTGCATGGAAAATACCGAGAAGCTATTGATTGATGTCTTTCGACTTCTGCTGCAGTCTGAGCAATTTTAGCTCAATGTTTCACTCGCATTGTAGCAAGCTTCTTCAGGAGCGACTTTGCTCCTGAGGATGCTCACTGCAAGGCCAGTGAAATGTTTAGATAAAAATGCTCGGACTCGGGTTTCAGACTCGGACTGGGGTTTAGATAAAAATGCTCGGACTTGTGTCAAAAGATACAAAATTCAAAAAGTCTCATCAGCATCTGTCAACAGCTGTGAAAGCGTACACTCAAGATTAACTATTCATTAAGTTATACATATCAGTTTCTCTAAGTTAAGCTTGAAACTTTTTTTTATGCATGAATAGTTGACTTAACTCTTAGGCTTTTTTAATTATATTTTTTATTTTATAGACTTGCCTGCAGAATGATGGAAATTTCAAGAGAGCAAGGCATCAAAACAGACATGGGTGCTCTCATGTCCTTGTGTCAAAAGATGCAAAATGACATAAGGTCATGTATTTCATTTCTTCATTTATTTAAAGTGCAAAACAGGCCACTGAGGATGATTGATGTGCAGAAGACAACCATGGGACTGAAAGATATGCAGAAAAGTGCGTTTGACGTGTGGCAGGAAATATTTAGAATTCATAAGGAAAAAGTGTAAGTAAACTAAAAGAGAACTTTGTTTCATACAGCTTTGAGTTTATTCAATACTTTTTAGTTTTGAGCAATAGTAATTGTTATATGTAGTTGCATATTCATTGCTCACTTGTCAATTGCTTTTTTTGTAGTGATAATAATGGCTTTGTATGATAAATTACTTAACCTTTATCTGCCGGATTTAAATTCTGGTGTTTTCACCTGGATGCCGGATTTAAATGGAAGCATACCCGGAGCCGGGATGTTTTGGGCACTCACGGCATGCAGCAAAAACATTTAAAGGGACTTTTCAGGCACACTAGGCATTTAAAGGTTAAATGCTTGTGGTAATTTTGCACTGAATTGATTCACTGCTTCACACCTTTTATTGATATTTCCCTTATAATAAATTATGCTTAGTAATTTAATGACGTGGTAATATGTCCATTATAATAAATTGTGTGCACTAATACAACAATTTAAGTAGGGAACAATTGTAGAATAATAATTCATAATGGAAAAATTTAGCCACTGCTGGACTGAGACTGTGATTCTCACTGTATGTACAGATTTGTGAAATTTTTTAATTGCAAGATACAATTGCTGTTGAATTTGCTATTTCTGTTGCTGTGCTTTGATATTGTAATTGCAAGGTTAAGATTATAGTGTAACAGTTTCTTTGGATGTTCTGATTATATTCCAAATGTTGCATGATTTCTCCCGAGGACTGATGGTTTTGGAATTTTCCCGGGATTATCAAATTGTAGTCTTAAAAAGCTGAACCTTGAACCGTTGTTTTACTTTCTAGTGGCAGCATGCTCAAGGACCATAATTTTGCTGCCAGTGCTGTGCAGTCTCCTCTCCTGAGGTTTAGTGAAAACAGTCTCAAATACAGGTAAGGTCTAGTCCTGTTGCCACTTTTGCAAAGTACCAGCCCCACAGAAAATACCATTAATTTAAATTTTATGGTTTATTATTGAATGATTAGTGCATGTGCTTAATAAGGATTTTTAAAACTAACAAAAAGTAATTTGTAAAACATATCAACCTTCGTCCATAAGGAAGTTAAATAATAATAATGTTTTATTTGTCCAGAGATCAAGTCATTACAAAGGTTACACTGATATAGGACACGTCAGGTTAAAGAAATTAAATACATACAGTGGATACAGGACACATGTCAAACATTGTTAAAAAATTCATCAATGGAATAAAACATTTTTGATTTCAGATACCTTAGTAGATTAGTCTTAAATGCAGCTACACTTTGTTGAGCCTTAAGCTCAGCTGGCAGTTTATTGTAGAGTTGAAGGCCCATACAATTCGGACCAGCACCTGCATTCCGAGTTCGTACATATTATACGTGCAGCTGATCAATCTGTCTCGTAGAATAATGGTGAATATCACAGTTCTTAACATACTGAGAAAGATTTCGTTTTGTATTTACAAGTACATGAAAAATATGTACACATGGCACTGGTAATATATCCAATTTTTTGAACAGGGGATGGCATGGGGCGTTGTGTTTAGAAAAAGTCATGAGCCGAATGGCTCTTTTCTGAATCCTGAAAATGACCAGGGCCTTAGAGGATGAACCTCAGAAAATGATGCTATAGGCTATATGAGAATAAAATTCTCCATAGTAGAGTCCTCAAAGAACATCGACAGAAACAGTGGGTCTAATGGATCTAATTAAATAGCAGGCTGAGCTTAACTTACAAGCTAAAGTATTTATGTGTTCATCCCAACAGATTTGAAAATTGATATTGAAGCCCAGAAATTTGGTATTTTGTACCTGTGGGATCACCTTCCCATCAGCTTTAATTGAAAGTACTTTGCTTGCTTTATTTTTATTTACAAAGTAAATTAGGTGAGACTTTCCTATATTTAAATCTAGAGAATTATGATGACACCAGGTAAGTAAAGCATGACTCACCTGTTTACATTTTTCTGTCAATCCTCCAAAAGTAGGTGCTGTGAGAACAATGTTGGTGTCATCAGCATGTAACACGGGGGTAGCACCACTTATGTGTAGAAAACTATTTACAAGATCATTAATGTATGAAAGAAACAATACAGGCCCAAGGACAGAGCCTTGAGGAACACCTCGAATTGGGATCTTACCCGGGGAAACAAAAGTTGCACCATTTACTGAGATAACAACGTGTTGAATTCTGTCTGACAGGTAGGACTCAATCCAAGCATTAGGTATGCCACGAACACCCATCCTGTTAAGTTTCTTGAGAAGCAATTGATGGTCCACACTGTCAAAAGCTTTTGAGAAATCAAAAAACATTGCAGCAACTTCCATTTTGTTATCTAGTGCATTCAAAGTCTGGTTTATTAATTGATAGGTTGCAGAAGATGTAGATTTCTGTTTCCTAAAGCCATGCTGAGATGGTGAAAGGACATTGGTAGCCTCCAGGTAAGAAATTAGCCTAACATAAAATGCCTTCTCAAATATTTTGCTGAATTGGTTCAGCAGAGAAATTGGGCGGTAGGAGTTAATGTCATGTCTGTCACCCTTGTTTTTATAGAGTGGGATGACTTTGGAAACCTTTAGAGGGGATGGAAACACTCCTAATCTGAAAGATTCATTTATGAGAAAATGAAGAGGCTGTATAATGAAGTCAATAGATTGCTTAATAATGTGACTGGGAATTCCATCAAAACCAGAGCTTTGTTTTGTACCTAGATTCTGCACAATATTTTTCAGTTCAGATTTTGTGAGAGGGTAGAGAAAGAAGGATTTAGAGTGCGTAACAGTGATGGCTTCTAAATTAGAAGAGCTGTCAGGCTTAGCAATAGACAGAGGTTGAAAATGATCTGCAAAGTTACAGGCAAGTTGGGAATAGTCTGATATGATAATTCCTTGTGAGTCATTTATCTGGACTTGAGACTGCTTCCTGGGTTTGTTTCTAGAGAAATTTATAATTTTCCAGATTTCTCTAGATTTATTGTCAGCATTAGTGATCCTATGATCATTGTAACAACGTTTAGCTGACTGCAACATTTTACGGTAATACCTTTTACTTTCTAAATATTCAGTCTTAGCTTTGCTATTCGTTTTACTAGAGATGGCCAACTCTTTAACATACTGAGACATGAAACGTATTTCGTTAGTTATCCAAGGTTTACGCTTAGGAAACTTGGTCCTTATCTTATACTGAACAGGAAATGACATGTTAAAGTAGTGCAGAAATTTAGAATAAAAATTATCAAAGCTTGCATCAAAAGAGCCAGTGTTATACACATTGTGCCAGTCCTCCAGCCACAAGAGATTCATAAAATCATGAATATTAGAGCTCTTGAAAGGTCGAGTGACATATACCTCCAAAGGAGTTTTAACATTAATTGGAAAAGTAGCAACAACTGGGTAATGGTCAGAAAGATCTGAGGAGATTGTCCTAGTTGTTACTTCATCATCATCAAAATTAGAAATTAACACATCAAGTGAGGTGGAAGAATGTGAAGTTATGCGCGTGGATTCCTTATTATGTACACACAAGTTATAAGATTGAATAATGTTCAGAAATTCAGTTTTATCAGTTGTGCTAGAAAACATATCTATATTAAGATCACTAGCAATAATTACCATACCATTGGGATACATAGCAACTATAACTTCTAAAAGACTCACAAATTTGTCCAAAAACAAAGGGAAGTTTCCCATGGGTGACCTGTATAAGGAACAAAGGGTCACAGAAAATTTGTTAATAATTAAATTAATCACAGAGCATTCAAAATTGCGCTCATCTATCAAATGATTATAGGGAAGAACATTAACAGAATACTCAAATATATCCTTTGAAAGTAGCATTACACCACCATTTTTAAAGTTGGATCGGCAGAACACATCAAGAACCCTGTAACCTGCGAGTTTAAAGGATGGTGATTCCAGGTTTACCAGCCAATGTTCACATAAACACAGAAAGTCAGGTTGATAGTCGTCCAGCAGTATTTCCAATTCAGAAATTTTGTTTCTAACACATTGAATATTAACATGCATGATTTTGAAAGGGGCAGTCCTCTCGAATTTCTTGCTGTCTAGTCACAGTGTCTTTTCCACATTTTTGTGAGGTTCTCCTGTCGATGTGGAGGCCTTGCCGTTTTTTCGGGTGACCATTCGATTTACCTGGGCAGAAGTGGCGTCAATTGATAGTGCGCTGACCGTAGGCTCGTCGCTAACATTCGTGATGTCGGCAGCAGCATCGGCAACTTCT
This sequence comes from Pyrrhosoma nymphula, assembly GCA_963573305.1. NCBI lineage: Eukaryota > Metazoa > Arthropoda > Insecta > Odonata > Coenagrionidae > Pyrrhosoma > Pyrrhosoma nymphula. The sequence continues at coordinate 56,292,732 of OY754339.1, read as the reverse complement.
GGAATATTGTCCCTCGATGAGACTTTCCCACGAGAGGATTGGTTTCGAGGGAAATGGAATGGCCTGAAAGCAACATCCTCGGGCCAGAGAGATTCGCTGAGGAGCAAGTTTTTGTACGAATCCGCTGCGGAAACACGGAAGGAAGCGTATTTACCCTTCGCTTCGAGTTTCACCACTTCTAGGTCACTTTTCATGGATCTTTTCAGGAAAGATCTTATTTCATCCTCCATAGTGGTCATCGGTTGGACTTTCCACACATGAATATGGCATTTTTTTTCAGTTCCCTTGAACGGACAATTGCTAAGGTCCTTGGCCTTTCCATACATGTTTTTACGGCGCTTGGTTCGCGAGTGCTTATCTTCTTTAAAACCATCATTAAATTTAGGATGCACAGCATTGACCAATTTATATTAATAGATGCCATTAATGTTAGAGCCTCATTAATTTAAGGGCCATGTTACAGATGGTATGAAAAAAGATGCCTGTCCATAGTATCCTTTATAGTGGAATGGAAAAATTTTGGGTCCCTTCAATTTCATTAAAAAGAGACTATACTTTAGTAATTAGTTGATCTAACCAGGATTTTTTAAATAATTTATTTCAGAACAAAAAAATTACATTTCGGGGTCAATTGTAACACTAGTCATGGGGTCAATTTTGATGTTAGTCATAGGGTCAATTGTGATGCCAGTCATGGGGTAAATTTTTAAAAATTTATTTGCCTAAGGATCAGTTACAGGAAAGAATAACTATAACAATATAGTAAGGAAAAAAAGTAACGTCAATATAGTAAGGATGTCAATCAATTGTGACATGTTATTAACATTTGCCCCAGTAGTTGCATTTCTGTATTTTGCCCGTGCTTTTCCTCCTTAAAATATCATATTGAGTCAAAATGCAACCCTGAGATTGGCTGTACACTAGGGTGTGGCTTATTTTCTATTTTTTCTCTGATTTTCAATTTCAAACTCTCAAATTATGCTATGGGGTAAAGAAAGGATATCCTAAAAAATTCGGCTCAATAAGTTAACATTTAGTGCTTGCTCAAGAGGCATAAATGTAGTGACATTCAATTTTCCCGATTGGAGAAAATAAACATAATTTCTAGGTGTAACGCGCCAAGTTACAGTCATTTAGGGCCAAAATTCACTCAATTTTTAGGTATGTGCAACAGTTTTCCACGAATAAAATATTTTAACGGGGGCTACTGCAGTGTGCCCCACACAACGCCGTGCCGGATGCGTGCGGGCCGCAGTCAGCTGATTCCCCATCCTGCGTCCTTCATTCCCTACGCCCCCCTCACGCCTTCCCGAGCTAGGGTCAAGGGAGACATTTCCCGTGCGTGACAATTGTACAGACTGCTAGTGATAAACACAAAGTTATTATCCTAACAGGACCGACTTTTAGCTCTAAATTATGCATGTGAATGTAATCATTTACTTGGAGAAAGATTCTTGTGAGCGATGCTTCAGGGATACTGCACATGGAACATCAGACATGAGCGATTAACAGAAAAAATTTCATTGTGCTATATTGTTACAAATCAGGTGATTGCTAAGTTGCAACTCACTATTAATTGATGGAGTCATTTGGAAGGGTGTGTTGATACTACTTTGTACACAAGTTTACTAATTTCACGTCTCCTTACAGCACTTCCCCTTATTCCCATAATATCGCAGTCCGATTTCGAACAGCATGCACTTAAGATCGAGTCAAGTTTCTTCTCTTGTTTGTGTAAGCAATGATGTCTGTTATGATGCGTAGGTATAGTGCAGTACAGTAAGTCCTCGACTTAAGCGGTTAATTCGTCCCAAAAATTTCCCCGTAAGCTGAAATCCGCGGAAGTCGAAACACAACAACTTCCCTATCCATTTTTGAACCATTAGCAGTGCCGCTTTTACTGCGATTGGTGGCAATCGGCGACGGGTCAGAAAACGCCATCTTTTGAGAGGCCGTTCAGTTATCATAATACGACAATTCCGAGAGTAACACATTCAATCTTTATTACACTGGAAATATAAGTCTAAAATAAGTATAATTACACAAAACGTGAAGAAATTTATAATTTGTTAAATTATCATACTGATGTGAATGCCTGTTCATAATTGGAATAGTTCTTAATAAATACGTACGTGTCTAGCTGAAATGATTTTAATGATTTTATGAGACAACTTTCTCAAACTTGATAAATAACGATCCCAATGATCAAGTCACAACGGAAATACAAGTTCGTCTGTTTGCTGCATGAACACGTTCTTTTTTTGCTGTGATGTAGAACAGGCGTCATCTATGGAGTAGACAATTAACTACGTGTTGACTTACGCGGGAAGGCCAAATAACACTGAAAAAAGACCGTGCCGTGTAAAGGACGAATCACCCTAGCGTTTAGCGGGAGCGGGTGTCGGTTCGTCCAATCACATTGCACGATGCGGTTGTCGGTGCCGCTCCCGTGTACTGCCTTGTACTCCTCTCGGAGAACGTTCTGATGGAAGGTGTGAACGTTTCGAGTCCGTTTGTGAAAGGCAGTTGTCACTTGAAATAGACAATGGAGAGGTTATGTATGGCTTAATCGAAGGAATCAACGAAGGAGAAGGCTGAAGTTGGCCGCTTTGCTCGTAATGATTGTAGAATATTATGACAGCAGGATTTTTAACAAGAGTATTACGTCTATAGAAGATTGTTTCCAGCATTTGCTTCTCGGCGCTGCTGACTATCAAAAAACTATCAAAGACTCACGTAAGTCCACCGTTAAAGAGCTATATTGTCTGGAATTGTGACAATAATATGTTTTCGTATTATAAGTTACTCGTGCTATGATGAATTTGTGGCAATATAAAACAATGAAAGTTTTTCTGTGAATCATTAATGTCTGATGTACATACTAATTCGCCAGTTTAACAAGTAGAAAGTTTTCAATGCTAAGAAGTATTCTCATTTATGTGATGACAAATACATAAAAGTGCATTTCTTTTGAAGTCTACCGGTTTCCATGAGGTGGCTGTTAGGATCACGCCGAGTGCAGTATCTCTGAAAAATATTTTATTCATGGAAAACGGTTGCACATACCTTAAAATGGAGTGAATTTTGGCCCTAAAGGGCTGTAACTTGGCGCGTTACACCTAGAAATTGTTTATTTTTTCCAATCGGGAAAGTTGAATGTCACTACATTTATGCTTCTTGAGCAACCTCTAAATGTTAACTAATCGAGTCGATTTTTTAAGGATATCCTTTCTTTATCCCATAGCATAATTTGAGAGGTTGAAATTGAAAATCTGAGAAAAAATAAAAAATAAGCCACACCCTACTGTACACATCAACCATATTAACAGCTTCGAAAAACCACTATTTTTTTATCTTTAGAACGCTGGAAACTTACTCAAGAAAAACTGATCATGAATGACTCAAAGTATAATAGAGTCTACTGCTGGAGCATTGATTGGGGGCTGTCAGACAGTCAGAAGCACCACTAAATACATGGTACATATTTGGCACCTCTCATAGTTTAGGTTTTGTAGAATGAGATGAAAACAGGTAAATCAATGAACATCTTATAATCCAGTGGAGATGAACTATGATACATATGTGTATCTGAACTGTAGGAATTATGCTCATATTTGAGATCTACCTTTTTGGTAGATTTTTCCCATTTGGTTGAATCCACCAACTTTGTAGGCATATGTATTTATGGATGTAAATATCAGCCATCTTGTGGAATATGTAGTTGTTATAAAATTTTTCTGCTTTCCTTGAGAGAATTATGATTTCCTATCAGAAATAAGCGTCATCTTCTTTAAAATGTCCTTCCTCTCTAAAAACGATAATGGTGAAATTTTAATTTAATTTTTACTCATAACTAAATTTCATGAGGGAATTCATATTTTTTTATTTCTAATGCATAATATTTACTTTTCTATGCATACTTGTTGTTACTAAATGATAATAATAATTTTTAGGGTTATATTAAATATTATTACACTTTAATTTATTTAGAAATGGTGGAAATTACTAGAAAAAAGTATTTTCAAATTTTTTCATGTTACATTCGGAGCTGTCATTAATAGTAAAAAATAGAAACACTTCTCTTTCATGTGCTATAGAGGCATTTCCTTGTTCCAATTTGTTCTGGTGAAATTCTGTAACATCAATAAGAACAAGAAACCCTTTAATTCCTATCGGGATTCCGAATTAATTTATTATCTTTAATTTATTTTCTAACATCTTCAAAGATTTGGCTTGAATTATCGCACTTAGATTGAATATTTATTCTCTGAATTTCCTTTTAGGATGGTGAGAGTCATGAGAGCTGTACAAAGTTTTGGCGATTATGAGCGGATGTCTCAGGGTGTTTTTGAAAATTATCTCGCTGTTAAACAGAAGGAGGCGGCTCTGAGAGAGGTGATTACAACATTTGTCATGGGTATTGGCCTCTTTAAAATGCCGATAGTTTCCACTTCCTTTTTTTTTGTTTCAATTACCCATTCAATTTTGTACTGAATAAATGTTAAATGCACACCATTGAGGAATTTTTGAAGGTTTCAATCTTCGAAAGAGCTCTGTTGAATATTTACGGTCATAGGGAAAAATATTGTGGAACTAACAGAAATTTCATTAGATCCTACAGGTCATTTAGGGCAATCATTTGATGATGAATAATAAAAATGCTATAGATCCTAATTTGTTTGAGAAATTTTATCTCATTGAGGCTATAGAGCTCATCATAGAATTCACTATGCAATTATTGATGATCAGTGAAAATGAAACCTTAATCTTTTATCCATACTAAATTATTGATGATCAGTGAAAATGAAACCTTAATCCTTTATCCATTCTAAATTATGAACTTTGTATTTTTTCTACAGTTTTTATTAGCAGTACAACACGTTTTGCCATTCTATGGCATCATCAGGTACAAGATTGTTCCAAGATTCAGAATTCTAAGATACAGCATTGTACCACTAATAAAAACTAGAAAAAATATGAAGTTCATAATTTAGAATGGATACTAAAAATTTATACTATGTAAAGCCTAAAACCATAGTGTATTTAATACTTAACTTTAAGTGTGAAACTATATATGTTGGTTTACCATTGGCGTCTACATGATCTTTAACTCAATCCTGAATTTAGTACGCAGGCACTTAAAGATGCATTTAAAATTGTGTGAAAGTTTTAACAGTCAACATTAAAGTTCAGCTGTGCTCAACTTTCATATTCAAGGCTGCCGCCAGCACATGCACAGTTTGCGCACTGGATGCAAGTAGTTTCTCATTTGTCTGCCAGGTTGCACTTTGCATCACAGTGAACCTTTGAGCAGTCCTTTTGCTATACTAGAAATAAGCTATGTGTATGCTATTACTGTTATTTTGTGCAGGAATTAAGTTTAAGTTTCTTAATACTACAATACTCGGGCTGAACTACAGTACACTGCCCATGAGCAAGGTGACTAATATGCTATAAGCCTGGCAGGGCTGCCACCTTAATGGTTTTACATTGACAATAGGGTTGTCACTCTACAACAGTTATCACAGCAATCAAGAACTGATAGTACTCGCACTTTTCATGTTCATGCTCTTTTGTAGTTAGTAAACAAATCCACGGATGGTGACATGCGGACACATTTAAACATCGGCTACAAGGGCATGAAGGTGAAGATTAACAAAGGTGGCTATTGATTACCAACGCACAATCCAGCTGATGGCTTAATGTAAACCAATGTAGCGAATGTGAAACCAATTCGTGATTAATGTTCGAAGGTGATGCCAATCATTAACCGGCCCTTAGTCTTCAGACACAATCATTGAATCATCAGTCATGGTGAAGAAATTAAACCTGATAAGTGCCATTGTCAACTGATTCTCACAGTCATTTTCACATAGTGCAAGTCAAGAGATTGTTTTAGCCCACAGCTTTTCAATTATTAGGGAAATGATAGCTTAACCCTTTCATTGTGACATGCCAGTTATGGCCATTAAGTGTGAAGTGTGGGGATATTTCACAGCTGTTTGATTAGTTGGTCATTCGATTCGGTTGATCGTATTCAATTATTAAAAATCATGCTATTGATAATGAATAAATGCTATTTGAGTTTTTCTTTGTTGATATGAAATAACATTAGGGAGAAATTTGGATGAAGCATTTGTGACAAATGAATTATTACTTTAATATTTTTCTGGATACATAATAGGCAAATTTCTGGAACCTACGTAAAACCTTTTGGTGTGGTAAAAGATTTTCGCTGCAAATACAAGCATCATCTCTGGAATGTTTACTATCCTCATTTGATTAAAACTCACTCGTGGTGCAACATTCCCTATATACCTCAATACACTCCGATGGACTACTGTTCAGATTCACGTTCTTTTTCAGGGATGGCAAAAGCGAACTAGCTCCAATGATGGAAAAATTGTTAGGGATCCCTATATCATTACTTCTATGAGTCCCAGGAAATGATGGTGTCACAAAGCTATGATTTGAGCTATCATTGTAGCTATCCCTGAACTGGTTTTTATGTAAAATGAACATGTTAATCAAGCCTTAGATTTCCTTATGTTTTGATAAAGAAAGCCGTTTTACTCCTGTCTTATAAGTACAGGAAAAACACACCATATGACACCATGGTAGGAGTTACTGATGTTCCAATGCAATGTTGTTAATACCTTATACATATATATTGACTTATTGTATTGCTGATGATCATGTTATAATAATGTAATTTTGTGAATTTATCCATATATTGCTTGCTGTTTGAGCTTGATTGCTTTGTAATTACAAGTGTTGTATTTCTTTTTTCTTTAAGGTTGCAGTTGGTGCTGAAGGTTTCATATTTTTTGATAGAATAAATACTGAAGTTAGATCGCAGCAATCGTACTTCCTTTTCCCATATTTGCCATTTTGTTTTGTAAAATGGCACTTTTTATTTGCTGAAAATTCATGGCCAAAACTGGTGTATCCTCGTTCTGGTTTTGAGGTAAGTTATTCAGAATTTGAATCTAGCTGGAGTTGATTTTAGAGCATTATGTTCAAGTAAGCATGTTGATCGTTATAAAGATTTCCTGTTCATATAAAAACTACATTATTAAAGTGGAATAACTTGCTCATGCTTAATGGTGATTATGAATCGATAGATATGTGTGTTTAATATCATTATCCCCATCACTTTGAGGTGAAAATGTTTGCAATATAAGTTCCCAGCTAGTAGGAATAATTCACAAAATTCCTATTTCTAATGAAGTATCATCTGCATATAATACTATGTTTCATTTCGTAAAATTAAATTTATACCTCCACCGGGGACTAAAATAGCCTTACGTAAAATCGTTACATCGACTTTACGTAAAATCAAATAATAATTCCATAAGAATACTATAGGAGCCGGCCGGGACCACTCATTCACTTCTGTAAAATCGGGTTATGTAAAATCGAGATTCTACTGTATTATGACTTAATCTATTTTTAACTGATACTAGTTGCTGCTTTAACTTAGGTTCACACTTGTTGTGATACTCATTCAAATATTGCACCCGTTAGGCAAGGTGGCTCCCTCTAGCCTAAGGATCCTTAAAAAGTTTGGTGTTGGAATAAATACTGCCTGTTTTGGTGTGGTATTTTACCATCAAATCTAATCATGAGAGCCAAAGGTATACCAGTTGGTTTACAGAATGATAGTGACTGATTTAGCAAATCCCTTTTAAAGCCACCGTATGTTAATGTTCTTATAGTTCTCTTCATTTTGATGAATTTGCTGATGAAACCAATGTTTAACATAGATATTCAATACTTACAGGAAAATGTCTGCTTAGAATTTCCTCTGCTAACATCTTCAGTTTAAAATGTTCTTTCTCTCCTAGGCTAACACAAGACTGTCGAATTTCAACCAAACTATGAATACAGTGATGGAGGGCTTACTGCCCAAAGTGAGATGTCACAATTCACGAAGTTGTATGTATTTGGATGTCCTTCCATATCTCCTTGCCATTGTATCACCTCCTCTACGTTCAGTAAGTTGATAATGCTTAGCTGTTTTATTGAATTATTTGTGAAAGCTATTGCTAAAAAAAGAAACCAATTCTCTTTTGTGTTACGAGTGCCAGTGGCTGAGTAGTGTCTCTCAACTTGCACTCTTTTATGCCCAATTCTGATCTTTTCAAGTTTCTCCATTTACAAATAAATGTCACAATTTGTTATAGGTCAGTATGGAACTCTACAACCAGAGGGAAAAGGCTAATTTTTCTCATTTAGTCAGAGTGATGATAGACTACAATCTGAATTATGTACAGGAGAGAACTGCTGAAGGTGCATATGTGTACAATTTGGATCCGTAAGTCGACTTAATAGTCAATTCCATGTCAGTCCTTATATGTATTTGCCTATTCATTGCAAATTTTATTTATTGGAAAACTTTCCATATAGGAAACCCTCTATAAGATGGAAATCTCATTATGTAAAACAGTATTGTTTCAGTGAATTGTGGTTCAAAAAATGCAAAAAATACTTCAAAAGTCAGGAGAACAATTTTTTTCATTTTGTTTTTTCATTTTTGATATCTTTAATCATAATGGCATATCTTTGCTCTTAATTTTTATTCATTATTGGAATGTTGTCATCAGCATTTCATTGCAGAAAGAAGCAGTGGCGTAGTTAAGGGGGGCAGCCCGCACCGGGTGCCACCCGATGGGGGGTGACACCCGACCGTGAAAAAAACTTACGAAAATTCCAGTAGGTAGAATATTGACAAAAAAATATATTTAGCACATAAACACTGCCTGTTGTTTCTATTTTCATAGCTCTATGGCCCGGTCGGTCGGGGATTCCCCAAAAATTCTGTTGTTTAGTTTTCATTCTTGGGGTGACACCACGTTATCTGCACTGGGTGCCACCCATGCTAGCTATGCCACTGGAAACTATGTAGTATGTGCCACATTTCAAAGTTTCATGCATCATATATTGAAGTAAATTCCATTGATTCAAATTGTGCCTGGTCTTTTATTTATGTAGACATTGGCATTCATTGTTACACGATGGTCATCTACTTTTTGTGGCTGATATTCTCTCTCATGTTTTTGAAATTTGTCAGGGTTCTCATCTGCATGCAACATGAGGTAGCTGAACATATAAGTTAAAACCTTTAAACCGATATAAGTATGTAGCATTATGGTGAAAAATAGCCTTTATTGAGATTCAAGTTCATGAGATATGTACTATGCTTGAATGTTTTTGTATGTTTCCAATTTATCTAAATCTGTGCCTCACGAGTTGATGTTTTGTTCAATTTTTAGGAATGTTGAGCTGTTTGTCATTTTCCCTGGGATTAAAACATCACACCAATTGCCATACAATACAAAGCAGATAATTGCGAGGGAAGTGAAGAATGAAAAAATGAAGCAATTTGAACAAGTTCCCTGTACACCCAATGCTCCGCTAAAATCCTCACAAGCAGCTATAAAATCCTCGCAATCAGCAAATCACCTGCAGAAGTTGACTCCAAAGGCCATCAAGGAAGTCGCTAAGGCAAGAGAAAGCTCATTTAAAAAGCATGCAGTAAAGTAAAAACTCATGGAATAATAAAAAATTGTTTACTTGATAATGTACCCTTGTTGTGTTGAGGCAACCCCAGGGTTGTCTTCTGCCTGTTCCACTTGAATGTTGGGCGAGCCCTGACAACAGTTTCATTTCAATAGTTTGTTACATATTTAAAATGAATTGCATTATTCAAGTTTTTGATATTATTGTTGTCAAATAGCAATAAATACTATAAAATAGAAATGTAAAATATGTATGCACAAATCCAAGTGTCTATCAGAACCTTTTTAAAAGTAGACTTCAACAATGGCATTGTATAAAGAAAGAGAAGAATGGCTTACTGTGAGTTTAATTCTGATCACTTGGGGAAAGTACGATATTTTTTTTTAGGTAAAAGGGTTTAAAATGAAATTGAGTCACTCTTTATTTGACTTAAAAAATGATTTTGTTATTAACTGTTTTAAATGTAAGCATTAAAAAATTGCTTGCATGAACATTAGTTGAAGCAGTTAGAGGTATATAATGTTTACAATTTTTTGTTTTGCCGAATGTGATAGAGTTTGTAAAATAAAAAGACCCTTATTCTTCAGTTTTTTGATCCGTCGCCTAGTTCTCGAGTTATAAGTGACGAAAAACTGATGTTCTTAACCCTTTCGCTAGAATGGGCGTGGTGGGACTGCTTATGTCATCCCTTTGTCCACAGCTCCTTCACTCAATCAAAATCCAAAACAGCCAACGAGGGGAGTCGGATGATGTAGGAGTCTCAGCGCAGCTCATTCGATGGGCGTCACCTTTTGCGTATTTTAATTTTCAATTTATGAGTGAATGGCTACGGTTAGAAGATTGATTTTTTCACTAAAATTCATTTCATTCTTGTTTCCATCTAACGATTTCGTGAATAAAATAGCAATTTCGGTTCCGAGTAAACACCCTCATTATGTTTGGCTTTGGAGGAGCATAATGCAGGATTGTGGGGTTTGATAGTTGACTCAGATTATGATGTACTCAGATTCTGTTATTGGGAGAAACTGAAATTATTGTCATGCATGCTAGAGAAGTACATAGTGTAAGGGTTAATGGGATGAAGACTAGCCTCAAGAAAACAAAAGTTATAAGGGTCTCACGTTTGCAATTTGAAGATTAGGCATAAAATTAGTGATGCACATAGTCAGGATTTAAGGATTTGATTAAATTTTTCAAAAAAGATTCGAACCCCGGTTGTGTTGGTGGCACAGTGCTACGTCGTGGTACACTGTAAATAGCGGTAGAATCTCACCTTGGAATTTTAGCATCTTGATGTTGTTTTACTGCAAAAGTGTTGTTAATTTGCTTTAAAATTCACTGCATTATAAATATGCACATAAGCGGAGATTTTATGGTTATTAATGACGAAAGTTTCATTTGAAATTTGGTGCACAGGGCATGCACACATCACCCTCATACCCTCCTAATGCATCATTTTTAAAAGCCAACATGTGCCACAGTCAATTATACCTGCTGTTTTTATTATGTGTTTGCCTGAAAGCCTGAACATTTTTCTTTGTGTCTTTGAAAAACGAAGTTTTGAGCTGCTGAAAAATGAACACCTAACCTAGAATGCCTTGTCAGACATCACTTTTTTCATGCCGCAGAAGTTGTGAAATTTTCACCTGACCGTTTGTGCTGCTCTGTTGTACCATGGTTTTTATTCAATATTTTAAGGAGAGACCTGCATGATGACTGTTCAGTAAAATTAAGCCTAGACCATTCTAAGCATTAATAAAGGAGTTGTTATTTGCTTCTAAACATGGATTAAATAAAAAATGGACCAAATTAAATGGTGCTAAGAGCCGGGAATAGATGTTCATAGGGGTGTGCGGGTACCTGAAATTTCGGGTCGGGTATTTAGTGTCCGATCCGAACACTCGATCATCTCCTGAAAAATTTGTGTCGGGTATTTGGCGCTCGAATTTGAATTTAATCGACTGATCCAAGGTGAACTTCCGGTTTGAAATCGGCTATGCACCCGCACAGACAACTAATGTACGTAACTACCCTACAACTAATGTACGTGTAATGTACTTAACAACCCTACGTGCATTTACACTACTAACGTAGCGACCGTGGTTGGTACTGTCGTAGGCGCTAACCACTGTGTGAACGCGCGTTGGTTAAAGATAGAGTAGTAGTTCTTAACGTTGCTACTAAACAGTGGTCAGGTGCTGGTGTCGCGAACGGAAACCGGAAATGATTAAGGACGATAACCAAAAAAGTCAATAAATTTAGTGAAGCATATGGTGCTACTTTGATGAGTATGACATTTTAACACTTTTTATAGGAATTTAAAATCACTTTACACTTACTTTTGCTTATTTACGAAAATAATACTTCGCCCTTCTCCATTTTGATTGCCTTATTTGATTATCGCACTTCATCTATTCCAAATTCCACCATCTACATGAGCGCTGACAACTGTTAAGTGGTAGCGTCAGGAAATACTTGTCCATCATTAACCAACGCACATTCACACGGCTTTTAGCTGCTACAACAGTAAGGACGAAGGTCGTTAGGTTGGTTTGTTGAGTGAAGGGGGCACTACTAGATCATGGCACTTGCAACAAAGCCGAAGTTTCTAAGCAATGAAAACACTATCAGTGCTTTTCATTTGAGTACGGCGATAGCAGATTATCGGACGCAGGTGCCTTCAATCGCCGGCTCACCTCGGAACAGAGAGCCACCAACAACCGGCAATTCAGCTAAATCGAAAGCTCCACGGCGTGGCAATCACCGTCTATCGCCGCTAATCAAAAGGACCCGGAATGAAATATCGATCAATTTATCGATTAGAAAAAATAGATAATTGACTGTCGATCTTCCGGTAGGCCTAGTCAGTGCTCTCTTTAGGTGATACAGTAAAACCCCCATACAACGAACACCCATACAGCGAAATTTTAAGGAAAACTCCCTATTTCGAAGTCATTGGCCCGGTCCCGGACCCTTCCAATGGACAATACACGTTAAAAAACCTCCCGTAACGAACCTCTCTAACTACGAAAACTCCGTACATCGAAGTCTTTTCTTGGGCCCAAAACATGAAAAGTGCCCCTCTAGAACGAATTATTGAGAAAAAAAACGTAGCATTCTTCTTTTACAGGTAATTTTTCCATAGACATTTACGTAATGAGCAGGAAGTTGAACCGCAGCGGAGAGTACCGCGTCTTAACCCTTCCGCTCCCGGCTTCGAAAATGTTTACATCCGAGACCTACAGAGCAGAGGGCATGAAGGAAACTTGATGCTCTCGCTCGGTGAAGGCTCGTTTACACGTTTATTATGGTGGGAACCAGCAACTCTGATGGTTCCCACAATAAAAAACGTGTAAGGGAAGCAAAGCTCCGCTCCGCCTTAGCTGAGCCGGGTGATAGTTGGGTGGATGAGTTATGCACCAAGAGGGGAGGGGGAATACCAGTCAGTTCCAGCCGGCCAGACGTAACCCAATACAGAAAAATACTCTGAAAAGATCAGATCAGGGGGGCTATTCTCCACTCTCACTCATCCGCCCCACCTCTTTTGCGAAGGTGCAGGTGGTGAGGATGGAGCTCAATTTTCCCTTTTTAAATCGTATCAGATTACTTTCCCATATTGGGTTACATTCCCGGGACCCCGAATGGGAGGAGCTCCATGGTTTCAAATTACCTTTCGGTATCCGATTTTATTTTGGGAGAGGCAGTCGGCGATAAATTTTTTCATGCTTATTTTCTTTGTTTTTCCTTCGTGGAATAATATGTTAAAATTTAATCTTTACTTTTCTATTCAAAGTTTTTTTTAATGAGTGGAAATATTTTTTTCGCGAATACCAATGGGCTTATTTTTTTTCTTTCCCGTGAAGTCAACGTAATTTCTTTGTTTCCCCATTCTTTCAGCACGCAAACTTCATTTGTTCCTTCATTTGCAAGACTTCCTGTTGATATTATAATTATAAAATAGTCTAAATAATTGTTACATCATTATTTATAAGACCCACGATCAAAGATCCCCGTTTTCTTGTATTGTTGTGCTTTGAAAAAAGGAGGGGAAAATGTGATCGGCTTATCTACTAATTTCTGTAATCGAATCACCATTTCGCGATCTAAAGACGTACAAATAAATACATTGTAATAAGGCTCGTCGAGAAAGGCTCGTGTTTTAAATGGCGAGTGACCACTTGCAGATTATTTTCATTATTGTATAATTATGATATCAACAGGAGGTCTTGCAAATGAAGGAACAAATCAAGTTTGCGTGGTGAAAGAATGGGGAAACAAAGAAATTTACGGGAAAGAAAAAAAAAAAGTCCTATGTTATTCGCAAAAGAAAAATATTTCCACTCGTTAAAAAAAACTTTGAATAGAAAAGTAAAAATTAGATTTTAACAGAATTCCAGAAAGGAAAAACAAAGAAAGTAAGCATGAAAAATTTGTCGCCGACGGGAATCGAACATGGTCCCTCTGCACCGCAGCCCCGTACGCTAATCAATGGACCACACCCTTGATGCCGTAGGCTGATAAATAGGGATTTTATAACATCTATATATGTTTAAACGCCTTTTTTGTTAACTATTGGATTTATACGCCCATATGTGGAGTGATTCGTGAAAAGCATTCGGAGTTCTATATGCATACGAATTTTCATCGAGATCTGCGACCCGTTTATCGGACACTCCCGTCGTTAGGAGGGCGAAGTATTCAAAACTTCATTGGTTGGTGTTGAACCAATGAGAGCCAATTTTATCTACTCTGTCCCCATCCCAAAGGAAAATCTGGAGTAACCTCTCTTCTCTATCCAAATATTGCTATTGCCGTCTTAACCTTGATGGATGTGGTCTGTTAACCGGCAAGTTTGCTCGAGATCGCCCTAATATTTGCTCGATTGCTTGAGGATACCTTTTTTCCCAGAAATCGCAGCCGAAAATGAGGGTGCGCCTCTGACACGAATTTTTCATCTGCCAGCCTTCGATCCTCGGTCACGATATGAGCGGTGGGCTGCAGAGAAATAACGCGGCAGAGTGGTTGTGACCACGAAACGAGCAGTGATTCGTCCTAAGATAAGTTCAGAATCTGAAATGGCAGTACATACTGTCAGAAGACAGAACGTTCTCGGCCGACATTTTACCACAGAATGAGAAGAACGGCACAAGAAATATTTAATATCTGGGATTGGTGGCAAGCGGCACCTATGCCACACACGTCTATCATGGCTGGGTTCGAGTGCGGTCCATGTCAAACATTAGGAACATAAAACTCATCGTTGCCACTCTATCGCTTGCCTACCACCGCTTGTATCGTGGCCGCGGCAAGTCCCTCGAGAGCTGAGTGACCTTGGTGCTTAGCGTGAGTCATCAAGGGGAGGGTATCATTCGCTCGCTTGTTTACGGGGGATGCAGTTGCCTAATAACTTTAAAAACTTGTTGTTTGACAAGGCAAGCGTGTGGGGTGCAATTGGGGGACAGCGATTGGCCGCGCGACAAGCACTGGAATTTTCCACCCCCCTAACTTTCTCATTTTCTGTCACCAGACAACTTTGAGTGACTGTATGCACCTGCCTTAAGCTCAACTGAGAGAATTCTGTGAATATTAACATTTGTGCATGCGTCAATATAGGTCAGTGTTGTTCCAAAATGAACAAGGGCAAAAAGTTGTGGTCTTTCACGGTAGTTGAAAAAATAAAAGCGCTTTAAGTCATCAAAGACGCTGAGGATGTAGGAAACCGCGCTGCCGGACTACAGCATGATGTGCCGGAATCGTGCATTAGAAGATGGAGGAAGGCCCGTCTCACTAGTAAGTCAGCCGTTTTTATGTATGTACCTAAATCATGATTTTTTTTATTTTGTCACTCATTGAAGATTTTTGTTGGACCATATTGAAATATTAACTGCTTTAAATTCCATAGACAGTTATGATTTCTTTCAAAGTTTGACTTTTTTCAAGTTTTGATGTCGTATCTACGCCTTATCGTTCGTTTTTTACGCGGCTGACGCTGGGGTATTTTGAATTTAACGTGTTTGCATTCCCACTCGTCATCGTTTACAGCAAAATATAATTTGTAAAAGTTAACCACGTTTTAAAAGGCGACTTACAGCGACTATGACTTGTGCATTAGGAAAATGGTGGGGGGATTCGGATTTATAAATCAGAGCTCGGTGCGACTGTCCGCACTTACCAACTAAACACGAATTGTAGCGAGGTCGGATTTGTTTTGTTTTAATGAATATCAATTACTCCACACATTCCAAAGGACAATAAACAATGCAAGCATTATAGGGCCTAGGCTACAAGTGAAAACTTGCCTCCGAGGTCCATACATGCCTATGGAAAATGTCGCGTAAATTATAAGAGAATATCGCAAGCGGCTTTGATAATGGTCGAAAATTCGAAGTTAGTCCCGCAACACCTCGCAATAGGAAAAAAAAGCCCCAAATTTTTTTCTTCAACTTCGACGCATAAAAAGAGGGGTGCGACTCTTACACGCGTTAACGGCATCGTCAATGCATTATCATCTGAGATTGCCATTGTGACCTCAATGCATTGCCGACTGCCACGTTTTTACTCGTGGTAACTAACTCACCCCACCTATATTCCATCGTCGTTTATCGATATCTAGTACCGTAATTGTCCGAATATAAGCCCCCCTTTTTTGACAAAATATTGGCCAAAAAAAGTGAGAGGGGGGCTATTTTCGGGCACTACGAAGTTTCATTATGTATATGCATCCAGAAAATGATAAGGTTATAGGGAAATAGTACGTACAGTGAAACCACGCTGTTACGTTCCCAGAATCTGAGTTTTCCCGCAATTTACAACATTTTCTTCCGGTCCCAAAAAAATTTGTATCCTTCCAATGTATTCCCTTCCCGGGAACTTTCAAATACCGCCATTCACGACATTTGAAAGCAAAAAAACATGGCGGCTTGCGCACCTCAATTGGCGACCCTGCGAGCGTGATATATGTTAAATACGGATAAAATACATGCTTAAACATGATGTATGAATGCTGATTTATTTGGTTTTCTAAGAAAACATAATTATTTGTTTGATGGTAGTACATTACTTCGATAGCATTGCTGAAAAGTATTTTTGCCGAATATTGTAATGCTTGCGATCGGAATTGTTATCGAATGGAACGTAGAATGGTAGTAAGGAGCCGTACTAGCTTTTTAAACAGTACATGTAAAATGTAGCGGATGCCATAAATATATTTAATTATATGTTATTCGGCAAACTACCGCTGTCATTGTGGCGAAAAGGTTAAAATTTATGTAAACTCTTATACTCATACTTTGCAGCAATCATTTTCATATTTCTCGGAAATCGCGCACTAATGCCATTCATCTTGCGTTTTTAGTTGCTTCACCTTTTATTTTATTTAATGTGCAATTACTTACGGCAGTCGTGAGGAAACGTATTTTAAAATGGCAAACAAGCGTGCGAGATAATCGTTATCATTCGAAGAAAACAATCAACATTTTGCGAAGAGATTGACTCTAATACGGGCACTCGCGAGTACCTGGCCGAAAAACTTGATTTTCCAAGTTTAACGTGGAAAACACTTGTAAAAACCTGTAAATGTATAGAGAAACGTGCGAAGGACTGCGGCCCTATTGGTAAAAGGCGGAAATACATTAAATACTCCAAGGATGATGAACTTGAAGAAATATTGAAGACATGGGTTCAGTCTTCCAGAGCAGCAGGCAGTGGCGAATACATGAATATTCATGGGCGAATATATGCCCCCCCCCCCCCCCCCAGGCGGTAAAGATGACGACTGACGCACATAGCGCATATCAACTGGCGACCCATTAAACGTGATTAATGTTAAATATGGATAAAATACATGATGATGAACTTGAAGAAATAATGAAGACGTTGCAGGTTATAACCACTGAACGAATAACATCGGTGCCAAGACTAGCGTGAGATGCATCGTCATCGTCCCAATGAAAATATCACGGAAAATATTTAACATTTGTTGAATTTCCACATCATAAAAAACAATGGAAACTGGACTCTATGTGCAAACCAACAAAGAGAATTCTTTCACATTTTGTTGATTGTTGACGTGCTTGAAGCAACAAAATTAGGATCGGGTACCGTTATGCTTCTGTTTCCGAGGCGTTTACCGCGTTTACTTCAAAATCATGGTCTGCTCCATATAAGTAATAAATATGAATCCAGTAGAGAAAAGGGGGTCTACGATACGGCAATTAAAGACCCACCAGCGTAGGAGCCACGATGCAAAATTTAAAATTGCAGTAGCAAAATATGCCGGAGACAATGGAAACCATTCAGCGGCTGAAAAATACGGTGTGGACAGAAAAAGTGTCAGACTTTGGCGAACACAGCTTCCTCTACTTCTCAAAACTTGTGCATTTCGTGGTCCAACTACCGGTAGACACACAGAATTGGAAGAGCGCATTGTCAGATTTGTACGCGAAAATAGAAGGAATGGTTTTGCTGTGACACGCCGTATGATCTGTACAGAAGCTAGAAAGATTGCAAGTGAAATGGCGATACTGAGGGCAGATTTCCAAGCGAGTTCTGGGTGGTTACGGAGAAAGATGAAGAGGAATGGGTTTTCCTTGCGAAGACGAACAACAGTTTTCCAGCATCTACCACAATTCTACGAAGAGAAGATGCTAAGTTACCAGCGTTTCATCATTCACCTACGACAGAGGCAACGATACCTGTTTGGGCAAATGGGTAATGCTGACCAGACACCAATCTATTTTGACATGCCCAGTTCTACTACTGTGGAAGAGAGGGGTTCCAAATCAGTATCTATTAAAACAATAGGAAATGAAAAGGCAAGAATTACGTGCATGCTGGGCATCACAGCTGATGGAAGGAAGCTACCACCTTATGTGATATTTAAGAGAAAGACTCAGCCAAAAGGTAAGTTTCCTCCTGGGATTCATGTACGAGTTCAAGAGAAAGGGTGGATGACGGAAGAGTTAGTGAGAGACTGGGTGAAAGTGGTTTGGCAGAGAAGATCAGGAGCTCTCCTCAACCTATGCTTGTGCTGGATTCCTTTACGGGACATCTTACTGAGGATGTAAAAAAGGATATCAGGGCAGGAAATTCAGACATGGTTGTCATCCCTGGAGGAATGACAAGCCTGCTTCAGCCACTCGATGTGTCGATAAACAATCCCTTTAAGGACAGGTTGAAGGCAACTTATGCTGAGTGGATGCTGCAAGAGGAAAAGGAATATACTCCATCAGGAAAAATAAAGAAACCTTCTCCTGCCCTCATCACTCAATGGGTGCTAAACTGCTGGAATAGCATTCCTGAAAAAATTGTGATTAAGATTTTAAAAATATGTTGTATATCTAATGAACTTGATGGAACAGAGGATGATATTGTTTGGATGGACTCTGATGATGAGGATGATCAAGACTGCTCTCCTTGTGGTCAAGAAGAAAGTGATGTGTCAGATGATAGCGAATCGGAAGATGATGAATCAGAGACATAAAATAGAAGATAGAAAAATGTGCATTTTATTATATTTATTTGTCTGAAGTTGTATTTTGAAGGAAGATGCTAATGTGTTTCTCAGAAAAGAATAGATGCCAAAAGTGTGTAATGAAGTTTCAGAATCATTAAAAGAATGTAAAAGTTTAAGTTGGTTAAGTATTTCATTCTCTTGCCTAGATATTTAAAAAATTCAAGTTAAACTACTAAAGTAGTCCAGTACTTATAAGTATAGTACTTATATAGTATAGTGCTTATATAGTATAGTACTTATAAGTACCTAATTCAGGTAAGTACTTATTCTATTTTTGACCTAAAAAGTGTATTTTACTTGCAAAGGAATATGTTAATAGAAGATGTTAATTTTTTCCAAAAGTGAAGCTTGAAAGTTAGGGGGGGGGGCTTATATTCGCACGGGGGCTATATTCGGACAAATACGGTATATTCTGGTCACGAACATAGATATTTACCGGTATTTCAATGGGATTCCAACAGTGCGTTTCATTTCGGAAGTATAAATGGGAATATGTGCTCTTTCAAGCAAAATTGCTGCATAAAACTGCCATTTGATATTGACTTAAATTATTGCACTCTAAGAATAATATAGACTAGATACTCAGAAAAATTATGGAGCACTTTAAATATACCTAATCCTTAGGCATTAATTTTGGCGCTCCTTTACTTTCAGACCGTAACTAAAGAAAGCGATGAGGCGTAGAGCAGAATCGACGAAAAAAACAATAATTTCAATTAGAAATACGCAGATTGAAAATAACGCGGTGATAGCCACGGTATTTGATGGTAAATAATAAAAATTGTTTATCATCACTCTAGGAAAGGTTTTAACGGTGAATAAAGCAAGATTGAGATATTTACTCGACTTGCATCGTAAAGCACGCGGAACACTTGGATGCCCCTTTGGAGACGCAACCCGCACACCACCTCCATACATCGAAAACCCCCTACATCGAAGTAATTTTTCTGGTCCCAACAAATTCGTTGTATGGGGGTTTTACTGTATTTACCGATTTTATTTTTTGACAATTTCATCTCTATTTTCGTGACGTGTCAGAATGATACAAGCTGGTGTAGGTGTAGGAGGTGGGGATAGCGATGTTGACGGCGATTTAACAGACGGCAATGACGAATCGCGGTTACGCGGAAATCCGCCATCGCAGAATAGTAAGGCAGCTATCTGGCTGCACTTCATGCAATTGCTGAATTCGCACGCAACATGCAATTACTGCAATACAGTACTAAAAAACCTATAATATTGCTTTCAATGCGGCTTTCATGTCTCATTTGAAATTATGTTCATAAGCTATAGCCTATTAATATTTGTAATAAAAAATATGTTACTATATATATATATATATATATAATATGTATATTCATGAAAATTGACAATGTTAAATTCCAAATGATCATTTATTTCAATGGCAAGCTTAAAATGAAACATTTGACTAACTTACTGATCTAGAGTGGTGGAACAAAAAAATATTAAAGTAAGGATTTGCTTTATAAATCCACAAGAGCTAAAGATCACATTATCTTGTTCGCAGGTGTGTCCCAGCTAACCTGCTGATCCTAGTTATATTTTATTGTGAAAAAGCACAAGCTACTGGGTGTAATTTTGCTTTGGAATCTTTTGGATTGCACTACTTTGTGCTAAAACTATGATTTTCCCACTCTCAGGTCATTGCAAGGCAAACATTTACTGTAATTTTTTTCTTGCCATCGAAACATCCATTTTCCTTAATAATCCAGCACCCATGAATGTGAATACCTCTACTACCCAAAGCCAAACCTGACCAGAAATGAAAAAGTGCTACCCGCACACCCCTAGATGTTCATGTAACCAAATGTTCAAAGAAAAATGAGGTTGTGGTCTCCTTATCACGTCATTTCATTCAAAATCCGGACTTTAGATTGATATTTATTGGAGTCATAGTTTTAAACTGTGTCATTCCATTTTCTGCTAAATTCAGATATTCAAATCGCCCTATCATTTTCATTGATGAATGTTAAGAGCTAATATTTTACTCTCCCTTTGTGCCAAAAATGGCAATAATCAAATCCAGTCTGACCACGAGTTCTCATATAAGGCAATTTGTGTGGAATCGCCAAGTGGTGAAATTAGGTATTCCTTTTCACAGAAAAATACTGTTGATAAAGTCATGATTTTCGTCTCTTGTGGCAGTATTAATTTTCCCATGATGGCATCTCTAAAGCCACTAATGCACTATGGAAACACATAAAAAAAAGGTATCAGTTCCAGATAGTGAAGCAGCAAAAGCCTGAAATTCTACAAAAAATAATCATGAAAAGTTTTTGAAATACCTTCTACGAAAATGCTCTAGAATCAGTGTTTTTAAAGACAGTGTTCAGTACTCCCGGTAATTTGGTTAATAATAAAAGAAATATTTGGTCGTTGCTGACTAAAAATGCTCCATTTCATAAGCAAAAATTAACAAGTCACTTGTGTTCACTTAGCTTTCTTTAGCATTCCCAACTAAAGAATTAATAATTGCCATTGTGAAACAAATCTCTGCACAATTTTATTTCCTCTACAAAGCTAAATTATTAGATTTGTGTTCGAGGGAAAACATAGAGCTAGTTACGAGTTCATAAATTTATGATAAAATTTAAAATGGATGAGGGTTTTTTTAATAGTTATATATGTAATTACTCGTTCATACGAAATTTGATATTACGAAGTGCTGATTTTTCCGGTCCCGTCGACTTGGTAATTTCAAGTTTCTACTGTATTGTGGGAGAGGAAAGAAAATTGTTTGGGACATTCAATTCGATGCAAGGGGAAGAAAAAGTGAAGGAAAGTGTCAAGAGTTGATAGGATGCTGAAGGCTTAAATTCAAGGGAGAACAGTTGGTGGGAAAGAAAGAATGTGATGAAAACATGCTAAATTGCATGGGTAAAGGGAGGGTAAATAATATAAAGACCTGGTGAGGGGAATCGTGAGCAGAAGGGATGTCAAGCAGGGGAAAATGTTTGACTTCAGTGATTTACATGTACAAATAGAAAAAAAACTTGATTTTTTTTCCATTTCAGGTGGCAAAAGACTTTTTCGGGAGAACGGTGGCTATAGACTCTAAAGCTGAAAAAAGTAAGTACATAATGATATCTGTAAATGATTGGTAATTTATTTTAATGTGAATGAGAATATAAACTCCTTGACCCATTCAAGTCCATCTAGGGTTATCTTTCATAACATCTCCGTGTGTGGTTAGCGACTGCTATATGATGTGTGAATGTTGCACGTCACATTAAAAGGATTTTATTATTCCTGTGCAACAACATTAACATTTTATTCCGCCTGTTGAATTTAAATGGGGCCCTTAGTCTCTGGTCTTACAAAATCACTACATAAAAGCAATTGCTATGTGGGTCACCATTTCAAGATGCTGATCAAAAAATTCCGGGGTAAAAATGTACCAGAGTTAAAATAGCTTGATTTTTCTAGTGTTAAAGCTGTTGCATTCTTATGCTATGTGTCTTATTGCCTAATTTTTATATAACATGATGACATTCATTAGCAATAATTAACTTTTTTTTACAGAAAACACGTCTACATTTATAAAGAGTGATATTTGGTATCATTTCAAAGAAGGGTACACGAATGCTGTTAGACGGCGGGTGAGAATAAAAGATTTTATGTAATTTAATGTGAAACCAATGATGTAAAAATGATTTTTAATGTTAATATTCCAAATATAAACATATTTTTCATTAATCTGTTTTAAAAATGTTTCTTCAATGCTAGTAATCACTGAAAATTGTCTCATATTCATGCATGTCACTTTTCCCTTGTTGGTTTGGAATGGTCATAATAAGTCTATAATAATGTATTGGTGGGATTACGAGAAATGTGGCTCTTTATTGCGAATGTCTTTTTCTGTGCAACATTCTTGTACACATATCTCTTGTGTTTCTGTTACATTCATGCAATGATCTACAAATTTTAGTTTTTGTAAACAGTAGAAGCCCTATATAGCGAGAGCTCTCGGGATCTGAAAAATCACTTGCTAAATGGAACTCGTTAATACCGAAGTTAATTAATAATCACTCCACAGCCAATTCCTACAACTGTAACACTAATTTAGCCATTGTTGTGGGAATTTTTGGTGAGTGGCGAAAACATTCGATTGAGATACCTATTAAAAATCATATTTTCGAACATTTCAATTACTTATGATCGTATTCACTTTCGATGACATCAAATTCCATGTTAGATGTCATACACTGGAATATTAAACGTCGAATTTTGACACTTCAGGACACGAGTACTGTACTACACATTGCTGTATTGTTATTGCCCTAATGTTTTGGGTACGCCAAATATGTCGCGGCTGCAAGTAATAGCTATGCAGAGGACTATAAACGGCAAACACTTTGGAAACGAGAAAAAATTTCATGCCTCCTGCCTCTCTAAAAAGTGTATAAAAACGGATATATGGTTCGGAGAAAGTTCTATTAGTTGAAATTTGAAAAAATGCTAGATAACTTAATGACTAAGATATAACCTACGGGGATTTTGTTCCACGCAAGCACCGGGCTGCTATCTTCTCCAGTTGAAAGGTGGAAATAAAGAAGAGGATTTCAACATCTGTAAGATCGCCTCAAAAAACAGCTGACTTTGGCTTTTTGGAATCATAGAGCCGAATATCACCAGCATTTACGATTAGCCCTTTACAGTATACTATCGTTTGTGTTATTATAAGGAAGAAAGAGCTGGCAATGAGTAGCCTGGCATATATCAGACGGTGGCGGACACGAAAGAAATGAATGGAACATGAGCCAAGCCGTAGAGGCGCGACCACTACAAGTTTCCCTGACAAGACATGAAAATCCCTGACATTTCCCTGACAGCCAACCTCTTTTACCTGACATTTCCCTGACTTCACTGACTATGATACCTACCTTTGGCTTTGCCTGGCCATTGACGGCTACCTTTTCAAATCTCTTGGCTAAAAGGCAGGACTGAAATGTGTGTGGTGGGTACCTTTCAGGAAACCCCAGAACAGTTTGAAATTCTCCGCTGCCGTGGGGGAGGGGAACTACCTCCAAGAGAGGTGGTTCAAACACGATGTTGCTAAGATATGCTTTGCTTCTTTGAGACCAAAGCATCGGGCCAGCGTTGGAGGAGAAAAATACCCCACGGTTTTTCATTTGCAACATTGTCGGTGGCTACACCCATCTCTCTGCTCGCCCGCTCACTGATTCCACTCGTGGTTCCTCTCTCACTCGCCCATCCCTCTTTGAAGATGCGTTAGGCATATCAAATTCTGTATCTAACGCTCGTGGTGCGAGAACACTCAGATGAGTTTCACGGGGTGCGACAGAAACGCGAATGTTTTCGGGCATAGACCCCCTAATGATAATTAATACAGGGTATCTACCAGTGGGGAAAAGTCGGGAATCCAGTAAAAAGTTAGGAATTTAATAATATTGGGAAAAAATCTAGAAAAAGTCTGTAATTCGCTGAAAAATAATCGAAATTCGGGAAAAGGATAAGTGATGGTTGCTGGCAAATTGTCACAATAAAAATTGGAATGGCAGGGATAGCATTACGAAAATAGATCTTCTGTATCCCTTTTTGTCCATCTGTCAGTATCAAGGAGGTATTCTTTTAAACCTCTGGTCAGTATGTTTGAGTTTGCGTCTTCCTTTGTTCGATTGTACTAGACGTGGGAACCATTTCCTGCATGCTGCCGCAGAGCAAATTGGCTGGGTCGGTTGCAGGCTAAAGATGGTATACTTCCCTCCTACCCATGAATGATTATTTCGAAACAATGACCTTTACTGCAGTTATTACAACGCTACCAAAGATTCGAGCGATCTATAGATTGCACTATAGTACGATAGTGCCTTTTTCCATTTTGCCATGTCTCTGAGGGTGCAACTCTGTTGAATTCCACTAGATATATTATGTTTAATCCATCGCATCCTAAGTTTCTATGCTGTGCATCATCATCGGGTGGAATAAATTAAACTTACTGTAGAATTGCAGTGCTTTCTTTCACCCTCATTGCGAAGGAATCCCATTCAGTAAAGCCTAATGTTTGCCATTTTGTTATTTGCATTTGTAATTGAATTCTGTCTGCCCATGGAAAGTAAAAACATTAGGTATATTACGTTGTCACCGATGTGCCGCTGCCGTGCCAGGTCGGAAGAGGTTGGTTTTGTTGGCATGTTTAATGATCGTTTTTTTTTGTCAGTGAATCATTTTTATGTCAATTGTTTGTGAACAGTACAGACAGTTTGCTGTAAAATTATGAACAAATACAAATATATTTTAAAGCCATTGTATGAATCTTAGTTAGTTAGTTTGCTAGCCTATCTAATTTTTTTAAACAGTGGCAAATTTTTTAAGTTGATATTTAATGTTTTTGTGTGACTAACATTGGACTTGTAAATAAATAGAGACATATTTATATAAAATTTGGTGTACAGAAGATTAAAGAAAAATATAGGTATTGCATAGTACTGGACGATCACAGTGGTGGTGTGGAGATAATAAGATGGCCAATTCCAAGTGAAAAAGTAGACAGGACTGCCAGTCGAATTATTGACCTTATCAATAGCGCATTAAAAAATAAGCATTTTTGGTCTCGAATTTTAAAATTTTTGTCTTGAAAAGTCTTGAATTTCTTTTTCATATATTAGTAGGCACCATGTTATAGAGCTGACTTTTGTTTTCTTTCGAAATGCACTTATAGCACCTGCATCTCAAATATAGCAATGCATTTTACTACGTATCGTGCCATCATTTAAACAAAAAAATCATTTAAAAATTGCTGTACACTGTTTCACGGAGACATTTTGTCAGGGAATTTTGGGGAAATGTCAGGGAAAATGTCAGGGAGATGTTAGGGAATTTGAAAAATAAAATTTTGTGGCCACCCTGATTATATTGCTAACGATTCAGTTTCCTTAACTTGAGCACTCGTTAATGCATCGTAGATATTATTAGCACTTCAAATTCTCTCAAAGAAAAGATTGTGTTTGGAAGAAATTTTCCCATGATATCCGTTACATCTTTGACTTTGGCTCGAAATTGTGACAGATAGTCACCGAAGGTTTTTAATTCTAGCCTCAAGAGAGACTCATAGATGTTTCCGTGCAGTACCTAATGCAATATTATTATTGCAAGAAATCACTGGTAACTGAAACTTAGAAATAATAGAGGGAACAAACCATGTATTTTTTGTATATTCATGAACTATCATCATATCCATCAATGTCCTTCTTTATCTCAAACTGTTATTTTATCATATACATACATATATCGTTAGGGTATGTACATCGAAAAAACATTTTTTTTAAACTTTGATTTGAATTTTTGGGAAAAGGTGTGATTCTAGCCCTAGATACACAGGAAAAATATTTTCGAAAAATATTAATATTTAGGGGTCTCATCCCCCCTCCTGAAGTTTTAGCTGACCAAAAATCACCGTTTTGGGGCCTATTCTAGTGATTTTCTCCTGGATTTTTTTAAAAATCGTAAGATTGAATTAACAGGGAACTCAATACTGCTTCGACAGTTGTTAGTCACTATTTTCCTTTATTTTTTCAGATAACTACTATAATATTTTATGAAAATAAAGGGGATTTAGCTGAATTATAGTGTTTTAGGGGGAAAGCCAGTCGTTCCTCTTGCATATGGAGCCATGTGGAGATATGGGGGATTACGAACACATTCTGCAAGGGAAAATATTCATTACCGCATAGCTAAAGGCAGTACATTGTTAATGTGAACTCTAGTTTACACTAGTTACCTAAGGTTTGGTTCACAGCAGCACCTGTGAAAGGTTTCTCTCAAAGCACAGTGTGCTGTGCATGATGCACTTCAAGTAGGTGGAGGTGGTGGAAAAACTCCATCGGCATGAAATGAGGCTTAGTTAATGTGCTCTTTATTTTCTCCATGCAATCCTTTACTGTTATGATGTTTGAATTTCCTCTCAACTTGGCTTGAGGGGACATTTGAAACTTAATGCCATAGACACCATATCTATGCATCAGAAAATACAGTATGCAACCCAAGTCAGTAACATTACTGCGATGGGGATGAGCTAGGTTGAAACACAAATAGTCAAGCATTTGGAGTTAAGACTGACTAATGATGAGTAGTAGAGATATCTCTCAAGGAGGTCTAAAACTTTTTATCTTTGGATAAATTTGAGGTTTTTAAAGAATTTAAAGTGACATGTCATCTCAGTCAGCAATGCTATCTCTAGGGTAGTGTGACAGGTTCCACTGCACTGGGCCCTGTCTTTTTCAGGCGGTGCGGGGAAACCCGCACCCGATACCAACGATCTTATACATACTTTTTGGATCTTTACCGCGCTGTCAGAAAGAAGTCAACTGGAGTGGCTCCATGTTTGTGGGCCCCGCTTATGGAATGGGATTCTGCACTTTTAAGTTTTTGATGAGAAAAGTATTGTAGAAGCATATTACAGATTTCACAAAAGTAAGATTTGCAAGAAATGTTAGACGTTTGATGGCATAATAGTAATTTCTCCAGAAGGTAACTTTAAATTGAGTTCTTTTATCTGATAGTAGACCAAGCTGTTACATCATTCAAAGAAAGTTTGGAGCAGTTTCAGAGTTAATGTAAAATTTTTGAATTTTTACTTTCTGACGAAGGTTTTTGCAGCATTCAGGTTTGCAGTTAGGCAGGTTTCCAGGATTCACAACGCAGACGAATCCCGGAAACCTTTTTAAATTTTTGTTTTACATGAAAAATTGAAATGACGATGAATTGTTGAGTAACTGCAAACTTTTGAAAAAAATTTTAACCATCAGGGATTCTGGATACATTGATTGAAAGGAGTTATTTGATAAGTTAAAAATATTTAAATGCATTGTGTCAGAAAAGCTATCAGCCAGAAGAGAAATATATCAAAGCTTTATCGCATGCCTTAAAAAAATGAATCTTTACATAATAGCTGCAAAGCATTGCGGATCATATTAATTATTCCCATTAGTGTTGCAAGTGCTGAAGGGAGCATTTCAACTTTAAAATTAAAAAAAGACTAATTTGAGATCCCATGTTCCAAGATTATACTATGTTCCAAGACCGCCTAACAGATGCTGCAATCATCTCTATACCTAAAAAAAATAGTTGATAACTCAGACTTAAATGACATAAGATTCAATGAAAGCCATAAATGTAGATTTTTCATAATGTGCACCATTAATTCCCATGAATTCATTCATCTTTGTAATTTTGTATGTGAAATTCATCAAGGTTATCTTATTGTAAAAAGTTTTAATTTTTACATAAGTTTGTTGAAATCATTTACCAGTTTTTGGATTATTTACTTGAAATATTTTTTTTAATTGAATTTTTTAATGTGTTCCACCAATACTTAGCATTGAAATACCAACTAGGATGTGATGGATATTAATAAAAAATCTTTTATCTATTATTTATTAGTAAAAAAGTTTTTCTTTAATTTATTAGAGGAATGAAGGAAAGGAGACACTTCATTAACATAACATACCAGTCAACATGTCAATTCTGCTTAAAATAAAGAAAGTAATCTTTACAGATAACATACAGATAATTAAAAATAAACTCTTAAGAAAAGTAAAGTTCTCTTAAAAATTTTCATGTCTTACAACTCAAAAAATAACAAAGCATATTTCTCACTGATTACAAGTGCATTAGTATGTTATGACTTAGCAATCAATTATTGCTGGATTTGTAAATTCACGGCCCAGAAAAAAATCAAGTTTTTTCAATGCAGACACTGCACAGCCCATCTGCCCCAAGTCAGCAGCTGAACATCAAATTATTTCAGTTACACACTTTTACTTGCATCATCCTGGAATAAGCCCTAGGCAGTTCTCATATATATCCCTCACTTCCACAAAATATCCCAATTCTTTGAGTTCATCTCCAATGCTGGCTCCTGATTCATCATACAATTCCACAACAAGTTTATTTATTGGTGTAAAACTGTAAGACAGAAAAACTTAATTAGCTTTTCCTACATGGCAGCTATTAAATTATAATAGCTAAAGCACTCACAATTGTACACTCTCACATGTTGTATGTCTCACATTACCAACCAGACAAATATTCAAGATAAAACTAAATAATTTGAAAAAGCTATGGGAATCTACACATTTCTACACCATGGCCCACTGTCCTTGCCTTACCCTTGAATGGATACAAATGATGTTCAAAACAGTTTTTACTTGGGCTATTCACCGAATCTCGTAGCTCGAAGTAGGTGAAAAAACAGGAGCGAAGCGATGATTAGTAAGGTTTGTTCTCATCAAATTGAATATCTTGATTAATCTCGCTAGAGTCATGAATGTTGCTTACTGTTAGCCTAATATAACTGGAATCTTATCCATTGTATCTTAAATTTTTTCACTTTTGTCTGTCTTACAGATGTTTTACAGGGGTGGAATAATGTTTTGCCAAGTTGACCTCTTAACTTACTGATTTGCAGACATTTCAATGGTTTATTTTTGTGCATTTGAGAGTTGACACAACAGGTTTAGATTGTATGAACACAAATAAATTCCTCATAAATAGAAAGAAATCTCATGAAAGATGAGCAAATGCAGCATTAAATATGTACAAAATTTCTCAGAAATGCAGATATTCTCCACCTTAACACGAGACATGTGTCCCAAAAAATCATTGTGCTTAAGGAATTTGAGTTAACTAAATACATAATTGCCATAAGAAACCATGTAATTGACGTGGGATATGAACAAGAAATATGACTGGACCATGTCAAACATTGTGTATCAGTTTCTTTTATGCACAAAAATAAGCAGTGCGTAAACAAGAAAAATTGGGAATTTTTGTAATTTTGCTAAGCAAAAACTGGGTACTTCATAGATTATTAAATCAATTGTCTTGTTAGACATTGCTATAAATATTCAAAATTTTAAATCAAGAAGCACTGAATTTACTACGGTGGGATATCAGCCAAAAAGATGATATGTACATGCAGATAAAATTTTGTGACATAGAAGTTTAGATACGCACAAAAGCTAACAAGGATACCAAAAGACACTACATATAATCACATTCAGCCAAGCAGGTAATTGTAAGAAGTAAGCGCAGATGAAAAAGCAATTGAAGAGTGAAATACTTTAGTAGTGTTTTTCTCTCGAGGTATGTCTCAAGATAATACCTCTCTTCGCATTCTCAACACATCCAATCACTTGTATTATCATCTCCAATGAATTAGTTTTATAGGTACGTCTTTTCCTAGGTCGGTTTTCCTGGGTTTTCCTGTCACTTTTGGCTGATTGCACCCTTTGCTCTCGCGTCAGGAAACTTTTTGAGGATTAGGAAAAACCCATCGTGCAGTCACGCTGTCTTAAGGCCTGTTTACTTTTACCTCAAACCTTGTTGAGTGGGTGGGATTTAGGGCAGATTTTAGGCATGAAATTAGTCAGTATCCCTCCACACTCCAAATATGGCATCGAAATCATACGAAAAAATCACAAAAATTGTCATTTTCAAATGCTATTTTCTATAAACTATATGTCCCATGGGTACATTTCTTACATTTCCTGAATGCGCATCCCTTACACTATCTCATGGTATCATTGTTATTTTAATAACTTTCCGGAATTTTTCAGGAAAAAAGTTTGGATGGTGGAATGGAAGTGGAGATTTACCAAATTTTGATTTAGGGAGTTGCAATGACGCCTTCCATTTTTATAGCTGCGCTGATGCCTTATGTATTGACATAATTTAAAGGCTTAGTGAGTTAAAATTACCTCAAACAGTTGACAGGGTGTCCACAGACCCTTGAAAACCTGGAATTATACAGGAATTTTACGAACCTTGAAATTTCCGAGAATTATGCAGGAATTTCTGGTTAAATCCAGGAATTATCAAAACTATCATTTCAAGGCGAAAAAATCCTTATTTTATAGTTTAAATCAACCGCGAAGGTCATAAGATATATGTTGTTTGATAACTGTACATAATGAAATGGACTTGGCGTAGGTATAAATAAATAAATCGAAGACTTGAACTTGGTTAGGCTCATTGTGACGTCACCATTACGTCAAGTGTCCTTTTACCCTTGTTTACTGCGCATCGAACAATAAGACCTGTTCGCTGGCTTTAGTATTCGTCAGAGGGGGCATCGTGGCGTATATTTTAGCGGCGTGCGGCGGTGCTCCGACATCCACGCCGTTGATATCTACGGCGCTAATTGATCCCTGACGACTGACAATTGGACTCCAAGAAATATGAGGTTCAAAACAAATTAAAGATTGAGTACTCATCTTAGTACTGATTGTGAGTAAAATTTGTGATCTTCACGATCTGAATTAAACTACAACTGCGCGGCGGCAGTCATGCCGATGAGCAGACTGGGACAGGACAGATTATATTATACATAATAATTTTCAGTAACAAATGTAATCGTGTGAATTTTGGCTCGCAATGCAAATCTGCAGGATAAACCGGTAACATGAGACGTGTCGGCAGCAGGAGTCGGCCGACTACGCTACAGATGTTGCGACGCCAAAGAAATCGGGAATGTCGGTGATTGGATGGTCTGGAACGTCTGGAAGGGTCAACCACCCGTCCGTCGGGCGATACGCCTACACACTAGGGTGGTGCAAAACAACCAAAGTTGATATTTTCGAGTCGCTATAGTGCAGAAATGGTGCAATTGGTAAACACAAGAAAAAGAAATATTCAAATCGAACTTCTGATACTTCAAACTGCCTAAAAATTCAAAAATAATTAAAAAATTTCCATTATTTTCAGAATTTTTAAAACATTTTACGTACATGTATTTTTTATCGCTAATGTGAAAAATATTTGCAAATTGTACTGTTTAATAATAATAAAACGTATTTTTGCATTTAGAGAATATCTTCCGATCACACAAGCTCAATAAAACTCTGGGAAAATTCAATTTTGGGTGATTTTGATGAATTAAGAAAATAATCACTTTGCGGTCTCAAGTTAACATTTACATGTAAATTGTGCAGCTCTTCACATGTTTAGATATTTGATAATATATCAACAACCCAGAACTCACCATGAGGAGGTGGCTGCACTTAGAGTTCCACCCACACCCTTCCCTACATCCAACCAATGAGGGTGTGTGCTATTTACATTACTTACAAACTTTACATATTTTATTTACATTTCTTATTTCGTCTGTTTTAGTCTGACTTTTATATGCAACTTTGTGCTGCGATTTGGTGGTAATGTCTGGCATCATGGACCTTGATTTCATTGTGGGACTGATGAAATCAATCTATTGAT
The DNA here is from genome assembly GCA_963573305.1 of Pyrrhosoma nymphula. NCBI lineage: Eukaryota > Metazoa > Arthropoda > Insecta > Odonata > Coenagrionidae > Pyrrhosoma > Pyrrhosoma nymphula. Next base: position 56,260,442 of record OY754339.1, on the reverse strand, counting down.
TGGGGCTCACATACCTTAAGTGATGCTTCTTCCGTTACCAATTTGATGCAACGCTTGACGGCTTGCGTATGGCAGGGTAATTTTTTTACATTCCAGTCTGGGATATCACCTGATTGGATGAAGGAATATATTTCGTCATTGGTTACTCTTTGGAGAAGAGGTGGAGATGATAATTTTGCTACATTCCAATCAATTAGCTCTGTATAGTCTGCCGCATCGAAGTTTAAAGTAGGAGTGATAAAGTTTCTGATGCTTTTACCTTTTGAAACAGTATGCCTGGCTTTTAACACTCTTCTTATCCCTAGCTCTCTTATGTGCCTCCTCAAAGATCATTGCCACCAGTAGGTTTTCTGAGTGAGCAAAGAACGAGTTTCATTCAATTACAGGGAATACCATTTTCTTTGGGTCGTCCGAAAAGTAGAGATGTTTCTATGGAAATATATTGCTCTGTACAGATGAATAGGTCCATCTGTATTGTACTTACTGCAGTTTATTTCAAACCAATAAGTATTCTAGTGAAACCCCTTGTTCAATAAGACATGATACTATAGAAGCTACATGTCCTTAGCAGATCCAAAGTTAGGAGACACATGGCCTAAATAAACTGAGCCAGGTTCTTTTATGATAGAACTGTGTTCCTCTTCAATTATTCAACAAAGCTGTTTAGATTAAATCCTTTCTATAACTAGGTATCATCCTTTCTTCTGTTCAAATATATACTATGTAGTTCATCTTAATCTAGTTGACTTTGCTGTAAATTTTTCCTAGTGCGGCTCTTTTCCCTTCTAATTATATATCAGTCAATGACTTGAGAAGCTTCTGTTTCAATTATTACACCAATGTCTTCAAGCACACTCAATGCTATAGCAGCACCTGAACAGTCAGATACCCCGTAGCGATTGCAATGTAAAGATGTAGCATGTTACTTCTCCCTCATCTGCCATTGCAATTTCTTCTTCTTAGATCTGCTATGCTTGTACTGGTCACAGTCATCAGATTCTACATTGGCTGTAAAACTCTGCTCTATTTTATCTAAATGCTCAGGCTCTTTTATTTCATATTCAACAGGTTTTGAAGGCTGCCTTTTTAATGTGTAGTTTTCTCCTTCAAGTCTATTGCTCAGTATTTTTTGTCTCCTTTTATCTATAGTACCAATCTTTTCCATTCCGTACTTGCTCTGTTGGTGGATAAATCTATGCTCAATGGCTGGAATTTTGTGAGGTGTTTTACACATGCAGTTAATCTGAATCAGACATTTACAAAGATATGGAGTATTTTTACAGGAGCAATACAAATTCATTATACACTTGCAGGCTGAGATATCAAACAGTTGAGTTTCTTGTTTTTTTTATTTATTCGTCAACCTTTTTTGTAAAGTTTTGTTTTTCCTTGTCTCGAATATAACATTTCATTAGTTTACAATTCTTATCATAGTAGGCATTAATTATCTGAATTATCCTATAATAAGAAACTGTAGGGATTGATGCCTTCTCATAAATACATTTACTTTTTGTGCCACTGCATTGCTGACAGATGAGAAACTTATTTTAATGTTGTTGAGCTTACTTGATAACACAAACCACTCTTCAAAGCAGCATCGAAGCACATCCTCGTTGAGTTGGAAAAATATTTTGTAAGAAACTCTCTTGGATGACCGAATATAGGACCGCAAACTGACCTCAGATGATTATTTTCATAATTCATCAAAATCACCCAAAATTGAATTTTCCCCGATTTTTATTGAGCTTGCGAGATCGGAAGGTATTCTCTAAGCACAAAATTATTTTTATTATTATTAAACAGAACAATTTGCAAATGTTTCACTATAGCGATAAAAATGTGTAAATTTTTTTAAAACTTCTGAAAATAAAGGAAATTTTCAATTTTATGAATTTTTAGGTGGTTTGCGGAATAGGAAGATAAAGTCCAATTTGAAAAACATTTTTTTTTTGTTTTTCTTGTATTTGCCAGTCGCAACTTTTCTGCACTATAGCGACTCGAAAATATGAACTTCGGTTTTTTTTTGCAACTGATGTCTATGCATTGCTCAGTGCAAAGCTGGCAACATTTCTAAGTAGTGGACCTAACTAAAGTTCTCAACTGTAGGGAAGCTGTGCAGCTATGTATCGGTTTAACTTACACGTTACCCAAACTACCAAACCATATTAAATAATAAATAAACGTCGTATTTATTTCTTAAGTGCATTTAAAAGACTTGATAGTCCTTTCTTCGCATGAACTCATATATAAACTACACAAACACCCACGTCCTGGGTAGTGAAAAACCCACCCAAGTGGGATTCAAACCCACGACCTCAGGGGTAAAAGGTGAGGAATTTACCCTGTCACCACTGAGATCGATGATCCAGGATCCCTTTCAGAATATCTCAGAAGGATATTCTGAAACTTGTTTGCTTGTATTGGTTTTTCATGAAAAAATTTAGTGTCTACACAAAATTTCATCTGATCTTACTCATTACATACTAACTCTGCCTCTTATTCTTCACAACTGCTGACTCATTATAAGTTTTAATCCAATGGAAGTTAATTGTGAATATCTAAAACCTACCTAATCCTAGAAATAGTCATGTAATTAATTAATAATACATATTAGCACAGGAGTAAAATTATGAATGGTTAAATTTGTTCAAAATGATACTAACCTTCTGACAACCAGAGCATTAAATACTTTAAATGATATCATTGATGATAATTTTCTCTTTATTTGGATTTTCCGGTGCCCATCAGTGTCTTGAGGTACACCATAGTGAGCTAACTCACAATCTACAGCCTGCGGGAAAAATATGTATAATTAATTACATATATAATAAATACAAAAGTGACATCCTCCACTATGTTCTCCCACACCCACACCTATAATCACCCCCACTAGCAATATATTTTTGGATTTTTGCAACACCATATAAGTAAGAATCATTTTCTAATATTTTTTCACAGTCACTATTCAAACAAATCCCGCAGAACGATCTCTTCTGAAAAATTTCAATTCGAGAGACACCCAATGGGCACGCAATGACAGTAAAACTATTATATGTAGTAATTTTACCTCTTATGTTGTTCCCAGTCGACGAGTCATTTTACCTATTTTTTGTATTTATATCCTGAACTGTTCCATGTTTGTCAGAAGCAATCGACACCTTTTTATGCCCAATTCTGCTATACATGGGATTGTGACACGTGGTAGAGAAAACATTCATTTGGCTAATCAGCCACTAAACATAAGCAGGAAAGGTCCTCATCATTCAGCCTCAATGATCTACAATAAGATTCCTACTTCAATTAAATGTTTAGCAAGCCAAAATGTCTTTAAATATAAATTAAAAGAACTGCTTATTTATAAATGTTACTACAGTGTAGATGAATTTTTGAGTGATCAATTTTTGTAGAGTGTACATTACTGCTCGTTTCTTCTTTTGTATGTATTTTTATATGTAATTTTTTTTGTATGTAATTTTTTGTATGACTAAGTCCGATGTTGTACTTGTATAACCGACAGGACATTAAAGATTATTATTATTATGTACATTTGTTACAGTTGTAACATGACCCTCCGAGTCCCCGGCAAGCATCGGGTTTCATTGCCGTCATAATGGCCGGAGACTCGAGAGGGGTTGTGCAGTAATCGCAGCCACGTCCGACGCCCATCGGATGAGTGGTTACGCTGCTGTCGGGTCATGCGTCCGCAGTAGACGGAGTGACCCCAGGATGACGGCCTTCTGCATGCGTGCAACTAGTGATTCCGCCTGTGCCACGCAGGACGGAATGCACTTGATGTTATTTAGCAGCGAGCCCTTAACTCCACCGAGCACACCTATGATGAGGACCACCAGTTTCACAGAGTGTCCGGGGTACATCTGTCGAAGTTCGAAAAGCAGGTCTTGATACTTCGTCCGTTTTTCCACCTCTTTCGCATCCATGTTAGTTTCAGCCGGAGCCGAAAACTCGATCACGAACATGGAGCCTGTGAGGTGGTCGAGGAGAACGATATCAGGCTTGGTCGCCTCCAACTGCCTGGTGGTGGAAAAGGAGTAATTCCACCAGATTGTGCATTTATCGTTCTCCACGACGGACTCAGTATCTCCAGGGTCATAGGGCAGCACAGGTGTTTTGTCGATGCCATAATGGTGTCGAAGATGAAAGTATAACACCCGTAGGGCCGCGTTCTGCCGAGCTAAATACGCTGACTTGGCGTAATAACTACAGCCGGAGAGAAGGTGACTCAAAGTATCCGGCTGGGCTCGGCACGCCCTACATCTCGTGTCCGCAAGCTCTGCCTTGAATATAATGCGGCGGTACACGAGTGTGTTTATGACACCATCCTGGCACGCAAGGACATAACCCTCGGTCTAGGACTTCAGACCGGTGGAGCGTAGGAAGGCAAACGTTAGCTCCTTCGATAGCCCATGCTTTTCGATGTTTCGATAGAAACCTCCATGCATGGGCTTATCGGTATGCACCTTGAGCAAGGCCTTCTGCTCGGCTTTTTTTATTTCGAGCTTGAGGACGTCTGCCTTCAATGACAAGATGGTCGTGTCATTGTCGCTTCCGTCGGATGACGGGTCGAAGTCGAGACCGGTTTCGTCCGCTGCCCTCTTTGCCGCCTGGAAGAGAAACGCCCCTGCTCCCGCACTCTCGTGATCTCTCACGAGATTGAGCAGGGGTCCCTGCTTTTCAAAACTCGGCAAGCTGTACCCAGGACAATTGTGTTGTGGAGACACTCCAGACTCAATAGTCCTCTACCACCTACATTGCGAGGGAGATACAATCTGGTGACAGAAGATTTCGGATGAAGACTTCTATAGATGGTCATCATCTTCCTCGTTCCCCTATCGAGGTTCTGCAACTCGTTGACGTTCCACTTCATGCATCCGAAGGTATACAGCAGTGTAGGAACCGCGAACATGTTCGTGGCAAGAACCTTGTTCTTGCCTGACAGCTCAGAACTCCAGATGTTCCTGAGAGTCTGTCTGTATTTGGCGGTGACCCTTTCCTTCACTGCTGCAACCTCCTGCATTCGGCGCTGAGGGACGCCGAGATATTCATAGCTGTCATCGTCCTCGAGGTGACGAATGACGCTCCCGTCAACAAGTTGCACGTCTTCCTTGATCTCCAAAAATCTTCCTCTCGCCAAGTGGATGGATGCACACTTGTCCAATCCGAACTCCATCCCTACAGCCTCACTGTATTCCAGTACGGTTTCCAGGGCAGTGCGAAGGTCTTTCGCATTAGAAGCGTACAGCTTCAGGTCATCCATGTAAAACAAATGGGTGACCTTATGCTTCCTGTCACCTAGAACACCACACATGTATCCTTTACCTCGTCGCAGCCTAAGGGACAGGGGTAGGAGGGAAATACAGAACAGTAAGGGGCTCAAGCTGTCGCCTTGAAAAACGCCACGGTGGTATGTTACCAACTCAGTGGAAACTGACCGCTTGCCTGAGGTCAGAACAAATCGCGTTTTCCACAGTGGTAACAGGCGTTGGATGCAGGACACAACCTCAGGGTGGACTTTCATCAACTTCAGCATGGCGATCAAAAGCTCATGCTAAGTGGTGTCAAAAGCCTTCTTGTAGTCCACCCAGGCCATTGATAGGTTTCGCTTATGCCGGATGGCATCCTGGCATATGGACCTATCAATGAGCAGGTTGTCCTTGCATCCCGCGATTCCCCACTTTGAGCCCCTCTGCTCGTACACCTCCTCCCAAACTGGCTGGACTTGGTGTAGGATAAGGTCGCTCAAGATCGAGGTGAAAGCCTTATATACAGTGTTGAGGCAGGTTATAGGGCGGTAGTTCTTTGGATTGGACAAGTCTCCCTTCTTAGGTATCAGAACCGTGCGTCCCTCAGTCAGCCAAGGTGGAATTGGTTTTCAACCATTTAGAAAGGACGTGAAGATTCTGGCGAGGTGTTGGTGGGTGGAAGTAAATTTCTTCCACCAGAAGTTATTCACGGCATCCATTCCTGGAGCCGAGAAATTCTTCTTGCCAGAGAAGGCCTTCTTCACGTCACTTTCGGTGACTGAAAGAGGTCCATCCACATCTTGTAGGTGGCGGTCACAAACCTCTTTAAAGAGGCCTATGGCCGGAGTGTCTCCGTTGAATGGCTTCGACGTTTCGTATATTTCCTTCCAGAAACGTTCAACCTCTTGGACGGGTGGCGGAGATTCAATGACAGGCGGAGGTGGTCGAAAGAGACGGGACGGGTGAAGGAGAAAGGTGGCATTTTCTCTCACACCCCTACTCCTCTTCAGGAGTTTTTTCCGGGCCGTGGTGAGTGCCCGTACTCTATCGACCGCGTGCTGCTTAATGGTAAGCAGCACGCTTTTATTCAGCGTGTGATGGTTGTACCTGAGACTGAGACTATTATTATTATTATTATTACCTTTCTTGAGTCATTTTACCTTTCACGAGTCATCTTACCTTTCATGAGTCATTTTACCTTACTCATTAACACTAGATGTACCAGACTTTGGGGTATACTTATTATCACCAACAGGAGTCAATTTTTGGCCATCTCATTACATGTACGCACAACATTTGGAATACTTGGTTTTCTAAATACTTGGTTGGTATAATTATGTAATATGAGCGCAAAAAAGCAAGTTATCGGCATTTGGATCATAATGAGATACAGCGAATGAACTTCAGCAGCGTTAAACAATGAAGGCCTAGGCTTTAATCGATTTCGACTCAACATTTGTGATTTTTTTGCTAATTCATGTAAAATTGGTGAGAAAGACGCAATTTTGTTTTATTTACCGATTTTGCAGTATTTCGTGTTATTTTGCGGTATCGCAAATTTCACGGATCTCTACTTATTGGTAAGTAAAATTTTTTTATCAACAATATAGCATGAAAAAATAGCATCAAATTACCTAATTGGTGTTAACAAAAATTGTTTAAATAATTTACCAGGTAGTTCAAAAAATATTTTCTTTCCACATTTTACTCGGAAATCAATAGCATTATATTCCACCATAAATGTGTCTATCAAAGGATAAAAAAACCTCACAAGTGGAGTGACTATTCAAAAAAGTGTCCCCATTAAAGGGGTTAAGATTTCTAATCTAAGAATTATTAAAATTGTTTTTAAACTGTCTTTAATTTATTATTGTTTATTTTTTTCTTGGAAGAATGGTGGTTTTCAGAAACCTACTATAATTTACCATTTCCACTTTGCATTTTCCACATTTACATCAATCATTTCTCAAAAGTAGTACAAAGTGCATTGAACATAAGTATTATTTCCTGCATGTTAAAAGATTTCCAAAGAGTCCTGAGGAAATCAAAGGCTATACCCAGCTGGCACACTGAAACCCATTGATGTAAACGAGGGATCATTGATAGAGCAACAATTTACGTACGTCTGTTGAGCCGAAATTTGTGTCAATGAGACATAAATGTGTTGCCCTTTGTTAGCCCAACAACAATTGCCAGTTATTTGTGAACGTGAGGACTTTTTCAGCCCTAGCTCGGTAGACTGCCTCAGTTTTGTACTCAGTAAATTGTGCAGCGTAAGTTAAAAGAGGGGATTCGGAGTGGTAGATCATTAATAGATTTCTACTCATTATCTGCGTAGTCGACTACCATCCCATACAGCACGGGCGATATATACTGATCGTGTACCTACCCTTGAACGAAATACGGGGTAAGGAATAAGTCCAAAATTCACTCATTTAAGTAACACACATTTTTTTGGTGTAAATTTTGGCCTAAAACAAGTCCAGATGTTACAAACTATGCGTATTCAAATGTCAGGGTATTCCACTTGTCCATTTTTTCTCATTTCCATGGGAAAAAACTGCACTTACAGTCCTCGCGAAAGCTTATGGCGTTGCGCAGTAGTCGATTTTGGGACTGGAAGGGTCTATTATCTAAAAACCGGTTGCCGCGGGTGGGAGGGTAGCACTGGCGGGCTAATGTTTACGATTTTCGTTGCCAACATTGAAATTTGTCATATGCCTTCAATGAATTTGAATGCCCCCAGCTATTCGCCGCAGTGGGTTATGGAGTGGGCGTTGTTCCTTTCTACCTGAGCGCGCGACATGGGGTCACGGCCTAGGGATCTCAGGCCGATGGCTTGGATGAGGACTTGTAGTTGCAACAAGTATTAACTATTTTCTACAATATTACACAAAAACAAATATCACATTCGTATTTCTTGCGATTTTCTTTCTATAATAAATTACGGAAATTATCCATTTTATTTTTGCATAAAAGGTATATGCTCCCTCTGTCTCTCTAGAATATATATTCTTATATTTCCACTCTTTTGTATTCTCAATGGTCCATTTATTCATCGAATATACATGTGCATAGTGCCAAATTATTAAATTATCTCTTCAAGTACTTTTTATTTTCTTATTGCACTGACTGAAATTATAGTCTATTGGCATTCAAAGTCCGATTCCATTCATGGCATTAACCAAGTAAAAGAAGGATATAGAATGCACGGTTATTTCGTAATTTTATTGTGATTTCTCAAATCTGGATTACAGAATTTCACGTGGCTGAAAATTTTAGCAACGTTACCGAAAATCAACGGAATTGCGCGAAGTTTGGTGTCTACTTATTCAGTGTTTCAGCGTAATCACGACTATATTTGTTATTTTTATTTATGTAGAATAAATGTTAATGCATTCAAAGTAATTGAAATACCCAGCTGTGAGTCATCGCCTAAGACCCTCCATTCCACAGCCCCGGCCGCGGAACGGAGGTATGGCGGGGAAGGGTCGGCTACCTGCTCCACGCTTCACGACGAGTCGAATTGTCCAATACGGCTCGGAATTACATTTCTACGATGAGATACCATGTTGGCCATTCTGCCTGCCACACGTTCACTTTCCCCTCCGTTCCTTTCTCTTACCCCTCCCACATCTGGCACCCCCTCTGTTCTGTGCATCTAAAGGCCGTAAGCTTTCGCGAGGACTGTACTAAAGATGAGCTTTATTATTCCAAAACGAGGAGATGTTAGGTACTTCAAGATGCATCTACCAAAGTACTTTGTCTATTCTGTACCCCTGATCATCGTGAAAGCCTTATTTAGTGTACTACGGGTGAATATATTCTTTACCAAAATCGAAGATTTTTCCATGACATCGATAGGTACTTGCTTCATTATTTTGATAATATAATGTTTTGAACGGTATTCTTTCCCATCAGCTCATCGCGTATGTAACGTCACCCTTTTTTTTCATCCATTCTATTATTCTTTCATCATTAATTCATTTAAATCATCTACAGTTTGATTCACGATAACATCAAAGATAATTCGCAAGTGCACGCAACATTTGCAGCCATGAGGGAAGAGGATTTAAGTTCTTCGCCTCCCACCCATCATCCATTACCGTGGTGGAGTGGGTTAAGGCATTGGTAGAAGGGTTGAAGATTAAAAGTCAAGTTCTGCGGTTCACAGCTCCACCGTGGCATTTTTTTTTTTCGGTCGAATATTAGGTCGTTTCTAAGGTTGCCTATAGGTGGCATCCTATTTTCGTTGACACGGCAAAATGTTGATCATTGATTTACAAAATTTACGCTATTTTTGCTGAGTTATTGATATGGTATTTACATCATGTTTATGTCAGTAGCTCAACACTTTGCTTCGAAAATTAGGTCATTTTGACGGAAGTTTTAAGTCAATAGACAGATTTGTGCTAGCTGGGTAGGTCCATATTTACGTATCTATTTTGAAGTGAAAACTATGCGTAAACCATCTGATTCAACATCAGGCCTATTCGAAGGATTTTATTACAACTATGCGTACATTTATATAAGTAGGTATTTTGAGGACTTATAAATGATTGTCATATTTATAAAAAACCTTAAAAAACTATAAAGAAAAGTATTTTAACAAAAGACAATAAAACAGGGAAGAAATAGCCTGGGGTCAAAATGATCCCTACAGTACTAATAGGTAGAAGGTAATGTACATTAGTAACTATGGCTGCTATGAGGTTCTTATTTTCACATTATGTTCTACTGCTAAAATAAATAAAAGTGAAGAAATATACTAGAGCTGGGACGAACCAATCAGAAATAATGGATTGTCAAAATGAAAAAGTGACCAAAATGACCCCTCCAGTACTTTTAGTACAAGAAGTGAAATAATATGCAAGAAAAAAGAAAAGATCAATGGCAAAAATTTGAAAAATTTACCTGAAATGGTAGGTGTAGGTATTCATTTTCTATTTGCCTTAGGTTCCTGACATTAACCCATTGAGTCATGCCAACATCCACAAATAAAACCTGTAGAATATTAAATCATTTAATTAGAATTGATACTTTTGACTGATAATTTTAAATGAGCAATTCGATTATGAGACAGTAAAAATATGGCAGTATTAACCAATATAAAACTATTAATTACAACAAAAAAATAGGAAAAAGGTAACAGGTCATCTCATTTCATATCAATTATTTATAAGAGATGAGTTCAACAGAGGAAATATTTTGAAATACTATGGTTGCTTTCAATTTAGAATGTACATCGCCGTATTACTCTTCATTTGTTTGGCTCTCCTCGGAGCAGAGAACCACTAATAGCCGGCTATTCCACTTAATCAAACGCACCGTTGCGTGGTGATCGAGGAGGTCTACTGCTGGCTATCTATAAAAATTGAAAGCACCCAATGCATGGACTCAAAGTATTGCACTTACTTCAAATTCATTGTCTTCTAAATTAGTATCGAGAACCTGTGCTCTGTAGTATGTATTCACTGACTGCATCTTGCACAGAACTAATTCACCTACACCAGGGGGCATAGTTAATCTTCTTAATTTTGAAATGTTTTCTTTGGAATTGATGTAATCAATTAAATTATCTAATGTATCATCTTCAAATTTTTCATTCGGAAGAACTGAAAAAAGGTTAGGAAAGGGCTTCTGAATTTTGAAAAATGAATCAAGTAATTCATTGAAACCACAACAAACATTGAGGAATCCAAGACAGTTTTGAAAACAGTATTACATTCACACGAGGTCTGCTTATATTTCCAGGCATCCAGTAAGACTGCATAGAATTTGTTAACGCTAGAAACAAACATAACATGAAGTTTGATCTGACAACCAGGTTTGGGTAGTGCCAGATAAGAAAATGCCTTCCCAGGAACCAACTGACAATCAGTAGTGATGCCGTCTGAAAAAGATTGATAGGAATAATAAGATATAAATGTCATTACAAAAAAGTGCACTAAGTAATTGGCAAAATATTTCACCAGAGAAAAATGCTCAATTCATGTGAAACTGAATTACTGTATTTGCCTGATTATAAAAGAACTCTGGATTTACGCTGAAGCTCTGGAAATTTCTGACAAAATAAAAAAATTACTTAGAAAATATTTCAGAAAAAACATTGAAATGCACATTTTGGATTATAACTTTGCAATGTGTGAAATAAAAAAAATGTCTATAAAATAATTGCATATTAAAATCACTGTAACAACAATTCCTACACAGAGCCAGCTTTCTAGACCTAACAATGATAATCCAAATCTAATGACTATGCCTACCCTTGAAGAAAAAGGTATGGTAGGCAGGCATTAATGTATTTTTGGAAAAAGTCTCAAAACCTTCCAATTAGAAGCAATGGACATAGAAGCATGAGTTAAAACGGCTAATTCCTTGATGTAATGACATGCTTATCTCTTTACAATCTCTAAAGAGTTGAGAAAACCAGAGTGATAAGGGAAATAAATATGTTAGAGAGAAATTTTTCTTGATAAAATGTCAAAAGCCACATTTTGTGAAACTATCACTATGTTTACCAATCGATCTCAGATCGGTCTGAGTTCAGACCAATCTGAAAGTTCAGCAGCGAGCCGACTCAGATCGCCTGGTTTACCAACACGGTCTGAAAATATCGATATTGAACTATCGAATTCAGTAGTTTGAATTATTTTGAGATGTCTTGCGTATTTCAGCCACACACTTCTCTCCTTTCCCTTCTTAAAACAATTGCCACGCCATAAATGATATCGATTATATTTTGTTTACCATCGGCAACCAAAAGAAGAACGATAAGCGCCACGCTCAGACCTCTTCGGATCGATCTGAGATCTCAGACCGGTTACAGAAAGCGGGCTGACTCAGCTCGCTTCTCAGATCGATCTGGCCAGCCCACTCTGTTTGCCATACCGAGCTGAGCCGGTCAGATTGATCTGAGATTGATTGGTAAACGTAGTGTATGAATGTAATGGTAAAAAGGGAAAGGTTTGAAGAGAAAGGAAAGAGAAGGGTGAATTTGACATTTATATGAGAAATGTAAAACCAAGACTCCTACTAGAAAAGAAACAAATAAAACTGAGGTGAAGGAAATGAAAGAATTATTACGGGAAAACAACAAATTTTCAGTGAAGACCCAATCGATACGAGAAATGTGAAATTCATAGTAATAATAGTTTGAGGAGCTGTAGCCCTCTTTCAAAATAATCAAATACAACACAACAAACATTAAAGAGACAATCCATACCTCATAGTCAATATAAAAAGTAATGCCAATAAAATTCAATCACAATGCAAAGGATCCTAGTAAAATATTTCCATGTTTCCAAGATATTATGTTCCTGAAAATTATCTTATCCGAGCAAGATAATTTTTAGGCATTGAAAATACAAAATCCTAAGGATTAAGTCAAGTACATAGGTATATTCTTTCTAACAAACCTTTTTAAGGAAGTCGAGGAAGCTTAAGTGAATTAAAACATTTATAATGCACATTACTATCATTACTCAATAGATTGCTAACTTCTAAGGTAGTAAAATGAAGAAAGGGGACATTGAAGAGAGCAGAATTGTTAGCATGACTGTAGGGAACCTAGTACATAATGTTTTACATGAGGGAATGAAGGTCACAAAGCAAGAGATTGCAGTCAGGAGTGAAAAACATGAAGACAAAAGGAAAGACATGAAGACAAAAGAAGTGTCTTAAGTATAAGAGCAACCATTAAAAAGCATAGGTATACGAATACAAGTGTCACATGTAAAAGGAACATTCTTTTTTGTCATTAAAATAAAAACAGTGCATATAGCTTCAGGAGCGACATACGACATTACCCTCTAACAATAAGTCTACCTCGAAGAAGGATATCAACAGGAATGTGGTGAGGCATAAACCACAAATGAACCAAGGATCATTGAGGGCAAAGGAAGCATAGAGCCGTGTGTAAAGAGAAAATATGGTGCATAAAACATTACAATTATCTGAATACATCAGCACTAGATGGAATTTCACTGTCTGCCAGTAAATCAACTCAACAATCTTACAATTCACCAAATAGCCTTACAATTTAAGAAAAAGATCAGCATGCGATACACTTTACCTGGCCTCATGTATTTGTGCTCCTTCTTGCAAGATGCTCCCTTGTAGCAATGGCCAGAAGTGGCAAAAAATTTACAAATGCGACCCTCATCCGTGGCCTGGTAGCCAATCATTGCACTAGCATCATCATTGATCAAGTTCTCATACGTGATCTCATTGCTTGCATAGTCATCTTCCATTGGATTCCATCCCGAAAAATCAGTCTCTGAAATTGAAACAGAGTATATAATCCATAGATATGACAAAAAATATCATATCTAAACATTTAATGAGGATAAATGGCTAGTCTCATTCAAGCGGCCATTTTACACGAGGCAGTTTATTGCACAATCTGATTTATATATGGATGTGCATTGAAAATTGCATCGTACAAAGAGGTGAATTGCTAGAATGCATGCGCAAATGCAGAAATGACAGATGGGAAAATAATCCCAGCTCTAATTCCATGCCCTCATTTTTGCAATTTCTGTAAATCAAATTGCACAATTAAGTGCTTTGTGTAAAACAGCCTTCAAAAGATTCCTCTCAGCATTTCCACATGGCTTGGCCATTGGTTCAAAATACTCATCTATTCATAAATATAATCAATAATGTTATAATTCAGGAATTTACATTCAATCCTAGAAGTAGAGATGGGAAAATTACCATAATTTTTATCGGAGAAAATTACCATGGTAGATTACGGTAATTTTCGAAAATTAACATAATTTTCCAGTATATTTTAGTTTTAAGCATTTAACAGTGAGTGTATGATTAAATCAGAAAGCCAATAGCAAAAGGAAGAGAATAACAATGTTTCAATCATTCCTTAAGACAACATTAATCTATTAGAAATTTAAAAAATTGCAAAAATAAATATGGACGCAAGATGCAATCTGCCATTCTTTTGTCAGTATGAGAAATTTTCAGGAAGAATATTCTAATACATTATAATGTTATGATTATTTAAGTTAAATATTCCAAAAATAAATTGTACATGCCTCAATTTATAATTTAACATGTAGGAAATGTGTATGGACTTGGCTCAAAAGAACATGTAGGGAATTTATCTGTATGACAAATTCTCTCAAACATAGTTGCATTATCTAGAAAATTAGCAAAAAATACAGAAATTTTCAAGTGGTGCGGTAAATTACAAAAAATACCACGGTAACTTACGAAAATCATCATGGTAATTTTCAGAGTAGCCCATCTCTACCCAAAAGTCCTTTTCATAACATAGAATACCTACCAGAAGATTTGGATTGCGATTGTTCTGATAATATGGCCACAACTTTATCACCTGAAAAGGGAAGAAGTGGCATCATTAATGACAGAAGTTAAAAATGCCTTTCACAAGTTCTACGTTATAACAGATTACGGGAAAATAGTGGAGAGGATGAAAGATATGTATTATGGACCCTGGATCAAAATTGAAGTTTCCTTCTAACAGATGGACAAACTAGAGAAATTAGCATACTCTGTCTGCTTAAAAACAGCAAACAACTAAATAACTTCAAATGTAATAAATAATTTAAATTGCAAATATTAATTCAATCCAAATGCTTAAAGCTCAACCACCACAAAAAATATAAAAGTAAATGTTAAATGAGTAAAGCTAAACGTATTAGCAGTCATGCTCTTAATTATTTAAGAGAGCAACACCACAACAAATAATTTTTAATAATTCATAATAAACACAATTAAAAGTGTAAGTAGAGTTATCAATTTTTTTAATCTTCCTCTGACTATTTCCTTGAATATATGCGTATGGGAGCTTGTGCTGGCTTTACTGTTTCACGTTAAGCAAGCTTTGTTTTGGCAGACCAGTAGCTTCACTTTGTAGGATATAATATAGGATATCTGTACTAGGGCTAAATGGATGGACAAGTCTCTGGACTTCACTACGGGAAAAGATCTATGCAATGCAAGTTCTATGCAATAATTAAAATGCATAACCTCATGCAATTTATTCTAGAATAATATGTATGTATTTAAATATGTCTCTGTGAGAAATAATCCATTACCTGCCAACAATCTTATACCAATGTTCAACCTGATAAAATTTATGTCATTCAAGGAATGCCCTAACCCCTATGTGAAGTTCTAAAAGTCATGGACTTGAATTATAAACTGAGGAAAATCAGAAGAACATATAGATAGCAGAAATGTGAATGATGGATCCTGTACTCACTTTCAGGCAATCCCTTAGATGTTTCTTTCTCTTCCACCATAGTCTCCTCAGCTGTATGAAAAGGAAAAAGGTGATGACAAAATAAAAATAAATAAACATGAAAACAGGACCTTAGAAAGATAACCCGTTATGTTGGTGCAGAAGTTATTTCCTCCTTAACTGACACACTCACTTGCTGTGACTGGATATCAGATTCCTCTGCAGCTACCACTCTGAAGAGCAGGCACTGTTTGAACTAACTTAAGCCTGTCTCTCACCCTTACCAACTTCACTAGCATGCAGTGACATAGCCTGAAGCAGTGGTTGACAACCGATGAGTGAATGTGTGCCACATTTTACATAAAATTTAATTACAAGTTGGGCACGTGCAACCCCGTGCATGTGTTGACCATCCTTAAGGGAAATTAAAACATTGGAAGCCTACGAGCTAATTTCATTGGAAGTTTAATTTAAACGCCATTTTCTTGGCATGTCACCTGGTGTTACACCTGCCGTAGGTTGTCGATAGCTAGCCTAGAGCAATCATTACAGAGTTGCTACAGACGGCATATTATCAAAGTCCAGTACTTTTCCAGGTTTTCTGGGCCAAAATTTTCATGTTTCCAGGTGAAAATATGCTTTTTTTGCTAGTATTTTAAAGAAGGTGCACTAATAGGAGCACCTCACATCAATGCATGTTGTACGGCGGATTAAGTTTATCCACAAACAGCACTGCCACAATCGCGCTGGGGGAAATTCGGCTTCCTTTTTTAAGGAACATACATTATTCTAAGGTCTCGGCCCCGACTAGGGTCACGAATTACCTCTGCACAGTCAGAGGAGAAACAAATATTTCATCTTCCTCAGCATGAGGTAAAGAATACCACCAAAGTTTATTTTAGGGGCATGATTATGCACTTGATAAACACCAAATAAGAGCTCCTCTGACTCATTCAGGCAAGGCACTAAAAACCCTCTTTCACTGCACACCCCAACAGACAGCACCTGAAGTGATACACTTGACTCATTAAAAACAATCACATTTTGACTCAGAAAATCAATAAATATCCTATTTTCTCATTTTCCATGACTTTTACATGTTTTCTGGGCCTATTTTCAATTTCCATGTTTCTGGACCTATTTTCAATTTCCATAACTTTTCCATGTTTTCTGGGCCTACTTTCAATTTTCATGACCTTTCCATGTTTTCTGGGCCTATTTTCAATTTCCATGACTTTCCCAGGATTTCCAGACCAGTAGCAACCCTGCATTGTATCTTCTACAAGCAGTACTACAAATAGAGATGTCTAAATGTTGTAGACCCCTTCCCTCATAACAAGACCTTAGGAAATTACTTTTTATAATGGTACTAGAAGTATTGACCATTAAAATTCAATGTAAAAAAAGAAATATCAAAACTGTCTGATAGTATTAAAATAATCCTCCCACTGTGATATGGTATACCTGTTCTTTGAAATAATTATGATGCAGATGTATATGAATCTTAAAGCTCTCAACACTGGACAGATGCTCAGAAAGAGTTTCAAGACAGACAATTTGTTTGGTTAAACATCTATCATACTATTAACAATAACCTGAGTTTATTTATTAATTATGTATTTATGCTTTAGATTTCCTAGATATGTTATCACTCCCCATTGAGTAAATGTTTTATTACACTTTTTCCCCAATATAAGCAAACTTGGATCACACAACAAAGCTTTAAAAATGTTTTGGAGCTAAGTATTTGTTCCACTTTCGCTATGTGATCGGTGATTTGTCTGCTAGGAATGCTTACCATAGGCTGATGCCATTCCCATATACAAAGAATGGCTAAGTTTTCATACCACCATAACTTACGCCAGACCCCCCACCCGGGCTAAATCACTGAAGTAGCAAACAACATACCTATTTCATAGCAACAACTGCCTTTGTGGCTCAATTTCATAGAGGTAAACTTAGAATTTTCATCAGTGAACAACATTTTTACTCATTAGTACAAATCTTGTCCAGCTATTATTGTAATCCTATCCTCTTAATTAGCACTCTCAACAATATTCCACACAAATTTGGTTTTATTTAGTACCGCATCCCTCACGGGTGTTTTTCCAACTTCTACTGTAACAAAAGAAAACATAAATAGAAAATAAATTTCCAGGCATTTAATGTAAGAAGTCAACCATATTAACCAAGAATATTGGGGTTCGCAGGAAATAATTTAGAATTCATTTATTACCTAAATATTGTACAAAAGAAGTATGTTCTTTGATTTTAATTATGAATGCCATGGGTGCTTGTTGAGGAGTGTCAATTGTTACCAACTTGCCCCCCTGAGGTCCTCACCTACCTTTACTGACTTTATTTAACTTCTACCCCTCACTGGCTTTATCTTGATGGCATATTCAACCAAATAAAATAAAGCCTTTGGTTGACTCATCAAACTGCAGATTAGTCAATGTTTTTAAGCACGTCTAAGGAGATAACTTTAAATTGATGCATTCCTTTTAAAAGTCCTACACATATAAAGATACTCACTTTTGACAGTAGTTTCCCCGGAATCTGAGATATCAATATTTCCACTCTCAGCACATTCAAAAACTTTCTTGCAAGCATTTACATCTAACACGGTTGACGAGACAAGCCTCTGTCCAAGAAGCTCTAAATTTATCACATAGTCATTTCCTTTGTAGTTTCTTTCCAGTATAACTGGAATTGAACCACTGAAAAAAAATATGAATCAATAATTGAAAGTATTTTTTTAGGCAAAAAAAAAGAAATAATGTAATCAAAGACAATAACAGTATCTCTTACGGAGGGTCACTTTCACTGGGCGGGGCTTCAATTAGAGTCAGCCTTCCCGATTCTAAAAACCCATCAAATATCTCTATGATATCCTCGCTGAAGTCAAGACCATCTGAAGATTCAAAGCCAGGTGCTGGCTTGACCTAAAATTAAATTTTTAATTATCAGGTGAATAAGTAGCACTAACCAAACTACAGTATTTATTATTACAGGCAATATGATGATATGAGGTTCACCAAAATTAACCCATTAACACCCAGAATAAAATAGTTTTGGCATTAAGCCAAAATTTAATGTGTCTCTCCACTGAGATTCCTTACTGGGGAAAATATATGAAAACATTATGCAATCAGAACGACATTTGTTTCGCTGGCAACACAAGTTACCACTGGGAAGTTATTGCATTGCTTACTTCATCCAATTAAAAAATGCTACTTCTTAAGAATCATGGTGAATTATAATTACACAGTGAAAGAAAGAAGTCTACCTCCCAGATGCTTACATAAGTTATAAACCAAGCAACAAGAAGGACTAGCATAGGGAATGAACATAAAAATCTCACCCCAAAAAGATGACAACACTTTGCAAATGCAGGTTCTTTGAAAAACTCTGCTTCCAACGGGCGTAAGAACGAGCATGGAACCTCGATTCTACTTCCAAAGTCCACAAACAGAACTTCATAATGCTTTTGCACCAAGCCTTTGAAGTCCGTAGTCTGAAAAATGTTCAAGCCATGCATAAAGAACATTATTTAGTAAACAAAAATATTTTGATCAGAATAATTACCTAGTTTGGAGTATCAAATAATATTGCATGCATTTTAGGTTATATATTTGAAAATACATTAGGTACTCATAACAGGCAACATAAATACCATAAAACAATGTTCAAATGGTAAGTAAACTAGTATGTTTTCAATATAACGAAGTGTGAATACATTCTGAAATAAAGGGGCTGTCCATAAATGATGTCACACAATTTTGGACCAAACTAGACCCCCTCCCCCCATCACGGTTAGTCACAAATAGTGTCACCCCCCCCCCCTTTAATGTCGTCACAAAAATGAAAAATATTCTACCCTTCCCCACAGTCTGAGTAAAACTAAGACATAATATGCAGTGGAAGTGTGGATGTCACATGAAGCATCCCCTCCTACCCCATCACACATTGTCACAAGGTGGTGACCCCCCCCCCCCCAATTGTTTGGACGTCATTTATGGACAGCCCCTAAGTTCATACCTCTATGGGTTTATTACATATCTATTTATACACATAGTGGCACCAGATATTAGAAAGTACAAAGTGGATCGGGATGAAAACTATCTTTCATTTAAATAGAGGACATTTATGTAAAAAACTTATGTCTATCCATGTTGTCTACAAATACAGACTAGTTTGTTTTATTGCTTGGTATTCAGATTTACAACAGCTGCAGATTTGGATTTTTCAATGTCCAGACTACTAACGTTACATATCACCATTAAACCGCAGACCTTATCCTAAGAAAAATGCAACAGTTATATCTGAGATGATTAGACACAACACTTGACCTTCGGGAAGCCAGGACAATGTGTTCCCATCACAATTAGGTACTATGCCTACCACCGTCAATTCAATTATGTACCATGGTTACCCATTTTAAGCAATGAAGTTAAAACTTTTTACAGGCAAAATTCCTCCCAGACATTCCATGTCGAATGGGGATGTGCCCAGGAAAATATGGATAGTTGGTAGCCCTAGTGGAAATGTGTATGTACCCCGATTATCTGAAGCGTTTTTATGAATTTGAAAAGTTCAAATATCTTTGCTATCACCAATACAGACTTCTTTCATTCTATTCACACACATATGTTATGCACATTCTGCAAATAACAGTTCACAATAACAATTTATACATTTAGGGGAGTTTTGAAATTTCTAAGGAAATTTCTCATTCCAGGTTCTATCACCACCCTGAATCAGAAAATTATCATTATCAATTGTCATAAATTCCCATTTATTAGTCTGAAGCCATGATAATATGACAAGCTTTTAACAATAAACCTATCATTCACTCATAACTGAATTCATTTCTTTATCAAAATACATAGGTGTTCTAAAATTTTTATCCACTTTCACAAATCTTTAACCTTAAAACTGATATGTTTAGGGCAAGCCAATTACAAGTAATCAAAGGAATATTTACATAATGCTCACCTTGGAGTGATTTAAAACCTGAGCTCTGTACCAATTCAAGTCCTTCATGTCAAGGGCAGCACAACCATCTCCAGGTGATAGACTTTCATAAAACTCATCCCACGCATCCACATCGGTAGATTTATAAAAAGCCTTCATCTCAGCTATTAACCTGGAATTAGAATTTTCATAAAGATAATCACCTCAACAACTTAACCGCCTAATTATGGCTTGCTCATCTATAATTTTTTTCCTTTAAATACTACAAACCTGATTTTGATCAAGGGAATTTTCAGTGTACTATAACCACGTATGTATGTACTTCTAATTTCCTAACTTCACACTGAGCTCTGCACCCAACTAAAGCGCTTTGATTGAGGTGTTACCTTATATGTATGTACTATGCTCATTTTCACCAGTTAAATTCTCTACACTGGATATAAATATTCATGCCTTTCTAAACATCCGAGGGTTTTACATGAGCCACTCATTCTAATCATTACTGTGAGATGTTCCCTTCCACTCTTTGCTATTAGTAGCTTTCATTGCTTAAGATAGGCTCTTCTTAAAAAAATAAGGAAGTGACAAAGGTGGCTGGCAGAGTTAAGGTCTTTGCACAATCAAAAGAATAGGGATTTAAATTATCGCCAGCATACTGTACATCTTTGAGTTTAAGTTAAAGCCTTTTTTTTGGGCTAAAAATATTGACTAAAGTGCATGACTCAAGAATAAGTCAAGGTGAAAAAACTGCTGAATCTCCTAGTTTTGCATTGGTTATGCAATATTTGTGCAATACAATTGACCCAGTGGAATGCATTAATACTGCAAAGCGGAAGTGCTTAGTGTATTTGTCCGCATTAGGTCCTAATACGAAACTTAGAACATTATTCTAACGCAATGCTCGGTGAATATTCTCTGTGACAAATGAGTAAAAGAGATGCATATGCTTTCCTGCAGTCGATACGCAGAAATACTGATCCAAAAAAAGCCACCTTATACAGTAACTTTAGTATAAGTCGAAGGTATGTTTTCATTGGCAGAAAAAAGGAAGAAATTTTTCAACATATATGAGTATATGTATGTACATAGTAAGTGATCACCTCAGTGCACCACAACAAGGATAAATACTTCAAAAATATGGTAACCACCAAAGTAATTAGTCATACTCTACATCTACAATAATGAATATTAAAAGGGGCAGGCCTGAAGTACTGTCACAATATTAGAATATCACTTTGTTAAATATTCTAAAGCTAAATTGATTCATCCGATATGGTTAATACAAAAGTGGAAGATGTCAGGTTAACTTGATATTTTATATTTTGGCTTAAAGATTAGTTCAAGTGAGATATCACTTCACATAGAATTGGATGCATTTGGCCTTTATTTAAAGAAAAAGATTAATTTTTCCAGTGATATTATAATATCAGCCACTTACTATTCTACTTTTTGAGATAGCAGGGTGTCTGGTGAATCTCAATTTCTTTTTTCCCTGAGTTTTCAAGGTTTTCCAGGCAAATTTTTGCATTTTCCAGGGTCTAGTTGCACTTTGTTGCTAACATATTTTTAATGAATTTCTAATTAAATGGGCATATTTTGCCAACATTAAATATGAGAAATGTCAGGTGCAATTGAACACAATAAACTAGAATCAGACTATATGGCAAATATGATGCCTATTACCTGGTGGAATACCCATTAAAAACTTATATATCAGATTCACCGGGAAAATCTTAGATCATTTAGAATCGGACTATGTAGTTTGATAAAGAACTAACAAATAAAAGAAGACACTGGTGTGAAATGTTTTCCAATGAATGCATTTCTGATTCAACTTCAGCAACAAATTTCTCGACTTTTCAAGAAATTAAGTTTTTTGGTTTGCAGGTCAGGAACCTCTTGCAGAACCTCTTTCATATACTTTTTCTCTCGAGGTCTTGAAACCTTTTCTTTTCCCCACTAAGGCTTCACTGTACTTTGCATGAGCATTTCCGAACCTGTGAATTAATTGCTTTGTAATAGGTACGGATCTAACACCCCCCGCCACCCTGATCGCATCGTGAATGGTACGAAGGGAGCCAGAGAGACTTCAGTTAAATTTTCAACAAAAAGAAAGGAGTTATCAGAGAAACCTCTCTCAAGGCTGGCATTGCCATGGAATAGAATAAAGAAAAGCCTGATTAATCTCTTTAAATTGTCATATCCACTTCTATCTCCAATAGAGTTTGACACCCAGAATTGGTCAAGACAATCATGATCTCAATCAAACTCTTTGAGTATGTGCTTCACTGACCTAATCTCCAAAAGATTCTTGAATTCTTTATCAATAACATCAGCCTCATAGCCACCAATGTGGTTCAATTCTGTAAGATAAAGCAATGCTGAGCCTAAACGTCTCTTGGCAACTTCAGTGTCGATTGCCACTTTCGGATCCAAACATGCAGTAGACTTTGAGAAGGAATAAGCCTTTTTTATTACGAATTTTTGACACCATGCTCTTCAAAAATGTTTGGCATTCATGCCGGAACCCTAAGATATCCTTCTTGGACACCTTACATTGACCCAGACCTTTCTTGGTTCCGTTACCAATGTCAAATTCCTGAGGTAGCAGCAGATTACCATCGGCAGTCAGATCTATTTGGAAGATGGTCTGACTCTTCATGACTTCAGGTACCACAAATGTACTCACCAAATCTCGAATAAGAGATTGGAGGGAAGTATAAATAAAAAGAACTAATGGGGCATCTGACTGAAATTTCATTAGAAATGGCTCAACTATAACAGCCATAGTCTCAAAGAAGGTGAGACGAGCTCTCAGAATCTTGTACCTCAAACACTCACACACTAACTGGTAGCTGTTACTATCAGGAATTCCAATTGTAAGCTTTGATTTTGGTTTTACCTCCATTTGTTCCTTCTTTACCCTTTCCACTTCCTCCACATATGCTTCAACAGCTGGTAAGATTTGTTGTGCCCTGGCTGCAACCATTTTATTTTCGACCCACCGAATGACACAAAACTTCACTGGGAAAACCCAGGAGGTACCCGTAATGTTGGTAAAATCAGCTCGCCGAGGAGTAACATTTTTTGATAGATTTCATACAGCTCTCAGATATTGGACTAGGTTCCAGCCAGCACTAATACAACCTGTCTTGAAAGGTATGTAAGCCTCATGTCCCAAGTCTGGAACAGGATCCCCTGGGTCACACTTGACTTTCAGCTGACTTTTTAGATTCTTTAAGAATGCCTTATTTACTTTAGGGCAGTCCAAGGAGACCTTAAAAACTTGCCCTTTCAGCTTTACTTTGGACTGGGATGCACCTGCTTCAAATGCTCATAGTACATCTTTTGCGGCACTTTCGCCTAAAAAGACTGACGTAACACTGCTACACTGACTCGGAAGCGTCCGCTCCGATATCATAGCACAGCGTATCCTCTGATATTAGGGCGCCTAGATGTCCAGCGCAATTCTTAAATTAATTAAAGGAGAGAGGAAGAAGGGGATGCACGATTGTGCCCCATGAGGCTAGTCGTCTTTCTGATGCTACCGCAATTCACATCATTCGTCTTTTTCAAATATCTCAAACGAACTCACTGAAATAAAAGTTGTAGTTTCAGGCTTAATTCTATGGAATAACATCATAAATGAAAATGACTGGCAATTTGACCGACCGGACCGAACACTCTCCCTTTCCCTTCCCCCTCCCCCCTATCACCTCCAAGCCCATGCCCTCTGGATACCTTTGGCAAATACAACAGGAACCCAAAGGAGCTAATCCTCCTTAACCCGAAGTCTCCGTCACTCCGATGGATGCCAACGCCTGGTCCTCCCACCCCCTACACTCTGGACTTCACGTGGACTTCTGAGGATTCATAATGACCGGGGCCTCACCCAGACCGCCAGCATGCGAGGTTCCACCCTTCCATTTTTAGGAGCACAGCGGACATCAACAGGACTCTTGGGTGGATGTCCTGTGTCGCTTAACGACCTGTGACTTCCCCAGATAACTACCATGCGGGTTTTACCCTTTAACAACCTCCCCCCTCCCCACCTCTCACCCTCCTCTCAACTCCCAATCCTTATTCTTCCCAACCCCACCCCCTCTCATCCCTTTCCTCCCCTCATGCAATTTGGTATATATACGGATGTAAAAGATATGATTTCACCTGATGATGGTGTTGTACACTGAAACCGGTCGTTTTTTAAATATATTCTTGTGGAAAATTGCCAGTCATTTTCATTTATCACTGAAATAATTCTTCTATCTCTTCTATGTAATGTCATAAGCAACATTTATAAATCATTTCGCCATTGTTGGAAGCAATCAGGAAAGTCATTTTCCAATTAGCCAAAATTTCGTGGAAGAATTCAATTAAAACAAAATTATATATGTTGGACAATACACAAATTATAATTAGCTGGGGTTGCCCCTGTACAGTGGCCGCAAATTTCCTTGGCTTCAAACCCGAGGGTCGTGATTTCAACACGCAGTGACCGCAAAATGTATTTCCGTTCCTTCAAAAACATTTCTGAAAACATTAAAACGAGGAGGGTTGAGATTATTGGGAGAGGGTTATCAATTATACAACAATGCCCAATTATCCATTTAGGTTGCCGGCCGAAAGGTTTTCATATAATTGCAGGAAATTCCACCGGGCATGCGCACCCGTTTAGATTTTTCATAAATTTGGCAACACCAAGAATTCCAATCCTATGGCTCTTTGAATGGAATCAAGATATCCGTGCAGAATTCTGTTTCTGCTGATGGAGATATACAATCACATTTCGGCATCAATTCCGATTCCATTTGTAGCTGCCATTTTACATGGGAATTATTCCGTCTGGAATTTGCCTTGTTATGCAATTGGCCCCCTGGAATGTGCCAAGGGAGAGGTGGGTGTGGTGACAAAGCACAAGCTGCGAGTGGGCGCACAATTACGAAAAGAGTATGAAATGAACAGGGAGCGCAAGGCTACACTGAGACGAGCATAATGCAAGCAAAGGCATAAGTTTAAGCTCTCTCTCTCTCTCTGCCTTAATGGAAATCGGCTGCCGTGCATTTTCCAGGGTTTTTTGGAAAAATACAAAAATTCCTTGAGTTTTCCCCGAGCTCTCCAGGACAAAATATTTCCCTGAGTATTGTTGCAATGTACCAAATTATGAGTGAAATA
Source organism: Pyrrhosoma nymphula (assembly GCA_963573305.1). Taxonomy (NCBI): domain Eukaryota; kingdom Metazoa; phylum Arthropoda; class Insecta; order Odonata; family Coenagrionidae; genus Pyrrhosoma; species Pyrrhosoma nymphula. The sequence continues at coordinate 56,234,807 of OY754339.1, read as the reverse complement.
AGAAGATGTATTATGACAATTGTTATGTGATAAATCTTGTGATATGTAATTATTTTGGTACTTTTATACCAATATTTGTACGTATTAGTTCTTAAGAACTATAAATAAACTACTACTACTCTCGAATTAGTCAATTATTTTCTTTCGTTGCCATTTTAAATAGAGTTTTTAAATTTTCCTGGTGGATCTTTTATGTGAAATTGCAATTGCATTTGCAAACAGTTTGTCGTCTTGAATACCACTTCACATTATCTATCAATTCAGCTTGTTTGTTTATTCATTGAATTGTATTTTAAGGGATGATGTTATGCAACACTGCAACACATTCAAACTGCACCATCAATTTTTTTGATTTGATAGGTGATTTTCTATATTTGTAACTAGAACTTTACTTGCGATAATAGAAATGAAGAGGAAATGTCTGAGAGCCAAGAAAGGTGTCGCACGTAGTGACGTGAAAAGCGCCTCTCAAAGCCCTGGTAAGTGCTGCCATGTTGACTTACTTATGCATTGCTGTTACTATGCACAATTGATGTCACTTGCTTTTATTGAAATGTTTTTTCTGTCACCCAGGGCCCGGATAACAGAATGGAAGCAGTTGAGCAGGGAAGAGTTTCAAACTTTGCTTGGTCTTCTCCTCCACATGGGAACAATCCGTGTGAATATTATTCACTCTGATTATTGGAAGAGGTCTGCGCTCTTATGCATTCCAATATTTAGTGATGTGATGAGCCTCTATCGGTTTCTAGGGATTTTGCAAGCGCTCTATTTCTCAGGTGCAAGACCCAGTCCCAAGTGATAGGCTTTATAAATAAGGCATCTGCTTGACTGCTTTCAAGAGGTGATGTAAGATATTGTTCGTACCGGTAGAGAACCATGCATTGATGAGTCGATGGTTCTCCGGGAGGGGTCGGCTGATATTTGGACAATACATCCAGTGGAAACGCCACAAGCATGACATAAATATATACATGCTTAGTGCACTACGGCCTTGTTTTGAGACTACTCGGCCATATTGGGGCCAAAGATATGGATGTTGGGAGCAGGAGGCATGCAGAAAATGTATGTCTACAAGTTAATTTAGGATTTTTAGGGTTTGGATCATAGTTTATACTTGGACAATTTCTATAACAGTGTTAGACTGGCTCAAGACCTTCTTGGTTCTACACAGCAACTCTGCGAGCCAGAAGGAAAATCAACCCTAAGGAAGTAACCTCATCAAAAATAAAGAAGAAACTGGTGGTAGCCCAGTATACCGATGAAGGGATTTGAGTTTTTAAGTGGAATGACTAGAGGGATGCTACAATGATCTCCTCTGAATTTGGGTGTAACTTTGTGGAAGTTTCCAGCACACGGGGGCCAAAGGAAAAGCATTGAGGCAGTAGCCAAGTATAATATATTTCCATGAGGGGGATTGATCATTGGGACCAACTCTTGTCCTACTACCCTGTTGAACACAAATCCCTGAGGTGGTACAAGAAACTGGCCTTATATATTTTTCAGATGATGTTTGTGAATAGTTTTGTGTTCTTCAATAGATTTAGTGAAACGAAAAAAAGTTAGACAAATTTCGGCTAAAATTAATTTAATCGCTTAATTCAAACTAGCACAAGACATGCCCCTGCCAAGACCATTGCCTCATCCCATTTCCCAGCGTACACAGAATCCGGGAAGAAGCACAAGCAGCAGAAGATATGCCGGGTGTGCCATGGTAAAGGCATCAGAAAGGAAGTGACAACCGTTTTCCCTGACTGTGAAGGAGAGCCAGGGTTGTGTCTTCGTCCGTGTCTCCAAATATATCATAAAAATTTGTAAATGGAAGGTATTATAAGAAAATATGTGTGTGTCTTTTGAAATTTATATACCATTTTTGTTATGTAAACAGGAATTGTTAGTAAAATTATTTTTTGGACATTGTTAGTAAGTAATTAGCAATTTTTAAGAGATTATTTTTGACTGTTTTATTGAGCATAATACGAGAATTTTGCATTGTGTAATATTACTAAACGATTTGTTTTTACTTTTCTCCATTTAATTTTAATTGCAAAACTTGTATTGATATATATAACTTGAATATATAGTAAGCAAAATTGAACCACTTTTAGCTGTACCCTTACCTCAAACAAATTATTGTGCGACTGGAAGCAATAACTTTCCCGAAAGTTATGTTTTTCCAATCGTTTGAAAAAAAAAATATGATGCATCATTACATGGAGAAAATCAATAATAACATTATTCTATACTTTATATAAGCTTTTGCATTAAAGAAAGCAAAAATGCCAAGCAGTTATTGAATAGAATATCTTCCTATTTACTAAGTATTATATATGAACTCTTTGCTATCATTCCCATTGTTCGAATAAAAAAGATTAGACTAAATTTTTCCAAAATTGTAGTTTTATTTCCAATGAAAATAATCCTTTGGCATATATATGGCATATACTACTTTGGTATATCAGGTTTAAGTTACATAGCTAATATGAAAATACTTTATTTAATGCCCAAAAAAATTAAATACATTTAACATAATATACCTTACCTGTGCATCAAGAATAAGAAAGTGTGTTGTGGGTTGCATATATTTTTAATAACCAGTGACGGATGACATACATGCATGTCATTGTTGTTTTTTTGTCTTTAAATGGTAACAAGATGTCTGAAGGTGTTTTTTTGGTTTTTCATTCAAACATTAGTAATTTAAAGGGGAAATTACCTTTCCCTCATATGCAATAGTTGTGAAATTTTCATCTGCATTGAAAGTGTTAAGTCACAATAGAGACGACTGGAGTTTGTTGACAGATGACAAAAGTTACGGACTCACCCCCAGGAGGGGCATAGTGGTCAGCTCACTGACCTTTATGGTAGTTTGAGCGACAAATCATTTCACTTAGAATTTGATGCCATTTTAGAGAAATAAAACTCCCCATCTTTTTAATGATATCAAAAAATTCCCTACTTTTTGAGCAATTTTCCGAAACATATTAGCTCTTTTACATGGGATAGACTACGACTGTTCGCTCCAGAGGGAGAATATTGTAAAAATTAGGAACTTCTAACACCTATATTTCATCTAAAAACTAACAGAGTGTAGTTTGTATATTTTCTCAACTACACATTTATAAAAATTAATCAATAACTCACCGCAGTACTTTTTACAGAATCGAAAAAAAACCTTTTATTGTGAAGGTGATTTCACCGTACAGCGTGAAAAAATGAGTCAAGTTATAGAGACTTATATGGTTATATTTATTTAATTACTGAGAATTTTTGTCATACATAACTATATTTTTGCACCTCTTCATGCTTCTTACAGATGCTTAAATTAAAAAATAAAATTTGAGAATGGTCTGTTATGACTAGGGAACTATCTCACTCAAACTACCTTAAAGCTAAAGTCTGCTGTTCAATTCCAGGTCCATTTTACCCCAGTCTTTTCTGACAAAAAACCTAGCATGCCTTGTAATTCTGATGGTAAAATTGCTTGCTGAAGGTAAATCCAATAGCATGAGTATTTATACTTTCAGGACATGGAACAATTCCATTTCCCAGTACAAATTATCTTTCGTCTTCATGGGTATGTTTCTGGGTGCAAGAACCTAATTCATTCAGCCTATATTTCAGTTGTGGTAGTCCAAAGACCAACTGGTTTTGAATCCATCTAAATGGCAATTGAGATATAAGCTCCATGCCACAGAATGTAGCTGAGATATCAGTCAATTCAAAAAGCACAACAAAGAAATAAAATACTCCACTTACTTCTTGAGCTGCTTCAAATGATCCAGAGACTCCCAAATGTAAAACCTAGATATCGAATCAAGGTGAGATACTTGAACATCAAGGATAACTTTGGTCCCATCCTGATTTTCAGTTTTCCCGTCCTTGCTGAACCCCTCAAATTTAAACACATCTTTTTCTTAAATAGAAAAAAACACAAGGATTATAGGATTAATAATGACCACAATAAGAAACTAAAACATTTAACTAAGAAAGATTGAATGGAAGACCCTAAAATAGTATGCAAAATTTGGTTAACATCACCTATGCAAATGAAATGGAAGCATCATTGTAACTTTCCCACGATCAAATTAAAGTAAGCTCTTAAACTTCAATAATATCTAAGAATAGATGACTAGTAATACCATGAAACTTCACTGAACGCAAACTCCTGCAATAGGGATTCAAATTAACTTGGTACATAAATCTGTGCCCAAGGTAGGGTGTCATGCACTGGTTTGTAATAGCCTATTTATGACTATTTCCTCATTGTTTTCCTGAAAGGATCAAAACCTAATAAAAATATCTTAACTTCAGATATTACTTCACCAAGGGTATTCTTCTCTGGCCATTTGTATGGCAGTGTAGCAATGACTAGACAAATAGAACCATTAAGGAGGAGGAAGAAAAAATTTCCTAGCGAGGGATTCATGGACAATAACTGTCAGCATTCTTTCAAAGACTTCATATTTTTCAGTTCTACAAACATGATTAAGAGATTTTTTTACACACATTTACTAGTAATTATAACTGAGCGACAAAAAAATATATTACCATTTGCATTTCCAGTTAAAGTGAGAGATTTAAATATTAATCTTTTAATTAATTTAAGAAAATAAAAATTTCAATTAATTAAAAGAGATTCAGTCTAATTTAAAATTACATGGATGCATGAAATTTTCTTTGAACTCAATAATTAAACTTTTCTTCTCACTGTTTGGCTCAGATGCAATTTATTCATGTGTCCTTTTCAAGGAAAGAGAAAATATATGTAGCATATTCCCAATGGAGGCAATTACTCCATTACCTCAAGATGGAGACAATAGAGTTTTAATGGCAGCAGTTGCAAGCGTTCAAAACTCACCCCACATCACAGTACTGTAGTAATAGTTGAGCGACCTTTTTTCTATGAAATATGAGAATGGGAACTGTCAAAGAACCTACCAATCAGCTGGTAGAATACTTGAATGAATGAATGATGTAGTCATTATTGAAATACCTTCCTCAAGGTGTATTCTTGATCTATCTTAGAATGCAAACCTCTTATTTGCACAACATTAATAAATCCTCTTATGCGGACTCATGCAATTTGGCATAATTACAGAACATAACCCATACAATTGGTAAAGTTTCACTGTATTTCACTAAAAACACAACAAAAATTAGCATTACACAACTTAAATAAAAATGAGAAGCAGTTAACAAATTGGATTACCAGCTATGTCAGTGCTGTTCCTCGCACCAGTATCAGTCTCCTGCAATTTTTTGTCAGCATTCAAAGTATTGACAATGTCTATGTATGTGTCCTTTCTTTTTATGTGTACACTGACGACAAACTTTGAGGGACTAGAGAGGGTCACTCTTTTAAAGAGAACTTTCACAACATCTTTACAGATGTTTTGCAGAAAATTACGGTTGAAGCTGTTTTTTCCCTAGACATGATAAAATTACAGCCATGAAATAAAATATAAAAAGCACTGCAATTTGATCATCAAACACTTTTCATGCTCAAGGCAAAATTGCATGCATTCAGTGAAATAACATTGTCCTTGTATTGAAAAAAGAACTTGACTCACAATGCTCAGACAACAATTTACAGCAAATGGCTTCTTCTTCATAATTTCTTCGTCTGGGACATATAAAGTGTCAACATATACCCTCATTATTTCTCCAGTGTCAATGTCCAGCAGGAAAGGATAATAATTTCCAAGCCTAAGGAGGAATGTGGTCAATAGTTATACATTCCCCAAAATGATTCATGTACCAGGAAATATTTAATAGCTAACTTACTCATCTTTTACAGTTTCAGCTAAAACCTTGGCTCTGATAGCAACTCCTGATGGCAGCAAAGCAACTAAAACACAGTTTGGATGGACTTCTTTAGCTTCCTTCAGCTCAAATGACAACACTTTCGTCCTGAAAATTAAGTTAATTTTAATAAACAACCAGAGTAATTCCCAAATGTTGAGTTCAGATTCTGAAGGTACACATACAAACACTACAACATAAAAAGTTCTTATTTTTCATTATGATAGTTCTAAATAGCCCTGTCATAAAACTACAAACTGTACAGTGCACCCAGGGTTGCCACCTGTCCTCTTTTAGAGAGGACATCCTCTTTTTCAGCACTTGTCCTTTCTGCTCCGTTGTCCTCAAAAAGGACAAGGACATTCCTCTTTCTGCCAATTCAAAAGAGGACACAAAAGAAATTTGGTAAAAACGGACGACTAGAAAAATTTTTTCCCTGAAAATCTTTTCTTTTTAATTAAAAATTTAACCTCACATTTTGTTGTTGGTATTTAGTGATCAGTAATCAGGAGTTATTCCGATGTTCAATATTTTATTGGTGAGAATTCGGGATATGAAGACCAGAAACCAGTAGTAACAAATAAAAAACTAAGTAATATTGTAAAAATAGGCAATAATTTCCATCAAAATGTGTAATTTTAATTGTATCTCTTTTTCGTTGGGGGTGGGCGTCAACCCCTCACCCCCAGAAGTCCAAACAAAATAACTGTCCCCCCTGCTCAGAATATATTATAGATCATGGTCATGCACCCTATTAAGATTGACGAGTTCTCTTTTTTTAATGTATGGAAATAAAAATGCATTAAAAATCGTTTTGCCATGCCCCTTTTTCCAAACATTTGTGGGGCCAGAACCCTCCAGTAAGGTAGTTCAGCCTGGTGTCCTTTTTTTCACATTTTGAAAAGGTGGCAACCCTGAGTGGACCTCAAACGAATGTTGCTGGTACTCCTCCATCAGAGCAAGCGCATTTTCAATCCACAGAAAGGCTTTCATAAGTTTCTAAAGGTACTCTTTCTATACCTTTTCTTTTCCTTTTTATTTGTTATATTGTTCATTTTGCAGATTGTTAAAACACACCAACCACTAATCCTAAAAAGCAATTCAACCTCCTTGAAAAGATGATTTACTAACTAAAAACCTGGCATACTTTTTTTATTATACTTTTGAAAATAGAAGAATACCTAAATCATGCTTGAGCCTACAGTCTCCTCTCTGCAACAAAGGACAAAAGACAGAGTGTAGTTAAAATTAAACTTATAGAGATCATTAAAACTGCTTCTATGATGGCCTAAATAGCCTGTTCTGGGAAAGAGGGAAGCTGCATATTATTTTGCAAGTTGTTGCATTCTTACGAAGAGGTTTGCTTGTGGAATTGCCAATTTCTGCTTAGCAGATGGACCTGAGAGACTTGGGAGAGATAGCAACAGGTCTCGGTGGAACAACAGATCGAGTAATGTTTATATTCCCCGCCCTTGACAAGCAATGGAAATCTTGACTGATGATCACCCCTCATCGGATACGCCCCTCATTCCCTAAAATTTACTATTTTCTTGGATTTACAAAGGCACTGCATTGTTTTATTTTTTATTTGAAAATGCCCACATGCAGTAGGTACAGTTGCTAATTTATAGCGGCCCAAATAACAGAACATATATTAAAAAAAAAACGAAAATACCAAACATAACAAAGAAAATAACAACAAAATCAGAAAGGAACTGAATACAGAGGCAGTACTAATTATTTTCAGAGAGATGAGAGAGAGCCAGGTTTGTAAATGTGTTAGGAGATAGAGAAAACCGATCAACGCTCTCAGGAAGTGAATAAAGAAAAGAGGTTGAGGCGGAAAAAAAGTGAGCATTGAGAGAGCGATAATCTGGGAACTGGTAAATGGAATAGAGAGTGGGTGCGAGTAGGCTGGGAGGGTACTTGGAAATTTTAAAAGAAAGGAGTTCAGGACAGTCTGTGATGGAGTCAAGGATGTTGTAAATAAATTTTAGGTCAGTTTTAAGGTGGAGAAATTGAAGATTGTAAGAGGAGGGAGAATACAAAATAGCAATGGTGGACATATCATGCATATGGGGGACTCTGTACTTTACTATTTTTGTGAAGAAATGGGTTACAGTATTAAGGGTTTCGAAATTAGATGGAGCAGACATCACCCAAATAGGAGAGCAATACCACTGGAAGAACAATCATTGAAAAATATGACCAAAGAGCTTGGGGATCTTTAATATCTGTGTAGCGGTATAGATGGCCTAGGAGAGACAGCTTTCGACTTAACTGTCTAATGTGATAGGAGAAATTAAGCTTGTTATCAATCAACACACCAATAACCTTTACTGATGACAGACAGCTTTGGATTATTAAATTAAGGGTGTAATTGAAGTTGTTAGAATTTTTTTAGGTGAATAGACATGGTATTACACTTGCTTTCATTTAAGTTTAACTTCCAGGTAGTACACCAATGAGAGATCATATTTAAAGCATTCTGGAGTGTGTGACAGTGGGTGGGAGTGTAAATGGTTTTATATATTTTACAATCATCAGCGTATAACAGCATACGGGCTTGGGAGGTGTGAACTAGGGAGGCTAAGTCATCAATGCATAAATTAACACTAGGAGGACAGGAGTTTTGCATTACCTAGAAAGATGGGCAGGGGTCATTTTGCCCCTTAAAGTTTTTCAGCATCGAATAGCTACTTTTTTCTCCTGGTACTTTATTTTTCAACAAATGACATTAAGAAGGCTTTATCTACACATTATTAGCAATAAAAATTATTTTTAATAATTAATTGTTAATAATTAAAATTATCTCAGCTGATCCTCTTCAGCAGTGCTCATCTAAGGCTATTCTCAAGCATAATAGTTCGAAAATAAAGACAACTGTCTGAAAATAGTGCATATGTATTTAGATAAATACCCTTTTATTCGATAAAAATTAATTTGACAAACCCTTTTTCAAATAAATATTTTTAATAAAATAAAATATTTGTATAAAAAATCACATCCATACACAGACATATATCCGGAAAGATGTAAGACCACTTTTTTGCACAACTTACTCAAATAGTTATTTTTTCAGCACAGTTTCTACCAACACTTCTATTGCATTGAGGACATACATCGGAACTTTTGTTTTTCCAATTTTTTATAATATGACAGTTGTTTTTTTTCTACCCTTTGGAAGGTGAGGGTGAGAGTTTGAGGAATTTTTCGGCATCGGAAAATGTAGCCGCTAATCCAATACCTAAGAGGGACAACAACAATAGGCTTTTCTATTCTCATGCGAAACAAAACTCTTTCCTCTTCTCTTTTGCATCCCACGGAGTGATTTACCTTTGCAGCAAAAGAATAGGCGATTTCGAAATGATTTTACAACTTGAGCACGGCGCATCCTCTAGACGGAGAAGTAGTGTGCCGACACTTAGGAGACAAAAAAGGTCTGGGTGAACACTCATATTTCTAGTGAGAGGTCAAAACAATTTGGCGAGCCATGGTCAGGATTATCCCTTTCCATTGTCGCACCACTGGCCACTGTAACCTCTCCTTCTGGGAATGGGAGCAATGCTGTTTTACCCTAAATATTTTGTTAATGAATACGATAATAATGTATACAACATCAGAATGAAATTGAAATATTTTTAATTATATTCCTCAGGAGATTTCAATTGTAATTCAAATTCAAAGACGATTTGAAAGTAAAAAGTTTCCCTAATTTTGGTAAGCCGCAACCAGGAGAGCTCCACTATCGATGAATGGCATTCAAATGAAATATAAAGGCTTCAAGTAGTGATCAAAATGTGCGCTGTTATATTTAAGTTGAAGTTAAGTCGGTGATCTATAGGAGAAGAAAATGGTGATAAAACTTGACTCCAAAATCTCTTCACAATTTAGATTCAGACTCTTTCGATCATTTCCAAAACACTCAAAAATATTTGACTATAGGAACAATTTATCAATAGTAGGTATCTCCAATGCACAGCAGTGAAGTGACAATAAGGAAGTATCGATTTATAAGCAATTAATTTAATTGCGTGTTACTTCAGCACTAAGATTTAGTTATTCTTTCTGGTTTCCAATCACGTTTGACAGTGTTTGATTCGCACGATTACCCGGGCGAATAATCTTCCACGACATAGTGATGAAATGAAACTTACGTTATTCTACTCCTCCACCACTCCAAAGACTTCACAAGTTTTACTTCTGACAGCCAGAAATCCCACATACTGCTTCCCGAACAATATCTCATCTCATATTCTGTTTCTTCTTCGAAAAAACACTCAGGAAGGCATGGAGTAGCAGATAAGTCTTCCTCCGCAGAATTCATGACTACTGTTTAGAATAAGAGTTAATTTTCTTCAAATTTAGGCACCTTTAATTCACACCTTGAAAAAAAACAAATAGGAAGAGAGTCAAACATTGAACACTATAATTGCCACCTGTCTTACCAGGAGTAATTTTGATGGACTTCAAATTAACTCAGACAGTGTGGGTTTTCGCTTAAATCTTGGGGGCAGAAACTTCCATGAATCAAAAGTAAACCAATGAATTTTAGATTGGTTCGTAGAATCATTTCTGTGACTACAACGTTCACAGCAGCCGCTGTCGTTCACGGATCGACAAGTGACTATCGGAATTCGTGCGATCGATACGCGTTGACGAAGCGTGCGCTTTCCCCGCCAGTTTGAAACTGGATGAACTGCGTCAAGTGTATCAACTCCTACAAATTCTAAATTTTTCGTTAATTCCATACGTTTCATTGAATCCCCGTCAAATAGCACATTATTATGACTTTAAATTCAAAGGTTTTTATAGTTAATCTATATCGAAAATATGAGATTTCCATTAACCATGATAAATATATATGCTTACCCAATGAGATGATATCTAAGAATTTAGGCATCAATGTAATGCAGGCATTATTAATACATTGATACAAAAAAGCAAGAGAATGGGAAAAACACGTTGTCGGTATAAATGATATAGCAATATAAATTAAAATATGTAGCTATATATAGCCCACTTACTTAGCAGTATACTGGCATGACAACTCTCAGGGAGGCAAAAGAATATTGGAGCAACATGCTGAAGTGTCATCGAAAAAAGTAAAAGTAGGTAATTGTCCATCGAAGAAGATATGCTGTTATATGGATTGTAGCAAAATATTAGAGGCTGAAAATAAGTGGAAAAACAAAATATTTTACTTATATTATTTATTTTATCTTGTCTGATGTACAGCACATATACATTCTGGTGGAGGTCACAGTTAATGTTATGCTAGCTCTCAGGGTAGTTCTTTCAGAGTGGGTCCTAGCTAAAGTAGAATAGTAAAATAAGCCTAGATTATTACTAGGTTGTTTTGGCTCGTGACATTATGTGCCAAAACTGACCAGTAGAGGACCATTACCATTAGCTGGGAAAGTTGCACGAGGTTCAGGTACTGTAAAGGCTGGTAACTTTGGATACTCTACTTAAAATATTGCAGCAAAATGCTATAAACAGTAAACTCAAACAGCCAAAGCCATTAAGGTGATAATAGTATATATGTAAGCAAAAATGGCATCTAGGATACATTTTTTACTAAAAAATCATCAACGGTAAGTCCTCTCACTGGTCATCTCTTACCATGGGTATGCCCACGGATGGGCAGCTACTCCCCTCCTAGAAGATTAAAAATAAAACCTAGAAACAGTGCTAACTGTTATTTTTAAAAAATAATGATGAGATTGCAGTGCTTTGGCAAAGACTGTATACAACATTTTTTTCCTGGATGTCCCAGTGAAATGAAGACGTGCCTTATATGCTAACGTGTCTTATGTGTGATACAGTACAGTAACTGATGATCTAGGTAGAAGTTATGAGGGTTTCCTTCATGAACCTTTATACTTACTTTCATTTAATACTGGCACCCTTGATGTAAACAAGTAACATAGCAATAAAATAGAGCATAAAATGAGTTCAACAACATAACTCTGCAATGTGAGATTTATTGACTAAACTTTAAAAACCAGCAGTTCACAAATTTTAAAAATGTACAAAAGTCCAGATCATTATATATTTATAATCAGAAAGGCTTGAAACGCCTAGTCTGCTTTAAGACAGCTATTCTCTTTTTGTCTTCTTCGAATTTCTGGCGCAAATCTGCTATATCTGAAAAATGAAAAAAATGGAACAAAATTAAACTGAAAACTGATTTCATAACTGGTTGCCATCAGTTAGGAAAATAATAAAGTTTAACTTACGCTTCATTTTTGATTCTCTGATTTGGAATGTGTAAAAATTCAACAACTCCTTCCGTGAACGTTTTTGCCTCTCCCTCCCCATAACCTTTCTGTGAACACTTTCCTTGCGAGAAAAGCCTGGCTTCCTCCCACTAAAAAATAAATGAAAATATTTGCCAATAATTACATCAAGTATTCAATGCTTATAAGTAGAGATGGCAAAATTGCCATAATTTTCATCTGAGGTAAATTACCACGGTAAATTACAGGTAATTTTAAAAAATTACAGTAATTTTCTAGTATTTTTTAGTTTTAAGCATTTGATAGCAAATGTATGGTTAAATAAGAAAGCCAATAGCAATAGGAAGGGAATAACGATGTTTAAACTACACCTAATACAACATTAATCTATTAGAAATTCTGAAAATTGTAAAAATAATTACGGCAGCAACACGCAATCTGGCTTTCTTTTGTCAAAGTATGAGAAATTTTCAAGAAGAATATTCTAAATCTTTAATCTTATAATGTAATAATTTAAGTAAAATATTCCAAAAATGAGTTGTACATACCTAAATTTATTATTTAACTCGTAGGAAATGTGAACTTGGCTTAAAAGAACATGTTGGGAATTTATCTGTATGAAAAATTATCTCAAACATAGGTGAATTATCTAGAAAATTATGGTAATTTACAAGGGAGGCGGTAAATTACGAAAAATACCGCAGTAATTTACGAAAATTACTGAGGTATTTTCAGAGTGACCCATCTCTACCTATAAGTACCATCCTTCGCCGAGTTTAACTTGGTATTTAGAAGAAGTCAGCTTAAATAATAAGAGAATCTCATTATCATGAGTAATGTGCACCAACTTCATCAAAATGACATGGAAATCCTCAGACACAACAAGGCCAGATGCCTGGAGGAATTCTTGATACAATATAACTGCACCAGTTCACAACTGAAATCTAAGGCCACCTAAATAATTTTGGCACAAAAATTTCCATGAATACATTCTTTAAGTGTTAGTTTCACTTCTTATCCTGAATCCAATCCTATTAAAGCCATAAACAAATATTCGTCAGAGTGTTATACATAGCAATGAAATATTTAATTTTTGCTCTTGAAACATACTGCACCATGCATTCAAAAATGTCAGATAAAAATATTATTTTGAATTCAAATTCTGAACACTGGCATTATCCTTCACAGCATTTCAAATATGAGCACCGATTTATCAAGGAGGATGAATGGTAAGAGAGAAAGGAGTAGACCAAGAAAGTCATTGGAATGTGAATGCAGTGGAAGAGACTCAGATAAGGAAGAATATTGGGATTTTGAAGAACAAGTGTGTTAGAACCAGTGCATGAGCATAACAAAAGCTAAAGATATATGCAAGGATGAGGCAGTACATATTGAAGAAATCATTACATCTGTTGGAAATTTTCTTGGGGTTGGCTTACAATTGACATCAGCTTATGCTTTGGGAAATAAGGTAACTCTGCGATGGGCAGATAAAATATGACTGTCACTAGTTGGAATTGAAGGATTGATAAGTGTGTCAACATCTCACAGATCAGGGGGTTTGGGTTTCTCATTATTTATGATGAATACATGCTTCAATATAGTAAAAATATCTCAAAAGCTAAACAATAAATATCTCCAAACCGTTTGGTGACAGTAACCCAGCCTTCTTCATCAGCACTTTCTTCTTTTTCCTTCCGTTTTTCTTCTTCTTGCTTAGCATCATAATTGGCCATGAAGATATCAATTTCAGCTTGAAGTTCTGCACTATTTGAAATTTTACTGTTGTATTCTGCTGCCCATTCTAAAAGAAATACAGCTAGTTATTAGAGATGGGAAAATTACTGTAATTTTCATCTGAGGTAAATTACCACGGTAAATTATGGTAACTTTCAAAAATTACCGTAATTTTACAGTAATTTTCAGTTTTAAGCATTAAACAGAAAATGTATGGTTAAATAAGAATGCCAATAGCAAAAGGGTGATGATACAATGTTTAAACCATACCTGATGCAACATTAATCTATTAAAATTTTTCAAAATTGTAAAAAGAAATACGGCAGCAACACGCAATCTGGCTTTCTTTTGTCAAAGTATGAAAAATTTTAAAGAAAAATATTCGACTAATAATTACTCAATAATGTTATAATTTAAGTAAAATATGCCAAAAATGAGTTGAACATTCCTAAATTTATAATTAAACACGTCAGAAATGTGGACTTAGCTTAAAAGAACATCTTGGGAATTTATCTGTATGAAAAATTATATCTCAAACATGGGTGAATTATCTTGAAAATTACTGAAAATTATGGTAATTTTCAAGGGGCGCAGTAAATTACGAAAAATACCATGGTAATTTACAAAAATTACTGTGGTAATTTTCAAAGTTGCCCATCTCTACTAGTTATTAGTCAATAATCTGATAACAGTTAAATAAGTTGTTCAATAGATTTACTGCTCAAGAGTTTATCATAAACACATTTGGTAATACAGCGTACATTATGATCAACCTATAGAGACTACTGTTTAAGGGCCTAGCCTTGGAAGCAGGGTTGCCAATTCTCCCAGGTCCCCTTGGGGAAACTTGGGGGTTTGATGATGCCCAAAATCTCCCACTTGACATAATGATGAGAACTTGTGTTTTCTATATCCTGCCGTTAGATGCCACCTGCTGTGATCGATTGTAACTACTTCATCTATTTAGGTGTTTACATCAGTAATTAATGTAATAACCCTTTCAGTGTGGAATTACTTTCCATAGAGTGTTTCTGTGGGTGGCAGAATAATAAAAAGGGCATTATGTATTTACCATTACAAGCTTAAATCATGCTGTGAGTCACCTGCACCTGGAAAGCATACATTGATGACTCAAAACTGAGAGTCTTTTGCACTGAAAGGGTAAACTCCATTTATATAATGTTTCTTCAGCTTATTTGCCATTTTTGATTGCATTTTGGTATTTCGAAGAGTCACCATTAAAAAAAAATACCTGCCATGTAAAATACCCAGCCACTGGGGTAAGTTGGGAACAAATATCTGGTCTTTAGTGTGCTAAAATTTCATGATTTAAATGATTGATGCATGATGATAAATGATAAAAATTATACAATTTACGATGAATGTTTATAGGTAATGCAAACTCAATGGCAATTATAATCATGCTTTTCACCAGAATTTTTGACTCTTGGAACACACTTCAACGGGAATGAACTCCACACGAGGACAGATTTGAAGGTACCTATCTGGCGAAAGTTTGTGGAAAATTGTCACAGACTGCATTGTAACAGAAACACTTTGAAAAAATTTCCACATCAATTTCGAGGAGACAATCCTACTTGGACATATTGATGCTAAGTGGGTGGAGTACTTTGCTCCTGACCAGAGGACCCTCGGTGAAAATCTAAGTGCCTCTTAGATTACTTAAAATTAACTTGCAATACTAAATTCCTCTAGCTGTGATTTTCTACATTCAAGTATCTAACCTTAATGAGAGTAAAAGACCTGTGATATTTATTGCACAGATTAAAATGACTGCTTAATTGGGCATTTTAAACTGTACAATAGGTATTACTAGGTGAGTTTAATTTTGGCCATTCAGTAAACACTGTATGAGGTTAACTACCAAATCCAGCCTCTAAACCAGCAAATCCAGCAATTTTCGAAGTACACAGTCTGTAGACTATCATATCCATTGTACATTAAAAAGTATGCTAGTCTTTTCACTCTCATGCTTCGACATGTGCAACAAAAAAACTGGCTATTATGTGCAAAGTGTGGGGATATTCCACGGCTGTTTGATTATTCAGTTTAGCTGATTGAATTCAATTATTAATATTCATGCTATTGCTGATAAACAATTGTTATTTGTGATGAGAAAACCACCTTTGTTAATTCCACAAACTTTCTTACGCTGGCACGACGCGCGTTTCACCACACTGTGGCATACTCATGTGAGCCAAATATAAGCCAAAAATACCAAAGGAGAACCAGGATGGAATACATGAAGCAAATTATAAAGGACATCAAGGTGAAGACTTTATTTAGGAATGAAACGATTAGCTGAGGGGAGAGCGGAGTGGTGAGAACTGCTACGTTGACCAATCCTTGGATTGATGACTGTGAAAATGATGAGGATAGATTACAGACTACTGATGTGATGACATATTTTGACATATCTTCCATTCAATTTACTTCATGTACTCCACCAAGAGTACCGCCTTTGATCTTTAATGAGTATGCCAAGGAAAGGGTAAAAGGGGCAAGGCAAGACCTAGAGATAGAGCAGCCCTGTACCTAATCAGGAAGCTTAAGTGCTGTGTGACCAATGACTATCTTCGTAATGCATATTATGCATTTTTTCAATCTCACCTTTCGTATGGAATCATACTTTGGGGGAATGCTTCAGATGTAAAACAGTTATTAATACTCCAAAAGAAGGTGGTTCGAGTTATCTCTAACTCTAGATTTAATGAACATTGTAAACCACTTTTTGTCAGATTAGGCCTAATGACTGTATACAGCCTATATATATTTCATACTCTGTTGCTCGTCAAGGGAAATCTGCAAATGTACTCCACAAGAGCTGATGTACACAATCATGACACTAGAGCAAATCATAAAATAGATATGCCTAACTGTAGACTGGTTAAATCTTTTAACTATGAAAACTTGGCTATCAAGTGTTTCAACATGCTGCCCAACTCAGCAAGAATGGTTGACAACAAAGCCTTCTGCAGGGCCCTAGAGAAATGGCTCATCTCTAAACCTATATATTCACTGGAGGAATACTTTGAAATTTATTTCTCCACAGTAAGTTTTTAATTGTATACTTGCATTTTGATTCTGATTGTATTTACTTTCTGCTTCTTATTGTATATCTACATTTTGCTTCTTACTGTATATTTGAGCTTTGTATTTAGTGTATTTCTTTCTTTATGTATCCTCGCAAGATGAGTGTAATGACTGATGACATCTACTACAATTATTGTTGTGCCACAGATGACTAAAGACATTATTATTATTATTAGCTTATAGTTAAATTTGCTGATGTACAGGCATTGGCTAGTCAGTCATCCACAAGATTGCAAGCATTGGAAGATTCATGTATTACAAACTGGAGCAGGTAGAAGGATTTAGGTACATGGGTAGTGTTTTGGAGGAAAATGGCCTTAGTAGTACAAATATTACAAGGAACAATGCGTTAGCAAAGGAGGAGTAACTAATATGAGAAAACAGACGATGGGGTCCTTGAGTAAGAATATCAGGAAAATAAAACTAGCAAAAAATCTAACATGGGGTGAATCATTGTACGGTGCAGATGTTTGAGAAGTGGGTGAGGAGGAAAATGAAGAAAGTGCGACAAATGGAAGAAATATGAATGAGAAAGTACCTGATGCATGGTGGATAAGGAGAGGAAATTTCTGGAGGAGATTAGGAGGCAGAGAAGGTGGTTGGAACAAGTTATGAGTGAGAAGCAAGGGGGGAAAATTAAGGCTGTGGTAATAAGAGGAGAAGTTTGGTAAGAAGCAGAGAGGGTGAATAGGCTTCATGGATATGGGGTGTGAAGAGAGTTAGGGAGTGTGCTAAGGCAAAGAATGGAATTGTGTAAGGAGATAGGGCCCTGTGGCTATGAAAGATTGATTATGGTAATATTTTCTCCATTTAAATCTGCCTCAATCAATAGAAAACCAAAAAATATTGCTAAGGAAACAGCTGGTTATCCACGGACAGGAACTCATTCCTTGACCAAGATTTTTGAACGTCTCTGCTTATAGCATGAGGAGCACTATTCAAATCTATTAAAACTACCTTCTGTATATTTTCTAAATGAGTGATGTATTCTTGAAAGACAGCAAGAAGAATTAAACTAATTTGATACTTAAAACAGAATTGTGTATAGACTAAAAGGTAAATAAGCCAAATCAGAACCAGGTAGGTGGTTTGTGGAAAAACAAATCACGCTGGAGTAACCTACAGCAAACTTAATTTTCAAAATCAGAAACAATAATCCAGAGAAACGTATACATAGGGATGGGACATGTAAACGTTCACATGTCTGGAGGCGTGTACACATTTTATTTTTCTTGCAAAATAATACATGTTAGCATCGTCCACTTTTGATCACAAATTGCCGCCAAATTCCCCCCTCCCTCCCCCGATCACTTAATATGACTTGAGTCAAGGCATATAGTAAGTATATATACTTACTCTATGGTCAAGGTGAATTGTTATGAATCAGTGTGTACAGTACTTCCTGAAATCTGGATCGCAGTTGGTGACTACTGTCACCGCCTGCAGCCAAATCTTACTCTCTGTGACACTGTTTGACCTTAGCAGGCTGCCGTTCTGTAAGAATTGGTGTGGGACTTCAACATTCTAGGCGTACATACCTGCAGGCCCACCGCAGAACGGAATGTGGGGTCAGAGACCAACTATTATATGTGTCGGGACAGGTAAGATGTGTACACGCCTGATTAACAAGCATGTACATGTTTACTGCAATACATCCTTTTGCCCATCCCTACGTATATAGTTTCACTGCTTTTACACCCATCAATCCCATTTCATAAGGGATATCTGCTGCTGATAAGCATTAATTACATTACATATAAAGGTCCTTGACATATTTCAATACCTTTACATAGTATCACGAGAACCTATATTTGCTTGATATAAATGAGTCTATGTAGTTTATGTCTCTGATTGAGACACAGACATCAAAAATACTAAAAAGTTTTTTTTTTATAAATAATAAAATATTTGCGCTACTTACTTTCACATCCAGTCAAAACAGGTTTTTGGGGAGTGGAGAGTAAAATTGGTTCTGCAGTGGAAGACAGCACAGTCTTAGGTCCAACCGCTGATTCAAAGACAACATATGCCACTTTAAAACCCTGCGGGAAGATAATATATTGAATGTTTTAACAAATCCAATCGGGATACAAAAACAAACACTACGTCTGGGAGGTATTAGTTTATTTTCATTGCAGTAACAACATGTAAGGGGATTTTTTCATAGAAGCAATTCGCTTCGAAATCGTAATTAAAAAACAAATATCACAATTAGAGAGCGAATAAGCGCGTGACGATGTATCAAAACGCAATTGACTCGCCTGGGAATGCAACCAAAGTTAACGTAGCAGAAGACGCACGTTCTTCCATTAAAATGTAATATGTTCATCAAATTTACATACTCATAAATACAAAAATGTCAAAATGCTAACAAATTAAATTACCTTAATTTGAGGATTTCTGAAAAACAAGGACTGCTCTGAATCTGGATCAGCTGAGGTGGGTTTTTTATGGAAGTAAACAGCAGAAACAGGGCAACCACTTCTTTCTGCGAAGGCTTTCTTCAGACTCTCCTAATGAACATAATGGTTGAGTGTAAAACTAATACTGGTACGATTAAGAATTGAAACGAAGAATAAGGTTTCTTTAAGAGAACTTAATATTACCTGCGTGCAATACGGAGGGACGTTCAACACGAATAAAGTTCTGTGAGGTGGCTTACTCTCCGATTTTTCCCTCACAGAATGTTCTTTAACGAAGAGATAATGCTGAGCAGTGTTCTCCTTCGAAAACTTCAAAGGTATCACTAAAAACATGCATGGAAACAAGGATATTACTGAAAATCTTAGTTGTTGTCGATTCAATACTATTATCTAACATGCATCTGAAATTACCTTTGAATCCCTGAGCTTCCATGGTGAGAATCATGCTCGAAATCTTCTTCCAATCTATTCACATGCTCATGTTTACATGTGAGTCGGACTTCGCCTAGCGCTTAGTTTTTGTTTTAGCAACGTATTACGTTCATCAATTGTTTCAACGGAGGAGTATTTTTGAAACTGCATTTGAAGGCGAGGTGTACTTTCTAAATGTTTACTTCAGCTCGCAAGGTGTGAGAATATTGGATGGTGTTCAGTTATTCCTGTTCCATTGCTTGTACAGGAAATTAAGCTTTGTATAAGCAAGAGTTAAGAATGATGAAACCTTTAGCATTGATTTTTTCGAATTGATTTTTAGGTAAAGGTGAGCTTATAGAATGTAAAGTTATATTTCTTTCTGCGGTAACTGAATACTTTCCTCAGGCACAACATAACATTTGGCCCGATGGTATGGTATTAACATTCGCAATGTCTTCCTAGTAATATTGTGTCGTGTGAATCCAAGCCCCTCTACGGATTAATTTTGTAAGTGATTCTGCCCTCATTGCTTCTTATAGTAATAATATAATGACAATGAATTAATGTAACTACATTTGAGAGGATTTATAGTTTTATTATAATTATTGCATTAACATATGTAATTTCATTGTTAATTCATTTATAATATTAGTCTTTCAGACACATGGTATCAATGTAAGAATCGATCTTCTGGCCACCGAATTACTTGATTTTTTAAGAAAGTTCTTGAATCATATGTTGAATGGTGGAAAATTAATTTTCATTCATATCACCTTCATTTTGAAGCATATAAACTATATTCTAGCTGAATTTACTTGTCTTATTATAATAGAATGTATGTTGAATAGCACATGCTATCTTTAAGGGTTCCATATGCTTTCTACATCCTTCTCCTGATAGATACTGTCATTTCAAATATGTACTTCTAGTCTATTGTCATATTTAAGCATAATGGTCAACTTACTACCGCATCATTAAGTGACAGTGAGATCTTGACCACCAATGCCAAACCATGTATGAATCTCTTCGATAAGTTATAACTTATAATTGTATTTGACCCCTTTATCATAATCATTTCTATACATTAGTTTCTTCCTGTTGATATACCCTTGACCATTTGTTAGCTTGGTTCTCTTCCTAAAATCTCCTGATTTTGTCTATTTTTGTTGAAAATACTGCCCAAATTGTATCTAACTTACCAATCTTACTTTTCCAATACTTAATGTATTTTCCACTTTCTTTGCATGAAAAATGTTTAGTGTGATTGCTAACAGCTTGGTAAACAAGGATGCACAATGTGCTTGGCTAATTTTTTGTGAACTTTACTTTAAAAAATGCTTTACTGATGATCCATCAATTGAACGTTGAATTGTATAAATTACTTTATTTTGTCTATGCTACAGCTGGGCAGTCCACTTGATCCATTAACACTGTGGTTGGGTATCCATCTGAGTCGACACAAAATGATTTTTTCTCAGAAACCTGTTTAGGGTTGTAATTGCCATTTCCAGCACATGTGAGGTATAAGGATTCAAATAGTTTTGTATCTCTTGCACAGTCTGGAATGATAGAAATCATTAATGAATACTTTGAAATAGTATTTTATACCAATGAAAGTTTTCAACTGATATTTATGATCCAAGCGTCTACTTTTGCTGCCTACTATTTTAATAATAATAATAGTTTATTACGGGCATATACCCAATTTAGAACAGAACATGTACATTCCTTTCAATATAACTCTTAATAATTAATAAAATATTCTTAAAATAATAAGTATTAAATAAGAAAAGGAGCACTAGAATATGAATTATATTATAACAAAAGATATTGCTCAAATAACATGAGGTCAGACAGAATTTGACAATGATAAAATACACTTCTTCTTAAATATGGAATGTTTATCACTAAAAATATCAATGTTGCCAATAAGGGAATTATATAGTCGAGGGATCCTGGTTAGTGGTGAATTAAAAGTGAAATTTCTACTACAGTATTTAACATAGAATAATTTTGTGCTTCTGGTGGTGGAAAATGTGGCATTAAATGGGATCAATTGAAGTAGGGATGGACAGTTAATAAAGTCATTGCATAGATTGTATAGGAATAGCAATTCAGCAAGATTTCGTCGAACATGAAGTGGCTTTAAATTCAATATCTGCATTGTTTCTGCATATGGGACATCTTGTGTTGAAAATCCAGCATAATAATTTACAATTGTTAAAAATTTCTTTTGCACTTTTTCTAAGCTATTAATATAAATTTTATAATGTGGGTTCCAAACAATGGAATCATACTCTAAAATAGGACGAACTAATGATATGTATAAGTTTCTTAATATATTAATGTCTTTAAATTCATTAGTAATCCTAGTAATAAAGCCTAGCATACGAAAAGACTTGCTAACAAGAGATTAGATATGGTAACTAAAAGTTCATCAATAAGAACCCCTAAGTCCTTGATTACATCCGTTCTAGGGATAACTTCACCATTGATGGAATAGTCAAATAGAGTGGGAGATTTTTTATGATGGAAGGAGATTGCACTACATTTTTTTATATTTATGGTCATAAAATTTTGAGCACACCAATCACTAATTTTCAATAGACATTCATTAAGTTTGTGACATTCGTGTGGGTTCTTCACTACAATAAACATTTTAATGTCATCGGCATATATTAAATGTGGAATAGGAGAGATGGCATAGCTAATATCATTTATAAAAATCAAAAATAGAACTGGCCCAAGGTGAGAACCCTGAGGATCTCCTGAACAAACATCAAACAAATGTGAGGTAGTAGATTTAACTTTTACTAATTGTTTACGACCAATCAGGTAGCTTTGAAGCCATTTCCACATCACTCCATTTATACCCAATGAACTCAATTTATGTAAAAGAATGGAATGATTCACTTTATCAAAAGCTTTTGCAAAATCTGTATAAATGGTATCTATTTAGTAGCCGCTGCCAAGCCCTTCAATGAGGTACTCGGTGAACATCAATAAGTTAGTTGCAGTTGACATGCCTTGCCTGAAACCATGTTGTTCTGGCACCAACACATTTTTTAATAATGGTGCCAATCTGTCAACTACAAGGCTTTCCAACAATTTGGCTATAACACACTGAATCGCAATGGGACGGTAATTAGATATATCACATTTATCCTTTGACTTGTAAATAGGAACTATGTAACTTGATTTTAGGATACCTGGGAAGGTACCCTCATTAAATGATAAATTGAAGAGAATATAAAGAGGATAAGACAAAATCAGAGCAACAATTTTTCAATACTGATGGAGGAATTTTGTCAGGACCACTACCTTTACATGCATCAAGACTTTTTAATTTACTGACGATTTCATTGACAGATACTGATAATGAGCAAAAGTTAATTTGTAAAGGAAACTTACAAGATGGTACTACATTAGGGTAATCCTTGGTGTAGACACTCGAGAAATGACTAGCAAAGAGTTCAGCAATTGTCAAATGATCTTCACCTACTTTGTCATTAAGAAACATTCTTTTATTTAATTGTATTTTATCTACTAAAATTGTGAATTACTGCAAATACTTACTTGTATATAGGTCAACCTTGTGTATTATTGTTTCACTACCTACTTAAAAAAAAAGTGAATATTTTTCATGTCTCATGTATAGTTCAACCTCATTTATTAATGCCCGGGAACCCTAGATTTTTGTCATGGCCAACATTATGCATTTTGATATATTGAAGTTACAATAAAAGTGGAATTTATGATCTTTATTTTCTACTGCTTACACCAATACTTATCTAATGATTCTGAACTTGGTAGTAATACAGTTTAAACATTTTTATTTCAACCCTCAATCTTGGGAAAAAATATTTTCTCTACTTTTTTATGGGACATTCAAAAGTACATATGTATTACTCGATCATATGTTCATCTCAGAGTATTGTATAAGTACATATGTAATATTCCATACAGTAAACACATCAGCGATAGGCCATCAGTCAAAAGAATGGATGTACAGTAAAAGCTCAATCTTACACACTTTGATTTTACATAACTCTCGATTTTGCCTAGCAGCATAATGGTTGATATGGACAGAAATAGACATCCATATCCAAAAATAGAGATTAATGGAAATAGAGAGGTGTAGCTTTTGATCGGAGGGGTGCTATATTCCAACAAATACGGTTATTATCGACCCTGGTAATGTTAATTTTAATACCTGTAATGAATAACAATACTTAGGAAAGGATTGGATAGTACAGACTAAGGATGTGATCCAAAAAGACACTTTAGGTTTCGTGCCATACCTGGAAGGCACCCAAACTCAAGAGTCCGAGCCTCGGCGTTGAAGGTGACCCAACCCTTTACCATGGGTGGTTTATAGCACCAACTGACCAGTCATGCAATAGTTTATAAATTTTTAATGTTAAAAATAAATTGCACAATTATGTTCTTCTTTGTGTTGTACTAGTCATGCTGTTGAAGGGGCAAGGGCCTAGCCATGTTGAAACACCGGTTCCTGTCAGAACACCAAAGTTAAGCAACGTTGGGCCCGGACAGTGGTTGGATGGGTGACCCTCCTCCATACCTGTACCGTGGATGGAGAGGTGATACTCCCTCCAGAACACCGGGAGGCCGGAGGGAGATATACCCAGACCGGGAGAGTTAGGGGGAGGACACCCTCTATACCTGGAACTGGGGAGGCAGGGGGAGGCCAGCCCTCCATACCTCTACCGTGGTGCTCTTGTCCCCTGTCTGCAAGTGGCAGACAGGCATTGGGTTGGCACAATGGACCAAGAAAGGTCTAAGTGCCCGGGCTCCTGACGAAGGCCCCCCCGACTAACAATCTAACATGCTGTTGAAAATGGGTTTTTATCGCAGTTATGCCATATAGATTAACCATTTTACGTGCATTAGTAAACCAAGCAAGTTTAATGTACATGAAATTACTAAATCACGTAAAATGGTAAATATCTATCGTATGACTGCGATAAAAAAACCATTTTCATCAGCATGACTAGTACAACACAAAGACGAACATAATTGTGCGATTTATGTTTAACTTTAAGAATTTATAAACTACTAGCTGAAGGTACCCGTTGAAATTCAACGGGTGTGAAAAACATTGAACTTATTTTATAAGAAAACCACAAAGCCTGAAGGACACTGTTAGCATGATCATTTGAGGAGTCCGTATCCTATCTTGTTTGATGTGATCGTTTTAATTCGTTCGTTTTCCATTTCGTGCACGGAGAGTTGAGTGATTGTTTGTCCTCTTTAATGCACGGGAAACCCAATAATGGGCCACGAAGACTCATTACTACTTAATAAATAGCACCTAGGTTGAATATCTGTTTGAGTCTTTCGCAGCACTGGATTGCAGTTCTCTCCATTGTTTTCGGGTTAGTTGCGTCAAGTTTTATTCAGATGACGTTTCGTGGCCTATGCTGGCCACATCTTCAGGTCTGAGTGATAGATGGTCTTCGGTTGATAGATGGTCACCTCGTCCCACCGGTTCTCTTGAGCCGTCTTCTGAGTTATTAACAGCTTGATCACTTACCTTGTGTACATGAATATATTTGCATTCAATGCCTTAATTGAGTTCCGCTAATCAACGTTGATATGTGTGTATCTTAATCAGGATAGGAGAGTGGAGTATAATCCAGTGGTTGATACCGTCAAAAGCAGCATTTTCAGCTGCAGCCTTGTTTATTTGTCCTATAAATCCTTCACTACCCGGAATGCGCCTTTGGTATGAAGGGTAGTTATAATCATTGGTTTCTAAATCATAATCATCGGTTACTAAATTAAAAATCTATGGTGATCAATCTTAGTGCACTTGCCAATTGTCATGCACCGATGACGTCCATTGCGCAGAATATCCGTTCTTCTTATGGGTAAGAAGCATGTAGTGACGCAATTATAATTTTCGCCATCTTAAAACAGATTGAAGTTTCGAAACAGATGGTTCAATATTTGAACCAGATTTTTAGCTAGTTGCCCATCGGTAGGTTTGGTTAGGATACAATTTGTGCGGTTCTTTGCGTAATCCGTGAAACACTACGGGGAGATTATAATGAGATTGCTGGTGGGCATGTCTTTGATCATTCAAGGCTAACAATTGTCGTTTTTCATGCAAGGACTCATTTTCTCGCAAAGGAGACATTTCTCTTGCTTTAGAAAATGTTTTCAAAAGGTTACCCTTTTTTCTTTTAGGCATGTTTATGGATATATTTTTAAGTCCAAGGAGGGTAAATACAGAGGCAAGTGAGAGACTCGAATAGGCAACTCGATGATTGAGTCAATGTAAGTAAACTGCGTTTTAACACGTTTAAGTATATATAAATAACTCGTTAAGTTTATGTGGGAATTGGTCTAAAAAAACTGTTCGCAATCGTAATGAGAGGCAGACGGTTCCACTATGTGTAATTCATCTGAGTATTAAACTATAATAAACGACGCCGTATTTGTTGTAGCAACAGAGGCATTATTAACATTATTATTCGCTGCACGTAAATATTCTTCCACGAATTCCTTTGTGTGTATCGTTTTATACATAAGTGTTCTCTCGTATGCAGTTCCCTTATGAGAGCTACTTTGAGAATACACATTGAAGAGTATACCTGTAAATATGAATATTGAATTTATTGATTACCCCCCGAAGCAATCTATCATGGGGCCCTTGGGACTCTGGGCCCTTCTTATACAAATTTTCTTTCTACGTGCTATCATGGGCCGGCAGGAAAACTTAAATGCCAGATGCGTGAATATCCTTTGAAATTCAAATCTCTGGTTGTCAAGGAAATATGCTATTGTTGATTTCAGAGAAAAAGGTGAGATTTTTCAGCTATAAACATAATTTTCAGAGAATTACGAAGCGTAAAAGAAAATCGATTGAAAGAATTAGAAACTTCATTTATTCAACCATCCGATCAAAAAAATTCCAGCCCTCTATCTTGAGTGAAAGTAATTTTTAAAAGCAAAAAATAAAACCACTGCACCAAACCCAATGCTTTGCATGGACCACAAGGGCCCCACAGGGGGGGCCTTTGGGGGCCCTGACAGATTTTTAATATATCCTATGTTTCATCCCGGTACATTTTCTAACTACATACAAAATTTCAGCTCAATCGGTTCAGTACTGTTTGCGTGATTGAGCAACAGACAGACAGACACCATTCAATTTTTATATATTAGTATGATTGTGTGCCTGGTCAGTTGATGCTATAAACCACCCACAGTGAATGGTTGGGTCTCCTTCAACGCCGAGGCTCGGACTCCGAGTTCGGGTTCCTCCCGGGTACGGCACGAAACTTAAAGTGCCTTTTCGGATCACATCCCTGGTACAGACTATCTGGGGTAGAATTTTTCAGCATTAGAGAGTTTTGGGGATGACTTTTGCCTGCATGTGGAGTCCCCTTCGTATGTAAGACCCAGGGGTGATTTTCAAGCGATTGTTTTAGGGAAAAGCTGTCAAATTCAAATTAAATTCATTCATCAAAACAAATTTACTTGACTTATGGCTTGATTATAAGTTCTATGAAGAGACCTGAAAAATGTTATTTAATCATACATTTTTATCGACCTTTGATTGTGCATACTGTCTCTTTTTTGGTACCTCATACTATGTAAATTTGAGGTTTTACTGTGTCTTTGAAGGGTGACTTTTTTGTCACTTCATGCATCTTTATCATATCTTATGAGATAACAATGGAGATTATTTACGTACATAAGAAAAGAATAAATTACTGTCTTCTTAAATTCTGTTTGTGTAAATGTTGATGGATTTAGGCAACGTTTCAATCCTGTTCTCTTCCATAGCAAGGCAAACCGTGACTGATTGCTGCCAAGTATTTTTATCAGCACAATCTTGTGTAGTTGGGCACATTTTTAAAATTTGGTGGCTATTGCCATTAATTTCTTTTTAAACCATGCGTATTAAAGGCATGGGAATGTAATGGGTAGCATAGCTAATTCACAATTTCAACTTACTGCAGTTGACTATTGGCAGTTGTTCAACAGGACATGCATAGCCTCCTATTGTGGTTTTGTCCTTCCATGTACAGGTTATTCTGTAAATAGATATATGCTTTGTTATACACCAAAGTGATAAAATTCACGGGAAAATAGTCATTTGTCTCAACTGGTATCCATGCCTGGATCCAGATACGAGTGACAATTGGGAGATCGATCTCCCAATTGTCAGTCAGGTGAGTTAGACAGACCCTGCGACTTGTTGATTGTAATCGCATATGCTGGAATCAAGATGAAAGGGAGTGTTGTCTCAGTCTAAGCCAAATCAAAAATGACTCTCGCTTCTTTGAAATTTCTTGCAACCTGTTGAATTACGAAATTTTAAAATTTAAGTGACTGTGGCTCCATCATGCTGCATTCCTGTGTCAGTGAATTAGTGACAAGGGCTTTTCTTATATAGATTCTCTCCTCCAGCCTACATTGTAGCACAGGATTTATTATCGAGCTTGCTAAGACACTGTTGCATTTCTTTGCATATTCATGTGATACCCTCGGCTGTGTCCCTAACATTGAATTATCCCACGTTTTTTTGTTTAATGATTGGTTTAGAACACAATAATTGCATATATAACCATCTTGTGAATTTTATTAGTTGGCCCTCAGACAGAATTTTCCTTTTTGATGCATGGGTTTTTTTTTAAGTTATCATGTGCTAACAAATTTTGCATGTGTAGGGCTACTGGATTGGGGTTGCTAAATTTGCATTTGGATGACAATGATTCTATTTCTTTACTTCAGAAACGTACTTGAAAAAGGACAAAGGGCTAAATAATGAAACACAAATGCAAGATTCATGTGTACATTTATTTATGTACTCAACTGATGCTGTAAATTAAAAAAAAATAACTGGATGAGGTCATGTCAGGGATACAGCTGTGGGTTTTTCTCGAGTACATGAAAAAAATTGAGACTTTTTAGCACCTCCATTCAATGCTTGATTGTGGATCATTCCTTGGTTTAACTGATGAAAGTGTTTCAACAATGACATAGAGCAATGATTGCGGCTCAAAATTCTGTCAGGTTGATTGTAGATTTTGGGCGATGAAATTTGAGAATCAATCAATATACAGCTGAGTGAGCTGTACCGCAGGTTGCTATAATATTTTTTTTTGCTGTTAACAATCACCTTATTTTAATAGAATTTCCTTGGTTTTGTTCTGTCAAAATTGCTAATATTTTGGTAATTTTCAAATGACTGATACCTGCATGTAGTATGTAAAGTCAGCTTGGTGTATATGTTACACTCAAAGTTCACTCGCCGAAATTGGTCAATGACTGAAATATTTATTCACGTTGCTATGTGGATGGATCAAAATACCCTGGGTGCATTGTGGGCATTTGTATTTGGTCATTATCATAAACAAATTACACACTGCATGAGGTAGGCAAAAGTATTTTTCCACAATACGTTGTCGGTGTAACCATTGTGCTCAAAGACAGAAATCATTTTTCTAATGGCAGGGCTAAGCATAAAGGGTGGGATCAAAAAGTAGTAGGACTGAATTTCTGTAGTGCGAACCGAGTGGTGGAGGAGGGTGAGACCACCTGGGCATGCTAGTGGGGGGCCTTCCGAAGAGACTGATATTTTTTCCAGTCACCTGCGGGCAAGCGGAGAGTAAGGACGTCGATTTCCGTGAACCTCTGTTAAGAAGTGTAGTCACGATCCGCGGGTGTCCTCCGTCGCCACACGCGGGGGTTTCAGGCCAAGCACAGGGTTGCCACGTTGCCTCAGCCCCCCTACAGTCCAGATCTGGCACTGCTAGACTTCTTCCTCATTCGTCGGCTCAAGTGGGACCTCAAGGGAAACCGATACAGCTCTGTAGAAGGCGTCAAAGGAGCCGTAACAGCATCTCTGAAGGGGATCCCGGAAAGCGAGTTCCAGAAGGCGTACGAGCAGTCAGAATCGCGTTATAAGCATTGTGTCGAAGCACAAGGGTGCTATTTTAAGGACTACTAAGGATTTGTACCGATTAGTTGAATAAAAAATTTAACCGTAAATGAAAAGGAAAACTTTGTTATATTCCACCAATTTATTTTTAGGTACTACTAGTTTCGACGCAGCGGCGTCATCTCCAGGTACCTGAAGATGAGGCCACTGCGTCGAAACTAGTAGTACCTAAAAGTAAATTGGTGGAATATAACAAAGTTTTCCTTTTCATTTACGATAAAATGAACTTCCACAAGGTTGAGCCTGAGATGATGGAGATAATAAAAAAATTTAAATTAATTCAGTCCTACTACAATTTGATCCTACCCTGTATCATGAAGTATGCCCCTTCCTTCGCTTCTCCTCTACCAGGGTTACTGGTCGTGGGGTTGAGCATATCACAACGAAAAGCATTTTGCTGTGAGACATGTTGCAGGTGGTTTTCGCATTCGGCCTTTCACAAAGTGTTTACACTGACAATGTGTTGTGGAAAAATGCTTTTAAAAATGGTTACTTTAAAAAGTTTTAAAGATTTTTCATTCATTATCAGTAGTCATCAATCCAGGGATTGGTTTGCAGCAGTTCTCCATTCCTACATATGTATTTATTTACTTTGACGTCCTACATGATTTTTTTATGTATTCCATTATTTAATGACAAGGGTAAAACATTCCCTCTATGAAAAAGGTTTGGTCAAAAAAGAGTTCAGGGCAAATGAAACTTCTGTTTATCAAAACCTAAAATTTGCATTCCCTTAGTGTGTGACCATAGTAGAGCCTCTGTTAGACTTTCCTTGTGTATAGCTGTACATATGTTAAACAAAAGGATTACCTATATGTACTTCACTTACCGATCCTTCACAATCTGATAGCTTCCGTAGCTTCCATCTGGGTCACATATGTCCACACCGAGGTAGGTATTATTGGTGCCATGTTTTATTAAAATATCTTTGATTTTTCCTGCGGCCACAGCAGCACTCTCACACTCACGTAGATACTGACTTCCTAACTCTTCTTTCATGTCTTGTTGGGTGACCACATGGAAAGTTGAAAGTAATTTTTGATTGGAAAAAGTCTTTAAACTTAGAGTTAGTGAATGGTATGGCTCTATTATTTATTTTTATTGTGCAGAAATTTCATGATATTGTTGCAACAACAGGTGTAATGAAATGAGTGTTGGAGGTGAAAGGAGGAATTGCATTGGGTGGTAGAAGCCCCAAGGGAAACTGTGAACGCGGCTGACAAAAATGGAGTGGGGAACGATTATCCTTGGGTGGGGATGGAAATGGTCTACTCCGGTGTCAATGTAGGCTTGAACGTTGCTTTATCATCGCTTTAGACTTAATCATGTTGCAGGGTCTGCTCCGAGAATCAAACTTTTTTGACCGTGCCTACCCAGATAAGGAATGGCGTGATGAGCATGTGTGTATGAGATTACTATAGTGTAGAAAATCACATAAGAGAAGAAATATTA
This sequence comes from Pyrrhosoma nymphula, assembly GCA_963573305.1. NCBI lineage: Eukaryota > Metazoa > Arthropoda > Insecta > Odonata > Coenagrionidae > Pyrrhosoma > Pyrrhosoma nymphula. Next base: position 56,203,647 of record OY754339.1, on the reverse strand, counting down.
TGAGTCTTAAAAGAACAAGAGAATGTATATTAAGTAATACATGAATGTTGCAGAAGCTAAAGAGGTATACAAGATTGTTGGAGTGTGGACACCAACTGGCCTCAGAAACCGTGGGTTTAAGACACCTCAAATATAGCAATATGCCTTACAGAAATGTGTTGGTTGTCGTACAGACGTATCAAACATTACAATAAATATTAATACCCAGTACCTCTCACTCTGTGTTGGTGATCAGAGTACGTATTGTTTTAACATTCTCATGTTTCTTTGAGTTAACCAAGAAATTCTATGAGGAGGTGACCATCTGGCGTTTCAAATCAGGAGTTTCCTTTGTCCCAACAGGTCCCCTGCCATTAGTTCTAATTTTTTATGAATAGTATTCTTTGTTATGGCATGTCCCCTAACCTACTGCCATTAAGTAAGTTCTAATAATTTATGGAGAAGCCAAAAATTTACTTTCCAAAGATAGTATAATTTTTTACAATGAATCAAGTATAAAATCCACCAAGAAACAACTGAATTGACCAATCGAAAACAGTGCTAACAGCTGAGCTAATCTGGTCATTACAAAGCTAGTATAATAGTTCTGTTCTCACATTATGTATTTGTAAATGAAAATTTTTACAGTTTGTTCCACTGATAACAGATATTTCTAGTTAAATACTCTCTCAAAACTCATGAAGAAAATTGAGAAAAAGAAGGTCTGAATAAATGATTTGTACCTGCAATTTTCCCTTGATAATAACTGCAATGCATATTTAATTTAGAAAAAAGTCCTGATAGAGCTTTTTTTGAAATAAAATTTCTTACTAAACACCAAGGCCTTAGATAGAACTGCATTGCAAATTCCATTGTAATGAGTTCAGCGGTTCCCGAGATATGTAGTCAGTAGTAAATATTTTCCTTTTACATGTATGTAGATTTTAGTTTTCCCTATCTTATTTGGCTAGAGCCTTTGGCAGAAAACACTATGGAAATCCAAGAAATTGTATTGAATTTTACTTTTTGGAATCTATTTTCATCATGTATATGATTAAGTGGTAGAAGAAAGAGATGTAGCTGCAACTCACAGCAGGGTAAGAGGGTTGACATTTCGATGGGAACAGCAACCGACTGTGGCACTCCAGTTATAGTGTCCGAGCACCAGCATACTCCATCGTCACACTGTAGACGCTCGTAGTTGCCCCACTCATTGCAGTGCAGGGATATGTCTGACCTATCTCTTCCTGCTTCGATGTCCATTACCTCCCGGCTGCACGCTTTTGCATCATTCCACAGAGTGGTGAAAAAAAGGAAGAATTAAGCAAGTTACTGTCTGTGCCGAAATATTACATACTTGAATTTAAATCTTAATGACTCCGAGACAGTTCATTGGATTTTCGCGTTATGTACATAATCATTTAGATAAATTTGTTTTCTATTCAGTCCGTGCATACAATATTTTTTAAAACAAATTTGGGACCATTTTTTGGTGTTAGAGTATAAAAGGTCCTATTTTTTATTGGTATGCTGTTGTCAGTGTAAAATATCTCAACGCCGTTCTGTAGGCGGTGAATGATTATCAAAAATTATACCAAGTAGATGCTGCAGGCACTGACTCCATGAGAACAGGTTTGTTGTTCAGTGTCCTGAATTTAAATACCATGCAATGCATAACTCTGCACAGCATAATGTTGCTAATGTTTGGAAAGTCTAACCTCAACTCATCTGTAGTTTCTGCTGCTCTTTATCCACCGCTAGTGTAGTTACTTGGGGGAGGCCAGTAGGTCCACTAATGTAGACACCGAGGAGTTCTTACACTTTTGGGGTCCTTGCACTGAGCTAATACGTAGATATGAATGTTTTATTGGTTTAGATAGTGTGAATGAGTTTTTTTCTTGCAAAACCTAATTGATTCCATATTCATATTTTATTTTTAAATTTAAGGTGTTGTACGAAGTAACTATATGGTGACACAAACATTTGTCGTATAATAAAAACATCTTCACATCTGAAGGTTTTTTGGCAATCATATTAAAGGAAATGTGCTGATTAATAAATTTATATCTAAAAATATTTGATATAACTTAAAAACTAAACATTGTTACATTTCTGGCATGATAGGTACATCAGAATTTCCTCTATTTTTTATATATCTCTGGAGTACACAACTGTGCCATATGCCATGGAAAATTGCTTCTATATTATGTCAAATAAATATCTCAAATTTATTAGGAGGATAAGTGAATGCAGGCATTGGTTTCAAGATTGTTCATTATTCCTTAATTCCATTCTAGCTTGTGTAATTCTAAGAATTGGGAGGGGTGGAATGGCTCTCAGAAGTGCTTACTCACAGAATCTAGGACAATTTCTTAATGTACTTTGACCATTCTGTACTTTATGAAAAGTCTACATAGATCGTTACTTAACTATTGGAGTGCCTCCATTGTGCTTATGAACGCTGATGTCCTTACACTCATCATAACTTTATCTTTATGTACATTGAAACGCTATCGGGAGAAGGGAGTAGATTTTCTCGCCGATAACACTCGTAAAAACACAAACTCTTTCCAAGCTCGGGTGAGATAAATGAGGAAAACGAACGAGAAACAAGTATTATCAATCAATAACTTAACTGTCAAATATATTTCACAAATAGAACCAACCCATTTGCAAACAATTTACCCATAGGTCGAGTGCCAGGCGACCGTAATGAGAGTTTCAAGGCGGAAAATAATTTTCGTATAGTTACAAGTACGAGAGGTTGAGCTTCTCTCTTAAGTACAAAAATGACAAAGTCAGAAGGCTCACACAACAGTGTTACCCGGTCGCCGTCTCGGAAGCAATAGAGGGCGAGCTCAGCCATAAGTCAGCTGAGGAGGGGGTCTGTCGACAAGGACGAAGGTGGAATGGGTAAGGTCAGGAGGTTGGCGATTGGTAGCCTTGGAGGGGAGGAAATAATGGGATGGGTGATAGATAGGGTGGCAGTTTTTAATTGGAGCGCCAGGAACTGTTTTCTGGCGTCGGCCGCAGAATACAGGATCACAGCCTTTGTGCCTTGGTCAGGATGACTGCATTTTTGGTATCCTTCCTCACTTTACTGGCTATAAAAACGGTGCAGGACCTGGTGAGGGAACGGCGCGGCAGATGTCGCTGCATTTTGTAGTCGTAGGCATTTTGGCCGTCGTTGGCGCACATGTCGTTAGCGCGCATGTCGTTCGGGCAAGTCCTTTGGCTAAGTCCGGAGGATAAACCGCAGAGGGGAAACTGTCCAAAGAGGGGAATTGGCCAAAAAAAAGGGGGGAAAATGCCACAACATCATTCATTTTAAATCCTGCAAAAACTTAATTGGCTTTGGGATAGTGATGGCCTGATGGGTCAAATCCAAAATTTATCTCTTTTTTTCTTATTGGATCTCAAATACCAAATCTCGAATTCAAATCCTGCTTTCACCAAATTATGAATTCATTTATATTTTCTTGTAAATTTTGGGAACTCTTAAGTAGCTCCATGTTTTCCGTCAAACACAAATCTAATAATAATATTTATTTATGGGGTAGTTAACCCATTTCAAAGTTTACATTGCTAATACAATATTAACCATAAGAATAATATTAAGGATGGTCACAGTGTAATAAAATCAAATATGTATACGAAATAATTATCTCAAAGAGATATTCTTCATAATAATAGAGATTCATGGTAACATTTATAGGACTGCACAAAAATGTTAATGGATAATCACAAAGTAAAGAAATAAATAAATAATTACCACACAAAGAGATTCTTCGTATTATAAAAGATTCATAATAACACTCAGATTGCACAAAAGACATCAGACTCCAGAAGTAGATAACAATATCAATCGCATTGGTAAACACCTTAATTAATTTGTGTTTATATAAACTGAAATAGCTTGTTGATAAACACTATGAAACATTATTTAAAAAATCCTTGACCTGTGCACTCGAATGTTTGAATATATCAATATCACAACAGATGGAATTTGAGTCGCGCATTAATTTTGATAATGGTGAAAAGAAGGAATAGTTAGTAATGTGATTTGGAACACTAAATACAGCAGGGATTCTGACACCTCTTGACGGAACCTTGAAATTGATGGCCTGTAGTAATTCAGGTACATCTATGGAACTCATAATTAATCTGTGTAAAAATATAATACCCAGATTCCTTCTACGTATGTAAAGAGGTTTTAAATTTAAAATAGAGTGGATACTCGTGTTGTCCAAATTGTCAAGACCAAACCTGTACTTAAAAATTTAACAAATTTGTACTGTACTCTTTCAATTACATTAATATGAACTCTATTAGCTTTAAAGGAGAAATAATATTGAGCAGCAATTTGTTTCACAATGTATTAAATATTTTTAAGTATTAAATTAGGAATGCTAAAGAAATCCGAGTGAACGTATGAAACTTATTAATTTTTGTTTATGAAATGGAACATTCTTAGTCTGTCAGGATCTAATATTTTCCTTATATTATTAAATTTCCAGGAGTTCAGAAGTCTTTGTTTAAAAATACTGATGGTGGAGCAGTCCAAGTTGTTGTCATAGAAGGTGAATCAAATACTTTCCGTGATTATTATTAGTTCAAATTTCAGGCTTTTGCTGCAACTTAGGTTGGAGCTGGTAGTTTTTTACATGCTTCCTTAGTGCATTAGTGACTTCAGACATGCCATTTCGGGAATTAAAATATTGTCGCATGATGTGAAAATTGCTACTTTATCAATGGCATTTTTATGTGAAAAGTAATACCTAATTTCACTCTTGGGCGATTCCACTCAAATGGCTCACAAATTCCACAAAAATTCTTATGGTAGGCTTTTAATATTCATAAATGTAAATGATAGGGCGATTTGAATACACATTTTTATTTACCGCGATGTGGTTTGACGCGATGCAGTTTAAAAATGTGACTCCACTTCGATCTAAAGGTGGACTTTGAATGTAATTATGTAAGGGAGTAACCAGGGGGGTGATCGGGGCAATCCCCCAACGATGGAGAAAAAGCTCAATTTCAATATCCTACTTTCTAAATGTGATAAATGCAAATGTTTTTACCATAGGTGTTCAATTTTTAATTGTATTAACTATAATGAAGTGTAATAGTTGTAATAATAAGGCTTGTTTTGACATAAAATGGTTAAAAACTCGGTTAATTTTTCTGTCATTTTACATGCCCATAGGTGTACAAATACTAATTGCCCCATCCCAACTCCCCCCAAGAGCTTTCCCTGGTTACACCCTTGTGATGTGATAAGGAACAACAACCTCTCTTTTCTTTTAACATTGGGTCACACAAACATCCATTCCCATCTTTTAGCGCAGTTTAATTTTGCCAATTTTTCTTAATGTAACTAGAGATGGGCCACCCTGAAAATTACCTCGGTAATTTTCGTAAATTACCATGGTATTTTTCGTAATTTACTGTGCCCCTTGAAAATTACCATAATTATCTAGATAATTCTCCTATGTTTGAGATAATTTTTCATACAGATAAATTCCCAACATGTTCTTTTAAGCCAAGTGCACATTTCCTACGCATTTAATATTAAATATAGAGGCATGTACAACTCATTTTTGGAATATTTTCCTTAAATTATAACATTATTGAGTAACGGATTAGAATATTCTTCTTGAAAATTTCTCATACTTTGACAAAAGAAAGCCAGATTGCGTGTTGCTGCCGTGCCTTCTTTTTACAATTTTAAAAATTTTGAATAGATTAATGCTGTATTAGGAATGGTTTAAACATCATTATTCTCTTCCTATTTCTATTGGCTTTCTTATTTAACCATACATTTGCTGTTGTAAGCTTAAAACTAAAAAATACTGGAAAAGTACGGTATTTTTAAAAAATTACTGTAATATACCGTGGTAATTTACCTGATCAAAATTACAGTAATTTTCCCATCTCTATATGTAACCCATTTTTAGAACCAAATTACTATACCTTATAAATGCTCAGAAAGGTCCAGGCTTAATTTTACTGAGCAGTCAATGGCACTGGACAGCTTGAAAGTTTATACATATAATCTTTGGCTAAAATGTATGGTCTTATATTTGCGGCGAAAAACCACTGCACGATGGGGCAACAAAATGGTTAGGTGAAAATTTTGCAACTTTTGTGGCGTGAAAAAAGCGATGTTTGACAAGCCTTTCTCGGTTAGGTGTATGGTTTTCTGCACTTCAAAACTTCATTTTTCAAAGGCAAAAAGAAAAAATGCTCGGCCTTTCTGTCAAACACATAATAAAAACAGCAAGCATAATGGTCTGTGGTTGGCTTTGAAAATGACAAATTGGGAGGTCATGAAGGTGGTTTGGGCATCTGCCGTGTGCCGAATACTAGATGAAACTTTGTGATTAATAGCCATAAAACCTCCGTTTATTGTACATTTTTTTGACTTAATGAATTTTCAGTCAAATTATCAACGCTTGTGTAGTAAAAAGACATCTAGGTGCAAAATTTCCAAGGCGAGATTTAACCACGATATACAGTTTACAGCATCGTGGCATATATGCCACCCACTCAACTAGGTTCTAATCTTTTATTGGAAGGCATTATTCAATCGAATCTGGATCCATAAATTTGATAAGATTCGATCCTCGACTCCTGACCAAATCACTACTATGGGATGATGATTGTGAAATATAATGTTGTTTAATACCACCTTATAAAATTTCTATGTTACTATTTAGTAGGTATATGCAATAGTTCAGTGATAAATTGCTGGGAAGGACAGGAATATTGCAATACCATAGTTGCTGCAATGTGTAATATGTTAATGAAAGTTCTTCTTCTAACTTCCGAATATTTTTATTTAGCTAAGCCTATATTAATATATATATGTAGCAATAAAGGAGTATCATGTGAGAAAATTCAAAGGTCCTTACCACATGTTATATCCCCTTCATCTTTCCTCCATGCTTGTCCAAATATCCTCTTTCCATCTGGACTATAGCAAAACCATCTGTTGAGATTAGATTACGCATTAGGAAATGTTTTGTAAGATTGAAGAATGGAATATTGAAACTAGCCACAAGTCAATGTCATACTTTTGGGAAGTGTTGAAAGAAAGACGATACAAATTACATTTATCCCCAGTAGCCTACCACATTGGGCCTATGTTGGGCCAAAATGGCAATGCTGGCTTTCATTGGACAGGGACTGTCAATAAAAGCCCATATGGGCCCAATATGGGCTACCCCATGTAACATTATTGTTAGCGGACGATCCACTGGCCCCTTGATAAAAATTTGTTTCATTTCTGACCTTTGTATTCTCAATAATAAAGATAGAAGCAGAGGAATTGCTGAAATAGATGCTTTGCCTACTCCAAACCAAAATGTCGTACTCAGTAAACGATGTTATCATTGAAGGGTATTAACGATGAGGCTTACAGCGGGGATCCTGGTGAGATTGTTTATGAAATTATACTGCTCTTTTCTTATCAGCATCCTTAAATGAAATACTTCTGTACACATAAAAGAATAATTAAAAGTGTTAATCATTCACAATTGAAGTATAATCGCCTACTAACAGATCGGCTGGTCAATGATGTACACAACTCACAGTGTATAGAAGGATACTGACTGAGGCGGATAAGCGGGAGTCAACGGATAAAATTCAGAAAATGATTTGCCGAACACAATTGTGTTCTTTTAGCCCCGATGAATACAAATTTCGCAAACAAAAGCAAAAGTACAATGGGCATGACAAATAGCGCACAGAAAATTTATATTCCACGGCAGGCAAACATAGGTAAATGCCAGGCACTGTGCCAAAAGATTCAGTGACATTTAATAAATTTCAGAAACAATGCTGGTAATAACGCCAATACAAATAATTCATCTGCACTACTCTGTGAATTAAGTAACTCACAAATTTAGCTCTAATAGCGACTGTGAGTTAAAATGCACAGAAATACGGCAACATGAAAAGGATTTAATCATGACATTCAACCCAGAGTCAACGGCACACACAGTGTTGAGCTCAACTCAAGATCAACGCCCTCCATCAACCGTTTCCCTGCCATTAATGCGAACGTTCACATAAACGAATCTGAGCATACCAGCTGGGTAGCCAATGTTGGCCAATATTGGGTGCACGATCTTTACACATAGTCTTGAGGAGTACTTTTGAACTCCTCACAAATCTTTTGCTGTGACTGGTTGTAGAGAAGAGCAGAGGGCTTGAAATTCACTGGTTTCTGTTCCAAATTGAAGATTGATTCAATGAAATCTTAGCAAGTTTATGACAATACATAATTTGTACCTATTGTGTGTGTGGAAAATTGTGAAAAAAGCTTAAAGCACAGAAGGAAAGGGAAGCTTCTACCCCATGTGTGCTAACTTTTACTCCCATAAGGAAAGAAATCAATATGTTGCAGTAGTTTCTCTTTTTGATTTTTTAAATTGCTTTCACTCAAGATATTATGTTTACATTTTCACTGTGGAATGGCTGAAAAAATTGAGTTTAAAATTCTAGCATTCAATAATCCTATACTCTTCTTTCTTGCTTTAAAATTGCATTTTTGTCTCCAAAATCTTCTTGTTTTTTCACCATTTCAACAATTGAAATGTTAATATTCCTCGGAAACTGTTGCATAGGCTTCAGATGAGACCTTACCTATGCTTGTATGGTGTAGGATAAATGATCTAATGATGATTTAAAGTGAGATTTTACTTGGGGTATTTTTTGCCCCAATCACTCAATGTGTGGTTTATGACTGCTATAAGGTATAGGTGACATTTAGCATGTCACATTGGAAGTGTTCTATTATTTCTATGCAATAATGAATTTTTCTCCTTCCTATTGAATTTCAGTGAGTACCCTCTTCTAGTACCTACAAAATATAACACCATACTACAGAAAAGTAAATTATGGAGACATATGAAAATCTATTGGTATGTATTAGAAAAATTGCTTTTTGACCCCATTTTTTATGTTCCTTTCAATCATTTATCTATGCTTGAAAGATGATTTGTCAAGAATTAAGGAAAATATTCACAACTATAATTAGCAAACATATCTAACATGTGAAAACTAAGGCCTCCATTGCAAAAAGTATGTACATGTCTGTAAACCTCACTGTTACTGGAGTGCAATTGAAAGTAATTAATTACTGTTTTATGATGAAAGATAAGTGGTAGAAGAATAATTGATAGAGTAGCACATGTGCAAACTCCTGTGGCAGAAAGTAAACAAACCATCGAAATGCGATCGCACGAGTCATTTTGGTCATAAGCTATCTCCAGTAGCGTACGGACAGGGGACAGTGGGTTTAGGGTTTAAGCCCCCCCCCCCCCCCAAAAACATGTTTACCTGAATTCGTTTTCGTTTGTTTAGCTGAACTAGTGTTTAGAATTTAGCTTATTGGGCTGAAAAATATAGTTGAATCGTCTTCACAAAAAGAGAATGTTAATTTATTATTGTTTTAGCGAATAATAGTCTAAATATCATTTTATGATGATGCACATTAATATTAATGAAACCCCCTCCCAGAAGCCAAAACTCCCCCAAAAGTCAATACCCCCCCCTGAAGGCAATCCTGCGTACGCCACTGGCTATCTCCATAGTGATACCCTCTGCGCCAGACTGGACAAAAACAGTTTGTCTGGTTTGTTCCAAGTAAAGGCCATTTCCGATGGAGATTTTAGTATTACCACAGTCTATACAGTCGCGTCATGCCATGTAATTTTCCCTATACAGACTTGCAGCGCGCCGATGCAAGCGCCTCTAGTGGTGAACGTGTATAACTACTTTCATTACGGTGTAAATGAAGCTAACTTTTGCTCACTTTCGCCAACATTTGCATTGCCTTCTAAACATTTGATTTTTGCGGGTAATGCTTTATGTTAACGGATTTACCATCCTCTTTAAATTATCGTAATCTCGTTCAGAGCACCGATGTGTCACAATCGTTCGCGGAATAAATGGTCCGCTCAATGGTTAGACATTTCAAAGAAGGAGCAAAACTTTCTTCAATTTTTGAAATATGTACAGAGTAGTTTGTTACCCCAGTCTAGCACTTATGGCTTATGACATATTGTACGTCTGCTCTGACTTTTTAAGTGGCATAAAGACAAAATAGGAAGCACATGTACACGTATTTATTGAGGTCACTATTAAATTTTTGTATTTGCTGTGAGGAATGAAAACACAAAAGGATCTATGGAAATATACTTTTTCACACATTTAATTCAAATCGGTAACCTGTATTATTCACCTTTAAGCATTTTTTGTACATTCGATTTTTTGTAGCTAGAGAGACCCTGATTTTTTCATTTCAAATATAAAATAAATGCATGTCCTTACAAAGATTCTATTGAGCAAATGTTTCACGTGAGCTGCATCTTTCTGGAAGGGGCATTTTGTTTGATTCGCAAATCACATTCCCATAAGACGCCCTATTTGCTTTAATTATCAACAAAATGAGTATTACTTATCAATGTTGATGAGCATTCCTCGAAAAAGGAATTCAGTTCCTCACTGCACAATATTAGACTGAGGAAATTTCACTACTTTGAAAGTTTTTAAAATATGTTAATAAATTTTTTCCTCGGATATTATCTTCTATTTTCATGAGGAAGTACCTACATTCACAATAATGAAGTGATAGCAGTTTTCTCAGAAAATAGCCCAAAAATATATATCATTCACAAGAAATCATGTTTTGACCAACCACTTCTTTCAAGCTATCAAGGATTGCTTCCTGGCTATCGAATACTTCACTGCCGCAGGAAGAATTAGGCTTCAGAAACGATTTAAACACCAAAGATTGACATAGAAGTAGCCTTGTAGCGGACAACAGAGAAAAATTCTCCAAAAAGTCTCGTTTCATTTTTCGTTTCTTGACATCTTTCTAAAGTGCTTTGGTTCTCAGCTCTTTCAAATTATTTTGCAGAGAGTTGATATTTAGAAGCCAAACTTCAACAAATTTTACCTTGTATGTACTTATTATCATTTCCTTAATGGCCAATTAACCTGATTGACCCCAGCCAATTTTTCATTGCCTCGAGGGCTTCAATGTGTTCATATGCATGTGTGGTAGTAACTATCAGTGTCGCAGCTGAATTAATGCCGTTGGAGTTGGAAATATTGGATAAATCATCAACGTTTTTACACATTTTGGTGTTTCCAGTGACTGAACAGGCATTAATCCACAAGAAATAAGAGCTGATACTTCTGTATAATGACGTAGTATATGTGGTGAACTGGCCTTCCATTTGGAGAAGACGGGGAGTTAGTAGGGGGAGTTACTGCTTTTATAAACTATGGGCAAGTCTGACTGTATTCTTAGAATCCAGGGAGAACTATTCACAAACGACCTCCAAAGAGATCAACACTCTAATTCCACTTTTTAATAGATGGAAACAATCATATTTAAATAGGTCATTCCTGTAACTATTAAGCAAATGAGGAATATTTTAAAAATAGTATAATTTCCTGCATAAAAATCTAAGATAAATCAGTTGATATTTTTATTGACTTACGCATCAGAACAAAGTTTGAACCCTGGTCAGTCACACATACCTTCACGGTAAACGCTGGTTTAGAAAGTATTTGAAGAGTAGTTTTGAATAACTTTTGAAAACATTTGTATTTTACAGACTAGCAGGAGAAATAGATACCCTATAGTCTTCCTTAAGTTATAAAACAATCCCTTTATCATTAGCAGTAGAGCTGGACTTGTTATGCTACTGCTTCTCAAGAAACCCAATTCCTCTAAGCCACAGACATAATCTACACTATTATTGTACGACAAATGCCTCACAACTGCTATTTTATCTATGCTCAAACTAACCAACCTTTGGTCCTATTTCAAGTTCTTTGCCTTCTCTTTAAAAAGCATAAATACTCTTAGATCCTGGCTACTTTTGGTATTTATTCCCTTAACTTACTGTTGCTACATACAAACAGAGGATAGATTAAAATGTTCGGAAAAAATGTGTAACCTTAAGGCACAGTCTAAACTAATAAAAGAAATAAGATCAGATTTAACTTTGTGGAATTCCATTTTATAACAATAAATAAGCACCTGATGATGATGCACATGCATTGAAATCCGGTTTGTGCATAATTGTATTGACTAAAATTGTGGATTGTAAAAGTTTTATTTATTGTTATACACAGTCTATACTATTTGTTTAGACTGTGCTTAATGACTACGATACAGGAGACTCAGTGAAAAACATTTGGTATCACTGAACTGAGATCCATGACCACGAAATATATTCCCTATTAATTTCCAGGCAAAGGTTTAAAACAGTTTTTGGCTATATCTTTCACTTCCGCAAAATATCTTGCATCTTTAATTACCCTGACCATCTCTTACCTACCACCAGTACATCTCAATCTACTCTTAATTCGAAGAACTGTTATGTTATTCCTCAAACAAGAAATCTAATCTCTTACTCTCTTTAGTGAGTTCTTAATTTCCTGGTTTCGAACTATAGACATACAAATAAAAATTACTCACTCATTGGATGACCCTGTTGTAACTGTATATCAGAGCCAAATGTGCCATGATTGGCAGAAACTGGGTGAAAAGAAACATGTTAGTAACGCTAAAAAAAGCTATCGAAGGATACTTTCTTTATATATAAGAGGAGATTGGTATCTAGAGTTTTTCCTCGGGAAGACTGTCTTTCTGGCAGATAACTTCCGTTGAAAGCTTATTAGAGACGGATTGTTGGGTATATCAAATATTATGAGGACAGCGGTTAGCATCAATATCTTTTTATCAACTTGCTGTCTTCAAAATGCCCAGAACAGAGCAAATAATTTTGTGCACAAGTAAGCGGCATTTTTCCCGTTTCAATCTTTTCTACGGCAATGGGTGACCCATCGTATACACGGGTAATGATCATAATAAATTACATTGGCGTGTTAAAATAAAATAATTAGAGAGCGCTCACGTTTTGTGAGCTTCAAAAATATCAATAGCACCGACCAACCTGTAATGATACTTAGGGAATCGGAAAAAATGACACTCCTGAATTCCATTTCCGATTTCTGCTGCAGTATTATTTAATACAAATTAAATGTGAAAACACTGTACGCAGTCGCAGCACTCAGCGCACAGTCTCAATCAAAGCCGGTATGGCATCCCAAGTACGGTATTGTATCGCGAGATTGAAATACAGGATGAGTTTGAACGGTTGTTTCTAATACGCTTGAACTGCGTTTTATTCTCAGTGTTTCCTTTTAACGCAATTAAATCCTAAAAGGGGAGATACTATAAAATATTATCTACCAAAGGAATAATACCATTACATCACGAAGAAGAAAATAGGTTCTAGTTCCAGTGCGCGCAAGTGTATGTACTCACCCCACATTACGGTAGTTATACACGTTCGCCGCTTGGGGCGCTACTAACAGCTAGCTGCAAGAATTGTGTCCGTCTTGTCGCGACTGTATAGACTGTGGTATTACATAGAATTAGTTCCTCTGCAGGGGCATTATCATTCACGCAGGAGAAGTGATTCCCCAAAGGTAAATCATATTTCCTGCTGGGAATTTTGGATTCCATGCAGGGTAAAGCGATTCCCTGCATGGAACTGAGGTAAAAGGGAACTTGGATTCACTGCAGGGATCAACAAGGGATTTTCAATATGGTAGAGCTGAATAATGCTTGCTTAAAAAACGTTGATTAAAACAGTTTTCATATGGTGACACAGAAATCCATAATGTTTTAATTTTTATACTTTAATTTGCGATGCCTATACCAATGTTTATTTGGTCTATATCTATCTATTATATCAGTTTCTGAATTTTCAACTTACCTCCCAGACAAGAAGTCTCCCTTCTTTTGGACTGGAGAAAATGCCCCATCAGGCTCACAGGATGGAGTCCATAAGACATCATCCAGATACAGGTAGGAGTAGCACTTTGCTTTATAAAAACAATATTCAGCAAAATTTTTCATATTATTTGTAGCTGAATAATTTTTATGATTAACCTAGAGAACCACTTAATTTCACTTTATGATTTTCGAACAAATCGACTCTTAAGACATCCTAGCAAAATAACTCTACATTGTAGTATGAAGTATTGAGTTACCTTTGTCAGGTTTACATATGTTTGTTTGTAATGTCTCATCAGCTTGACAGGTAAGCCCAGGTGCACAGTCTGGAGATACAAATTTACCATTCTCCTCTGTTATTTCACCCTTGTATGTTTGCCATTCGTTGTCTGGGTCATCACATTCTTGATTAAGATCTGGAATGTTTATAAAAATTGAATAGAGTTCTAACTATTGTTACATATTGGACATTTCACTTATGAGGAATATCTACATTTTTCAGTTTTAATGGTTGTTGCTCTTAAGGTTTGTGGAATTTGTGGCAGTTATAACATAGGGAAAAGTGTGTGTTCACATAATCTTCTGAGTGCCCTAGTCTCCAGACATCCGTAATGACATCCAGAATAAAAGTTCTTCTCCTACAGTCCGTGTGATTTCCTTTGAATGTTGTACTCTTTCTATTTCATTTTGATGCTCCTGGTTTGATCTCGGTCCCTCAAAGATTTATTTGCTGAATTGTTCCCATGCCAATAACCTTCCTAGGGGCAATCGATTACTGATAACTTGATGAGTATTTCTTTTTTTCTCAATGGTTAGGGGCTGTGGATCTTTCTGAAGTTGTATGCTGATGAATTATTATGGGTCTTTCTAGTTTTTTGATGCTATAGTGATAAAATCTGTATCGTATGTTTGGATTTTGGTTTGCGAAGTAAGCCTTTTTATTTCGGCTGCTAAGTAGTAGCTCACAGTTTTCAATCATGCTAAACCTTGTTGTGCATGGAACCAGTCATGAGTTTGTACCCTTCAAGTGACTCTCTATGCACTCATGGTTGCTTCCACAGTGCTAACCAATTTTACTTAATTGCCAATTCCCCCTATGAAAATTTTTTATACAACCTATATATAATATAAACCATATAAAATCCAGTATTTTGGTTGCATAAAGTTTATACCAGTTATATACAATTTGTATACCAGTTGTAAACAATTTGTATACAGGTTGTGTACAATTTATATACTGGTTGTATACAATGTGTATCACAGTTGTATACGATTTTTATCCAGGCCATATGCCAGTTATGTACAAGTATGTAGGTACATGGAATGCTATTACATCAAATGGACTAATTCATTGTAATGTAATGGAAAGTTAGAAACAGGATTTTCTGTGTAAAGTTGTCAAAATTGATTACGTCAAGTCAAAGGTTGCAGGTTCCAGTTTGTCGAAATTCGTTGTAATTCTTTGAATTTCCTCATTTAACAGGTTGACCATGGTTTCAATGCATGAGCGTCATATTCAAGACAACAAATGCTCGGAGTCTCAAGTCTCTTTTATACTCATTTGGTTATTGAGAAGAGGGAAGTGGGCAAGGGGAGGTAGACAAAGCGAATTTGGGCGGAGATAAGGCAGTGGTATTTTCAAGTGTACTGGGAAGTAGTTGGGACAAGCAATGACATGAACGGTGACATTCGCACGGAGGTTTAATCATTTAGGAGGGTAACATCATGGGAATGCAGTTTAGAGAAGATTGCTAATTGTTTTTAAAAAAATCATGATAAACCCTCTTAAGTGGCCTTCAATACCATTCCTGGGCAGCATTTCTTACAAAATAGGTCGACTGATGCTGAGAAAATCTTTAACTCCTCATTTTATTTCATTCATGCTGAGTAATATCCTTTTTAATTCTTAAGGCAAGTTTGACCAACTAGATAAGAGTGATATTTATATTTTATCATGCAACGATTGTAATAGTGTGTATTTTGGGTGAACTGGGAGAAATTTTAAAGTGAGATATGAAGAGCACAAGAGGAGCATGGCAAACAAAGATTGTAAATTTTTTTTCGCAAAGCATTTAATTGAGACTGGACACAAAGAGTGATTTTAAGCCCCTTAATTTAAATTTAAATGGTAAGGGAATATAATTTGGAATTTTTAGAACAATTAGCAATCTCCTGTGGAATTAGCAATTAGCAATCCTGTGGAAATTACCTACATTGAATATTTAGTTTAATCCATGAGGTTATAGTTACTGATTAGGCTAAGTGAGAGTTATTTTGCTGGATCAATTTGCTGTTTGGTCACATGATAAAGCTGCCCTGTGGAAAGAAGATTCATTTTCACACAGAGTACAAACCTGAAATTCTAGAAAATCATCACATTCCGTGGACATGGGCGCTGCCATTTTTCTGATCTCATCTCAGAACCTTCGTCCGACTCGTCCCATGATTCCTTGAGAGAGAGGCCTTGAAGTTGAAAGTAGTTGCAAAATGAGTTTCTATGGAAATTTCGACGTAAGTATTGCGTAAAGTGATAGCTTAAGGTATTTTTTTTTTACTTTTTACCGAATGCCTGCACGTAATTACCTGTAATAGTGCTCGTGGTTTTGGTATCTCGTTGATGTAAAACTCCTTCGCTTATAGGTCAACTCTCACGGTATTGTTCTCTTAGCAGTAAGGTGTTATTCTGTTAATTGCTGAGTAATTTTTGTCTGTTGGTTTTATGTTCGGTGTGTCCAGTCTCAATTCCTAATTCTCATGTTCATACTGACCTTCATAGATACCTAGATATCTATCTATGTGTAATATGCTTTTACAAGATGAGGAGGGGATCGGGTTGGTATGGTGACTTGAGTTCTGGCTTCCCATTCTGAGGGCCCGAGTTAAAATCCCGGCAGTGGCAGAGATTTTTAATTGGTATCCTCATCTTTACTTTGGTGTCTTTTGGAGGGTAATTCAAATACAGTTCTCCATCTGTAAATTGAGATGTTAAACTGTGTGGTTTCTATGTTACCTTTCGTTAAGAGCAGGCTAATGTGGATGCCGGGTTTCACTCCACTTTCACTTCCAAATTGCTGTAGATAACGATTTTTAAGTGCCCCGACCATGGACACCAGCAGGGGGGTTGGAAGGGGGTTGCACTTGCACCCCCTGTCTCTCTAGAAATTGGAAAATATTGAGAAAAAATTTAGGGAACACGAGCATTTCCATTCAATGATCGATTTTTAAAGAAAATGGGCATGGAACTGAAGACATTTTTTGCACATTTTGTAGGGAGTGAACCAGTTTGTGAAACCCCCTTTTTGTTGGCCACGAGCCACCACTCATGAATTAACCCCTCTGTAAATTTTCTTGCTGGTGCCCATAGCCCTGACTAATGAGGTTACATATCACTGTACAATCATATTCATAGCTCTGTCCAACCGAAGACCTAATCCCAAGAAAGACTGAAGACTAAGAAAAATGCAACAGCCATGCTTGAGGGGGGAGTTGAATCCGCGACCTTCGGGATGGCCATACCTGTCTTGGGGAGTTCAACTACAGTGGATTATTAATGTAAACTAAGACAAGGATACCTATGTCAAATTTTGAAACCTAAAATTCCGGACATACAAACCCTCCAGGACAGTCCATGTTGAATGTTGACATGCCCGAGAAAATGAAGACGGTTGGCAACCCTTCATGTGCCCGATGGCCGTTTGGCTGTGTGGACCATAGGCGTATCCAGGGGTGGTTTTGGGGGTTGTAACCCCCCCCCCCCGCCCCCCCCAGTGATAAAAAATTTTACATGGGGGTATGTATACCCCCAAGACCCCCCATGTAAACCCCCCCCCCCCTTCAGACGCTTCTAGATACGCCTATGGTGTGGACATACAGGGTGTGTTTGAGGAGGAATCTGCGTGACTTCTGGAGGTGGTAAGGGATGTGATTTCAATTGTTTTTGGTCCAGTGGACGTGCGGTCGCAACTCTTTACTTATTGAGCTATGGCAGCGCAAACATTTTACCCTGTGCATTATGCTGTTATCGAGTGAAAACACCGAATAAAGATGACCTACACCGATTGAAGAGATGCGAAACTTGTCTCCGAGGTGCTCAAGTTGTTATGTATCGTTTCCTTTAAACGTTGTCTTAATATGGTTGCCTTTTTTCAAAATGGCACCCGAATATTCGTGTGTAAAATGTTTGTTGACTTGCCATAGCTCCATTAGCTAGGAGTTGTGGCCATTTTGCTACCCTACTACGTCCATTAAGGCTAAATTAACGACTGCGTGGGAATCTGTTAGAATCTAGTGGGTTCATTCGTGAATGAAGGTGATTCTAACAGAGACTATTTTCTCGCCAAGCTGTCGCCCAAGTTGTTGTTCTCCGGCGATGTATTTTTAATGGGGCATGCATTCATGCATGAACTCGCACGGGTTCATTATTCGTGTAACCAAGCCTTTAGACATATAAACGTTTGAAATCTCATTCCCTGTCACGTCCAGAAATTAGGTACCCGCAGATTCCTCATGAAACTGAAACATAGAACTACTTAAATAAATAAAAAAAACTAACTGCGGAACGTGACGCATGCCGGACAGCATTTGCCCAAGGAGACTTTCTCTTGGTAGAATGTTCCGTTGGGACAAGATGCCTGATTGAATCCTCCGCTGATGCACTGCTGCTCACAGTCACTGTTCTTGCCCGTGTCCGAACTTCCGATTCCCGGTGCACAGTTGAGAAATGTCAAAAGCACTACGGTCGACAGCAGGACTGCCTTCGAATTCTTCGGGATTATTCCGAATGCCATTTCGGCGACAATTAGAGGACATCTGTCAGAGTACTTTGTGCGCTGTAAAGCTCAGTGAATATACTGCATTTAAAATTTAAAAACGGCGACTTTCCGAGCGATCGACGATAGTGTATTTTTTTGAGTAGGTATTGTTAAGATTAGTGTGCCTCAGCCCGCGAGAATCCAGGCTTATCTCGTTATCCGTTGTGTACTCTAGCACTATCTTAATCGCTTTCTTAATTCCGGGAGACTGAATAGAATAGGTCGAACTAGCAAAGGATTATCATCGTTCACTCTCCGTGATGTATTCTTTGAATACGCATTCGTCGATAACGGGAACACGAAATAACACTACACGGTTATGACGACTGACGTGTGTGCATATACGTGATGACGTACCTATGTGTTTATTGCGTGAAAATTCTTGTGCGTCGGGGATGTCCATTTTTTTCGCTCTAGAAATTTTCTTGAATGTTCCGAGGATGAAATTCTGTTCTTCTTTTAGATTCAGAGTGCAGTGCTCTTTCTTCATGTGAACCGCTTTTTTATTTCTTTACTTCAATCTTTAGATCGGGAGTGGTTATAACATGAGATATTGCGCATACATGATCTCTCTTGCGACCGCTGTCAGGAAAAATATCAGATCCAGCATTATAAATCACTATTCTCAGGCACTTGATCGTATTGTTAATTGAAAGAGTTAATCTAGTAAACTCCAACTAAACAAAAATCCACTCAAATCAGTCGACGAAGCGAAAATGATTAATCTGTCCGCGCAGTAAAATAAAATGACACTTTTATGTTGACGCCGGAGAAGAGGTGCCGAAAGAGACGTCAACGGGGCAAAACAAAGTGACACATTCAAGGAACACGACTGCATCGATTGCATCTACGCGCGGCAAAGATCGATTGAGACCGCGTTAATACGCTCACTGTCATTGAGCAACCAGAATATGTAATAAATGATGTGTGTTAACCCGCGCCAACTACTAGGGAAATAAGCTCTTACTTTTTAAGGGCTCAGGAGAGGCTGTTTGAAACAAGGTGACCGATACACGCCAGAGATCCCTTACATTTTAGTCGATAGGGGAAGCAGCTTAACAAGAAGTGTTGGCAAGACAAATGTGGGATAGACGAAGCCTCAACTGTAACTCTTCTCTCCGCCGGATTCTGGTCTTCCGCTGTCCAACTCGAAATTCCCGAAACAACTTGTTACCGAAAAACACAGTTTATGCTATTTGGAGAGGAGAGATGATTTTATAGCATATCAACGCCATTAAGCTGTTGGTATAATGAAGTTTACTATCAAATCCTATGTTTTTTCTCGTTCGCCTGACCTCTTGTGGGGGGGGGGGGGATTTCCCCATTTGCCTCCCCCCCCCCCATGGATCCGCCACCACTGCCTGTGGCTCTTAAAGGAATGTTTTGCCTCCACGTAACTTAATGTTTTTTACAATGGGAATCAAGCGCTGCTTATTTTCCTCTATTTGTGCCATGCGCGGAATGCACGAATGAATTTGATTTGCTGTTATAATGCAGGATGTGTGGTGTGTCAGGAGAAACGTTTTCCCAGCTACAGCATCATCAATATGGTACTGGTTTTCCTCATGTATGTACAACCAAATCGCCATTTTCACCTATAAGGCCAAATGCGATCAACTTTACGGCAAATTCACAATTGCTTTTCCGTGATAAAAAAATCTTCTGAAGTTTTAGGGGAGTCATGACCCACCTTGTATCTTCACCTGTCAGTGCCGTGGGTTTTTCATTAAAATCCCGATCCCTAATTGAAAGATATATGCGAAGGGCTTTACAAGGTGCACTACTCAGACCGTCGAATGGGACGTTCAAATGTGGTCTTCTTGGTTCCTTCCGTTAAAACTGTTATCCTCGAGTGCGCTGATCACTTAGCAGAACAACGGCGCACTTGCTTTCCATTTGTTGTTTTTTGCTTACTTTAGGTGGCGTTGACCTTCAAAACAGATCCCGAGGCTGTGTTGATGTACGCTTAACGATAAAAAGGCCGATGAGAACGATGAAAATTTTGCGTGAAAAATAAAAGCTTTGCTATTCTACACAATATAAATTTATTTACCGAGATTTTACAGACTATCACCATCTCTGAATCGAAACCGGTCGAAAATAAATGTATACTGTGTGGTATAGCAAAGTATTTTCCATCCTACTCATCATGAAGAATCTCCACGTAGTAACGCCATTCACCATTGCATACCATAAAAATAACTTCGATAATCGCATCCGCGATTGTAGGTTGGCTTTCAGCGAAGGAGTCAAACATTAACAATGTAATGTTTTTAATTGCTTTGAGGTATAAAGATTACCTTTTTAATGCATATTTTGTAAGAATTTGAAAAGTATTCGCAAAAATTTCGGCCTGGTCTAGTTTTGACCTGTTTCTACCGGAAGGTTACGGAACGTTTAGTTTGCGCGCGTTTTTCCATTTATTGGATTTTGTCTGCGCTAAAGTGCGATGATTTTTCTCTGTTTTTGGTCGTCTCCCCCTGTTAACCAACCAACTATATAACGCGTTCTACGTTTTCACTTTACCGTGGCGATTATAGACAACAGTGTTGCCGGTTCTACGCCACAGTCTCTCCCCTCTTCCCCCCTCGCCATTAGTTAGCGGCTCTTGCGCTAACGTTAGCAGCCATACCCGTCGATATTGACTCTTTATCTATGTACAAATATTAGATAGCGGGGGAGTGTTATCGAAAACATAGATCATACAGAGTTTATGAGTTTTAGAACACTTTAAAGTTCTGGCGAAGGCCCCCGCTGAGTTTTCGTAGTCGATCTTGTAGGGCTGACAGTGCTCTCCATCGTTGCTCTTCCATTGATGACCACAGTTGGGCTTCCTGTACGATCCTGGGAAAATGTAGTGGTAGCGAATCATGGTGGCAATTGCGAAGGAGGCCCATTTCAATAGAAGTCGAACCAGGTCGCAACTTTCGTTGCCAACTTTATTATGCTCTAGTATATGGGTACTTTGCAGTCACGTATCCGCGCTGTTTTAAGTAGGTTAAAAATGAATTTGGGCTGGCGGGACAAAAGCGACCATTAACCAAAATAAATATTGATTCGGAGTTTAAACTTTCAAGAGATGAGTTTTATCATTTCTTGATAGAGTTAAATAAGTAGCGTCCCGCCATATGGTAAAAATTTCAGCGCAGATCGTTCCAATTGTTAATTTTTATGTGCGCTCGTGTGTTACAATATGCGCTAATCTGCGCGAGGTGATTAGAAAGCACCCTATTATTCACATCAACTTTCTTAGACCTCTATGGTAGGGTGGTTCGAAAAAAATACATTATTTTATTTCGGAATGCTATAGCACGCAAAAGTTGCCATTGGTATAGATAAGAAAAAATAATATTAACATTTATTTTATTTTCATCTTCCGGTCGCGAATTGCTGTTAAAGTTAGATAAAAATCGTTAAAAACCATAAACTTGCAACATTTTTTGTAAGTCTGTAAGGGTGGTATGACTACAGTCCTATATCGCGTAAACGATTTTACAAGGATTTAAAAATGACTTAAAATTATATTTATATCATAGATTTTGGTCGCGCATCGCTATGAAATATGTGATTAATTTTCGATTCTAATAAAATTTCAAAGTTTTACATTTTATAACGATATTATAACAAATCCAGTTGAGACGCTATAGTTACATTCCTGAACATAGAGGTGCTTAGAAAAAAGTACAGTAAAATAATCCTCATATTTTAATACTAACCGGTCGCGCAGCCGCATTAAAAAGTGATTAATGCTGCATTGGCCTTAGTTATTGTCGTGTTCTTTCCCGAGAACTTTCTATATTATTTTAAAATAAGATAAAAGTGTTATATTTGAATACGAGCATAAGCTTACTTCAGTTACACTATTATTTTAATTCTTTTTGGCCGCGCAACTGAATCTAATAAAGTTCCAATCATTAATTTGGCAGTATTTTTCAAATCACATTGCGTGTGCAGTTCTTCGCTCATTTTGCTTTACAAAACGACCCAGAACTCATCACGGGGAGGTGGCTTTATTTCGAGTTCCACCCACACCCTCCCCAACCTACCATGCAGTGATTAGGGAATAGCCTTTTAGTGAATTGCCCTTTTCCTTTTTAGATAGAGAAAGTATTCATTCATTCAAGTATTCTACCAGGTGATTGGTAGGTTCTTGGACAGTCCCCATTCTGCATCCCAACCTCATAGACATTGTCTCGCTTTCCCTCCTGAGGATGGCGCGCTATTAGATCCCTCTTCAGTTCTTCATTTCTTCTACTTCCTGTTATTTCGTCGAGAATTCCTATCCTCTTCCTTCCTCTTCCACGCTTCCCCAGTGTTCTGCCCTCTATCACTCTCTTCAACATGCCCTCTCCTAACAAAACCTCCTCCATCCATCTCTTATGCCTTCTCCGAATCTCTGCCACAAGCTTCTTCTCCTCTCCGACCATATCCAGTACCTCTTCCTTCGTCTTTCTCGCCATCCAGCAAACCTTCTCCATCCTTCTCCAAACCCACATTTCAAACGCCTCAAATCTACGCACATTCTCCCTTCATAATGACCAAGTTCCCGACCCATATAGCGCCACGCTCCATATTAAAGTTTTCACCAGCCTCTTCTTTACGTCTCTTCTCAGACCCCCCCTCATCAATTCCCTTCTCTTCGAAAATGCTTCTTTAGCGAGCGCAATTCTGCATCTGATGTCCTTACCACTAAACTCATTCTCCTCCAAAATACTACCCAGATACGTAAACTGCTCGACCTGCTCTATCTTCTGCCCTCCCACCCTTATATTCAGCCCCGCCTTCTTAATTCTAGAAAATCTCATTACTTTCGTTTTCTTGTGATTGATCTTCATCCCATACTTTTCGCACTGGACCTCTAACGCATTCACTATTGACTGTAACCCCTTTGCAGACTGACTAACCAATGCTTGATCATCTGCATATCTCACTGATTTGAGCTCACCTCCTACCTTTATTCCTACCTCTTCCTCCCCTCATGCCTCCCTTACCATTTCTTCAGAATACACGTTAAAAAGCAGCGGCGATAATGGGCACCCCTGCCGCACTCCACGTCCTATCGTGGCCCATCCCGATTCTCCATTGGCTACCATAACCTGCGCCGTCTGGTTCATATACAAATTCCGAATCAGACGCCTGTCCCTCCAATCGACCCCTAATTTCTTCAACACTACCATTAATTTCGTCCATTCCACCCGATCAAACGCCTTCTCGAAATCTACGAAGCATGCAGAAACATCCTGCCCATACTCTAGGTTTCTTTCTGCTAGCGTCCTCATCACCGCTATAGCGTCTCGCGTTCCCGTCCCTCTCCTAAACCCGAACTGATAGTCATCCAGGTATTCATTTGCCTTCTTCCTTAGCCTTCTGTTTATAATTTTCAGAACTATTTTGGCCGCGTGGGATATTAAGCTTATTGTCCTGTAGTCTTCGCGCGTTTTTGCCTTACTGTTCTTTGGCATAGGAATTAGTACAGTCTTCGCAAAGTCTTCCGGCCACACTCCATCCTCATAAATCCTACGAATAGGCACAAAATGTTTTCCTTTTCCGTACTTCCCCATGCTCTTTAAAAAGTCTGCAGGTATGTCATCTATTCCCACTGCCTTATTCCTTTTTATGTCTTGTAGAGCTCTTTCGATTTCGCTATCTAGGATACCTGGTCCGATGCCGTATCCATCGATATCGTCTTCCCTTTCTATATCTAACATATTGGGCCTTATTTCTTTACCATACAGCTCTTCAACATACTTCTTCCACCTCTCCTAGATCTCTTTCGGCTCTACGATTACCTTTCCCGTCTTGTCTGTTATCGTTGTAATTCCCCTTCCCTCATTACCACCCGTCAGTTCCTTTACTTTCCGATAATATGCATTTGCTCTTCCCACTTTTTGGTATTTCTCTAACGAGTAGATCTGTTCTCCCCACCACGCCTCCCTTGCTTTCTTTGTTTCTCTTCTAAGCCTGTTATTTAATTCTCGGTATTTTCCCTTACCTAGCTCTGAGTTTACGCTCTTCCATTTCCTTCTCTCCTCCATCTCCCTTATCATCTTCGTGATCCACGGTTTTCTAATTTTAGTTACACTGACTACGCCTACCGTTGCTTTCGCAGCTTCTACAATTCCATTTTTCAAACTTTCCCATTCATCTTCCACTGATCTAACTCCATGATCCTCACCCATTATCTCATCCACCTTCTCTCGATACTTCTTCTTCATTGCCCCAGTTAATGCCTCCGTATTCCACTTTCGTACCCTCCTTCCCATTCTTATCTTTTTCAGTTTTACCCGGCATTTCATGACTAATAAGTTGTGGTCTGTGTCTGCATCAGCTCCTGGATAAGTATGCGAGTTTTTAACACTATTCCTGTATCTGTGACGAACCATTATATTATCTATCTGGAACCTATCTGTGTCTCCCGGCTTCTTCCAAGTGTACATACGTCGAGGATGATGTCTGAACCATATATTTGTAATTACTAGGTTATTTCTACGGCAAAACTCCACTGCTTTCTCGCCCCGGTCGTTTCTTCTTCCTAGCCCGTAATCGCCCACCTCCTGGCCATCTCTTCCTTTACCCACCATCGCGTTCCAATCCCCCGTTACTACCAAGTGCTTACTCCCAGGTATCCTACCAATTATTTCCTCTAACTGATCGTACACCCCATCTACCTCCTCCTCTTTTATGATTAGAGGTAGGCATATAAACCTGGATTGTAACTAAATTCGTTGGTTCTGCCTTTAGTTCCACGACTATTATCCTCTCACTCACCTGTTCTGCATACACTATTTTTCTACCTATTTTCCTATTCATTGCGAATGCAATCCCGCGCTGACTTTCATTCCCTCCACTATAAATTACTCTATAGTCGTCGCCTTAGTAGTCCCCGTCATCCTTCCATCTTACTTCACCCAGACCCACCCTCTCCATTTCTTGTTTTATATTCTCTAGCTTCCCCGCCCTCAGCATAGTCCTAACATTTCACGTGCCTATTCTGATTGTTTCGTTCCTCTTATTCATCTTCTTTTCCTTTGCTGCTACTACGTCTGAGCAAGGATTTCGTGTGATGACGACCGCAGGGACCTTGCTGCCACGGCTACCGGACACGACACCTGGCCCTCTGGGCCGAGTCCCGTAGTTGCCAGGATTCATTATCATTTCAGAACTGTCCATAATTTCAAGGTTTTGTAAGAGAAAGTATAGACAAGAGAAAAGCCTTTTCTTCCTTTATCGACTTGTAGATCCCACACAATCTATTTACCTTTCTCCTCAGTTGGAGTGATTCCCACCCTAGTAACCCTAACATTGCTGTAACACTCTCTGTCATTTTGTGATTCCCTAATACATACCTGGCTGCTTTCCTGTGGACTTTCTCAAGCTTTTTAATATGCACCTTTTCCTTTGGATCCCATACCGTTGTAGCATATTCCATGGTAGGGCGGACAATTGATTGGTAGGCTAATTCTTTAGTGGCCTTGGAACTCCCCTTTAGATTCCACATTACCCAGTCAGGGTTTTAAAGGCCTTCCCCGACACCTTGTCAATATGGTGGCCCCAATCTAATTTGTGGGTGAGATTTACACCTATATAAGAGCAGCTTGCTCTTCTTAAAATATAATTCCCTAGTAGATGATATTCTCTATATTATTGGGTACTTTTCCTCGTGAACGTTATTAATTTACATTTCTTTGTGTTGACATCCATTTTGTTTTTTATAATCCAGGCAGTTAATTTGTCTAGGTCGTTTTGAAAGATGTCCCTGTCCCTATTATTCTTTATTCTCCTGTAAATAATACAGTCGTCTGCAAACTAACGAACAGCAGGGGTCCCAGGACAGCAGGGGTCACTACCTTGGAGAACACCCGACGGGACATGGGCTTCTTTGGAGAATTCCTATCCTATCTTGTCCCTCTGACATCTCCCTGTAAGGAAATCGTTTATCCATGATTTAACCCTTCTGTCTTTGTTTAATTTGTCCACATTGTCAATCAATCCTTCGTGTGGGACCGTGTCGATAGCTTTTTTAAAGTCTATTGTAACCGCGTCTATTTCGCCTCCTTCATTTAAGACCTCTGCGATGTCTTGACATAGCCCTAGTAGGTGTGTCTCGCAGGAGTAACCTTTTCTAAACCCGTGTTGGTTACTAATTAACCAGTTATATGTAATCCAAAAGTCACGCATATAACGGGCCATTATTTTTTCTATTAATTTGCACACTACGGACGTTAGGCTGATGGGCCTATAGTTTTCGACTTTAGTTTTCTCGCCCCCTTTGAAGATGGATATGACGGTTGCTTTTTTCCAATCCGATGGAAGTTTGCTGTTGTTTACTGTTATGTAAAAGAGGGTTCTGATGTAACGAAAAATAGCCCCTGAACCAATTTTTAACACATCTATTGATATATTGTCGGGCCCCATTGATTTGTTTTTCCGTTGATTTTTTTTAAGTTTATATATTTCCTTATCTGACACTTAAATGTCCTCCGGGCTATAAGTCTCATAGTTTGTTGATGTCCCTTGTCCGTTGATTACGGTCTCAGTCCTCTTTCTGCTTCCAACTCCTTCTTTGTAAACGCTGGCGTACCAGTTGTTTAGTTCGTTTGCTTTACCCTTGTCATATACGATAACTTCCCCATTTCCCTTGACAATCATGTCAATGTCTTCCCTATTGTCCTTTTTACTTCTGATGTATTTGAAGAATTTATTTGTATTATTGTTGCCTAAAATATTTAAAGATAGTTTTCGTGGGCCGTACTTCTTTCAATGCTTAAATTCCTAGTTAGATTTTTGTACTTTTCTAAATGACCGGGACTTTTATTTTTTAGTTTAAATGCACTCCTCACTTTTCTTCTCAGCCTCTTTATTTTAGTGCTATAGAATTGGGGATCGCTATTATGTTTTAGTCTTTCCCGTGGAACAAACTTTTCAAGCCCCTCCCTTAAAATAGCTTTAAATGAATTCCATATATCGTCCAGGTTTGCTCCTTGACCTGCCCATTTTGGAAAAGTATCTCTCAGCATATTCTGGAACCCGTCCACATTACTCTTTTTAAAGTTCCAGCAAAACGTATCAGCTGCTTTATTCGAAATGGTTAGAAACCAATCAAGCTCAATTGATACCGCGGAGTGGTCACTAAGTCCCAGTAATATCTCGAAGCTAAGGACTCCTTTATACGGTCTTAAAAGAAAATAGTCAAGAATATTATTCCCTCTCGTAGGCTCATGTATCAGCTGATTAAATCCCTCTTCAACAATTAGTCTGTTTACAAGTGATTGGGTCCTACCGCTCCCCGTCGATATTCCTTCCCACTGCACCCCTGCTAGGTTTAGGTCCCCTGCTATTGAAGTCCAGCTATCTGGTTTTTCCGTGCATACATATGCTAAGGCCTCGAGAATATCCATATCATCGTCCAGTTTTCTATAAACCCCTATTATGTTTAAGGGCTTTTTCCTTTTCTGTCTATAGACATTGACTCTGAGCATTTCAAGATTTCAAGTCGGCCTCGGTGGCGGCGGGGAAATGTCCTCGCCTGCCAACCCAAAGGTCGCGGGTTCGAATCCCGCCAGGGGAGGATTTTTCTCCTCCCAGGACATGGATGTTTGTGATTGTTCAAGTTTATTGTAAGAGAGGACCCAATGGTCCTAAATACACTTGATTAAATAAAGACGCAATTATTATTATTATTAAGATCGTCTTTTACCCAACTCAGATTGCTCAATAGCTCTGTCTTAACGCACATGACTACGCCCCCACCTCTTTCCTTCCTATCCCTCCTATACACGATACATCCCTCTGGGAATATTTCCCGCGAGTGTATATTGTCATTTAACCAAGACTCGGTGCCTACAATACAGTCTGGTTTACATACCTCGATTAATGTCTGAAACGCAACCCTTCTGTTTCTTATGCTACGGCAGATTACCTGAAGAATTTTTAAGACCTTACCTTTTTGTTCGTTGGTGCTGAAAGCCCCTTCCTAGTCTGGAGCAGAATTAATCAGCTGAGTGCTTGTCCCACTGATGCACGCGTCCGATGACCTCTCAGAATCATATGAAGATCCCTTTGTATCTGCACCGTTTGCCCTCCCGTCCACAGTAGAGTTTACCATTGCTTCTTCTTGGATATCACCACTGGAGACCTTCACAAGTTTTCCATAATAACCAAATACTCATTAATTACATCACACATTAGCATATTCAACTTCATACTGCCTCTTCTATTTAAGTGGAGACCGTCCCGCCCAATGTCCATAGTTTCTAACCAGCAGTTTGGATCCACAAAATATAGACCTTTTTTCTGGCACACCCAATCTAATCCCTCGTTTATATACATAATCTTACCCCATGACACATCTTTCCTTCTTAAAACCCCGCTCACTATAATATTTGCATTCTTAAATTTTTCCGTTACAGCTGAACATAAATCCCAATATAAACCCACTAGGTGGTCTGCCGATTTTACACTCTTTAAGTCATTTGTCACAATATGTAGCATCACCACTTCCTCACTTCTCTCATCACTCATATTTCATATACGGCGTTCTAATTGCTCTATTCTCATAACCGGAAAGCAGTCTATCGTAGCACCATCGTTTTTACATTTCTCCGCTGCTGAACGGATAATGGAATCTCCCAATACGGGTACCTTGGACAACGAATAGCTGTTCACTTCCTCTTCTCCCTTTGAAGCCCTCTCACCATTACCTCCTCGACCATTATTTGTTTTGGAAGACGAGGCACGCTCTGCTTTGGGGTCAACACGTTCCCTTCCGCTCACCATCAGAGACCCTTCCGCGTTGACAACTTGATGGCCGCAACCAGGGTTTTCCGACACCATGCTGGGAGATTCCGCTAGGCTCTGCTTCCCCCTCTCCGAGCCACCTTCGTCGCCCGCTGGCAGAATCCACTTGGACCCTTGCCCCGTGCTCTTCAAGGAACCATAAAACCTCCTTCCACCGCTTGACGACGTCTCATCTTCCGTCCCCTGGGCGTGTGTCCCTCTATTGCATTCCTTCCGCTCCCACTCCACCCCAAGGCCATGCTCCAGATCCACACTTGCAGACGCCTTGCCTCGGCATTCCCATTCGGCGGACACGTGCACATCTCTTCTGGGGTTCCACCAAAGAACTCGTGAACCTTACCACCATGTGTTTCAACTCCAGACTTTCTCGACAACACGCACTCCGCCATTCGGCGCACCTCCAACTTGAGCTTTTCGTTTTCAGAACTTATTATGCCTATTAGGGCATTTGCCTTAGCCAACTCTTCACTAAGTTTCACTATTCGGTCCTCTTTATCTTTGATTATTTACTTCTCTTTATCAGCTCCACATTTCCAGCATAGCAATCACTTCTTTACGCTCTCCACCAGCTCACATCTCGAAAAATTGAAATGGAACCAGCAACTGCAACCACAACATTGCACTCCATTTCTCTGCCTCTTGTGGCACACTGAGCACTTCACCCCCACGGTGTTTCCCACCTTCCCTGAATGAGACATTTTAAGATAATTTTCGCTTCCGCTTGAAGAGCCGTGAGCAGGCACGTCCGGCCTCCTCGACTGTCAGACCGAGAACTTTTTGATGAGCCTCCCCGATGGGTTTCGAAAAACAATTGCTTGTTTTGATCCAGCTTTGTTGGCATAGTAAACACTGTCATGAAGCGCACTGCTGACCTTGCGTACTGCTGACACTTACCCGCCCTCTTAAGTTAAATGCAATTATGATGTCAGTGTTACCTACCATTGGGGTGATTACAAAATTGGAAATTTTTGAAATGATGACAGGCTTAATCTGTTCTTGGTTCCATTCCGGTAAAGAAAATAAAGGGGGAAAAATTTGGGCTCAATCAGACAGCGTAAGAGGTCGCGCAACGGCTTCAAATTATGGAAAATAGTGATTTTCCTGGTAAAAAATACATATTTGCCCAACTTCCAGGGGCATGGCTGTCGGGTGGGTGCTTGTTTCACACGGGAGATGGTTCAACAGCGTTCCAGCAGTGTTAAGACAGCAATTATGTCTTCCCCCGATGTGGGGGTGCGGCAGAGGGAGGGGTAATACCGACTTTCCGGTCTTCTTTGGCGTGGGTGAGGACGCTGTATGAACATTGGGAGCATGGGAACGGCAATAAAAATCCTCATATTGAGAAACATTTTTTTATATTTTTGTTACGGCGTAGTTACTTTTCATTCATCTCAGACCCTGCTTATGAGGCAGCGCAATTTAAAAAAATCGGGAGCAGAGTTGTGCGCTTAAGAAGAAAAAAATCTTCAATTGAATTTCCAAATGTTGCTTTTGTGTTTGTTTTGAGTTAAGGCGACAAGCATGTGCCAAACTACAACCATATGGTTAATATAAAATTTTAATTTGCTGTGTAGTAAAAAGACTACCTAAAAAAATGTACTTCTAACGAATTCGGTAAATATTTAGGTGCATAACTTTCGGCCGTGGCTATTGTACTGTTACTCCTGAATTGTGTAATACCCACCAGCAGGTTATTAAATGTTTAGAGCTCAAGAGTATTAAAGGTGTTGAACATAGTTTCTGTGCCACACTCCCTACAAATAGTACGGCTTAGACCTAGCTTTGGATGTAGTAAAGGGAATTTCATCATCACTCCATGTGTAGAACTGAATGGGCGCTAGAAAAAAGTCCGTTTTTGCCGCCTATCGATAAAAAATGCCGCCTATCGATATTTACACTCACGGAATAGAAAACTGGCTAAAATCTTAAGTCCAAATAAATCACCAGGTCCTGAAGATTCCTGCCCGCGTGTATAGAGAATTAGCTTGTGAAATAGCACCCTACTTGCAGAATATATTTAGTAAATCCGAACGAACACAAAGTACCCATGGACTGGAAAATTGCAAATGTCACTCCCATATTCAAAAGCGGTGATAAGGTACAGCCATCGAACTACAGACCAATATCTCTCATATCTATCTCTTGCAAAGTCCTTGAACATATAATTGTAAGTTCAGTTATGAGACACCTCGATATAGAGAACTTGTTAACAAAAACGCAACATGGATTCAGAAAGGGAAGATCTTGCGAAACTCAATTAGCACTTTTTGCCCACGATATTTTAGTCTCAGGTGAACATAACGTTCCAGTTGATGCAATTTTTCTTGACTTTAAAAATGCATTTGATAAAGTTTCCCATAGTAAGCTACTCATGAAATTAAAATCCTACGGGTTAGACGACGACGTAATTTCCTGAATTAGAGAATTCTTAAGTAATCGCGTGCAAAGGGTTGTATTAGATGGCGCTATCTCTATTGAAGTAAAAGTCACATCGGGTGCCCCACAGGGAAGTGTCATAGGCCCGCTTCTGTTCCTTTTGTACATAATCGACATCGGTGACAAAGTTGACAGTAAGCTTAGATTATTTGCTGACGACGCAGTGGTGTTTAGAGAAATTCGTAGCCTTAATGATAAGCTAGCGCTAACTAAGGACCTCGAGGCAATACAAGAGTGGTGCGATGCGTGGCAGCTAGAATTAAACCTAAAAAAATGCGTTGTTGTGAATTTTTGGAAACGGAAAAACGCTCCTTGTAACAGCTATTGCATAAACAACATAAAATTAGAGACCGTAGAATCGGTTAAATACCTCGGAGTTAAACTGACTAATGATCTATCGTGGAGTAAACATATTCGAGAAATTACCGGTCAAGCTAATCGTAAATTGGGATTTGTTAAAAGAGTACTTGGCAAGTGCGACGATAAAGTTAGGGAAATCAGCTACTTCTCCCTCGTTAGACCCCACTTAGAATTTGCAGCCAATATTTGGGATCCTTATGAGATAGGCTTGTAAACTGAGTTAGAACGCGTTCAGCGAAGATCGGCAAGATAGGTTAAAGGCCGTTATGATAATCTCGTTAGTGTTACTGACCTTTTGCAGCAACTGGGATGGGAAAAGCTTTCAGACCGTCGATTAAAATTTAGACTCAATCTATTATGTAAGTTCCAAACCGGTCTATTCTCTGACGACGTTGATAATATTTTACGAAATCTGACATACTACGGTAGATCAGATCATGAGAAAAAAATTAGGGGACTAGACTTCAGAACGGACAGATTAAAAATGTAATTTTTCCCACGAACGATAAGGGACCATAACAGCTGCCAATGAGACATTCATCTAGGTTTGTCGTTAGGTAGTGTAGCTCTTAGTAGTAGTAGTAGTACACCTAATACTTGAATCCTTATCAGTTAAACACCTGTCCATACTAACAGCACGCCGTGCATGTTTTCTACATAAGTCTGGAGTCTCTGTCCATCTGTATAGTTGTAGAATGCATGTATATTGACGGTCCCTCTCCATTGTGATGATATCTGTAGTGTAGTAGTGCATGCTTGTGAGGCTTCGCCTCATGACAAGCATTAGCGATTTATGCTGATGCATAATTAGTCGTTGTTACACTAACTCTAGGGTATAGTGTAATGCATGTTAGTGATTACTCACCCCCTGCCACACACCCCTGAGGTGGCTTGCAGGGTATTATGTAGATTTAGTTGTATATTATGGTTCGTTCTCGGTGTCATATAATGTTGTGCCGCGACGAATATTTGTGTACTTTCGAGGGCCTCGTGTGCAAAAACTAAAAGGATTACAGAATATCTAAAACTATGACTGGATAGCCCGTTTCGTCAACTTCCGGAAATGATTTGACGCGAGCGGGGGGGGGGGGGGGGGGGGGGTTGCGAGGTGACGTCACAGCGCTGCGCGTGGGGGTCTAAATTTGGGCTTGTGTGGGCACGTCGCGCGCTCAGTTCAGTTGTATCTCCGGATATAGTTGGTCGATTTTAGTGATCGAGGTGTCTACGGAGAGCTGAGAACGTGAGTTAGGCGTTAATAACACAAGAAATATAAAATTAACATTGGAAAGCAGAAAATATTAGTTACCATCGACCAATTGTTCATAGGTTAGCCATTTGATTTAGATGATGATTTAGATTAGATTTCTTTCTTTCATTTCAACTTTCTTTCCGACAGACAAAACAAAAA
The DNA here is from genome assembly GCA_963573305.1 of Pyrrhosoma nymphula. Classification (NCBI taxonomy): domain Eukaryota; kingdom Metazoa; phylum Arthropoda; class Insecta; order Odonata; family Coenagrionidae; genus Pyrrhosoma; species Pyrrhosoma nymphula. The sequence continues at coordinate 56,170,025 of OY754339.1, read as the reverse complement.
ACTCCCAACGACGAGAGTTACGTATGTAATTTTGCACTCACGAAATAAAGATCGGACGGGAGTATCAAGGATACTCCCGAATATGTATTTTTTCCATTTCCGCATGCATTTACGAGCTGAGTTTTTCATTTTTTTCTCACCACAGGTCACTTAGTGCTTATATATTTTACGGATTATCTATTCTCATGTTTTTTATTCTTAAATATATAATCTGTTGGGGATTTCACATTATTTTTTCGGTGTGTGACCATGGGCGTAGCCAGGGAATTTGGCTGGGGGGGGGGGGCATGGGACCACCCTAGGACCACCCACCCTCCTGGGGGTACCCTAAATTCAAGAGGGGGGTTTCTCCACCGGAAATGTGTGCTTTGGCTCGGCCGCAGGCGCGCGGTTACCAGCGCTGTTTGAAGCGTGGCCGCCACAATTTCGATTTGTCAAATTTTTCTGGGGGCCTCAAGCCTTCTGGGGGGGATGGGTCCCCCCCAGCTACGCCCATGTGTGTGACTAAGTATGGTCACTGCAAACATTGTCCAAATGTCCAATAAGTTGGTTCTTTTTCTCAGGATTTTCATCATGATTTTTTTCTCCGACTCTTCGGAGGACTTCTTCATTTATGATCCTCTCTATCCATTTCATCTTCATCAAAATTCGATAACAACACGTCTCCATTGCTTCCAATCTCTTTTACTCTGCTGTTATTGCGTATAGTTCACTTCTCCAAAATGTTATGATTATGTGATCCCTTACTTCCAAGCTTATGCAGCTAGCTTTTAATAGACTCTTCTTCTAGTAGAATGCCTTCTTTGCTTGGGCTATTCAGGTCACCGTATCTTTCTTGCCTCTTCCATTGCTGGTGTTCCTTATTCCCAGGTAGCAAAATTAATCCACTTCGTGGATTAATTTTGCTACCTGGGAATTAATTAATCCAAGCGTCATTTGCTTATTATAAAACACTTGTGTGTTTTATAATAAGCAAATGACGCTTCATTTTTAGTAGAGACAGTTGAATATATTTTTATCTATGACCAAGTGTTTACATTCAGTCATAACAATAGTAATAGAGAATTTAAAGTGCGTATATAATTGTTTTCTAAACAAATACTAATGCATTCATCACTGATTTTATGAGAAAAAAAGCAGATAAATTATTTTAGTCTGTATTTTAATGGATTGAAAAATATTTTTTAATTTTTAACAATAATATACAATGCTTAATGTTTTTATTTTTTTGGAGGAACATCACATGGACTTTATACTTGCTGGAATACATATTAATCTTCACCTATGTATTAGAATGTAACCCAGAATTTGACATGCTGCAATTTTCCTCAAATGGACATGTCTTGAGGCGAGAAATTACTAGGTGATTTTGGTTTTCAAGCAAGTACACCACACCTTCCCTGCTTACCTTGCCAGGTATAGACAAATTTAGCATATCACAGAAATGAGTGGATATTAAAATTGTTGAGATTATAAAATATAGACAAAATATGAATATACATAATTTAAAGGAAGATAATACTTAGTCGAACATGAATTGTGGAAGTTACTGTTCTTTCTTTCCATAATTATTTGTTGTTGAGCATTCCTCGTAAGGTGGAAGTCAAGTAGTTACTTCACCTAGGTCTTGGGTAGATCACCTTAAAGAGAAAACTGAGAATTAGCTAACAGTTTTTTTTCTGTGCATATACCTAATAATGAAATTTTAGAAATTACATAGGTAGCTAATTTTTCAAAAACATTTCAAGTGAATTTGATAAAACACGAAATTTAAGATTAATTTTTGTAAAAGTAATTTATAATTTGCTGCTATATATTCAATGTGTCTCTAAATAACTAGAAACTACCTATATATAAGTTACTCTATTTGAAATGCGTAATAATCATAGTTTGTACTCTATCTTCAGAAAACGTTCTATGTATAAGAATTGGAAAATCTTCGGGTTAAATATTAAGATTCTGGAGATAATTTTATACGACAGATCACTTATGAAAAAAACTCCTGGGAGCAACTGGCTGATGGGAAACAATACAATCAAATGAGCCATACAGATCACTGCAAAGCTGGGAGAGAAATAAGGTGGGTGAATTGTTGAGTTTTCCTTTTTCTGCGTAAAAGAATTTCTATGGAACTTTACCCCGGATAACAGACATGTTTATTGAAATAATATTCCTCAAACCCTGTAAGGAATGTAAGAAATGTTCAATATTTGAGCTAACATGTTATCCCTGCAATTTTCTCTACGCAATACCTTCAATACACGTTCAGTTTTGAAAAAAAAACAAGTCCTGTTGATTTGTTGATAAAAAAAAACTTAGTGAACAGTTAGTGTCTAAGATAGAGCTGTAGGTTAGAGAGAAATCCTCAGGTCTTTTGGGAGTAGAATACATCACAAGACCAACGAGCTAGAGTAAACATAAGTCAAAGTGTTCTCAAACTGAAGTCAAGTTACCTTACTGCCGATCATGACAGAAATTGGAAAGAAGCGAATTCATGCAGTTGAGTGCATCACGAGTTTGCGGTTAATGGAGAGAAAAAATGAATATATTATTTTCAATATTTGAAGATTGTTATTTTATGTCAAAGTCTTGTGCTGCATATGTCTGTACCTAAGTACGGTAAAGGATCAAAAGTTCAACTTTTAAAGTGCGTCGTATATGGTTTGATGACAAATATCTCAAAGAGAACAGTGGGAGTAAGTACCTTCTCCCTAATGCATTGCCTTCCAAAAGTTAATGTTCCGGAGGAATGTGATTTAGTTACTGTAAGTAATCAATGGCATAGTTCTCAATAAAGTATAATGCCAAATTTTACTGGATCAAGCCAGGCTTTTTCAAGGCGTTCAGCCAAGTTTTATTAATTTAGTATTATGAAAATTTAGCATTAAGTGCACACTGATTTTATGATTATAATAAACAATACAAAATAATGCTGAGAAGAGCTTATCTTTTGCCAGCAAAGAAAGAAACTGTGGGATTAAATTTGGCATTCAGCCACCATTCTGAATCCCTGTATTTTTAAAAACAGTCAAGATCAGTGTGTAAATGCTATATTTCCCCAGTGATATTAAAATACCTGCATATTTAATGAACTTGGATGTAGTATATGAATGAGTTCAAGTGGCTGTTTAGCCTTTTGTTTTTTGGCGTCATTAGAGATGGGCCACTCTGAAAATTACCGGGGTAATTTTCTTAAATTACCGCGGTTTTTTTCGTAATTAACCGCTCCCCTTGAAAATTACCGTAATTTTCTAGATAATTTACCTATGTCAGAGATAATTTTTCGTACAGGTAAATTCCCAACATGTTCTTTTAAGCCAAGTTCACATTTCCTACGTGTTTAATAATATATTGAGGCCTGTTCAATTCATTTATGGAATATTTTACTTAAATTATAACATTTTAAGAGTAAATTATTAGAATATGTTTTCTTGAAAATTTCTCATACTTTGACAAAAGAAAGCCAGATTGCGTGTTGCTGCCGTAGTTCTTTTTACACTTTTAAAAATTTCCAATAGATTAATGCTGTATTAGGTATGGTTTAAACTAGGTTATTCCCTTCCTATTGCTGTTGGCTTTCTTATTTAATCATACATTTGCTGTTTAATACTTACAACTAAAAAATACTGGAAAATTACGGTAATTTTCGAAAATTACCGTAGTTTACCGTGGTAAATTACCTCATGAAAATTATGGTAATTTTCCCATCTCTAGGTGTCATCCAGACCAAATGACTTTAAGTATGGCAGGTGGTTTGCCCCTCCGTGGTTACTCTAGGTTGTTGCATGAGACTATTGGGTGTTGGCTGGGCATTAGAGGTGAGTGGATGAGCTCAACTCGATTGAGGCATCTTTACATCTACTGTGTTTTTCTGGGGTACAGTGGTAGTGAAATTTTGTGGCAGTTGCCTTTGCAAAAGGTGATGCTGGGGAGGAGAATATGAGCATGCAAGGGGTTGGCAAAGGTGAAGAGGTGAGAGAAGAGGGTGCATGGCAGAGGCAATGATGCCAGCATAATTGCTCTTAACCTTAGAGGGCAGGAAAGTGTCAGCAGTGTGTTACACAGATTTTTTTATGATGCTAACAAACAATATCACATCAAAATATACTGAAAGTGCTCTAAACTATCAGAGAAATCCATGTAAAAATTTGGATTTAAAGCAAGAAATATAACTATTGTTGATGCTAGTCACAGATGGGCAATTTTGAAGTGGGCAGAGAAAGTTAGTGACCTTAGGCTGCCTGGTAACCAAACGCAAAGACTGCTTAACTCCTCCGTACAGAGCTAGTTCGCACAAGCAGTGCATACTTCTTCAATGGGTTCTCTGCACAGCTGCCACCATGTTTTGATTCCCCATTATCTGTCTCCCCTGACTCAAAGGGAGCAGCAGACAAACTTGCCTGTGGTGTATGCCAAACACAAGCAAAGAGAACGAAGTTTGCCGGAAGATCATAACTATTCCCAGATTTTGCTCTTGGTTCACTGATCGTATCAGAAATATTAGGGTATGTTTTTTTTCGCTTTCTCAAGTTTAAAAACTGAATTTATTGCTCACCATGCCACCCACAGTTTATGAAACTGAAGAAAATAATTACATTGTGAAGGCATTTAAAACTTTTGGCGTGATGCAAATGAGCCAAATTAGTCTCAAAAATTAATATTTAATTATATCCTGAGAAATTTGGTCATTGATACAAAAATGCACTATTATTTCAAATTATGGCTACTTAATTTGCTTCATTCTTCTTTGAACTGCTTGAACTTTCAGAAAAACATTTGGATATGTTTTCTATGATGACTAGAGAAAAGAATCACTTACTCTCTAATTAAAGCATTTTGTGGAGATAGTCTGGCTTCACACCATTCCATCAAAAGTAGTGAATGCCCAAGTATCCTCACCATTTTGGGCAATCACTTTGTGTGATGTCTCCAACAATGGTAGTCGGGAATCCATCCTGGTCAACGCAAAAGGTATTATCACCACCATCAGATTGTATTTGTAAGTAGTTTCCATTTGTCATACATTCCATGAAAAAATCAAATCCATTTTCCTGGTAGTATTCCTGGTCTCTTGCACAGTCTGAAACAGTGATGACCATTATTTCCTGTCTTCACTGGAGAGCAAAATCAACGATAAAAATGAAAGCAAAGAAATGAACTCACTGCAGTTCACATTTTTTAAGTCGTGCATATCTCCCTGCCAGCTGCCTATCATGGATTGGTCTTGACGTGCACATCGAACTCTGGAAATAGATTTGACATGGTTAATTGAAATAATTTATAACCTCCAGAAAATGTGTTTAACTGGCATATATGAAATTATTTTTTATTTTGGTATCATGGGCCATTTTGTGTTTACCATATTTGTTGATGTCAAGGGTAGTATGTAGGTGTAGTAAGTGATAGAGTGTTAAGCAAGATATAGCTTTATATACATTATATGTCTCAAATTTCTAACTTTTCATTGCTTCATCATTTTAACTTACGCGCCCCGTAGAATCTGAACTGGTCCATAGCTTCCATCGAAGTCACATCTAGCGGGGGTAATAGTTATGCTATTTCCGTGCCTTTCTCCTATGTCTCTGATTCGATTAACAGCAATTCCAATGCTTTCACACTCCCTTAAATAAATTGTTTTGTCTGGCTCTGGAACATCTGAAGGACAAGAATAGAGTGGCGTGTCCATGAAATTCAGGGAAAAACTACTTGTAATAAATTGAAGTATTCAATGAAAGGTAGTGATATTGTTTTTGAGAGGCAAAAACTTGGTAGAAAATTGGAAGCAATGTGAAGCATGATGAAAGGAACACTTAGCTTCTTTATCTAACATTTACAACTATACATATCTAGGTATTTAAAGTATTTCATCGTTATGAAGTTACTTTGCTTCCCATGTATTATAGAGTATTAATATTTCTGAGCTTCTCTATAAAAGAATTTATTATCAATTTTCATTGTGTGTGTTCAATCAATTTTTGACTCATTCTTCGTTTTCATGTCAGGAGGACAAATTGTAAAATGATTATCTGCTATGTTTTACCAAAGATTATACTTTTCACGTAGTTTTTATACATCAAATAAATTTAATTTTGTAACCCAAGTAGCAATATCTTATGAAAAAATTATTGCAAAAATATTTTAAAATCATTTTAAAATTATTTTGAAAACATATTAGCTCTCTCTTTTTATGCTTTTAAATCTTTTTTTCATAATTTTAAAATGATTTTAACATAAGTTTTAATTATGTTTAACTCTTTAAGAAGCTACTTAGTAAACACAAAATGCTGCAGATGCGCATCGCAACCATAATACACCGTTAGTTTTTTTTTTACGAAATCTAGGTAAGAGAAATTCCTATTTATTTCTATATTCTCCCTCTGGAGGACACAGCCATTATCTATCTCATATAAAACAGCTTATATTTTTAGGCAATTAGCTCTAAAAGTTGTCTGGAAAGATTTTAATATCATTTAAAAGATGAGAGTTTATTATTTAAAATGAGGTCAATTTCTAGGTGAAATGATATCTCGCTCAAACTACCTAATGTCCCTCGTTCACACTACTATCTTAAGCACCAAAGTAGCAACCCTACGTGCCTTCACACTACTATGGTAACTCAGTGATGCCCTCACCGTAGGAATTATGACGAATAAGTACAGAGCAAGCGAACCAAATAAGGAATTTCCTCGTAACTGAGGCCTTTTGCGGCTTTCGAAATGATTTACAAAGAAAACGACGCTCCTATTTGCTTATTCATCAAAGAAGCACCATCTGCTTCACTATTTTGATTATCGTCCTTCATCATTTCCAGTTTTCACTTGGGACTCCAGCGCCTGACCACTGCAGAGGTAGAAGTGGCAGCGTTATGAACTACTACTCCATCGGTAACCAACGCGCGTTCTCACATTGGTTAGCGCTTACCACGGTACGTACCACGGTCGTCACGTTAGTAGTGTGAACGGGGAATAAATGATCCCCGGACTTTTGCATGAAAAATGACCGTGAGAATTGTGCCTAGCAAGAAATGTTTTCCTAAAATATTTTTCTTCGAATAAAACTGATGATCTCAGGCCTGACCTCGTGGAAATTATGGATATCCATGATGAGAAAACCACCTTTGTTAATTCCACAAACTTTCTTACGCTGGCACGACGCGCGTTTCACCACACTGCGGCATAATCATGTGCATTTAGCGGAAGGTTGCTTGGGAATATATAGCCTGGGCTTGCGTTGAGGACAGGAGAGGGGGTGGGTGGGGATGGGGGAGGGGAGAGGATTTCCGTTAAGTTTAAAAATGAGTACCAAAGATGCTATGGGTTTCTCAGAAGACTGCTAGGCGACTCCGATGGCTGGGGGGAAGGGGAGGGCTGGAGTGTTTAGAGGGGGTTTCTAGGTGTGGTGTAAGGGGGAGGTGGAGGGGGTGAGAAGGGGTGCATGGTGAAGGAGGATTTGGGGACCAAGCGCTTGAAAAACCGCCGTGACCACCCTCTTAAAGAGGAAAGGTCTAATTATCACTAACAGAACTATATAATACACACACATTTTTTAAAAAAATCACCGTAAAAATTTTAAAAAATATGTGTGTATTATATAGTTCTGTTAGTGATAATTAGACCTTTCCTCTTTAAGAGGGTGGTCACGGCGGTTTTTCAAGCGCTTGGTCCCCAAATCCTCCTTCACCATGCACCCCTTCTCACCCCCTCCACCTCCCCCTTACACCACACCTAGAAACCCCCTCTAAACACTCCAGCCCTCCCCTTCCCCCCAGCCATCGGAGTCGCCTAGCAGTCTTCTGAGAAACCCATAGCATCTTTGGTACTCATTTTTAAACTTAACGGAAATCCTCTCCCCTCCCCCATCCCCACCCACCCCCTCTCCTGTCCTCAACGCAAGCCCAGGCTATATATTCCCACGCAACCTTCCGCTAAATGCACATGATTATGCCGCAGTGTGGTGAAACGCGCGTCGTGCCAGCGTAAGAAAGTTTGTGGAATTAACAAAGGTGGTTTTCTCATCATGGATATTTTTCTTCGGTTATATTTATTTCATGTAAATTTTAAAGTATATGATATTCACTCGGAGTTTTCTGCGGAGATTGGCTGAATATTCAATTCTTCTTCCGGGATATCTGCCGCGTTATTGTTTTTCTGAACAGCGTTTCTCGTCTCCCGTCCTGGAGGCATCTTCAGCTCGAAGCCTGAAGACGCCTCCAGGACGGGAGGAGTAACGTTGTCAACAAAAAAACGACCCGGTAGATATCCTGGAAGAAAAATGATCATTACTTAAAGAAGTTTTAAATAATGATGTAAGTATTCCTAATAATATCAGCGGATTAATGTTGCATGCCAAGATGTGCAAATTTACTCACAGCAAGGAAGAATTTTCATCATCGTCTCCGGGACGACCTCCACGATTGGAACACCCGTTTTGAAATCCGCGCACCAGCAGAGGTGATCGTCGCACTGCAACTCTTCGTAGTTTCCGTCCAAAGAGCAGTGCAAGGACACATCTGTCCTTTTCAGCGTCTCTTTAATCAAAGCTGTTTCTCTGCTGCAGGCTGCAATATCATTTTGTTAAAGTATGATTTGAAAAGATGTACATATTAAAGTATAGAAATGAACGAGAGCATCATAGTGATAGTGGAGGATAACATTGGTGCTGGTTGGTTGCTTGGGGGAGAAAAGGGGATGCGATTGGCTAATGATTCGCGGAATGTACCCTGAAAATCAGGAGAAAAAATATGAATCAAACTTGCAGGTCATCTACCTACTCGCTGAAGATTACCAAACGGCTTCTATTCCATGATCCGTTCACCTGGAGATGAAAGGATTGGTAATTTTTGAAACCCTTTTGAGTGAGGTTTTTTTCTAGTCTTCAGAGAAACTTAATACCGCTAATAAAACTAACGCCTCCAGGGAAGGTAGCAGCACATTATGCACTGCTTTTGAAACGGAGGCGTGTATGTCCGCCTTTACTGCTCTTGCTCAAAGTTTAAAGACGTTTATATACGATCGTACTCGAAATGGCCGAAAACGTAAATGTTAGTTGCGGAATTATCGCGATTCCGCAATGATTTACCTGTAAACAATGCAAACTGGAAACAGTTTAAAAAAATATAGGCATTGTTCATAAAATCTATTTCAAATTCATTACGCGCGTTAGCCATGTTGAGTGGGTAATTTTTCTAAAAAAATACAGGCTTCACTTTCGTGCGTTAAGACGCCATCTATAATCTGTGGTGTGAGTATATAATATAAAAACTCTTCTATAATCTGTGGTGTGAGTAGAGAGATTCTACGAAATTATTATTTTGGCATATTTTCATCTCATGTGATGTCCAGCTTTTTCTTCTGGGGCTCTTCATTATCAGCCATAAAAATATTTAGACTGCAGAAGAGCGTAGGTCGTTTTATGGCATTTGCTCCGTATAATGCGCCACGCCGCCCAATTTGTATCATGCTCAACACCCCTCCTATACCTGTGTATTCATTCTAGTTTTAGTCCCTTAGAGAGAGTTTTTATTTATTTAACCAGTTACATTACATTGGGAATTATGCCTGGTGGTAATGGTCCATGTATCAATCACATTGCTCAATTCACACACAATGATCAATATTTTTCACATAAAAATTATGTATCGGTTCGCTTAATTTTTGTGAGGTGAAGTCTCTTCTTGAACTCCTTATAGTTTAAAAAACTCGGATATTTACAAATTCAGTAGTAGTGATGATTCCTTATATTACAGTTATGTTCATACGAAGTCAGCTTCTCTGAATCCTTAAACTCTTGGATTGTGCCTGCTTAACAAGCTCCTACTCCAGGTAAGAGCTAAATAAAAGAGGGAATAACTCATTTGAATTGGGAGTCACGGAATACCTCCTTGCAGAGCTCTAATATTCTCTATATGACTATATGCAAGAAGAATTTAACCTTATGAGACTTTGCGTCCTCCTAAAATTATGCCGAATTCGGGTAGGTTTAGGCGATGAGAACCAATAGTAATTTTAAAAGTGCTTATTCTTTGGGAGGAAGATTTGAACGGACTTTTTAAGAAATTTTTTCCTATATTATTGTGATGCATTGAATGTAAAACATTAATAACTGACACAACTTGCAACAAAATGTCTTATGAGTCAGGAGACTAAGTGAAGTGGTAATGCGTATATTCTGTACCCGTGTGCACAGGCAGTCCCTGAGTTACGTAAGCCTCAACTTACTGAAATCCGTACTTACGTAAGTGGCAACATTAAAAAAAAAGATAATTATGAAAGTTGCGGATTTGGAAGGATGGTTGCCTACGTTCAAGGGGCGCATGTGCCGTAATGTTAGTAAGAGCTGGCCTTCCCCGTTTTTTTCCAGATCGACCGTAATCTTGAGAGCACGAACTCGGTTACGGAATGATTTTCGACTAATTTTTTTTCTACTTCCGTAAATTTCGACTTACGTAAATTTCGACTTCGCCGCTAGTGTTGGAACGAATCTATTACGTAACTCGGGGACTGCCTGTACTGGTCTTTGCATAATACATATTAATTTAATTATCTTGTTTATTATTAACATCAACCAATGCCACATTTAGTTTGTAAATTTACCCTTTTTATGTTAAAGTTGATTAATTAAGCTTTATAAATATGCATCAAGATTTTATTTCGTGGATCGTAACATAATTTTTATATTAGTACTTTTTCATTAACTTAAGCATAGGTATCCGGTATAAGATGTTTATTTAAGTTCAATACTTGCCGCAAGTCATGTTCATTGCATCTTTCCACCATGTTGAACCAAATAACCGGGACCCATCTGTGTTGTAGCAGAAACACCTGTGAAAATATATTCATGAGTTAAAATATTCTATCTCCACGAGGTAAAACAATGGCAGAGCGTTAATTTAAAATTTACTTCATGTTTGTAATCTGAATAGTGAGTCTCTTTGCTCCAGACGCCAGTATTTATAATTAATGAATGGAGTTAGCCGTACGTCATCACTCCAGACACCAGATTGTCATTTTGGTACGACACATTTTGATGCTACGTCACTTTCTGAGTCAAAACTACTCAAAGTGCTGAGTCAAAAGTACTCATCACGCTCTGAGTCAAAAGTTTACTAGTATTTCCAAAGGAAATCACGTTTTTTGAGAGGAGGATAAGGTATTAAGTAGTAGTGGGGGAAAAAGATCAATTATTTACTTCAGATACTATTAATTGACGTATAATGTATAATTTCCACCGTCTGAAGCAGTCAATTTTACCACTTTTATGTTTGCAATGGCAATATCAATGAAAAGCTGCAAAATAAATGTTATACCAAGTTTCAGTAAATAAGTGTCACGAGCACATCATCCCTTCTGTAGAGCGAGACAGCCATAGCAGCTGGAGATATGAATTACACTTTTTTTAAATGAATGGTGCCCAAACTAAGGCCCGTTGGCCAGATCTCACGTGTCTCACACTTAAATCCGGCCCACAAAGATATTTTTATACAATAATAGGAACTTTGGGAGATTTACACTCAATTGTGCGAATTACCTAAACCGTCGATGCACCCTAATTCAAACTACTACTACTAGCTTTCCATTCAGGGTGTTCAAGTTAGCGCACATCGGAATACTTTAGCGCACACGAACGACGTTGAATGGAACGATGTGCACAGGCGAAATGTTTTGTAACCTGCCGATGGGTAGCATTTTGTGGGTGAACAAAAGTATCGGCCGACTGTTAAAGTTGTTGAATTCGTTCAAAATAAGCATTTAAGAACTTAAGATTTTCATCACAAAGTAATCAAAAACCTCTAAATATGCTTGCTTGACGCCTTTACTGAAAATCAACAAACTTAACAGAAATCACGGATGCCATAATCGATGAAATTTTGTTTTATAGCTCACATACTTTGCTCCCAATTTTTTTAAATTGCACTACCTAGTGCGCAGGGTCTGTAATAAAGGCCGTTTTAAACGGGGCACGTAATTGCACAATCTGATGTATGTTCTAACGTGCATTTCAAATTGCGTCGTGTAAAGCGGTGAAATGCTAGAACGCATGCGCAAATGCATGAATGCGAGATGGCAAAATAGCCCCTGTTCTAATTCCGAGCTCGCATTCTCGCAATTTCAACAAATATTTTTCCGATAGATGTCGCAGTAGTAGGGACCGGAAGAAGCTGAGTGACGATAAGTGTTTGTTGTATTGGTGGATTGCATTGTGTGCAGTTGTTGTTGCTTGTTGTCCTTTGCGGAATAAGTATGAGCTGGTCACACAAGGACGTGTGACAACATGTCTACAACGATGCGCACATAATTTCGTTTCTTCTTTGTTCTAAACAAGTGACTCGCTACTCGCGCACTCAACAGACGACGAAATTTCGTGAATGAATGCTTGCCTACGAACACCGTGTAAAGCTACCGCTAAAAGTAACGCATTCGTCTGCGCAATAATTATTGCACGCAAGATTGAGAAATGAATGCAGTGCTAACCTGCGCAATGACGTGCCCCGTGTAAAACGGCCTTAACGAATGGTAGGCCAGTGCGCTGCTGTGTTGCGAAGTGGTTAGCGTGCTAGAGCGTATGGAAGGCACCCTTAACTTCACCTTAATTATTTCAAATCAAAAGAATGTTCCCTATGCATATATACCTACTCATCAAGCAATTTCCTTTGGGGGTAGGCTCTGTCAAAAACATTTTAGACCAAGGAAGCTGACTCTCTGTTAATAATTTCCTTCAACACGCCCTATCCTTAAATAGGATTTAAGAGAGATCTAATGGCGGGACATCCTTAGGAGGGAAAGCGAGACTATGTCTCACAATCAGAAATGAGGATACAGGATGGGGACTGTCCAAGAACCTTCCAATCAGCTGGTAGAATACTTAATTGAATCCTTGAATAGGTACCTCTTTCATTTCTATTGCATTCATGAATAGAATGTGTGTAGTTTGCATGTTTTCTCAACTACATATTTAAAAATGCAATCAATTACTCACCGCAGTAATTTACGATTAATAACGATATCACTTCCCTGCTCTACGTGTATTTAAAAAACAAGGGTAAAATCATACTAGTTTATTGACATCCATACAAGAAATACAATCGATCATTTTCGTCAAATTAGGACAAATCAGCTAAATGTTTAACGCAAAAATGCATCATGTATTGGCTCCGATACCGTTCCGCGACGTCATATTCCTGATTCTTGATGACGTAGTGATTTTTCCGCCCGGAAATGAAACAGCTTTGTTTTTAGACAAAAATCTTGTCTGGTAGGTGTATTTAACAACACGGACATAACGAATGTTAAAATAATATAATCCAACGTTGCCGATTAACCAGCTCTTCCTAACAGGGAAATTATTTCTGGAAGTCTTTAGAGTATACTTCCTTTCATGCCATACCTGCCGTTGATGGTATCGCCTTTACACTGAACGGCTGAAAATGTGCCATCAGCGTCACAGTAGTGCTTGAGAATATTCACATTCTGATATTGGTATGCGAAGCATTCTCCTGTTTGGAAACAAAATTAAGAACATTTAACTAATTTTTGCATGTATGCTTGAAGTTTATGCACAATGTTTATTTTTAAATTTTATTTAGTTAACAACAAATTTTAATGTATCGGAGACACACAAAGTTGGTATTTACTTTGGATATTTACTTCTTAATTATTGTCGACATTAAGTTAAAAATCTACTTTAAAATTGATGAATCATATTAATGACAGAATTTTTATAACATATGAGGAGTTGGTGCACTTTTGTAGGATTATGACGTTAGTTATGTCACTGCTTATCTCCCAATTCTGATAGAAATTATGGATTATGATTTATTCTACCATTTCGCTTCCAAGGCATTATTAATTTTAGTTATTACTTCCGTGTGACCATTTGCTATTCAAACCCGTATTATATTAACTTGAAATGGTAATAAAAGTTTGCTCATAGTGAGCAATAATTTATATTTATTTACTTTAATCCGTGATAACAAAGAGTTTTTACTTAACAACCACCGAAATCTAATTTTTAGTGTTTTGTCATCAACAATGGTGTGACTAAGCCGTGACGTGAAAGTATTTTCCAAAGAACATACTCCTGTATATTTATCGCATTCGCCTGTATTTTTAAATAAAAGCTATGATAACAGACTGTTCATGACATCATGCGTTGTTGGTGCACACTAAGTTATAACTTTGTTGAAATATTTATACTGTACCTTCATCTATCTGGCACTTATCCTTTCCACAAGTAAGTCCTGGAGCACATTGAGCTGAGTCAATAATGTTACTGCTTTTTGCCGTCTTGTAGTTATTTTGGGTTGGCTTATGGGTAGACTCGCATTCATCATTCAAGCCTTATATATTTCCATGTCCGACATATTACCCAGCAAGAATGCATCCACGTTTATCGGCGAAGATTTGCAGCACAGGGAGGTCATGAAAAGAAAACTATTCTCAGTTCTCTGTTACTTGTTGGTGAGTCATGAGGGTTTATGGGGTTCTAACAAGTCATTACTCTTAATCTGGTAATAATGAGTTCCCTTCCAAGGTCCGAATCCCGTCATTGGCAGAGACTTTTCAGAGGAAACACATTCCTTCCTTACAACTAGTTAAGATACCTTTTTAATCATACTTTACATGATTCTACATGACCATACCCCGGCGATTTATTTCTATGAACAGGGCAAAAGCAGGCTGTAGTTTCCATTTTCAAGTCCTTCCTTACACCTGACCACATTGGATAAATACTAATATTAGAAGTCTTAATTGTTCATTAATTTAAAAACAACAACAAATAAAACTTGCTGGTATGTTTATTTATTTATGTTTCTTTTAAGTGTTAAATGACCTTAAAATGGACGGTGGCAATTCTCATTGTCCTCGATGCTGATGCGATGGAAGTGTGATCCTTATAATTTCAGGAACCTATCTGCTCCTTCACCAAACACTTATTTAAAAGGGATATATTTTCTCCCAATCCTACACAATAACATATTGAGAAAATTAACGCAGATTGAATCAAAGGTGGTTGAAGCTTTTGAGAGACCTAAATGGGAAAATACTTGTCCCATTCAACAAATGGAGATACTGTGAAATCATTAATGATATATATGGTTATACACTCCGATTTCATTCATTATTGACTAAATGTATGAAAAAAAAGTTTAGCCTTACGTTAGGCCTGGGCTGGAAAGGGAAGATATACTTTGACCTTTTATCCTCTTTCGCATAAAAATCTAAGGAAAATAAGGGAGGTAAAAAGTTTAGTGGCATTTTAAAAATCGGTAATTTTCTGAAATTAATCGGTTTGAAATGGGTGTGGGGCTGGTGGCCGGGCACACTTCTTTTGCATTGAGGACATACATTAGCAGTTGTGTTTGTGCAATTTTTCAAAATTTGACGATATTTTTTTTCTGACCCTTTGAGGTAGTAGCGTGCTTTTCCCGGGAAGATAAGGGTTTCGTTTGATTCGGCATCCCCACCACTTCGGCCCGTAGTTTACCAAATTTTACACACACATTAAAGCAACCATTTAGGCCTTAATTCCTGCAGAATTATATGCATGAAAAGCGCGTGAGTATCTGTAGAAATTCCAGCATAAAAGTCAACCAGAAACGCGTGCGAGAATTTGCAGAACAAAGATGTGAAAAAATCATCCGTTATGACAGTTCTACCCTTACCCAAGAACGGTTCGAGCAGGCGCAGGGTAACATTTTTTGCAACTCTCTGCTCTGTTTGTCTCAACTCGTCCTTTCCCATGTATGGGAAAGCATTCAGCACGTAACGTTGAACGATCGAATCACATGACCCGGGTCATCTCAGAGATTGTTTGGTGAAAGGGATCATTCAGATGATCGAGAGGGTTTCCTTCGGACACTGGTCATTCGCAACCCTGGTCATTCTCCATCAATCAATCGCGACCTGTTGGTCATTTGTTATTATATGTTCACCGAGAGGCTCACTTTCGGACGTAGGTCGTTCGCGACCAAACAGTCACATATGAGTTGCAGTCACATATAGGCTGCAGACAAAAGTGAGTAGTTGTGGTCCTGCAAAATTTTGTGCATAAAAAGTCTTTGTTACTCGAAAAAAATTAAGATTTCCAAACAGGCCATGTGCTATTCGCTTGAAAGAGTAAACGGCCATCTTGGAAAAGATGACGTAGTCGTACAAAAATAGATTGTTGCCAGTCAGAGTTTTACATCGGGCGTACTCAGCAGGACCTTAAAGTCTTTAAAGAATGCTGCCGAACTGACTGGCTGGCAAATCAGTAGCTAATAGGCTACTGCTTATCTGGGTCGGAGTCTCCTTCTTCGGAGTCGTACCTGCGCGGAATGGACGAAATTATTATAATGCTATTATATTATGCTAATGCATAATTAGTCGTAGTTACACTAATTTTAGGGTATAGTGTAATTCATGTTGGTGAATACTCACCCCCTGCCACACACCCCTGAGGTGGCTTGCAGGATATTTTGTATATGTAGATTAAATTGAGTAGGTACGTGCACACCGGAGTCAGATAGGTGATGATAGAGGTCGTATAAAGGGTCAAAATACATTAGAAGGCATATTGAAAGTAAAATATTACATGAATATAGCCATGTAGGTAAGTGAGTACAATAAGAACGAATGATGTAAAATATACATAATATAAATAATGAATAATAATGAATGTAATAAAGAACGAGATAATGTACAATAAGAACCTTTTAAAAGAAGTCAATGAAGGATTCGCTTGTTTGATTAGTTTAGTGGGAAACATTCAATGAGCTCCCCGGGAGCGTGGAGCACTCTAATAGTCCTCTCATCTGCCCTGATGACGATGCCCGAGTTGGGCATCAAAACGTTGGCGAACATGGAGCCATTAACCCGGTGGGAAACACAGGAAAAGTTCCTGAACACTCTAGATGTTCTTCCTATTATTAAGATACAGGGCAGTTTCTTCCTACATCAGATCAGTCCATTCTTTGCTAACCCTGCGAGGTATCTGTACAAATGCCGTCCATTATTTGGTTCAAGCATGTACCGAAATCTCAGAGAAAATCATCTCATTCTGTTCGTTTATTTGAAACATCCTTCCTCAGGAATAAGTTTTGTCAACATATAGGTACAATTTCAGAAAGCGTGAACAAGCAGTTAGTCGCCGTGTTATCCTGAAGTAATGCAAACCACAGACCACGTGTGTTTAGCGTGAGCCTGTTCTAGGTCAGCCTACTCATGCAGGGGTTTGAAAGTGGAGCCGGAGCCCTGCGCGAGTCCTGTCCTTATGAGCTGGAGTTAAAAATAAAGTATGATTAATTATTTATTTTGACTAAAAAAACCACGGTAGTACCTTCTTAAAAAAGGAATGAGGAAAGTATTGAAGTATTTTTTTTGACAATAGATTTTGGCCATCGATTGATATCAAGAGTAAACGCTTGAGGCGGTATCTTCTTGGGAAAAACATTATCTCTTGCGAGATAAAACGAATATCTCGATATTTCTTCGTATGGTGACTGAGTGGTTATGTTTCTTAATCACTCAAAAGTAAACTTCATGACGTCACCTAAGGTTTACGCAGAGGTGTGCAGTGATTGTGCTTCCATAATTATCTTATATTATTCTCCAATGGTGATTAAATTAATTTTATGAAATTAAATGAAATTATTTTTGCATTATATACAATTTTTCTTATCACTATAGCTATTCACAACGTGATAAAAAGGTATTTTTTTCTTGTATTCCATAGAGGATCATGCATAATTAAAAACAAACTACATATCTGTGTTTGAAGAACGTATTCTTAAATATACCGGACATGAATGTTGTCAGAATGGAGTGTTGATTTATAATTAAATAAGTGCGCACCTGGCGGCGTGGAATCACTACGCTATCGAGAACCCAGGGGATGACGTCACGGAACGGTATCGCTAATAGCAACACGACTTATTTCCCTGAGAAGTTCAGGTTGTTTTTCGTAATTTGACGAAATTATCGTTTAAATTTATTTGGCGGAAGATAATGAACTTAATTTTTATACTTCACGTTGGAATAAATGTGAATTATAGAAGCAATACCTTGCGGTGACGTCAAGCCTCCGAGATTCCATGCCGTTTTTTGATCACGTGACCTTTTCAAATTTTTTTTGCACTTTTGTGAGACAATTATTAATGTCTGCGGTTGACGCATACACACTATGGGTTGTTACACAATATTTTAGGTCTTTGGGAAATATTCTGTCGGGTATACTACAAAAGTGTGAGAATTAAATTTTACCCATGTTCCCCGTTGTCCTGCATATGATTTCAGGAGGAGGTATTTGTGGGGGGTGGGGAGGGTGGCAGTTTAGGAGGATAGGCTGCAGTAGGCGCGATGGCCGTGCTCACCGTGTTGAGCATGTTTTATTTACTTTCGGACACCCGTACTCACAATCAGTTATATACATATATACTTACCCGGGGACACTAAATATTTTTACATGGAAGGCTACACTTAAGCGTTGACCTAAACCGGCCTTTATCGGCTGACACTCCATGTCTGAAGTCATGCGTCTCGTAGTTTCTGTGGAAGCAACTTTATGCACAGGGGGTGTATTTAGCAGCATTCACAAAGAGTACTTTCCATTCTGGCGACCCGTGTGTCACCTTAGGTTAGCCAGCGTCATCAGGTGCCGATGATATGTCATCCGTCAACTGCGAATGGGAAGCTTTTTATAAACGCAGTAACTGATGTGCGTAAGATTCGGGCATATATATGAGCGCGGGTGTTATCTACGCTAGGTGGTATTTTCTCATTGGAATTTAATCTAATATAAAGAAACTTTTGTTATTTAAAATATTATTTAACCTAATCCTAATTAAATTTGAGTGTTGCAGGCTTGATTTCGTGAAAGTGAAAGGTATCAATGTTTTAATAAAAATTTTGTACTTGTAATAAATAAAATAAAGTGTGGAAAAGTGCAAATCTTTTTTATTAAAAAATGGATAATCCTGATTGGTTTATACCGCGATGACTGGTTCTATTAGTTTTTTTAAACTTTAACGTGCTGCGATGGTTGTGTTTTCGCAATTAATGTCTGCCACTTGAATACCATCCAAATAGCACTCGGACGAATTGGAGCATTACCCCTTTCAATCCCAGCCGAGCTCAACGTTGTTTCACTTCGGTGACTGACCGGGATCCGGTGTTACCATCGTGGCACGCCGTTGCCATGCGATGACTGAAAATGAATTGGTCTACACGATACACTCAGTAAAAACTAGGAAACAAAATGTCATATCCGTAGTATAACCGTTAATATCGCATTTAGAGATTGGGTAACTTTTGAGTGGGGAAATAAAACAATTTTATACCCAAAAGCTGGTTCGAAGAGCCAAATACAATATTTACAAGACTTTTTTTAGTGTTGCCTACGTAAAAAACCATTTGAGGTGTTATGGAAAAATGACGTGGGAAATATTTAAAGATGGAACTCAGCGCTAGCACATCAACCATGTTTGAACCTATATCGACACAAAAATAAAATCCTTCTATGGGTAATTTTAAATTAAAAATGATTGAAACTTTGTGAACTCCACACCTCATGGAAAACACAATAGATTGATCGATTCTATGGTGAAATGAGAATTAAGGTGTCGTCTCAACTGAAACATATCGCTTCCTATCAAAGAAATCCACCCTGTGGCAACAAATAATTTCCTATCAAATGATCTAGATAAAAAATCATAAGAAAAATTTGAATTCCATTCGCCTGTATGAAAAAGATCGAATAAAAGAAAACGAAAAATAAGTAATCTTTTTGTAGATTCCTCAAAGGTTTGAAGCTGGCCATGAAATTGTTCCTTCTGAATAGTCACTTTTAGCTTCTCTGCGAAGAAAAATATTCCTCTTACTAGCATGTGAAAATTAAGTTGGATCTATATGGATTACGCAGATAGGATGTTTTTCGCCGAAAACGAGAAAAATATTGTCTTAAGTGAATATTTTCGGTTGCTTTAGGTGATTTTCAAGATATAGCACGGCTTTTATGTGAAAGTGATAGAGGATTGTTTCTCACTTCCATTTAAAACTCACCTTAATAGACCTACCTACCTGTAGATGATCTATTAGTTCTATAAAATTGTAGTTTTATCATAGTTTGGGGGATCAGATTTTTGCTTATTTTTTTATTTTTAAATTTGCATGCTCTCCAGAGTCTTAGTTTCCGATACAAAGGCTGTTCTAAATATTGTCCTTAAGTTGGTGTTGCGCGATTTCTTTATGTCATGTTAATATTCTAATCTTTAATTTCCTGCGAATTGAGGAAATGCCATGGGAATTGTCGGTAAATTAAGTCGCATTAAGTTTGTGAATCGTGATTGCGTTCACACATCTATCCAGCTGATGGTATTTGCGGGCGTAAAAATTCGGTGAAATTAAGCTCCGTCGTTCTGGGCCTCCCCCAGGATTATCAGAGATTAAGTTACCTTTTTTTCATGTATTGACTCTTGTTGACTTTTGAGAACAGAACTCCCTTGCTTATTCTATGAACTCAAAATGGAAAAGAGCAATTACGCCCAACTATTTTAAGATGCTGGCTATGCATACATCAGAAGCGCAAAGGATTTGGAAATCTGAAAAAAAAACATTATTGGGAATTTCAACCCTGACATTTCAGAGGCGGACGATGGTACTATAGAACGGAATGTAGTATTTAGAAGAACAGAGGTGGAGAAAATACAGGTGAAATGAGTCGTGATTCGGGAGCATACATATGCTTCAAGCATAGAGTGAAGAATATATGTACATTAAAACACAAAGAATCATGTATTTTTACGCCATAATTATAGAAATTTCGAGTTAACGAAAATTAATTAGCCTTTCACAATGAATGTGATAACACAAACATGGATGAATTTGATTTTTCGCCAGCTCAGGCTCTACTTTATTGAATTGCTGCATAATGTAACAATGCAAACATCTCTTTTCAATTCCGCAAAGATTAAAAAAAAAACTAGCGGTAGGTACCTACCCGCTGAAATTCAACAAGGCGAAAAAGATATTGATCATTTAGTGTAGGATAAAAACAAAATCCTTTCAATTTGCTGTTCAAATGCTTCAGAGCACACAAAAGAGTATGTTTATTGACTTAGTGAGTCGAGTTGTATGTCTTTTTTTCCCATGGGCAACCGAGGGAACAGATGAAAAAACCCGCGCATGCGCGGAAAGGGTCGAAAATCCCGTCTCGCTGGGTAGGCATGAATTTTTAAATTTTACCTTAAATGACTCGGAGCTTAATTGCGCCATTGAAACAGGTCAAAGTGCATTTTGTTGGAAATCATATGGGCTTACAATATATCCTTTGAAATTCTATCATCGGATTTAAACAACGTTCATGTGTGGAGCCAAGAGTGGGGACTCGAACTTAGTCTGAGCAAATGCACGGCAGTGCATTTCTTGCGGAGGTCGTCCAACTATCCCCGTGTGTATGCTGTGGATGGTTTTAAAATAAAGGCGAAAGATGAAGTGAATTATCTAGGAGTTACGATAACCTCGAACCTATCGTGGGGAGCACATATAAGAAATATTTGTGGCAGAGCTCTGAAGAAGCTAGGATTCGTCAAGCGTATTGTGGGAAGATTTTCGGATGAAAAAGTAAAAGAGAGGTGCTATTTCGCACTCGTCCGGCCACACCTTGAATATGCAGCGAGCATAATGGGATCCGGTGCAGAATGACTTAATCCGGGAACTTAATAAAATACAAAGGAAAGCTGCGCGATTCGTCAAAAACTGCTACGGGCGTACAGACAGCGTTACACAGATGTTAAACGAATTAGGCTGGGAGCCGCTAGAGACTCTGAGGGTACGCGCTAGGCTTAGATTACTTGAGCCATTGAGAATAGATATCTTTCAGAGCGACACGGAGAACATCATATTAGAACCCCACTATATTTCCAGGTCCGACAGAAACGATAAATTAAGAGAGATATTTTGCCGAACGGATAGGTATGGGAATTCGTTTTTCCCCCGAACAATAAGGTACTTTAATAAATTCAAGGCGTAATTTCATTAGAGGGTTTCATTTTTATATGTAAACGGCTGGTGTCCCAACACCCCCCGCCACACGCCTATTGAGGAGGCTTGCGGGGTAGTATATAGATGTAGATCCTGTTCCACTTTGGTCGATTTCCTCACCGTTTTCATGATATTCGTGAAAAACCGCAAAGCTGCACGTTAAAGTTTGACACAAGGGGGTGGGGGTACTTTTTTCATCGTGAAATGTAAATAACATTTTTCTCTTATTTTTTTATGTTAGTGTGCAAAATTTCATTACGATCGGAATAAAACTGTAGACCTGTATTAAAGACAAACACACAAGCAAGGTTCGAACAATGACGTCATCAATATAGCGTCCGGGCGAAATTGGAGTGAAATATTCTAATCCCGATTGCTCTCGGACTTTTGAAGATATGCATCATTT
The DNA here is from genome assembly GCA_963573305.1 of Pyrrhosoma nymphula. Classification (NCBI taxonomy): domain Eukaryota; kingdom Metazoa; phylum Arthropoda; class Insecta; order Odonata; family Coenagrionidae; genus Pyrrhosoma; species Pyrrhosoma nymphula. Next base: position 56,147,603 of record OY754339.1, on the reverse strand, counting down.
TTAATATTTGACTACGCTTTTTAGACTACGATTAAACGACATGAGTAAACATAGTATTGAGGCCCGTTCAGACCCGACATTAAGTGACTTACGGCGAGAAATTTAGTTAGTTACCGCGTTCGGACAAAAATTTAGTCAAGTATTTTAGTGAAACGGTTTACTCGAGCAGATTCCTTTCATTCTATTTTTTGGTCATGAAGGTTTCGCCACCCCTAGAAAAAATGAGCGTCGGGATTCGTCTGAACACGTTTGTTTAGTCAAGTTCATTAGCAGCCAAAATGGCGCGCTGGAATGAAATTTGACGATTTGCTTTCTTTCTGAATATTTACATCATGAACCGTTGTGGAATGTAATATTTGCTTTGAAGTTTCGTTTGTGCAAAAACTTAACTGCGCTTGTGAGTATCCCTTCGTCGCATTCGAGATTTAACATTGTTTAACGAGGAATCAAAATTATTTCCAGACATCCTCAATGTGTTCAAATATTCTGCTGGATCTTCTTATTCTGCTTATATGAAAATACCACTCGAAGCTCCCAATAAATCTCTCCTACCAACCACTTTCTAACCAATAGTCACTTTAGTTCACCTCAAATTTCTTCTTCAGTTTCCTCTTATTAAAAAAATGCCAAGATTTTTGACGCCATTATCTATAACTGCATGATAAAAATGTCGTCTGTCCATTTAGAATTAAAAATCTGAACTGTACTACTTCGGATTCATTTAAATCTACTAAACAATATAGTAATGAGTACTAATCGATGCTCTACTAAATTACTAGCCGTGACTGTACGGGCCTGAATTTATTTGCAAATACAAGTTACAGTAACTGGTACAAATTCAGCAACTGATAGAAAAAGGAAAAATATTCTGAGAAATGAATGGGAAATGAAATGAATAAGCTTGCACAAACCATGGAATTTGACGCAGGCTGGACAGCAGTTGCAGGTTACGGCGTCCTCTTGGAAGAACGTCCCACTGGGACAAGAATCTTGAGTCGTGACTCCGCTGATGCAGTTGACTTCCTTACAGTCGATTTGGCACTCGCCCTGTGCACGAACGGAGAGTAATTCGCCAGAAAACCCAAAGATTGTAACTACGACGTAGGCCTTGAGAAGCACTGATAAACTTGTCGGTCCAGCCGATGGTCTAGGCATAATCCCGAAAATATTTCAATTACTCTTCGACAAAAACGAATCGAAGTACGCGAAAATTCATCGGAAGAAGCACCTTTTCTCGCGTTAACGGCGATATTATACCCGCACTTAACTTTCTGGGCGCTTCAATCTCACTGTTTCAGGTCTGAATACCAATTGCTTGATCGTTAAATGGGAGCCGATATCTTAAAAAAGCTCACGGACTGATAAGCCGTGCTTTCGACGGAAAAGTGATAAAAAATCTCTAGCTCTGATTGCTGCGATTAGTTGAAATGATTTTGAAGCCATTTTAAAAGAGTTTGAACAAGTTTTCTCTAGCCATGAAACCAACCTTGAAAGAATTTTATTTTTAAATACAAGAAGAGATCGCCAAAATTCAAAACTATTTTGCGGTAGAAGTTGAGGCCCACATACCATAGAATGTCTCTGAGACATTACCTGGTATGTGGGCCTCAACTTTTATCATGTTGATAGTCTTAGGGCTATTCACTCCTCAAAACCGTTATTGGCTAGATTCCTATTGGTTGTGCTATCATTCCAAATTAACGATTATGCTAGTTTCCTTTTTATAGAATACTTAATTAGACCTCATTTGTCGCTAATATTAAGCATTGATGAACATTTTCCAATCAGAAACTTAGTTTTGTAAGAAACGTTGTCATGCATAATAAAAGTTCATGCAAAGGGAGTTCCCATGTTATTGAGTTATTGTAACTGAAATAATACTTTATTTATAAATTTTAATGAGCGATTAAACTGTTTCAGTTAGAAAATCATTTCCTTAAACCCTTTGGATGGCAGTCTCAATTCATATTTTCACGAAATATTTTACAGAATGAATGAATGAATAAAGAACTAATTGCTAAATTAAACACAGTTTCAAGCTTGACTTTGTGGAACTCTTTCATAATTAAAAAAAGGAGAAACTTCAAATGGTATTTCTCCACACTGTAAAAAACCTTGAAAATGACGGTCATCCGTTGAAACCTGGGTCGCAGGTGTCGATAAAACATTGTGGATAAATACTATTTGAATTTCTTTTTTCTGTAATCTTTAAATCCATATTTACTATCTATTTGTCGTCTTTACTTGGCATTATACATAAAGATTATCCGAACACATGTATTTGAAATGCATGGTACACCCAAGCGCATTAGACGTTGTGTCAATAAAAGCTGATATTCGGACTTCTTGTTATACAACCTCACGCAACCCTTTTTTAGTGTTGCTATAAATAAAACACAGAATCGAGTAATGACTTTTTTATTTCTTTAGCACCCGTTGTTTTTTTAGGATAAAGTTAGCCCAAAGTTTTGGTTCTTCCAAGAACATACTGCTTTGCAAATTTCTGCAATGACGTGGATATTTCATGGAGTTCTACAAGTCACTGCCATCCCACGGGTATCTTCTCCCTTGTGATAACCTTCTCCATCCATTGCTTGAGGGGCTGAAAGTATTGCAGGAATGAAGAAGCATTGTATGTGCTGTCCCCTGTCAGTATTTTCATCGCAATCGGCCACGGAAGACTGGACCCTGAAGACATCACCTTCCTGAAAAAAATAAAACAAAATAATATAATTTACAAATTTTCCCTCCCGTGCGGCCAGATGATGAACGTGTCGTCGGCGTAGTGGAGCCAAAATGAAGGTCTTAGTTGGCATGATGCAAGAGATGGTTCCTCGAAATGTGTCATACGAAAGGCGATAGTGGAATGATATCAATGGATTCCTTTAAATGAACCTCTGTGAAGAGGTAGTTGACTTCGAAACCGACCAGAATATTTTATTATTTCAGTGTTATTTGCTATATGCGGCGGTTGGCCCGCAATGGCTCATGCCACGATTGCCCTCAAACTCATTTTATTCGGTGAAGGGTGGGATACCTACCGCAACCTGATTACAAGGCAGAACATTTAATGCTAATGAGATAAAGTTCTTATCAGGAGATAAGAGTATGCCTCTTCCCTGCTGTTACTGGAATAGCGATGAAAAAGACGGGAAATTATAAATATGCCGTTTGGTAAACAAACTGCTTTGCATGCAACATGTTTGAAATAAATAATTTTGGGCTAGTGAAACCTTATTCGGGACAGTTGATAATAAATAATAATAATATGTATTAGAAGAATGATGATAGTGATTACATCATCCTATAAAGTCGAAAAAATATTTTTGAAAACGATCGAAAAATTTCGAAATATGACTTGTAGTATCGGAGATATTGGCCAATCAAGGGCTACGTTTGCTCCTCACCCCAGCACCCCTGTTTCACTTCACAATCCCGTGATCTTATTTGCTTTAAAGAAGATTTTTAATGAAAACTAAAAAGTAGTAGAGACAAAGGTATTGGATCCATTTTGAGACATGGCTACCTCCTGAAAACAATGAGTGCTTTCCAATCACTTATCTGCGCTAAACTTTTCTAATCTGTTTAGCGGAGAGCGTGTTCCAATGACATATGTGACGTGTTCTGCGCTAAGCAGATTGAAACACATCTTCACAGTAGTTCGCCTGAGTTAGGGTGTGCGCTAGTAGACGAAACTTGTGATGGTGGGGAAATATGTAGTCATAGAAACAGGAATACTTTAATGTATAAATCAATTATGATGATTACAAAATGTTATCCACAAGCGCCGTTGTAAAGTGAAAACGTGGTAAACACTATAGTAACAGTCACCATTGTCATCCATTTCACAACCATTCCTCATTACTCAGCTCTTCAGAGGCTTAGTTTTATTTTTTAATGAGTTCGGCAGCAATATTTTGCGATTCTGTCTGCACTACCTAGTACATTAATCATGAGGAGCGTGGAAGCAACTATGAGTCGGTCGTCAATTAAGCGCCATTTTGAAGACTTCTTTCCTGACATCCTCGCTTCGTGGGAACGCACGTTAAGTGTATACGATAAATTTTGTGCGATATAAGCTGTTGAAGAGAAACCCTCAGATAAGGTTGTGCCGTGGGACATGTTCCTTTATAGTACAAACCCGAGTAAATGGCCGGCTTCCTTTGAGCCGTAGATGTCGCAGCGGTGGAGTTGCGGCAATGGAGGTCCACTTCTTCCATTTTCCGGGCGAGTCATGGACACCGCTGCACTGCAGAGGGCTCTGAATATTTGCATCTGCAAGATCCCTCCGAGGAAGTACCTGTAAACAATTTTCATCAGTCCTTAGCCCTTCTGAAAATTCGTTTAATTTCTCTTTAAAACTAAAGTTACTAATTATTTTTGACTTCCCGACTGAGTTTACGCCAAAGAAAGAGGCTGGTTGGGGCATCCAACTTTTATTGGATAACAAAATGTTGGTCTGAGCATCAACAGGATTTGGGCCAGTCATTAATTTGCTTGAGTTTTGAATTTGGCCGTAAATGATATTTAAGCATTTAATTACTTGATAAAGCATAATTTAAAATGTGAGACACACTTCGCATATAAATAGTAGAACTTTCCAACATTTTCATTCCCAAATAAAACGGGTGTTATGCCACGCGGTCCTATCGCGTATTTGTGTCTGTTAGCATTTTTAAGGACGAAGATACATTTTTTACTGCAATAAGTCGTAACAATCAAAGTGGCCACGTGCTTTTCTCAAGGCAGCGTCTAAAGATGTCCTTTTTATGAGTATTATAGCTAACTTTACATTTAAACCTTAGGAGTGCCGAATTTTCCTTAGACCTAAAGGCGCGGGTAATGATAATTTTGACCACTTCTTACTTTATTTCTTTTCATTGAAATATTTTCAATGAAGTGTTTGAAAAATCATTAAAAAGGCAAGAATTTCATTGGTATTTGTTAAAATCCATAAAATATCACAAGTGCTTTTACTAGTACTAATTTTAACTACCTTTTTGCTACATTATTTTAACTAAATTTTTAACTATATTTAACTCTGTTTATCTAAGTGGGAGGCAATATTTTGTAATCAATTCAACCATTCCACCAAGGATTTGAAAGATTTTAAAGCACATACGACCATCTTTGCGTTGAGAAAGCGATCTCAAATCGATCTGACCACAGATGGATCTGAAATTTCTGGAGCGAGTTGACTTACCTAATCGCCTGGTTTACCAACACGGACCGAAAACACCGATGTTGAGCTATTGGTCTTAGCAGTCTGAATTGTTTTGAATCTCTCGCTCATTTCAGACATCGTTATTGTAGAAATCACATGATCATAAAGCACTTCCCGGAATATGTAAGCATTGTCTCATACTTCATTAAAAAACCAATTGAGCACCAATGATCACCAACCTTGCGTATGGTGTGTTATCCGTGATGTGGAATTTGGTCGCGGCATCAAAGTCTCCTCGTCTCTTCGGCATCGGTGCGTCCACGCCCTGGTAATGTCTTCTCAAAGACCACCAGGCCTCATTGTAATCCCTTGGTTGAACTTCACCCCTGAAGACAGCCCAGCGCCACTTGTCCACGACGAGCGAAAAGGGAAGCTGAGCCAGTTTGGACAGTGCCTGTCTCAGTAGGAGTGCGATATCCATTGTCCCTGCCAATAAATATATGATTGTGAGCAATGCATAAATTTTCTGGAAATTACGGATGAAAAATTAAATTTGAGCATCTGATTATTCAGTTAAGGTTGCTTTGAGCGAGATATTTCTTGAACCATTGTATAAACCATATTCGTATTCGAGGTCGAACCTCAAAATGGGTTAATGTGTGTTCAACTTCGAAACTGAATTTAAGGTATGTATAGGTATAGCGAAACTTGACGGCAGTCACATGTGCGAAGCTTGACAACGGGGAGGGGAAGGCGCGCGTGGAAGGTGTCGACAAAGGAGAAGAGGGGAAAGCACATGGGGAAAATGCTGCCAACATGACTGCACTAAACTTTAGAGAGCGGATTTGACTGTAGGATGCCTTTTTTCCTGCAAGTGAAATCCATTTACAGTCCGCCATATTGCTTGCTCATCAAATTCGTCCACTGAAGTCTTCGGGCTTATTTGGGGCCTCACTTTCTTCGAACTTTCAAAGGATTTGCCGGTGGATTTTGAAATTCATCTCCCTCCTTCGCAATGCGAAATTATGTTCGCTTCGATATGCCTGTGGTTGCTACGACCCTATCAAATAATATTTGATTAGATTATATTATGTTAGAATGAGGAATGGTTATTCCTTCCTTCGCCTTTTTCCTCATGAACGTTGCAACATTATACATCAGCTCCTAGCCTGACTATGAATCAGCTTTTTGCTCCCCAATTTAGATATAGTTTGACTCATAATAGCATAGAATGCAAAAAATAACTCAGAAAATGAATATGAAGGGAAATTAAAAGAAGTGACAAATGAAAATGAAGTGGTATTGGAATTAAAAGTAAAGTAAAGGTAACGAAAAATGGTATGATTAATGAAAATGAAATCATGATTGGGAGAAAATAAATGAAAACCGTAAAAGAATGAAGTGAAAGGGTCATTCAGACCTCAGTGCAATGACCTTTCCGAATCCATGAAATCAAATACCCACTTATTTACTGACAACTGCATTCTGTATAGGAAAATCATCGACGATTGCGGCCGTGACGTTCTACAGAATGACATCCGAAATGTAGAAAACTGGGTAGTAACCAATAAATGGCAATAAAAGTTCCAAAAAGCAAATGTATCACCTTCTCTAATAGTGCGAGTAACGAGTGCGGTAAGTATAATATCATGGGAGAATGGATCACACACAGTGATAATTATAAATTCTTAGGGGTATATTTAAGCTAAGACTAAATGTTGGTGGTTGCACATCGTCGGGGAAGCCTTTAGGATTTAGGAGGCCTTTAGGCGAACGCTCTTCTGAGTCATGCGTATATATATACATTCGTCTCAGGAGACCAAGGATGGAAGGAATTAAAAGAGGGAATGGTGAATCCAAAATATTTTGCCAGATTTGATCACTTTTATTAAATAAAATTAAGAACTCAAAAGACCAACGCTGCCAAGTACTCATTTATTTGGTATAAAATATTGGAACCGGCCACTTGGTAAACTTTTTGAGCCCTTTCCTAAATCTCTAAAATCTTGTAGGAGTAGATGTTTAAAACACCTTATACAGAATTAATCCTTCAAGTGCAACTGTATGTGTCAATTCTTATATTTGCTTTTATGTTCTGTAATTTTTCTTTTCGTTGCCACCCGGCAGATGCCTATTTGCAATGCATCGTATAAATAAATGAATGAAACTGCACGCAAATGCCAGACCATTGCCACTCTTCAGGGTCTCCTCTATTCCAGGGACTACTGATTTGGCTACTGCTATTTTAAATATTCTATTATATCGCTTTTACTTTTGGATAAATAATAAACAATAGTTTAATTAACTTGACATCTCTTGTGTACATTGATAATGACAAGCATTAGGATGAAATGACCATGATTGGAAATAAATTGTTGTGTGTAAGTGTAAGTTCCAAGCCATATATGTTATAATTTATGTAGAGTATTGGAAGGCTGGAATATGTGTACGATCAGAAACGAGAATGTGTATGGGTGAATGGAAGAGGAGAAAGACATATGGAGCACTATCAGGAAGACAAGGTCCAGACGGAAAGGACACACTTGAAGACACAAAGAGCTCGTAAGGAACTTAATAGAAGGGAAAGCTTTACTAGGAAGACCGAGGACACATTTGTAGTCCAGCTAAAACATGATGCGAAAAAAGAGTGCTTCAAGAACATAAAGGAGTTAGCAGGGGGCAGAGTATAGAATAGAAGGCTGCCGTAAACAAAAAATATTACAATTGAATGGCTTATGATGAGGAAATTCATGCGCGATTAAATTTTTCATTGACATATACTATTTTCATCGTGAACGTACCAATATTCCAGTCATTGATGAGGCCTAACCTTTGAAGATGCTGCGGGGTGGTAGCAGCCAGCATAATGGCATCGCCCACTGCCTCTTGGAATGCAGGACTAGCTCCGTCCTTGAGAGAAAAGTAAAAAAAAATAAACAGCCGTCAAAATTTACTATTAGTTAATCAATAACATATTATTTATTTTTTGAGAAAATCAGACTAACACATGAAACGTTCCTGTGTGGAGAACAATTGGATCATGAATTTCGAAAAGGGCTCATCTTGGATTTTAGAATATTTTCAGGAGGCAAAATAACTAAATCTCTGTCTAACTATTTGAAGTAAGAGCGCGGTTTTTTAAAAACTCCTGCTGAAAGCTTTATGAAAAGTAGATATGAGCTCTTATCGCTCATAAAACATCTGTCTTTACGAAAACATGAAAAAAGAGTAAAAATGTCAATTTTCAAAAATTTCCGAGATGAACTCTTTTCGAAATTCATGATTCAGTTATAAACACGTTCAGAACACATTTATTTCCCATTTTCTGATTGGCGTAATGCCCATCACGCCGCTCCGTTTTGGAGTTGGCGTTGTAAAATAAGTTCATTTATCGATAACAAGCCTAAAAAGCTAACTCTGCGTTAATAAATCCTCCATACTGCCACATCCTTGCATACTTCTTTCCCTTCCATTACATCCATGCATTGCTTCATACAAATGTTCTCCTAATCTTAAAACTCCTAATATTCCTTTTATTAAGAGTCTCTTCCACCACATTCACTCATGACTTTCTCGATTTACCCCGTTATTTCACGCCATTCACTCCATTATCATACATCTGTTCGATTATTTGATACTCTTCATTCTCTTAACATGGCCAAACCAAAGAAGCACGCTCTTTTCATATACATACATCCATTACCAGAGCGTCTATTAAACATCCTTTCACGACCCACTCGTTCTCAACCCAATCCTTGGCCAGGTAATTCAGAATCTGATCTTTATTCTTCTTCGGGGTATGTATCTGTTAGAATCTTCCCGCAAAAACATGGTATTTTTTCCTTTCCCAGGAAATCTTTGGGGACAGAGCTGGGATGGCCTCCTGGACGTCGTCTTGGGAAAAGAGTACAAAATGCCCCCAATAGAAATCGGTGCATCGCTTAGAGCCCGAAATGTGACCGTGATACGTGAATGGTTCACCTGGCTGAGGACCTCTACGTTTCCCTCGGTCATCCATTACCGGAGCATCCATTCTACATTCTTTCATGATCCACTCATTCATAGTCCTATCGCTTCAGCTTTTACTGCAAAAATGCCACAGATTCCCCATACCCACTACATATAGTCTGCTCTAATTTTTTTACTGGCGTAACCGAGTTTCGCTGCCATACAAGCGAGTGGGAAGGGCTACATTTTGTACGCTGCAATTTTTGCTTCCTTTTTGACTATGAATTATTGTTATTAAAGTATTCTACCGGCTCAAGGTAGGTTTTATTGAAACTCAGAGGAAGTTCTCCAGATTTTTACACGTGCATGGCCTTGTCTACCTCGAGTATTTCTTTACTCCTCTCCGCGTACGTCCTACCCTTCTTCATCCCGTCCATAAAACCTATCGTTTTTTTCTTCCCCTTCCCCGCTTGCTCAACATCCTTCCCTCTATCACGGCCTTGAGCCACTCATCATTACCTCTTTCAACCACCTACCCTCATCCGCCTACCCACTTCTCGAACGCCTGCAGCCTATTCTTCTCCTTTCTCAGAGTCCACGTTACTGCTCCATACAACGCTACTCTCCATATCAAGTTCTTCATCAGCCTCTTCTTTACATCTTACCCAAGGCCCCCGTCATCAGTTCTCTTCTATTATTGAACGCTTCCTTCGCTAGCCCTATGCTCCTCCTAATGTCTTTACTACTGTTGCCATTTTCTTCTATCGTAATACCGAAGTATTAAAAATACTCTACTTGCTCCAGTTTATGCCCTCCTACTTTAATGACCAGCCTCGCTTTCTTTGTCCTAGAACATTTCATTACTTTTGTTTTTTAATGATCTTCATTTCTTATTTGCCGCACTGATTTTCTAAAGCATCTACAAAAGCTTGCAATCACTTCGAAGATCGAATAACCCACGCCTATTCGTCCACGAATCTAACCGACTTTACCAGCTGGCCTCCTACTTTGATTCCCGCATCTAGCTCTTCCCATACCTCTCTTACCATTTCCTCAGAATAAATGTACAAAAAGCAAAGGCGACAACGGGCACCCTTACCATACCCCGCGGCCTATAACTGCCCACCCCGATTCACCGTCAGCCACCCTCAGCTATGCCCTCTGAGCTATATATATATATATATATATATAATGTCTTGGTAGAAAATCGCTCTCGGCGACGATGCACATGCATAAATAAAACAGTGATACACTAAACAAACACAGAAACACGCAAAAAGGACACTCACAAAAGAAAACTTGTACGTTTCGGCGTCAGGACGCCATCGTCAGCGGTAGAGGAATGATGAGTCCGCTCTGTTCCCTTGGGAAGGAAAGGGCAGAGAGGAAGGAATGGATAAGTGCGAATGGATAGTGGTGGGGAGAGAGAGGTGGCTATTGGGCTTTTAATTCAATGGGCTAGGTTTAGCCCGGGCTAGAAGCTTTTCCTGAATCCGCCGGTAATGTTGACGTGAAAATTCGTGAATACGCCCATATTTGGGTGACAAGAGCATTCGAAAAGCCCGGGCTAAACCTAGCCCATTGAATTAAAAGCCCAATAGCCACCTCTCTCTCCCCACCACTATCCATTCGCACTTACCCCCCTTCCTTCCTCTCTGCCCTTTCCTTCCCAAGGGAACAGAGCGGACTCATCATTCCTCTACCGCTGACGATGGCGTCCTGACGCCGAAACGTACAAGTTTTCTTTTGTGAGTGTCCTTTTTGCGTGTTTCTGTGTTTGTTTAGTGTATCACTGTTTTATTTATGCATGTATATATATATAGCTCAGAGGCAGACTCACCAGAAACATATATTTATATAATATCTTTTTTCATCTTCCCCACCAAACCCTGTGTTTGTCCTTTTATGTGTTCCTATCCATTTCCATTTCCTATGAATGTATGAATTTATTCGCGCCTTTGAGCGTCATTTTTCTAATGATTGAGCATATTTGGCCATGTTGGCTCTTTTCTTCTTCTTCGGCTATGCGTGCCTTTAAACGTACTGTTCACCTCTTTATATGTTGTATGCCTGTATTCCTCTTTACCTTTCAACCTTCCAATTGTGTTTGTCCCCTATATGGTGGGTGAAATCGTCCCTGCGCGCCATCTCTGGGCCGTTCAACTTGGGCATGGGGTGTGACATAAAACCCCGTCAAATTCAGCAGTTAATTGAGTAGCCTTGGTGGTGTAACTGGTAGCACACCCGACCGGCAATTGGGAATCCGGGTTCGAATCCCGGTTAAGGTGAAATTTTTCTGTCTGGATTTGACTCATTTTCATCTTCCCCACCAAACCCTGTGTTTGTCCTTTTATGTGTTCCTATCCATTTCCATTTCCTATGAATGTATGAATTTATTCGCGCCTTTGAGCGTCATTTTTCTAATGATTGAGTATATAAAAATATGAATATATATATATATATATATATATATATATATATATATATATATATATATATATATATATATATATATTTATTCATATTCATATTTTTATATACTCAATCATATATAAATATGAATATATATATATGAATATGAATATATATATATATATATATTCATATTCATATATTCATATATATATATTCGAATGGATGAGTATATATATGTTTCTGGTGAGTCTCCCATCTCTCGGATGATTATAAACAGAGCAGTAAGAAGAAAGAAGTTCTCCGGCGGTAGCGGCAGAGACCGGCTACGCCTGCGAAGTCAATCCCCGGTTGACAATGCAGGCGTCAGTTGGATGACGGCCCACAGGAAGAAGTAGGCCGTCGTGACCGGGACCCTCCCGGCGATTTAAGAATCCCCGGCGGCCAAGAAATCCACGACGTCCACTCCCACCTCCTCCAAACCTTCCCCCTCTGCCCCCACCAATCTGTCCAAACCATGCACCCCGGCATCTCAGCCGTCACCTTCCTCCCGACCCGCACCCACTCCCCGCTAGTCTTCAGCCACCTCCTCGTGTTCGGCGCAAACTTCCCAACCTACACCCGATCCCCGTTCCCTCCGTAATGACACCTCGGTGTACATTACGGGTCTACCCAAGAACATCGTGCGGAAAGTGTTCTACTGTCGCCTTGCCAACACCTTCCCTTCCTTGCGCTACGCCGAGGTTTCCGTCTTCTCGGCGGAAATAAATGCGAGACTCCGCATTCCAGCGATGTTTGTGCACCTATTCGAGGGGACGGAGAAGATTACAAAAAGTTGACTTTGGCACCATGTTGTCAGTGTTATAAGTGATAGAGAGTAAGGATAGGCGTAAAGTTGTAGGCCTCTATGAGATCGATAAAAAAACCGTCAACAGATTTGAGCATTTTTAAAACTGACATTGGAGGTCCAAAGCCCTCATAGGAAAAGGTGATGGGAAATGGAAAGATTAACTTCCTAGCAAATAAGTTAAAAACGAAATAAATAGACTCGAAGAACTGACAAACAAAGCCTACTGACATTGAGGTCTAGCGGCTGGTAGCGAAGAGCGGGTGTACGCGCGAACTGGGCAACAGCGTACCTACCCCGATATCGGTATAACATAGAAGTAGTAGACCATAACCTGGGCGAGAGGTGCTGCGTCACCGTGCGCAAACCCTCCGCCCGGGAACCGGCTAAGAAAACCCCCTCCCTGTCTTTTTCAGTGGTCATCCGAGGAGTGCACTTGGCAACGACTGAGGATGGCATCAGGGATGGATTCCGGTTTGCAGAGCGGATGCGGCCATTTCTTATCCCTAGTCCATACCCTAAAATTCAAATTAATCCCCCTGCCCCCACCACTACATTCCAGTCGTACATAACTATCAGGTTTTTCTTGTTCGGGACTTTTCATTATCTCTTCTAGTTGTTCATATATCCCATCCACCTCGTCATCTCTATGGTTACTTGTTGGCATATACACCAGGACCAATACGAAATTCGTCGGGAGTGCTTTAATTTCTACCACTGGTATCCTGTCGCTCACCTGTTCAGTGTTTACTACCCTATTCTCCAATTTTGCATTCAGTACCATAGCTACATCACGATGACTCTCCCTGTAGATTACCCTATAACTATCACTCCAATAGTCCCCATTATTTCTCCATCTCACCTCGCACAACCCCAAAGCATCTTCTTTCCCCTTCTCCATTTCCTGTTAAATGTTTTCTTACTTCCCAGCCCTCATCATTGTCCAAGTTCCTGTTTTACCGCTGCTTTCTTCCTAATCTTTTTCAATTTCTTCTTCCACTCTATCCTATTCCTTTCATCCTCCGATGACACTGCTGTTGAAGGATTTTGTGTGACTTTCATATTCAGGGTAATTGCTGGAGGGCGTCCCTACCCCCGCTTCTCAACGGCATTTTTAACGCGACACCATCACGTGATCTAGCTTTCGTCTGGCTTCTACCCTTCGACCTATCCATCGGGTGGTCCTACCAGGAGCAGTAGTAATTGCTCCTGCCAGTCCAGCTCTAGGGGTCATTGTAACGCGCTAGACCTTCCACCACGTCAAGGTTGTAGTCCAAGGGAAGAGCGTGATTATGAACACGATTGAAATAAAAGTGATCTTTTTCTATCGAGTATACGAATACAGCGAGGACTACATTGACCTTGAGTTTGAACCGTGCAGGTGCGAATCGCGGACGGGGACCCGTGGCAATTTGCGGCCATATTTTGCGTGGTCGAAATTTTTCGCGCATTATATTTAGCGACTCCAATGTCCTAGCGCTCACTCAGTTGTCATTTTTCTCATCGTGAGCCTGATTTCTAGTATTAGTAACTCTTTGTTGTTGATTCAGGACTGGACGTTTAATAAACGGTTGGCTGGCCCTTGAATTTCGTAGTAAAATATAGTTGCTGGTTATTAAAAAATGAATGTGTAGTATTTTCATCACACTGAGTTCTCATTATCACCCGCGCTTGGAAACGTTTTTCTATTGTAGAAAGATTCAGTGATAAAATTAAATTCCTTCTCCCGTGGCGAAGCAAGATGTGTGTACGCGATATAATTTTGAAGGTGTATTCACTATGCTGAACTTCCACCATATCACGCCTGATACTTCTCTTTTTGAAGGTGTATTTATTCACGAATCTACTCGTACAAGCTCTTACATCGCGTATAAACAGGCCTTAAGAGCTCAAGAAACAGCAACTTAGCGCCTTTTGGTCGGAACGTGGCATCGGTGCCCAAGGGCGCCAACAACCGACACAGCTGTGAAATTGCAGTTTTTTTATAAATACACTTCAAATTAGAGCTCAGGCGTTTAGTATAACATGATATAGGATAATAATATGACATGACGTAAAACAATAATATATGGTATGATGCGTCATTAATTGTGTTAATTACATTTTACAACCGGTTTATTATAATATATTTACAATAGTGCCATATTCTTTGTAGGTACCCTCATAAAAACGTATACTTACCTGAAATATCGTGGGCTGGTGCTGATAAGCCATGTAATACTCTATGTGACCCATTTCGTGGTGGATTACGTAGAAATCCTCCGCTGATACTTTGGCACAGAGAATCATCCTGTAAAGGAGAGTTCAGTGTTGTGATGTGTCGTGAACGTATGATGACTAGAAATATTTTCTCCGTTTAAAGGATTCGTCCTGAATATAGGTCATTTTCACCCTAGGTATACGCTTTAAATCTCGTTTATTTTTCATTTGTCATCAACAAATGTGGTAGAAAGTCAGATGTTGTGTTTAACTGCATACATTTAGACATGATCTTTCGTTTGGTGCCAAAATCAACGCGCAAGCACATCAGAGTTGCGAGGCAAATATTTCCGCAGATGTTGATTGCATCGTACTCTTATACCCTATCGAACGAGATCATATTTATTTCAACCATATTATTAGTGAAGTGGTTATTGCACCGGAATGAATAACCCGCTGAAAGCATATCGTTCTTTCCATCCTGGGTGCCTATGATGGAAATTCTCGACAGTAGGTGCAATAATGTTTTGGACAAGCTGCCATTTTATTAGCAAGTTCTTTCTCGGTCTGTCCCTGATCAAGTTATCGTGAGCACCGAGGGAAAGTGCTTTCCAAAGAGAAAATATTACTCAGAATTTATGTCAAGCGTATGCATCATATCTATTTATGACTTTTTAGTTTAATACCTACTCAAATTTGCACTCCAACTAAATAATATTAACTCCCAGTACACGATAGGAAAAACGCCACAAACGCGCAATAAACGATAGGATGCTTGAATAGGTGCTTGAATAGGTGGTATGAACTCAAGAAATAGTTTGGCAACTGTGGCAATTTCCTTAATATTTCCCTCAAGTGAAAAAGACATGGGCGAGAAAATTAACCGTTGCCTTTAAAATTTGTAGGGTTTACAATTTCTTGCATTCTTTTTAAATCGGAATTACCTCCTATCCTTGCCCAAGTATCATTGCTTTTACTTAGGTCTTAATGGCCAACTTATACAACTTCTCTTTTGTAACAGTTCCAAACATACAATTCGTCAAAAATCACTGAGCGTACGGTGAGGATTTCAAGCTTTGCACCTGAGCAACTGGGTAACAGTCATAATATAAAATTGTACGCGGAGCAACTAATTTGGCCTCTCTGTTAATAGCCACCCTGAGGTTAGATGTAGATTGATGTGGAGCCCAGTGATGCCAAATTTCTCGCTTCAGCAGTTACGGATCGAGGACCTTCTTTGATTATGGTATAATTATGGCAACATCAGGTGTATTAAAAAAATCTGTTGCTCTCTCAGCTCCATAATTACTGATTTCGATACCGCCTTTTTTCAATGCTTGTGAAGAATTATACATGTAAAAAAATGGAATGGTACCTGAAATCGTCGTGGCTGAACATGTTCGCTGCACTGCCGTGGCATGATGTAGAGGGATCGACGGGCTCAAAGATTGACTTCTCCCAGAATGCATCGGTCATCGGAGGCAGACCGAGGGAAACATAGAGGTCCTCAGCCAGGTGAACCATTCCCTTCACGGTCACATTTCGGGCTCTAAGCGATGCACCGATGTCTATTGGGGGCATTTTGTACTCTTTTCCCAAGACGACGTCCAAGAGGCCATCCCAGCTCTGTCCCCATAGATTTCCTGAGAAAGGAAAAAAATACCATGTTTTTTTGGGAAGATTCTATCAGATTCATACCTCGAAGAAGAATAAAGCTACATGTTCTGAATTACCTGCCCAAGGATTGGGTTAAGAACGAGTGGGTCATGAAAGGATGTGGAATAGATTCTCTGGTAATGGATGTATTTGAAAGGAGTTTGCTTCTTTGGTTTGGCCATGTCGAGAGAATGGATAAATAAATAAATGTTTATTAGGCCTAGGTACAATACCCCTAATAGCACCAATATTACAATTACAACTGCGGTGAGCTTAAAAAAACAACATAGTATTAAACATGAACGATGAGCTTAAACATATTTGAAAAATAGCAATGCAAAGAGGATAAAAAAATTATTATCCATATTTATATCTCAAAATAACAAAAAAACTAACAATAAAAGACATTTTAATGAAGATTGAGCAAGAAAAAAATAAGAAGCGGATGGCGATATAGATATAATAATGCGAATCAGAGATGAGTAGAATGAGATACGAGTCGAATAACGAAACAGATGTATGATAGTGGCATGAATGATGTGAGAAGAAGAGGTAGACCGCGAGAGTCATGGATGAATGTGGTGGATGGTACTCTAAAGAGAAGGAACATTTGTAGTCTTAAGAATAGGAGATCGTGTGTGAAGCAAAGCATGAGTGAAAGAAAAAGAGAAAGGTATGGATGTGTAGTGCACTCTGAGACAATTTTTAAAAGTGAGCCAATTTTCTAGGCCTAACAGAAATAACTAAGTTACGCGGCACCAAGTGGTGCATACGGCAAAATATTTTCTTAAGAATCAATTAGAGACCATAATAATTTCCTTTTAAAAGTATAAAACATGTTGAGAAAGTCACGTGATCCGAAACGGCTTTTTCGTGGCTTGTCGTCACCGTACGGCATCGCTTCTCTATGTGTTTCAACAGAAGCATCAAATCATACTAGTTCACTGTCTTCCAGAAAGTAAATAAAAACGATAGTTTCGTCAAAATATGAAAACAAGCCGAACTCCACATGGAAATATATCATATTGCTCCAAGCGATACCCACCTTTCCGTGACGTCATCATCCCGGTTCCAGATGACGTAGTGTTTCCAAGCCACCAAGCGCGAGTATTTTTTTACAAGAAATATTTTCATAATACATGTTTCCGGTAAAATTCGTTCCCTGTGTACATAAAAATACGAATCTACATGTCTGTCCCAAAAGTTTCGGTAATGAATTTCCACAGCCGGCCACGTACGCTTGCTCGGCGCAGCTCCTGACGGAACAAGTGGTAAGGGTCTTGGCTAGAGAAGGCCACTATCCGCAGTCACCTGCGGGCAGTGGTTGAGTAAAGATCGTGCTTCGTGCAAAGTGTTTTACCGTAACCTTGTCGAAATAACAGTGGCGCAGAATTTGGATCAGCGTTACGCAATTAATGTTTTCGTTAAACTCGGTAAAAATGGCGCAGATACGCTAAAAATGCTTAGGCAAGTCTTCGGGGAGGACGCAATATCACAGAACCGAACTTTCGATTGGCACAAGAGGTTCCAGGAGATCATCGACGACGACGAGCGCTCGGGGCGCCCGTCAATGGCAAAAACTGACGATACGGTCGAAAAAGTGCGAAAATATTTGGACAGAGATCGACGAATGAGTGTCCGGATGTTAGCCAAAGAAAGTGGCTTGCCAAAATCAGTTTTTCACCGCATTTTAGCCGTGGATTTTGACATGAGATAGGTCCTTGCCAAGATGGTGCCGAAAGTTCTCACCGGCGCGGCGACATGAAGGAACAGCGCCTGTTGAAGTGCTAGGAATTGCTCGAACGCTACGAAACCGAGCCTTGCTTGCAAAAATGGGCCTGGCAACGCTGCCCCAGCCGCCGTACAGCCCCAAGTTGGTACCACCGGGCTTCTTTTTGTTTCCAAAGATAAAAAGAACTCTGAAAGGATACCGCCACGGGATGCTGGAGGGGTTAAAAGAAGCTTCGACGGCCTGTCTACGAGAGGTCCCCGTTGAGCTCTTTGTGGGCTCCCGCATTCCAGGGAGCCCACAAAGCGTGGGTGACGCGTTGGAAAATGTCCACCGAGTCGGGAGGAGAGTACTTCGTAAAGTTTTAAAGAGATTGTAAGGTCATGATATAAAATTTAAAAAATGAAAAAAAATTACCGGAATTTTTGGGACAGTCCCTGTAGTTATTGTACAAATCGATTTTTTAAATAATGCATGATATCCCTAGCCAATAGAAATACGTTTCGCGGGGTGGGCGTGGTAACAGCTACGTGGGGACTTTTAAGGCTGTATATCTCCCGTAAAAATCGATCAAAAACACCAAAATTTGGAGGGTATGTGTTTTATGCATACCTTATTCCTTCAAACGGTTCAAATTTGATTTTTAATTTTAAGTGATCCCTCCTCTTGGTATATCCGGAAACGTAAGGGCCATTCAAGTATTATGTAAGACGATTTTTTACACTCTTTGGCCCCTCCTCTCCCTCTTGTAAAACTACGTAATATTTTATTTGTCCTCCCCTCCCGTCTTACGAAAGTTAACATAGATTTTTGGACGGAAGCGCCTAGATTAATTCTTTGAACGCGGTTTTGCAAGATTCCTTGAAACTATGCACAATCAGGAGATACTGAAAATACGTCAGGTAATATTACGGAATACTGTTGGTGCTCACTTAGTGAAATATATGATAGAAAGTGTTTGGCCTTGAGGGAATAAATGTTCCAATCCACCTTCGAAACGCCTGCATCATGGAAAGGTTGAACTTGTCCCTGTAACCACCACTGTTTGTTTTAATTTTCGATGCTGGATATGCACTGGCGATTTTAAAAACCTTTCTTAATTGGAAACTGAGCGATGTTTGTAACACTAAAAGCCACGTTTTTTCGAAATTCCACAGAGGAAAAAATCATTCACTTTGACTGGGACTGGAACCCGGAACCTTCGGTTATACCGTGGCTAGTCCCGGTACTCTATAACATTTTTTGCTTTTTTCGTCCGACGATTATTAAAAGTGGTAGGTAAAAGTATGATCTCAAGAGTAAATCTTACGTGAAATTACCTCGAACCCCCAACTCACCTACGTAGGAAAATGTCAGAAAAGCCACACCTCCCTCTCCCCATAAAACGTCTTATGTAATAGTTGAATGGCCACATATCCTGGTCGAGCTCAATGATTTGTTCATGTCAAATTTAATCCCTATGGTGCATATCTATGCACCCTTGAGGGTGACTGTGTAACATAATATTTGTGTAATTTCCAATGTTTTTGGATACACCCTAATGGTTTGGATACACCCTAGTGATACACCCCTTTTTTGTTGCTGCTTTTCGCCTTTTGTTTACGCCGGTCTCCCTTCCCCGCTTTTGCTGACGTCATGTCCCCCCTTTCCCCCATCCTCATTTACCTTCATATCATCTTGGATGTCATTACTCTTCCTCACTTCAACCTTGCATTGTTGTGACGCTTTTCCTTCGGATCGCTGAAGATTACTTGGTAGCCGAAATACACGTATTCGACCCTCACCCTTGTCCGTTCTTGTATGCAAGATTTTTACCGCGCTCTTTTGGAGCAGTTTCTCCCTTAAGTTGGGCCCATTTGTGTGTGTGATTGAGTGATTTTGAGTGCTTGTGAGTGTGCGTGTGTGTGTGTGGTTGTGTTAATAACCAGGCACCTTTAGTAGTGTCTCATTAGCCTTACGAAGGAGGTTTCTTTTCCCTCACAATAATACATTCTTCTTCAGCGGCAGGATTATATATCGCTCTGTTATTTGTTCAATATTCCGTCAAATTGTGTGTGTTTTCTTTCTTTACGACGTAAAGTAACTTACAAACCTACTTTCTAAGTCAGCTCAAGTTATTGACGTGAGCATTCTTCGTGATAGTGGTGCAAGGAATCTCTTTAGAGTAATTGAAACTCTTCAAGAGCATAGTAGAGTCAGAACCCATGTCGGCTATTAATCCATATATTTTCTGGCTCTTTAAAATACTCATGTGGTTAGCTGAATGAGGATACCAAGAGACAACCATGCAAAGCCTGGAGGCTGCATGTGAGAAGGCTGAACATATTATTCACATTGCTACCAGAAAGCCTTCATCAGTGCAGCATATTCAGGAAAGGAATGGTTCCACCTTTGTGTCTATACACCAAAAACTAAGAGAACTCTATGAAGAAGAGACTGGATTTTCTTCAATTCCAGAGTTAAAGCATCTCAACCCAGCATCCTTCCTCCTCTCTAAACTAGTCGAAAGAGAGAAACTTAACACGCTGGTTGTCAATCTGTATCCTGGTAACCGTGGATATTCCTTGATGGTTCGGTCACGGTGTGTGCCAAGTGCCAAGGGAGTGGCAGGTGAAGGGCTTGCCCAGGCCGAGGACGATGATGGGGTGGTGGAGGTTGAAACTGCTCCTTTGCCCTACGAAAGTGATGAGCTCCTGCGATATTTAGACAATGAAGAACTCCCTCAGCCACTTGCGGAGCTTCTTGAAAAGGCTGAGGGTGTTGGGAAAAAAGGGAGCACTAGTTACTTTTACAGTGGGTGTGTTGTGGCGGAGGTGCGTGATTACAGGCTACCAGTGGGCCATGCATTGGGGGAGCAAGCAGATCTGGGCAGCCTTTCATCTCTTGGTTTGGTAGAACCAAATATCTGCAGGACTCACCATGTGTTACTAAGACCCACAACCCAGAGTATTTTGGGTGATGTTGGTCAGAGATCACAAAAGGTTTGTGATCTCTGACGAGTGGTGCTAATTGTTTACGGCTATTGGAGACTCCCTTAAATTTTTGTATTTGTCCAGCCGTAAGAGCTCACCCCATCATTGTAACACCCTAATGGTGTTTTTCTTTTTTGTGTGCTCCGTGTGAACAGACCTAGTAGATGGGCTGGTATGGGCCCGGTCCAGCTAAGGCCGTGTGTTCCTTCTCCGTACAGTCCAATCAGGCGGGCCCTCACGATGGCGTGGAGCATTCTGTATAGGGGAGCAACTTGTAGATACAATCCCTCCATCTTGGCTTCCAGGCCATCAGCCTCGACGTCCGTTTCTCTCCACGAGGCGCCTGCGTCTTGGTAACCTGATGTAATTGAAAGAAAGGAAAATTAAGTTATCATTGCTTCAAAGTTTTTCCTGTCATATAGCTTTGGTGTGAACCAAGATTGAGTTGACCTCTTTAACCTTACCACCGTGTTGTTATTTTTGTGCAAGGTTTCGTTGCTGACTTAAGTCATAGTCGGGTTAAGCTTTGTTAGGGACACGGAATATGTCCTGTGTAAATGTTTTGTGAATACGCCTACTTTAGGTCGGGATTACGATCGACGTTTCCAGACGTGACAGAAACAGACGGTGGCATTCAGTTTTCTGTCGTCTTCCCGTCAATGAGTTGAGTGAATTCTATGTGTACAACGATTGACGGGATAATCAGCGCCCATTGTTGAATGTGATTCCAAACTGAGTTCTACAAGGTTGGCAAGTCACTGTTTATTTTAATATTTTATAAGCAGAATATAATTAATCCGCACAAATATTAACAAATATTCCTTCGAGAAAGTAAATTATATTTCACTGTTATGCTAACCGAACAGAAAAAGGGGATATAAAGAGAGAACTCAGCGAGAGGCATCAATGAAATGATACAATGTTACATAAACCCCGGTTGGCTTCGGTAAAGCCCTTGCCTGCTAACCCATGTTCGAGTTCCGAGAACCAGGGTTCGAGTCCTGCCTGGGTGGATGTTTCACCGCCCAATTCTTGGTTGTGAATGCACGTCCATGATTATATATGTTACACTTATCGATGTAAAAGGCCTATTGTGCTGTTTTCGAGGACATTGAAATTAAATAAATATAAAAAACATGGAGAGGGCAAGTAGAAAGAAATGATAAAGGAGGTAAATGGAAAGAGCATGAAGTGATCAAAATGTAACCTAGCAACCGAAATAACCACCATATTGCGTCCCCCTTTTCTTTCCTTGTTTAACCTTTGGATATCACGAACAAGTGGCCGCTTTGGCGGATATAAAGTGGGACAATAGGGATCATTGGTACATAAGGGACTGTGGCCTCCAAGTCAGCCACACGTGGGACCCTGCTTTGACCCTAAATAAAAATACAATGACTACTCCTTCCACTCCTCCCCTTCCCATCATTTTCCCTCCATGAAACCCCTATATAAACTCCACCCACTCGACAGATACCTCATTCCCTTTGATAAAGTGACCAGCATCGGCCATGAAACGCCAACGACCAGTCATGAAAGGTATCACACCTGGTTATAGTACGCGGGGTACACCCGAAAAACAAACATATATCTACTTCCTATTGTAAAGTTTAAGTTAAATAACTCTTGAAACATAAATCAGTTACTTTGAGTTATTAATTCTACTCGATTTTACCTTGTTTTTTTCGCTAGGAATACGGATTATCATTTACTTAAATAAGTAAAAATATATAAGAATGAAGCGTTTCCAAGGGATTAAACCATGCTGATTTCAAGTGAGTTATCGATGGAAAACATAGTAAAATTGCAAAATGAGTTCATCAGCCTGCAAGCACTAAGGTAAATCAGGGAGAACAAAGATGGCGGACCGTACACGCCCGCGTTACAGCTTCAAGTATTTGCCACCATAGCAAGCGCCCTCTTCATCTCACTTCGATGAATAATACCGAAATGAATATGGGAATTTAGAGCGAGACGCAGATCTCTGGGACTGCCACGCAAGAGATTGAAAGACCAAGACTGAAGAAGGTCGTGTAAGTCTTAAGAGTCTATTATTAGCAGAAAGAAGAAAAAGACTAATTTCAGTGTTAGTTTTCGTAAGGTGGAATCCAGGAAGTTTGAACATAATATAGCCTTAGAATAGCTAAAATAAATTTTAATTTTTGTCGTTCAGTCTATCCTGGATGATGTAGTTAGACGGGAGAGGGTGAAACTACGCCAGTATTGACACTGCGTTATTTAGACGTGTAGTTATTTTGTGATCATTTTTTAGACCAAATATCCTAATTACCGGCTGAAAACATTCTCTATAGGAAGTTTGAAAATAATATGGCCATAGAATAGTTTTCAATTATTTTCAGCTTCTTCATTCAGACTCTCCTATATCATGCAGTAAGACATGGCGTAGGGGAGACTGGCACTACGTCCATATTGGTACTACATCATTTAGACATTTAGTTAGTGTTATTTTTTGGACCGATTGTCTTCATTAGCACCTAAAGACAGTTGGTAACCCGAACCAGAGCGTACACTACCGTTTCTCCGGGCCCCGGAGTTCAACAGGGCGACCAGTCTCGGGTAAAGGCGTAGGGCGGGTGGTCCCACGGCTCGTCTCCATCCCTCCCACGCCCGGAGCAGCGTTTCCGGGTCCCGCGATTCCCTGGCCAATCGCTCGAGGTCCGGCTCGCCCCGATAGCAGCGCCTCGGGAGGGAATCGGTGCAGACGCGAGCCGTGACGTAGATTTTCTGAAGAGAACCGAGGGTCGATGAAAGGTTTCTGCATGAAGAGAAGAAATGGGAAGAGAGAATTGGCCTTTCGTCGGAATGCGAGCTCAGGTCAAATCGACCTCCTCGACACACGTGAATTGATTGACGAAGGACAAGTGGGTGTGTCCGTGGTAACACATGTTAAACATCCATATTTACTTGTGGCTAAATGCTCTTTCGCACGATGCTTAGCCCAGTGCTGAAAATCGAACTGATTTCAGTTTGATTAAAACCGTACTGTGTACCTAATCCGAGTAATAATCGAATTCGAACATCAGTACTGAAAACAGAAATGATTGCGACACTTGTTTTCCATACTATTCTTGTATCCAAAGACCGATCACAGTCAAACAGGCGAGTCGAATGTTCCGAGAGAATACCGGTGGTGGGGCTGGAATATACCTAAATAAGCTTTGGGGGACTTCATCTACATCTACATACTACCCCGCAAGCCGCCTCCATAGGCGTGTGGCGGGGGGTGTTAGGACACCAGCCGTTTACATATAAAAAGGAAACGCTCTAATGAAATTACGCCTAGCATTTATTATAGTCCCTTATTGTTCGGGGGAAAAACGAATTCCCATACCTATCCGCTCGGCAGAATATCTCTCTTAATTTATCGTTTCTGTCGGACCTGGAAATATAGTGGGGTTCTAATATGATGTTCTCCGTGTCGCTCTGAAATATATCTATTCTCAATTGTTCAAGTAATCTAAGCCTAGCGCGCAGCCTCCGAGTCTCTAGCGGCTCCCAGCATAATTCGTTTAACATCTGCGTAACGCTGTCTGTACGCCCGCAGCAGTTTTTGACGAATCGCGCAGCTTTCCTTTGTATTTTATTAAGTTCCCGAATTAAGTCTTTCTGCACCGGATCCCATATGCTTGCTGCATATTCAAGGTGTGGCCGGACGAGTGCGAAATAGCACCTCTCTTTTACTTTTTCATCTGAAAATCTTCCCACAATACGCTTGACGAATCCTAGCTTCTTCAGAGCTCTGCCACAAATATTTCTTATATGTGCTCCCCACGATAGGTTCGAGGTAATCGTAACTCCCAGATACTTAACTTCATCTGTCGCCTTTATCTTAACACCATCCACAGCATATACACGGGGATAGTTGGACGACCTCCGCAAGAAATGTACCGCCGTGCATTTGCTCAGATTAAGTTCGAGTCCCCACTCTTGGGTCCACACATGAACGTTGTTTAAATCCGATGATAGAATTTCAAAGTCAGAGTGATCACTAATTTCGCGATAGATGACTGCGTCGTCAGCAAATAAACGTATTTTACTCCTATTTCGAGAGCATAGGTCATTTATGTATATAATGAACAAAAGGGGGCCGATTACGCTTCCTTGTGGGACACCTGATGTCACTATAACTACATCAGAGCTAATTCCGTCAAGAACTACTTTTTGCTTACGATCACTCAGAAAGTCGCGTATCCAGTTTACTACTGTTTCTTTCAGCCCGCATGACTGTAATTTGTATAAAAGTTTGTTGTGAGGTACCATGTCGAAAGCTTTCTTAAAATCTAGGAATAATGCGTCCACTTGTGTTTTCGATTCACCAGATTTGAGAACGTCATGAAGAAAGAGCGCGAGTTGTGTTTCACATGATCTACCTTTACGGAAGCCGTGCTAAGAGCCATGGAGGACGTTACGACTGTCCAGGAACGTCATGATATTGCTAACGACGATATGTTCGAGTATCTTGCCTATAATCGACGTTAATGAAATTGGTCGATAGTTCCCTGGGTCGTGTCTGTTTCCCTTTTTGAATATCGGTGTACCGTTTGCAAGTTTCCAGTCTATTGGTATCTTTCCTTCAGACAATGACTTCTTGAATATTATGTCTAAGAACGGTGCGATCTGTGGCGCTAATTCCTCGAGGACACGCGCGGGTATCCCCTCCTGACCAGGAGATTTACTATTTTTTATCGACTGTAGCTGTTTAGTTATTCCATAGCATTGAATAGTGATTTATTTCATCGAATCCTCAGTGAATGAAATGTCGAAATTGCATGCAGTGTCGTCTGTAGTGTATACACTTTCGAAGTGGGAATTTAACGTGTTAGCTTTGTCAATATTATCGGTGACTTGTTTGCCATCTTTATCAAATAACGAATCTACGGTTGAAGATTTTCCCTGAAGCTCTCTCGCATATGACCAAAAATATTTCGGATTTTCTTCGAGTAATTCACCAAGTACTTTTTTCTTGAAATTTTGCATTGATTTCTTGGTTTTTGAGCGTTGTCCAGCGTAACTTTCTTTTGCTTCAAGTTCCTTCGATTTGTCACCTAACGTAATGGACTTTTTGAAAAAGTTGTGCAGTTTTCTCTGTCTCTTAAGGTCCCTCCTAACATCATTGTTATGCCAGCGAGGTTCTTTACTATCACATTTCAATTTTTGCGGAATATATTCGTTGATTCCCTGGCGTAGAATTTCTAAGAAATATTTCCATGATGCATCAGTGCTTTTGTCCTCTGTTTTAGCTACGAAGTCAGTGTACGAATCATTAAGCATCTCGCCAAATTTTATGAAGTTGCATTTATCAAATAAATAAATATTGCGTTTCGGTTTTACAGCTGACTCGACTTCAATTTTTAAGGTTGCAAAAATTACTCTGTGATCACTTATGCCATCAATAATATCGAGTTGTTTTATCAACTTAGGATGGCTTACTGCAAGAAGGTCTAATATTTTATTTCCTCTCGTAGGCTTGTCAACTACTTGTGCAAGTGAGTGATTAGTAAGTGTGCTGAGTAAGATCTCGCTGTGGGAACTGTAATTGAGAAAATGCGCTCTTCGCTGGTTTACTGGACCTTGTTTATAATATTTTGTTTATAATGTTTTGTAAACAATATAGTAAATGTGATATTGTAATATGGCGCAAATATCGTTCACTGCGAATGAACAAGTGATATAGTATGCAGTCACGTGCACAGATCCAAAGAAAATCCACAAGTTATGCGTTGTATATAAGTATGGATTAAGCATGTGCATACTCTCGCAGTCGCTCTATGGTATAAGCTATGTACTTTGGAGCCCTTAGCTTTCGGTGAGTTCTGCTTCCTTGACAAGTGGTACTTGGACGAGAGTCAAAATTGCTTTCGTTAGTCTCCAATAACCGGTCGCCCGACGAATGCCGAACAGTGGTCTTAAAGAGAAATAAAACTGGACTTTTATCTTGAGGTCCCATTCTGAGACGAATCAAAACGAGTCGGAAGGTAGTGGCGCACTTTTAAATAACGTGCCTGAACAATTTATATATGAGGTTATAGAATGCGTTTAGAGCAAACAACTCATAATTCTTGTCGCGAAAAACGGCAGTTGAAGTTCGTGAATATTTTTTATAAATTTCGAACATGTCTGCTGATATTAAAAAAAACACATATAGCTGAAAATATTTCGTTTTTAGTTAGGATACAGTTAAATCATAAAATGGCATTGCCTCATTCAAAAAAGGGTAAGTTCAAAAGTGCAATCTGAAAAAATATCATTTTTGGCTAGAGTTTTTCGATTTAAGCCTACTGTGCGATGGTGGATGATGAAATGAATGGTAATCTCGGATAATGAAATTAAATGGTGGGTGATGAAGTGATGGAGAGTCTATAAACCACATTTTTCGACAACATGGCGGTCGCCGCTGAGCTCACCTCAGAGTTTTACAACTTTTTTTGCGCAGTGAGTGATGGCATCATTAATATTTTCTCATTCTAGGAATCTTGAAACAGAATTAACGCCGGATAAAAGTCTGTGAGCACCTAATGCGCACTTCTAATATAATGTTTATCGATGGTCGACATTTTTGGCGATGTTGACTTTTATATCAGTGACTTTGGACGCTTATTTTACATTCAACGTCTAACACCGGTACTAAAGTTGACGACCGTAGAAAAAAAATTAGGGTAAATAATTAGCGTTTCGTTTCACTCGAGGGTCGCGAAATTCTCTATGGTTACTCACTCACACAAGGCACACATTTCCATGGTTATGAAATTTAAATGTGTCATTACTTACTGCGCAAAATAGTTGTAAAACTGTGAGGTGAAATCAGCGGTGGCAACCACGTAGTGTTTGAAAGTGAGTTTGTTTTACTCGCCAATGTCCATGTATGCTGGACAATTATGGGGACAATTGGCGTTTGTCGACGGTCCGAAGATATCGTAAAAAATATCATTAAGTTTATCGGTAGGATACGTTAAAGGCCGTCGTGATAATCTCGTTAGTGTAACTGGCCTTTTGCAATAACTGAGATGGGAATCGCTTTCAGACCGTCGATTAAAATTTAGGCTTGATCTATTATGTAGGTTCCAAATCTATTTATTTTCTGACGAAGTTAATAACATTTTACGAAATCCGACATACTACGGTAGTTTGGACCTTGAGAATAAAAATTCGGGAAATAGACTGCAAAACGGACATGTTTTAAATTCAATTTTTCCCGCGAACGATAAGATACCATAACAGCTGACAATGAGACTTTTAATTTGGTTTATCCATATGTAGTTTAGCTACTTAGTTGATTTACTTCCTAGTACTTGTATCCATATCTGCTACCCAATTCCAACAGCACGCCGCGGCGTACTGTTAGCATTTGGTAGCAGCACTCCCCGTCACTGTCACAGCATTCCCCGTTTCCGGCAGGTAGATCCGGACTGGGCCGCACGATCGAAAAATCGTCGTCGTCGCGCACGGTCCCAGATGATTTCTTCGGATTCACACTTTAAAAGCTTCATTATTATCGTGTTGTAAGTATCTCATTGTCAGTGTCCCGCAACGTCCATTTTTTTTTTCTACATAGAAGCAAAACATTGACGACAAACAGGGTCCGCCATTTTGTCACGTATTGATGACAAATATTAAATATTTCCATAAAATAAGTTAAACCTATTTAAAAATATTTAAATAGAACTGTTATTCCAAAATATTTCTGTTTTTATTCCACAGATTTACTACAAAAGGTTCACCATTAGCTTGAATTCGGTGATTTTCGGAAAAAATTACGGCGGGCGATTTTTGCGAAATTTGTCCAACTTTAAGCTCATGTATATTGTTAACGCATCCGAATTATTAAAAATGGCATAGTACATCACATGCACCAATATATGAAGAATAACTTCGCAGAGTTTCAACTTTCTGACTGAAAAAAACAATTTTTTGGGTTTTGGCCAGTTTTTTTTCCAGCCATCGGCGGCCATCTTCCTTGCGGAATATACCGTTAGCGGTGGGTTTTCCAGATCAGCAGGTAGGGTTGAATCTTTAGCGTGAACCATGGTCAGAACTCGGAGCAGCCTTTCGATTGCTCCGAGAAGCGCGCGTTGTTTGTGCGATAACCGAAGAGAGTAGTCCAAGCGTAGCAAAGGTAAATTCCAGGATCGTAGGGTAGTCCAGAGCGCAGAAAGTCGAAAGGCACAAGGTAAGGCAGTTGAATTCTCCTAAATCTCTATACCAGTGGATGAAAAGTTATAGAAACCTCTAGGACAAAATATATAAGAAAGGGGGTGAAGCCTGATAGATTACCTGACTTCTTGGGCTGTGTACCGCGGCCCACGGCACAGGAGGTAAGGCATGCGCCTCCAACCCACGGCCCCCGGCCCGATATCGAGGACCGGACCCTCCCGGCCCCTCCAGGCCCCCAGGGCCTCGCACCAACCCTCGCGCCACCTGGATCGGGCCTCCGCCAAGCGGGCCCCGTCCCGCCTCGCACTTCCGGCCCGCGGGCCGCCCTCCGAAGCGACCCACGCCGACTCGGCTGAAGCCGCGCTCAGAACGCGAAGTTCCTCGTTCATCCGATGGAGGGAAGTCTGCGGCAGCGGCTCTGTAACGTGATAAGAGTGAATTGAAATATTAAACTTTCTATATCTACGAAATTCTATTTGTTTGAGCGCTATATACTTTCAAATTTTGGCACAGATATTCCTTAGAACCTAGAAAGATTAATAGGCTAAATTAGGAGTCCCAAAGGCCCCAAGAGTCCCTAGGTGGGTCCTTTTGAACCACATTTTACTTCAATAAGAAAAGCATTGAATTCGGAGCAGAGTTTACTTTTTTATATTTTTTAAAAACTACGCATGCTATATAGACTTGGCATTTAATATCGGATAACTGAAAGATCAAGGTTATCAATGCTTGCATTCGATTTTCCCATACGCTACGTTTTATCCTGAAACTAGGGTTTTTGGCTCCAAAATCGTAAATTTTACACTATAACTACTAAATATTACACTATACCTCTGTTGTCTTGCTTGCCATTGGAGAGCACGGGAGAGTGAACGCATTAGCAAATATAAAGCAATAATATCTACCTTTTGTTGAAAATTTAACTTAAGTGGCTCTTGAAACATACGTTAGTTTCTTGGAGCTATTGATTCTACTTGATTTTATTTTTTTGTTTGCTGGTATTATGGTTTATTATTAATTTAAGCAAATAAAAAAATATGTACGAAGAATGTATTTTCAAAAAGTAAATGCATGCTGATTTCATGTGACTTATCGATGGAAAACATCGTAAAATTTCAAAATTAGTGCTTCAGCCCATAAGACTTATGCAAATCGGGGGGAACAAAGGTAGCGGACCTACCACCTCCACGTTATAGCTTCAAGCAATCGCCCTTTCACTGGACCTCAATGATTTCAACAATAGACATTTTAATATTTATCTATTCAGGAGGTAATAGGTCTTTTTTATTAAATAATGGATGTAAATGACCTCATAGCCGAATTTTCGCTAAATTCATTTTAATTTCTCAGGGCTAATGGAGTATATTTGACGAGTATCGTGTATAGGTGCTTCTTATATTTGTTATAATACGAATTTGGTTGTTATTTGGTTTCTAACCAAACGCAACAAACCAAACCAAACGCATAATTCATTTTGCTTCCTTAGGGCTAATGGAGTATATTTGATAAGTATCGTGTGTATGTGCTTCTTATATTTGTTATGATGCAAGTTTTGTTGTTATTTGTTTCCAGCCAAACGCAACATACCAAACCCGCGCCTCACGTATGCTCGGCTCCAATTTAGTGCTATGATTGCAATGAAGTCGTGTACCTGGTCGGGCGAGAGATGTATTTCAACGATGGTAGATATCTAGTTTTAATCCAAATATGTATAGCCAAATATTTAAGAAATTTTTTGTTCACCATTAATCCCGAGGAAATACAAGAGAACACATCTCATTGAATCGGGGGTTTAAATAGCCATCGATCATTACCGCTATGTTCGTAACCGATAGGGTGAGACGGCTTCGGTAATTTCGGAAATCCGACACGGTCCACGCCGCAAGCAACGGCGCTAGCACCTTTCATCGGTCGCTAAATAAGATTTCCCGCTACTGCAAATATATATATGTAAAATCCCCGACTATGTCCCCGACAAAACTATTTATCTTCCTGAATTGAATTCCTTTTAAACGCTTCAAATCTTTTCCAAACCCAACCCAACATTCTCGTATCGCTGAAATTCCATTATTTATTTTGGAATTTTCACCAGCAAATCATTTTCCAAGTCATGTTTTTGGCTAAACAAATTGAACCTAGACAATTTCTAGTACTTCTGAGTCAACAGATAGTTTGCCCAGACTTTTTCGGCTACGCCTAAAACATTTCGCCGGGCGCAACAATCGCGCCTCGGGCATGAAAGGCGCCAAATCAAGTTCATGCTCGCATCTTAGTCGTGCACCCAATCGAAGAAGTCCACATGAGCCACAATTGTGTGGCTTGTCATGAAGTTATGGCTTCGACATGAATCACCCTGCAAACGTTACTTCGCTGTTTCCGTATTGGCACCTCATTCTTAGACTGATTTAAAAGACGTACCCAGAGCAACGGGTAAGAGAAAATTCCTTGAGGACAGGGAATAACTCGGCGGTACTGTTAATGGACCTACTAATTTGGTTAAATTTCAATAATAATGATTATGATAAGATGCTTTGTCATGATGTTGCTGAACAGCGCGGGAATCGTTTGTCGCTGGTGTGTCAATAGATTCAAGTCCTTCAGGTGGAACGATAAACAGTGTGATCCCCTCTCTCCGGTGCTTTCGTTATCTATATACCCTTATTCATCCCCTTTATCTTCCATGGAGTAAACTTACCGCGCCTTTCTTGAGTGGAATTTTCGATAAACCAGACTGTTTCGTGCCATTGTGTGAACAGGTTTTTTTTCCCTCTAATTATATCACCAAGTTTGTAACGTTGATAGCAATTAAATCGGGAAGAAGAAAAATCGTGAAACTCGCAACAAATTAACTGTTTTCAATGGAGCTGAATTCGGTTACGGAGGGTGACACGAAACCCAACTAGCGCATGAGTCATGCAATGATTATTTAACTCTGAAAAATATAGTGAAATAATTTAATATATAAAAAATACTTTTTTATCCACGCTTATATTGTACTAGCGAAAATACCCGTTGATTCTCAACGGGAGAGAAAAGACTTGAAAGTAATGCAGTAGTGCTGTTGGTACAAAAGGGAAATGATTTATGTAGAAAAAAACATAAGGAAATCGCATTTAAATTTATATCAAAAAGTTAAAAAATCGAAAACCAAATTATGGTATGCTGATAATGCATAGATGATGGTTTATTATTAAACCAAAACGTAGTGGAAAGCGGAGGGTACCCGTTGAAATTTAACGGGTGTGAAAAACATTTTATAAGAAAACCACAAATCCTGAAGAATAGTGTCAGCGTGGTCATTTGAGGAGTTTGTAACCAATCTTGTATGTTGTGTTCGTTGTAGTAAGCGGTTTGCAACGTCAAAAGGAGCATTTACAGCAGCAGCTATGTTTATTTGATCTATCAATCCACCGTCAGCCGGACTGCGCCTTCGGCATAAAGAGTAGCCATAATCATTGGTTTCGATTGCTAAATAAAAAATGTACGAGTATGGTGAGTTTTAGTGCACCTGCCGATTTTCATGCTCAGATGTCGTTCATTGCCTAGAAATTCCGCTCTTTTTTCGGGTAAGAAGTGTGTAGTGACGTCATAGTTTCCGCCATCTTAAAAAAGTTTGAAATTTCGAAACAGATGGGTCTATATTTGAACCTGATTTATAGCTTGCTACCCGTCCGTAGGTTGAGTTGGGATGAAATTTGTGCGCTTATTAGCGTAACCCGAGAAACACCACGGGGAGATGCTCATGAGATCGCGGGTGGATATGCCTTAGCGTATCCAAGTTTAAGCTTAGTCGTTTCTCTTGCAAGGGGTCACTTTCTCGCAAAGAAGATATTCCTCTTGCTTTAGAATACTTTTCCGAAAGGTAACTCTTTTTTCTATTAAGCATGTTTATGGATATATTTTTAAGACCGAGAAGGGAAAACACAGCGGCGAGCGAGAGTTTTGAATAGGCACCTCGATGATTGAGTGATAGTTAGTTAACTGCACTTTAACACTTTCAAACATATATAATTCTTTCGTTATGTTTATGATGTGGGAATCGGTCTAAAAATAGTTCGCAATCGTAATGTGTGGCAGACGAATCCACTACATGTAATATGTCTGTGTATTAAACGAAAATAAATAACGCTGTGTTTGTTGTAGCAAAAGAGGAATTATTACTATTGCTATTCGCTGCACGTTAATATTCTTACACATTTAATTGCGTGCGTAGTCTATTTATTCCATTTATATGTATCGTTTACTACGAAAGTGTTCTCTCATATACCTACATGCAGTGCTCCTATGAGAGCTACTATGAGAATAGACATTGAAGAGTAAACTTGTTGTAAATGTGCATTGGATTATCGATTAACCCCCGAAGCAATCTCTCATGGGCCCTTGGGACTCTGGGCCCGTCTTATACAGATTTCCTTTCTACGTGTTATGATGGGCCTGCAGGAAAACGTGATATTTAAATTCTAGAGGCATGAATATCCTTTGAAAATCAAATCTCTGGTTGTCAATGAAATATACTATTGCTGATTTCAGAGAAAAATGTTAAATTTTTCAGCTAAAAAATAAATTTCAGACAAATACGAAGCCTAAAAAAATCAATAGAAAGAAACTTTACTATCCGCATCCGATAAAAAAATCCCAGCTCTCTATCTTCAGTGAAAGTACTTTTAAAAAGCAAAAAATGAAACCACTGCACCGAACACAATACTTAGCATGGACCACCAGGGGGAGCCTTTGGGGGCCCTGAGGGATTTTCAATATAGCCTATGTTACAACCAGATACCTATATTTTCTAACTCATGACAAATTTCAGCTCAACCGGTCCAGTAGTTTTTGAGTGATGGTGCAACAGACAAACACCATAACATTTTTATATATGTATAGCTGAATTACCCCTGTGATGCTCGGGATCACACTTCTTTTATAAGTCATCATATTAGTGGCGAGTCGATTGAAAAAATGACAAACTTCATTCTTTTGTGTATCCGATAAAATATTTTTAACTCTCTATCTTGAGTGGAAGTATTTTTCAAAAGCAAAAATTTTTAATCATTGCAAAAAACCCAATGCATTGAATTCCTTATCAGGTTAATTGAGCAAAATGAATTTCTAATGCTTTAAAGACCAAATCTGGTTGTCAAGGAAATATGCTATAATTGATTTCTGAGAAAAATGCGCGTTTTTGCAGCCTAAAACGCAATTTTCAGACAAACACCAATTGGAAAATAAAATTGATTAAAAGAAAGCTTCATTCTTTCAGCCATTTGATAAAAAATCCCAACCCTCTAACTTGAGCGAAAGTAATTTTTAAAAGCAAAAAATGAAACCAATGCACAAAACCTAATACGCAGCGTAAACCACCAAAGGGCCCCTTTTGGGGACCTTTTGGGCCCCTGAGGTATTTTTAGATAACAAAAAACTTTCTCCTTGAATGAAAATACATACATGTGCCAAATTTCATGGTGATTGGTGAAACGGTGTCGAAGTCTATTACTCTCGGACAGACAGACAAACAGATTTACAAACATCCATTTTTATATACATAGATCTCATTAGAGCGTTGATTCGGGTCATAAAATGTCGCCTCACTATTACTGGGTGCAGATCGTATTTATATTAATTGTACAACATTCCTTTGAAATTTAAATTAATAGCATTTCTTCTCACTATAAATCCTAAAATGATGATTGCAATGTATTGCAACAGGCTGCGACTGCAATGTGATGCGGGTTGCGTCATGTTTGGATAAAGAAAAATAAAATGTAAAATACCTAATAAAGTTTAGTAGATTAACTTGCTAATTAGTAAATTTAATGACTGATTAATGTATTGTCATCGAGATTAAATGAGTGCTAAATTTTAGCTCGAT
This sequence comes from Pyrrhosoma nymphula, assembly GCA_963573305.1. NCBI lineage: Eukaryota > Metazoa > Arthropoda > Insecta > Odonata > Coenagrionidae > Pyrrhosoma > Pyrrhosoma nymphula. Next base: position 56,112,638 of record OY754339.1, on the reverse strand, counting down.
TGAATATTGGGAAGTGGGTTAGATTTCGATTACAAGATTTCATCCAGACAAACAACAAACAGGGCAAGTTAAAAGAAGCGTGGAAAAATACAAAGTAAATGTTTATTCAGTGATGTGCACCAATTCCATTAAGTTACGCCGGAAACCTTCCCTTTGAGTTCAGTATTTTCTGGATGATGTGGGATTCATGGAACTTTCGCAATCATGATAATTGTGGAAGATGTCATATGTCTCCCAAGGCCGGCTGCTGTGTATTGAATAGCCAATTTCCTGCCATTGACCCGCTGTCCGCCCTATATTGCCTCTTCTCCACCTTCTGTTGCGAAATAATTTTGCATTTTGGCAAGTTTCCATTTGCTTCTTCCAGAATTATCCGTCCAAATCAACACTGAATTTAGAAGTAACCCATCCCACCTTTATTTACATTCACACAGAACCACAATGTTTCACTCATATTTCATTTTAAGTTCTACCGTTATATGGAACGCAATGTCTTGTGATTAAAAACATGTGTTATTTGCAATCTTTCAAGAGTAAATATTATAATTTCCTGTTCCACCTAAAAGTTAATTAGTTAGTTACCCTCAAAATGGTAACTTATACCTTTTTTCGTGGTCAAATGTTACAATTATTGAATCATTTTATAAATTTCCTTTATAATTTAAAAACCTCAAGTACGTAATAATATATTACTCTGTTACTTTTTGGGTTTTTGTACCCAAAGCATTGAAATAAACCTATTCTACTAATACAAAATATCTAATTTCCATTGTCAAAGAAATTTAAGCTATAAAATATTTGCAGTAGCTACACCTAATGGAAGTTGTTTTTTTTCTGGAAAACATATTTTCATGTTTCGAACATTTTATGAGCTACATCAATGCGAATTGACTTTTATTATATTTGAAAAACTTTATTTGAGCATAATTTTCATGCATTAAGAAAAAGTCTTGCCAATGATTTCCTTTATTTAAGATTTTAAAGCACTCATTCATGTCCTTGACTTTTGAATGAATAACCTTTACAGCATAAAATGTGATTTTTTTGTGTCGTATGTACTTATTTCTTAGTACTAAAAGCCTTTTTTTATATAACTTTCATCACAAAAAAATTATGTTTTCCTGAACTACCATCGCGTACTACTGTTAGTTGGTGCCCGTTGACATTCAACGGAAATGAGGTAAATGTAACATTTTCGCGTTGAATAAAAAATATACCATAAAATCATTATCAAGGAGAGGTTGGGGTGCAAAATACTTCAAGCAAAACTTTGCTATCAGTCTCGTACTCATTATTTAACCCAATCCATAGTGACCTCAGGCATAAGTTTCCATCGAAAGCCTATGCTGCGGATGCAAATGAAAATTAAGATTTAGAATTATGAAATAGTTGAAGATATTTTTGAATACAATAATTAAACATAAAAATAATATTTAAAGGTTAAATAATTGGGTACGAAAGCCGAACCACCAGTCTCCCCGTGGTGTACCTGGTAACGGCTTTTGCTAATGAGCTAATCACCACACACACGGTAAAACTGGTTCCAAAGAGGACTACCAGAAAAGCCACTCACAACGGGCCCCACTCGGATAGGAGCCCTAGTGAGGTTGGGTATGACTATTAAGTTAGGACTTCTAAAATGCGATCTCGTATGAAGTAGACGAAAGTCCTAAGGGGTGATCTCCTCGCATTCAATGCGGCCAGCGAGCTCGATCGCGAGGGGTATATGGCAAGTATGCGTTCTTTGTGGTGTGAGGTGCATCTTGAACACAACCGTCGCTGCAGAATCTGCGTGACAATGCCACCCACCTGCGAAAAAGGAAAGTCTACACTAACCGCAAGTTCAGAGGAATACACCATCAGCCAGACTACCCTCCCAGTAAGGTACAGTCAGCCTCTCCACCGGATGACGTGAGAGCCCCTGCCATGTCTGTATTTCCGCCACAAAGGTAGGAAGCTGGTCATGCCGAATTTGAACTCCGATAGCGGTTGTTAAGCACAGAAAACTATATTAAAGGTCAATATTCCATTCTTCTTCCGGGTATCTGCCGCGTCGTTGTTTTTCTGACAACGTTTCTCCTCCCGTCCTGGAGGCGTCTTCAGGTCGAAGATATCTGCGCTGCATTTTGGTCCGACTTTATACCGGAGCTGGTCGCATCTGATTGGTTGTCAATTATGGCGGCAAAATCACTTTTCGCGCCATTTAACATTTCGTTGCGCGCCGAAACCCTCCTCCAAGAGGTAGCTAGGGTGTAGCCATCATCCCTGTTGAAATTTTTGGGGCATTTGGCAAATTCGATCGCCTCCCGTATCAGTCGTGGGAAGTATCGGCTCTCCCCGCTCAGAACTTTGGTCTCCTCGAAACATATGGAGTGACCAGGCTCCGACCAGGCATGCTCGGCTACTGCTGAGAGGCGAACTGTTTCTTTTCGGTCGCTTTCTGGCGTTACCTCACTCTGAAGGAAATTCCTCTCCCTGTTTGTCCAACGTAGGCTTTCCCACATGTACAGTTGATTTTGTACACTCCCTCCTCCATGGTGCTAGGGATTTGCTCTTTCGGGTCGGGTCAATTTCCTGCAGAATGAGGGAACACCAGAAAGCGACCGAAAAGAAAAAGTTCCGCCTCTCAGCAACTCCGCAGTTCCGCCTATCAGCAACTCAGCAGTTCCGCCTCTAAGCCGTACTAACTTCAACAAAAACTTCACCAACATATATTTTTTAAGTTAAAGTAGACAGCGTCTTTCCCGATTGTTTTAGGATTCCAAAACTCGCCACCTGACAGTAATATCTCTCACCATTAGTAATAAATATTGTTCCTGACTGGATGAAGGACATTTGATTTGTGGCTGGTAACTTCCTCGAATATTTTGCGTTGAGGAAGTCCTCATGAAGCTGTATGATAGGATCCTCCTCACCGGAAAAAATTCTTCGCCCAATGAGCTGTGTGTAAAAAAAAGTAAAAAGTGAGACCCGTGCAAGATCGTGACGGTCAAGTCTGTCTCCCGAGGTGGAAACGATAACATTATTGCAATTATAACACATTTCATTTCAATTTCGAACACCAGTCTTCAGTTGCATAAAATAAAACCGTCGAGCGCAAACCATTTTAGCAAGAATGATGACACTGGCAAGTTGACTTTCCGAGCCCTGTCTCTGCTGGCTTTCCTTGTATTACATCAAGCACCTAGGAGTCGCTCTGGAGACAGCTTTCATCGCTGAGGGCTTATCTAGGTTAATGGATGATCTAAAGTTGTATTGATGTGCTTAAAAAGGGGATCCTACCCATATTCAACTGCGATCTCACTTGAACAATAGATCTAATTATAACACAGTTAAGTAATTATCAGTCGGGCATTAGTGCTCGAATCTGCACTTCCAAAACCAACCGCATGTATCGCATCTGTGGCTATCCCCCACTCTATCCAGCTTGTTTTCTCTTATCTCAAATGCCACCCATCTATGTCCATTTTGTTTCCATACATCGCCACGCTCCAACGTCTAACTCATCTCTTATCTTCTCTTACCTACAAGCCCTTGTTTGTTCAATCATGAATATTGGTTTTCCTTAAACACCCTGTATACTTTTGTTAAAATTATACCACCACAGCAACAAACGTAAAAAATATGGTGTATTAATTAGTCAACATAATATATATTTATTTTTTATTAAAATGAATATCACTACTCTTAACAAATTTTCATGTACTATTTTTGCAATATTGTTAATAACTTTCTTCATCCCACTCTTGTTCTTTGATGCTCGCTTTTAACAAACATATGCTGTGTATTCTTAATTTCTCAAGTGACCTGAACCGGGCACGTTCACAGAAAATATAATACGGATGTAACTTTTTGTCTGTCATTGTCATTTTATTTTTCATTATTTTCGAATCGGTTTGTTTTATTTTGCGACAGCTAAATGTCTGCAACGGTATGCAACAGCTATCCCATGGGCCGGGAATGTCTACAAATTAACTAAAGATATTTTAATACGATTTAAGTTTTTCCCGGTGAATAATATTCAGGCATAGTTCTCGGGCTCTGCACCAGGTAATTGGCTTCATATTGGCCGACGTTTCGAAAGTCAAGTCAAGTCGACAAGTCGTTTTCCGAAACGTCGGCCAATATGAAGCCAATTACCTGGTGCAGAGCCCGAGAACAATACATGAAAGATATTATTATTGTAATATTATCTATGATTTCTCTGTTCTTTTCTATGCTTCACCAGTATAAAATCACATGTTAATTGACCAATCATTTTCTTCTACCTTTCTCTGTTCTTTTGTTTAACTTTGAAATATTAATATACATCTTCTGAATTAATTTCACCTGAAATAATACTGCTCTTCATAAGCGTATTTTCGATAGGCGTACTCAAAGCCCAGCAATAAGGTTGGCGGTAATCGAATTTTATCGAAAGAATATCTTATTTCTTGTTGCCTAAAAATGGGGAATGCAGACTCTCTCAAAAGGAGTTTTTTGTCGATAAATTCTTTCCTTTAACATTCTTATGACTCCTCCTATAGCTTGCTTCAAACTGGTAGGCTGCTTTCCGAAGAATAGGTTTATTGAGGAAAAACTGCGTGGAATCCTGGTCCAATGAAATAATCCTCATTCATGTATTGAGGTAAGATTATTTGAGGAGTTAAAATTGAATGCCAATCTATTTTTATTTATGGAACGATCTAGAAGGAGTGAATTTATTGTCAATTTGCCAAATCTTTGAAATAACGCGATGTTGGTAATTATTAAAGCGTATATTTAGCGGAAGCTATTCAACTCATTGTCAGTAATGCGATTGAAATAACAAACAAATTACAGAAAAATTTACTTGTCAAGTTTTAAAAGAATGTTGCAATATCTACAAACATTCATTGTGACACTTCCAGTGCATATTTTACAGCAAACTCCTTTTGCTCTCAGTACCCACATATTTTACACAATAAAAATTTGCTATGTTCTCAGAACTTTACAGATAGCAGCTATTATTTTTATCTCCTTTCACATATAATCATATTTTTCATGTTTTTTAGCTCAGAGGTTATTGGGTAACATAATAGATAGTAACGGATAGGTTTGGGAATTCGTTTTTCCCCCGAACAATAAGGGACTTTAATAAATGCTAGGCGTAATTTCATTAGAGCGTTTCCTTTTTATATTTAAACGGCTGGTGTCCTAACACCCCCCGCCACACGCCTATTGAGGCGGCTTGCGGGGTAGTATGTAGATGTAGATGAATAAATACCCACTATAAAGCAGTGAGCACTGTGATGATACCTTTATAATGGGAAGGTGGAAGCCACTTTTAATTCAGGTATCATTGGTAATTTTGCTTTTAATTGTTGGTTATGAGAATTTCATTAAAATATGTAGATATTAAACCAATTGTATTTAATGCATAAAAATTAATTCATTAACTTTTAAGAATTGACTGAAGAAACACATGGGGTTTTTTAAATGGATTCTATCAGTCACTGCCTTAACTGCATCACTTGCCTTAATTATTAGGTATATTTGATCATATTATGTTCCATTATCCCGTATGACACTCCGACGATTCCGTTCCTATATAGGCGTAAAGTTTTGTAATAGCCTAAAGCGCCCGGATTGTAAAGTTTTGGTCATCGTACTTTCAGCGTTCACTTTCTAGTAGAATTCTCCATTGAGGAACACCTAGGACTCTCAGTGAATTGCCGTCAAATTGTGCAATTACCGTCATTACCGTCAATCGAGTTCAGAAACTGAGGTAACCCTGCTTGCATTTCTTGGGGTGTTAACTTTCATTAAAAGCTTATTCTTAGAAAAAAAAACTCTCTACTCGAAGTTACTCATGCTACGAAGCATTCCAAAGTTTTGGTGATATTGAATATTGTGCTCATTCAAATTTTTTTAAACTCTGGTCAGATTTTCTCCGGAAACTTCACTACAAGTCAATTTTGGAGTCGTTTGATTACACTATACAGGGGAATCGTTAGAGAATGATGGCTAGAGTACTGTCATCCAAAACCGCTGGCCCGAATTTGAACCCCGGAAATTTTTCTTCAGAACCCGATCCTTACTTGGGGGTCTTGTGGAGGGCCTTTCAAGTACATATAATATTCCACCTGTCGGGTGGAACGTTAAACTGTAGTCCTCTTGAGGACTTATTAGATTGGAGCGAGCTTTCCATTCAAGGTGTTGACGTTAGCGCAGACCGAAACACATCAGTGAACACGAAGTACGTTGAGTGGAACGATGTCCGCTAGCGAAAAGGTCACTTTTCTGCCAGTAGGTGGAGTTTCATGGGTTCACAAATGGTCACGGCTGAAGTTTTGTAAGTAGTTTTTTTTTATTGTTCGAACTGCACGATGAAGAAAGAAACCGCTTTACCTCAAAGTATAAAAAAATCATTGTCTATGACTGACACCTTTGTTGAATATCAACAAATAAACTGTGTGTCTGTTCAAAGAAGATAGGACTACAAACGAGGAATTACTGTGTTCACATTCGTGTGGAGCGTGGTACTCTATGGATCAGAAACATGGGCCATTGGAAAAGTAGACCAGAAAAGATAAGGGGCTTTCGAAACTTGGTGTTGGAGGCGGATGCTGAAAATCAAATGGATGGATACAATAATAAATGAAGAAGTGTGCACGATAGCAGAAGAAGAAAGAACCGCATGCGGTATACGGAGAAAATAATAACCAGATGAATTGGGAACACCCTGAGGCACAATGGGTTTGTGATGAATATAATTGAAGGAAAAATTGTAAGTCCCAAGTGGAAGGCCAAGGGATAGATACATGGACCAAATAAAGAGGAAATCACATTAGAAGAACTACCAGGGAGTAAGGGAACTAGCATTAGATCGGGAAGGACGGAGGGCACTAGTCGACCAATCTTAGAATTGAACGACCCAGGAATGGATGCTAAAATTCTTCTGACAAGCAACAATTGGGTATTTTCCAAAATTTTAAATTTAAGTTTACGGTTCTTTATATGTTACTTAAACTCGAACAAGCTTGCGGAGTGAAAGTAGTTTTAAAATTGATTCAATATTAATTGAGATATTTAAGATTAAAATAGTCGAAATTTCAAATTTTTTTACGCCGCTGCGAAACGAAATCTGATTGGCTTGACGTCATTTTCGCTGAGCGATAGACGGATGTGAGGGAGAAAGTGAGTAACTGAAGAAGATCTACCGTATATTTAAAGATTTTTCATTGAAAACAAAGACTATGGCGTGCAATGGTTTTATTAAAACCACATAAGATAATTTACCCAAAGTGGACATGTTTATGGTAGGCGTTTTAATGAAGAAGGACGAGCGATTTAATGCTGCGGAAATTCGTTGAGCTTAAGTCCAAAAAATGTAAGTCTAAAGTTTGCTTTTAAAATCGTCATTACTGTTTTATATCATATTTTTGATACATATAATTATGTATTTGGTGTATGAACTTTATTAACTGTTTTTCCAATGCACTCATAATCATTATGATACTTCTTTCTTCATCGAAGTCCATATCAGTCCATGCAACAGTAAACAAACAGTATCTTAGTAACATATCAACATAACACAGTACTTGCCAAATGTTTATGCTGCCAATACTCGACACACCTAAAACGTTAATTTTTTATTTGCTAATTAGTGATTGTTTGTAGAGGAGGTTTCTAGTAGTGGCTTATCTGCTGTAGAAATGCCTAAAAATAGATTCTCATCTCCTAAATGTCTATTCAAAGTTTAATTTAAGTGTTGTTATATTATAAAGCTCCTCGTGAGAGTTATGGTTATAATACTATAGGATACGTCCAAGTAATGAGAGATGGACCACTGTGCACAGTCATTGCAAGAATATGTCCAGAATATGAGTAAAGCATACATTTTTACGGGTGGACATTGAGGAATCCAAGGAAGAAATTTCAATCATTCAATGTCGTGATTGCGTGAATAAATTTCTTGTTCGGTGTTTCAACCGATGTATTTGTACATTGTGGCACAAAACACCATCTATATCCCTTACTTAGATGCCATTTAAAGGCATATCTAGAAAGGCGAAAACGTCAGAAACTAATTTCGCCGCGTTTGTTTCCACCGTAAGCATAAGGAAACGCCTGGGTCTAAATGTAAACAGCGAAAATGACGTCACAGGCCATTCGGTTGTTTTCGGAGTGTGCTCGAGAGCATTCGTAACCTTCTACTTTCTTTAGCTTTTAAAACCGAAATTCATACAATTTGATAAGAAAATTTTTAGCCAATGCAATAAGGTCAAGTAACTGAATCAGAATATCGATAGTTTGAAATATGTGGAAAATACCCAATTTCGGATTTATTTTATTTTAAAACACACTCCAGCGCATATCGGGCGCCTTCCATTCGCTCTAGTGTGCTGCTTACTTCGCAGCACAACAGCGCACTTGCTTTCCATTCGTTTCGGACTCTCCGCACGAGGCAGCATACTTCCAAATAAATTGAGTGCTGAGTTGATGTGCACTAAACAACAAAATAACTTCGATAATTGCATCCACGATTGTTGTATTTGTGTTTATTGTCAATAAATGCGTCAAACATGGATGACGTAAAGTTTTTAATTACTCTATGGTAAAACCTTTGCGTTTAAAAATACTTTTTGAGCTAATTCTACAAGAAAACACAAAGCATTCAGTCGAGGATGGGAGATGCATATCTATAAAATTATATGTATATCAGGTTACCGAAATTCAGTCGAGGATCAGTCGAGGATGAGATGTTGTATATCTATAAAATTATATTTATATCAGGTTACCGAACATTTCGCCTGCGGAAATCGAACCATTCATCGTCGTTCGTGTGCGCTGTTGTTTTTCGATCTGAACTAACTTCAACAGACTGAATGGAAAGCTCTCATCTACGCTGCTCCCAATCTGTTTTGAATTGTGCAGTTACCTAATAGTGCGTAAGGTCTGAATCGAATGGGAAGCGACTGCGCTGTTGTGGTTTGAAGTGATCAGCGTACTACTGAGAGCAAATGTAAAGCGCCCCGTATTTTTTTATTCGCTATAAAATGAGTGGCAGCTTTCTTTTGTTTTGACTCTCGCCGTCGCGATGGAACCTCCTTTAGGAAAGAGAGAAGTTCCTATTTTTATCGATTGGTTTAGTTTGATCGAGATATTTCCCTAGTCATAATGGAGACCATATTCGAATTTTATTTTTTTTAATTTCAGCGTCTAAAAGTAGAATGAATTAAATATTGTAATATTAATGGCGCAATATATATATATATATATATATATATATATATATATATATATATATATATATATATATATATATATATTATTCAAACAAAGAAATTCACACGTGGTGAATATATGTATCTAATAAGGAGTCACAGGCGTGACAAGTAAAAAACATAGTGGCACAAATAAAAGAAACTCACACGAATGGTTTAATTTTCGACAGCATTCAACTGTCTTCTTCGGAACTGTAGTACTATATATATATATATATATATATAGTTATATAGACGAAATATTTTCGTTAGAAATTCCTAATTTTTTCAATATTCTCCCTCTGGAGCGCACAGCCGTAATCTATACCATGTAAAACAGCTTATCTTTTTAAGAAAATTGCTCGAAAAGTAATCTGGCAAGAGGTTAATAAATTGATAGCATTGAAAAGATGGGAGTTTTTACTGTAATACGAGGTCAAATTCATCAAATTCTAGGAGAAGTGTTATCTCGCTCAAACTACCTTAAGGACCAGAGGCGAACTTCTGCCTTGGCCAACTAGACAGCTGCCTATAGACTAAACCTTGGAGGGGGTTAAGAGGATGAAATAGAACAGACAATAGTACACATTGACGTCTTATGACTTGGGAAATAATACCCATTTTTCCGAAATAAATAGAAAATAATCAACCATTGTTTAATTGTTTGTAAAAAATAAAAATAACGTTTGTTTTTCGGCTGAAATACCAAAAAGGGGTCCCCCGACTCTGTTTTAATCAATAGGATCCTTGGATTTCTTAGTATTGGGATAATCAAGACACGAGCATCAGTCACGTAAGTGTTCTTGAGTTATGTTGAATGTTAAGTAAGTAGAAAAATTAGATTGTTTGCAAACGATTCTGTCATCGGCCGAGTAAATTTATCACAAATGCTGACTTAAAAGTTCTCTCATCGGACCTCAACAAAGTTAACCCGTGGAGATCTAAGTGGGGGTACGAACTTACTCTTAGTAAATGTACTGCATTACACTTCTTACGAAGGAAATCACACTATCACCATATCTATCAAGTAGGAGGGGTAAATATAAATGGGTAAGATGAAGTCAAATAGCCGGGTATCGCTGTTACTTCAGTCTTCACTTGGAAGAAACACATACGAAATCTTTTCGAAGCTGCATTGGAGAAACTAGGATTTTTCAAGCGAATGGCAGGAAACTTTTCCGATGAAAATGTGAAAGAGAGACGTTACTTTGTCCTGGTTAGGTCACATCTCGAATACCCTGAACAGAAAGACTTAATTTGCATAGTCAATAAAATGTAAAGGAAAGCTGCACACTTCGTTAAAAACTGCTACGAGCGAATAGAAAGTCCGAAAGAGTTGTTGGAAGAATTAGATTTGGAGCCGACTCGGGGGGAATACGCTAGGCTTAGATTTTTGTCAAGTTCAAATCAGGCGAGTTTCCGGACGACATGAAGGATATCATTTTGACGCCACGCTATATCTCTAGAACTGATAGAAGCGACGAAATAAGTGAGATACACTTCCAAACTGATAGGTTCGAAAATACCATCGATCACTGCAGTGGAATGAAAACTATCCAATCTGGAGTTCCCCAGGGTTCAATATTAGGACCAATTCTATTCCTTTTATATACCTACCTTAATTTCACGGGCCATTTGTTATCGTGTACAAAAAGATGTGTGAAAATAACATCAGGCACATCATTAACACAAAATTCACCTCTGTTCTCCCACCCTACTTTTCTCTATCCCCTCCCCTTCCCGTGCCTGGTGCCCTAACTTCCCCTTCCACACGCCTCAGCGGGCGGCGCACAGTGGGGCAAAACCCCACTTTAGGCGGACAAAAGTCCAAAAAATGAAAGTTTGAATTAGGGTTTCTGAAATAGTAGGTTGGGTAACCTGATGTTTGAACTACGTAACGGTGTATTTCACAGGTTGGTAAGTATGCACCTGCGCGTAGAAATGAGTGTCAAAGTGAGAGAATAGCGGAGCACTGGTCCCACGGACGCAGACGCCGAATTGGACGGTCGATTTGAAACTATTAGTACAGCACACTGGTGTCCTCTATTTCATTTTTTGAACTATCAATCGATTGAAATAAGCAAGTAGAGTGTGAATATGATTTTAAAATTTATTTTTTTAAGAAAATACGCGTGGAGTAATTAATTATCACGAATGAAAATTTATTGATTTTTCAAAATGAAAAGTTCTAATAATTTAGAGAAAATTTATATAATCGGACGGAATCGTATCGTAATTTTGAGATATATTTATCATTTAAGTATGAGCTAGAGATTGTAAAAGAAATCAACTGCCATTGAGTTGCAAAAGGACTGTTACGATATAAAAGTTATTATGCACGAGAGGCGGATAGGAAATTCATCCGGCTGCTATGGCTGCATGGCAATGGGTAAACTATACTATAAACAATTTCAATCATGGAAAGCAAATGCAAGTACCGTAAATAATATCTGTTTATGAAGTTATTACTAGTTTGAAATAAGCCAAATTTGGATGCTACATGTATTATGTCCATTCTTAGGTACAAGTGGTAATGTTTGTTACACCAGGGCTGAGATTTTTGAAATCTCAGCCCTGTGAAACTTCGTTGCAAATCGTATCAATTTTTTTTATGAAACATGAAAATATTTTGCAAAGGTGATTACAAAAATAGTTTTGTGTATTTTAATGCAGATTCATTTTCGATGATCATCTCAATTTACGTGAACATTTTTCATTTGATTCGTTCATATTATTCTACTGAAAAATAATTTTACTGTCAAAAATTGTAAAAATAATAAAATTTGCAACAAAATCATAAAATACAATAAATATTGCAAGTTTGATATCAGCTTTCATTTCAGCAATCTCAAAAACATACACATGCCTATTTTGGAGTTGATTGTAAAATTTCTGGACTTTTGTCCGTCTAAAGTTGGGTTTGGCCCCACTGTGCGGCGGCTCGCAGGGTAGCGTGTGGATATAGATGAATATGAACAAGCCACAAGGAAGCCAGTTTGAGTGAGGTATTACTTCACATAAAATTCGATGAATTAGAGTAATTATAAAGAAAAATATCTCATCTTTACAAAGATAACAAAATATTAGCCACTTGTCATTATACTTGTCGATATGTTTTCCAAAAAATACCAGCCATTCTTCAAGGGAAATGGTACGAGTATGCACCCTAGAGAGACATTGTTTAAACAAAATGAGGACATTATAACGCATAGATCTTGTCAGAAATTTAACGCTGAGTACACTGTATGTTTTCTCAGCTATTCTTCAGAATAAATCAATTACTCATCTCAGCAATTTTTAAGCATCGCAAAAAAATATTTGGTAATGAAGGCGTTTTCATCGCACGGGGTGAAAAAAATGAGTCAAATTAAAAATATAAATAGTTATATATTATGCCTAAAAATACGCAACACCTTAAAATATTAATTAATTACTCAGAACTCCAGTAATTTAAAACGATGTTTTTGGGTCAAAAATGTTATAATATTCACTTCATGCTATTGGAAAGGAGGCTTCCGCGGATTGGCTTCGATGAGATAGGTTTTCCGGGTTGTATTCCGGTTTAGTTCTTCATTACAGACGAAATGTTTCGCAAACGTTCCAGTTTGCTTCTTCAGGTCTGAATAGATCTGAAGAAGCCAATTGGAACGTTTGCGAAACGTTTCGTCTGCAAAGAAAAACTCACCCGGAAGAGAACCCGGAAGACCTGTCTCATCGTTTACTTCATACTCCTTACAGTTGCTTAAATTTACAAATAAATTTTGAATATGATCTCTATTTTGGCTAGGGAAAAATCTCGTTCAAACTACCTCAAGTCCACGGTAAATATGAATGGATTGATTTTTTCGTTCGCGTCCCATCTAACGGACGACGCAGTGAACTACGAGGCTACCTCCTTGGGATTCGGTGACCCACGGGTTCATTGAAATAAGTGGCGGGTGGCTTGAAAAATAACGACGAATTCAGGAGCTTCAACTACGACTGCGTAATTTAAAACAAATTATCATTTCTACCTTCACGTCTATGTCGTATTAAAAACATACTGCTTTCACTAATGACATGCGTTAGCTTATCAGACAGTTATCACTCAACTTTTTGTGATACCTGCAAATTAAATAGAATTTCACTTAATGAACTTAGTATATTCAACACCCATTTTATTTCCGACCATGGTTTCGACAATCATTGTTTATTATTGGCGAAATCATGGTCGGATATGAAAACATTCTGGATTATACAAAGTACAAATTTATTAAATGATTTGTACGGATTCCATAAACTTTCGCCAGAAGCATTCCCCTTTTAAAATATTAAATATTATCATATTACAAATTTATTAAGTGGCTTGTATGGATTCCATAAAGTTAAGCCGGAAACTTTCGCTTTTTATATAGTGCGTTACAGACACATATTATTTACAAAAAATTAGCAAAATATGACTCTCAGATTGCGTCAGGAAAGATGAAACAGTTTGGAGTTCATATATTTTTCAAATATTTTGAAACGTCAATGTATCAAACGTCTCTTTCGAATGTACTTGTAACCATTTTCAGCACAAGGTCTGGAACAGTTAAGTTCAAGACTAAAGTATTTATACTTTGCAACTTTCCACGGAAACAAAATTTTTGCGCCGTTAGCATTTTTATATTCACTTTATACTTCTTAAAATTGCTTGAATTTTAAAATAAAATTCGAATATGGTCTTTAATATGGCTATAGAAAAATCTCGCCCGAACTACCTTCATTGACCCACGTCTCTTAAAAGTTAAAACGCACCCTATTACTTATGCATCTTTACTCCTTTGATAAATCGATCACGATACCATATCAATCAAATATTTTTTCTGTCCTCCATTTCATTTCGACTGCTATGAACTGTGAACTGCTCTTTTGCAAACGAATGAAATTTGTTGTTTCTTGTTCAATTTTTGAAAGCTCATATTCGCTAAATAATTAAACTACGCATATTTTCACTCATTAATTTAAATCATCTAATACCAATTTCGTCCTATGGACGACATCATCAGGCCTTCCTTTCCATTGCACCAGGAGTGGAAGTACACTTGATGATGTTAGTCTTATTCGTGCAACTGCTCTTTTTGTGCGACTTCCAATCAGAGATGAGGAAGGAGACCCAGGGCCACCCATTGGGAAGGAGTAGAACTAAAAGCAATAAAATACTTAAGAAGAAATTACTCTTTTAAATCACCATTCTCGTGCATTTCGCAAATATGTCCCTACTGACTCAGCACTTAACGCATATTATAGGTGAGGTTAGCCTACAATCGGGTAAGTAACCTTTATATACACGTTCAGCAACTATATTTTTCAGTTCCATCGGCAGTGACTACGTCAGTTAGGTCGAGCATGGAAACAACTGTCGCGAGTCGTTCGTCATCAAGCGTAATTTAGAATATCGCTACCATTTATCGCGGAAACGAACGACAAGAGTTATCGTTCGAGAAATTTTGTGCAATATACAAATCACGTCGCAGAGAAACTAATGTCGTGAGACGTGAACTAAAGTGATTAGGGCACTTGGAAAATTAAATTAAAATATATAAAACTCACCCATGGCGAAGGAGCTGGTTGCAGCGGCTATCAATACGGCCGCGAGGATCTTGGAGATTACTTGGCGATCCATTGTGGGGTGACTCTTGGGGCAAGGAACGGAATTGACTCCGGAGAGTCTCTTCTTTTAAGGGTTTGCGAAGAAATGACCGCTCTGGTCCAGGTAAGAGAGAGGGGGAGGGTACACGGAGGGAAGGGGGGAAGGATGGCTCTGTTTTAGGGGAGGGGAGGGAATGGGGAGGGGATGTGAGAGAGGGTTGGAGGGAGAGGGGGAGGTAAATGCGATTGGCCAGCCTCGCTACCTGAGAGCCACACCTGGGCACTTCCTCCCCCACCCAATCCCCGACATGTTTACGTCTCGTATGTCGCCATGACGCCAAGAATTAATTCGCTTTTATCTCGGCGCATGATTGTCAGTCAAGCGACTCAACGTGAAGTGGGTTAAACCTTCTCGGATGATGAAGCAAAGTATTCCGTCTTCATGCCAGTGATAAACTGAAGAGAAAAAGTATTTACAAAGATAGAAGTATTATTATTTATGTATTAGGGTAATCCATTTAGTACACATTTATCTAGGGTTTGAGGTTGGCTTAAGTGGAAGAGAGTAAGAATATACTAAATATTTACAGGCGTAGGTCCCTATCCCCTTAAATGATTTCTTTCCTCATCGCAGCGTACATCATAATTCTCTTTCTCCCATCCATAAAGTCTATCCTCTTACTTCCCTTATCCTGCCTACCCAAAATTGTTGCATATCAATTTTGTGAACTGGCAGTTCATGGGTTTATAACTCAAATATCTTTTATTTTCTTAATTATGAACACATATTTCCGCTTTTATTTATTTATTTGTTAACACATTTTGTCGATCAATTTCCATAGAATTATTGGTTCCCAAGTGATTTGTTCATAAAGGAATAAGAGATTGTTACTTGATGGGACATGATGGAGTAGGATAGTTGTGAGCCAATTGTCCTAGGTTGAAGAAAAAATCAATTAATTAAGATTAATTATCACAACATAAATATTTGTTGCCAGTGATAGATACTTATTGTTAAAATTAATTGCTGGAGGACGTCAGTATCCTCCCCTTTCTCATGGCCTTCAGCATTCCTTCATCCCTCATTACGTCTTCCAACTACCTACTCTGTCCCCTCCTAATCTCCTCCAGGAGTTTCCTTTCCTCACCAACCATGCCAAGTACTTCCTCGTTCGTCTTCATTTCCGTCCATCGCACGTTCTCCATTCTCTTCCACACCATACGCCGTCAGTCTATTCTCGTCTTCCTTCCTCAGAGTCCAGGTGTCCGCGCCAAACAACGCCACACCCCATAATAAACTAGTGTTAGAAGTATATTAAGTACATGTACAGCGTTTAATCTTTATACATTTAAGTATAATCCACAGTGCAACATTCTAAATTAATAATTCACACCCTGAAAGATTCACCTGAGTTACAACAAATGAGTTTTCATATTCGTTCCCCATATTCGTTTTGCATTTGGAAATATGCTGCCTAGACGAACGGCTGACCTACGGGAAAGCAGTCGTAACTAATATAGGTAGTAAATATGTATTATTGGAGAATTAATATTTTTGATGAATACTTTTCCCAGTTCGAAGAACGAAGCGAGAGCCTTTTCTTCGGAAAATGAAAGCAATTTACACCCATTAATCCCTTTCGCGCTGTTCCTTTTAGGGGTAGGTTCAGTCAAAAGAGTTGACTTCTCGACATTAAGTCTGAGAAACTTGCTCTGTTTGTATGACTACCCTATCCCTGCATGCTTCTTTCACCTCTACTTAATTCATGCATTGCTTTAATTAGAGTCTCTTCCGTCGCATTCACATTCCATTAAGTACTTTCTCGGTCAAACCCATTCCTCTCACATCATTCACTCCTCTGCTAAGATAAGTCAGTTATTCGTTATTCCATTTAATAAAGAATCAGCACTTGGTACTTTTCTAACGATGGCTAGTAATTCAATGACTAACTTCGATATGTATTTACCACATAAACATCAGATCAAGGTAGTTGAGCTCTACGGCCTCTATAGATTAAACAGATAAGAAATTTCTCCAATTTCTTCAACCTCGTGTTGCAAGTGTTTTTTTCCCTTCAGCTCGCTGAAGAGGACCACTTTGTGGTCGAAATACGCGTATCCGAAGTTCACCCTCGTTCCCTGTTTGTTGTTTTTGTTCTATTTGACCACGCTCTTTTTGAGGTGTTCTCCCAGAAATTTGGAGCCCTATTGTGTGTGTGAGTGAGCGTTTTGTGTGATTGCGTGTGCGGTTGTGTTAATAACTTGGCAGCCTTAGTAGAGTCACTTCAGCTCTGCGAAGGATCCCAGGTTATAACCCAGGAATCCTTAGCTGGGTCCCATTAGCCTACAAAGGATTCCAATTGGGTTGTGTGTGTGTGTCTGTGGTGGTCCCTGGCGAGGAAATAACTTTCTCGTAAACCACCACAGGAGGGTATTCTGGTGGAGAGGCTGTGGTTGGTCCCTGTTGCGGAGTACCCATTCCCGCAAACCAACACAGTAAGTGTTTGATATTTTTGGCGAGTGGTGCATATATTTTACGGCCATTGGAGATATTCCTTATCTGGTTAACATAATCATCAGAGTTAAAATAGGAGCATTTAAACATTGATGTCGATCAATTTTGAGTATACCGGGACTAGCCACGGTAGTTACCTTTTACGGAGTCACCCGCAAGTGCACATAAGTGCGATATTCAACAGAGATGATAGAACATTATTTTTTCTCTGATGATGATGTTTTAAACATCAAAACAGTCGAAATCAACAGTGTCAGGCGAGATGTGGTGGAACTGCATTATCAATATATGAAAGTAATCGATATAGTACTGTCCACTTTTAATTATTGTACCTGACACAACATTGCACATTGCACAACATTGTACCTGAGGATGGCTTAGTACAAAAGAGCCGAAACACGTGTTGTAAATTTAAATAAAAGTGGACAGTACTAAATCGATTACTTTCATTATCAAAACAGTAATTTAAATAAAAAATTGTTTTGGAATGGAATTGTAGCAATTGCTAATTTCGCAACATTCATTTCAATCGATTAATTATACACGGAGTTAAAGCGTCGGATTGGATCACCCTGCGAACGTTACATTGCCATTTTCGTCATTGTACCCCATTTCCATTCTGATTGTAAAGACATACACATCAAACATTTGTACAGAAGATTTACATTTGAAAATTGTACAAGCCCTTTAATTCTTATTACTGCTGGGCATCATGGGCAACCCTAGCGCATTTACACATCCGCGCTCGTGATTCGCCTCGTCACTCGCCGACATTCGCGAGTGGCATTCGTGCGTTCGTCCCCACAACGCGAATGACCGTTTACACTCTCGCCGAAAGTTCGCCTCGTCCCCACAAGCCTTTGACTCGTCCCCAGAGACCGCTACCAGCGCGAGCGCAACGTGCGGTGAGGCGAGCGACGAGGCGAGTGACGAGTGAACCGACTACACATTTGCCTCGCCACTCGCCTCGCGATTCGCCTCGCCACTCGTGCGAATGTGTAAATGCGGTATTATACCGGGTGTTTCGCGAAACAGTTTTGTTTTTAAACTGTTTCCGGTGCAAAACATTTGCAATGAAACGGTTGTGTTCTTTTAGTGCCACCACTACCAGACAGTATAAAGCTGTAATATATTAAATTAACTTAAAAGTGATCCATAAAATCTTTCTTGCCTTTGTCACATTTACTTAATCGATTTTAAATTTCGCATAGGGCTCGCGATTCCCGCCTCTGACATGGCGGTCGTGTCCATAGGTACTGATTAAGGATTTGGTGCTTTCCCGGCGAATGGCTGATTTGAATTGCCCTCGGGCTTCACACCGGGTCAGACCTTCCATGGCGGCCGACGTCTCGTTGGGAGTCTTTCCCATCGTCTTCAAGGCTGAAGAATGATGTTATGCAATCTCTGTCACCCGGTTCAATGCTTCTTTAATGGATGGATCATCTAGTGACACAGCTACTTCCCCGAACATGTTCGTGCCCTACCGACCTAAATGTTTTTTTCTCTCATAGAACCTCACTTTGGGTAGTTTGAGCGAAATATTTCCCTAGTCATAACAGAGACCATATTTGAATTTTATATTTTAATTTCAACGTCCATAAGAAGTGTGAAGTAAATATTGTTACATTAATGCTTCAAATATATAGTTATATATGACAAAACTTCTCAGTAATTAAATTAATATACCTACATAAGTCTCTAATTTGACTCATTTTTTCACGCCGTACGGCTAAAAAACCTTTTTTTTGCGATTCTGTAAAAATTACTGCGATGAGTAATAGATTAATTTTTATAAATAGTTGAGAAAACATACAAACTAAACAACGTAGGTTTTTTGACGAAATCTAGGTGTTATAAATTCCTAATTTATTCAATTATCTCCCTCTGGAGTGTACAGCCGTATTCTGTCCCATGTAAAATAGCTTATATTTTTAGGCAAATTGCTCGGAAAGTAGTTCGGCAAGGGGATAATATTTTGATATCATCGGAAAGATAAGAGTTTTTTCTTTAAAATGAGGTCAAATTCTATGTGAAATGATTTTTCGCTCTAGCTACCTTAACGGGTTATCTATTGTAATGTCTTCTCGATCCGGAGATTTTTGTCTGCATCTCGAAGAATATGAATTTCATTCGTTGTTACGAAGTGTCAGCTGCTCTACACTTAGTAATGGATTGATTTAGCTGAATTTACAATTATTTTCGCTTTTAATTAAAAAAGATAGATTTTATAATATATAAACATTTAGTGGAAAGAATACTTTTCAAACTGAAAGTGACTTCCGTACAAAAGAATAAAATTCTGTGGGAAAGTAAAAAAATTTATTCTTTAGTATGGATGGTAAATATGTACTTCCACGAAGTGAAACCTGAAGCGGAAGAGTATATAAATGAAAGCGACTTCGTTCATCCGACAGCTCTAAAAATGTACTGGTTTAAAAAAGTCAAAATTAAATGGAATATATCGACAAAGATCTCATTATTTATTCAATAAAAACGCGTCAACATTTTAATCGCTGTGGCAGGCATCTTTCTGGTTGCGGTCAAGAACGGCAAATGGGTGCGTCCGTAGTGAACATTGCATCGTCGCGTAAACCTGAGACAGAACATTTAAATTATTTTTTTAATAAACAATTTCTAAGATAATTTTGCATAACCGAAGGATTATATATGTTTTTGAAATGTTTTCAGTTTATTGTTTCGTACCTGACACTGGTCAGTGACCCTGATCCCGGAGAAACATTTCTTCTCCCGGAGTCTCCGGGTCAAAATACCCCATTCAAGGATTAGTCTCATAATTAGATCGAGTATAGCAGAGAGCAGCTAGATTTGTAAAAAGTTGTTACGATTAACTTAGCATTGGGATCGCCTACTGTTCGTAGGGAAAAGTATAGGTTACATCTTTTGTGTAAGCTCGAAGCAGACTATTTTTCGGTGAACGTTCAACATATTTCGCTAAAGGTAATGTATTACTGTGGAAATGCCATAACGCTATACGGCAACTTTCTTAACTTGCAATTCAATTTCGTCATTTTCCTCTTCAAATTTTATTTCCTTATTTCCTCCCTCGATCATGGCTGGTGTCCTAACACCCACTGCCACACGCCCCTGCAGTGGCTCGCGGGATATTGCGTGGGAATAGAATTCTCAGAAATGTATCTTTATGTAATGATTTGACTGATGTTGCTATGTTGTTGACCTAGTGCATGGAATGTGTAGCAGAGCAATTACTTCTTGGAATAAGAGGGAAGCAGCCTTGATTCCATTGGGAGTCTGAAAAAGTAATCTCCGTTGAATATGAAATGAATGTATTCATGTATTCTGTTGCTTTTCCGGAAAGTTTGGTTTGCCGTTAGATGAGAATATAAGTCTTGGCTCCCTCCTTGGAAATAGCTCGGAAATATCTTGAGGGAATTAATCATCGCGCAATGAACTACTTATAACACAAAGTTTATGAATGGTTTGGTATGATGCTCGTAACATTTTCGCTTTGGCCTCAAAAGGGTCTTTCGCTTTCGCTTTGTTCTCTTCAAAATATCCACCCAGTATATATACCAATTTCAAAGTACACTTCTCATATAATATTGCTGCTAAATTTATACAAGGCCTCCTGATTAAATGATGGCCAAATATTTTTTTCAGAAATATTACATGCAGAATTCTCATGTTAAAATATATCTTATGAGCAATTATCGCTTTTTGAAAATAATTTTTATTATGTTGACGTTCTCCCCATTATGTGGAGAGCCAGCAATCCACTGCAGTTTTTAAAGTGGTCCCTTACTTAAATAAATCTCAATTATTAGCATGAGTACCTCATTTAAAATATCTTAAACGCCCTTTTGGAAGCATAAATGTTATTTCAAATAATCGATCACGCTGAATTACGATTAATAAAGGAAGAATCAATGACCAGTTGAAATTAAATTATAAAATAATGAATAGTGAGATCGAAAAATTGGATGAGATTATCGTTTGGACCGTCGCCATATTTTCTACGAAACTTGTGGCAAATACCCTTTGTCAGGCTCTAAATTTTAAACTAATAACCCGAAATAACTTCTCATTCTTTCCTAATACAAATCTCAATTCTATATTTGTTCTTTGAATACGCCGCTAGGAAAGCATGGAGAGATGCCTGGAAGTATACAGGTATCTTCAATTGGAGTAATGTTTTAACCTTAAGTTTATGAAAGAATAATAAAGTTGGAGAAATAAATCTAGGAAACGGTCATGAGATATCTACAATGGGAGAAAGCATAGGTGGAATGGGAAGAGCGTATGGTATAACAAAGGACATTTGCTCCAAAGAGTGCTTTTCAAAGAATTAAAAAATGAGGCATTATAGTCTCATTGTTACATAATTCATAATAATATATAATTCAGTAGTAAATCCAGAATGCCAATCTGCCAGCGATTGGCAGTCATAGAATTTTAATTATTTAACGGTTTGGGGCGTTGAGTGGATAACTGCAAACTTAAAGAAACTAGATTACTTCGCTTAGAACAAAAAATAAAATTAATACTGTTCCAATCTCCAACTGTCCCTTAGTCAACGTGTAATGACTGTCCAATCGTAAAAAAGTATAAATGGAGCTTCCCCCGAACTATTTTAAAACGGCGCTTTTCGTCTCCACGAAATCATCAGTCTGAGTTTGTACCTGATGATGACATATTTACGTACTTGGGTAAAAATACCTCCTTTGAAATTGATTTTTCATTTGATTCGCAACTCACTTTAAAGGTTTTTCTCTTTTGCAACTGATTTCAAACTGATTTGCACTAATTTACATCCTAATTATGCACGATACACTCTTTTGGAACAACTTATTTTCAATCACGTTTACGGCTGATTTTCAAACTGTTTTTCAATTTATTTTTACTTTATTCTGGAACTGTGAGCCAAGTGAGTGATACAACTGAAAAAATTAGGTCAATAATCTCCTCAATTATTATAAAAGAGAAATATTTTACCTCAATTATTCAATCTGTTTTCTACAGCGCGTTCAAACGCGTGCTAACAAAAGAATTTTAATGTTAAATTACCTCAGTCTATTTAAGTAATTATAATGAATGAGTAAAACCACCTTTTTCCTGAAACTTAATTCGATTTCAGATTGTGTGATAGTAGAATTTTAGTACGATATTAAATTTTTTATTGAGCTGCATGAAGTGTTTTCACTTTCTCCATCATATCGAGAACGGTGTGGCGCTATCGAATTTCGCTCATTCACATAAATCTAATCAATAACCCTCCGGATGCATTGAAACATCGTAACGAATCGGAAGGTACGTGTACGTTTTTTAAGGGAGAGAAAATTAAATGAAAAACATTGGATAATTACATCAAATGGAGTAGGCAATAAAGGGGATGGATAGAGAAATTGAGTCTCTTCAACACGCATTTACAGGGGTTCGTAAAAAGGATCTTCAGGGGACACTCTTTCCGTTTATCTGTCCTCCAATCTCCTCCCCCCTACGGACTTGGTCTGGCTGTTGGGACGAGGTCTCCATGGCTACGGAGCCAATCTCGTGACGGCGCTGTTTGAATAAACAAGAACGAAAGGATATTCGATCGGTCTCCCTCTTTACCTTCGCACACCACCCTCTTCGTCTCTCTTCGGAGAGGCTTTGTCCAAACAACACAGAGTACCAGGATTAGACATGATGGTTATTTTATCCCTTGGTCGCTTCGTCAACAGATCCGGGGAAATTTGTTCAAGTTAGCGTCTTGACTTTTGCGCTACGGATTACGCGGGTGTTTTTTCTTCTCTCTTTCTCTCTCGACGCTTTTAAGACTTCTTTATTTTTTTATTTGATTAATTTCTCTTATTTCTTTGATTCCGTTAGGCCCAGCCATTTCTTGCCATTTTTTTGTTTCCTTTTCCTAAAATATTTATGTGTATTTTCACTTTACTTTAAAAAAATAGATTCATTTGTGTTTTTGTTTGTTTTGACTATAGTGTACTTTAGTTTATTCTCTATTTGTAGGATTTCGCAGGTTTTTTTACGATCTCTTTCTTGCGTGGGTGTTTCCTGCAGTGGATTTTATAGCCAGGATTTTATGCACCTCCTATAGCTACACTTAACCTAAAAATTTATACTTACATATATAAATATAATCCTTTCCTATTATACATCCTATCCTTCCTTATGAAACTATGGGGGCTTCCCATTTAAGGTGTTGAAGTTAACGCAAATCGGAGCACATCAGCGCACTTCAGTGCACACGAAAGACGTTGAAAAGAACGATGTGCGCTGGCGGAAATTTTTGTAACCTGCCGCTAGGTAGCATTCTGTAGGTGAACTACAGTCAAAGCCGAATGTTTTGTTCAAAGTAGTTGAATTCGTTCAAAATAAGTATTTGAAAACGTTAGCTTTTTGTCGCTGAGTAATAAAAAACTTTACAATAAGCATTTTTGACGCATTTACTGAAGATCAACAAACTTGACAACAATACGGATGCCATTGTCGACTTTTTGTTGTTGTTTAGCGAACAAAATTTTCTCCCGATCTGTTTTGAAGTGCGCTGCCAAGTGCGCAGAATCTGTAACGAATGGAAGGAAAGTGAGCTGTTGTGTTGCGAAGTCATTAGGACACTAGAGCGAATGGAAGGCACCCTGTTTGTAGTACTTCCAGGAGACCTAGGAAGTTTAAATTTGCCAGGAATACAGGCAGGGCCGTCTTAGGACATGCCGGGGCCCCTGGGAACACAAAAATTTTAGGCCCCGTTGGAAAGTAAAAAAAGGGAATGACAACAAAAAATATTTTTTTATGATTTTATATCTATCATGCTCTTGGTGCAGTGAATCAGTTTCACCAAATAGCAAATAATACGTATTTATTATAGTTAAAATTTTCACTGTTCACTCTCTGGAAAAAATTGAAAATGTAATTTTAGGAGGTATCTTCTTGAAAACCGAAAATAATTGAGCTCCTTTTTTTTCTAGGCAAATATATCGACATTTCAGGGCCCCCGTGAGGTCGGGGGCCCTGGGATCGGGCCTCGTGTGCCCTTATGGTAAAGACGGTATTGAATACAGGCCGATACCTAATACGCACCATAAAATTAGTAAAAACCCCGAACAACAATTCAAAGGGGTTGTTTTCTGAGACTATATTATTTGTTACAATTGAGATTAGATAGCTCTATTATATCTAGTTGGGCTACTTTATTTGTCGTATTTAAACCTATCCCTAAAAATAAACTCACTCAATAATTGAGAAAATATTTTTTAATTGAAAGTTTCATTTGTAGAGACAGCGTTACATGTCGGGGGGGGGGGGAGGGAGTTGGGAAAAATACTACTGTTGTCAACGAAGGGGGGGGGGGGGTTAAAAAATCACCGCAAATGGTAACGTAGTTTATGCACGACCCATAAGCTTGTATACTCCCACTGTCTCTATTCAGTGTTTACCTTTTACATTTCTTACGATGTCCCATTTGGCCGCCGTGGTTTGAATATTATTTTATTGTCATGCTTCAGTAATATCCGGGATATTCTAGTCGTGGCCCCTTTTGATATATGGTAGGCATGCTTTCCTCCTGTCGTCCGTCTTTTGCTCCTCGGGTAACTTTTGCGGCGAGATTAATTTCCGGGAAATGGTCTTTGCTACCTCTCTTTTCTCATATCCATTATTTGTGAAGATTTTTCTTATTTTCTTCAATTCTTCCTCCATGTGGTCTTTGTCACTGAGAGGGATAAACCTGAGATAATCATTGTTTTCATTACCCTATTAATGTATGCCGTATGGTGGTGGGATCCGGTATGGATGTACAATTTGGGATAAGTCGTCTTCCTGTAGACCGTGTGTCCCAGACCGTGTGTCTTCTCTCCTAGTTATGAAGTCACCCTCGTTCCTCTTCCCTCGTGACTTGGATGTTTTCTGTCAATGTGATTCAAATACTCGTGGAATTCTATCAGTGTCTTCTCGCCGTGTCTCCACTCTACGAAAGTGTCATCCACGTTTCGCAGCCACATCGAAGATTTGTAGGTGGTGTTCTACAAAGCAGTTTTTTCGAAGTATTCCATGTAGATATTAGCAGAATTAGGAAAACTAAAATATTCTATTACTGCTTATTGTTTCTGTTTATTAAAAATTTAATTTTAACTTACAATAGGTCGTTTTCAAGGTATATTTTCGCCAGATTAGCGATTTTTTCGTCAAATTTATTGCTGATTAGAGGAATGGCCTTTTAAGTTGGTATCTAGCTAAAAAGTAATACCACATCAAAGCTAATTAAAAAGCCTTCTGTTACCAATCGTAGGTCACTGATGCCGCTGAGGAAATGCTAGGAGCTTTTCGCATAAGAGATCGCCTTTTTCGACTACCGGTCGAAGACTGGCGGCGATTTATTTGGCTAATTTAATAGATTGGGGAATTTATGGCGCTGATTATGGGTCTTAACGGAAAGTCTTACTTATAAATTTGTGGTAGATACAACATAAATGCAAGGTGTTGTCGGGTCATGAGGCGTGATACGTCTGCGTATTTCTTATTGGGATATTCTTTTTCGTCAGTTCAGTGGTTTTTTGCTTGGTTCTCCCCGTTCTATCCATGTTTATTTTTCCGTTCGGGTCGTTTTCCAATAAATCCTTTTATTTTTTCCTCAAATACATCCTCTGTTTTCGTAGTCATCCCTATCCAGGATGACTGTGGCTTTTCCTCTATCCGCAAATAGGACGACAATTTCCTTGTTCCAGTAGGGATATTTGGATCAATTTGGGATCATATTTCAAAATATTTGAATGATCCAAATTTTTGCATCCTGCAAGACTTTTAATACTCAAACCGGCATTGCATTGAGTGACATTGTCTGTAAACGCAGCAAGTTTTATTCCAAGCATCTCATAATTATCAGAAACGCGAGAATCAGCGAAATTTGCAATTTAATAAATATCCATTCAAATATTGTCATAATACTTCAGAGTCAAAATTACCTGCACTTACATATGTAGAGTAGACCCTAAATTTTAAATGGTCTCTTCGTTTGTCTTTGGGTGAATTCTCAATTAGCTTAATTATTTACTCATACCTTAGTTTGGAAGGTGCACACTTGATATCCATCTTTGACAAGTTTTCTAATCACTGGTTACATATTTTTCTGGTATGAAAACCGATGCTACTTCGTTCCCCTGTCGATATAACGCTCACGTCAGCTAACCAAACGCGTGATGTAATGTAAAGAGCCCGCAATCTTAGCTGAAATCACGTCAACGTTAAAAGCTGGGCCATCTTGCGGCTAACTCTAACTAGAAATAATAAATCCTGGCCTTAGAAAACCAGAAGTTTACCTCGTAGCTTTTTAAAAGTA
Source organism: Pyrrhosoma nymphula (assembly GCA_963573305.1). Lineage (NCBI taxonomy): Eukaryota > Metazoa > Arthropoda > Insecta > Odonata > Coenagrionidae > Pyrrhosoma > Pyrrhosoma nymphula. The sequence continues at coordinate 56,085,973 of OY754339.1, read as the reverse complement.
AGAAGGTAAAAGTTCAAAAACTCTCTTGTGACCGTAAAAAGCTTTTGCGATAAAATATTGTGTTCAATCAACGGCATGAAGTCACCCTCATTGGAGAGTAAAAATACATCTTTGTTCATCTAATAGAACAAATCCGTAGGCAATCATCTTTTGTGCACGCTCGATGCACCATGTTACGGGCGCGAATAGCAAGGAAATACTGAGAATCAGAGAATATTTTAATCAACGCTAATCGTAAACTTCAATAAACTAGATATGCATTCTTTAAAATATATACTTAACTTATTTTAGATAGAAAAAATGAAAAGACGAAAAGAGGGTAGAAGCAACTTTAAGATAACAATAAAACAGCAAAGAAAACGTGATTTCTGGAAGGGTAGTGCAAGTCCTTTCCACATTATACTTAGGCGTACTGTTTCCCGTTCGACCTCTGGCTCATCGTATCCTTATTCTCGTAATTATCGTATCCTGACTCTCCGATACCGATATACGATAGGTAAATATTGGCCAGTATTCATATCAGAATCTGTTACCGGCTTGGCCCTATTCAATTCCGACTACCCTTGAAAAAAATAAAAATTCAACGTGCGAAACGTCTGCATGGATCTGCTGGTCTAGCTTAAATAGTGTAGGAGCTGCGTTTGTTACCTTAAACTTACACCCAGAAAAGAGGAATTGAGGAAGTTTTTTTATACCACCAGGAAGCAATAGGCATGGAGTGAGAGCGTGGAGCTTTTGGAGCAATTACCTCCTGTTAGCAGTTGATGCCGCCCCGTAGAAGTGGAACTGAAGTACCTCTCCATTTGATTGGATCGTTACGAGGGACTGGGAGGGTGGGTGTTACCGGCAACTTTCAATATATCGCACACAGACCCTACGTATTACGTTTGCGCTCAGCTGTGGCAATTGGATCTCGTACTCCTTAGTTTCAGCTCAAGGAAGTTTGCGAAGTTTATTACGCAAAAGCGATTGCTCCTTCAAAAAAAGATACCAAAAAGAAACGCACCAACTAGTAACTCAAATGTTCATCGATGAGCACTGTTTTTCCATTCGGAGGTCTCCGAGCTAAAGTTAATCAACAACGTATAAGCAATTTTTCGAGGTAAACGCGTTAGAGGAATCTGGATGTCGCAGCGCTGAGTTTAATTAAATTATAAAACCCACCATTTTAAGAAACATTATTGTATTTAACACAGAATATCAATCTTGTCGGGTCAATATGTATTTTTGATTATTTATTCACAATTAGATTCCCGGATTATTCATTCATATTATAAACACCCCATATAAAAATCCCTTTAGACCCGGCCTAGAGGCGCAGATAGATTTCAAAGTATTTTTATAGACTCAGCTCAATATGCTTACCCCTTGCAGTAAGGTTTTTTATTATCAAAAATTGTTTCAGACAAAATTTTGAAATAATATTTAGAAGATCTTCTATAACTTTGAACAAATCTTATATTGTGCCCACTTCTGAAGATATGGTTTAATACCCGAAAAATCCTATTTTTCCACCTCTTGAACAAATGGATGGTGATATAAAAAATCTTTCAAACATGTTTTTAGTAGTATTCTGAAGAGGCGCAATAAAGTTTTTTTAAATCAATTTTTTTCATATAAACTGAGTTATAGTGATTTTTTTTCAGTTTTTCGAAACACCTTCCCAATATCCACACTCTTGGTGCGATTATGCATTGAAGAATATGACCGAGATTTTCCATCTTCATATTTTATGTATCAGTCTGGAAGTAATTTGTACAAAGTTACGGCATGCTGTCATGTAGATGCAAATATTCGAAATTTGGAGTTGGAGTAATTCGAAATTTGGAACTCTTGCAACAAGAATATACGACTCTAGTCATCCCAAGCAATTTGAAATCAAGGTAAGGCCTCTAATGCTATTTTTCTTGAAGGGGAAGTTATGAACACCCCATCCTCATAGAGGTATGCACTCTTCTTCTAGTTGTCTCATTTCTGCATAGGATAAAGAATCTACAATGCGAAAAGAGTTCAGCTTAAGGAGAGACAAAAAAAACATACTTGAAAACATTTCGTAATTTTAAAAACGTCACGATGGAATTTACCCTTGAGCGGAGATTTAAAGTGACTTTGGAGGAAAAACTAAACGAAATTCGGTGATGCAAAATTAAAAACCTTAATGAAAGAGACAGAAAATGCCAGGTAAAATCCTAAGTTTCTATTAAAAAATCGAGACATTGTTTTATCCTGGATTATAGGCAATCAACAAAACAGTGAGTTATTTAAGGTGGTTGCACCGTAAAATGACTTAAATGTCATTTTATTCATATTCTGTCTACTAGTAGAAAAAGTCGTCCTCTATCTGATATGAGCAACAAAATGATACCTTTCCACGCTATTGTATTCTGTAATTGAACTTGAAATTACATGGTGTTCAATGGGGGAATGAGAGAAACACGGGGAAAAATATTATTTTTCCATAAAATACAAATGCCATTTTCTTGGAAAACTGTCTCTCAGAAGGAAATAATCCAGAGAAATTGAATAAAAATAAAATAAAGGCATCTTACCTCTTTATTTTTCTAATTATTGAAGAAATAATGCCATAATTGAAGTCAATATGCGGTAATTCGTAGGAAATGGCGCTGCAATCGGCTTCTATGGCTGGAAAAAGTGCTCATTTAAAATACATTCGTGGAAAAATCTGTATACTTTGTACCTTACTTTGGGGTTTCCATAAGTAACGCATTGCATCAGTAAAAGCAGGATTTTTTTAATATCAAAAATGTGGAATATAGTATTTGTTTTGAGTCACACAGTCGCGGGGGAACCTCCTTAAATGAAAAGTTCAATTAGTTGAACAATCACTCTCAAACGGGTGCCGAGTCGCGCCGGGTACAATACAATAAAAACACACGGGCGCTCGGCACGATACAATATCAAATTCAGGAAGGAAAAGAAATGTAATCAACAGTAGCCTAGCTATTCTTGTCAACGCTTTATTCAGACCTCTAGCCATCCTCTCTCCAGCCATCTAACCGGGCACAATGCGCGAGAATTTTTTTCTCTATTTTCTTCGTAAAAATTACTGAGCGCGTCTTGCACACCGTCCATGGTCTACGTGTGAATACGGTACATTCCCGTGAAACCTTAAGACTAAATCCTCGTTAAAGACTTCCACGTTTTCATTAATATCCCTTCGTTCATTCGGTTTGGGTGACGACCTCCAAAGCCAAAGGTGGAACGGGAAACAGCACGCCTAAGTACGAGGGTAGACTTAAAAGTAAGGTCTCCAATTTTTTTTGTCATAGAAAATGACATTTATTTACATTGTTGGATACATCGTCCGTCGCGATCTTCATCCCTCCTAGGTGTTTCTTCAGGGTGAGGAACATGTGGAAATCACTTGGTGCGACGTCGAGGCTGTACGGAGGATGCCCGATCACTTTCCAACCAAACTTCGTGATCAGTTCCTGCGTCTGACTAGCCGTATGCGGTCGCGCGTTGTCGTGATGAAATGAGACCTCCTTCGTCAGCATTCCTAAACGTTTGTTCTTGATGGCGCGCCGAAGCTTTTGTAATGTGTGGCAGTATCTTTCCTTATTGATAGTGGTTCCCCGAGGCATGAAATCCACCAGCAATAATCCTCACCCTGAAGAAACACCTAGGAGGGATGAAGATCGCGACTGACGACGAGGTGCAAGATGAGGTCAACGCCTTCGCAACGCGGACGGAAGCTGGTATGACGACGGTATTCAAAAGTTCATCATGCGGATGAGGAAAATCATCGAGCGCCAGGGTGACTACATCGAAAAAATAGCTGAAGGCATGACCTTTCCAACGATGTATCCAACAATGTAAATAAATGTCATTTTCTATGACAAAATAAATTGGAGACCTTACTTTTAAGTCTACCCTCGTATAATGTGGAAAGGAATTGCACTGCCCTTCCAGAAATCACGGTTTCATTGCTGTTTCATTGTTATATTAAAGTTACTTTTACCCTCTGTCTTTTTATTTTTTCTATCTAAAATAAGTAAAGTATATATTTTAAAGAATGCATGCGCCGTATCTAGTTTATTGAAGTTTACGATCAGCATTGATTAAAATATTCTCTGATTCTCAGTATTTCCTTGCTATTCTCGCCCGTAACATGGTGCATCGAGCGTGCACAAAAGATGATTGCCTACGGATTTGTTCTATTAGATGAACAAAGATGTATTTTTACTCTCCAATGAGGGTGACTTCAAATTGTTGATTGAGCACAATATTTTATCGCAAAAGCTTTTTACGGTCACGAGAGACTTTTTGAACTTTTACCTTCTCACTTTTAAAAAGCTACAAGGTAAACTCCTGGTTTTCTAAGGCCAGGGTTTATTATTTCTAGTTAGAGTTAACCGCAAGATGGCCCAGCCTTTACGTTGACGTGATTTCAGCTAAGAGTGCGGGCTCTTTACATTACATCACGCGTTTGGTTAGCTGACGTGAGCGCTATATCGATAGGGGAACGAAGTAGCATCGGTTTTCATACCAGAAAAATATGTAACCAGAGATTAGAAAACTTGTCAAAGATGGATATCAAGTGTGCGCCTTTCAAAAAAAGATATGAGTAAATAATTAAGCTAATTGAGAATTCAACCAAAGACAAACGAAGAGACCATTTAAAATTTAGGGTCTATTCTACATATGTAAGTGCAGGTAATTTTGACTCTGAAGTTTTATGGCAATATTTTAATGGATATTTATTAAATTGCAAATTTCGCTGATTCTCGCGTTTTTATAATTATGAGATGCTTGAAATAAAACTTACTGAGTTTACAGCCAATGTCACTCAATGCAATGCCGGTTTGAGTATTAAAAGTCTTGCAGGATCCAAATTTTTGGTTCATTCAAATATTTTGAAATATGATCCAAACTGGATCCAAATATCCCTACTGGAACAAGGAAATTATCGTCCTATCTGCAGATAGAGGAAAAGCTACAGTCATCCCGGATTGGGATGCCTACGAAAACAGAGGATTTATTTAAGGAAAAAATAAGAGGATTTATTGGAAAACGACCCGAACGGAAAAATAAACATGGATAGAACGGGGAGAACCAAGCAAAAAACCACTGAACTGACCAAAAAGAATATCCCAATAAGAAATACGCAGACGTATCACGCCTCATGACCCGACAACACCTTGCATTTATGTTGTATCTACCACAAATTTATAAGTAAGACTTTCCGTTAAGACCCATAATCAGCGCCATAAATTCCCCAACCTATTAAATTAGCCAAATACATCGCCGCCAGGCTTCGACCGGTAGTCGAAAAAGCGAACTATTATGCGAAGAGCTCCTAGCATTTCCTCAGCGGCATCAGTGACCTACGATTGGTAACAGAAGGTATTTTAGTTAGCTTTGACGTGGTATTACATTTTAGCTAGTTACCAACTTAAAGGGCCATTCCTCTAATCAGCAATAAATTTGACGACAAAATCGATAATCTGGCGAAAATATACCTTGAAAACGACCTATTGTAAGTGAAAATGAGATTTTTAATGAACAGAACGAACAAGCAGTAATAGAATATCTTAGTTTTCCTAATTCTTCTAATATCTACATGGAATACTTCGAAAAAACTGCTTTGTAGAACACCACCTACAAATCTTTGATGTGGCTGCGAAACGTGGATGACACTTTCGTAGAGTGGAGACACGTCGAGAAGACACTGATAGAATTCCACGAGTATCTGAATATCACCTTTTGGCCTCATAGGGACCCATTTCCAACACCGCGCTAAATTTAAGTAAGTTTCTTTAGGGAATATTATTACTATACTGGAAGACTCTTAGGTGTGCGGGTATTGTACTGCATAGAACTAAGTTAATTTTCCCACTGATATTGGCAACATTGCCAGGATACGAGTACATAAATGAATGAAAATATGAGATAGATATTTTCCTTAAAAAGAGGTACTTAAGGGGAAAACAATGTGGTTGGTAACACCGAAAGGTTAATTTAATATGGCAGCCAGAAGAAAAACACAAAAACTTACAAACAATATTTCAATATTTTTCCATACCAATAACTATATAGTTTACAGGAAGAAGAAGCTGAGGAAGATGTCGTAAGGGATGAGTACTGTAACAGACTACAGCCAAATACATGGTATGGAGAAGGAGAAAATGTAGATTTTTCATTAACTGTTCAAGAATATACAGATGATCTTAAACAATGATACACGTTGGTGATGATTATGCTCATTCTGCCAACTTACGGCGGTGAAATATGCAATAATTTCCAGGAGAAATATATCGGCCCGGACCGGGTATCGAGCCACGGGCTTTCCGGACCAATGCGCGGACCACTCTGCTACCGAGGCCCAGCCACTGCACTACCCTGCGATGTACACTATCCAGGAAACGATCGGTAGAAAAGAAGCAAAATAATCATCCCATCCATTTAATTGGTATAATACCCATGACTGAAATGGTATATCGGAAAAACCACTTTCCCCAAAACAATCGGATCAGACGATACCAGGAATTATCAGCGTTAATTCTTCCGTGTGATTCGCGCGTTATAACTTATTTTCTTTGCCTCCCTGCAATCTTTCCTATCAAGCTGTTGAAGCTTTCCTATCAAGATGTTGAATTTAGCGCAGATCGGAAGAACTCATTTAAGGTTGTTTGAGCGAGAAATCACTTCACATAGAATTTAATGAATTTGACCTCATTTAAAGAAAAAACTACCATCTTTCCTATGATGTTAAAATACTAACCCCTTGCTGAACTACTTTTCGAGCGATTTTCCTAAAAATACATGTTTTTTAAAAATTGGATATAGATTACGGCTGTGCGCTCCAGAGGGAGAATATTGAAAAAATAGGAATTCATAACAACTAGATTTTGTCAAAAAACTAACGGTGGGTAGTTTGTATGTTTTCTCTAACATTTATAAAATATAATCAATTACTCACCACATTAATTTTTACAGAACCACAATAAAACCATGCGAAGGCGTTTTCACAGTACGGCGTGAAAAATGAGTCAAGTTAGGGACTTATGTGTACATATTTATTAAATTACTGAGAATTTTTGTTATATATTACTATATTATTGTGCCATTAGTATTGCAATATTTACTTCATACTTCTTTCAGGCGCTGAAATGAAAAAATCAAATTCGAATATGGTCTCCATTTTGACTAGGGAGCTGTCCCGCTCAAACTACCTTAAGAGATCACTCGAACGACGATAAGTTGTATTTGTGCAGGCGAAACGTTCGACAAGCTGCCGGTATTGGAGGAATGCTGTAGGTACAAAAAGCCACTGCAGAATGTTTTGTAAGTACATAACAATAAAGTTCAAACTACATGATAAAAAAGCAAAGTTTTACTACTGCAGAGTAATGATAAACTTTAATTCATCCATGTCCGACACCTTGCTGAAAACCATCGCGTATACAAAACTCGTGGTGGCGATTATCGAAGGTCAATATTTATTCCCTAGCGCCCATCAACTCTGCTCCCGACCAATTTTGAAGTGCTTTGCCGTATGCGCTGGGTCTAACACAAATGGAAAGCAGCTACGCTGTTATGTCGCAAAGCTTGCAATCAACCACTAAAGCAAATGAAAGGCGCCCCACCATGACGCCTCGCCAAGCTAGGGCAATGAAGATGTATGACTCGCCTCATAGGCGACCGATTCCCTCGTTGCGGCGTATTAAGGAGGCTCAACCGCAACTCTGTGAGTCAAAACAAATACTAAATTCCACCTATTTGTTTATTCGGTTTAAAAACCCTTATTCCACTGCTGCCGTGCGTTACTTATGGACAAACAAAATTAAGTTACAAAATATGCAGTTAATTCCACAAATATATTTTTAACGAGCACTTTTTTGCAACCATTGGAGGCGACTGAGAGCCATTTTTAAGGAACCACTATATTTTGTCTTCAGTTATCGCAGTGATTAGCTAATGACTCAAAAAATAGGGTGGTAAGATATCTATATTTCATTTTTATCCTATTACTCAAGAGTTTACCCTTCTTACTCACAGTTTTCCGCGAAAATGGCATTTATATTATATCGAAAAATACTATTTTTCCTCGTGTTTCTCCCTTTATCCCATTCAGCATCACGTAATTTCAAGTTCAGTTTGCAATAAAAATAGTTTATAATGGTAATATTTTGCTTTTGATAATAGATAGAGGGCACTTTTTTTCTACAAGTAGCCAGAATATGAATGAAATTACATTTAAAGTGGTTCCACCGCAAAGTGACTTAGGTAAATGTAATTTTAGTCATCGTCTGGCTAGTCATAGAATAAATCGTTCTCTATCTAATAGGCGTGAACACCAAAACGATATCTCTCCACGCTATTTTCTCGCGCATTGAACTTGAAATTACATGGTGTTTCATACGGGAATGGGTGAAACAGAGGGAAATAAATTTTTTTTCAATTTATTGCAAATTTAATTTTCTTAGAAACTACCTATATGTAGCGAAAACACCCACTAGGTTTAATGAAAATAAAATAAATGCACCTCACCACCTTATTTTTTGAGTTATTATCATATTAATGCAAAGGTTGGAGTCGAAATGCTGTAATTCAGTGGAAATGACGCTGACATCGGCTCCTATGGCTGGTGAAAAGTGTTCGTTAAAAATGTATGAATGATGTGCATATTTTGTACCCTAATCTTTATTTTCAATGACTGACGCATATCATCAGTGAAAGCAAAGTTTTTTAAACCAAACAAAAAACGTGGAATTTAGTACTTGCTTTGACTAATACAGTGAGGGATGCGGGTGATTTGGCGAAGAAGACTCGAAAAGAGATATGACGACGCGACGTGGGACAAATTATATTTTCCCCCATGACCGGAATCTGGGAATCGATTGACCATTTCACGCCAGGTCTCTGCATTATCGAGCGCATCACGTGTCATGGAGCACACTCCTAACTTAGGACCCTCGCGATTCATTGTCAAATTTTAATCGAGTTTCTCAGGATTTTATAAGTCGTGTTTACATTTCGCAGAGTTTGTATAAGTCGTGTTCAAGACAGGAAATTTTTAAACCATAACTTCTAACGTATTATGTGTACGTATAGTATATATTTACTCCGAACGCTGACATTTTAAATTGTCTTTAAAAAGAGCATACATTTTTGGTAAAGTCACGTAATCCAAAGCGGCATGTCGATGGTTTTACGTCACCGCACGGTATCACTTCTAGTCCTGTTTAATGATAATCATCTGAATGGGCGGTGAAGTAATGTCGAAATTGTATTCAATAAATATAACTTGCGTGGAGAAAGAGGTAAAAGTTTTTTCGTAAATTTCTTCTTATGCTGACTTTTAATATAAAAATAAATACCATATGTGATCAGCATGCCGGGGCCCCTGGGCAACAAAAATTTGGGGCCCCGTTGGAAATTAAAAAAGTGAATGACAAGAAAAAATATTTTTCTGTTATGATTTTATATTTATTATGCTTATAGCGCAGTTAATTGGTTTCGCCAAATAGCAAATAATACGAATTTATTAATGCTAAAATGTTCACTGTTCACTCTAAAAAAAACCTGAAAATCTGACTGTAATTTCAGTAGGTATCTACTTGAAAACCGAAAAAAAATTGAGCTCATTTTTTTGTCTAAGCAAATATATCGGCATTTCGGGGCCCCCTTGAGGTGGGGGGCCCTGGGCTAGTGCCCCGTGTGCCTTTATGATAAAGACGCTATTGTATGTGATATAGTTGCATCTTATAAGCAACAGAATATATGCTTGCATGCTGTTATACGATAAAAATCTGTTAATGTCATATCTCTATCATCGTGTATCATTTGTTTATAGCCCCGAAGATGGATCTCTAATATATTGATTATTACTTCTAAGTTTATTTAATTTTCATATCATGTATCACAGTCTGTGATTATAAAATTAGGGCTTTATTTTTTTACCTGTAATATTTTTAGGGGTGCCAAAGGAACAGCTGACTGGCTGAACCACATATTTTTGCTAACTTCGCTATTTTTATTTGACTTTCATTTTTAAGTATAAATTTTCAAAAAATGAGCATAATTTATTACACCTACTACTACCAATGTAAAAAGTCAAAATTCCCAAATTTGAGATGCAATATCTCGAAAACCGTGGGTTTGGGGTGAATGTCGAGTTAAGAGTGTGGTTTTGGGGTTTGAGAACTAAAAAAGAGGCATATGGTTAAGATTTAAAAACATTTCAAATCATTTACAATCAGTATTTAGACTTTCCGCTGGCATCTTAAAATTTCAAATCGCTCGTAGAAGGATTAGGAGCATAATGAGTGAAGGGAAGGGGAGCGGAGATGGTGAGGGGGATGGGGAGGGAGAGATAGTATGACCACGTTCGTTTGCAGTCCTAGATGGTGATTTTGCAATTAAAGTCGCCACCGACCAGGGCCAACCGCTGTAAGATGGGAGTCAGCGCTCGCTGGTCCGTAACGGCGAATTCCTTTTGTGGAGGCAGTTATAGGCTGACTGTAGACGTAGTCGTCCTGCAGTGGTCTCAGCTGCTGTAGGACGGCTGGTAGTGACGACCCACCTTCCATGGTATAGGGAATGATAACGACAGATTCCGCCATTATTTATACCTTGGTCCTTACCAGGACCGAAGTTGGTAATTCGCATACAGAAACGCGGAATGCAATTTTTCCTTTGCAAGGTTTGTGTTTTAGGGATGGCTAGTGATTAGGGAGGGAACCTGTAGTCTTAATGAGTGGACCCCACCGGGTCCCCCGAACGTGTAGTAAAGGTTCAAACCCTCTACCCCGGGTAGCGGTGATAAGGTGGAACTTGGTTACCCACCTTGAACGCACGCCCTGCATCTCGTGTCCGCGACCTCCGCCTTGAAAATAATTCGGCGGTACACGAGTGTGTTTATGACACCATCCTGGCACGCGAGGACAAAACCCTCGGTCTCAGACTTCAGATCGGCGGAGCGTAGGAAGGCAAACGTCAGCTCCTTCGATAACCCATGCTTTTCGATGTTTCGATAGAAACCTCCATGCATGGGCTTATCGGTATGCGCCTTGAGCAAGGCCTTCTGTTCGGCTTTTTTTATTTATAGCTTGAGGACGTCTGCCTTCAAAGACGAGATGGTCGTGTCATTGTCGCTTCTATCGGATGACGGGTCGAAGTCGAGACCAGTTTCGTCCGCTGCCCTCTTTGCCGCCTGGAAGAGAAATTCCCTTGCTCCCGCACTCTCGTGCTCTCTCACGAGATTGAGCAGGGGGTCCCTGCTTTTCAACACTCAGCAAGATGTAGCCAGGACAACTGTGTTGTAGAGGCACTCCAGACTCAATAGATCTCTACCACCTACTTTGCGAGGGAGATATAATCTGGCGACGGAAGATTTCGGATGGAGACTTCTATAGATGGTCATCGTCTTCCTCGTTCCCCTACCGAGGTTCTGCAATTCGTTGACGTTCCACTTCATGCATCCGAAGGTATACAGCAGTGTAGGAACCGCGAACATGTTCGTGGCAAGAACAAGGTTCATGCCAGACAGCTCAGAACTCCAGATGTTCTTGAGAGCTTGTCTGTATTTGGTGGTGATCCATTCCTTCACTGCTGCAACCTCCTGCATTTGGCGCTGGGGGACGCCGAGATATTTATAGCTATCATCGTCCTTGTGGTGACGAATGACGCTCCCGTCAACAAGTTGCATGTCTTCCTTGATCTCCGAAAATCTACCTCTCACCAAGTGGATGGATGCCCACTTGTCCAATCCGCACTCCATCCCTATAGCATCACTGTATTCCATTACGGTGTCCAGGGCAGTGCGAAGGTCTTTCGCATTAGAAGTATAAAGCTTCAGGTCATTCATATAGAACAAGTGGGTGACATTATGCATCCTGTCACCTAGAACGCCGCACATGTATCCTTTACCTCGTCGCAGCCTAAGTGACAGGGGAAGGAGGGAAATTCGAAACAGTAAGGGGCTCGAAGCAGTCGCCTTGAAAAACGCCACGGTGGTATGTTACAAACTCTGTGGAAACTGACCGCTTGCCTAAAGTCAGAACAAAGCGCGTTTTCCAGAGTGGTAACAGGTGTTGAATGCAGGACATTACCTCTGGGTGGACTTTCATCAACTTCAGCATGGCGATCAAAAGCTCATGCGAAGTGGTGTCCAAAGCCTTCTTGTAGTCCACCCAGGTCATTGATAGGTTTCGCTTATGCCGGATGGTATCCTGTCATATGTACCTATCATTGAGCAGGTTGTCCTTGCATCCCGCGATTCCACGCTTTGAGCCCCTCTGCTCGTACACCTCCTCCCACACCGGCTGGACGTGGTGTAGGATAAGGTCGCTCGAGATCGAGGTGAACGACTTATATACAGTGTTGAGGCAGGTTATAGGGCGGTAGTTCTTTGGATTGGACAAGTCTCCCTTCTTAGGTATTAGAAACGTGCGTCCCTCAGTCAGCCAAGGTGGAATTGGTTCTCTACCATTCAGAAAGGACGTGAAGATTCTGGCGAGGTGTTGGTGGGTGGAAGTAAACGTCTTCCACCAGAAGTTGTTCACGGCATCCATTCCTGGAGACGAGAAGTTCTTCTTGCCAGAGAAGGCCTCTTCACGTCACTCTCCGTGACTGAAAGAGGCCCATCCACATCTTGTAGGTGGCGGTCACATACCTCTTTAAAGAGGCCTATGGCTGGAGTGTCTCCGTTTAATTGCTTCAATGTTTCGTAGATATCCTTCCAGAAACGTTCAACACCTTGGACGGGTGGTGGAGATTTAACGACAGGTGGAGGTGGTCGAAAGAGACGGGACGGGTGAAGGTGAAAGGTGGAGTTCTCCCTCACGGCCCTACTCCTCTCGGGGAGCTTTTTCCGTGCCATGGTTAGTGCCCGTACTCTATCGACCGCGTGCTAGGGATGAGCGATTACGATATCGATTAATCGAGTAATCGATTATTTTTGTCAATAATCGAAAATTTGGAATCGATTAATGCAACAACTGATACCGATTATGTATGCCCGATTATTTTGACCGATTATCGATTATTTCGGAATTGTGTATCTGATGACCTGTGATGTCTGGGGCGGCTCACGTTCGTCTTCAGTTCGAAAATTCGGCTGTGGCTGGACTCTGCACGACGACACCATAGAGGTATTAAAGAATAATGCGCATGACGTAACTCTACACGGCACTACCTTTTGCTGGCCACTCACGTGTCATGTGTCAGATGTCGATTCGCCAGCCATAGCCGTGTTATTTGCTCGTTATTTTGATAGTAAATAAAAAAATCAATTAATAAAAAGAATAACGAGGAGTATGTTCCTAAAGCCCTAGATATAATTTAAAAAGTTAAGGATATTGTTACTTTCTTTCATCACAGTGTCAATGCAGGTGATGTTTTGAAACGCATTCAGTAGGTACTCTCATGAGAAGACAGAGGATACCGTCCTACACCTCATCCAGTCGAACGCTACGGTGGTCTTCAACATACGAGATGCTTTCTCGATTCGTAGAGCTGTCGCCCGTAGTAGCCGAGGTGCTGCTTGACTATGGGGACGTGACGATGCTGAGCGGTGAGGATCTTAGCACCGTCCGTGTCTTTATATCCGTGCTAAAACCATTTGCTAAAGTGACTACGGAGATGTGCGCGGATAAAGTTACTACAGTCGGCAAGGTGAAATTGCTTAAACAGGTAACGTTAACGCGATCATTGATTCCCCTCTTGATATACTATGTTATTTAATTGCTCTGATATTTACTTCGAATTTAAATTTTTAAGCACCAATCTGATACAGCTTCCGCAAGGAAATAGGCTAACGGAATGGATGAAAAAGTTCGTTCTGTCGGAGCTAGACCGTCTCACAATGGGCTGAAATCGAAAAAAGCTGGCCAAAATTCAAAAAGTGATTTTTTCAAGCCAGGAAGTTAAATCTTTGCGTAAATATTCTCTAAAGACATGTGAATGCGATACCGCGAGGCATTTTCCTTAGTACTCGACAATTAACAATTTTCATGAGGTCAAAGTTGCACAAATTTTGCAAAAATGGTCTACATTCAATTTGTGCCAATTTTTGGCACACTCGAAACCTCGATACTCGAAAATACTCGGAAAACCCACCTAACTGCATAACTTTTTATTCCAATTCTTTACCCATAATAGGGTAGTTTACTTCATCAAAGAAAACAGAATTCATTTATTGCGACAGGTGCCCCAGCATAAACGTATTCATTACACGCAAATTATTTGGATTAAAAAGTCTTAGTTTACAAGTAAATTGAATGTTAATTTTAAGTTCATTTGAAAAGGCTCGGAAATGGCGGAACAGCGGCAGCTCTTATGATGACGTAACAGGTAGATAGTCAACATTGCGAGGTATATGGAATTGTCATCGACTGTACTTACTATAGTATTTCAGAGTCCCTAAAATCTGGTGAACATGTATTAATATACCTCGATTAAAATGCTCAAATTTCGGAAAGTCTCCTTCTTTGAGCATGCCATTAAAAGAAGTTTTCTAGGCTCCTACGCTACCTGCTAGTACAGAGCTACCGCGAAGGAGTTCTTCGCGGCAAGCGTCGCATGCGCAGTGAAATGAATAACGAAACTGCGTACCTGTGACTTCGCGTTCTGTGGTGTTCCGGCCTAGATGTTTACGTTTTGATCACTTTCGTTTTGACAAACATTTCCTTTATCTCATCTTCTATTCCTTTCATTTACCATTCCTATCATTCATACCTTGCATATTCCATTAGTTACCTTTCATCATCAGTTCCTTTTGCTGATATACAAAGCCACAAGGTTTCATGAGAAGAAGTTCAATGGCTTTACAAACTGGTTTTGTACGGACAATCTACCGTAAGTGGATGTGGCCATGGTGGTGGAGTTCTTTAGAGAAGATGTTCGGTTTAGTGCAGGTGAAATCAGAGGAGTAAAGCAAGGTACTCTCTTCTGACAGCTATTAACCACAAAATTCTCCTCTTCTCGATTAGTGGAACCGCGACGTAAGCTTTCTTGCTATCGCTAAATGTTGTTGTGTGACACTGCGGCACAAAACAATTTTTATAAAGCAATGTTCTCGGAGGCATGTTACTGGTTCTCCTTGGAGAATATGATGCTGATCAGCTGATGCAGTGAATCACGAGTTCCCATCAATGGTCTGTGATCACGGTGAGGGGTGATCAACGCATTTTAGTTGTTTTAGTATTTGCTCATACATAGTTTGCTTCGAGATTTTGCCGTCCATTATGCTATTGACGGTAAGCCTTTTTTGCTAATTTCATGTTCTGGCAATGTCACCTCTACAAAGTGGATGAATTAAATTGTGTAATCGTATCATTGCTGCGGCGCAGCACCTGCTCTCCGTATAGTTATTAAGTGACGATTTCGTGCTTGCTTGCGGGAAATATTTCGAAATGAATACGAACAAAATGGTTTATTTCATGCTTTTCATACTAACTTTACCTAAAAAATAGGAGATAGCACCATTAATTTGAGAATATATTATACTATACGATTTTCATTCCCAAAACCGTAACCATAAATGTTTCATTATTTTGATGAGGTTTCTCTATGCGACTAGAGCAGCTAAATTAATAAATAAAGCTCATTTCCATTTTACACCAAGTTACTTTTTTAAATGGTTTTTTTCCCGTCAATAAATTTATTATTATTATTATTAAAGCTTTCTCGGCGGACGTCGTCTGCAGATAAGCAGCGGCGGCGAACCACCTAGCGGCAGATTGCGGTAGTTGCGTACGTACCTGTGACGTCACACGTAGGATTAACCAGCATGCAATAGTTTGCCGTCGCGTTTTCGCGCCGTTGAATTTTTTCACTTTTTAATTAATAAGGAAAAATACTTAACGCCATTTAAAAATCGAACGGCTTCAAATACGTACTCCAGGGGTTATAAACTTCAGATCTAGGCAATAAAAAAAAAATAGGAAACCACCCTATTCTTTCACACTCGGACACTCCAATTCTTACGTAATAGTTGAACGCTCCCTGACCCACCTTCATTTCAAAATTTCATTCAGAGAGAATTTGGATTTAGGGATCCATACCACTTGTAGTACCAATTTCTGCTATATAAGGTGATGATCTCATAAAGATCTAATGAATCATCTAAGAAGATGACCTTATGATCTATCTTCATAGTAATTTTGATATTGGCGGGTAAAAGAGCGCATGCGCGTGATTACAGACTAGTCAACTCACTATTTAAGTAACCTCATAATGGACAGATATTTATATATTTTGTGCTTAAAAATTTTATTAGGCAAATTTTAATATTTTTTTTACATAAAATGTACTTGAAAATTCTTTACGAGTTAAAAGAGAACGCTCCAAGTTGTTGAGCCTCATTGTTGTACCGATTTCCTTTTCACTCATTGCCGTCGCCATTGTTTCTGCTGAACTAGTCGTCGAAATAGCAAAGGCAAAAATGTCTCTCGTCAGGACGGCAATGTTTGCGAGGAATTTCATGACCTCGGCGACTAGGCAAGGTTACTACAATGGAGGTATCCCAGGAGAGGTTGGTAGCCGATTTCATGTTGCCAATATTAATGATGGTCAAAGAGATTACTTAGTGATCCTGTATGTTTTCTGTTTTACAGAATTTGCCATTCAGCATCAACAATCGATATAAGTTGTTAGCTATGTTCATGGCTTATTTTGGAAGTGGATTTGCCCTTCCGTTCCTTGTAGTTAGATACCAGTTGCTTAAGAAGTAATCAGGTACGTCTTGCCCGAGTCATATTCCTTTCAATTTACCATTTTTCTTTCTCATACCGGTCAATCTTATTACAGGCGTCATTCATTGTGTAGTAAATTGGATATCGACTGGAAAATTACATGTACAAAGAAGAACTCCCCGTGTTGTAATTTTCTGATGGAACTGATAGTGCATTCAATGTTCGATAATTTTGTTATGATAACGTGAATTAAAACGGTTAGCTGTAATACCTGGCTTACCTCATTGATGTGTTTTCCTGATAGAATCCAGTTTCCAGCTATTTTGGTGTCATTTGCCAAGTGTGTGTCGTAAATTAGTGTGTTACAATATCATAATGGTGGTGTACCTCGGTCAGTCCTGCGAGTTCCTCGTTGAATAACCTAAGTTCCTCATATGATATATTTTGAGTGTTGAATAAATAGATTTGACCAACTCCAAGTGGCTGTGCATCTATGTCAAATCTATGCGGATGTTAAATCTGGTGAAAGGAATTGATAGTGTCGATCATGTTGGAACTTATTCTTTGATGCTTATTTACCCAAGCAAATTTAAGGCATTTACTTTATACTAGTTAAAAAAATTATAGAGGTCGTTAATAGTTTTAGGTTTGGTTATTAGTTTTGGTTGGCCTCCTACGTGTCCTCAAGTTTTCCTGAAGAAGATTTCACTATTCTACTAAACACCTAAATAATTACTCTCGGATTCCCTTTACATAAATTAGGAATGATGGAATGGTAATTTTACCGTAGGGATTGAGCATTTAATACATATTTGGTCTGGTTGATGAGGAAGTCATTGCTGGCCATCATTGATTTTAACAACATGGGTAATCCATTTCAGAAAATAACATATAGGTATTTAGTATAATTTGATGTGCTGTCAAATAGCGGAGAACAATGAAATTCGGACTAGATGTTAATGATCTTATTTATTTTTATATTTATTGGTTGTTATTAGTCTTTTGGTTCTTCGAGTAATTATCAAATATTTTGTGCAACAGTTTCCCCGTGCTATGCTGCCAGCTTAGTCGGGCTTTTAAGGACAATGTTTTTTTTAATAAACCAATCCGGCAGTTGATGATTTTGAGAAGCAGAAAGTTATTTTAAAAGAAATCATTAGCTGCTGGAAAAGTTTATTATTTTTTTTTGTTGAAAAAAAAAGCCATTGTTGTTCTTAAAAGCCGGCGGCATATCACGGCTACACTGTTGTGCAAAATATTTAATAAGTACTCGCATAACCAAAAGCCTAATAACAATCAAATAAATGTAAAAATAAATAAAAGCCATATTAAATGCAATTGAGCATTGGCAATTTTTCCCCTCGCCCTGAAAAAGCCTTTCTAGCATTTTTATGAATAATTATAACCAGTTGAAGAAATATCTTAGAATGATTGAATTTTGCAGGTCATGAAATGTATCCCATATAGGAATAACATGTTTTTCACAAAAAATATGATCATCTTGCCTGATTTGAGATGGAACAGACCAATAATTTCAAAAGTATGGAGTAGATGAGTGGTTCATATGTTGTTACAGCTCTGTATTTACTAACTGTAATTCTGCTAAGGAAAAAATTATTTTGAAATTAGTTTGTTTTTGGTTTAAGTAAGTAGAGTGGCAAAATTGAAGAACTTACTGGTTTCTTTTCTCATCAGAAGATATTAGAAAAACTTTTGAATCCAATTGCAACCCTCAAATCAAATTCAATCTTTCTTTTTCGTAAGCTTATGAGCTCGTATAGTGCTTTCTTATGGTAGACTTAATTTGTATCGTTCTCAAGAAGGGTGATGGAACTCCTGAGAGTTCCAATTCTTTATATAATTTTGAACATTTTAGTAAAATTAAATGAGTTAGATGTTGCAGCTTACTGTTTCTCTTTATGCGACTGTTATAATTTATATGCATAAGCTGGCAGAATGGTAGACTTTATTTGAAACCTGTGCCTGCTAGATTTTGGTTAGTACAAAAATCAGAATGGGCAGTGACAGACTGGTGAGTTAACAGGATTTTTCATGAACTGTTGCACTTAAAAACTCAAAAATGGGTGGTAATGGGACCAGGGAAATTCAAAAGTTAGCAAACTGCAATTAGCAAAAAAATCAATATCATGGGAAGGATCCTTACATTTGTCAGTAGAACTAAACTAAAATCGGTTGGAATGCCGGTGTAATTATCACCATCATCTACTGGTATTCCAGTCCTTGATCATGGGCTGTTTATTAGTTGTACATGAATTGATGCTGATGGACTGGAAATTGTTGATTCACTAAAAACACTGATGTGCTGATTACAATGACTACAATTGATCCCACCCTAATTCATCTATTAAGATTTCCGAGGGACTATGGCAGTAGATGTAAGGAAGAAGCTGTAGGAAGGACAAATGAAGATTTTGATTTGTACATTATTATGCAAAGGTTTCCCCAGTTATATGCAGATGACACCAAGATTTTTGGGGGGTCTACATCTGGCTTGGACAACAGTTTCACTGACATGGCATTCAGCATCTTCTGGTCTGTCTTCAGCCAGGTGGAGCAACCCTGATAAACCTTGGTGTTATCTGGATATTATTATTATCACAGGTGAGATACTGGTAAAGGTAGGTTTAGATCTAAGTCTGAATATGCATATATATGTATATTTTACAGATACAGACTCTTGCCTGTTTACATGGTTCTTTCTTCTACTCAGTTTATGCTGATCCATCCTTTGTCTCATCCATTAAGTCTTTACTTTTTCCTCCCCTTCCCTGCTTGTTCAACATTATTTATAAATTACAATTTTAAGTTTAAACCTAAAGTTGACTGGTTTATATGGTTTGGCGACCAACAACTGATGTCATTTGTTCTGCTGAGGATGGATGGGTAAGTTCAAAACAGATTGGATTATATAAGGAAGAATGGAGAAGTACACGGTGTTGGCATTAGCCGACTTGTTATGAAAGGCACAGTTTAAAGTTCCACAGTTTAACATAGGTACTACTGGGTACTATCTTAGAGATGTGGTACTACTACTTAATTACTCTTCACATTCCTCCCAGCAATACTTAAACAATGTTAAATCATAATATATCTACTAAAATCGCAACAGAAAATATATGATCCAGAAATTGTGTTCACTCAGCATTTTTTCGAGAAGTCGTCCATACCTGTCCTGTTGTGAAATTTAACATTGATAGGTGATTTTTTTTTAATATGTAGGTACCTAGCTTGTTTACTGTACTTTACTGTAAAGCCCAGGACTGGCTCTAGGATCTTTGGCACTCAAATGCTAATGTTCTATTAGCCCACTCCCTCCTGAATTGGGCACATTCAAGGTCTGTTGAAACTTAACAATATCAGAAAGGACAAAGCCAGCATAAGAGTTAAATAATGAAGTACACGTAAGGTTCATATATACATGCATACTACGTGCCATAGTAGGAAAAAAGGTAGGGTTGTACGAAAAGTCATTTTAAATATAAATACAAGCTACAGAGTTGAAGTTAAAACTACATATGTAGTTCCTTTTCTGACTTAAGCAAATGAAAATTCATTCTTCTCTAAGGGGGGTGTTTTAAAAAATTGAATGGCAAATTTTGGAAGGTTGGTTATTTGGGGAGGTAACCGCCATTTGATTTTCACTGTTGAGGATGGTTTGGTAATAAAAGGGTTACTTGAACTGTGGAGGGAAACCCAGTATTGGCATTAGCCTACTCCAAACAAAAGGGAACAACAGTTTTCCATCCCATCCAATAGACCTAGTATATATGTACTTCAATTTGAAGTGACCTACACAAGACACCCAAATATTGATTGGGATTCCACTGAAAATTCTCTGCCATGGATGGGATTCAAACCAGGGAACTGGGGATGGAAAGACTGTACTTAAGCCACCACATCACCCCAATCTCCATTTCATATTTTCAAGTGTCCATTGGTACCTTTAGGTCTGGTTTTATAACCTCTGATTAAATATTTTCTCGGCATGAAAACTGAAGGTTATACATATTCTTCAATAAAAAATGCTAATTATTGAATACTTTGATAGAAAATGCTCACTAACCGGCAGTCTGATACATAATACAAAACCCTAACTACGTCTAACTTGGGCTACGGCCCCACCTTCTTCACTAAAGCTCCTTGAACGCCCGTTAATTTTTTTCCTGTCTGTTGTCTGCTACCGCCACAAGCCTTTCTGCAACTTTTCCCTCAATATGATTAGATCCTCTTTTGGTATTGCGACTCTAGCTGATCGCCGTGTCCTCAATGACAGGAAACTTCATAAATATTATTAATTGCAAATACAGATCATCTGACCTTCTTTCCCCTTTCCCGCTTCGTGTTCCTTCGCGCACAACAAGGTTAAGTGACCTTTTTCACTGTTTCACCCCACTCCTTTCTGTCTCTAAACGTTCTTTTCTATTCAGACTCCCTTCTTCCATTAACTCCTATTAAAAATGTGTTCCCAATTTTGATCCTTTTTTTCATCCCTCATCCATCTTGCACCATCTCCATCGTAATTTTCCCTCTACTCCTCTCTCAACCCTATGAATACTACCATTTTGTTTGCTTTTTGATAATACTGTTGAATATAGTTTTGTTCATTGTGGTCTACATTTGGTTTGCTGTTTGTTAATTGTTTTCTTTGTCATTATGAGTGCTTTGTAATTGGCCTTGTGCTGTTTTTGGACTGTATTAAATAAAGAAATAACTCTCAGTTAAACTTGAGTTTCTGAATATTAGATTTGATTCTTAGAAAGATATTTGCAGATTATATGACTCCTTTATCCTTATGGGTTAAAAAGTGGAATGCTCGCCAGAGCACCCAGTTTTTCCAGAATTTTACTTTCATCGTTTGTGAACTTAAGAATTCTGTGGAATTAATAGGGCAGAATCTGTGTGGAAATGATTTTTTTAATTTTTATAACATTTAAAAATTTGTAGCGGCCCCTCATAATAAAAAGAGTGACATCTCAAGTTAATTTTTAAGAGCTTGCCTTGATAAAGATCTCTTGCTTATCTCTTTCTGTGTTTGCATGCAAATTTTTGATAGCGGAACTATCGTGAAAATCCCCCGTTTTTAAAACTACCTCATTTGAAATGCCGCCGTGGTCGAACCAGTTCGGTTGTTTCGAGGTATTTGAAATCGATCATGTCGAGATATCGATTCTTTGAATCGAAAGCTCGAAAGTTTCAAGATTGTAAACTCATCGGCGTAGAGGAAATTCCTGAAGGCGTCGAAACTTTAATTGCACATTTCACTGATTTGAAATATATTGTGAGTTTTTCGTTTGGGCTTGAGCATGAAGTTAAACCTGCGTGGTTGTGATTGAGCATTGTGTAACCATACTCCTTGAACACTTACTTAAAAATGTGTTTGTCAGCTTGACCTGTTTTGTAATTTATTATTCTCGTTTATAATTTATATAGAATTGGTACACATTTGGACGAAAAATATCAAAATGCCGGATTACTTGGGAGATGATATGAGAAAAGCTAAGAAAGATGAGCCTGAAGAAGAGAAGGACATCAAAGGTAAGTTTCGTATGACAACAGTGGAGAAATCATTACCCTGGATTATTTTCAAAACATTTTAGCATGCATGAGTCATTGTGTGGTGGATTCTGTAATCCTTGTAATTGCATATTGAATTTCAGCTCTCGATGAGGGTGATATTATGATGCTGAAAACCTATGTAAGTGTGATGGGTTTGACTTAAAAATTGTGCTAGTGTTTTAGGAAGGTTGGGAAAACTGTTGACATTTTTGCTGCTTTGTGAAATTTCAGGGGCAAGGTCAATATCTAAAGCAAATTAAGACAGTCGATGATGATATTCAAGTTATTATAAAACGCGTGAACGAATTGACAGGTATAAAAGAGTCCGATACTGGTTTGGCTCCACCAGCTTTATGGGATTTGGCAGCTGACAAGCAAACTCTTCAAAACGAACAGCCATTGCAGGTAAATTCTCCTTTGGTAGCTCACAATTTTAAAGTTGCTAATGAAAGTAGAACTTCGCATTTTCTACACCATGGGCAGAATTTATGACTGTTTTAATCTTCCACAGGTTGCCAGGTGTACAAAAATAATAAATGCGGATTCAGATGATCCTAAATATATTATCAATGTTAAGCAGTTCGCCAAATTCGTCGTTGACTTGGCTGACTCAGTTGCTCCGACAGACATTGAGGAAGGAATGAGAGTTGGGTGAGTGAATGTGTTTGTTTGAATTTGTTTGCTGGCTGTGTAATCCTTACTTCTCTGTTATATTGTAGTATTTTTAAACCAATCAGTTCTTGTACCCTATATCAGCCCTGGTGACTATGGCAAAGTCAGCCAAATATTGATACATTGGCTGGTGTCATTTTCTTGACATGATAGGAAACCCAAGAAAACTTCATCACAATATTCACTGGGAAAACACTAAATCCTTAATTTTATCTTGTTTGGCTATAATGTAAAAAGAATATTTACAAAAGAACTCCTCTGTCTGCGTGTTCTCCTTTCATAGCTTTTGGCATTGTAGTTCTTATTACGTGGCACAGGGTATTGGAATTTGATTTCCATGTGCATACTTATTCTCGCAAAGGTACATGTACTTCTCATATGATGGGTGTATCACATCATTTGCAATGGAATGACTCCGGTTGTAATAAAAAGTCAACACTCAAGCACCAATTTTATTATGATCAATAATATTTTAAGTGGTATCTACTGTGAAAATTGGCAGTCTTCATTATGTGTCTCTAGTAGCTCTTGTATGGATTTTTTGTATTTAATTGAATTATAATTATCCAAGGAATATCATAACATGCCAATCAGTCAATTCAATGAGAATTAGGGTTAGTTAAATTCTTATATGGAGTCGGATTTGTTAATACTATTCTCATGAATTCAGTTAAAATGTTTGAGCATATATGACCTGTGTAATGTCAAAACTGGTGGAGACTGCTAGAATAAAGTGTGGATCATTGTGAAGTATTTTCTTTGAATGAGGTGATGAATGGAACATGTTTCAAGGCTGACTAGGTGATCATATTTTGGGAATAGAATGACTCCTTGTGTGTCAGCTGTTCATCACTTTACCTTTTGGAAATCCCATGAGGAGTTCGATTGAAAGATGATGTCCTTATCTTTTAAATCATAGCAATATTATATTCTAATGATAAAATCTGGTCTTGTGCTTCCTTCGCAGAGTTGACCGAAACAAGTATCAAATTCATATTCCATTGCCCCCAAAAATCGACCCTACCGTGACAATGATGCAGGTGGAGGAGAAGCCTGATGTTACCTACAGTGACATTGGTGGATGTAAGGAGCAGATAGAGAAACTAAGGGAAGTGGTGGAGACACCATTGCTCCATGTATGTATGCACAATTGCCTGAGTCTTTTTTTTACTGTGATTTGCTATCATTTAGTGTACATAGTTTTATTGTTTAGTGCAGGGTGCAAGGGCATCATTTTTCGTGGAATGGCAGTGATCCTCTCTTATTGAGTAAGAATTTCTCACAATGCGTGTAAGATTATTGGTGTTTTCCTTGCTGTCATGAACTGCTGAGTTTAATACATTGAGTATTCATCTACATCTACATGTTACCCCGCAAGCCGCCTCAATAGGCGTGTGGGGGTGTTAGGACACTAGCCGTTTACATATAAAATGGACACGCTCCATTGAAATTACGCCTAGCATTTATTATAGTCCCTTATTGTTCGGGGGAAAAACGAATTCCCATACCTATCCGTTCGGCAAAATATCTCTCTTAATTTATCGTTTCTGTTGGACCTGGAAATATAGTGGGGTTCTAATATGTTCTCCGCGTCGCTCTGAAAAATATCTATTCTCAATTGTTCAAGCAATCTAAGCCTAGCGCGCAGCCTCAGAATCTCTAGCGGCTCCCAGCCTAATTCGTTTAACATCTGTGTAACGCTGTCTGTACGCCCGTAGCAGTTTTTGACGAATCGCGCAGCTTTCCTTTGTATTTTATTAAGTTCCCGGACTAAGTCTTTCTGCACCGGATCCCATATGCTCGCTGCATATTCAAGGTGTGGCCGGACGAGTGCAAAATAGCACCTCTCTTTTACTTTTTCATCCGAAAATCTTCCCACAATACGCTTGACGAATCCTAGCTTCTTCAGAGCTCTGCCACAAATATTAGGTACCTTAAAGTGGCTGGAGCTATTATTGGTCATGGAGTGCACATTTTAATGGTTTTTCAAGGAAGTAAAACAAGTACTAGGACCACATTTCATTTAAGTACATCTGTTTATGCATTGGCACTCACCATACTTGCAGTAATGGAAATTATGTGAGAATTATAGTTTGCATTTTTGTCCTTAGCCAGATTTTTTTTGAATCTTTGACTCTGCGTGACTGATGTTTGTGAGGTACTACATATTATCAAATTATGAAATGTATTATTTTGCATTTATAAGACAATCTGTACTTATGTAATTGAGTTATTACAAAATATATCTCATGTTCCATAAGGATTGTGTTAAAATAGCATCAATCAATAGCAAAAAACCAAATGGGTAATATGCCATTTTTTCACTTTTATCTGTATGTATCACTGTTAAGAACACACATGCTAAATTTCACGCAAATCTGTAGGTAGAGGAATATTGCTCCTGCCACCTTAATGCTTTGAAGATTAATGGAAGTACAGGGGGGTTAGTGAAGAAGTTGAAGATAAGGGGAGGGTGAGTATGGTATGGGTCAGCAGGCTTAAACCGAGGTAAATGACATTGCATAAATTCAAAGTCGGCATAGGTCAATATAACGGTTGCTGGTTAACTTGTTCATTAGCCTGGAATTACCACACCGTCCACAGACTCTACCCTCCACCATTCCACCTTACATGCGTAAATACTTGCTGCTCTCTCTGGTTAAATGCCTTGGTTATGACTTCATAAGTTGAAATCTTGGTTGCCAGATAGAATAAAATGTGGTTTGTGGACTATATGAAGTTAACCTCATTTTATAAAAGAAACTAGAGTACCACTAAGTATGACCTGATAACACCTAGTCAGTGCAATGGTCATATGCTAGTTTAGGAATAAAATGTGTCTTTTCCTTTTTAGCCTGAGAAGTTCATTAACTTGGGTATTGAGCCACCCAAAGGAGTTCTTCTGTTTGGACCTCCTGGAACAGGGAAAACACTTTGTGCCAGAGCTGTGGCCAACCGAACTGATGCTTGCTTCATTCGTGTGATTGGATCTGAACTTGTACAGAAGTACGTTGGTGAGGTAAGCAAATTGATCTGAAAATTTTCCAGCCATTATCTTCTTTTGTTTACTGAGGTTAGTAAGTGTGCATCGTTAATGTTTTTTTGCAGGGCGCTCGTATGGTTCGTGAGCTGTTTGAAATGGCTCGCAGTAAAAAGGCATGCTTAATATTTTTTGATGAAATTGATGCGATTGGCGGTGCCAGGTATGACGATGGAGCTGGTGGTGATAATGAGGTTCAGAGAACAATGTTGGAGCTGATCAACCAGCTGGATGGCTTTGACCCAAGGGGAAACATTAAGGTATGCGTGATTACTATTCCAACTTATATGGATGTGGTATAAATTAAGTTTGAAATACTTACGCTCTTACTCTAAGAAAGAGGAATTGAATTCAAATGGTGAAAGCTGATTTTAGAATTTCCTATCCATTACATTTTGGGTAAAGAATAAGTTTTCCTAAGCCAATGTTAATGGTCCAGAAGATTCAATCATAATGTGTATCATACGTTGAGATCAGGATAGTGTGGTGGCTGGAGTACTGGCTTCCCATGCCTAGAGCCCAGGTTCAAATCCTGCCAGTGGCATAGATTTTTCAATGGAATTCCGACTTGGGGGTAATACATATATGGAGAACTTTTTTGAGTGTATTGATCTGTCAGTCAGATGACAGGTTTAACTGTGGATCCCTTGACACTTTAGGGTTAGAGTAGGCTAGACTTTGTTTAAAATATCTTTGTGGTTTGATATCAAGCAAAGAAGGAAGCTCCAGGCACTTGATTGTAAAGGGCAAATAGAGTGGGCGGAGCGAAAAGTTCAGTAAACCTCAAGCCTCAGTCGTATTCCCGTGTGCTATGTTACCAAATTTTATTGCTACCCTTTGCTCATCCTGTAGAAAGCCACATACCTTTTACTCTCTAATGCCTAATCTTCCTCTCTCACATTATATTTGGCAATGTATGCTAGAGCTCCCAATCTCTTTGCATCCTCCCCACCCCTAGTGAGCTGAGTAGCTCGGGCGTTTGCCAGACCTCCTGTAGCTGAAGCTTGAAGGTATTTGAAAGGAACTTTAACGCTGCTAAAGAAATATAGATGGTAGAAGTGGAATGCTTCCAATTTTTACTGGATCCGGTTCTGCAATAATCTTGTTCTTTATACCACTACTAATACAGAAGACTGTTTAATGGGTTATTATAGGCTTAAAATAATTGCTAAAAATATGCTTTGTTAGAATGTATTTTTGCAGAAAGAAAGACTGAATTGATACACATCCATACAACATCACTTAATCCACTGGCTTTTGTTGCCATAGCAAATATGACTTTGTTTTGAATCTCAACTTCTGAATCTGAATATTTAATTTCTGTAAAGGCCGTATTACACGAGGCACTGTGTTTCACAGTCTGATTGTACGTATTGATATGCATTGAAAATTGCATTGTGTAAGGCGGTGTATTGCTAGAATGCATGTGCAAATGCATAAACGAGAGATGGGAAAATAGCCCGTGCTCTAATTACGAGCCTTCATTCTCACATTGTGTAAACAGATGCTACTTCAAATTGTACAATCGAGTGCCTCATGTAAAATGGCCTTAAGAAAACTCTATATGCGTGAACAAAAAACTCGAGAAGCATTGAGTGATTACACTGATAACACATTGTCGCAGTCATGAAATTTTAGTGGATGATGATTCTGTTAATTAATTGTTTCAGAGGTAAATTTTTGCTCAAGTTAATCTTACTAATTTTGGTAACTTACCAGATTTTCTGGAGACATGAAGGATTTACAGCATGTGTAGGGATTCTAGGGTCTAAAAAATATTCATGTACATAAGCTTTTGCCAAACTTTTACAGTTTCAAAGTTTAATAAAACATGAACTGATATATCTAATATATGCATATTGGTAAGCTTAATTTCTGTGCTAAAATATAATGAAGTTGGTGCAATTAGATTTTGAATTAATTTAAAAAAAATCTCTTCTTCAGGTGCTCATGGCTACAAATCGTCCTGATACATTGGATCCTGCTTTGATGCGGCCTGGCCGTTTGGATCGCAAAGTAGAGTTTGGTCTGCCCGATTTGGATGGCCGAACTCATATTTTCAAAATTCATGCAAGGTCCATGAGTGTTGAAAGGGATATTAGATTTGAGTTGCTGGCTCGACTTTGCCCCAATAGCACTGGTGAGCATCCTCTTGAAATCTGTGTTCCATGTTAAACATAGCTAACGGATAGATTTATTGGTGGAAAGAAAGGCTATAAAATGGGCTCATTCACCAATTTTATTCAGTTATAACCCTTAAATTAACCCAGTATAAACCTTCCATTCCCTTTTCAATTAAGTATTGAATATCTTTGGGAACATGGCATGTCCTTCGTATTGGAAATTCCATTCTTATCTTATACTTCCTTTCCTTTTTATTGTTTAAACATGACATTGTAAAATATGTTGACCCAATGCCTTACCACTCCTTGATGAAAATAAGTAATCCATACAACCATATGGTACTTGAGAAAAGCTCTCGAAAATCCATGTATCGGGGTAGAAAATTCATGTTATTACTTGTTATCTTTCTTCATCACAGCCAATGTCACTTCCCACCAATTCCACTCACATTTCCACCAATCGTTGCAACTGAGTAAATTTCATGAGTGACTGTGAGCTATGTTGTTTACCATTCACTAAGAAAATAACTAAAATAACATGGTGTCTACATGATGCCTCACTCAGGTCAAGAACTGCTTTTAAGACTATTACATATTTTGAGAAATAAAGGTCATGTTCCCACTTTGTTGGTTATTTTTTGGACAACAGTTTTGGATTTTATCAATGGGAGTCACCCAACCATGATTCCTGGACTATATTATGTCTGGGTTTATGTAGGCCTTCTTTTTTCATGTGCTTTGGGCGGCTGGTTTTTTTCATTACATCCTCTCCTATGTCCTTTTACTTATGTCAAGAGTTTTTCCTGGCACGTGCAGAACTTTATGAAAAACTGAAGTTTTTTTATTTTTGGTTGCCCTTTGATGTTCTTGTAGATTTATGTTCCTGGCTCTGCATATATGAGGTTCCAGGATTTTTTGGGTGTCATATGCCTTATATTTTACTGCAATTATCAGATTGCTTACATTCAAATTTTAATGATTTTCTGTGGTGGTGTTTTTAGGTGCTGAAATTCGCTCTGTGTGCACAGAAGCTGGTATGTTTGCGATTCGTGCTCGAAGAAAAGTAGCAACAGAGAAGGACTTTTTGGAAGCTGTAAATAAAGTAATAAAATCCTATGCTAAGTTCTCTGCAACTCCAAGATATATGACTTATAACTAAGTATGATAAATTTTATGTTTCTATACTGATAATAAAGTAATTAAATTCTACAGTGAATTCCATTGGCTTTTCTTTTACTTTTGTTTTGTATCATAATGTTCCTCAGAATTGTTGCTGTATATTTTGTGCTATTGTGGCTAGTAATGTGCCATGAAAATAATCTTCCTTGAAAAGTGGTGTGGGGAGAAAGGCGGTTGCTTGGGATGCCTCAGGTGGGAGAAAGTGTTCTCTTTTGGATTTTTCTTCCAACCCTTATCTTTAACTGATGGTTAAATGCTCAGCTGCTCAACCAGGTGGAGAAAATAGTCATCTTTAGCATAGTATGAACCATCTAGGGCCAAAGCTGTTTGTGCTATGTCATTAAATGACCTGATTTTGAGAATTGATGAAAATGACAATGCCTTTTTGAGCTACCAAGAGTCTTATTATAGTTTAAGAACAATTTACTTTTGTTTGAATCACACCTCTAGTGCATTCTAGGGATAAAAAATTGTATATGAAATCGGTACCCTGGTACTATTACTATAGTTACTAATATTAGGTACCCTGCAAGCCACCTTAGGTGTGTTTGACAGTGGATGTTAGAAAACTAGCCATGAATAGTAGGGAGGGAAAAGTGATTGGATCAGGGTAAGGACAGAAAGTGAATTGAATATTACCATAGTGTATTGATCTGTTTTTGTTGCAGTCATTAATGGTACATGGAAGAAGGAATGTTAATGCTCATCTGTTGGCAGTGTAGGCATCTCTCTTATTTAGTTGCTTCTGTCAGTTCTTGAGTTATAGATAAGGGTTAATACAATATCCTCTGTTTCACCCTGAAACTAATGCCATCTGAATTTTTCAAGCCTTAGCATTACTCTGCTATGTGATCCTTTGGCAACTTGTGTTATTCACCTTTTGAAGAAACTAAGAATGGTCTAAGTGAGAGTCTTGAGAGGAAATACCCTTATAAATAAACACTGTGAGTGAGACTATATATGTACTTAGTTCCCTTACGATCTCTATAATTAGTACTTCTACCTGCAGGCGGGCATGCAGTGGCGAATATATGTGGGGGGCCCAGGGCCTTAGGGCCCCCCAAAATAAGGCCTTATGGCCACAGAAAGAGGTGCTCGGTTCATGTGCTGACAGCGAAGCTACAGCCGGTCGCCGCTAGCTAGCCGGTCTTGCCCCCCCCCCCCCTAGTTTATATTGAGAATGCATGAAGGATATATATGGGTAAAGTGGAGTATTAAATATCGCGAAAAGTATCAGTAAACTTTTATGATTGCCCAAAAATTTCTTTTCCCACCAAACATTTATTTATTACTTATTACTTTAAAATTAATAATCCAATGCCAGAACAGTGAAATTCCACGGAATGGAAGGAAAGAATTTGAAAATGCTCCATGTGAAATCCTCGCCACGCTCGGTTAACAGCATGAAATGAAAACACTTATACCTATACTTTTCTCAAGATTGACCTAGTAATACATGTTGCAAAGACCTACTTTGCCTATGGTTTGGTATTCATTAGCTTTGGTTATATACATTAAATGATTTGCGTTAAATTGAAGGCTAAGCCGGGCCTGCATGTCCGGGCCCAGCGTTGCTTAATTTCGGTGATCTGACGGGAACCAGTGATTCAACGTGGCTAGACCCATGCCTTGCCATCGCGTGATAGTAACATACATAGTATTTAAAATGTAGGTTCTTTCTTATTTTGAGAGGGCAGGGAAACCCTCCATATCCAATATGGTCCAATTTTGCTGAAATTAAAAAAAAGCAGAAAGTTTTCGTAATGTAGTGAAGCACCAACTATGGCTCACGGATATTTCTTGCTCTGGTTTAATTTTCTTAATTTCTACTATTTTAAGTTGCAGCGGTAAAAGCATTCAAACATGCCGTATGCGCGTTTAGTTCGTCGTTTGTTTTCTTCGCATTCGCGTGCAGCGCATTCAGCGGCCGAAAATTACAATTTAAGATTTTGATTGAAACTGATTTAATTTTCGGCGTTTAATGATTGCCTTCTTCTGCTGAATGTGACAACTACTTAGAATATCTTCGGAAGTCCGACTGTCATTGCCACTGGCTATGTTTTTGTTTGGATAAACTAACCTAATAACTTTCAAGATGTTCTTGCGATTCTTGTATAATGTTTCGAGACAACGGTTAACGAACAGATCGTATTCCAGCATTGACAAAGCTATTTTAATTGGCTCTCAAACTGACACTTCATCAGAAATTTATCAGGTAAGTAATGTGTTATTTTTTAGTCGCTGACACCCCATCCATATGCGACCCGGGGGATTTTAAAGCTACTAATAGAAATAGCATATTTAATGAATGTGTGCCTCAAATAGTTTGTTTTACCAAGACATGAATCCAAATATTCCACAGGAAAATCGTGAGCGAATGAAAAATGAGGTGCAGAAGTTGAGAGGGGTCGTTCAAGGTATTATTAAAGGTGGTGGAGACAAGGCTATTGAGAGGCATAAATCCAAAGGGAAATTGCTCGTTCGAGAGAGAATAGACCTCCTGCTCGATCCTGGGTCGTCTTTCCTTGAATTCTCCCAGTTGGCTGGCTATCAGCTGTATGGGAAAGAGGATGTGCCTGCTGGAGGGTTGATCACAGGAATTGGAAAAGTCATGGGGTTAGTGCTGTTTCTTTTAGTAATGATATGGTTATAATTTTAATTTAAAATATGGCAGGTAGTTATGGAAATCATAATCGTTGAAGTTGAAACGTATTGATCTTTTTAAGACCAATATATCTTATGATTTTGTCCTATGTTCCAATTTCTTTTTTAGGGTCTACTCCACTCACTGTCGCTTTTGTCATCAGTATTATTTCCTCATGCATTTCATTTAGGTTCATAAGTGTATTTGTTACTCCAGTTTCCTAAGAAATATCTTTCATGAATAACTCGAGAGTTCATTTGATTATAAAATGTTGTCTGTTTTATTTTAATGCCTTGTTGAATAACTTTGGTCAACATGTGTCATCTGCAACATTCAAATTCCATTTATTTCCGGTTTTTAAATTTGTGAACTCTTCAGCTACGCGTGGTGTACAGATTTGTATGTCTACCTTTGTAGTTTGTGTATAAGATCAAACCACCCTAGTAGCAGAGGACATTGTCACAACATTGTGACAACTTGACTATGGCAAAAGATACAAATACACACAACGTTGATGTTGGTTGTTGCAACGTTGCATGCACATTGCTTCAACATCCAAATTTCCTAAAAACCACGTTGCTGCAACATTATTAATGCAACATTGCCAAGGCAAAGTTAAAATAATTCCCTAGCTTTAGCTATAAATGAAATTATCCCATAATTAACATTAATGTTGATAATTTGTCAACAGACTGTTCTTTCCTAGTTAATCAGGTAATACTTTTTCCCTTGAAACTCCCTTGCCCTCTCTACTGACTCTTCCCTGCCCTCTCAAAATTAGAAAAAGGAACCTACATTTTAAATACTATGTATGTTACTATCACGGGATGTCAAGGCAAGGGTCTAGCCACGTTGAAACACTGGTTCCCGTCAGATCACCGAAGTTAAGCAACGCTGGGCCCGGACAGACAGGCCCGGCTTAGCAAAATTTTAACCTGGGCGAGAGAGTATTCTGGCACCCCCCCTCACTTATCAAACCTATTCACCAGTTAAACGTAGTAAAAAAATATTTTTTTCACAATCACGGTGCCCCGGGCAGTCACCCAGGCCTTAAGTCAGGCCTGTGGACGGGGGTTGGATGGGCGATCCTCTTCCATACCTTTACCGGGCGTGGATGGAGAGGCGATACTTCCTCCAGACCACCAGGAGGCTGGAGGGAGATATACCCAGACCGGGAAGGTTAGAGGGAGGACACCCTCCATACCTGTACCGGGGAGGTTGGGGGAGGCCCCTCCTCCATACCTCTACCGTGGTGCTCTTGTCCCCTTTCTGCAAGTGGCGGGCAGGTTAAATGTGGGTTGGCACAATGGACCCAAATGAGTCTAAGTGCCAGGAGGGCTCCTGAAGACTCTTGCCCACCTGTACAATCAATCAATCACGTGATTGCATGTTTTAGTACATTGTATTATCCTACCGTGTATCTATCTGACGACATTGTATCTATCTCATAGTGTTATATATCCTATGGCTCTAAGCGTATATCCTCGCACCCGGCATTCTCACATCGTGAAAGTTATATATAAACGGCCACTCCCGTTGATTAATGTAACTTCAAGAACTAATTTTTAAATTGCAATTATGTGATAGTTTGAGGAAATACCATCCAATCAGGATAACAGTTATCAGGCATTAATTAATTGAAACCTATATTGCCACATTGCATGAATATAAATGCAATATTACTGAGAATAAACAAGATTTTTTCCAATTCCCATGTTTATTCACATTCATGTTCACAAGCAGACAACCTAATAGTAGAATAAATTATTCAAAACATTAAGTATGTATATGTATATTTATATGTGAAGACAATGTTCATGTGCACGAATCCAAAGAGCCGCAGTTTGCCAACCCCTGTGGTATAATTATAGATAAAGTATAATTTAAATCATAGCTAATGTCAATGTTGCATGCAGGTTAACTCAACGTTGACTGATAACGTTGTGCTTGGACGTTGATGCAACATTGTGGCAACGTGAAGTGATAACGTTGTGCTTGGATGTCGATGCAATGCTGTGGCAACGTGCAGGTTGTCATGTAACATTGTGCACGTTGATACAACATTGTGACAACGTCCTCTGCTACTAGGGCAGCTCTCTGCCTGAAGGGCAGTTTGATTGGTTAGTTTGGAGCTCATGAAAGTTTTTAGCTCTGCGGTATGAGTAATCTCACATCAGGGGGTCCATTCCTTTCCCTGTGCTGTCTATAATTTGGTAGAAAAATTAGCTGACCCAGAAAGTCACCCAGCTTGGGTTTTGCTGGATATGACCCAAGGAATACGATGGGATGATTAAATAATTATGCTGGATTAAATGTAACCAGTCCCCAGGTCGGGAAAAGATACCTGGATGCCTGCTGAAGGAGTTGGTCTCCCACTTCGCACCATTTCTATATAAGTATTTAACTTCTCATTATTTTGCCAAACATTACATTATGCCAAAGGTTTTAGGAAACTATCAGCCTATATTGTTAACATTGATATTATGCAAGGTTCTCAATCACATAATTAAAAGTAATATTATGACTTTCATGTATAATTGAAACGCCTTCCACAGCAGTCAGCACAGCTTTTGGAAGTGTACATCTTGCGAAACTCACCTTGGACTCTTCTTACATGATATTTTAACACGTTGCGTACGGATGGCGAGAATTCTCGTCATTTAAATCCCAACCGTTGCGGACGGATGACGAGAATTCTCGTCATTTGGGAGCACCATTTTAAACTATTAAATTACATTATTTATGTTTTTTGTGGTAATTTTTTCATTTGCCTTTTGTTAATAAATAAGAATAGTCGCAACATAATATTTGTTTTCGTTATTTAATTTTGACGATATTAGCCATTTAACAGTATTTAAATCCCACATCGGCTTTCTGTAATGGCAGGCAATCTCAATTTCAACAGCTTGAAACTTTTTCGTCGCCCCTCTTCATTTCGGAGGTAATACTTCTTTCATCTCTTCCTCGCGGGTACCCCAACTCCTTTCCTCATTATTTCTCTAGTGTTTATCCACATGGCCGTAGCCGAGCCATCGTGTCGGCAAGGAACCTAATCTGTATCGCCTTGAGGGCCATATCTGCCTCGCCTTCAAGTTCCACTCCCGGTAAATGGAATGCACTCTCAGCTCTGCTCTGCTCCAATGTAAACATTCATTATGAAAAGAATGACGGGGGCAATAATGAATCGTCCGTAGTTCTTTTACGGCTCTGGTCAGTTCCTTCTCTCGATGTGTCTTGAACAGTTCGTTTTCTTGAGTCCCAGTGAATTTTGATTTTGGTGTTGTGTTTGTCTTGCGAGAGAGTTTTCTCAATCCGTGTTCTTCAAAATATTTAAAGGAATATTCCATGTAATGGCATCACATAGGAAAGAGAGTGCTTTGCGCGAGGAAGAAATTTTATTAGATCTGTGTGCCGATGATTTGTCAGTTGTGCCATTAGAGTATGACGAAGAGAGCGACGAGAGCAGAAGTGATTCCGATATTGTAGTGAGGGTCAGAAATAGAAAATCCACTCCTCTCTTCATAAAAGTGAAAGTGACTCCGATATGAGTGCCAACAAAGACAATACTTCACCAGGAATCTCTACTACATGGAAATAAATAGATTCTGAGAGGGATTTAGAACAATTTTTGGGCCAACCTGGAGTAAAAAGTGTACCAGACAATTCTTCCAGTATCCTTGATGTAGTCTCACTGTTTGTTGCTGATGACTTTTTCGAAATGACGTGCATTCAATCCAATCTGTATTACCATCAAAATCAACATAAATACAAACAATCACCAAAAACAGGGAAGTGGTCAGATGTAACTATTGCTGAAATGAAAAAATTCTTTGCGATTTTGATTCTCATGGAGCAAGTGAGAAAAGATTCACTGAAGGAGTATTGGAGCACTGATCCTTTTATTGCAACGAATATATTTGGAGAATTACTGACGAGAAATAGATTTGAACAGATTTGGAAAGCATGGCATTTCAGTGATAACGAGGAAATGTTGGTTGCGACGGACAGGCTATATAAAATAAGACCCGTACTGGAATACTTCATAGAAAAATTTCAAAAAATATACAAACCAAAGCAGGAGCTATCACTTGATGAAGCGATGATTCCGTGGAGAGGAAGATTAAAAATCAAGACCTATAATCCAGCCAAAATCATAATGTATGGGTTACTAGTTCGTATGGTTTGTGAAAGTGATTCTGGCTACATCAGTAATTTAGAAATATATTCGGCCGAGGGAAAAAAATTAGAACAAACCATCCTTTCGCTTCTGCAGCCTCATCTCAATCTTTGGCATCATGTTTATCAAGATAATTATTATAACAGCGTAAAAATGGCAGAACTGCTCTTTGAAAATAAAGTAAGAGTTTGTGGAACCATCAGGCCAAATAGAGGGCTCCCTGCCACATTGAAGAGTGAGGCGAAAAAATTGAAAAAGGGACAGTACACGTTTGCTCGTAAAGGTGAAGTGCTTCTGGTGATTTGGAAAGACAAAAGGGAAGTGAGGATGATTAGTACTATTCACAGCGCTAGGATGGGTAATACACAACTAACAGATAGGATTACAGGACTGCCAATCAAAAAACCTATCTGCATTTTGCAATACAATAAGTTCATGGAAGGCGTAGACAGGGCGGATATGTATTTATCGTATTATACGATCATGAGAAAAACAATGAAATGGTCAAAGAAAGTAGTTCTGTGGCTTATAAATTGTGCTCTATTTAATGCTTTTAGAGTTTTTAAAACCCTAAATGAATCAAATAGCATTCGATTCAAAGGCTTTCTGCTCCAGACCGCCAAAGATTGGGCAGCGAGTAGAGAGGAGCCAGATGAGTCATCTTCGGAGGCCGACGGCGGTGATAAGCCGACGCAGCGTGTTTCGTCAAGGGATCACCCACATCGTCTCTCGAGAGACCTTAGTAAACATCATCTCGTTCCTATCGTGGGTAAGGGGAAGAAAAAATACCACACAAGAAGATGCAAGGTGTGTGCTTCAAGAAAAATTAGGAAGGAGACGAGATATGTGTGCTCATCTTGCGGTGTTCCACTCCACAAAGGAAAATGTTTCATGGAGTATCACACAAAGAAGAAATACTAAAATTATTTGTGACTATTACGTTCAAAGTTCCATTAAAAAATTTAAATTTATAAGAAAGTTATGACAATTTTACTGAAGCAATGCATGTTCAAAAACTAGACTTTAAAAATCTGCCGGGAACGGAGAGTTAAAACCCATTTAAATACCCCGGTACGCAACGTGTTAAAATCAGGTGGACCGAAAGAGCAAGTTGACATGTTATTCCTGGATTTCAAGAAAGCATTTGACATGGTTCCTCACGAAAAAGTAATCCTCAAATTATGAGCATGTGAGGTAAATGAAAAAGTGGTAGGTACTTGGATACATGATTTTATTACAGGCCACAAACAAAAAGCAGTTATCGACGGTGTTAATTCCAACATGGTTAGAGTGACATCCGGCATCCCTCAATAAATGCCAGCCCTCTCTTATTCCTCATTTATATGTTACATTAACTCTAGAGTAAGTAGCAAAATTAAATTGTTTGCAGACGAGGCTGTCTACTGAGAAATTTCCATAAATGCTGATGTAGAAGCTCTCATCTGACCTCAACAACATTAACTCGTGGTTCCTTGAGTGAGGGCTCAAATTTAACTTAAGTAAATGCACTACAGTACACTTCTCAGGAAAGAAGTCACACCAACTTTATATCTATTAAGTGGGAGGGAGAAGTCAGATGAAGCCAAATTCACTGGAATCATCTTGACTTCAGACCTAACCTGGAAGAAGCATATGCAGCACTGCATTAAAGAAACTATTACATATTTATCAAGTCAATAGTAGGAAGTTACTCTGATGAAAGAGTGATTGAGATACTTGGCTCTGATTAGATCACATCTTGATTACGCCACGGGCATTTGAGACTGTCCACAGAAAGATTTAATTCATGAAGTAAATAAAATACGAAGGAAAGCTGAATGCTTCATTAAAAACTGCTATGAGGGAACAGAGTGTGTTATACAGCTGATGGAAGGACTAGTTTGGGAACCATGTGAGACTAGGAGGCTCCACACTAGGCTTGGAGTACTTGAAAAATTCAGATCAAGGGAGTTTCAGTACGACATAAGAGGATATTACTTAAACCCTGCCTTGTACCTCTAGAGTTGATGGAAGTGAGAAAATTAGGGAAATACGCTGCCGAATTGACAGGTACAAAAACTCATTCTTTCTGAGCACCTTTAGTGATTAATTATGACAAAAACAGTGTGACACTAACATAACCACATATAATTCACCTCTGTCCCCCTCCCCCGTTCTTTTCCCTATTCCCTCCCCTTTGATGGCTGGTGTCCTAACGCCTCTGGCCACATGCCTCTGGGACAGCTTGCAGTGCAGTGTGTAGATGCAGAAGCATTCCCCTCATTTGATTGTGGTACTTCTGGTCAATAGCTCAATTGTCTTCCTACTGAGCATATAAGCAGTCACCAATCTAGAGATTGGTTTGATGCAGCTCTCTACTTCATTCCTCTCAGCTAACTGCTTCATTCTTAGGTCAAGTCCTAACTTTGATGTCCTTTATAATTTGCCTGATGTGTAAATATGGCAGATTTGGGTGTAACTTTGTGGAACTTAAATGAATTTCACTCACTTGATGAATCAAAGGCGCTTCATTTTATTCCGAAAACTTTTTTATCCCACCCATCTATCTTTTTTTATCAATTTCCATGGCTTACAGAATCATTTTCAAGGCTTTTTCGATGAATTTTTCAATAAATATGTTCCCAGAACATGAATAAAATTACTTTTATATCCTTTTACAGTGGAACCTCCTTAAGGCATTTTTTTTGGAGGTGCCAGTTAAGAGTTTAAATATGTCTGGTTTTTATGAAATTGTATTCAGTTTCTGCATCACACCTTCAACATTCTGCAAAAATCATCAATCATCTATTGAAGAGGGAGGAGAGAAGATTAAAAGAGATTCTAGATCAATATACTTCATCCCTCATCCTGATTCCTACACCTCTGTCCTCCTCTCTCCCTTTTAAACTACCTAATAGATAATGACCAAAAGTAAGCTGCCTATCATGTTGTCGAACTAAGATGTTTGGTGCTGCTATTATCTTTAGGAAGTCAAGTAATCTTTGTGTGCTTTTCTTTGCACGAAAGAGCATATTTACACTAATTTTACAACTTCATGAAGTTTTTTGGTCTGTCTCAAATATTGCCTTATTCATTCTAGGGTTGACTGTGTCATAGTTGGTAATGACGCTACTGTCAAAGGTGGATCATACTACCCAGTGACTGTGAAAAAACACTTGAGGGCTCAGGAAATAGCTCAGCAAAATCGTTTACCTTGTATATACCTTGTTGACTCCGGTGGTGCCAACTTACCTCGCCAGGCGGAAGTTTTTCCGGATAAGGAGCACTTTGGACGCATTTTTTATAACCAGGCAAACATGTCTGGGTTAGGAATTCCTCAGGTAAGGACATAGTGTGTTATTATCGTTTGAACCTCAACCATTTGACCAGATTGTCAGTAGAATAATCAGTATTGTATCTGGTTTTTATTGACCATGAAGCCACATTTTAAGATTGTATACATACTGTACATAGCATTTATTGATTGGACAAAAATAGAACTGAAAGGTGTCTAACTGTTTATATCCTGGCGATGAGCCAACTTACTATGACTTTTGGTTAGCAGGGTTGCACATTACCCTAAAAATTAATATATGTGGTACAGTTTTCTTTGGGAATAAATGTATTATTAATTGGTTATTAGCTGAAGGTACCATAGAATAGCAATAGCAACAAATATTTGGCATTGTATACATTAAGTATTTATTTATAAATTGTGGAAAAGTCATTATACACCCTGTCCTCGGTTAGTGCTCTTAATTCGTTCTAGGAAATTCGAGCGCTAATTGAAACAGCGCTATTGGAAGCATAAAACTCCATAAGGACTAATGCTATTTTAAATAATTCGTTCTCAAGTTTTTATTGAAGGATATTTGAAACAGAACGAGTGCTATTATATAGATAACAGCACATGTTTTCCTTACTCTATAAATTTGAATGATGTAGCGCAGGTATTTTATGGAAAAAATTATTTAAAATTCAACAATAAAACAATAATAAATCAAATTTGGTCCCAATATTTTGAAATTCCTGTATTGCACGAAATAAAGCAAAACATCGCACTACATATTATTAAAACTTGAGGCATCATCATTAGAAAGGTGGTATGTACATTATAAATATAATCTGTAGTTCTAAAAGGATAATAAAATTGGTTGATTTGCGAGAGAAATAAAAAAGGAAAGGCTTCTAGAAAGCATATGAAAATAAGTCTGAACGGAAATCGTACATATCGAATTCACACTGCGATTCGATATAAACCTCTTCATAAATAATATTCGAAACTGAACTAACATTTTGCTGAAAAGAAAGAAAATACTCTATACATCATATGAATGGAATCACAATATACTGCAAAACAATTAAAACATACAAGATAATGAGCTAAACTCTGAAGCTAAGGTGTTAATTATCCTCATCCGTTCTCAGAACTATTTCGTTTGAGAAAGGTTTGGCGAAAAATGTATTCAAAGTGAGCTGTTTTATTTTTTTCTTGAAGTAGTTCTCTATAAAAATTCACAGCAAAGTTTATCCCTCTCACAACCTTCCTCATCAGGGTCTTTTTCTACCATCAAAGCACAAACACTATGGATGTGTTTTAATATTTCAGTGATATCAGATGACGTTAAACCTTGTGAATTTGTTTTAGCAATATTATGATCATTACTAATTTCCTCTATTTCCTCATATTGTTGCATTTCCATCAGTTCTTCATCCGCGAGTTCTTCCCTTTTTGCTTCAATCAACTCATGAATATCACGTTGCTTGATTTCTTCTAAACCTACTTTTCTAATACATATAAAGCTAATTCTCTATACACGCGGGCAGGAATTTCTTCAGGACCTGGGGATTTATTTGGACTAAGGATGAGTCCATTCCAAATGTCGATTCTCGATTCCATTGATTCTCAGGATTAGAATCGGTATCGAGAATCGATCGCCTAAAGTCGATTCCGATTCCATCGACTTCAGATGCATAAATATTCTAAACATTGACTATAAGCTGAGGATATATTTGCTATTTGTCAATAAATATACTTTTTGAGTGACTTAATTGTCTTTGTTATTATATTCCAGCCAGTACTTGGATTTAAATAATAGCTGTACGCTACTGGTATATCAATATCCCACCTGTAATTTGAAATAAGAATAGATGGAATCGGAATCGAGAATCAGGAATCGATTTGAAAGAATCAGAATCAAATTAAAGTGGAATCGACTCATCCCAAATTTGGACTTAAAGATTTTAGCAAGTTTTCTATTCTGTGAGTGCAAATATCGATAAGCGGCATCTTCTGTGGGAAGTGATCATTAAAATTTACGGATGTAATCTGTAATGACTTGTTGAGCACACTTTGGAAGTAGGAATTAAACAAGTTGGCTTTGTCTGAACTGTTTGTTAATATGTGTACCTTCCGTATCGGGCGTAGCGATCATGGTGAAATTTTCAAGTGCGGCGGTAGTTGTGGAGAGCGCTAATGCAGAGCGAGAGCATTAAGAAGAACGAAATGGTATAAAATTTTTGACAGCGTTAATGCGAAACTGCACTTATTGAGTCAGCATTATTCGAGGACTGGGTGTACAAATAGACAAATTTGGATAGTGTGTGAAAATCTGTGACAGACTTTCCATCTAGGATGATTAATGCATCCACTGTTAATGTCTGATCTAAATTACATATCTAGGTATTTTGAAACATTAGATTTGAGAATATTCAACCTAATCATTAAGCATTTGCCATTTTCCTTGTATTCCACACTCTTTTTCATCCAGATTGCGGTTGTATTAGGGAGCTGCACAGCTGGGGGTGCTTATGTTCCAGCCATGGCTGATGAAAGCGTCATAGTCCGTCGTCAGGGCACGATTTTTCTTGCTGGGCCTCCTCTTGTGAAGGCAGCCACGGGGGAAGAAGTGTCTGCAGAAGACCTGGGAGGTGCAGACCTTCACTGTGGGTAAGTACATACATATAATATCTTGCATTGTGATCAGTTAACTTGATACAGTAGAACCTTCATATTTGCAGTAGCTGTGTTCAGAAACCTTTGGTGGATAACAAAAACCTCTGATAACAACATATGTAATGTATTGGTCATTTCCATAGTTGGGAAAGTTACCAAAAAAAATTAATGAATAAAGTTAAAGTTAATCTCTGTAAAAAGTAACTACATACATAGTTAAAGTTGAAAGTTACTTTTCTGAAAAAGTAACTGAATAAAGTGAAAGTTAAAAAAAGTAACTTTTAAGTGAAAAGCTATTTTTCGCAATTGGGATAAAGTAAATACAAACTTCAAATTCTAGAAAAATTTATTTAAATTTTACTTAAAAAGTCATTATACTTAAATAAAATTCTCATTTTTGAAAATTTTTATCAGACATCTGTCCTCTCCTGTCTGCAAAAAGAAGAAAAGAAAATTCAAATAAGTTGACATTCCCCAAAAATTAACGAAAAAAATTAACTGAAGTTATTTTTTTATCAGTTAATGTTTAATTTCAACGATTAAAAGGTGAAAGTTAACTCTTTTAAAAAGTAATGGTTAAGTTAAATAGTTAACTACATTTTTAAGGATTAATTTTAATCGTTAAATTTTTAAACTGTTAATCCCAACTATTGTCATTTCTCTATTGCCTAAATGCATTCAGGTTACCATTCAAGGGAATAACCTACCCAGTATTCTTACTGGGGTTGTTTCTTTTATATTAACTTTTTTTTGTGTATATAATGAGAACATTTTATGTGTATTACCAT
This sequence comes from Pyrrhosoma nymphula, assembly GCA_963573305.1. Lineage (NCBI taxonomy): Eukaryota > Metazoa > Arthropoda > Insecta > Odonata > Coenagrionidae > Pyrrhosoma > Pyrrhosoma nymphula. Next base: position 56,043,177 of record OY754339.1, on the reverse strand, counting down.
CTCACAATTCTCCACAGCTCACTGGCTTTTTCTTATGCTAGGATATAATATTACCTTTTCATTTATCATCCTATCCCTTGTTCCTTCTCATGCTCCCCCTCCCCAAAGGTTTGTCCCTAGGAACACATCGGCTCCTGGAAGCCAGTGCAACGGGCACACAAAGCTCCTGAGCTTCCCTCGAGGTAATCCTATGGACCTCCATGTGTCGTGATCCTAAGTTTGAGGGCTCGGGGATGGCAGAAATTATTGAAAGGGTAGTTCATCTGCTCCATGACATTTCACTGCTTTGGTTTGACAAGGTTTTAACTGACATTTTTGGCAATTTTGAGGTTTTGCATGCTTTAGTATGCATGGAATAAGGACTATTCAGGAAAGTGACTTCAGATGCGATCTAGCGGATAATAAACAAAATACCAATTTGGCAAAGTTCTAATTGCAGGTTTGTGTAATTTTTGTTGCCTTTGACAAGGTTCTAACTGCTGGCCACAGCTTTTTGCCAGCAGACTGCAGTCTACAGCAGCTGTATCCAGCTAGTTTAACAGTCTAGAGAGAGAGAGATCATTGGCTGATTCCATAAATGTCTGTTATGGAATCAGCTGCTGATCCTATGGCAACGAAAATAAACAGCATCTATTCCTTGTTGTTATATTGGTGGGTTTTTCACAATAACAAGCAAAACAACTGTATAACTTACATGTTGGAATTATTCGTCATTCGGATTTGGGTTAAATTTGAACAGTTATATTTCGTGTTTTAGCTCTATTTATCTTTGCCCTTGGACTACAACCATGTCGTGGTGGAAGGGCTTGCGTGCTCCGATGACCCCTAGAGTTGAACTGGCAGGAGCAATGCTCCTGGTAAGGCCACCCATGCCAGATTAAGAGACAGACAAATGGTAGTCCGTTCAGCGTCTGTACCTCAGCGAGGTGGCTGAAAAAGGCGTCTGACCCTAGTGAGGTGGCCTCTCACGTGATGGTGTAACGTAGAAACCACTGTTGAGAAAGGTCACAGAATACAATCTCAATTTAAAAAAACTTGAAAATATCGATAGTTCTCAAATGAAAATGAATCCTGGCAACTATGGGACTCAGCCCAGTGAGCTGGGTGTCGTGCCCGGCAGTGGTGGGAGCAAGGCCCCTGCGGTCGTCATCACACGAAACCCTTGCTCAGAAGTAGAGGCAAATGCAGCAGCAGAGGAAAAGCAGATACAGAAGAGGGACGAAACAATCAAGAATAGGCTCTTGGAATGTTAGGGCTATGCTGAGGGCAGGCCAGCCAGAGAATATAAAGCAAGAAGTGGAGAGGGTGGGTGTAGACATCATGGGTATGGGTGATGTAAGATGGAAAGATAGTGGGGACTACTGGAGCAATGGCTATAGAGATATACGAGGGGGGACCCAAAAATAACCGGACACAATTTTTTTTAAATACCAGAATTTATTTTTTTAAGTTAGAAACGTTAGTCACCTTCGAAGTACTCTCCATTAACGCTAATGCATTGGTTCAAACGTTTTTTCCACTGCGCGAAACACCTTTGGTACTCATTCTTTCCGATGCCTTGCAGCGCCGCCTTCGATTCTCTTTTCACCTCCGGAATGTCTGCAAAACGTTTCCCTTTAAGCTCTTTTTTCATTCGGGAGAACAAAAAGAAATCACAAGGTGCTAGATCTGGTGATTAGGGTGGCTTAGGAAGCGGTGTCATGCAGTTTTTCACTAAAAAAATCACGCACAGAAATGACTGTGTGAGCTGGTGCATTGCCATGGTGGAAGAACCAGTCCCCACTCTGCCACAAATCGTGCTGTTTCAATTCGTCTCATTTGCAATTCTTCAGCTAAAATGCGCTGCACTGAACTCGACGAAAGACCAGATGGTTCAGCGAGTTCATTAATAGTACGCCTTCTATCCTGGTACACAAGTGCATGAATTTTTTCCACGTTTTCATCAGTTCTGGACGTGGAAGGCCGGCCTGGGCGTAGAATGTCTTCGATCACCATGTTGCCGCGTTTGAATCGCGAATACCACTCATAAACTTGAGTTCTTTTCAAGGCGTCTTCTTTATAAGCTCTATACAACATATCAACCACATCCGACGCACTTTTACCGAGCAGAAAACAAAATTTCAACGCTGCACGCTGTTCTCGAATATCAGCCATTTCCAAAATCGAAGAGGTCGATTAACTCGTCGAACGAAAACTGTCACAGGGGCTCGCTACAACCGTCTAAAAGGACGCCGCTTGCAACAATGACTCAGGAGAGGTTACTTAACACCCACCCAGTGGGAGAAGCCCGAACTACAAGAACGACGCACGCAGCGAATTCCGTCCGGTTATTTTTGGGGCCCTCCTCGTATATAGTGGAGGGAATGAAATCCAGCATTGCATTGCATTCGTAATGAAAAGGAAACTTGTTAGAAAAGTAGTGTATGCAGAACAGGTGAGTGATAGGATAATAGCAGTGGAAATAAAGGCAGATCCAACGGCTTTAGTTATAATTCAGGTTTATATGCCTACTTCTAATCATTGAGAGGAGGAGGTAGGAGGAGGAGGAGGACTTCTTGTATGATTAGCTAGAGGAAATAATTGGTAGTATACTTGGGGGCAAGCACTTGGTAGTAATGGGGGATTGGAACGCAGTGGTGGGTGAAGGAAGAGATGGGTGGGAGGTGGGCGATTATGGGCTAGGAAGGAGAAATGACCGCAGTTTTTTTGTTTTGTACATTTTCTTTCAAAATTGAAATGATACTTCCAGTGCATTCTGAAAAATATTAGAATTTCTAGTTGATGATAGTAATATATCAGAGTTCATAATGTGGTCAGACTCATGCGTGCCATAAAACAGAACTTCTTTTATTTCTAATACTGTGATGGATTTATTAAGAAATCATCCAAACATAAAATCAGTTACAATACATTCTCTTCCTGTACATACTTGTCGACAGCACAAACAGCGTAATTGAAAAAAACATGGCAAAAACAGGCTTTTATTCCATCATCGGATTAATCAGAATCTTGAGATTAATAAATAAATCGAACCCATATAGAATCATTCAACTGACACGACAGGATTTCAAGAACTTTGACGGGTGTGCCAAACTCCTTCACTACAAGGCTGTTCCTTTCACACAGGTCTCATCTCTACACTTCACTCAAACATTCAACATGATTTATTACAAAACAAGTCATGGTGAATACGAGCCATCTAATTGAGCAAACATTAAGTTGCTTGAAACCAGTCGCAGACAATCCTTCAAGAGTAGGTAGGAATATCAACACCTCTAGAGAAAACCTCAAAACTGTTTTTGATGTTAAACCCAAGACATTAAGAATACCCTTAGAAGTTTCAGAACTAAAGAAGCCAGATATGAAGGTAGCTTTCCCGTTCATGTCCACTGTTGACAGAGACTTCTACAAAGTTGTACTTAAACTGTGTATTTTTGGGTAAAGATAACAGTTTTTTAATTTTCTTATGTTGAATGAAGTTTCCATTTGAAAATTAATTTTAGTTTTCTTCAAAATTATAGTTTGACAAGGTTCTAAGTGCAGTTAGAACTTTGTCATTCTGAAATAAGTTATTTTTGGTTTGCCAAGGTTCTAACTGTTTTTATTTACATTTTTTTAAAGACAGAAAGAGATTGATTATCACAAAAAGGTTTTGTTAAGACTTAGCTTAGTTATACAAACCAAAAAATGTTAAAAGCATAAAACGTTTATAAAAAATGAACATGCCATAACAAACTAAATCTTGGAATGCTATTTTCTCAAAACAAGACCTGGATCAGTTAGAACCTTGTCAAACCAATGCAGCGATTTCCCAAACTCATATTCCACTCCTTTCCATTGGAAATATTTGTGCTGAGAAAAACTTACTGAGCAAACTGAGCCCCCAAATATAGCACTGGGCAATGCTAGCAAAACCCTCCATCTCACTAGGGGAGATGTTTTCTTTGATTTCGATTGTTTATAGGTCTCATTCCCGAGTACAGATGGGTAGATGAAAATTATTTCGGACACAAATACAGTCAAAATACTCGTTGTTTACATTTATTTCATTAAAATATCGAGTTCAGGTTCAGTAATTTGACGGACGATTTGTCCTTGTTGTAAATTTTTGTTGACTTCAGCAATTTTTTTCTTTGTGAATTTAAGTGAGAATTCATTTTTTTCTTGATATTGTGCATTTCATGCCTACTCTTCACTTTTTCTGAACTACTGTCACTACCTTTACATATGGGTGCCATCGTATTAAAAATAAATTATAGCTGTCACAACCACCTATGATGCAGTTATGAATATGGACACTGAGTATGCTCGAAGCCTATTGGTTCGTATTTTGTGGGCTCGGATGGCTGCTGAGGAGGAAGTGTCATCAGTCATGCACTAAGAGCTTGGGGACGAGGATGCACCTCGCATAATGGCATGCATTTGGACTAGGATGGATTATTTCTGGAGAATTTTACTTCTAATTTCCAAGCTGAGTGAACTGCAGATATGTGGGCTCAAGTGTATGTGTTTTTGCCAAAGTATACATTGTCTTAGTTTGTGCTGGAGACTATATATCTGACTGTTATTGATATTTTTCTATTCTCTTTAGTGAAGTTTTGCCATTAATAGACTGATGGTGTGCAATCTACTTATTTTTCAAAATGAATCACGCCTGTATTTCCCGTGATGTTTCGCAAAATGAAAACATCCCAAAAAAATTACAATTTGTACAAGGTAAAAGCTCTACTTCAAAAGCGATAAAAATTAAACTACCTAACTTTTGCCACAACTGGTGACCCATGGTAATAATAACAAGTAACTATTTGTTGAGTATCCTGAAGTACTGGCTGAGAAATTTCAAGCTTTACTTGGCAGGTGATTCACCTAGTAAGATGGCTTTTTTGGGGTCAATATTTCTACTTACAGCCTGCATGAAATCAAATGGTTCTCCTGAACACTTGGGCTACGATTTGAGATTTAACGAGAATCAGATTTATTTTATGAATGTACTATTTCCAAATTAGCCCTACCACTGCCAAATACACTCTGCCCATATTTTTAATATGTATTTATCCTAACTGGATAATTTTATTGTAAAAATATTGCAAAATGAGACTATGAATACAATAATTTTTGGATTTTCTCCTGGTGACTCAGGAACCATTCTGCTCCACTTTGAAGGAAACAATGAGAAAAGAACATAGTTTAAATGCCTGTAGACATAAGCATCCAAACTCACTCCATGTGCTTGAATTCACCCCACATTTCAGTGCACTTGCTTCTACTTATGGAAAATCTCTGAGATTTTCATGTAGGGCATCAGTTTACTTCATGGTAAAATATACTGAACGGATGGTTCTCTGGAACAGATTAGTATTGTAAAGCTAGGTTGGACTGTATATGCTATTCTGTAATGATTTTCATATTCTACAGTTTGAGTTACCATGCTTATGTGCAGGATATCAGGGGTTACGGATCATTATGCTGTGGACGATAGGCATGCTTTGTACCTGACAAGACGAATAGTGAGCAATCTGAACCATAGCCATGGTTCTCCAAGGGTGAGTTCTTCTGAGCCAGAGGATCCTGTTTACCCTGCTGAGGAACTATATGGGATCGTGGGTGATAATCTCAAGAGGACATTTGATGTCCGTGAGGTAATTATAATTTACAAATTGTGCAGTTATTTTACCCCTCCATTATTATGCATGATCATATTGCTTATTTGTTGCCTTCCATGCAGTAATTCCTTGTTTAATGCTAGGGAAGTTTTCCTATGAGTAATTCACCATTCAAATGTCCACTATGTAACTGTAAATGAGAGCATTTTAACATAATGGACCTTGGCTTGCATCACATATTTCACAAAAATCAAGTAGAGAAAGTGTTAAAAATGAAACATTCTATTTGAGATCCATTGGAATAATTTTTGCTTAAGACATTCATTGTGGTTATTAACTTCAATAATGATAACAATATTTATTTAGTCGGAAGTACACATTCAGGAAATAGGTATCATCAAGGAGATAAGGTAATGGAGATACAGTTTGCCAAACATGTCAAAAAACAATAAGGTGGTATGTGAAAGGAACTCCTCCACCTAATACAATGCAAGAGTGAATCATAAACTTGAGTATTGCCAAGCAAGTCATTGTGTGGCTGACAGGGGTAAATGGTTACATTGTTTGATGGCTAGATTAGGTAAATAATTTTGGGTTTTTGCTAACCTGCTTTGGTGTAGAGAGAGGAGATTATTTTTCCTTATGCTGTAATTGTGTTAGTACTCATGATTAAAGATAATACTTAGTACTTTTCAGGAAAACTTTTATTGTACGACACGTTTCACCGATCTACTACCTGATGTTGCCGTAAATCAGTGAAATGCGTCATGCAATAAACATTTTGTAGAAAAGTAGGTACTAAGTATTATCTTAAATCATGAGTACTAATATAATTAACTTCTATGAAATGAAGCCTGCCACGGTCAAGTTTATCTGCATTTGTGTGTTGCACATCTTGAAGGGAATAGATAGAGATTTTCTTTTACATGAACTAATACTCTGTATACACGCATGCTATAAGCAACAAAAAAATTTCAATCTTATATGCTGTAAGCTACATTTTTTCAGAGATAAGGATTTCTTTAGTGTCCTAATAGCCTTTTTTTGTGAAATAAATGTAGATTTCATGGTGGTTATTCTGTAATTTAACCTCACGGAACATGACGTTACTTATATGGTGAATATTACCGAAAGTGGAGTTGTAAACCATGTATTCCAAACGGCGACACGATGGATTCATTCATTTCGGCCGAGAATGGTTCATTTACCAGTTCTTTTGGTCGTGGAATTGAGCTTTCAAATCACCTGCTAAATGCTAGGCCATTTGGCACTGCTGTCGTTTCTAAATTTGCAGAAATCCCACAAAATTCACAAGGTGAGTTTGCTGTTATTGTTTTTGAAAAGTACTTTGTCCAACTAACCTCTGTAACTGAATAGATTTTTTACTTTTTCGTATTTCCAAGTTCCATGTTTGTCTTTTAAAGTCAACCATGATGCCATGGGTAGTGGCAGCACTCAGACACAGAATAGACATATCTATTCATAGTCCGTGGCTATTAAAAAAAGCATAATACAGACATCTCATGAAAGTGGTAGGGACTAACAAGTTTAACTTTCTTAAAATAAAGAGAGCCGTGTATAGTTTCCTATTTTCCTCTATTATGTGTTAGTTGTAGCTTAGTTTAGCATCAAGGTAAAAGCCAAGTAGTTTTGCTGGCTTCCAATTCACCGAGGCTTCACATTCACATTTCAGGCTGAGTTTTTTTTTCTTATGGTTTATCATTTGCAAATAACGTCATTTAAGGCAAGATCTTTGCATATCAAATTCTTGAAATCCCTTCTCGGGAGTGTATTTCGTCAATTTTCTTCCGGCCTCTTGGCAATTGCCATTGGAGACACCTAGTGGCAGTTTGTCAGCATTATTTACATACGGGCTTTGCAATTTGTAAATTAATGAATGTTTTATGAGCATGAAAAACATGGAAATCTTAGAGATAAAAAGATGAAAAACATCCCAGAACAATAAAAGAATTGTCTTTTTAATGGTGAATGAGAGTTTTATGTCGATGTTCAATGTAAGGAAGCATATTGGGTTGCTCTCAGGGTCTGAGAACATGCTCTCTAGTATTTCAGTGACTGGTGATCTCACGGTTACTCAGTTTTCAAATCTAAGGTGGTGTAACATTCGGAGTAAGTGGGGGCAGTTTTTGCTGACACCACAACATATGCTGTAGTGAAATTGCACTAAACATGGCATGACTGTATTCTTTGGTGAATTGTTTTGCCATCAATCAATGAATTTGCATTGCTTACTTATATTGGTTTCAATATTTTATAATTTAAAATATTGAGCCTTTGCATCATGCTCGAATATCAGTGTTTGTTACCTTAGTTTAGGGGCTTTTGTGACCAAAATTCTATTTATGTTTGTGTATTCATTTTTCAGGTTATTGCACGTATTGTAGATGGATCCAAGTTTGACGAGTTTAAAGCCCGTTATGCTGATACGATTGTTACGGGCTTTGCCAAGCTTTATGGCCATCCTGTTGGTATAATTGGGAACAATGGTGTATTGTTTTCTGAATCTGCACTCAAAGGAGCTCACTTTGTGGAACTTTGCTGTAAGAGGAAAATACCTCTATTGTTCCTTCAAAATATAACAGGTATGAATTATGGTTACTTCATTATACATAAATATTGATTTAGAAGTCATTTATCCATGATGCTATTTTACTTGGATAACTATTTTGAGGACTGCTGAGCTGAAGTTTCAAGGACGCTTTGTCATGTTGAGTGATCACCGGGAATCTTTTAAACATTTCATTCTAGAGAACTGGGTTTGGCCCAAGTCATTGATACAAAATCATCTTTGGAAAATGCTAGTTCCAAATCAGTTAACAACTCCACATCAAATTTAGAAACACTTTTAAATCTTTTGAATTATAAGTAATAATCTTGTTTGAAATATGCCATTCATTACTTTTTAATTGTTCAGTACGTGGGGATTGTAAAAATTACACTGGTCAACAAAAAAATATTTTTTTTGTCCTAGACATGTTGTTGGATGATCCTAGAGTTATTTTTCATGCTGATTCCGAATCTGGGCTCAGATTTTTTCTGTCGCGTTTACTTTCCTTAGGACAACCAGAATTAAATGGGGGTTCAATGGGGTTTCAGCAAATAAATCGTGAATTAAAAAAATGTGAAAAATGGGTACTTACGATAAAAGACTTACTTAGGACTTATTCACAATTAGATTGAATAATTATTCAATCTAATTGTGAATTTAGAATCAGGCCACAAGTATCTTGAAACTCTTCCTATCATGTAAGTTCTTAGATAAATATTTAATATTCTTTGGAAAAAAATATTCAATATTTTCAATAAGTTGAGAGTATTGGGTGATAGTTCAAGAAATTGAGAGGGTGCTCATTGCATTTCACTTTATCACTCTAAATTTGATTACAGAAATTCCAAGTGACACTTCTTTTTCCAATTCATAAGGACTGGCCATCTCTATGGAAAAATAACATATGGGCTCTTAATGAATATTTTAGTCTCCGATAGGGCACTCTTTGTTATAAAAACCATATACTGTCTGTAAAAAAAGTTAAGATACCTGAGGTTGGGTTGTGCTATCTTCAAAACAAAGAGATAAAATTTAAAGTGGTAAAATGCACCGAAAAGCTTGTTTATTTTTACGTATATTGATGCACACTGAAAATCACTTTTCCCTCTTGCTGTACTTATGGCATATTTTATTTGCAAAGTGTCACGGTTTTTAGCGTTTAAAAAACTGATTTCCCATGTTTTAGCATTATTAACTTGTGATTTTAAAGCGAGAAAAAGTGAGTTTCTTAGAGGATGATGATTTGTTTTTGTTTACATTTTTAGAACATTTTTGGGTGCTTTTCGTTCACTTCAGTGCGCTGCTCACTTTCTTTCATTCAATGCAATGCAACAGTGCAGTTTATTTACATTCATTTCAGACCCTGTGCACTTTTAGGCACTGTGCACTTCAAAACTGATCAAATGTATTATTAAAGTTGCCTGGAGTTTTGAACTCTTCTCGGGCTCTACACCGGGTGAGTGATTGGAATGTTGCCGACGTTTCGGGTAGCTACTCGTTACCCATCTTCAAGGCAAATGTCACGTAACGAAACTGTCCATTGGTAACTGAAGATGGGTAACGAGTCGCTACCCGAAACGTCGGCAACATTCCAATCACTCACCTGGTGTAGAGCCCGAGAAGAGTTCATCACTGCAATTTGCCGGGAAAGCGTGAAATCTTACTGCCCTGGAGTTTGTTTGAGAAAAGAAGAATTTTTACAATTACATCCTTAATTGTTGTCTATGTGTTGTATTTTTAGTAAATAGGACAAGCATGTGTAATAGAAAGTTTTTTTATTATTTTCTTGTCTAAAGCTTTCCTTTTTAAGCTTGTATATTGAATATACGATTTAAGTTATTCCCGGTGAATAATATTTAGGTATTCTTCTCGGGCTTTGCACCAGGTAATTGGCTTCATATTGGCCATTGGCTCCATTGTATATTGAACATTAAAAAAAATAATTACAAAATATTAGGCTGTAACTCTTGTCTACAGAATGTCCCCTACTGTCAGATTACCTAATGTTTCACCAGCGCACATTATTCCATCCATTATTGTTTGTGTGTGCTGAAGTGTCATAAGCACCATCTTCATCACTTTAATGGAAAGCTCCCATTAACCTGCCTTGCACAACTTGATGTGATCTGGAAATTTTATTTTGATTTTCTGTGAATTTGTTTTGCTCCTGGGTCAGAGGTGACATCTAACAACTAACCTGCGAAGGTCTATTCTCTGTACTGATGATGGCTTTTCTTCCTGTTGAAGGATTTATGGTTGGCCGTGATGCTGAAGCTGGAGGGATAGCTAAAAATGGTGCCAAAATGGTAACTGCGGTAGCATGTGCTCAAGTTCCTAAAATTACGTTAATTATCGGAGGCTCTTATGGTGCTGGCAACTATGGAATGTGTGGTAGAGCCTACAGGTGAGTTGGCCTTATTACACTTCTTATGTTCAGTTCATGGGCTACCAGCTGAGTTTCTCTGGAAATGAGGACGATTGGGTAAAAAAATGAGGACTTTTGAGGACTCATTCCCCTAAAATGCCATTGCATACCAAATATCTTCATACTCCATACATATGTACCTATTACATATTTTTTATGTATTTAATTAATGGATTTACAGGTACATGGTTGTCAATTTTGTTTATTTAGTAGCTCCAAATGTAATGGTTAAATTAAACTATCTAATTTAACACCTTTAAGCCAAAAAAAAGAAACATCCATGCCTGAGAGCAGTTTCAATCTCGTGACATTGGGGTTTTTCTGGATGATGTGTAGCCGTCTGTGATAGGGATGGGCAGTACCTACTCAAAAAAGTTCCAGTATTTTATTTATGAGTATTAACAAGCAATAATACTACTCGTCCGGTAGTACCGACGAAAAAATACCGGTATACCGGTATTTATGTGATTCATTAAATATTTTAATTAATTATAAATAAACATACGTTTCACCCTAATTTTCCAATATTTCAGAAAATTAGAATATCAGTTCAAAAAGATACGCAGAAATTTCCATCCCTCGGCATTTTTAATGAATATTCATCAAGAGTCTAAGGCTTTCCCGGCGTATAGCGATGTTGGGGTTATTTTGGGTTTCCGGCTGGGTCAAACTCTCCATTTCTGCCGATGTTTCGATGAACAAGTCGTTAATGAAAACTGTCAGAAACCCGGCTAATCAGCAAATACTTTTTATTTGATGCTGTTTGTTTGCGCTCGTTGATTTTTGTTGGAATGATTTTGAATCATATGAAGTACAATTGGTATTGTTTTAATGTTATGGTCAGGAAAAATCCCCTGTTTTAGTGATCAATCCTTGCGGTCGCACTAACGTTTAACTTACTGGAATAAACATTTGTATTTATACGGTTCAAAATCGTCGATTATCTGGTGTTCGGCATGCATCAAAAATTTATACTTACCTATTTTATCAATAATGATAACAAACATATCTCAACTTCACAGTTATGTAAATAAGAAAAAAAGACAGACATATTACAAGAATATGTATTTGAAAATTTAGTGTAGTTAGTAAATTATCGTAGTTCCGTTAGTTGATGCAATATGGCAGCACTGTCGAAATACCAGTATTTTTGGTTCCGGTACCGTCGGTAGCATCGATTTTAAATACTGGTCAGTGCTACCGGATTTAAAAAAAATTGTAATTGGTGCTACCGAATACCGGTATTTTTTGCCCATCCCTAGTCTGTGTACCATTTGTACCATCACCTCTCTCCCTTCTCGAATATCTATCTATATAACATGGCTGATGCTACTTGTGACTTTTAAATAGAGATCCGAGTGGAGGTTTAAAATTTATAGGGCCAAATTGCCTGGCAATTATGTATGAATTTTTCCCCAGACAGACAATGAAGAATGGTTTACGGAGAATGAGGACATGAATGAATGGGAAAATGAGGACAGGTGGCAGCCCTGCATGCAGTTAATTGATAAATTATTGCGACTAATTACATCAGGGGTTCATATCCAGCTTCATGTCAGCATGTGAAGCTCGAAGTACATTGGCCATCCTGGGCCATCTTGAGAGTTTTCAATAATGCTTAATCATAAAGAGTAGATATTGCTTACAGTTGGAGTGAGAAACTCATAAAAGATAGTGCTTTTGACTTTTTTTTCCTCCTCATTTCAAAGGTAGGCACGGACTTATTCATAAGGTAGAACCTTGAGCTATAGTTAGCCACGGAAGAAGCGAGTACAGGAGTAGTGCTTGCACACTGTTCTCATTGTTTCGGGCATGTTCTCATTCAACATGGATTGTCCAGAAGAATTTATTTTTCCAGAATTTTGGCTTTCAAAATTGGTAACCTCCTTATCCTTGCCTAAACTGGGCAACCACAGTAAAGGCTTTGGCCTCGACAATTGTGATATGAATGTAGTGAGCTGGTATCCCTAAGGTCTTGGTCTCGATTCCCTCCTCAATTGCATGGCTTATTTTCCTTGGGATTAAGGTCTTTCAAAATAATAAAACTAATCGATAAAGTAAAAATTGGGAAGGGACTATGTATTGTACTCTTTCTTGGTGCCGGTTCTCAGTTGCGGTTCTATAAATTTGTTCCTGATTCTCACATCTGGTTTTTCTGTAGCCCTCATGATAGTACCATCACAAATGCAGCAAAATTTAAAATGATTTAAAATAGGCTTCAAATAACCTCTAAAATTTTCTTTTTTAACATACATTTCCTGGGACAAGAAACAGAAAATTGATTTGTATACTATTTTACATCATGTAATCAGTTGTAATAAACATCGCACTTGGTAATGCACCTAAACATCTGAATCTGAATATTTAATTTCCACAATAAAACTCAAAATTCATTGACAATTAATAAACTCTAAAAACATTATGTGATAACATCACCACATTCATGAAATCAGAATAGATTTTGATTCTGTTTATCAATTTTCTGGAAGGTAAATTTTTGGCACAAGATAATATTTATAATTTTGCCTACTTACTAGATTTTCTTGAGACAGGAAGAGAAATTTATGGTGTGTGTGGGGATTTTGGGGCCTAAAAAATCATGTGTGCAATCTTCAGCTAAAATTTTACTGTTTCGGAGTTAAATAAAATATAAATGCTGTTTAGAAAAAAAACAGTGAACCAGTTTTTTCTGGTGGGTCCAGTACTTTCCGTTCCTGTGAGAACCAGTAAAACTGAGGAACAGGGGAACCAGTCATCTCTAATAAAAATATAAGTGTGCATTTAATCTTGTTGTTGAGTTATTAATTTATTGATAACATTTTCAGCCCACGGTTTTTATATATGTGGCCCAATGCCCGCATATCTGTAATGGGTGGTGAGCAGGCTGCTGGTGTTCTAGCTCAAATCACAGCTGATCAGAGGCAGAGGGAAGGAAAAACGGTAAGTTAGAAAATAATTTCTAATGTATTTATTACACTATGAGATGAATTTCTTGTTCTTAGCTTTCAGAATTTCTTATTGTCTCATATCTATGTCAGACACATTGATGCTTATTCTTAGGCGATAGAAGAACTACTAATTGTTCTTTATCGTGTACTAAAGTGATGACAGTATTTAACCTTTACATTTATCTGTGTTTGATGAATGTTAGAGATAACTTAAATAACTTTACATTAAGGAACCATGTACATACAAGCATACATGGTCATAACACCATGTTAAAAAATAGTTTATATGTTGCTCTACGTTTATCGACGAAAACTTTCAACCATTCTGACAAACTTGCACTAAAATTTTATAATAAACTCCCACGTAAAGCTGAATTGACCAGCTGTTGTAAGTTTAAAAATGTATTTGAGGATTGGTTGATTGAAAACCCACTGTATTCATTAGACCAGTATTTTGAAATCGAATTTCAAAGGTGGAGTTATACTTAGTAGTACATAATATATACTATCACTTTGTTTTAACTGACATAATGTATGTAAGTTGATATTATTTGACAGCATCTTCAGTGGCATGTGTTACACTCTAATGAATGAAGATTATCATAATAACTAAATGTTCAATTCTCAGTATTATAACTATTGTATTACCAACTTGTACAGTTGATCACCCTTAATCCATCACTGTCGGGACTCGAGCGATGCCGGATTAGGGATTTTGCTGGACTACGGGTGCTGTGGTAGTAACCAGTATACTTATAGGGTCCGTGATGTTTTTTATGAGGGGATTCAATAACCTATAACAAATTCAATGAAATTTGAATAAACTCTGTACAATTTAACGAATAATTTGAAAAAAATAAAAAATAAACTTTCTAAATTCACAAACACAAAATCAGTCAATCAAAATCAGTATTGGGAAACGGCAGAGTGAAAAGAATGTGTAGAACATATAAACATATTGCTGCATATCTAACAGTATAATGTTGTCAATTAATAAATAATATAAATAAATAACAATTTTTCATTGCTTTCAATGTTCCTTCTGTGTTTAATACGTTTTATGCTGATTCAATGAGCTGTCTACGCCGTGCCGTCAATGCTCGCTGCTTACGGTGCTTCCATCTGTGCGGCTATCCGTCGATACATCGGGAGCGATTGAGGAGGAAGATTCTTGTCCATCGCTTGGTTGATTTTTTGAACATATCTACAATCTATCAAATTCTATAAAATATTTTAGCTTGCTCCTTTAACATTTGGCCTGAAATTCTGAGCCCTTCACTTTGACGCAGTCGAAACCACTGAAAAAGTACGCGATCTAAAATGGCACTAGACCCTTCTTTCATGGTTTTTCTTATCGCCATCCCTTTCACAGAAAAATTTGAGGATCTTCTCTTTCTGCTTCTTATTGTCATAGATTGTAGAAGATCCAACGGAGTACATAACACATGTACAGGCGCTTCTCTGATGTACCGAAAACAAGTTTTTTTCAATACTTTCGCTTATTCTATGATACCTAGTTAATGTTCTGTGCTTTTGCTTCGCCCCCTTGCTACTGCTATAACTGCTTACGTTAGAAATAATTACGGATAAAACTATGTAGATGACAGATAATTTATACTTCGTTGTTGCCACTAAGTATAAAGGAAACATGCGCGTGCCATGTAAGACCGGTACTGTCCATCTCAGAGATGCCACACGCCCTCGTCTCGGCAATGACACAATATGTCCTCAATTTCCTGAATGAAGACCTTCATTGCACAGAATAATTAATATAGACAACAATGTTTGCAAAAAATCTTCCAATACTCGCTCTTTAATGGGAGAATTTTTGTTAAGAGTGGGTTACATTTTCAGTAAATACCGAAGCAATGATTCGGCAAAAAAGTTTCTGTTTTCCACAAAGCGCGCCTTGGAAATATTGCTGGATTATGGGTCTTCCCGGATTAGGGATTTCTGGATTAGGAGTGCTCAACTGTATTTTAATAGGGAAATTTTTAATTACCCAAGGGTGCAAGTTCGGAGGATCTGGGTTCGAATCCTAGTCTAGGCGAACAATTTTTCTCACTGTGAATTCCTCACATTTGTGACTCTGGTTTTTATTTTTTATTTTGCTCTTTTAGTGGACCCCTGAAGAGGAGGCTGCGTTGAAGAATCCAATTGTTAAAAGATTCGAGGAAGAAGGCAGTCCTTATTTCTCAAGTGCTAGGTTGTGGGATGATGGAGTGATTGATCCTTTGGACACGAGGTTCATCCTTGGTGCTAGTTTGTCAGCTGCTTTAAATGCTCCCATTCCTGACACTAATTTTGGTGTTTTCCGAATGTAATTCGGAGTGGTGCGTGTGTGTGTCGTGAAAGTGTGATCCTTGAGGAAGATGTTCATGGGTGTTCGTGGAAGAAATTGCTCAACTTAATATTTTATGAAGGTATGGCTGGTAGATATTTTTTTGTAGTGAAGATTTTAATTGAAGTAAGAAAACTTAAAATAAAAACAGCGATTCCACGGAATGGATTTTTACTACTTCAACTACCGTATATTTTCGAGTATGAGTCAAAAGTCTTCTTTTTGGGAAAAAAATATCAACTGAAATCCTTGACTTATATAAATTGAAGGGAAAAAATTGCTGAATCTCTTTGTTTGCATTGGTTTTGCAATATTTGTATAGTACAATTAGCCTCATGGAATGCATTAATACCGCAAAACCATAGTAACAAGTGTGTGTATTTGACAGTGGCAGGTCCTAATAGGAAGCTTAGAACATAAATCTAATGCATTTTTGGGCAGAATTTCTCCGTGGGTTTTCAGTTATAGAGATAACATAGTTCTAGATAATATAGTTCTATGCAGCCGATACACATAAATATTGATCTAAAAATTGTCACCTTATTTAGTAAGTAGACTATAATTCGAAGGTAGGGTTTTATTGGCTGAAAAAAAGAAGAAATTTCTTGACTTATACTTGAGTATATATACTGTAGTTTTGCTGCACTAGCTTTTTCAGGAATGAGGTTGTTTTCTTTAAGAAGCTACAGTGTTGTGAAACTAGTGGACACTTTAAAAATGCTTACAGTGGAATCTCAGAAATTAATTTGAAGTTTTTCTAACACGTCACAATTTTTAAAAATGGATTCATGTACATAATTCTCTTAAAATGGTAATATGGAAAGTAAAAAAATTTCTTTTTGGGTATACAATTGCAGAAATTCAATGGAAACTTTAGCAATTGCATCCATAGTGGCGTACTTGTAATTCAGCAATGAAAATAGTTGTGATTGTACTCATGTCAAAAGTAAAAACTTAACTTCCAAAACTTTCAATTATGCATATGGAAATGAGTTAAAATTAAAATTGTAATTCATGAATTACAATTGTATGAACAAAAAATAAATAAAATTGTACTTCATTAATTACAATTGAGGGCCTGAGAGTCAAAGTAATACAAGTGACAAACGTCGTCCAGTGTCACCTCTGTCACTTTACTGCAGTAAGAAATGACGAAAAGCAAAGTAACTTAAGTGTTCGGTGGCTAGATCACAGCACAATAGTTTCGAACACTTGTATTCCTTTCCCTGTAGCTACCTGACGGTACCAACTTAAAAAATTTGCACTTATATCGTTTTTTGTGTTGATGTCACTTGTATTACTTTGACTCTCAGGCCCTCAATTGTATCAAGAAAATGCTATTCTTGTCAAGTAAATCAACAATTGAAATTACATCGAGAATGTGAACAGCTTATCGTCCATGGTGTAACTTATTTTAATGGTATTCATTCATTGTAGGTAAAACCTTCTGTAAATTTTCTTTCTTCCTTAAATGTTTCCTTTTTCTTTGCTTACCCTTTTGCATTTTTGCCTTTTGAATGTGCATTTTTGAGAGCTTACTCGTGCCTTCCAGTGTCTCAGATGCTCAGCCCTGAGATATGTCAGCCAATGTTTGGATTGCCAATGGACATAAGATTGTGAATTATCATGTAATTTCATTGTCGTTATTGTTGTTGTTATGTACCATGCTTTTTATAATTGTTAAGTTGGTATTTATTAGTTTTTTTTCCATATTAATTACTATCATGTAATGATGTTGCTGCATTTTTATGTACAGCAAGGGTGATGTGAGAAGATGTAAGTTCATAGTTCAAAGTGTATGGGATCATTGTAAATATTAATTTACAATGTTAGTCATAATACTCATTTATAGACAATTATATGGCGATATCTCCTGATTCACTCCATTGCTATCGTGGAGAAAAATCAGCTATGAATTTAGTTATTGTTGCAGCTATGAAAAAGATTTAGGAATCTTAATTAACATATGGTGTTTTTTACATCATAGAACCATGGGAACATATTTTTTTTAGATACTTGTATGCTTAGAAAATCAAAATGGTGAGAAGAAATCTAAAAACTATAAAGTACAATTCAGGAGTACAAAAGCTTCATATGTGCTGGACCATATTTGGAGCCATTTGATTATTGGTAGAACTTCATAGGAAACCATAGGTGGCTCAGGCAGAGGAAGTTAATTCCCTAACTTAACAAAGGAAACGGTTGTAAAATCCCGTAACTTTAATTGTGAATTTTCATTCTTTTGTATGTGCATGTGTATCAAATGAAGCTATGAGAATTATAAATTCCATTATGATTTGGTTGTAATCCTTGGAGGAATGAGAAGCCTACTTAGTCCCGTTGACTTGTAAATTGAAAGGCCCTGGAGGACATCTTGCAGGCCACATGTGCTGTGTGGATACTGTATATTCCAAATGTTTATGTATTCAAAAGTTCAGGTTAACTGTTAGTGAATTAGTGGTTTCTATGCCAAAAATGCCTTCACACGAAAAGAATAGCTCACGTTGGAAATAAAATTGAACCATGCTTTTTCAAAGCTTTTGAACTTCAAAGTCAGGGAGGGAGACTATATTCGGACAAATGTGGATTGAAATTCCATTTGGAGGTGCATTTATTTGATAAAAGAGTTACATATTATGTGATAAATTATGAGTTTATTTATTTATGTTGACTAATAAGAATGTACAAGTAATTTAATGCATAACATAGTTCATGAAAATTTTTCATTGGTGAAAGAGGAAATTAAATGATCAAATCATTAACTTTTGGAAGACGTATAAGCCTCATAAGCACTAGCTCCAACCACCCCCCAAATTTCGTAATGAGTTTATGACTTTATGTTTCTCATTTTTATTGATTCTACATATGGCCAAATATTTGTGCCACTGACTGTTAGAGATTAGTTATTTGTTCAATATCATCAATTCATTAATTTTAATGTGGTGGATTGGTTTTGTATTACTGTGCAGTGCATTCCACAAAAATGCCAATTATGTAGTTTATTTTGTACAATCCACCAAAGTTCTCCCATATTTTTGCATGCAGAAACCTGGAAAAAATCTTTGTAAATTAAGGTTGGGGCCATAATTTATGTAGGTATTTTTTAACTTTAGATTTTGTGGGCATTGTTTTCCTCAGTGGGCCTTTACGTAGCTCTGTGAAAATTGAAGTTATTGGTGGCAGCCGATACTTTGTGGAATTCCTTTGTAGGAAAAGGATCAAATACTTTGCACTATTCCACTGTAGAAATTTGATTTATTGAGTCGACATGTTTCACTGCACTGCAGCATCATCAGGACTGAATACAAGGTTATCTTGTATTCAGTCCTGATGATGCTGCAGTGCAGCGAAACATGTCGACTCAAATCAAATTTCTACAGTGGAATAGTGCAAAGTATTTTATCCTTTTTCTTCTGTGAAAATTATACCCGAGCTCCTTAGAGAAAAATGGGTTTTAGATTAACAACTCCACCTGTTAGAAAAAATTTAGTTTCTAATTTTAAATACATACACTAGATTGTTGTTATTAGATAAATTCATGTAGGCATGAAATCAGCTTTTGTGTAGTTACTTGGTTTTGTAAAAAAATTATGGTACAATTGGTATTATAATACCAGAAAGATAAAGTTTAATAAACCTTCATATGAATATTCCATTTTTTTTAAACACTAGTCGGTAGAGTGATAGCAACTTGTGGTCATCCCTTATCCTTTGACTTGATGGCATCAGCAGTCCATTTGGGTGTTTTTGTGTAATTACTGTGTCTGTGTTTGCACTCCACAAAGTCATCAATTGAGATTAACAGCCTTGTGAACCACTTTGTGAAGCCATGTGTCCCTGATGTAAGTTGGTCCCTGGCATGGGATTAATTTCCCCCTGAACCTCTTGAGTGTGTCTGGCGTGGGTTTCTCTTGAACAAGGCTTTATCTTTTTGTTAGAAAAACTCTAGTCAGTAGAGTGATTTGAGTTCTGTCTCAGTGTTGAATTTATTGTGCCATATTGCCGAGTTGATCCACGGCACGGATCAATCCCCAGAAAATTTCTCAATAGCCCCATCTTTTTTTAACCCAATCTTCAAGAAAGGTAAATGTTTACGTTTATTGGAGTCATAACCTTTAAATAATACAGCTAGCCATAAGAGCTTACTTCTTTGTCCTCAAAGCATATGCGGAGGAGATGCTCAAAATGTTTCCTTAACATCCACAACTCAGCAGAATATTTTCTGCAGGATAATCATAATGTTCCCATTGCATATGCTCTGGAGAAAAACCTATTGAAATTACAAAATGTTTGTAGTGAAATATCAACTCTTGCGTATGTAATTTGGAATTTAACCCAAGTGGCAAAGTTGCAACCCATGTTTTCACAGTTAACATAAAGACAGTCAGTCTTGTTGATATAAAGCTAAGTCCTTATAAGTTGGTACCAGCCTTCGCTGAGTCCGGAGAGAAATGACATAAATCATAGATAGATAAATGTCTTTATTGGCGTGAGATTGAGACTTTAAAAAGTCCCTTCTTCCACCTAACCCCAAAGAATAGGAAAAGTAGTGATGTGCCTTAGAATATAAAAGAAATAGTTATCGATAGTTTATAAAGTACATTCTGACCAATTAGAAACCATATTTTCAATTGGTCAGAATGTCTTCATGACATATGATTAGCAGCATATTCTCAGCACATTAGTAATCAAAATATGTATTCTCATTGTTTCATTTAATTATTCTACCAGACGATTGGTAGGTTCTTGGACAGTCCCCATCCTGCATCCCAATTTCTGAACATTGTCTTTCTTTCCCTCCTAAGGATGTCCCGCCATTAGATTCCTCTTAAATCCCTCATATTTTCTACCTCATCTTATTTCGTCCAGAATTCCTATCCTCTTCATTCCTCGTGTACCGCCGCATTATATTCAAGGTGGAGGTGGCGGACACGAGATGCAGGGCGTGCCGAGCCCAGCCGAAGACTTTGAGTCGCCTTCTCTCCAGCTGTAGTTATTACGCAAGGTCAGCGTATCTAGCTCGGCACAACATGGCCCTGCGGGTGTTATACTTTCATCTTCGACACCATTATGGCATCGACGAAACACCTGTGCTGCCCTATGCCCCTGGAGATATTGAGTCGGTCGTGGAGAACGATAAATGTACAATCTGGTGGAATTTCTCCTTCTCCACCACCAAGCAGTTGGAGGCGACCAAGCCTGATATCGTTCTCCTCGACCACCTCACATGCCCCATGTTCGTGATCGAGTGTTCTGCTCCGGCTGAAATGAACATGGATGCGAAGGAGGTGGAAAAACGGACGAAATAATAAGACCTGCTTTTCAAACTTTGACAAATGTACCCCGGACACACTGTGAAACAAGTGGTCCTCATCATAGGTGTGCTCTGTGGAGTCTAGGGCTCGCTGCTAAATAACATCAAGTGCATTCCATCCTGTGTGGCACAGGTGGAATCACTAGTTGCACGCATGCAGAAGGCCGTCATCCTGGGGTCACTCCGTCTACTACGTACGCATGACCCGACAGCAGTGTAGCCACTCATCCGATGGGTGTGGGACGTGGCAACGATTACTGCCCAACCTCTCAAGTCTCAGGCCATTATGACCGCAATGAAACATGATGCTTGCTGGGGACTCGGTGGGATGTGTTACAACTGTAACAAAGAATTATTATAATTTATTCACACCGAATGGGCAACATACATTGAATGGTTGTGTCACATGAAAATAAACATAAAGTCATAAAATAAAGTACAATAAAATGGGTTTACATGCATTCATTTAAATATTCACTGATATCATAAAAGGCTTTACATGCCAAAAGTTTCGTAATTTAACTTTAAATAAGGAAGGGGGACAAATTTTTAACTCAACCGGTAGTTTATTGAAAATAATGGCCGCAGTGTGATGAGGTCCCTTGAGAGCTAGATATAGATGGTGGCTTTTGAGGTGAACATCACCTTTTGTGCGAGTGTGATGGTCGTGCCATCTTCATTCCTTGTAAAATGCTGAGGATACAGTTTAACCAAAGTGGCACAGTTCAAGATAAATATGGAAGGAAGTGTTGATATTTTTAGGGCCAAAAAGGTAGGTTTACCAGGAGCCCTTTTTGGGACTTGAACCATAGCTTTTATTGCCTGCTTCTGTAGAGAAAATAGTTTTTTTGCGTGGTTTGAGATTCCCCAGAACATAATGCCATAAGATATATAAGCATGAACATTTGCATGGTAAATAAGTTTGAGGGTAGCAGGAGATAGAAAAGGTGCCAGCCTTCTGAGCATAAAAATACCAATGCTTACCCGATTCATGATGGCCTTGATATGAGGTGTCCATTTAAGGTCATCCAAAACCAGAAGACCTAAGAATTCAACAATTACTGTGGGAAATTGGCTCATTTATCAGTTTAAGTGAATGATTAGCCATGAATGTGTCAGTCTTGCGGTGGAAATCCAGGAAAACAGTTGTATTAATGTTAATTGATAGATGGTTGTTATTGCACCACTCAGCCATCCTAGAAATGGAGGTATTGACGGAGTTTACCAGATCAGAAATATTACTGGAATGTGATAGGCATGAAGTGTCATCGGCATATAACACAGCATCACCTTGAGGAAACAGGTTTGGCAGGTAGTTCACAAAAATAATAAACAGAAGGGGGCCAAGGATGGAACCCTGAGGGACCCCAGTAGTGATGTCCAGAGGGGAAGAGAATGAGATATCTTTACTATACTGTGACCGGCTCATTTATTTCACAATTTGGTGTCTACCAGTTAGATATGACCTTATCCAATCCAAAGCCTTTCCTCTTATTCCAATGTTGGCCAGCTTAAGTAGGAGAATACCATGATTGACTCTATCAAAAGTTTTTGACAAGTCATAAAACACTCCTAGCGAGTGTACACGGGCACTATAGATCGAGTTCAACAATTGGAATGCCATTCCATGACCTTACTCAATTCCATGGCCTTACTCAATAGTGTTTTTTATGTGACACCATCACTTAAGAGGCCGTCCCACTGGGGTCAGATGCTTTTTGTAGCTGCTTCACTGAGGTACAGATGCTGCACGTTTGTCTTCTAACCTTCAACCTATCTTTACTCAGAAAAGCTTCTCATAATGTTCTCACAGCTTATGCTTAGTAGCAGATTCTCAGCGCATGTGCTAGCATATGCTGGCATGAATTATTGCTGACTGGATTACCATCTATCCTCCTGGAGATACACAATTCTTGCTGTTAAAAAAATGTCATTTTGAGGTAAAGACTCATTTCTTTCAACTAAAGATTTATAACCACTAAAAGAGGAAGTAAAAAAATCATCATTAATTGACACCATGTACAATTTCAACTGTGAATAACTTCAGCAATGAATAAAATACAATGATAGATTCTGTGAAAACAAATATAATTATTTCTACCTGTGGTAGTAATCAATGCACCACATGAGGATGGGCTGCAGCCTGCAGCAAGCCAACAATGTTTGGGAGCAATGCGAGTGACTGATTTCCAAAAGGCTTTTAAAATCCAAATTATATGGAAAGAAGAGAAAATGCCTGAAGACTGGAACATGGGAATCATACATCCTGTCCACAAGAAAGGTGATAAATCTAAATGTGAGAACTACAGACCAATAAAACTACTTAGTATAGCATACAAAGTTTTTAGCAATATTCTAGCTTCAAGACTCGAACCGCTCATTGGACAAAAAGTTGGAGATTATCAATGTGGTTTTCGGAAGAATCGTACTACCACTGATCAGATTTTTATTATGAGACAAATATACGAGAAGTGTTATGAACTCAACGTAGAAGTACATAGCCTATTTATAGATCGCAAGCAGGCTTTTGATTCTGTCAAAAGGAGTGCACTATATGACGTCATGAAAGAATTTCACATCCCCTCTAAATTAATAAACTTCATTAAAATGACACTAGACAATGCTAAAAGCAAAATTAAAGTGAATGGAGAACTATCATCTCAGTTTGAAGTCAAAAGAGGAGTCAAACAAGGAGATGCATTATCATTGATGTTATTCATATTGGCTTTGGAGAAAGCAATGAGACAGCTCCCAATAAATTCTGGAGGAACAATAATGAACCGACAAACCCAATGTGTTGCCTATGCTGATGACTTGGCTGTAGTCTCAAGAAACAAACACTCAATGGAAGAGATTTTTATTTATATTGAAGCCGCATCAGAAACACTGGGATTAAAAATTAATGAAGATAAAACTAAATACTTGAAAGTGGAAAGAAATCAAGAAAAAACTAGAGAACCAACAATAAAAATTAACAACAAACATTTTCGAAGAGTGGAAAGCTTCAGATATCTGGGATCCTTGCTAACAGCAAAAAATCAGATTTCCCTTGAAATTCAAGACAGGTTACACATAGGTAATACATGATATTATGCACTGCAGCCTATTTTCAGGTCAAGTAATATTTCAAGGAACACCAAAATAATCATATACAAGACAGTGCTAAGACCTGTTGTCCTATATGCATCTGAAACATGGGCACTAACAGTTACACAAGAAGAAATAATCAGAAGATGGGAAAGAAAGGTTTTCAGAAGAATATGCGGTGTCGTGATAGGTGCAGGAATATGGAGAATAAGAACAAATTCTGAAGTCTATGAACAATACGATGAACCAGACATCATATCAGTTATAAAGCAAGGAAGACTTCGTTGGGCAGGTCATGTACAACGCGTGGAGGAAAGCAGGGCAGTCAAAAAGGTTTTCAATGGCACTCCAGGAGGGAGGAGAAGCAGAGGAAGACCACGAAAGCGGTGGCTTGATGACTTACAGACCGACTTGAGAAGACTGGGAGTCAGAAGATGGAGGCGTGTTGCGGAAGATAGAGAAGAATGGGGGCAGATCATTCTGAAGGCCAGAGCCCTACATGGGCTGTAGCGCCAATGATGATGATGATTTTAAAATCCAAAGGGCATCATGTGGATGTCCTAAATGCATGCTAGATGTTATTCTAAATGGACAATTGGACATCCATGGACATCCAAACTAGAGATCCATCTTAATGGAGTGTGATAGTGTCTCACTTTGTCCTTGTGGTAGCCACAAATGGTGCATGCGAGTAAGGAATGTTTGTTGTTCAAGATGGAATATAAGATCAGTGTAGCAGTTCTAATGGCAGAAATTTTTCTGTGATTGCCAATTCATACTCGGGCACTAGTCTCTATAGTGGGATGTTAAACTTTTGATCACTTGGTGACTATCGTTGAGTAAATAATTATGTTTCTACATGCTCTGTTATCCCCATCCCCAAACCCAAGATTTCTCTGCAGTATGATATCTAGAAATGGTTAGATATGTGAGGCTTGCTCCTGGAACACACTTGCAGATATCTCCTCTGGACCTGAGTTTGGGTTGGAGGTTGGCACCTCCTGGCTTGTTGCATTTGATTCATTGTAAGTTTTTAATCATCCCTCAGCAATGCATGATTGTCCCCCATCAGTTCATTAATGACTGAGATATTTGCATCATGCTAGGAGTCAAAATTTGTGTGTATGGTTTCAAAGTGTTGCCGTTGTCGATGCTGTTAGTGACTACTTTGCCATTTTTGTCTGTCAGTGACTCAGTTGAAAATTTACCCTATAATTCCTTAGTGAAGGGCCAAAATGAATTTGGGTTTTCATCTAACACCAATTACTGTTTTCTTGAAGTTTTGAGGAGCAGAATGTATTATTCTCTTTGGGTTTTAGTATTGAAAATTGTCGTTTTCTCTAGCTGTTTACTATATCATTTTTTGCCAGATTTTTAGGTGTTTCTTTAGGTTTACATAACATGTAAATTCCTCTGCTTCTTGAGTTCCCATCTGAGTTCATTTTCATCCAGCCAGGTTCTTGATTCACATGTATTTGGAGTTGTGAGTGGTCTGTGCTTGGCTGTGAAGCTCTCCTTCACTGCTGTCATCACCTGCATCAGATGCTGGAGAATGCCAAGGTTTTCATACATCTCTTTGTCTTCATGGAGACAAACTAAGTTTCTGTCAACTTTCTAGGGAGCATATTTATTTTATTTCCCAAATCTTCACTTTGTCAGGGAGATGGTTTCTCATTTGTCCAGTCTGAATGTCATCCCTATATCCTTACTGTATTTGTACACAATATCCTGGGCAGCACAGATGTCTTTCATAGTTGAAGCATACAGCTTGAGGTAATCCATATAAAAGAAAGGGGTGACCGTATGTTTTCTGTTACTTGGAGCACCGCTCATATATGGCTGTGTACTGCATGGTAATGTCTTTTTGGATTTGTAATAGGAGAAAAAGTTTTTTTATCATTCATAGGTTGAAATAAATTTGCAAGGAACATTTTGTAAATATGTACATACTACGAAGGATAAAATTGGTGGATATTTCAGTAGTTGAATTGACCCTTGCTTTGATTTCAGCTACAGTGCTTTAAATTGTATTGTATTTAATTTCATATTATCATTGGAAATGTGGAAATTGGTATTATTGAGCTATGATGAAGCACCTTTTATACATCCTTCCATATTCTTATTTTTAACCTTATGACCCCTTCTGGTACATATTTCATGTCAGTCACTGAAAGCCCATTGCCAGATGTCATTAGGCAGTCTTAGCTTAAAATTGATTGAAATTTTTTAAAAAATGACAACCCCACCTCCCTGTTCACCAAACATTTGCTAGAAGCTAATCATGTCAGCAACTTTGAGCCTGAGATCCTTCATGTGGAGAGGAAGGGTCCCAAGCTGGACGCCCTAGAGTCCTCGGAAATTTTAAAAGTGGTATGTCGTGATGGAGGGATACTTCTTAACGAGGTGATTTTCCTTTCTCATTCCCCATTACTCAACCTCTCGCCCACACCCGTCATTACTGACCACACTCCAAACCCTCACCCCACCCTCCCACCTAACGTCTTAGTGTGACACACCGCACCCTTTTCCTAGCCTTTCTCTTCCCGAGTTTTCCCCTCCCCCCCCACCTCTTACTTCTTAACAATGTGATTTTCGTTTCCCATTCCCCATTACTCAACCTCTCGCCCACACCTGTCATTACTGACCACACTCCAAACCCTCACCCCACCCTCCCACCTAACGTCTTAGTGTGACACACCGCACCCTTTTCCTAGCCTTTCTCTTCCCGGGTTTCCCCTCCCCCCCCCCACCTCCCTTCGTTCCCACTAAACTACCCACTTCCCCCTCTACCTCACTCATCCCCTTGTCCAGCCTTCCGCCCCCAATTGTTCCTAGTGTATTTAAAGATGTGATTTCCTAGTATTTGTACCTGAAGATGTCGCTCAAGCGATGAAACTGGTCGTATTAAACTTACTCATGTGAAATTTACAAAGTTTTTTTTTATTCCGATATGAAGCAATTTCACAAAGTTACGCCTCAAACCATTCAATTTAAAATTGACTGTATTTGATGCAGGGTGGTTTTCCTTGGGTTTCCAAGGGAAAAATAACCCATCAAGTAAGTCATAAAATATGGAATATAAATTGTGTGTATCTACTTCATGGTTACATTACATGCAGTGCACGTTCTTCTTTTGTCCCGCATATCTTTGGTGGATTTGTAGATTGGGATATAGTGCGGTGGTGAAGCTGGGTGTTCTGAGAAAGATTTGCCACTTATTTTCTGCTATGATTGAAACCTTCTAAAGCTTCATTTGTTGTCTAACCCAACATTTTTTTCCATAAATTTGATCTCTAAAAGTTTGACTAGGTATACAGAATTATTTACGACATTTTTAGCCTCACGTGAAGTATGGAATTAATCTTTAGGGTTCTCGCTTTAAGTCGAATTATGTGTTTTAAATTCAGAAAAGGAGTGAGGACAATGTGTTATGCTCCTCTTAGAGCTCATTGTAGACCTTTATTTTAAATAGGCGTCTTAATGGTCCCATTAATGTCTTTTATGCTGTATTGTATGTCAGGCAAAGTACTTCCCTCTTTGAAGAAAAATTTATGAATATCCCAGTTATGATACTAGGCAAGATAATAATGATCTGTACATCCTGAAGCAAAATGCACAACTTTTCTCCTGCTGACCAAGAGCCAGTTGAATTAATTTTTTAAATGTCTTGTCACCAGTAATTAAAGGAGTTTCTTCTCTTCCATTGTTCTGAAAACGTATATATTTTTTTAAGAACAAATGTTTATATAGCTCTAATAATATATTTAGTATTTTTTAAATTTCCTATTTCTGTTTTCTAATGATCGTGCTATGCAAGTGAATTGCTGTGTCATTTGGACACATAAATTATTACTACTTGATTAACCACCTCTTAGTTTGGGTATTAAAAGCATTTAGGGAATACCTTCATAAATGAACTCCCACAAAGTGGAGCCTGAGACAATTGAGGAATACCTTCTGTTACATTGGAAATTGTTGACTGTTGGATGGAATTACATCATACATTTTCATTTTGTTCACTATTACTATATTGTTCATATTTGCTCATAAATTCATTCAAAAGATTAAATATGTATCGTATAATATGAATTTATTAAAATTACAAAATATAAGTGTTCTCAATCAGGAGTGGCTTAAATAAGGTCCCAGCTAAGGCAGGGAGACATCAAATAATTATCGAGACATAAAAAAACATTGCTTTTGAGAAAATTTATAATAAAACAATATACTTATAAATGATAGTCATGTAATGCATGAGGAATAAATATGTACAAATTTCTTTATGGGGAAGTTTGCCAAACATTTTGGCAAAGACAAAAAGGGAAAAGGTGCCTTGCTAGGGATAGTAAATCTCCTTGAGCCACCCCTGTACACAATTATTTAACTCTTACAGCACCATATTAATTGATAGAAAGCTCTTCACAAATTCAAAAATTGCACAAGACTAGGAGGAGCATATATTCTACCATGTTAATTGCCACTGACGTATGCACCCCTCCTCGTGGGCAGTGTTAGTAGCAAGCATGGTTTGAAAAATTCATTACCATTTTTCAAATTTTTTGGACTTAACGCATTATTTCATGCATGAAAGTCCAGAGTTGCCTTTTTTTTACTTTAATAATCCATGACATTCTTTGAACGGTTAATTATTTTTCCACAACACAATCCTCATGAGATAATTATCTTTAGTGTATTAATTATTAGGATGAAAACAAAGATTATTTTTTTAACTCATAAAACCTAATGGTCCAGACTTAATTTTTTGATTCATGCAGTGAACCCTTGGTAATGCAGACAGGCCTTCAATATGCTTCAGTTGAAAGTCCTTCAATAGCTAAGGTCATATCACCCTTACTGTATGCTGTGGACTGGGGTCGCATAATTTGGGAAGAACTGGATGATCAGCCCATGCGAACGAGAGCCAGGCCCTACTATGCCTAACTTCAGTGATGGAGAGGAAAATGGTTCCCATCAAAGTAAGCTGTTTCCTTAACATGTCTTTGTTTCATATTACTTAATTATATTTTAAAAGATGTATCAAACAAATTTTGAACTATATTTCATTTTTATATTTCTTGTTTTTACTTCCTGTGCTCCATCTCACATGAGTGGTTGGGGTCTTGTGTCTCCAGAAACACTTCTATGTACACATTACACAATTGTTCACTTAGGAGTTACTTGAATTTTTTTAAAATGTGCTTTTAGGTACTTTATCAGAATTATTCATTTTATATTTTTTTCCTGTTTGATTCTAGTTTTTAATTTTTTTTTTCCGGAAGGCATCGTACCTCATGTAAAGTAATTAGGAGTCACCAGTGATGGATGGTTCTATACAAAATATAACACCATTCCAGGGTTCCACTAGAAAAATCCCCAGAAAATCTGGACTGAGGTAAGTCCCAATTATGAGACCCCATTTAGTCTGGATTAGCAAGGGTTTACTGTCATTGTCTTAAGAAGGTGAGTCCAAAATACATCTTTGCTTTATATCTTTTGAAATTCATCATCACATTCTAAAGTCAATTTTGTTAAGGTAGTTAGAGCAAGATATCCCTATTGTCATAATAGAGATCATATTTGAATGTTATTTTAATTAAAGCTGTTGTTAGAAGCATCACGTAAATAGAGTGACGTACATTAATGATGCAAAAACTTGGTTTTATACAAGTGAACCTGCAATACTTTATATTGATTACTCCATGCAATTGAACTTCTTAGTACATAATGAACTAAATTTTCACAGTTGAGGCTTAACCCTTTAACTGCACAGATACTAATCTGAAATATAGCTCTCCCCAGGTGCAAAAAAATTTATTTCTAAATTTTTGTGTAATTTTATTAATTATCACTTTATTTAAGGGAAAAATTGTTTGAAAATTTTATTACGAGTAATTTTCATCTGATTTTATTGTAAAATACGAATTGATGGATTTTTTTACTTAAAGACGAAAAACTTTTTAGCACCTATGGTGTCTGGGAGTAAAGCCATACTTCAAATCGCCAATAGACGATGGGAACAGTCTGCTACGGCGATTGCTTATAGATGATGGGAGCAGTTAAAAGGTTAAATTTCACTTATTTGTTTAACTTCATTAATTAACGGAGTTCATTGTCTTTTACATGCATATATCTTGCTCAAACTACCTCTTGAGTGGCACTGATTGTGGAGTGAATTGCAAGTAAAGGGAATTGAAGGCTGAAAAAGAAGGTTGGAACGGGGGACTCACATAATGGCGCATGATTTCATCTAATATTTTACCACCATCGTGTCAGTTTTCAAAATATATGGCACATTCACTTGCTGCTCATTTCCAGTCTGTTTGTATAACTTTTTTCACAAGTCCTTTGCCAGTCGGCATGCTTCCTTCACCTTCCGTGCACTTCTCTCTCTTCTAGGAACTCTTCTTACTGTTTATTCACTTGTTGATATCCATTTCAACGTGCTGCCCAATGACACAAACTTGGCCCTCCCAATAAATTTTTCCACTGGCAACATTCGCTTGGAAGTCATTTAAAAGTCTCCCGTCTCCCTCACCAATAGAAGGTGCGAACCAATATCGTGAGTGCCACAAATATCATTGAGGCCAAGTTCACGCCCTGCAGCGATGCACGACCCACTTGCTCTTCAAACACTTCATACTCAAACTCCTCCCGGACAACGGTGGCATTATTCCGATGCAGGTGTGGGACCTGCTCCCTCGTCTCCTCTTCATCCTTGACGTAATCGACTCTGAAGCTTCGTGGTTCCATTCCATTCAAGAAGGTGATGTTTTGCATGTTGGAGCCACCCATTTTACCTACGGATAAAATAAAATGGATTAATTCAAGGTCCCTTTCGTTCTCAGTTGTGTGTACTTCCACTTTGAATTGAAGATAAGACAGATGATAGCTTATTGATTGTTCCTCACCCTTTTCAACTAGATCTTTCCCATCATAGTCCACCTTAATCACAGTGCTCATTGAGACCTCAAAAATCTTGTTGGGATCTGCTGGGAGCTGGTTCACTGCTCGTCGTTTTCTTCCAAATCCTAGCTGCCCATTAGTACACTTAACCTGAGGATAATCACATAAACATATTTAATCTTTAGTTTCAGCATGATGTACAAAAATCAATTTGATAGTTAAATGCATGCGTTGAAGGTAGTACCAATATTGTGAGCAATAGCTAACTATTTCGTTATTAGGATTGTATCATGGAGAAAAATTAATTTTAATAATACTTTGTAATAAATATTATGAGTATTATTTATTGCTTATGAATACAAGACTCCGTTAAAGTATACTGTTGGTATTTGGATGGCTTCTCTTACCCCTTTGCATTTATCTAGGCACACGTTAACTGTTCCTTTAAACTGAACGTATGAACTCTCTGGAAATTTGAAGGCACGGAACTTGGCTGTTAATAAATCCCCATCAATGGTATTGAAGTTTTCAAAGAGGTATGGATCAACTGAACACCTATATTCAGAAAGAGAAGAGTTACATGTGATTGAGTAAAACTTAAGAAATGAAGATACATAGGGTTAAACATAACAATTGATTTAAATTAAGTATGCAGTGGATAATTATACATTTTTTGATAATTTAAAAATAATTTACAAATAATTAAATGGCGTTTCATTGAGTTACTTGCAAATAAGGACATTGCTATGAGAATTAGCATGATTAGTGAACTAATTAGTAGCATGCTTGTGGGTATATGGAATAAGCTTAAATGTGA
This sequence comes from Pyrrhosoma nymphula, assembly GCA_963573305.1. Taxonomy (NCBI): domain Eukaryota; kingdom Metazoa; phylum Arthropoda; class Insecta; order Odonata; family Coenagrionidae; genus Pyrrhosoma; species Pyrrhosoma nymphula. Next base: position 56,011,170 of record OY754339.1, on the reverse strand, counting down.
CTTTCAATTCTTTTATTGTTGGTTGCAGTGGAAAGGAATAACAGTGGGTAGGTAACATATATGGTTCTATATATCATATAGTATTTCAATATTGAGATTCTAAACATTGTTACAAAATTATTTGCTCAATGCTCAAATACAATTGAATGAAAAGCTTTTCATTCAATATGCTAAGCAAATTCCATAAAGTTATACCTGAGACAACGGAGTTTACTCAAATACAATGTTTCAACTGTGGGGCTATGAAGGAAGCACACATGGGGAACATGGATGACAATAGTGAAGTGGTTGTGTTCAGTGTTTGGAGTGCTTTTAGTTGTTCAGTCGCAATAAAGGAGTCAAACAGAAAAGGTCATGATTACTTAACTTTAAAAAAATGTTTTGATCTACCTATTTAAAATGAAAAACGTTTCACACAGAATATTTATGGCTACATTACATCAGGTAGTTAAACTCTTAAATTGACGAGCCTTATGCAATTGCATTATGTAGGTACTACCACGTGTACCACACTATATAGTTGTCAGTTGGGCAAGTAACCTATTAACTAATATTAGGTATGTATTATAATTAATTTAAATTGTGTAAAGTTGCCCTTTGAGTCTCCAGAAAGCATTGGGTTTTCATTACGGTAATAATGGCTGGAGACTCACCAGGGGTTGCGCAGTTCATTAACCATGTCCATTGCCGCTGTATCATAGTTTACCCTGCTGCTGGGTGATGTGCACAGAGAAGGAAAGACCCCAGGAGTGCCACCTTCAACAAGCCTGCTGCTAGTGCAAACATCACCCTTCAAGATCTAAGGCTTTCCCGGGGTGTAGCGATATTGGTGGTTCTTCGGGTTTCCGACCGGGTCAAACTCTGCTCCATTTCTGCCGACGTTTCGATGAACGAGTTGTTCATCATCCTCAGGGCATGTCGTTCAGTGCAACTGGTCTGCATTATATACGCTTTGTTCCAGGTCAAGTATCGTGGGATTGGTCCGCTGTTTCCCACCTTTTTTTTCTGGCCTCTCAGATTCTTCTCAGCACAGGTTTCCAAGAATTGGTGAGAGAGTATCCTGCATCACGGTTCATAGTCCTGTTTCCCATTCGGATCTCTATCACTTCTCTGGTCAGTCTTCCCCAGAACCCATCCACGCAACAGAGCACCTTGGTCCTCTCCCAGCGAATGACATGGTCCCGGGAAATGCTATGCTCGGCCACAGCGGATTTTTCAGGTTGGCCGAAAAAATCCACTGTGGCCGAGCACAGTATTTCCTAAGACCATGCCATTCGCTGGGAGAGGACCAAGGTGCTCTGTCGCGTGGATGGGTTCTGGGAAAGACTGACCAGAGAAGCGATAGAGATCCGAATGGGAAACAGGACTATGAACCGTGACGCAGGATACTCTCTCACCAATTCTTGGAAACCTGTGCTGAGAAGAATCTGAGAGGTCAGATAAAAAAGGCAGGAAACAGCCCTGAGGATGATGAACGACTTGTCCATCGAAACTTCAGCAGAAGTGGAGCAGTTTGACCCGGTTGGAAACCCAAAGAACCATCAATATGGTCTCTGTCCACTCCATGCAAGCTCCCCTCCTAGATGTTCCATCTTTGGCACACCCAACTCTATTAGGAGATTCATCTGAGGAGGGCTTGCTGTGGGTTTCTCTCCTGGATTCTTAAGGAACCAGTTAATCTGAATGTGGTGTGGTTAGCCCCACACTCAGATGTCCACGATTGGTCAGACAAGCTGTTTCTAAGTACGTTGCTTGGAGGTTAGTGATAGAGGTTTTGTTCCTGAAGCATGAGCTGTACAGTGGGAATTAACATGTATCACATATGTTTGGAATTTTGGATGTTAAAATTTGGAATCTCATTATCCTTGCCTAAATTGGATAACAGTGGAAATAGAATTGGCCACAATCAGCTTGGTAATGCTCGTGGGAAAGCAATGTCTACATCTACTTACTACCCTGCAAGCCACCACAGAGACGTGTGGCAGGGGGTGTTAGAGCACCAGCCATGATAGGGAAGGGAATAGGGAAAAGGAGGGGGGAGAGGACAAAGATGAATTGTATGTTAACGATGTGTATTATTTTAGTGTCATGCTCAGTTGTTTTCGTAACCACAAATTGTGCGTGGAAAGAAGGAACCCTTGCACATATCTGTTCGACAGAGTGTCTGTCTCATTTTGTTGCTTCTATCAGTTCTATAGATAGGTATAGCCCGAGGTTAAAATAATAGCCTCCATGTTGTACTGAAACTCGCCTGGCATGAATTTTTCAAGTAATTTAAGCCTAGTGTGTAGCCTCCGAGTCTCTCATAGCTCCCAACGTTAGTAGTACATAGTAGGACCTTCCATCAGCTGTCTAACTCTCTCTGTGCACTCCTAGCAGTCGTGGCTTTCTTGTCATGGCACCACTAAGGTAATGGTTATGAGTCCCACCTCAGGCGTAGCTGCTATGTTTTTCTTTAGATTACGGTCTTCGGTGGGATGGTGCCATGTAACAGTAGCCGGAGGATCAAAAAATCGAAGTGAACAACCATTATGAAACCTGCCCATCAAGCAGTAAAAAAATGCAAGGTAGTAAAAAGACAATAAATGTTTTATTAGGGATAGATTCCCTCATAAGTCCTCATTTTTCCAATTTGACCCACAGAAGGACATGAATCGATTGTTCCATTTGATGTCAAGTATCTCCTGAAGAGGCTTAAGTGCCCCTGAAAGCTGCTCGATACAGTAAGAAAACTGCAGAAAGAATTTGATGATGACTGTAGGTGATACGTATAAGTAACTTACCCATTGAATATTATTGTCTCCTCTTGAGTTTTTGTGTCCGAAACAGCCAAGTGACCGACGAGAAGGCCGTAGACGGGTGCTGAAACAGGATCCAATGAAATTTCCAGTTGAAGGGAAGCCCCTGGACTGACGCTCAGCTCTCCTGTTACCGGTCGACCTCCTTGTCGAACGCCAGCGCTCAGTTGAGGCTCCGGGGCGTACTCGGTCAAAGATGTGGTTATATCAAGTTCCCTTAAAAACCAGGAAATGATTAAGGTGGCTTGAGCAATTTTTGTTCATCTGCAGATTTGCGTGAAACTTAGCATATGCGTTCTTATTAGTGATATGTTTGGATAAAAGTAAAAAAATTGCATTTTATTGACTTGTTTTCTTTGCAAGTCAATGTTGTTTTAACACGTAGACTTATGGCACATGAGATATAATTCGTAATAATTGAATTACATGCGTACTGATTTTTTCCTAAACACGAAAAAAATACATTTCGTATTATTATAATGGTTGCAAACAAATAGAAAGGTGCCACGCCGAGTCTAAGATTCCGAATAAGCATATTTAACCTAAATTAAAATTTCGCATATATTTCGGACACCGCGCCGAAAACAATTGATAGCCCAAGTCATAACATGCTTTAATCAAGGCAAAAATTAAAATTTTACAACGTTGCATTGCAAAAATAATGTGGAGCGCAGTCGTGCGCGCGGGTGCAAAGATATACACCAAGAGGATGAAATTCGCCATGAATATATCATTTGACATGAACCGGGAATTGAATTTGGATCTCCCAATTGCCGGTTGGTTGTGTTAGTCAGTTGTGGTGTAACTGTCCATCACATCTGGCCGGCAATTGGGAGATCCGATTTCGAATCCCGGAAAAGTCAAGTGATTTTTTTGTCTTGACGAATTTCATCACCTTGGTGTTTAAAGATTTGAAATATAATTCACGTATCATTTCCATTTTTTCATTTACGATGGGTTCCACGGCATAAAGAGATGCATACTTACTCAGGTTCCGTGAAACCTGCGGGCAGAACGTTGCGTTTGATCCTTGACGCGCTGCTTCCTATGATACACTTGGCAAGAACAATCTCTTTGCTGATGCCTCCTTGGGAGTTTTTGCTTTCCATCACTATCTTGTGGTGGTACACGCTCTGGTCCTAGGGAGGAAAAGATTTTATATCTTAGTGTTTTTTTTCATTGAAGGGAATAGTGGTACAATAGAAACTCAGGCTGTTTGCTGAGACTAAAGGTTAAATAACATATTGCATGGAACTATAAGACACGATGGCACTTGGGAATATCGAAGCCATTATATCGAGCATATTGAATTAATCAGTTTTGCATTTAATATGACGAAAACATAGGTGTTAGGAGAGAAATTATTGCGGTTCTCTCTTTTTTAATCAATGGCTGAGACTATGCCATAGTTTAAACTTTCTCTCGATGTTCATATCGTCATAAATGAAAAATATTTTGCGGTTCAAAAATAACTGATTGGATAGCCATTTAAAAATTTGGAACGAAACGCTAATACCGCATTTCCCGATTATAAGGCGTTTTGTTACTCTCCAATTTGAGTCACATTCGCGATATTATGGATTAGGCACTCGTAACTGTAATTTCTCGTATCCGCACGTGTTTCAGCGCATATCTTTGCTATCGCTACCTTGTAACTTAATTGAGCGTTCATGTTACGATGCTATGCAAATCGTGCAAACAAACATTCTTGAGATGAACACTAAAAATGAATTGAAATGGCTTTTTTCTTTTTTCTTTGTAACATTAACTTAAAAGTACTTAGTGTCTGCTGTACCTATTCATGGTTGAGTTTTAATTGGGCTTATACGGTTATACCGAAACAAAGTGCGGGAGAGTAGATTGTCAGGTGTTTTTTTGATTGACCGGCAAGCATTGATAAATATCATGGATTAAACTTTAACCTATGAATGATAATTTTATACAGGATTTTTGAAAACAATTTTATCAGGACGTTTGCGAATTCTCCATTTTTATACCAGTAATTTCTGAAGCAGAATCACAAAATTTTATTTGTAACCATAATATTTTTGTGTTACCGTTTTGGAGAAGAATAACTTAGCCGTTCAAAACAATGTTTTGTTTTACTTGTGGCTGCCTGTAGATCTGGGATTTTTAACCGGAACCTGGTTAAATGGGGTTGGGAACACCATTCAGCAAAATGTGATATTCTGCGGATTATGTAAAATCTGCGAAATGTTAGTTTATTTAATTCATTCTGTAACGTTCTATAAAGTCAATTGAATGCCACAGATTAAAATCGATTCCCAAATATGCTCATTATTTTAATTTTCGAAATTAAATTATTATTTAAAATACCTAACTAGCTGATAACCCGTGAAAAATGAGGGCCGAAATACCCAGTCATGCAAATCTTATTAGTACCTACCTTTCTATTTTATATTAGGCGGATTTTATTAATACATACTTGTTTTGCGTTAGTTATTTCACTGTGAATAGTCTAATATCTGGAGGCCGTGTTTACATAAAATAAAATTCTGTGCCTAAGTGGAACGTTTTTGAGGGTAACCACGTGGTGACTATGGAAATTAAACATGGGGCTTATGAGTTTGAGTTAAGGCGTGTTTTTTCAATTTAAAATTTATCTGGGTTGAAAATGGAAATTCGGGGATTTTCCAGGTTTTTTCTGGATACATCATGCTATAGTACCAAAAAAGACACAAAAACCAACTAAATCGGTTCTTTCGTTTTCTCCATCATTAGTAATCGACTCGCCCCCTCCCCACCCCCAAAATACTGATTTTTGTTAGTATAGCTTTAAATTGAGACGGGGGATGATTTCTGGATCATTGTGAAAGGGGGAAAATTGAGGAAAAAGATCGAGAACCATTGCTCCAGAGATAGCGTCAAACTTCTGTACAGGTAGCCCATGTAACCCATTGAGGTAGATTGACAGGGTATGATGTCATCCAACTGTAACATATATTGCTTCCCCCTGTTCTTTCCTTGCTTGCCTGATAGCGGGGAGGAGTGCACGAATTGGCGGATATAAAGCAAGAATATCTACCTTCTATTAAAAAATGAAAATAAGTTACTCTTGAAACATAATTCGTGCTTTCCAATTACCGTCGAAAGTCGACGTGAGTCGACTCCGAGCGAATTTTCTGATTTCCAGTTGTTCCGTGTCGCTGCCGCGAGAGTTGACTCATAGCGACTCGCTGGAAGAGGAGAGTTGCTATTGTCACGGTTCTAGAGTATATTCCGGTTATATAGTGGGACACATTGGGTCAGCACACTTCGCCCCAATTAAACTGATGTGCCAGTCATACGAAATATAACGTATATATATATATATATATATATATATATACATATATATATATGTGTGTGTGCTAATTTGAATTCAGAAAAACCTAGTCTGCAAATAAAAATTTATTCAAATATGTATAGAAAAATACGAAAAATACTACCTCGTATTTTGGCGAAAGTAGTCAGTGAACCGTCTTAAAATGGCTAACAGAAGTCTCGGACTTGTAAAGGATTAATTTTTATTATCTCTGTTATGATGAGATGTAATCATTGCTTAGTTATTTAAGAATTCATGCTTCAACTTTTAATTATTTTGAATGAGTCCTCTGGTGAAGTTTATATCTACAGTTGAGACTCCTTTCAAAAGAAGACAAACCGATTAACTCTTTCTTCCCGTTTCCAACAATTGTGACTGCGCATCGACTCCTGCGCTTGGGTGTGCTTTCCAATCGGCCGAAATGGAAGTTGACACAATTTTTGTTGACTTAAGTTGCCTCCAAGCGACGCATGAGTCGCTGGGATTCACTTGATTGGAAAGCACCCATATTAGTTACTTGGTGCTATTGATTCCACTCGAGTTTACTTCTTTTTTTTCGCCGGGAATACGGATTATTAACAATTTTAATAGCTTAATTTAAAAAATATGAAGAATGCGTTTTCAAGAAGTAAATGCATGCTCATTTAAACTGAGTTCTCAATGGAAAACATCGTGAAATTGCGTAAATTAGTACGTCAGACGGCAAGCGTTTATGTACACCGGGGGAACAAAGATGGCGGACCGGCCACACCTACGTCATAGCTTCAAGCATTGGCCACCATAGCATGCGCCCTGTCCATCTACCTCAATGATGTGACCCGAGAGAAACGAAACGGAGTGTGTTCATTAAAAACTGCCCCGTTTCTCTGATAGTTAACGCGGCCGAGATAATTCATCAGTGCCTAATTTGTAGCAGCTGTGGAAAATAAGAGTAAATTACCGAATCACATTCCGCTAATTTTCTTCTCATCCTCTGTTTCCGGTTTGCCAAGTTATTTCCGTATTATTTCACAGTCTTCAGAATTATCTATTAATTTTTTCAGTGTCTTTAACTACTGTTTTAATTGCTTTATAAATGGAAGGTATGCATAATTCATTTGGAAAATGATGCAGGGGTGGCGAAAACTTGCGCAAGTGGGAGAAGTTTTGATGCAATAATCTCTAAAAAAAAATATAAAACATGAAGATTAAGTAAACCAAAATAATGGTTTGTGGGAGAAAACTGGAAGAAAGAGTGACAAGAAGATTTGGACTACATGAACTATAGCAAATGGAAGAATTTCGCTACCTGGAAAGTAGGTAGAAGGAGCAAGAAAGAGTAGTGCGAGCAAAGAAAGCAATGTACCAGAAGTAAAGTCTACGAGCGGATATCAACACCAGCTTCGATGAAAGTGAACACTCCATTTAAACACAATTTTAGAGCATGCTTTTTAATGACAGGAGTATAGTATAGACCATAGCAGCAGGAGAGCTAGGAAAATAGGAAGCAATGGAGATGGAGTGTAATCGAAGAATGATGAAGATCAAACTGGCGGAGAGAATCACCATAGCTTGTAGATAGTCAAAACTTGTATTTTTTCCATTCGGCGCTTAAATTATGAGGCATTGGGGCAAACGTATTTTCGTGAAGGTGATACTTATCGTATTGGAAAGGAAAACTTTGCTAAAAATAAACTATTTTCAACGGAGCTGTTCCAATAACCTTTTACCTATGAGTTAAATCATTTCTCTAGTGTTTAGGTGTCGTATAAATTTTATAGCTCTGTTTACCGAAGAGAATGTCATACTAATGCAGGCAGTGCCTTTACCCGCCAGGGCCTTGCAGTCCGCCCGTATTGCCGCCTCCCTGTTTATCTCCTCCTTCGCAAATTTCTTTTGACAAATTTCCATTTGTAATTTCGAGAAGTATACTCTTCTCTAAATGTATATCATACTGGGTTGCCATAAGGGCGAGGTAAAAATTCAAGACGTCGAAATTTATCAAAATAATGACGTGAATGTGTTTTTTTTTTCAAATATTAACAATTTGCATAATCAAGTACGAATTAATGTTTACGTAGCACACTTGTTATCCTACATAATTAAATATTTTGAATGAAATTACATTATGAAAAATATGAATTATAAATGCTAGTTTTTTATGAGCAAAAATTCAGGAATCCCGCTTTTTCAGGACGTATGACAACCCGTATCTCATAACTATCGATTTCATTTCGAAATGATTCCGCAACCTACCAGCGTAGGGAATGCTGTTGTGTTAAGCATTAAGAACGTATCGTTCGTTACTTTTGAGTTTTGAGTGCATTTATTTTGATTTGTGTTGTTTTCAAGCATGTAATTTGTGCTCTGTTCACTATTAGGTCCGTCGTAGTCGAACAATTATTTTATTCCGCCATTGTGTATCCTTTGCCAAATTTAATCATCTTTTCTGTTCGTTAGTTCGTTTCTGTACCGTTTCTACCATCTTCACTCAAACGAAGGGCTATCATTTTTAAGTTTTAACGGAATATTTCCACTGAAGTAACATTTAAATACATTCTACTTTAATTCACTCGTCTTCATTCCCGCAACTCGCACATAAATATTATTTGCAAAGAACTGTTTTAATGTGTACCTATGTGTTTCATATTTTATTTTGTCATGTATACCTTTTTTGAATTGGAATCTTTGCTGCATGTAGAATATTTTAAAATAAATTTCTCGTAACTAAGCCGTGATATAAGTGATGAGATTACTTTTTGAAACGGCGAATACGCAAAAGTGGAATATTTTCATTGATGTGACTAACTTGGGGAAACCTTCCTAAACATGGTCAAAATCGTTACCGATGTTTTCCTGGTGTAAAGCTTCCAAAACAGCATCTTTGCTTTCCAAATAACTCTATTTTGAAATCCAAACAGTAATTAAGGAAAGATTCCAATAGAGAACTGAATGTCCGCATTTCTAGCTGTTCAATTACCCGTTATCAATTTGATGTAATTACTCCTGAGCTTGGATGTTTTTTTTTCAAGCCGAGTGTGGGGGGGAATACGGGATAGGAAACCAGTTTATATATTTCAAGTGTCTAATCAGGTATGAAAAAAAGAAACAAATTGGGAACTAAGGTTTTTAAACACAGTGTTTAGTAAGACGGTTTCATATGCGTGTTTCTTGGAAGTCAGACCAACTGCCATCTGTGAAACCGAAACGATGGATGCGATTTGAAAGAAAATGCCTTAAGGGTTAGAGAGAATGGTCTTTCCGTCTGGTTTCATTTCTTACCGACGTGGTAGCTCTCGTATTCCCCAAACAGCACATATTTTTTTGTCGCAACTTATCACCATCCAATTTGGAACCCATCTTTTTCCCATCACTTGGCCGTTTTTTTCTCGTTGCCATGGCAATTTCCGCTTTTCGTCTCGTATAATAAATAATATCCACTCACTGCCTGCGGCAGATTCGCTCCCTTATAAACTCCATAGAAAACTGTTTGCTCCGTCAAGTCGAAGGATTTTAGATATAAAAAGTTAGTAACCTGAAAGATATTATTTTTATTTGCATTGGAAAACTCCGAAAGTTTACAATCATTCCCTTTTTTTTAATTTCTCTTAACGCTGATCGACCTGCTGAGCCTTGAATTCAATCACTTTCATAAATTGCTGATAATTTCAGGCTTATTTCATTGCTGAAAAAAACCTAGCATACACATAGAATATCACAAATACATTCCTGAAAAGGTTAAGTCCTCGAAATCGTATCGGCAAATAATTATTAAAATATTTTTAGTGAAAAAATAAGGTTATGAAGCATTTTAAAATGACCCATTTTAATTAAATTTTTGTTGTATTCTGTGAAATTAAAGTCATGGATTGTTCTCGAAATTATATTGGCATATGATTAGAAAGATCATTTCATTTAAAAAACGATGAAGTTTTTGCAAATGACTTCTTCGGTTAAAGATTTCTAAAAAACCAAGGCAAACGTAATCAAGAATTTTCACCCTTTATATAACAATATAAAACACGGATCGGTTTTTGGCGGAAAAAGTGTATGGCAGGCAATTACTTTCTACAACTAATGCAATAAAAACTACCATGTAACCATGGGTAATTTCGTCGTTAAACCGTTAAAAGTCGTTATACCTCTTTATCAGAAAAATAATTTTGCGAATCGCTATATCAAAAGCTCCAAGTGAGACACGTTAGCTCTCACAAATAGCGGCTTAACTTGGTTTTGAAAAAATCATTTACTTGCGCTTTTAGGCTTACCGCTGTTTATGCATTTTATAATTAAAAAATGTGATGGAAATTTTTCCTCGCAATCGCTTTCGCACATCACTTTGCATCGCGTATGATTGTTATGCGATGCACCGTATAGCCCGGACGATCAATTGCAATCCATGTGTTAGATTGCGATATCTAGCTCATGGATTCTATCACACATCAATTCCATGTGCTAGATATATCGCGTTGCGATATATCTAACACATGGAAAATCGCAGTCGATGTATCGAATAATCACAAAGTCCTTTTTGGAGGCTCGTGGGAAGTCGACTTCGTTTGTACATGTTCTGTTTTTACGATGCACTGAGCATGCTTCCGCGAGAAGGCCGGAGGAAGTGCGCGCGTCGGTGTTTTAATATATTAGGTACCGCTACAGATTTGCACCAGTGGGTTTTTCCACACGTACGGGTGGCTGGATAGGACTTACTTGGTTGAGCTAAGTGAACGGAGTGCAATGGAACAGAATTGAAAGGTGAGCGAAATTGTATTTGCGGAAAAATCCCGGTGCTGGGGCGATCGAGGAGATCCTGAATCAAAAACAAAAGTTCTACTTTACAAAAAAAATGCTAAATTAACGGTAACTTTAGATGATTTCCATTTGCTTTGGTGTGCTGCATACTTATAAGCAAAACATCGTAATTTCTTTCCATTAGTTTCAGACCCAAAGCACCATTCTGGCGGCTTTACACTTAGAAGTAACTTCTATGACTGTGGCCCTCGAAGTCGCTTGCTAGTGATACATACTTGAATGTGTAAGCACTTGCTTTTGTGGCAGTAGTGGTCGATAGCGGTGGTAATAGACCGCAGTTTGCACTTGGACGGAAAATAGACTGTATTCTATGTTGCTTGGAGTTAGCATTTCGATTCTACGTTAATATCGCGTCCCATATATTAAATCTGATCACATGACTACTAGCGGGAATTAAAAATATGTAAACAACGAATTAATTTGCCAGAGGACTACTTAATAATACGTAGGTGAATATTTATTTTTATCTGGAAACGTTTTTAGCGTTAGAGATAAATATAATGTAAGACTTCTACTATTGAATAATAAGAAATATAACAACTCTCATATTTCATAAGCTTTGTAGATGCAAATGTATTAATTGCAATTTATACAAATTTACAAAATCCACAAATAAACGTGGAGCTCGAAGAGTTCGATGTGCAAAAGTTATGTTTGCCGAAATATTTATGTTTACTTCCCTGAATTCGCTTCTTTTGGAAAAAAAACGGGAAGTAGTGTGTAAGAAGACGATGCCCTGGAAGTAGCGATACAAAACGAGATATCGCGAAACTCGCTACTTCCATGGAAGACAACCTCCATGTGTAATGCCGCCTTTAGGCATTGCACACTTCAAAACAGATCGGCAGCATTGTTGATGCACGCTTGAGAAGAACATAACTTCGATAATCTCGTACGATTGTTGTTTATTTGTTGATTTTCAGTAAATGTACAGAACGTGGATACTACTAAATTTACATTTTCCTTTTGACAAAAATGTTAGGTTTTAAAATATGCAATCTGAAGGAGGGTTACCAAATCATCTGGTTTAGCCGGGTACCACCCGGTTATTAATGTCATTTTTCAGCCCACGATTATATGTCCAGAAAACAGGGAAAACCCCCGTTTTTTATCGCTGCCCAGCCCCGGCTGTAGAACGGTAGAAGATTTTCTTCAATCGTGTAATTAGAAAAAAAATGAGATGATGTCTATTATCTTTGTACACCAAAATATGATAAAGTAAAAGATTGATTGAGGTTCAACTCAAAACCTCGGATTGTTTAATCTGTTTTATTTGTAAATTTTTTCCCGCATTCAGTTTACATTAAACCACCCATCATGCAATCATAAATATTACATCAATATTAATGCTGTTCGCCGAAATATCTCTCACGTCCTGAACATCTGCTTCATTCAATCACTTCCAAATAATATTTTTTATCACTCCGCTTCCAAATACAATGCTCAATAACTCGCTTCAAACATGAGGACTAGTTGTCAGGCGGCCTTTATTGTTTGGGATGTATACCACGTGCTCCCACAAGAATGCAACTTAAGGAGGCCCTAGACGGTCAATCATTTTGATCAAAAGCTGGAGTCAATCGTTTGAATCAAGCATGCTTGACCGTATAGGAACCCGTTTGACGCTTGAGCCAAGCGTTGACGGAGGTTGATAGAAAGTTGGACGCAGTTGAAGAGGGTGCTGGACCGTCTAGGCCAATTTTGACAAGAATTGCAAAATAAAGCAAAGTAAAAACTCTCTTGGTCCATTCTAATCACGTTCCTGTAGTCTTCTGGTTCCGTCCCGCGCAGAACGTTGAGTAAATGAAGTAAATGAGTAAATGAGAATGAGTGAAGCGGTTTCTCATTTTATACCACTCCTTGGGCCAACGTCGTTTCCTCTTAACTCGTTTTTTCCGCTTGAGAACAACCAATGTTAAGGCAAAAAAGGCCAAATCTGTATTCGAAATCATTTTCAGAGACACTTCACGACAGACACTTCACTTTCCGAGTCGGAAACTCAACTGAGAATGTGTTTTGATCAAAAGATTGAAGGCTTGATTGAAGGTTGGTTGAAGAAAGATTGAAGCGCGCGTCAATCGATTAACTGAACCGTTTTTTCAAACAGCTTGCTCGTCTATGGCCTACTTTAAAGTCGATATGCTAATAATAAACACAAAAAAACGTGCTTTACGCCAAAATGCCATTTAAAGAAAATTGACTAAAACTTTTAGTGATAATCCTCCGGTTTTCCATTGTAAAATATGGTAATCCCCCCGTTTTTTTCATTTTAAAATATGGCAACCCTAATCTGAAGGAATTCCTTAACTTGTTCGAGAATATTTGACCGCGATAATTGTGAACATACAGAATGCCACATATGGACTTGTTAAGGATGACGTCGCAAACAATTGATTACCAAGGTACTCTTTTCCAAATAAATGCGAAGTTAATGCAAAATATGCTGGAAGACATTGTTTGAAAAGTAATTTGACGTCACGACTTTTCCAGTCCGTCGGCAGGTTACCAAACGTTTCGCTTGCGCTCATCGTTCCATTTATCGTTGGTCTTGTGCTCTGAATTGAGCTCTAATGTACTTTCAGGAACTCGTAATTATTTAAATTTACTTCATATTAAGTGTCTAAATTGGGGCTTGATATTAAGAGCTTGTTGATGTACAGGATAGACATGCGTTCTGCTATGTCCCGGGAATATGTAGAATCGCTGCTAATAGCGATCAATTTTGTTCTGATAGTTAAGACCTTTATTTCATTTAGATTCTTAGAGTCTACCTGCTTTGGTTGTATGTGGCCTTCAACTAAAATGCCTGCCTCACCCAATGAGTTGGTTGACTACACAGAATGCATATGGAATGGATACCACATTTAATTACTGAGCTTTATCATCCAAAAATATTTCTTTGAGTGATGGCTACCAATTAGAATAGATTTTGAAGCAACTCCTCATTCACGCGAGTGCGCTCTGATTCCAGTGATCTGACTGGGGAATCTACAAGGATGCCGTGAGGTGAACGTGGGAGTGGCGTTTCCTTCTGGAAGGACGAAACCTGGATTGTGTTCCGAGTCCTTGCTCCCTCTCTCTCTAATGACGCAAGCCGGATGCCGAAGTAAATGTAGATACGGGGGAGTCGACCCGGTTAGGGGGATGGGTGTCGCCCTAGCCGAAGGTCGCGGGTTCGAATTCTGCCTCCGGCCTTGGGTTGCTTTCCGTTTCGTTAGCGTCGTCGCATCGCCTCGAGACAGACTGGGCCTTAGGCCTGGGCGATATTGATAATTCAATATCGGGATACGATAATTTTAGCATATCGTCAGGTGGCGATATCGATAACTCATATCGTGACGATAAATATAGCGATAAATATCACGATAAATATCGCGATCACGATAAATATCGCAATAAAATATCATGATATCGCGTCCCGATAAGATATCACGATATCGCGCCCCAATAAAATATCACGGTATATTATCACGATATATTATCACGATATATTATCACGATATATTATCACGATATATTATCACGATACATTATCACGATATATTATCACGATATATTATCACGATATATTATCACGATATATTATCACGATATATTATCACGATAAATATCACGATAAAAGATCGTGATATTGCGCTCGTTCAAATATCGCGTAAACGCGCCCGATGAATTATCGTGATATTGCGCCGGTTTATCGTGTCGGAAAAAGACAGCCGTTGGGTTGGCCTTCGCTTAAGCAGGAGCAAGTACGTTTGAAAACTTACTATTCTGCTATCGGCTAATTCAAATTCTCAGCAGTTCTCTCTCTTTCAATTTCAGTGGCCCGATAGTTTATAGGTGACGTCTTGTTCAAATTTTGGAAGGAACTGAAAACAACTGTTTGTATGTACATTAGTGTATATATTGTCTGAGAATTTGAATTAGCCGATAGCAGAATAGTAAGTTTTCAAACGTACTTGCTCCTGCTTAAGCGAAGGCCAATCCAACGGCTGTTTTTTTCCGACACGATAAACCGGTGCAATATAACGATAATTCATCGGGCGCGATTACGCGATATTTGAAGGAGAGCAATATCACGATCTTTTATCGTGATATTTCTCGTGATATTTTATTGGGGCGCGATATCGTGATATTTTATCGGGAGGCGATGACATGATATTTTATCGCGATATTTATCGTGCCCCGATATTTTATAGGGCACGTTAAAATATCGGGGCACGATAAAACGATATTTATCGAGCAACGATATATCGTCAATTTTAAAAACTCCAAATCGGATTGGCGATATATTACAATATCGCGATATATCGATATATCGCCCAGGCCTACTGGGCCTTGCGGCTCATCCGGTGCGTTAAACGCTTACACGGATGAAGAAGAATGCTAAGATGAAAGGGCGCCGATACAGTGGTGGATAAACATAGTGGCTGTTTCTTAAAGTTTCCAGTGACCTTGCGCAGATTAGCGCATTTCGAAGTAGATGGGAATACACGTGCGCAATTCAAGTTGACGATTGGAACGATCTACGTTAATGTGTTTACAACATGGCGGGAAGATATTAAAATTTTTGTAAAAAAGTGGTCAAACTCGTATCGTGAAAGATTAAACTCCGAATTGATATTTATTTTTTCCGAGTAATCATCACAATTACCTTAAACATTGGGATACTCTTGTTTCTATTACAACATATTTCCAAGTCACAAGTTTCGTCTGCTGGTGCGCATGCTAACACCGACGAACTAAATACTACTCAGTAAATATTTGTTTCAATCTGCTTAGCGCAGCTGACGTCACAAATTGCCTTGGGACACGCTCTGCGCCAAACAGATTGTAACATTTTAGCGCAGATGCGTGATTGGAAAGCACCCTTAGGCACTTTTCAGTAGAACAATGAATTCCCTAAAAACTGGCTCGCACGAGGGGGTAGGTAAGGCAGTTCCCCCGTTTGACAACAAGGGTTTCTGATGGCGCAAATCTTCATTGGCAGCTTCAAAATGCTCAATCTGTCAATCGCGTTAACTTTCTAGGTCACCGTGGCTCGTCATTCAATGGTTTAGATGAGACTCGACGATGCATTGTGAACAATATCAGCGTATTTTTTAAATTCAGCTTTGTTTTGATCGTAAGCATTGTCGTGAAACGCACTGCTAACACTTTCCCGCCTTCTTTCAAGTTAAATACAGCAATATTGGCAGCGTTGTCTACCATGTTCTGGATGTTCTGTCCTCTACCCTCCGCTGCGTAGCCGACCACTTCCGCACGACCCTTCCCCTCCTTAACGTCACGTAAAAACGCAGGTGACTGCCACCATGTTTCGCTCCAACTATAAACGATTACGTTTGAGATGTTTTTCAGTAAGTTGATGTGTTCAAAAATCTTTAAGCATGCCTGTCGTAACCTTACATATACCGTAGGTTTATACTATTTTCAAGTAGCCGTCTTATTCGTAAAAAATGAAACTCGTTTTGAACGGACTTGCATCCGAATAGAACGGTTCTTCCAACGAGTGGGATGGGGTCTCTGTAAAAGCTGACCGCATTCAAGTCACGATCTAATGGTTTTTGTCAATATTTGTTCATGCGATGAATTACTTAGTTATGGCTTGACAAAAGCATACATTTTAATGAGGCAGAGAATTACATTAAAATTCATTAGAATTATGTATGTTCTGTATAAGTAATTAATTCAACTTATCATCGCGAAGAAGGAATTCACGTAATAATTTATCTATTGAATTTTTTTTGATTGGGCATATAAATCAGGCGTATAATGAATGATATAATAGTGGACACTTGTGAAGGAGTGAAGCGGTTAGTTGATAAGAGAAAGGAGTGGAGAGATGCTGCATGCAACCAAACATGGTAGCTAGGACCGATGTTGATGGCGATTGTACACTATGTTGTCATGTGCCATTCCATATAACCAATATCGTTTAACTATGGGTCAACTAAGGTAATCATTAGGGATTACCATGCAGTTAATTTAGCATGTTTATATGGAAAATCCTGAACCCCATTGGAAATTGCTTATATGACAGCAGCCTTGCAAGTCGCTAGCGAGTGGTACTTCCATGTGTAAGCACGGACTTCTATAGCAGTGGGGGGTCGATTGTGGCAGTAATACACCGCGGTTCACACTTGCACGGAAAATAGACGCTTGTATTTGGCTTGCAAGCAGCATTTCGATTTTGCGATAATATCGAATCGCATTTGGTGAAATCTTGGTCACATGACTGAAATCGGGGATTAAAAACTTAACGACGAATAAATTGCCGGCGGAGGACTTATTATTACGTAGGTAAATATTTTTTTAACCTGGAAATGTCTTTAATATTAGAGATTACTCGAAGGTGAGTCTTATGACTATACTAGTTTTGAATAATAGGAAATATGACAATTGTCACAGTTAATACGATTTATTGGTGCACATATACCTATATACTTAATGTAATTTATGTATATTTATAAAATCAACTAATCCCTGTGGTACTTGAACAGTGCGATGTACAAACGCAAGCATTGCCGAATTTAGGCGCTGTTCAAAATATATCATATTCATTGTTTACTTCCACGATTCATTTCTTTGGGAAAAAACCGGAAGTAATTTGCCGGAGGTAATGTGTAAGCAAAACGATGCCCTGTTACTAGAGGTACTAATCGAGACATCATGACGCTCGCTACTTTCATGGAAGTCAACTCCCATGCGTAAAGCCGCCTTTAAGGACATTTTCGATCGTTATCATCGTATCGAGTGATACTTAGCGACCACTGCTGCCGCATTTCACCGTTGAGCAAGTTCGGCTCGAGTACCTTGTTGTTTTGATCAGGTACGGCATAAGTATGACAACATCGGATGCTATATCATTCGATACCCATCTTTCGCAAAGTTACATAATTACTGCTCTGATAAGTTCCCTGGTCAGGCGGTCAAGTGGAACTCGAATTTCTGGTTGAAATATTGAGAAAAGGTTACCTACAAAAAATGATATCGTAATTTCGCTTCGCACCGTACCAAAGAAAGTACTTCGTACCGTATTTTTGGCTAATGTGATTTCGTACCGTGATGTACCCTACGTTGGTGGTTCGTGAAGGTTCTAAGGTGAGTTTCTTAATGAGTGCTGGTGGTTATTTTCAAGGCCAAAGAGAGGAATTATTTTTCCTTTTTGACGTTCAACCAATATTTCTTATCGACTCGACGATTGAGAAGAAACTATTAATTTTAACGATGATCTGATCGGAAAAAACAGCGATTTATATCACCCAACCAATACAAAACACCTACCGCAGCTGTTGGATGAGTACACGCAAAGCTTCCATTTTTCCACGGGACGAAGAAACTGGTTCTTCGAATTGATTCGGAAGATTTCAAGACGTAAGCATGCATGTACGGCTGACGTTGGAAGAAATTTATAGTTGCACTATCTGGTTTTAGGATTGGAATTTGTTTCTTAACTTATGGAGGTGATACAGGGTATGAGAATTCAAGTATTTTTTCCTCTGGACTTGGGGTTGCAACTACCTATTTACTTTGGAGCCATGGCAACGCAAACATTTTTTCTAGCAAACTTTTTCCGTCGCCGAATGAAAAGGCTGAGAGTCCCCGAAAATATTCACGTGCCACCCTATTCAAGTAAAATACACACCAAGCCAATATTACTATCGGTCTCACTTTGTAAACATCATACGTTAATAAGCGATATTATAAGAGAGATACAGAAGCTTACACTGCAAGCAAATTCTAAGTAGGGCGTGAGCTTCCAAGGCTATTTTCGCGTATTTTTCAACGTTTTTAGTTTTTAAATTTGGAAAAAAACCCATTTATTCACTCTCCCGAGATAAAATTTTTCAATATTTAGGCAGAAATTTGGGAGTAAAATGGTGAAAAAGCGTTGTCAGGTTGCCTTTGACGTTTAATCGAATTTATTGAACTTTTTAAAAGAAAGTTTTACAAAAAGATCGGCATGATTTAGCAGAACGATGAGAAAAAATCGTGAGATGGTGTGGTTACGGATTGACCTGAAGCACTGAGGGATGCACGACCGCGGATCATTGCGGTCGAATTGTCTTACTACATTATCGATCTCTATTTTATTTAATTTTACCTTTCCGGGTGCCATCTAGAAATTAAGCAACATAAAGCATTAGTAAAAACCTTATGAGAACGATACGTATCTTATTTAGCACCTCTCAGAGAGATGTTTCAGAGATAACTTCAATCGCTAATAGGTTACCTTAATTCGGAATTTTCCTTCGGCAACTACAGAATGTGCTGGATGAAAATGTTTGCGTTATCATAGCTATAGTTGTGGCGAAACGTGGTGGCAGTCACCTGCGTGAACTAATCACTTCGCAACATAACAGCGCACTTGCTTTCCATTCGTTACAGATCCTGCACACTAGGCAGCGCACTTCAAAACGGATCGGGAGAAGAGTTGATTTGCGCTAAACAACAAAAGAATATCCATCGTCTCATCCGCGATTAATGTTTTTGTGTTGATTTTCCGTAAAGGCGTCAAACAGGGATATTTTTAAAATTTTAATTACTCCGTGGTAAGAGGCTTAGGTTTTTAAATACTAATTTTGATCGAATTAGAATACTATACACAAAATATACGGCAGTGACTGTATTTCACCCACAGAATGCTATACTTACCGGCAGGTTACCAAACGTTTCGGTAGCGCACATCGTTCCATTCAACGTCGTTGGTGTGCGCTGATGTGTTCCGATGTGCGCAAACTTCAAACACCTTGAGTGGAAAACTCCCATCGTTCGGAACCCATCGGAGAAGCCCATCAAACTATTCAATTTAGAGTCATGAGAGAGCTTAATAGTTGATGTGAATTAAAAAAACGTGTTCTGCGTCGGACCAGACGGTGGAAGTTATACTTCTTTGGCCGGTCGCACACACCCGCTCACACACACAGGCAGACAGGATATATAAATGAAATAAAAGACATTTTTTCTCTATTATTCAATATATTTCTCTTCGATATATTGTTATGAGTGATTTAATTTTTATAATATACACCTATATATTATCTGTTATGTACACCTATATACTATATGTACGTTTTTGTATGGTTTTTTGTACGTTCGAACTTTGAAAAGAAGTTTTGTTTAAAAAAAAATCGCCCCAACCGGGAATCGAACATGGGACTCTTAGGTGAAAGTCGAGTGCGCTACCGACTCACCCATCGATGCTCTTGTTCAGAGTTCGAACGTACAAAAAACCATACAAAAACGTACAATTGTGGATTTTTCTCACCCAAAAAAGAGCGTGACGCGGTTTCTCGACCAACATCCCATCCCAAAAGTCTTCAACGGGCGCAAAGAAGTATAACTTCAAAAAGTGAGAATTTTTGGAGTTGGTGATGAACTTAAACGACCTTGGAATCCATAGAAGCAAAAGGCAGAGAGTACCTTACTCCCCCGTGCTGAGCCACTTTGTAGGAAATGGTTTATTCCACTGAAAGGCCCTTCTGCGCAGCTGCCACCATGTTTCGCTACGACTATACATAGTAATTAGGGAGTGTTGACCACCACATATCCATCCGACAAAATATGCTTAAAATCACATCTCATATACCTACCACATCCAGAAATTACCAACACGCAGATTCCTTTTTTAGAAGGCTTGTGTATGACAACACTGTGCTGGTGACGATGAATGCACTTGATATAATCGAAGAATGTAGGCTAAAATCGAGTACCTGCGAAGATGAATCGGTTAATCAATTTTGTTATTGATCGTAATTGGTGTATTCTCTTTTTTTTTCCATTTTCGAGTTAGGCCAATCGTTTTGACTGCGGGAATCAATTGTTTTGCTTGTTAATCTTTCTCTTCTCCTCCAAAAATTTCTTTATTCTTTCGCTATGTTTTCTTCTCCTTTCTTCTGAACAGGTGCTTTTGGCCTTTTTACTTTGTTTTTCCTGAAATCCCTCAACCTACGAAAATTCTCTTTAGATTCCAGATATATTCTGGATGGATGCCAAGTTCCTCCTTATCTTTTTTTGCTCAACCCGTTTTGCTGTCGTCTTTAATTTTGGTGATATAGCTGAAAATTTTCTTTATCAGTCTACAATCACTCATCCTCAATATGTGCTTATAAAAATTTATTCTTTTCCTGCGCACTGTATCTGTATATATTGTTTTATAATGATTGGTATATTACTTTATTAATTTGCTACTCAAGGACTAAATAGGGCTTGTTCACAACAGGAGGTAGTTCATAATAAGTGTCCTCTCACTTGGACGAGGAAAAGTAGGTCACTGTATAGAGTGAAAGGTGAACGGCTCGAATATTGTCAAGGTTATTCAATGCAATGCACTTGTCCAACCTGGTATAAGGCACATGAATATGTTAAAAGGTTCTTTCCCTGCAAATAAGTGTGCCTAATTTGAAGAATGTATATGGTTGAGAAATCTTTAAATATATAGACCAGAGAACTCCACAAAAATCACCTATCTATATTAATATACCTACATGAGCGATATATACCTCTGTGAGCCGTAAGTTAATAATAGTAGTTGAGATAAGACAAAATAAAGTGTAGGCAAAAAAATATGAAAAGGGTCAAAGGAGGTATTTTAGCCTTTGTTTTATCATGGGCATCGCTTCTGATCCATCCTTATAGTATTGAGAAAGATTGTGACAATATACGAAGCGAATGAAAACAAAGTACAATTTCAAAGTACATCTGTAAAAGAGGTTTTTTTAAAGAGGCGTAAATGTCTCAGGCGTGAATTTCCATTCCATGCCTATGCTGCGGTGTCCAAGTAAACAAAATATTCAATTGTTGAAGTAGTGCAAACATTTGAGATTTTCGAGCTAAAAAGTAAAATTCCAGGAAAATGCGATGGGTATACAGAACTTGAATGCAAGAATTAAAAATTTTGTTCTTTCATTTATCTTAAAGTAACATTTTTAATTTGTATCAGGAGTGTAAGTAATTAAACAAAGCAAATAAAGAAACCTCTGTATAACAAAAATGGAGTAGCCTAGCCTTTTTACATGTTAAAAATGCAAATTTTATTTGCACAATATCTTGTAAAATAGTTTTCCCAGAGTAAAGACCTAGGTAAATCGTATTTTTGTACCCTATAATAGTAAATTTGTAACTTTCATCAAATCGTTAGAGCCGTTTTGGAAATAAAATTTACATATATATATATATATATATATACACACACCTATATACAAGATTTACTCGGGTAATAGTATAGGATATAATATAAAATATCTTTCTGGTCCATCATGGGACGTAATAGGGAATCCCATTAGTGGCGAGTACATGTCTACATTCCAGGTGAGCCTACTTTCCGCAAGGCAAGTTATTCGATTACTGACCGGGAATAAAATATTCCAAGCGCTTAGTATTTCATTTCCTAGCCTTAACGTGCATCGAGAATTCGCAGAAGTTTCTTAGCGGGAAACTTAACAGTTATTTATTCCAAGGGTCAATCGAATATATTTTGAATTATAATTTTATTGCATTTACAGTTTAAGCCATTTGCTCTAAAGAAATCCTTGAAGATGCCGGGCGAAGAGGCAGTGCTGTAGTGACGAGGAGGTGATGCAAGCTGAAACCGAATGGTTGAGTGTATCGAAGAACTTGCGGAAAATGTTATTTGAAAACTGGAAAGTATCTGAAATAAAAGTGTTCGCGATCAATGATACTGAGATGGAAGAGGATGGACTCGGGTTCAAATCCCAGTCCAGGGGGGTTGTGTTTCAACCGTTCGATATAATTCCGATCACGTTCCGGCGAGAAAAACCCGATCGGGAAGGCTGTTTGAGATTTTGATGGGTGGTTCAAAAACACCAAAATATCGAACCATTCGTGATTGTAGCACTTAACTAATTAGTTGCGTGATCGGAATTATATCGCAAGGTTCAAATGCAGTCCCCAGCAGGAGAAAGATGTTTTCCGTAGATACATACTTGTAAATTCGTTGGATTTATTCAAAACCCGCATTTTAAAACGTAATGCTTTTACCACAGAATGATGGAAAACTCTCTATTATCCGTATTTGACGGATTTACTGAAAATCAACTCAAAACCAATAACCGCAGATGTGGTTCTCGAAGTTCTTTTATTGTTTAGCGCACCACAACTCGGTTCCCGATCTGTTTTGAAGTGCGCAACCAAGTGCGCAGGGTCTGAAACGAATGGAAAGCAAGTGCACTGTTGTGTTTTGCGAAGTGATTAGCAAATGGAAAGCTCTCTTTGACTGAACTTCCTGTTTCACTTTCACGAATTTCCATATCTCCCTGACCCTTACCTATTTTTCGCCGCACGATTGCTGGGACAATGGAGAAAGGGTTGGCCCAATAATGAAGAATAGCACATCGGAAGTCGGTCTGCTTTCTCGCACTGTGAAATATTCCAAACGAATGTCGATTACCTTCTCACGTATTTGCCTTCCGTCGATTTAAATTCACGATACAATAATTACTCTCCCCCCCCCCCCCCCTGGGATTTCCGTTCGGAGTACACGAGAATGGCCGAAGTCCATGAGAACACTTTCAGCACCACCTGTGATTCTATCAACTTCCCCTGTGATTTTATTGTCTTGACAGAGTTGTGGGTCCCGCGTGAGAATTCCGCGGGTAAGACATTAAGCCATTGTGTTTCTGGTTTATGCACCAAATAATGTGGATCTAGTATATTGATCGGTTGGTACATGACTTAAGTTTTGATAAATCTTCTGGCGGCTTTACTCGTGGAAGTTACTTCTATGACAGGAAAACTGCTTCTACTTTTTGGAAAATATTTCCAAAATTAGTGCAATATCTGCCTGACGAATTGGTGTCATTATAAAATGCGAGAACCTTTTTTTTGTAATGAGGACCTCTGTATTATATTTTATTGGTGGCGATATCTCGCTCAAACTACATGGAATGAGAGGGTGTCTTGCTGTGAACACTGCCTATTTGCAATGTCGTTGCATATCGTTCACTCGAAGTTACTTTGAAAGTTACTTCATGAAAGTAGCCTTGCAAATCGCTTGCAAGTGGTACTTCTATGTGTAAGCACGGACTGCTGTGGCGGTAGGGATAGATTGCGGCATTAATCGACCGCGGTTTGCACTGGCTCGTAAAATAGATTGACTTCTCCTTGGCCTATGAGGAGAAAATCGATTCTGTGTTAATATCGCATCGTATCCTGATCCAGCCAACTTATCAAAGGGTTGCATTGGAGGGATAGAGTTAACTAACTTAAGGATTGAGTGCCCTAAGACTCCAGTGCCCAGTGGAGGGATAGATGCACCTTTTAGGCACGTAAGTGGTGAATAGAGGAGTATTCTCATTGGTTAGTGTTAAGATAGGTGCCTGAACGCAGGAGCCTGAGCTTTAGCCAGATTATGTTGTCATATCAAGATTTTGTTTTAGCCGTTATGACTCCGTCTGTAAAAATTCACATCTACCTCCCAAATAAAAGCAAGACTTGCTCGAAATGTTAAAACTGGGAATGGGAAACATGGCATTGGGGTAGAGCATTGACATTCACATCAAAATTGCATGAGATATTGTTTCTTTTCAAGATAAGTTTATACTCATCCGTGATGTGTTAAATAATGTGAACATTTTTGAAGCTGTTATAAATGAAACCTATACAATGTGTAAACCTTACTCATTTGAATTGTGCCTTCATTTGAGAAAGTATATACTCACTAAGTCTTTCTATTAGTTTGCGACCCATTTATATAGTTCTGTGAATGCACAGTCACTAGATTTGACGACAGGCCTACTAGAATCGCTAGAATGAAAAACTCAAATGGTAAATTAGAAGCTTTTAGGTCAATTTATTACCGATTTGTAGCGAACTGCATTTTATGCCATTTTCCGTATTCTAATATCATGGTAGATGAACGGCTTATCACTTAAAGAGGAAAATGTCCATTCAAAATCTATATGAAAAGTAAAACTGGTCGTTATGGAATCAACCAACCTGGTCATTATAGAATCATTCCTACTGATCATCCGTTGCGTCATTAATGCCATAGTTAGTAGTACTAGTGGAAGCTTTTAGATACTTTATCCAATATTAGTATGATATACATATCTTTTGACACTTATTTCTGATACTTCATTATGTCGCGTTAATATTCTACTCCAGTTGTGTTTAGTATTGTTTCCTTGATTTATATAATAGTGTTTGCCATGTTCACTGTATCCATGTACTGACGATGGGCTAGATGGAAGAAGGGACTTTTTAAGTATCAATCTCGCCCCAATAAATCTATCTATCCCATATCTATCTATCTATCTATCTATCTAATAAGTTGATTTGTTTCCTAATGCTTGTTTCTAAATCTGCTACGTAGTACTGACAGAATCTCTGGCATTTTTCCCGTATAACTCTTGTATTTCTGTGCGTTTATGTAGTTGCTCAATACATTTATGTTAGTAGTTTCTCAAAAATTAGTACCGTGCTTAAAGTGCAGTGCATGTTGGTGAAATGTCACCTCCTGCCAAGAATATGCAGGTTTTTGCTAATGAAACAATAGTCGTAGTTTCATTCAAGTTAATAGGGTTTTCGTTCACGTTGGTGTTAACTCACTCCTCTAGCATACAACCTTGAGGTGGCTTGCAGGGTTTTATGTAGATGTAGGAAAAAAAAGTATTCATTGAAAGTAAATATTTTAAAAGAAAATCAATAAAAGGAATAGGATTTGCTACAAGGGATGTCTCAAGACTCGGAAAGATGGAAGCTTCTGGGGGTCAGTCGGGGTCGTCGGTTGTCGACGAGTGTCATTCCATGCCGTCTGGTTCCACGCATGCTCACTCGCTCTCACTCTTACCGTCATCCTGTTGTAGATCCTCGTCACTCCGCACCGGAAGACGTCCTTCAGCGGCAACCGGAAGGTGGCCTTCCCCTCCTCCAAACGCGGCTGGCAAGCTTCATCTGTTCGCGGAAAAGAGACAGAAGGGAGTGGAGGTTAAGGTGGTTCCACCGTAAAGTGATTAAAATGTTATTTTAATCTAATTCTGCCTGCTTGTAGTACAACCTGTCCTCTGTGAACAACAAAATGTTACCTTTCCGCGCTATTTATCTCGTGAATAGAACATTGAAATTACATGGTGTTCAATGAGAGCCTGGAACTAGCAGCACGCCGTGCATTTATACAGTGTTGCTCTCTTATTTCAGTCCATTTATGTAGTTGCAGAATACATTGATACAGGCGGTTCCTCATTGGCGACATAAGTATGGTGTGGTACATGCTTGTAATGTTTCACCTCCTAACAAGCATTAGAGATGTATGCTGGTGAATCTATGGTCGTCGTTGCATTGGATTTAATGGGGTATAGTGTGATGCATGTTGGTGATAGCTCACCCCCTGCCACGCACCCTTAGGTGGCTTGCAGGGTATTATGTAGATATGAAGATGTAGATGAGAGAATGGGAAGAAAACTGGGAAAAATAGTATTTTCCACACAATATAAATGCCATTTTCGCGGAAAACTGTTTGTAATAAGGGAACAATCCCGAAAAATCGAATAAAAATAAAATATTAGCATCTTACCACCTTATTTTAAAAAATGATGTTTTAGCCAAAAATTGTTTGTCAAAATGCGGTCATTCCATAGAAATGGCGCTGCATTTGGCTTATATAACTGGAAAAAAGTGCTTATTTAGAAGACATTCGCGGAATAATCGGCATTTGTTGTACCTTGATTTTGTTTTCAATAGGAAACGTAGATCATCACCGAAAGCAGCATATTTAAGCCCATTAAACAAAAAGTTGAAATTTAGTATTTGTTTTGACTCACACAGTCACGGTGAAACCACCTGAAATGAGAACTATCGTGATGGTGGGTAAAAGTACTGCATTTGTGGAAGTTCGAAGTGTTTGAAAGAAGAAACACTTGGTAATATTGCATGAAATGTTTTTAATACAATGATCGGTTTCGATGCTTGACACGTCATCATATCTTCTATCTAGGTCTATGTTTATCACTCAGTCTTCGCAGCCATAACCCACGACGCATTCTAATATAGCGTTTGACCCATGCTTTTCTTGCTTTATGTTCATTTATTTTCTCCCTACCGTAAGGATTAAAGCATGTGCATTCTTTCACCTACCTGGGAAGCAACATCACGTGGGATGGAATAAGTGCAACTGAGATCAAGTGCAGAATAGCCCAAGCTAAGAAAGCGTTCATGATGATAAGTCAACTACTGCGTGCAAAAACTATAGGACTAGAAACAAGGAAACAGTGCGTTAAAACATTCGTGTTGAGCCTGGCAAACAATGAATCGGAAAGATGGACCATTGAAAAAGCAGACCAGAAAAGATTAGAAACATTCGAAACCTGGAGTTGGAGGAGGATACTGAAGATCAAATGGACAGATAAAATAAGAAATGAAGATAAATACAGAAGAGTAGAAGAGGAAAAGACCACATGGAACACTGTACAGAAAAGAAGAACCAGATGGATTGGGGCACACCCTGAGACAAAATGAGTTTGTGAAGAATATAACTGATGGAAAAATAGAGGGAAAAATCCCAAGAAGAAGGCATAAAATTGATAAATACATCGACCAAATAAAGAAAAAGGTAGACAAAGGGAACTGCCATGGGGTAAGGGAACTAGCATTAGGCAAGGGAAAATGGAGGGCTGCTGCAGTCAACCAATCTTAGGATTGAACGACCAGAACTGAACCCTTCATGACGTCGTCAACTGTTAAATAAAGATTTAGGCATGCGATTATTTTTTTACTTTCCTGGAATATGTTTAATTTATCTCTCTCCTAAGCATTAAAAAATTAATTACTGTACCCATCGAGGCAGATGGAGATGTATGCAGTCATCAAACTGTAATCTGGCAACCCAAATATCCACCTCATTGCTTCCCCCTGTTCTCCCCTTGCTTGCCTTTGGATAGCAAAGAGGTGTGGACACATTTGCAGATATGAAGCAAGAATATCTACCTTCTGTTGAAATTTTAAGATGAGTGAAATAAAATACTCTTGTAAAATATTTTAGTTACTTGGAATTATGGGTTCTACTCGATTTTACTATGGTTTTTCATTGGAAATAAGTGTTAGTATTAATTTAGATGAAAAAATATGAATAATTCACCTTCAAGAAGTAATTATGCTTGCTGATTCCAAGTGATTTATTGATGGAAAACATGGTAAAATTGCGAAATTAGTCCGTCAGCCCATAAGCTCTAAGGTGAATCGGGGGGAGGAAATATGGCGGACCAGCCACGCCCACATAACAGCTTTGAGCATTGGCCACCATCCATCTACCTCAATGATTGTACCTGAATAGTCCAACTGATAACTGTGGTGATGATTTATTATCCCCATTTATAGCAATTGTAGTAGAAAGGTTTAAATACTAGGCCCGAAGAAAAAGTCACCTTGAGGGAGGGCTTGCGTGAGTGAAAACAAATGACGTATACCACATTTCTGTTTGTGTCGTTTCAAATAAACTTAGAGAAAACCTAACTTGCTAATGAACTCTAGAATCACATTGAAAGAAAGTAAATATTAACTTTGTAAATTCCACAATAGTTTATTAACAACGGTAAAACAGGTTTCACCCGTTGTGGAATCATCAGGCGCAATTCAAAAAGTTATTTTATTGTATCTGATGATGCCTTAACGGGTGAAACCGGTTTTGCAGTTTTAAAAAACTATTGCGGAATTTACAAAGATAATATTTACTTCCATTCAATATGTGAGTTCCACCAAATTACGTTGAGTAACATCAATAACTTCATCAATATTACATTTCCTGCGAAAGGATTTCTCTAGGGAAAATAACTAAAAATTTAGCTTAAAAAATGTAGATTCCAATAAACTTTTGTTTATATGTATATGCTACCTTGGTTTCAAACTCTTGTGTCATCGTGAGGTTAAGAAGTAGTTACGACCAGGCAAGTGAATATCCATGGGAACAATGTGAATTATCCCCATGCTTGGAGTTTCCCGTTCCCTTGGAGTTACTCAGCGTGGCCCATAAATCCAGTTTGGGTCGACGTCCGTGAGGTGGAAAACTGAGCAGCATTTCGACCAGAAAAGGTCGAACTCCCGTCCAAAGTTGAGAGACCATGACGCCGGCGTGGCAGAGTCGGATTACGCAGCCCGATCGAAAGTTTGATTCTATTTTTGGCGACGCCAATGGAATAAAAAGTTCTCTTAGGAATCACAGTCTAAAAGATTTGCAGAATAACATTTTGGGATAACTCTCCGCTATTAAGTGTATGAATAAACTCTTTCGCAGCCAGAAAAGCAAATAAATGACGAAGAACAGTAATTGAGGTCTATTCGCGATCTCCACCGGCTTAAACACTAGATTTTTGACGACGTTTCGACGGTCGAGTTGTCCATATTCACCAGGGAATCATTCAGCCCTGAGAACGATGGACGACTAGACCATCGAA